>CM038144.1:365054395-367454395 GCA_021437245.1 Aegilops speltoides
TAAAGTGATGTAAATAGTCATTTCTTGTGGTCATGCGAGGTCCCCCGTTGCTCTAAAGATTTCATAGCAGTTGTCCAAAAAAGTTGGAGCAGATTCTAGAAAAGCAGTTTGCGCAACCCAAGGGGAAAATTTGTGCGCAGGCCCCACATGATGAGTGCGAGCGTTGGAGGCGACCAATGCATGTCTGAAATCGGTCAGCCGATTTCAATCATTTGCCACCAGTTAGGGTCGCTAGCGACCCACGCCACCACCTCGACCAAGCGAGCTTCACCCAGTGGTGTCTTGGTGGCGGGAACAAGCAAACCTGACCATCAGGAATGTGCTAGCTGGGCCAGCCAGTTAGCACTCCAAACACGACACGACACAGGTTAAACGGGTCATTCCTGGTCTGGAAGGTGGGCTTAAAAAACACCCAAATAGGCAAAAAAATGCCCCCTAAACAGCACACATGCACCTAATGTGTGCATGGCATGTCGACAGGCTGGCTCGATTAGCAAAGGGGCGATTCCTGGGCCTGAGGGTGTGGCACACGCCTGCCATGGCATGCATGCTGGGAGGGGGGAGGTGATCGCAGAGCAATACACATATCCCCCCTCTCATTAGGGCTACTCTAAGTATCATTTATATATGAAAGTGTCAGGTCTTGGTTCACGACCGTGGAGGTTGACGGTTTTTTATGGTGAAGCTCAAATCATCTTCGACATCTCACGTGGGAGGCTATGAAGAAGCTGGCATTGGTGAGCTCTTTACCCTGGACGTGTTTTGGCGGTTTTGATGAAGTTTTGCTCCCGGAGGAACATGATGGAGTGGGTCAAGAGAGCCTGTAAGTGCATCTAGTGCCCCTTAGTGATTTTGGTGTATTGAAGACTTATAGGTTAAGGGACTGATGCGTTTGTGAGTGTACACAGGTCTATAAGTCTATGAGGAGTTTGATATTTACAGAGAAAGTCGACCCCTAAAATGAAGTTCTTCGATGAAGACTTTGATATTTCAAGACTTTCGAACACTTTGAAAGTGAAGAAATTGGTGTGACCTTGAAGACTTGATATTCATTTGAGGAACATGAAGCGTGAAGACTTTTGTTTTCATAGGTTCATTTCTCTTTCTTGAGTCATAGGAAACACCGATCGTTAAAGGGGGTCGAGGAAATACTAAGGAAAAATTTCCATGTGATGCTCAACTCAAAATCCTACACCTACCAATCCTTCGAGTGAAGCCTTTGGAAATCTCATACGATTCAGTCAATTTCTTGATGTGATGAGACGCAGTTCTTCCGTCACTCAGACTTGCTCGACCGAGGAGTTAGAAATTCGCCATGTCTGAATTGCCTACACTGATGAGGAACATGATATCACCGAGGAATTTGAGAGTCAAATTTCGACCGTTCTTTGTCTTCTTGGCTACGGCTGTCCCAAAATATCCTATCCACCTAACGGTCATATCATTGAAGGGCATTTATGTCTTATCATGTCGGGCTGCTCCCTAGGCTATAAATAGCCGCCTCTACAACCACTAGTTGGTTGGCTGCTCGAGAGAACTTGACACTTGTCATTTGAGAGCAACCCATCCTCCGAGGACTTTGAGCGAAAATCATCAAGTGAGGAAAATCCCAAAACCAAACCCCACAAACCCAAAGTGATTGAGCATCATCAAGAAATTGATCTGCGTGGATCCGACGCTTGTTACCTTTGAAGATCTGTGCTTCTTCCGACGGTTAGGCGTCAAGGTCTAGAGCATCCAAGAGGAATTGTGGATCGCCGAGTGACCAAGTCTGTGAAGGTTTGAAGTCACCAAGACTTACCACGAGTGATTGGACGAGGCATGCGTGGTCTTAGTTCAAGGAGAATACGGTGAGGATGGGTGTCTGAGTTGCGGCTCGATGATTGGGTGTTCGAGGATGCGTGTCCTCGAGTTTAAATACTCGGCCGCTCCAACCAGACGCATAACCGAGACAACAGTTGGAACTGGTTTACCAAATCATTGTCTTCACCAACTTCTGGTTCTATTTCCTCAACCCTTTCATTTCCTCATTCTTGTGTTGAGTGTTTGTTCATATCTATGCTTGAAGACATTGATCAAGACTTTCTCAATTTCCTCAATTCAATTTCTTGATCTGTTTGTCTTCATCTTGTGTTATCCTGTGACTACGCTTTTCACTCTGTGCTAGTCTTCATTTCATCATGATGACCATGCTTGTATTTTGTTATGCTTACTTCGAGTACTTATTCGCTGCAAGTAGTTCTTCGCTAAGGAATTTCCTCACCAAACAAATTCCTCGATGAAGAATTCATAAAATCGCCTATTCACCCCCTCTAGTCGATATAACGCACTTTCAATTGGTATCAGAGCGAGGTACTCCCTTGTTCTGTGTGATTTTTGTTTAACCGCCTGGAGTTTTAGTTATGTCGACTGCAGGTATGATCAAGTTCTCGGCTGGTGTCCTACCTTTTGATGGGACGGACTACCCCTACTGGAAGAACAAGATGCGAATGCATCTTGAGGCAATTGGTAACGATCTCTGGTATGTTGTGGAAAATGGTGTTCCCTCTGTCTCACCCTCATTAAACGGTACCGATGTGAAGAGATTCAAGCAACTCGATTCTCAAGCGAAGAATATCATATGTGGCCATCTGAGCAAAGGACAGTATGGAAGAGTGAGTGCTTTGGAAACTGCTAAGCTTATCTGGGATAGGCTGTCCAAAGTAAATGAGGGAGTCTCAACTCAGCGTGACTCTCGAGTTGATGTTCTTCGAAATCTCTTCAACCGCTTCAAAAGACTCGACAATGAAAATGTCCAACAAACCTTTGATCGCCTCACTGACATCTCAAATGAGCTTCAAGCCCTCGGTGCCACTGACATCACTGATCATGAGGTGGTGAAGAAACTGTTGAGATTGCTTGATTCCTCATTTGATACTCTAGGACTGATGATACAAGAATGTGCTGACTACAAGTCTCTTGATCCTGCTGATATCCTCGAAAGGCTAAATACTCACGAGTTCCAGCTTGCCGAAAAGAGAGATCTCTATGGTTCAAACTATGGCAAACCACGTGCCCTGAAGGCCAAGGCTGTGTCTGACTCTGAATGTGAGGATTCTGGTAGTAGCCTTGGTGATCCTGAAGAATTGAGCCAGGAGCTAGCACTGCTTGTGAAGAAATTCTAGAAGTTCTCAAGACATGGTCGCTTTGGAAAATCCTCAAGAAGCAGTGATTCCTCATCCAGTGACTATAAGAGAAGGGTGTGCCACAAATGCAAGAAACCTGGTCACTATATTCAAGATTGTCCTCAGTGGGAAAAGGAAATGAAGAAGAAGAAATACAAGGATTACAGTTCTGATGATGCAAAAAGAAGAAGAAATCGTCAAAATCTTCGTCATCAAAATCCTCGAAGTCTTCATCTCACAAGAAGAGCAGCTCCAAGAAGGCTCGGGCATTCATTGGCAAGGAAATGGACTCTGAAGCTGAATCTGAGGAAAATGAGGAAGAGGAGGCGTCTGAAGAATCTGAATTTGGTGTGGCGAGTCGGCGTTACTCTCGCTTTCGTCGACAAGTCCATCTTCAACATCAAGAAACCGACCCCACCGACAAGCCCGATGAAGATAATGATGGCTACGCTCCCACCTATTGCTTCATGGCGAAAGGTGCTAAGGTACTCAAATACAACTCCTCTAAATCTAGTGAAAATGAATCTGATGAGGATCTCAAGCCCAGCTACTCTAAACTTGCTAAGATTGCTGTTAAACAACAACGGGCTCTTGAAAAGGTTCAAAACATGCTAGACAAAAGTGATGATATGTTGGGTGAAGAAATGGATCGCACTAAAGCCCCGATCGAAAATCTTCAGAGACTTGATCTAGGTTTGATAACCTTCAAAGTCATCATAACACTCTCTTATCTGATCATGAGAAACTTTCTTATGAATTTCTTCAAGAAAAGCAAGATCACGAGAAGCTTTCTTCTGAATCTCTTCAAAGAAAGGAAGATCTTGAAAAGCTAAGAGTGTGTTATGAAGATCTTCAGAAGGAGCGCGATTCATTACTAGCTCAACAAATCAGCACTTCTCAGGAAGAATTTGTTCCTCCATGCTTAAAGTGCATTGAATGTGAATCTGCTACTTCACCTGAATGTTCAAATGCTTCAAATGTTACAAATTCTTCATCTGCCTCTGCTATCACTAATTCCTCATCTGAGGACATTGCTAGTATCACTAATAATGCAGGGCTGAAGGAATTGTACATGACAGGCATGTACAAAAGCCTCAAAGGCATCAGACACTTTGTGATGTGCTTAAAAAGCAGATCCTCAACAGAAACCCTAGGAAAGAGGGTATTGCCTTTGAGAGGAAACTCAATGCTGATGGAACATATTGGAAGCCTGAGCAGTACCCCAAAACCTCATGGGTTGCTGTAAAGGGTCCTCCAGTTGATCCATCTAACTTATCTGGCTTTACATGTGAATCTCTTCATTCTTCTGATGAGTCATTTGACTCCAACTATAAATTGTTCAAAAATCAGAATGGTGAAGTATTTGCTAGATATGTTGGCACTAACTGCAGGAACGGTTCCCCTATGAAGAAAATCTGGGTTCCCAAAAGTTCTGTTGAAAGTCTTCAAGTGAATGTCCTCATGACACCACCTGTGAAGAACAGGAACCCCAGATCGAATTCTTCACATGGACCAAATTCTTCATATGGATCCAAGTCCTCATACAGACCAAATTCCTCACATGGATCCAAGTCCTCATATGATTATCATTATGCTAACAACTCTGTCTCGCAGGGTAGAGCTAAGGGCTATGAATATGTGCATTATTCTTCAAACCATTATGTTCATAAGTCCTCGAAGAATTTCTCTGCTTATTCATATGCTTACCCTAACCCCTCTTATGTGAAACGAAATGGTTTGGCATCTTTGCCACCTTTCTCATATGGTGCTCACAGAGTGATGAACTCTTTGCCACCCCTCCAGATGTGGGTGGTGAAGAAAAAGAACTAATCTCTTCTGTAGGTCAGGTCTCCGGGCGTGCTTTAACGTCTCAAGAATTTCTTTCGGGACGACAAAAATGCTCGAAAGGACGCATGCGAATCATGATGAAATGAATTTTCATTTCACACGCCCTATCTCGCTATATCTCATATCGCTTGATGAAATTCATCGATGAACTTGATATCATATTCTTCATCGATGAAGCATATGAGATTGTAAGCTACACTAATTCATCTGCAGGATGATCAACCCAAAACTACTGAATGGGTCCTCGATAGTGGATGTACGAATCACATGACTGGTGACAAGAATCTATTGATGAATGCTCCCTTATCAACGTCACCTCTGAAGCATATCATCTTTGCTGACAAAGGCAAAAGTCAGGTATTGGGTCTTGGTAAGGTTGCTATCTCTAAGGATAAACACATGGACAAAGTCATGCTTGTTGAGTCCTTAGGATACAATCTCATGTCAGTCTCAATGCTTTGTGATCTTGATATGGTTGTTGTCTTTGGCAAGTATCGATGTGTTGTGATTATGGAAGCTAACAATTCCAAAGTCTTCGAAGGCTTTAGGAGAGGAGATTTGTATATTGTTGATTTCTCTACAGGTCCACAACCAGCCGTGTGCCTACTTGCAAAAGCTTCAGAAGGCTGGCTATGGCATCGACGACTTGGTCACGCAGGCATGAGGAATTTGCACACGCTTGCAAAGAAGAAGCATGTCATTGGCATTGAGAATGTCAAATTCCTCAAGGATCACTTATGCGGAGCTGTGAAGTGGAAAAATGACCAAGGCCAAGCATCCAAATAAGACTATCATGACCACTACCCGTCCATTCAATTGCTTCACATGGACCTCTTGGACCTAATCATTATTCAGCAGTCACTAATGATGCATCTCTATATGGTTTTGTCATTGTTGATGATTACTCTCGATATACATGGGTACACATTGTTACTTACAAACATGAAGTGCAGGAAGTCTTTAAACGATTTTCCTCGAGGGCTTCAACCAACTTTGGTGTGAAGATCAAGCACATCAAAAGTGACAATGGAACTGAGTTCAAGAATTCTGGTCTTGATGCCTATCTTGATGAACTTGGTATTACTCATGAGTTATCTGCTCCCTATACTCCTCAGCAAAATGGCATCGTGGAGCGCAAGAACAGAACTCTTGTTGAGATGGCTCGCACTATGCTTGATGAATACAAAACGCCTCAACTTTTTTGGATTGATGCAATTGATACTGCGTGCCACATCATCAAGAGTATATCTTCACAAATTCTTCAAGAAGACGGCCTATGAACTCCTCAACGACAAGAAACCCAATGTGAGTTATTTCAAAGTCTTGATTGCTAAATGTTGGATTTGAGATCCTCACCACAACTCAAAATTTGCACCGAAAGCACATGAAGGTTTTATGCTTGGTTACGGAAAGGACTCGCAAACCTACAGAGTCTTCAACATTGTTCTTCACAAGATTGTTGACACTGTAGATGTGCGGTTCGATGAAACTAATGGCTCGCAAAGAGAGCACCTACCTTCTGTGTTAGATGAACCAGCACATGAGGATTCTATCAAGTTCAAGGCAACTGAGGATGTCATTCCTCTTGAAGAATCTGCTGAAGAATTCATTCCATTCAGAAGAACGTCGGTGATGCACTGAAGAAAATGTGAAGAAAATGGTGTCAAGAAAATGCTGATCAAATTCCTCGGCGACAACTAGCTCATCCTCGCGTTGTAAAGAAGTGCAAGTGGAGAAGATCATCGATGACATTAGCGCACCAGGTCCTCTCACACGCTCAAAAGCTTCACATTTATCTAACTTTTGTGGGCACTATGCTTTTGTCTCTATCACAGAGCCCACTAAGGTAGATGAAGCATTTCTAGAGCGGAGTGGATTCAAAGCTATGCAAGAAGAATTACATCGATTCGAGCTTAACAATGTCAGGAATTGGTCAATCGCCTGATCCTCGCAAGCATAATATCATTGGCACAAAGTGGATCTACCGCAACAAGCAAGATGAAAATGGCCTTGTGGTGAGGAATAAGGCACGGCTTGTAGCTCAAGGCTACACACAGGTTGAAGGAATTGATTTTGATGAAACTTTTGCACCTGTTGCTAGACTTGAGGCTATTCGCATATTACTTGCTTATGCTAATCATCATGATATCATCTTATATCAAATGGATGTGAAAAGTGCATTCCTCAATGGTAAGCTTGAGGAAGAAGTATATGTTGCTCAACCCCCAGGTTTTGAAGATCCAAAGAATCCTGACAAAGTCTTCAGACTCAATAAGGCCCTCTATGGCCTCAAGCAAGCCCCTCGGGCGTGGTATGTTACATTAAAGGAATTCTTCGTGAAGAATGGCTTCACACCCGGTTCACTCGACCCTACTCTCTTTACAAAATCTTATGATGGTGAACTATTTGTGTGCCAAATATATGTTGATGATATTATCTTTGGCTGTACTGACCAACATTATAGTGATGAATTTGCCTATGTGATGAGTGAAGAATATCAAATGTCTATGATGGCAGAGTTGAAATTCTTCTTAGGTCTTCAAATTTGTCAGCAAGAATGACATATTGATATCTCAGAGAAATACCTCAAAGATGTCTTGAGGAAATTCGCATGCAAGATTGCAAAGCGTCAAAATTCCTATGCCCACAAATGGCCATCTATGTCTTGATGAAAATGGTATTGACTTGATCACAAGGTATACCGCTCCATGATTGGTTCTTTATTGTACTTATGTGCATCTAGGCGGATATAATGCTTAGTGTTTGCATGTGTGCCCGATTTCAAGCTGCTTGAAGGAATCACACCATAAGGTTGTGAAGCATATTCTTCGATATCTAGCTCACACACCAACACTAGGATTATGGTACCCCAAGGGCTCGCTTTTGATCTCATTGGATATTCGACTCGACTATCTTTGGTGATCATGTGGACCGCAAGTCAACATCTGGTACTTGTCATTTCCTCGGACGATCTTTGGTGCATTGGTCCTCGAAGAAAAGAATCTGCGTATCACCGTCTCATCTGAAGCTGAATACATTCTTCTGGCTCTTCTTGTGCTCAATTGCTTTGGATGAAGCAAACCCTCAAGGACTATGGCGTCAGCGTGAAGAATGTGCCTCTCCTCTGCGACAATGAGAGTGCCATCAAGATTGCACACAACCCAGTTCAAAGACTCGAAGACAAAGCACATTCAGATTCGTCATCATTTTCTTCGTGATCATGTGTTGAAGGCGACATCTCCATTGAACATGTGAAGGCGAAGAACAGCTAGCTGATATCTTCACTAAGCCCTTGGATGAGAAGAGATTTAGCAAGTTGCGGTGTGAGCTAAATATCTTAGAATCTTGAATGTTCTTTGAAAAGGACACACATCCTAAGACTTATGCAAAATTGATGACTTAGATGTGCAACACATGAAGAAACGTTTTCTTCAATCAATGAAGAATAACACTCTAAGTGTGAAGAAATTAATGAAGAATTTGATTCTCGTAACCCTCGACAATTGTGCGCGTGTCCGAAATCATCATTCTTATACTGTGGGCCACGCCACCACAAAAGGTTGAAAATCTTCAATTTGAGTTTTCCTCATTTTGAAATTCTTGAGCTTTTTCAAATTCTTCAACTTTGCAAAATCTTCTTTATTTCGTCGTTTTTCTTCTTTGGCCATATATATATATATATATATATATATATATATATATATATATATATATATGAGTTTATGTCCTCTACAAAGATTCACTTATGGCTATTTCTTCATGTTGCGTTTTACGCTAAGTGAATGTGATCGGACCCTTCCCCTCTATGCTATACTCAACCCAATCTATTCACAAATTCTTCATGTGCGTTCTATTTGAAACTCGTTCAAAATCTTCACTGTGTCCTTGTCAGCTGAAGAAATTGCGAACGAAACTTTAAAACAAATCTTATCTAGATTTTCGGTTTTACCGCTCAAACCGTTCCGCATCCCATGATGCATTATTATATTCACCCACGATCTTACACGATCTCATCTGCACAGTACGTGGGTGACACATGTCGCGAGAAGGAGAAAAGGCGGGGCATGTTCGTCCCAAAATCTTGGCGAACAGTTTTCACCGTGGCTATAAATACCCTCTCCCTTCCTCACTTCATTTATTCCGCCGACCGCTATCTCTTGCTCGAGCTCCTCAAACCCTAAGCGCCGCTACTCCATCGTCGCCGGTGAGGAAGAGCTTATTGCCTCGACCTCGTCGCCGTCGTACTCGCGCCCGGTTATGGAAATCTTCACTCCGCCGCCGCCGTAGCTGTCTCCCTCTCGCCAAGTTAGGCGTGGGAGATCTAACTTGACGAACTTCACCTCTGTTCATCTCAGTTCGTTGTGTTCTTCAGTTCGGGTAATTAAAAGTTACTTTTATTACTCGCTTTGATTCTCAAGCTTTCCTGAAAATCTTCAAAGGTGTTTTATTCTTCAAATCTTCACACATATGAACACCTCACACACTGTATGCTCTTGATCCATTTCTCTAAGCAACCATTTTCTTCAAGATTCCTCAATTGTGTGGATTTTCGATCTGTACAACTCTGGAACCTAAGACAAAGAACGCTTAGTGAAATTCCTCAAGGCTCAATTGGTCAAATTCCTCAAAACTTGTCTTTTCGAAATATCTTCTGAGAACGCATATGACCTCTCCAAATTCCTCGCACCTACACTCTGTTCACAGGTACTCATGTCCATTCTTTGAATCACTAGGTTCTCATCAACTTAACTCATTTGCAGCGTTCCTCGAAGAAAAACTGCATACTTCCTCAGAGTGTTCAATTGTTCAAATTCCTCATCTGAAGAATATGGCTGAAGGAAAGAGACCGCGGAAAGGAGGAAAGAAGCCTGAAGTCATGACTGCTTTCGAGTTCCCTGATGACATATACAAGGATTATTGCACACCTGATGAAGCCAAATTTGGCAAAGAGAACAAAAATCACCGCAAGGTGCGCATTCAGAGGATTGAACGGAGATGGGCAAGAGAATGGAGGGAGTACAGATATGTTACTCCAAAGTACATGAAGAAATTCGCTTTAAATCCTCCATGCCAAAGAGCTCCATTGGCACCTGGCCAAGTAGCTGATCCCACCAGCATCAAGCATGGTGAGGACTTTCCTGAAGAATGGGCTAGGCGCCAAGCTAAATTGGCAAGACAAGCCAAGGAGGCAGTGAGGAAATTCAATGAGGATTCTGCTGCTGCTGCTGCTCTTCTTTGAGACCTCGGTCAAACCGAGGAAATCAATGCCAAAGAAGCCGCTTTCATAAGCCAAGTGCTTCACCAACAGCACCCTCACGGCCAAGTTCCTCGGCTATGCCCTCACGGCAAATTCCTCGAGACCGTTCTTGCTCCACCAATGTCCTCAACTCCTGTGCATCGGCTACATGTCAAAGGACTACGGGTTTCTCAATTGCGGTGTCTCGGCAAGTTCCTCGGTGCACCAATGTCCTCATCAGCCCCACACTTGTTGAAGACTAAAGCAACAATGGGCGCGGTCCTCGGCCAAGTCCAAGGAAGAAACAGTTGTATTCAAGTGCCCTCGATGATGAGGCTTCGATGATGAACTTGCGAAATCATCGAGAGAGCAAGTGAAGGCCGCTAGAGCCAAAGGCACATCGTGCCGCTTTTGGATCCGAAGAAAATCCTCGACTACATTGACCTCTGGCACAAGGATCCAAACACCCCAATGCCTGATCTACCTCTGACTCCTGGTCAAAGTCACATGCTGACCCATTTCATTACTCAAGAGAAATGGAAATTTGAGAAGGCAAGAGAGATCAAGAAGGCTCAAGACAGAAGGAGAAGCTCTCGAAGAAAAACGTTGTCGAATGACACGAGGAACTTCTCGAGCTCGATCTGAAATCAAGCCCTCGGCAAAGACTTGATGCATACTATGCTGATTGGCAAGGAGCCAAAGTGAGATTAAATCAACTGACGAAGAAAATGACAAATGATGCTGCCCCATCGCAGCAAGAAAATCTTCAGCTGCAGACTCGCTCACTCTTTGAAGAACATGCCAAGCACACTGATGACTTTCACCTCATGAAGAAAATGTAAGTTCGGGCTGATGACTCCATTCGGCCTTGAAGAAATTTCGGGGCATCCACTAGTGGTGCGCTCAAGAAAGCGAAGAGATCGAGGCAATTGCATCGATTACCTGAAGAAAATCAACCAGATTCTCGGCTCCTCCCACGCCTACACCAACTCCAATTCTTCCTACGCCTATGAAGTGAAGAAGACCAAGGCTGCAGAGCGAGCTGCGATGAAGAAAAGGAAGGCATCAGCTGCGTTAAATTCTTGATTGCGAAGAAAATGAAGCCAATGACCAGCTCACTTGAACATCCAATTGATGCTGTTCCAATTTCCTCCATGTCATCAAAGGAAATTGTTCCTTTTGGAGAAGACTACAAGATCCCAAGCGGATCGATGAAGAAAATCATTCTCGCCGCTTCGTCGAGCAGATTGATGAAGAAATTGAAGTGGATACAATCCCTTCAACGACGGTCAATTCCTCACCTATGCCTCAATTCACGGTGAAGAGGCTGGTGTTGAAATTGAAGATGAAGATGTGGATATCGGATGCTCCACACGGTGATGAATGATGACTTTTGGGAAAGTCGACATCCCAATACTCCTCTCTTCACTCCTATTCTCTGATTCCTCGGTCCCGGCAACCATTGTTCAAATGGGCTCAAGAAACTCATCCCACTTCCTCTGTTCATGAAGAAATTCCAGCCACTAGTCTTTGAAGAACCTCTTCTTCGCGATCCACAGATTGCACAAGAAGAGGAACCAGAAATTCCTCAGCCTGAAGCACCCGAGCTTGCGATTCCTGAGGTGGTACTACAAATCACTGACACCCCTCTGCCAAAGCCGAAGAATCCGTTCTCAAGCAAACAGAAGTTCAAGGCCGAAGACTTCTTTTCCAAGCATGTGTTCTTCACTAACTACAACCCATATGACTCTGCTCGCATAAGGAAGAGGCGTTTCTGGACAGCTAGTCAAGCCAACTTCTATTCCTCAGTGTTGTTTGACAAGGACAAAATCTTCGATCATGAACATATTCCTCACGTGGATATGGAATCTCTGCCATGCTTTGAGCCAGTCCTCAGTGTTCTTCACGATGTAGGATTACTCAATTTCTGCAATGACATCTGTGATTGGAATGAAGAACTCATTCTTCAGTTCTACGCCACACTGCATATCACTGGAGACGATGAAGATGTCAATTCATGGGTGTTGGATTGGATGACCGAAAACACTCACTACAAGGCACCGGCAACTGAATTGCTTCGTGTCCTTCCTCTTGATCCTCCCCATGATAGTGCACGTTGCATCTACAATGACCCTGAACTGTCAAATCATTATATGCAAGTGCTCATGAAGCCTTTGAAGCCTGGGCAGGCCCCACGAACCAAATTCCTCGTCAAGGAATTGCTCTATGTGCCTCGGACTGTCTATCACATTCTGACGAAGACAATGAGTCCTATCAAAGGCCACGACTCAAATGATGAAGATGTCGTTGGCATCATGAAGAATATGTTTTTCAACATCATTCATGGCGTTCCCGTCAACTTCCATGATTTCTTCATGAGGACTCTGGCAAATGTTGCTATGTCACCTTTCGAGCTGAAGCCCTATGTGCCTTGGATTATGAGATTCATAAGGGCAAGATCTTCACTGAATTATAAAGCTGATACTCTGAACCATGGTAGCTACTTGCCTCCCATTGAAGTCCTCAAACGGCCAGTTTCATCATCTAATGACAAAGGCAAGGCAGCTGCTGTGATCGATGAAGGCATTCATCCATTGGATGGTCAATTTCGCCTGGCTACATCTCACTCTACCAATGACGACTCTGCTACTCATGACACTGCCGCAAATACCTCAGCTAAGCAAAATCCTCAAGCCACAACACCCAGGGTGATGACTGACCGTGAGTTACTCCTCAGTCTTCATCAAAAGGTTGATCGCAATCACAAATGGGTAAAGCGTCAGTTTGGTGCAATTCTTCACAATATGACCTCAACACACAATGCAGTGAAGAAAAACCACTACTACCTTCATGAAACCCTCAACCTTTGGGCTGTCCTCACTCATGTCTATATATTGAAGAACGAAGACTATGGGTCTCAAGGAAGAATTTGGTGGTCCGCACCTCCTCGAAGAAATTCAAGAGGGTCAAAGTTCTGATCGGTGGCAAGCTCTTATTCTTCATCGCGTGACACCGATGAGTATGAAGATTTGGGCGACACTTGGCAGGCCCTGCTACAACAAACAACCCGACAACGCCGGGCGCTCCTCCATCAACTTGAAATTCTTGAGGCGTTAGTCCTCGGCCGATCCTTTTGGTCATTTGATGACAAAGGGGGAGAAATCTGAGTTAGTCTTCAAGCGGGTCTATATTAAGGGTGTTTTTTTAAGTTGCAACTCTCGTTCTTCCGAAACTTTTATTGGATCGAGTTGTAATCTTAAACCCGATGGTGCTCTGATACTTTTGGATGGTGCTTTTGTTGCACTATGCTCCGATACTTTTGATGCTTTCGACATGCTTATTCCTCGTTAATATTATTGCACGCATGCTGAATTTCATCAGGCACCATATTTCATCATGCATTTCAAATTCTTCATATTATATATCAAATGCGTGTATGAATTACAAGATATAGGGGGAGTTCTCCATGATTCAACTCTCCAAATGTGCATTGCCTCAAAAGCAAATTCCTCACTATGCACATCTTCAGGGGGAGTTCTTCTATATCTTGCAATCAAAATCCTCAATATCAGTATTTACACTCCATATGTTTATCCCCGTTGAAAACTTAACCTATGTTGTCATCAATCACCAAAAGGGGAGATTGTAAGTGCATCTAGTGCCCTTAGTGATTTTGGTGTATTGAAGACTTATAGGTTAAGGGACTGATCGCTTGTGAGTGTACACATGTCTATAAGTCTATGAGGAGTTTGATATTTACAGAGAAAGTCGACCCTAAAAATGAAGTTCTTCGTTGAAGACTTTGATATTCGAAGACTTTCGAAGACTTTGAAAGTGAAGAAATTGGTGTGACCTTGAAGACTTGATATTCATTTGAGGAACATGAAGCGTGAAGACTTTTGTTTTTGTAGGTTCATTTCTCTTTCTTGAGTCATAGGAAACACGTCATTGTTAAAGGGGTCGAGGAAATACTAAGGAAAAATTTCCATGTGATGCTCAACTCAAAATCCTACACCTACCAATCCCTTGAGTGAAGCCTTTGGAAATCTCATACTGATTCAGTCAATTTCTTGATGTGATGGGACGCAGTTCTTACAGTCCTTGAGGACTTTGCTCTGGCGAGGAGTTAGGAATTCGCCAGTCTGAATTGCCTACACGATGAGGAACATGATAGCCCCGAGGAATTTGAGAGTCAAATTTCCGACCGTTCTTTGTCTTGCCACTTGGCTGTCCCAAAATATCCTATCCACCTAACGGTCATATCATTGAAGGGCATTTATGTCTTATCATGTCGGGCTGCTCCCTAGGCTATAAATAGCCGCCCCCTACAACCACTAGTTGGTTGGCTGCTCCGAGAGAACTTGACACTTGTCATTTGAGAGCAACCCATCCTCCAAGGACTTTGAGCAAAAATCATCAAGTGAGGAAAATCCCAAAACCAAACCCCCACAAACCCAAAGTGATTGAGCATCACTGAAGAAATTGATCCTGCGTGGATCCGCCGCTTGTTACCTTTGAAGACTGTGCTTCTTCCAGACGGTTAGGCGTCAAGGTCTAGAGCATCCAAGAGGAATTGTGGATCGCCGAGTGACCAAGTCTGTGAAGGTTTGGAAGTCACCTGAAGACTTACCACGAGTGATTGGACGAGGCCTGTGTGGTCTTAGTTCAAGGAGAATACGGTGAGGATGGGTGTCTGAGTTGCGGCTCGATGATTGGGTGTCCGGGACTGCGTGTCCTCGAGTTTAAATATTCAGCCGCTCCAACCAGACGTACAACTGAGACAGCAGTTGGAACTGGTTTACCAAATCATTGTCTTCAACAACTTATTGGTTCTATTTCCTCAACCCTTTCATTTCGTCATTACTGTGTTGAGTGTTTGTTCATATCTGTGCTTGAAGACATTGACTGAAGACTTTCTCAATTTCCTCAATTCAATTTCTTCAGTCTGTTTGTCTTCATCTTGTGTTATCCTGTGACTACGCTTTCTGTACTCTGTGCTAGTCTTCATTTCATCATGATGACCATGCTTGTATTTTGTTATGCTTACTTCTGAGTACTTATTCCGCTGCAAGTAGTTCTTCACTAAGGAATTTCCTCACCAGCAAATTCCTCGGTGAAGAATTCATAAAAATCACCTATTCACCCCCCCTCTAGTCGATATAACACACTTTCAGAGCCAAATGCAGCTACAGGGTTTTCGCGACGCGGTTGATGTGTGTGGCCTGATCGATCTGGGCTGCCAGGGGAAGCCATGGACATATGAAACAAAGGTGACCAGTGGCTCTTTTACAAGGGTATGGTTGGATAGGGCTTTTGGGTCGGCTGATTGGTGCGCCCAGTTTCCGCTTGATGTCCTGGTGCACCAAACTACAGGAACATCGGATCCCCCCTATACTGCTGAAGCTAGAACCAACAAGAGATCAAATACATGGAAAGCAGTTTCGGTATGAGGTGATGTGGGATACACATGCAGATATGAAGAGAGATGTCCATGAAGCATGGAATGTTCACAACCATAGTCCAACAGTGACAGAGGTTCGAAGGAAGTTAGCTGATCTTGCGCTGAACCTTGGCAGCTGGAGCAAAACCACTTTTGGTAGTGTGCGAGGTGACATCAAGAAATTGAAGAGAGAATTGGAAAACCTTCGTAATGATCCTCTCCATTTGGGGCCATCGAAGGCTGAGATCAAGATCAATGATAAATTAATCGAACTCTATCTTAGAGAAGAACTAATGTGGCACTAGCGCTTGAGGGTGGAGTGGCTACCATCAGGAGATAAGAACACTTGTTTCTTTCATATTAGAGCATCAATGTGTAGGAAGAAATTGCAACACCCTGATGGACAACTTACTGTCAACTTGACAGAGATGCAGGAGCTTGCACTTGACTAATATAAAACCCTGTACACTTCCAAAGGGGTCCAGGGGATGGAGGACGTGCTCAATCACGTACGGGGCAAGGTAACTGATGACATGAATGCAGTGTTGATGGCGCCTTATAAAGATGAAGAGGTAAAGAGTGCACTTTTTCAGATGTTCCCAACAAAGCTCCTGGGACAGACGGGTTCCTGGCTCACTCCATCCAGCGACATTGGGATATATATGGTGCATCGGTGACCAAGGCAATATTGGGGATTGTTCGAGGAGAAGAAAGTGTTGACCGCATTAATGACACTATGTTGGTACTGATCCCAAAAGTTACAAAACCTACCCTCTTGTCTCACTTTCGACCTATAATTCTATGTAACGTGTTCTACAAGATAGCATCGAAGGTTCTTGCAAACAGGTTGAAGTTGGTCTTACCAGAGATTATCTCCGAAGAGCAGTTGTCCTTTGTCCCGGGTAGACTCATAATGGATAACATAATTTCAGTTTATGAGTGCCTTCACTTTAGGAAGAAGAGTTGGCCGAAGAATAACAGTTATGCTACCTTGAAGCTTGAGATCATGAAAGCATATGATAGGGTAGAGTGGAATTATCTTCAGGCCATTCTGGAGAAGCTGGGTTTTGCAACACCCTGGATTACAACAGTCATGGATTTCATGAGCTCGGTTTCTTTATCAGTTCTTTTTAATGGTAAAAAACTTGAGGAGTTTAAACCTTCACGAGGTATTCAGCAGGGAGATCCAATCTCCCCTTACTTGTTTCCAATTGCAGCGGAGGGCCTTTCGTGCTTCTTGAAACCTCGGTCATCCTAGTTAAGCGGTATCATGGTGGCCCCATCGGCTTTGCCGGTGAACCAGTTGCTATTTGTGGATGATAGCCTATTGTTCTTCAGGGCAAGTGTAAATGGGGCAGAGGAAGTATCAAACCTAATGGAGACTTATTGTTCTCCATTAGGACAGAGGATAAATAGGTCCCTTTTTTAGTAAGGAGTGCCCGCAGATTGTGCGAGATGCAGTGAAAGACCACCTACATGTCCCAAACGAGTATCCAACCGAGAGGTATCTTGGTATGCCAACGGATGTAGGGCACTCAAAAAAAGGTACTTTCAAATATTTGAGTGATCGTATTTGGGAGAAAGTAAAAAGGTGGATGGGCAAATTATTATCTGCAGGTGGAAAAGAAGTATTGATCAAAGCTGTGGCCCAAGCAATCCCAGTTTATAGTATGGCATGCTTCAAATTTCCGAGAGGTTTGTGCGAGCATTTGAACTATATCATTTGGATGTTTTGGTGGGGATGCAAAGAGGGGAAGAGGAAGCCATCATGGGTCTCATGGGAGGTTAAGACAAAGCCAAAGTATTTGGGAGGAATGGGTTTTAATGACCTCAAAGTTTTTAATCTAGCTTTGCTGGCCAGACAGGCATGGAGGATTTTGCAAGCACCGAATTCATTTAGTGCCTGATTGCTAAAAGCGATATACTTCCCTGTTGGAACCATTCTGGATGCTGAACTTGGTACTTGGTCGTCGTAGATATGGAGAGCTGTTCTGGAAGGGAGGGACATTATGAAACAAGGAGGGATTGACCGATAGGGAATGGACATAGTACAAATATATGGACTGACAACTGGATTCTGAAAGCAACTTACATGAAACCGATTCTGTCCCTAGTAAAAAACCACCACAAATGGTTTCTGAGTTAATGATTCCGTCTACAGTAACTTGGAATGGGATCTAGTCTGAAGCATTGTCTTACCTTGTGATGCTGAGGAGATTCTAAAAATACCAGTGTGTACAAGGAATATTAATGACTTTTGGTCTTGGCCCTTGGATAAGAGAGGAATCTTCACAATCAGCTCGGCTTACAAACTTATGATCACAACCAAGCTTCAATGCGAGGAACAGCTAGAAGTAAGAGGAGTATCGTCTGACCCGAGCAGGGATGAGAGTGCCTGGTCCTCCCTCTGGAAAATAAAGGTGGCATCAAAGGTTAAAAAAATCTGTGGAGGCTTGTGAGGCACTCGCTGCCGATGAAAGATGTACTGAAGAGGAGAAACATGTCATTGGCTGATGCATGTCCACTGTGTGCTACAGAGGACTCATGGAGGCATGCTCTTATTGGCTGCACCATGGCTCGATGAACCTGGGCCCTATCTGATGACGACTTGGTTGATACAATGATGAAAAACCTACAGCCATCTGCAAAGCACTAGGTTTTTGACTTGCATGAAGAACTTAGTCATGAGCAGTTCACAAAGATGGTTATCATTGGTATGCGAGAAGGAAGGCGGTGTATGAATCGATCTTCCAAAGCCCTCAGCAAATAAATGCATTCGTTCTTTTTTATTTGCATGACCTGTCCGCGTGTAGCCAAACAGAAACCTGACTCTGGGTTTGCGATCGCTTCTTCTTTCTGGGATGATCAGGAGAAGATTACCGCTGAGGAGAATGAAGCCTTACTTACCCCCCTTTGTGATGAGGAGAACTTTGAGATCATTCGCAAGGCCAATTCTAACTCGGCGTCAGGCCCTGATGGCCTTTCCATTCTGTTCTTTAGGAAGTTCTGGCCCCAACTGCGCAATCTTGTTTGTGCTGTTATCCAAGGTTTTTGTTTGGGGATGGTTGATATCTCTTGGTTAAATTACGCTATCATCACCCTCACCCCTAAAGTCAAGGGCGTAGATATTATCTCTCAATTCAGACCTATTGCCCTCATTAATAACTTTGCAAAAATTCGCCACCAAAGGATTTGCAATGCGCCTCTCCTTCGTCGCTCATCGAGTTCTCTCCCCTTTCCAACCAGCTTTTGTCAAAGGGATATTCATTCTGGACGGGATCCTTTGTCTTCATGAAATTGTTCATGACATCTGTAAGAGAGGCACCAAGGAGGTGATCCTTAAGCTTGATTTTGAGAAGACCTATGACTCGGTTAGTTGGAAGTTTCTGCGGCAGGTCCTATTCGCAAAAGGCTTGCATGGGTCCTACGTGCACATGATTATGCAGCTGGTAACGGGTGGCCACACGGCGGTCTCCATTAATGGCAGGGTTAGTAACTTTTTCAGCAATGGCAGGGGCCTAAGGTAAGGAGACCCGACCTCCCCTCTTCTGTTTAATTTCATAACAGATGCCTTATCCTACATTCTTTCGAGGGTGGCTATGGCCGGGCATATTTCCCTGTTAGCTCTCACCTCGTCCCGGAGGGGATCACCCACCTCCAATACACGGATGACACTATTATTATGGTCGATCTGAACGACGAGTGTATCACTCACCTTAAGTTTTTGCTGCTCTATTTTGAAGCCTTATCAGGGCTTAAAGATCAATTTTGCTAAGAGTGAAATTACTGTTACAGGGGTGTCAGACTCCGAGGCCCTGCGAGTCTCACATCTACTTAATTGTTCTCTAGGCTCCTTTCCTCTCAAATATCTTGGTCTCCTTATATCTCATGAGAAGCTCCTTGCTAGAGACTTCGCTCTTGCGGTAGCCAAAGTGGGAAATCATGTCATGCCTTGGAGGGGCAGAAATAATACACACCCTGGAAAGGTTGCCCTTATCAATGTGTACCTCTCATCCCTTCCCATGTTCTTGATGGGTTTTTACCTTCTATCCATTGGTACGCATGCGGGGTTTGATAAGCACATGGGTGCGTTTTATTGGAACGCTGCGGATAACAAACGCAAATATAGGCTGGTGAAATGGAAACACATGTGTAGGCCCAAGAACCTTGGGGGGTTGGGCATCATAGACACCATGATTATGAACAAATGCCTCATCATCAAATGGTGGTGGAAGATCATGACTACCTTAGAGAATCCGCTCTGGCTCAACATTCTTAAAGCCAAATATTTCCCTAACTCCAGTCCTATGTTTGCTTTCCTCTTTGGGCACTTCTCAATTTTGGAAAGACCTTCATCTGGTGTTTAAATCTCTCGTTAAATTTGTGGTTCGTAATGGTAAGTCCACTCGCTTTTGGCTAGATTGGTGGTGCGGTACAGCCCCCCCTTGCGGTGTCCTTTCCGGTTATTTTTTCCTACTGCTCGGACCCGGAGATCTCTATCTCTGAGCTCCCCGGTAATAACTAGGACTTGTCCCTTCATTGCTCTCTTTCTCCAAAAGAGTTGGATGATTGGCAACGACTTGTTGCTTTCATCCCCACGCTCTCGGAGGGGGAGGACTCGGTGGTCTGGCCCATTCCGCTTCTGGGCATTTTTATGTTAAGTCGCTTTACGGTAAGCCTATTTCTGGTACTCCTACATCCAAGTTCAAGGTGATTTGGCGGGCCTACATCCCCCCCAAGGTCAAGGTCTTTTTGTGGCAAGCCTACAAAGGGCATGTAGCTGCCGGCGACTGATCAAATTCATAAACGTAATGGGCCTGGGTCCGACAAATGCGTGTTGTGCAGTGAGATGGAGGATACGAACCATATTCTTTTCAGTTGTGTCTTGGCAAAGTTCCTTTGGTGTTGTATCAGGTCCTGGCTCCAAGTGACTTGGAGCCCTTCTTCCTTCTCAGACATTAGGAACATTGCTTCTAGCCTGGTTGGGGCCTCTAGACGGTTGTTCTGGGTGGGATTCCCGGCTATTTGCTGGGGTTGTGGACAACTAGGAACAAATTCACCATCGAGCATATCTTCCCTGCTAAACTGACTGATTGCTTATTTAAAGCATGCCTATTCTTGCAGCAGTGGAAATTATTGACTAAGGAGGCTGAACGCGAGGCATTTGACCTGATGACTACCAAGATTCGGTCTATGTAAGTGCATCTAGTGCCCCTTAGTGATTTTGGTGTATTGAAGACTTATAGGTTAAGTGACTGATGCGTTTGTGAGTGCACACAGGACTATAAGTCTATGAGGAGTTTGATATTTGAGAGAAAGTCGACCCTAAAATGAAGTTCTTCAATGAAGACTTTGGATTTCAAGACTTTTCGAAGACTTTGAAAGTGAAGAAATTGGTGTGACCTTGAAGACTTGATAATCATTCGAGGAACATGAAGCGTGAAGACTTTTGTTTTTATAGTTTCATTTTCTCTTTCTTGAGTCATAGGAAACACCGTACTGTTAAAGGGGGTCGAGGAAATACTAAGGAAAAATTTCCATGTGGTGCTCAACTCAAAATCCTACACTTACCAATCCCATCGAGTGAAGCCACTGGAAATCTCATACAGTTCAGTCATATTCTTCAGTGACAGAGACGAAGTTCTTCTGGTCTATGAGGAATTTGTTCTGACTGAGGAGTTAGGAATTCGCCAGTGTGAATTGCCTACACAGTGAGGAACATGATAGTCCTGAGGAATTTGAGAGGCAAAATTCCGACCGTTGCTGTGCTATGCGCCAGCGGTTCCAAAATATCTACCCACCTAACGGTCATATCAGACAAGGGCATTTATGTCTTATCATGTCGGGCTGCTCCCTAGGCTATAAATAGCCGCCCCCTACAACCACTAGCTGGTTGGCTGCTCCAAGAGAAACTGACACTTGTCATTTGAGGGCATCCCATCCTCCGAGGACTTTGAGCGAAAATCATCAAGTGGGGAAAACCCAAACCCAACACCTACAAACCCAAAGTGATTGAGCATCACTGAAGAGATTGATCCTGCATGGATCCGACGCTTGTTTTATTTGAAGATTGTGCTTCTTCCAGACGGTTAGGCCTCAAGGTCTAGAGCATCCAAGAGGAATTGTGGATCGCCGAGTGACCGAGTTTGTGAAGGTTCGGAAGTCACCTGAAGACTTACCACGAGTGATTGGGCGAGGTCTGTGTGACCTTAGCTCAAGGAGAATACGGTGAGGCTGTGTGTCAGGATCGGTGTCCTCGAGTTTAAATACTCAGCCGCCCAACGGATGTACAATCGAGACAGCAGTTGGAACTGGTCTACCAAATCATTGTCTTCACCAAGCTAACTGGTTCTATTTCCTCAACTCTTTCATTTCCTCATATCTGTTGTTGTATTCCTGTTCATATCTGTTTGAAGACTTTGCCTGAGGACTTTCTCAATTTCCTCAGTTCAATTTCTTCAGTCTATCCGTCTTCTTTCTTGTGATATCCTGTGTTTACGCTTTCTGTACTCTGTGCTTGTCTTCATTTCATCATGATGACTATGCTTGTGTTCTGTTATGTTTACTTCTGAGTACTTATTCCGTTGCAAGTAGTTCTTCATTTAGGAATTTCCTCACCAGCAAATTCCTAAGTGAAGAATTCATAAAAATCACCTATGCACCCCCCTCTAGTCGATATAACACACTTTCAATTGGTATCAGAGCAAGGTACTCCCTTGTTCTGTGTGATTTTGGTTTAACCGCATGGAGTTTTAGTTATGCCGACCGCAGGTATGATCAAGGTCTCTGCTGGGTGTCCTACCTTCGATGGAACGGACTACCCCTATTGGAAGAATAAGATGCGAATGCATCTTGTGGCAATTGACAACGATCTCTGGTATGTTGTGGAAAATGGTGTTCCCTCAGTCACACCTTCTCTGAACGCTACTGATGTGAAGAGATTCAAGCAACTCGATTCTCAAGCGAAGAATATCATATGTGGCCATCTAAGCAAAGGACAATATGGAAGAGCGAGTGCTTTGGAAACTGCTAAGCTTATCTGGGATAGACTGTCCAAAGTGAATGAAGGAGTCTCAACTCAACGTGACTCTCGTGTTGACGTTCTTCGCAATCTCTTCAACCGCTTCAAAAGACTCGACAATGAAAATGTTCAGCAAACCTTGATCCTCATCGACATCTCAAATGAGCTTCAAGTGCTTGGCGCCACTGACATCACCGACCATGAGGTGGTGAAGAAATTGCTGAGATTGCTAGATTCTTCATTTGATAATCTGGCACTAATGATTCAAGAGCGTGCTGACTACAAGTCACTTGATCCCGTTGATATCCTCGAGAGGCTAAATACTCATGAGTTCGACTTTGCCGAGAGAGAGATCTCTACGGTTCGAGCTATGGCAGATCACGTGCTTTGAAGGCCAAGCGGTCTCGAGTCAAGAGGAAGACTACGCTAGCGATCTTGGTGACCTCAAGAAGCGAGCCAGAACTTGCACCGCTCATGAAGAAATTTGAAGTTCTCAAGGCGTGGTCGCTTTGGAAAACCCTCAAGGAGTAATGATTCCTCATCCAGTGACTACAAGAAGAGGCTATGCCACAAATGCAAGAAACCTGGTCACTACATCCAAGATTGTCCTCAATGGGATAAGGAATCAAAGAAGAAGAAATACAAGGATTACAGTTCTGATGACGCAAAGAAGAAGGAAAAAATCTTCAAAGTCTTCATCATCAAAATCCTCGAGGTCTTCATCTCACAAGAAGAGCAGCTCCAAGAAGGCTCGGGCATTCATTGGCAAGGAAATGGACTCTGAGGCTGAATCTGAGGAACACGAGGACGAGGAGGCATCTGAGGAGTCCGAGTCTGGTGTGGCGAGCCTAGCTCTCGCTACTGCATTCGTCGGCAAGTCTATCTTCAACTCTGAAGAAAACGACTTCACCAACAAGGCTGATAAAGGCGATGATGACTACGCTCCCACCTATTGCTTCATGGCAAAGGGTGCCAATGATGATCAACCCAAAGCCAATGAGTGGGTCCTCGATAGTGGATGTACAAATCACATGACTGGTGACAAGAATCTATTGATGGATGCTCCTTTATCACCGTCACATCTGAAGCATATCATCTTCGCTGACAAAGGCAAAAGTCAGGTATTGGGTCTAGGTAAGGTTGTGATCTCTAAGGACATACACATGGACAAAGTCATGCTTGTCGAGTCCTTAGGATACAACCTCATGTCTGTCTCAATGCTTTGTGATCTTGATATGGTTGTTGTCTTTGGCAAGTATCATTGTGTTGTGATCATGGAAGCTGACAATTCCAAAGTCTTCGAAGGCTTTAGGAGAGGAGACTTGTACATTGTTGATTTCTCTATAGGACCACAACCTGCCGTATGCTTACTTGCAAAAGCTTTAGAAGCCTGGCTATGGCATCGACGACTTGGTCATGCTGACATGAGGAATCTGCACACGCTCGCGAAGAAGAAGCATGTCATTGGCATTGAGAATGTCAAATTCCTCAAGGATCACTTATGCGAACTGTGAAGCTGGGAAGATGACTAAGGCCAAGCATCCAGCGAAGACTATCATGACTACCACTCGACCATTTGAATTGCTTCACATGGTTCTCTTCGGTCCTAATCATTATTCTGCTGTTACAAATGATGCATCTCTATATGGCTTTGTTATTGTTGATGATTATTCTCGTTATACATGGGTACACATTGTCACTTACAAACATGAGGTGCAGGAAGTCTTCAAACGATTTTCCTCGAGGGCTTCAACCAACTTTGGTGTGAAGATCAAGCACATCAGGATTGACAATGGAACTGAGTTCAAGAATTCTGGTCTTGATGAACTTGGTATTACTCATGAGTTATCTGCTCCTTATACTCCTCAACAGAATGTCGTCGTGGAGCGCAAGAACAAAACTCTTGTTGAGATGGCTCGCACTATGCTTGATGAATACAAGACGCCTCGTCGTTTCTGGGATGAGGCAATTGATAATGCGTGCCACATCATCAGCAGAGTATATCTTCACAAATTCTTCAAGAAGACTGCCTATGAACTCCTCACTGACAAGAAACCCAATGTGAGTTACTTCAAAGTCTTCGACGCTAAATGTTGGATTAGAGATCCTCATCACAATTCTAAATTTGCACCGAAAGCACATGAGGGTTTCATGCTTGGTTACGGAAAGGACTCGCACACCTACAAAGTCTTCAACAACGTTCTTCACAAGGTTGTTGAAAGCGTGGATGTCTTGATTCGATGAAACTAATGGCTCGCAAAGAGAGCACCTACCTTCTGTGATAGATGAACCAGCCCCTGAGGATTCTATCAAGTTCAAAGCCACTGAGGATGTCATTCCTACTGAAGAATCTGCTGAAGAATTCATTCCAGAACGTGATGAATGTCGAGCTGGCACACATGAAGAAAATGGTGCTGAGGAAAATGCACCTGAAGAAAATGCAGATCAAATTTCTCGAAGACAGCCCGCTCATCCTCGTATTGCAAACGAAGTGCAAATCGAGAAGATCATCGATGACATTGAAGCACCTGGTCCTCTCACACGCTCAAAAGCTTCACATTTATCTAACTTTTATGGGCACTTTGCGTTTGTCTCTATCACAGAGCCCACTAAGGTAGATGAAGCATTTTTGGAGCCTGAGTGGATTCAAGCTATGCAAGAAGAATTACATTAGTTCGAGCTCAACAACGTCTGGGAACTAGTCAAATGTCCAGATCCTCGCAAGCACAACATTATTGGCACAAAGTGGATCTACCGCAACAAGCAAGATGAAAATGGCCTTGTGGTAAGGAATAAGGCACGGCTTGTAGCTCAAGGCTACACATGGGTTGAAGGAATTGACTTCGATGAAACTTTTGCACCTGTTGCTAGACTTGAGGCTATTCGCATATTACTTGCTTATGCTAACCATCGCGATATTATCTTACAACAAATGGATGTGAAAAGTGCATTCCTCAATGGTAAGCTTGAGGAAGAAGTATATGTTGCTCAACCACCAGGTTTTGAAGATCCAAAGAATCCTGACAAAGTCTTCAAGCTCAACAAGGCCCTGTATGGCCTCAAGCAAGCTCCTCGGGCGTGGTATGATACTTTGAAGGAATTCCTCATGAAGAAAGGCTTCAAACCCGGTTCACTCGACCCAACTATTTTCACTAAGTCTTATGATGGTGAATTGTTTGTGTGCCAAATATATGTTGATGATATCATTATTGGCTGTACTGACCAACGATATAGTGATGAATTTGCCTATATGATGAGTGAAGAATATCAAATGTCTATGATGGGAGAATTGAAATTCTTTTTAGGTCTTCAAATTCGTCAACAACGCAATGGAATATTCATATCTCAAGAGAAATACCTCAAGGATGTTTTGAGGAAATTCGGCATGCAAGATTGCAAAGGGGTCAAAATTCCAATGCCCACAAATGGCCATCTATGCACTGATGAAAATGGTAAAGACTTCGATCAAAAGGTATACCGCTCCATGATTGGTTCTTTATTGTACCTATGTGCATCTAGGCTGGATATTATGCTTAGTGTTTGCATGTGTGCCCGATTTCAAGCTACACCAAAGGAATCACACCATAAGGCTGTGAAGCATATTCTTCGATACTTAGCTCACACACCAACACTTGGATTATGGTATCCCAAGGGCTCTACTTTTGATCTTATTGGATATTCAGACTCTGACTATGCTGGCGATCGCGTGGACCGCAAGTCAACATCTGGCACATGTCATTTCCTCGGACGATCTTTGGTCTGTTGGTCCTCGAAGAAACAGAGCTGCGTATCACTCTTCAACGCAGGTTGAGTACATTCTTCTGGATCGTGTTGTGCTCAACTACTATGGATGAAACAAAACTCAAGGACTATGGCGTCAACGTGAAGAATGTGCCTCTCTCTTGTGACAATGAGAGTGCCATCAACATTGCTCATAACCCGATCAAAGACTCGAAGACCAAGCACATCCAGATTCGTCATCATTTTCTTCGTGATCATGTGTTGAAGGCGACATCTCCATCAACCACGCCAAGATCAAGATCAATCGCCGATATCTTCACTAAGCCCTTGGATGAGAAGAGATTTAGCAAGTTGCGGTGTGAGCTAAATATCCTAGAATCTTGAATGTTCTCTGAAATGGACACACATCCTAACACTTATCTTGACTTGATGACTTAGATGCTAACACACTAAGTAACGTTTTCTTCAATCAATGAAGACTAACCCTCTAAGTGTGAAGAAATTAATGAAGAAATTGATTCTCAGAGCCCTACGACAATTGTAAGCGGTGTCTGAAATCAGCTTTCTTATACGATGGGTTATGCCACCACCCAAAGTTGAAAATCTTCAATTTGAGAATTTCTTCGTTTTTTTTAAATTCCTCAGTTTTTCAAATTCTTCAACTTTGCATTGTCTTCACTCTTTTCGGAGTTGTTGTTCATTTGAATATATATATATATATATATATATATATAAGTTTTATGTCCTTTACAGCAGTCACTTATTGTTATTTCTTCAAGTTGATTTCTTCTGCTAAGTGAATGTGATCGGACCCTTCCCCCTCTATGCTAAACACAACCCAGTCTATTCACAAATTCCTCATATGCGTTCTACTTGAAACTCGTTCAAAATCTTCACTGTGTCCTTGACAGCTGAAGAAATTGCGAACAAAACTGTTAAACTTATCTTATCTGAATTTTTGGCTTTGTCGCTCAAACTGTTCCGCTTCTCATGACAATACTTATCTATTCACCCACGATCCCACACGATCGCCACCTCTCAGTACGTGGGTGACACATGTCAAGCGAATGAGAAGGGGCCAGGGGCATGTTCGTCCGATTTCCTCGGGTGAATAGTTTTTCACTCTCTCTATAAATACCCCTGTCTCTTCCTCACTTCACTTTCACCTCGCTCGCGCTCTCTCCCGCTCGAGCTTCCCCAAAACCCTAGCGTCGTTGTTACTTCATCGTCGCCGGTGAGGAAGAGCTTCACTGCCTCGACCTCATCGCCGTCGTACTCGCGCCGGTTGCGGATTTCTTCACTCCGCCGCCGCCGTAGCCGTCTTCCTCTGCCGAGTTAGGGCGTGGAAGATCTGAACTGACGAACTTCACATCTACACTTCCCAGTTCGTCGTGTTCTTCACTTTGAGTAATTAAAAGTCACTTTTACTGCTCGCTTTGATTCTCAAGTTTCCTTGAAAATCTTCAAAGGTGTTTATTCTTCAAATCTTCACACACATGAACACCTCACATGTCATCTGCTCTTGATTCGTTTCTCTAAGCAATGATTTTCTTCAAGATTCCTCAATTGTGTGGATTTTCAATCTATACAACTCTGGAACCTAAGACAAAGAACGCTTAGTGAAATTTCTCAAGACTCATTTGGTCAAATTCCTCAAAACCTAATCTTTTTGAAAAACTTCTGAGAATGCATATGACCTCTCCAAATTCCTCGCAACCATAATATGTTCACAGGTACAAATGTCCGCTGCTGAATCACTAGGTTCTTATCAACTTAACTCATTTGCAGCGTTCCTCGAAGAAAAGTTGCACACCTCCTCAGAAACTTCAGTTGTTCATATTCCTCAGCTAAAGAAAATGGGTGACAAAAGGCCACAGATAGGAGGAAAGAGGTCTGAGGTTAATACTGTGTTTGAAATCCCTGAGGACATTTATGCTGGGTACTGCACGCCCCCTGAGGAAGATAGAAATCAGGGCAAGGTGCGCATTCAAAAGATAGAGAGGAGATGGGAACGGGAATGGAGGGAGTACAGATATGTTACTCCCAAGTATATGAAGAAATTCGCGCTCAACCCTCCATGCTCAAGACTTCCATTGGCACCAGGCCAATTGGCAGATCCCACCAGCCTCAAGCGCGGTGAGGACTATGCTGATGAATGGGCAAAGCACCAGGCCAAATTGGCAAAGCAAGCAAAGGAAGCAGTGAAGAAATTCAACGCGGACTCTGCTGCTGCTGCCTCTGCTGGGCCTCTGCTAGTCAGCCAAAGAAGGCAATGCCTAAGAAGCCTGCGTATAAGTCCAGTGCTTCACCTTCAATGACCTCACGGCCAAGCTCCTCTTCTATGCCATCAAGGCCAGATTCTTCAAGGTCCTCACAGCAAATTCCTCAGACTGCTCCTTCAAAGTCCTCAGCTCCTCCGTCAAAGTCTTTAGCTGCTCCAACAAAATCCTCGACACCTGTGCATCTCGCCACGTGCCAAAGGACTCAAGGCTTCTCTATTGCCTCAGGAGCATCTGCAAGTTCCTCGGCTGCTCGAAATTCCTCAGCTGGTCCCTCATCTTTGAAGAAAAAGGCCATCTTTGGGCGAGGTATTCGACCAAGTCCTCACAAGAAGCAGGTCGCCTTCCAAGTGCCCTCTGATGATGATGAGGCAGATGATGAAGAACTTGCCGAAATCATCAGAGACATGCAAGCCAGGGCCACGAGAGCCAAAGGCAGCAATGTGCCACTGATGTTGGATCCAAAGTTGATCCTTGACTACATTGACCTGTGGCACAAGGATCCTAACACGCCTTTGCCGGAGATGAACCTCACTCCTGGTCAAAGTCATGTTCTGACTGCCTTCATTGAGGAAGAAAAATGGAAATTTGAACAAGGCAGAAGTTTGAAGAAAGCGCAGTACAAGAAACAGTGCTACCTCAAGGACAATGTCCTCACTCTCACTCCTGATCAGCTCCTGGCCTTGCAAGTTGAAATCAAACAACTGAGTGATGAATTTGATCGGTACCATGCTGATTGGAAGGGCGACAAGGTGCGTTTCGTCAATCTGACGAAGAAATTCACTTCAAGTGCTGCTCCACCTGTGCACGTTGAAGTTACTCAGGCTGAAGCATCTGCTCACCCATTGAAGAACATGCCTGACACCGCTGATGACAATCAGCTCTTTGAAGAAAATGAGAGTGCAGGTGATGACTCCATTCCAGCTGCTGAAGATATTGCCAGGGCATCCACTAGTGGTGCGCCTAAAGAAAGTGAACAAGTCAGGGCAACTGCATCAGTTGTGCCTGAGGAAAATGAACCAAAGTCCTCTGCACCTCCTGCTCCTAAACCAACTCCGATCCTTCCATCTGCATCAGATGCAAAGAAGACCAAGGCTGCAGAACGTGCAGCCATGAAGAAAAGGAAGGCATCAACTTCATCAAATTCTTTAGCTCCGAAGAAGATGAAGACTCTGACTAGTTCAATTGACAATCCAATTGATGCCGTTCCAGTCTCATCAATGCCATCAAAGGACCTTGTTCCTTTTGGTGAAGATTATGTGATTCCCGATGAATCTGATGAAGAAACTCCTTCTGCTGATTCGATAGAGCAGTTGGACAAAGAAATTGAAGTGGATAAAATCCCTTCAACCCCAGTCATTTCCCCACTCATGCCTCAGTTCACTGCTGAAGAGGCAGGTGTTTAAGAAATAGAAGATGAGGATGTGGACATTGGCAGTACCACTCCTGTGCTAAATGATGAATTTGGGTACAGTCAGCACCCCAACTCTCCAATGTTCACTCCACTCCAAGCAATTCCTCAGTCCCCTGCTGCCACTGAAGTGCAATTGGGATCTGAAGAACCTCATGCAACCCTAAGTGTTCATGAAGAAATTCCAGCCACTAGTGCTGAAGAAATTGTCAATGAAGAATTGACGACCCAGGCTGAAGCTGCAGAAGAGCCTGAAATTCCTCAGCCTGAGGAACCTGAGATTGCGATCCCTGAGGTGGTGATGCAATTGACTGATACTCCTCAGCCCAAGCCAACGGATCCTTTCTCCAAGAAGCAAAAATTCAAGGCTGATGGTTTCTTCGGCGAGCACGTGTTCTTCACTGAATTCAACCCTATGACAATGCTCGTCTAAGAAGGAAGCGTTTCTGGACTGCCAGCCAGGCCAACTTCTATTCCTCGGTGCTTTTCAACAAGGACAAAGTCTTCGATCATGAGCATATTCCTCATGTGGACATGGAATTGATGCCGTGCTTCTCTCAAATCCCCAGCATGATTCATGATGCAGGCTTGCTCAATTTCTGCTCTGACATAGTTGATTGGAATGAAGAGCTTATTCTTTAGTTCTACGCAACTCTGCATATCACAGGTGATGCTACTGAAGTCAACTCGTGGGTGTTGGACTGGATGACTGAAAACACTCATTACAAGGCACCAGCCTCTGAATTGCTTCATGCCTTGCCAATTAGTCCTCCACCTGACGGTGCTCATTGTCTGTATGATGAGCCTGAACTCACTGATCACTATATGCAAATGCTGATGAAGCCACTGAAGCCGAGTCAAGCCCCAAGGACCAAATTCCTCGTGAAGGAATTGATCTATGTGCCAAGAACCATCTAACGCATTCTGACGAAGACCATGAGTCCCATCAAAGTCCATGACTCATCCGATGAAGAAATTATCGGAATGATGAAGAATATGCTTTTCAACATCATGCATGGCATCCCCATAAACTATCACGATTTCTTCATGAGGACTCTGGTGAATGTTGCACTTTCACCATTTGAGCTGAAGCCTTACGCACCATGGATCATGAGATTCATCAGAACAAGGTCTTCACTCAACTACAAGGCTGATTTTCAGAATCACCTCAGCTACTTGCCCCCCATTGAAGTCCTCAAGCGGACAATTTCCTCATCTGATGAGAAGGGAGAAATTTGAGTTAGTCTTCAAGCGGGTCTATCTTATATGGGCGTTTTTTGCTAAGTTACAACTCTCGTTCTTCTGATGACTTTGCTGGATCGATTTGTAATCTTAAACTCTATAGTGACCTGATACTTTTGTTGTGTTCTTCCACATGCTTATTCCTCATTAATGTTAATGCACGCATGCTGAATTACATCAGTCACCATATTTCATCATGCATTTCAAATTCTTCATATTATATATCAAATGCGTGTATGAATTACAAGATATAGGCGGAGATCTCCATGATTATACTCTTCAAGTGTGCATTGCTTCAAAAGCAAATTCCTCACTATGCACATCTTCAGGGGGAGTTCTTCTATATCTTGCAATCAAATTCCTCAACATTGGTATCTACACTTCATATATTTATCCCCGTTGAAAACTTAACCTATATTGTCATCAATCACCAAAAAGGGGGAGATTGTAAGTGCATCTAGTGCCCCTTAGTGATTTTGGTGTATTGAAGACTTATAGGTTAAGGGACTGATGCGTTTGTGAGTGTACACAGGACTATAAGTCTATGAGGAGTTTGATATTTACAGAGAAAGTCAACCCCTAAAAATGAAGTTCTTCAACTGAAGACTTTGGATTTCTGAAGACTTTGAAAGTGAAGAAATTGGTGTGACCTTGAAGACTTGGTAATCATTCGAGGAACATGAAGCGTGAAAGACTTTTGTTTTTATAGTTTCATTTTCTCTTTCTTGAGTCATAGGAAACACCGTACTGTTAAAGGGGGTCGAGGAAATACTAAGGAAAAATTTCCATGTGGTGCTCAACTCAAAATCCTACACTTACCAATCCCTTCGAGTGAAGCCATTGGAAATCTCATATAGTTCAGTCATATTCTTCAGTGATAGAGACGAAATTCTTCTGGTCTATGAGGAATTTGTTCTGACTGAGGAGTTAGGAATTCGTTAGTGTGAATTGCCTACACAGTGAGGAACATGATAGCCCTGAGGAATTTGAGAGTCAAAATTCCGACCGTTGCTGTGCTATGCGCCAGCGGTTCCAAAATATCTACCCACCTAACGGTCATATCAGACAAGGGCATTTATGTCTTACCATGTCGGGCTGCTCCCTAGGGAATAAATAGCCGCCCCCTACAACCACTAGCTGGTTGGCTGCTCCGAGAGAAACTGACACTTGTCATTTGAGAGCATCCCATCCTTCGAGGACTTTGAGAGAAAATCATCAAGTGAGGAAAACCAAACCCAACACCTACAAACCCAAATTGATTGAGCATCACTGAAGAGATTGATCCTGCGTGGATCCGACGCTTGTTTCCTTTTAAGATTGTGCTTCTTCCATACGGTTAGGCGTCAAGGTCTAGAGCAACCAAGAGGAATTGTGGATCGCCGAGTGACCGAGTTTGTGAAGGTTCGGAAGTCACCTGAAGACTTACCACGAGTGATTGGGCGAGGTCTGTGTGACCTAGCTCAAGGAGAATACGGTGAGGACTGGGTGTCCGAGACTGGGTGTCCTCGAGTTTAAATACTCAGCCGCTCCAACCAGATGTACAACTGAGACAACAGTTGGAACTGGTCTACCAAATCATTGTCTTCACCAAGCTAACTGGTTCTATTTCCTCAACTCTTTCATTTCCTCATGTCTGTTGTTGTGTGCCTGTTCATATCTGTTTGAAGACTTTGACTGAAGACTTTCTCAATTTCCTCAGTTCAGTTTCTTCAGTCTATCCGTCCTCTTTCTTGTGATATCCTGTGTTTACGCTTTCTGTACTCTGTGCTTGTCTTCATTTCATCATGATGACTATGCTTGTGTTTTGTTATGTTTACTTCTGAGTACTTATTCCGTTGTAAGTAGTTCTTCATTTAGGAATTTCCTCAACAGCAAATTCCTCAGTGAAGAATTCATAAAAATTGCCTATTCACCCCCCTCTAGTCGATATAACGCACTTTCAGTCTACTGCTACTTCTCTTCTGCAGCATCAATCAGGCAGCTAGAGGAACTTGGTGGTCCCTTTTGTCGTGCTCTTTCTTATATCTCGGCTTGTGGGCCGTCTGCTGGCCTGGGTGCCATGTACTCCTTGCTTTCCAGTACTTCCTGTGTGGTTGCTACCTTTGTTATGGTTGTCTGTGTGTGGTGAACTCTGCTTAGTGGCTTTATTTATAAAGTCGGGCTCATGCCTTTCCTCTAAAAGAAAAGGAGGAAGCATCAACGAAAGATGGTGCAGCGATGGCTACCTCCTCCGGTGAATAAAGCTAAGTTAAACGCTGATGGAGCAGTAACCTAGGATGGTCAGAAGGGAGCAGTTGTGGCGATCTGCTGCGATGAACATGGTGAGTACCTGGGTGCTTCAGGCTGGTGGTTCAAGCGAACGACCCAGTTTTACTGAAAACTTATGCGGTCAGGGAGGCCCTCGCGAACTTATGCGGTCAGGGAGGCCCTCACGCTTGCTGCTGATCTTAACCAAGAGCACTTACATATTGCGTCTGACTGTCAGGCGGTGGTAAGTGAAATCCAGCAAAGAAGAGGAGGAAAGAACGCGGCAATCATCAGGGAAATTATAAATACGGCGACTGATCTTCAGTCATGTACCTTCACTTTTGAAAGTAGGACTTTTAATTTTGATGCTCATAGCTATTCACACAAGAACACGTCACCGTGTACCTCCGACGCCGGGGGTGGTGCACCGCAGCTCACGCCGAAGGAGACCCGCCGGAAGCGCGGTACGCAAGACAATCCGGCGGGCGCTTTTGAAGACCCGAAACCCCACACGCCCGGGAGGGACCCCGTTTGGGCGCGCGGCGGCTATGGGCTGACCTAGGTCGACCTGATCGCCCCTAGGGCCTCGAGGTTCGCCGCCCTGCAATGAAGAAGAACGAACGAAGAACAAGGAAGAAGAAGAACTAGGGTTAAGGAGAAAAGGTAAAAGATAAAAAGTGGTAGATTGATTGATCGATTGTGTGTTGTTCAATCGGCCGTCACCCCCAACATATATAAGAGGCGGCTGGACTTCCCGTACAAGAAAAGGATTCATCTAGGCTTTCCTTACAATAAAATTGCATCAATTCACGTCCAAAACCCTAGTCAAATTCGGACTGGTTTTATCCGAACTTTCCAAAACGGTTCGGTTTACAACCTGGCTGCACCTTGCGGGTCATGTTTGAGGCAGTAAACGACCTCGGATGGAAACGATTCCAAAAGCAATCTTGACCGTTTCGACGAGACGAAAAACTTTCATGTTGAACGATTTTTCATCAGAGGTCATCTTGAGGGTCAAATAGCTCGCGCAAAACGGACTGTGACGCAAAACATCCGTCCCTCGCGCTACCCATCAGACATGGCGTCTGGTGGGGCGCGCCACACTTCGCCTCCTGGCAGGGCTACATTCTGATGGCTCTAACTTTTGTATACAAACTCGGATTTGAACGATTTTTATATCAAAATCGATCGTTTCAACGAGACGAAGAACTTCCGTGTAGATCATTTTTCAATACGAGGCTGTCTTGAGGTCGTAATGAGCCGAATAGTGTTTTGAATACAAAATCTCAGTATTTCAAACACAACTTCGGCCTTCGAGATGAGATCGGATGGCGATGACCCAAACTTCAAAGATGTTCATATCGACAATACGTAACTCTTTCATGAAGATCACTTCTCCATTTGAGGCCATCTTAAATAAGTTATTGACCGTGCCAAAATCTGGTGTCAACACATGCCCCCCTGTTTTTCGGCAAAGTTTGTGTGCCGAAAAATAACTTCCGCATAGCTTGTTCTAAGGATGATGTCAACACTCCATCGGCCATTTTGCATGTTCTTAGGACGACAAGTATATATCGGCCATTGCTTGTTTGAACCTCTTGATGCAAACTTGGGTGAAAACTTCTCAGCTTCTATAACAATCCGGTGATAAGGTTCGATAGATCAAAACCATCCTCCGAACCATATTGTTCACCCTTTCGCTAGGATTTTGCAGATAATCAAGAATGAACTTCCTTCAATCCTTACTTCACCTGCATAAAAGTTTCATTAGTGGCCGAAGCGGTGGGCTTCGATTCAGCCTTACCTATGTTGACAAGACCTAGCATCGGCTATTGATAGAAATGCAATACACCATGGTTAACATAGTAGCCGGACGCTTTCTGTGCCAACTCTTTCGAATTGTCCTGCTTAGATATATGAACAATTTCAAAGCAACCCAAGGTAAATCTTGCATCTAGACATACCAAAAGATAAACTATAAGTGATCCGTCAAAACATTGATAACCCTTGGATATTTGTTGCACTATTAATAATGAATCACCAGAAGCCTCAATATGTATAGCACCTATATCAAGGCAAAGCTCCAATCCGAATGACAATGCATATTCGGCTTTGATGATTATGCAAAAATATTATAAGCGGCCTGAGGCTTCACAAAATAGCTCCATATGGAGATAAATAAGCAACACCAACACCTTGGCCATTGCCACAAATTTACTGTCGAAAATAATCTCCATAGTACTAGAAAGACAAGGGCAATATCAATGAACATGTACCTCGTTTTAGCCTCTAATTGAACTAAGGACGATGTTAGGATACTACATCAGCCATGCTTTGACATATTCTTTGGGCGATAGATAAATACCGGCCATCAACATAATGCCCATGTAGAATTCATTCACCAAATCATGTATAGCCGAAATAAACAAATGAAATAGCAATCAAATATTTTGGCCCTTTGGATTAGCAAGAAAAAATGTAGCTAATAAAATGTATAGAGATTTGGTAATATCCTCTCATGATGTAGAAAATTATGTCGCTTCCATGGATTAAAATAAATCCAGGAAGGGTAATTTATCATACCTGATGATGAATTCCATGGCAAAGACATCAATGGTATGGTTGAAGAATATGGATGATGTGTTGATCAAGATTTTGATGGGGTGATGCAAACCTTGGCTTAACTGCTTTTGGCTTCCATCCTTCTCTTTCTTCACTTTTGTAACACTTGTTGCAAATGAAGCATGCACATCATTTTTGTGTTGATTGATCTTCTTGGGAACCCATGCCATGTTCTGCTTTTTCAGCTCTTGTGCACTAGGATTTTGTAATTTTTTCTTTTGCCAATATGATAAACCAAGTGGGCATCTCGGCTGTGATTTTGTTTCAACCAATGGCAACTCTTTTTGGGCCTTGTGCACCCTCAACTTCTTTTCTTCAGATTTGGCACTCTGATTTTTATCAGTTGATTGCTTCACTTCTTTGCCTTTTGTAGCCAATGTCAACACTTTAATTGGCTCTTTGTTTTTGAGATCAAATCTGAAGCGACGCGCTTCGACCATCTCTTTTCACACGGTAAACTTGCTTTACCACCTCTTTCTTCTTTCTTGAGCTCTGGACCAATTCCTTATGATTGAAACGGTCTTTGACGTGATTGTTCAAATGTTGATCTTCTTGGAGCTGCATAGTATTGGTGAGATGGTCTAGAATAAGATGGAGAATGTACCCTTGTATCATACTGTCCCATGATGAATATGTATCTATATGAGCATAGGGAGGTATCCACGGCATTGGCATCGGCGGCCCAAAATAAGGATATGAAGATGTTGCATTAAAATTATCACTTTGCCAATACCGATCCTCATATTTGCGCCTTTGGGGTGATCTTGGTTTCTTTGCATGATTTGGCGATAAGCATTCTTCTCTTCACTCTTCTTTTGATATTTATCCAATAGTTCAGCAAAGGTGATTTTTGATCTCTTACACTTGCGCTTATTCCGGCCTTTGTTTTCTTTTGGTTTGCTTTCATCGATCATTAGATTTGCTTGCTGCCCCCCAGTCCTTGGCGTCTCCATTGTAGCTTCGATGGAACTCCCGCCCTCAAGATTATGCTCGTTATGCTCCTCAACAACTTCTTTACTTGAAAACTTGATCCCATCACCTGCAGCTTTTACATTCTTTTGAGGATCGGCTTGAAGCAGCCGATGTAAAAACTTTTTGCCATCGGGACCAATCGGAATAGACTGGTCATCTATTGGTGTTTCAACAAACTTCAATCGTCCTTTTTCAATGGCCGATTTAACTATTTGATGAAACATGTTGCAATCCTCAAAATTATTTTTGGGCGAATCATGCAACTTACAATACATTCGTCCTTGGATTGATGGCTTAACATGGTGATCAAGAATTGTAATGTAATTATTTTTTAGCAACAAATCAAATATTTTATCACACATGCTTGAATTGAAAGTATACTTCTTGTTTCCTAGCCGATCTTGCTGTTTGAACGGCTTTGGAGATAAGCAAACGAATGGTTCAGATTTGGAATCTCCCCATTCGGCTATGCATTGTGTTTTCCACTCTATCTCCGATGTCTTTGGATATGATATTATATTAACATCGGTTTTCTCAATAGAATTTAACCTTGGCTTTAAATTTCTGAAACGTAGATATTTAGAACATACATGTCTCAGTTGAGACCAAGTGTAAGCCAAGTAAGAAATAAGCAAAGCTACCCAACTAGATATGAACTTTAGAGAAAGCAACGGGAAAAGCTTTGGCTGTAACAATAAGTCATTATCGGTCTTTATAAGTGGTGCAATGGGTTGACCGATATGTTCCATAACAATTTTGCTGCTAACAAGTAAATTACCCTTCCTCATTGGTCTTTCAAAATTACTTATGAGAATATTTCTTATAGATGCATCAATAAAGAAGTTGCGACCAAATCTGAAAATAGGTAAATTACTCGCTATGCATACCTCTTCAAATATGTTGGGAGAGCATGATAGTGGTGCCATTCGAAGAACATCTTGCTCCGTCTTTGGATGGCTCCCCAACACCTTGTCATCATCTTTTTCTTGAATCCGTGCATCATTGCTTTGAAGATTTTTGTCGGCCGAACTTTGTTCGGCTACTTGTTCTTGTCGTTGAAGCTTATCAATTTCTACGGCACGGAACTCATAGGGCAGAAAGTAGGTTCTATTAACTTCAGAAAAATCAAGCACCGTTGTTTTCCTATGCTTGCCATGCCCTTTCTCAATAATGCTTGCCTCGTTGGATTTGTTGAATTCAGAATATATACTACTTGATTCGGCTTTTTCAACCGAAGCACTTTCATGTTCCGAATCATCCTTCTTTTCATTGATAGTACCAATTGGCAATGCTTCTTTTATCTGAGCCAATTCTTTTCTATTTGTTTTCGATGGCGGCGGCAAAATTAGCTTTAAGCTTTTCTCAATTTCAGCCCACTCCGGATATGATTGCCCCCAATGCTTTTAGATTCTTTCGGCAATGACACAGTGTGTTGCGAAATTTTGCAATTGTGTAGGGGTGTATAATATGATGTAGTACTAGGTGAAGGCATATGCAATGTTGTAAGACCATACTTTTGCTCGCCAATTTTATCAATTGGCAAAGATTCATCTTCTTGCAAAACTCTAGCTTTTATTGCGGCATAATCAGAAAATAGCCCCTTTTCATGTTGTTCAAGGCAAAGAGCACTAATTCTCTTATTTTGGGCTAAACTCTTCAATGCAGCCACAACTACCTCATCTTCTACAATGTTGGGCACAACCGCTCCTGTAAAATTTACATTCATTCGGCTATAACCAGGAAGGTGTGAAGCCGAATTATGAGCATCTACAGTTGTGTACGGTGCCGAGGAATTACTAACATGTGGTGTAGCATATGACGGTTGAGAGTAACTGGCCAAATAGCCATTAGTAGCATGGCCAATTCTCTCATTCATCGGCATGGTTGGATTACTATATTGCACATTAGCTGCCGATGAATAAAAGGGTGAAACACTTTCTTGTATGGCATTGGAAATTCTAACTTGGGGTGTTTCAAATTGATTAATCGAACTCATCATGTTGTTCATCGGCATATAGATTTGTGGGGTTGCCGATGCATGGGAGTTGGGATACATATGTTGCATGTTGCTAAAATTATATGAAGTTGAAGCATGAAGATTATTCAGAATAAATTTGTTGCACATAATTAGATGCATGATTGATAAAACTAGGGCTAGCCGATACAATATGCTCATTAGACGATCTAGCAACAACATATGCATTATTTGCATCTACATAAGTGAATTGGGTATTCATGTTACCTTTGTAGATTGCAAACCCTATATGACGATCTCTTCAGTAGCAAGAACGGGCGGAGACCGTTCAAAGCTTAAGCCCCCAATGAGTCGCCAAAAGTGTGTTCGCACAAGAACACGTCACCGTGTACCTCCGACGCCGGGGGTGGTGCACCGCAGCTCACGCCGAAGGAGACCCGCCGGAAGCGCGGTACGCAAGACAATTCGGCGGGCGCTTTTGAAGACCCGAAACCCCACACGCCCGGGAAGGACCCCGTTTGGGCGCGCGGCGGCTATGGGCTGCCCTAGGTCGACCTGATCGCCCCTAGGGCCTCGAGGTTCGCCGCCCTGCAATGAAGAAGAACGAACGAAGAACGAGGAAGAAGAAGAACTAGGGTTAAGGAGAAAAGGTAAAAGATAAAAAGTGGTAGATTGATTGATCGATTGTGTGTTGTTCAATCGGCCGTCACCCCCAACATATATAAGAGGCGGCTGGACTTCCCGTACAAGAAAAGGATTCATCTAGGCTTTCCTTACAATAAAATTGCATCAATTCACGTCCAAAACCCTAGTCAAATTCGGACTGGTTTTATCCGAACTTTCCAAAACGGTTCGGTTTACAACCTGGCTGCACCTTGCGGGTCATGTTTGAGGCAGTAAACGACCTCGGATGGAAACGAGTCCAAAAGCAATCTTGACCGTTTCGACGAGACGAAAAACTTTCATGTTGAACGATTTTTCATCAGAGGTCATCTGGAGGGTCAAATAGCTCGCGCAAAACGGACGGTGACGCAAAACATCCGTCCCTCGCGCTACCCATCAGACATGGCGTCTGGTGGGGCGCGCCACACTTCGCCTCCTGGCAGAGCTACATTCTGATGGCTCTAACTTTTGCATACGAACTCGGATTTGAACGATTTTTATATCAAAATCGATCGTTTCGACGAGACGAAGAACATCCGTGTAGATCATTTTTCAATACGATGCTGTCTTGAGGTCGTAATGAGCCGAATAGTGTTTTGAATACAAAATCTCAGTATTTCAAACACAACTTCGGCCTTCGAGATGAGATCGGATGGCGATGACCCAAACTCCAAAGATGTTAATATCGACAATACGTAACTCTTTCATGAAGATCACTTCTCCATTTGAGGCCATCTTAAATAAGTTATTGACCGTGCCAAAATCTGGTGTCAACAATAGCATAGCCAAATTTGCTTGTAATCTAGCATTAGGTCTCGACACGCCCAAGTTCTTGTACCTTTGAACGCTGAGGACAAGGAGGGTGGGGACAATGGCAGCTAGGGTTTCGCCCTCCCGAAGGACAACTCTGCATCATACATGGTGTGATGGTGACATAGAAGACACTGGCTGGTATGCACGCTCCCAAATAGGCCATGTCGTCAAGAATTCAAGATCGACACATTTCAACCTTCCAAATAATTTCCTAGTAACTGCTATTTTCACTCGCAACAAGTCTAGGCAGGCGGATGATCACCAATAGCATAATCTATAGTTCGACATCCAATTCTGGAATATGGCTTCCTTACAGATCCATTCAGAACACCAGCAGATGAAAGGAACACGCTGCTTAGAATTCCAGATTTTTCATTATTCATAAGATATACACAAACACGGCAGATCTGAAGCCAGGAGTCGATGGTCACTCAAGGTACGGCTTTGAAAAGGAAACATATATGTACATTGCAGTGTCAAGACTTAGGTTAAGAAATACAGAATTGACTCCTACTGGTAGCCTCGACTGGCATTTGCTCATTCATGATAGGTTAGGACGCAGAACATTTTTCAACACTTCAAGGCAGCAAATTCTCTGTTACGGTCACGCTAAAGCATGAGTTTTGAGAAGTACTGCTCGAATTCTTGATCGATGGTTAGCTGCTTCTTCTTCTCCCCTGATTTTGGTTGCCAGATGCACAGTGTTAGTATAATAGTATTCACATATAGGCAGCAAACAGATGCAAGCAGAAATATATGCGAGTGCTTACCATTCTTGCCTGCTGGCAGAATCATGAAATCATCGACGCCATTCGAGTAAAGCGTCTCATCCATGATACGATCAGCAGAACCATCGACACCACCACCTGCTAGCTCATTCATCACAGCGCAGATTTTCTCAATGTCATCATCGTATGCTTGCAGCAGCAAACCTGAGCCATCATGCTCCAGGTGTGGCCTCACCCAGCTGTCAGTCTCTTTGGTGCCATAGCTATGAAAAGAACTGTAAGTGTCCGATGAAATGTTGTTGCTTGAGCTGCTGGATGCAGATGCCCGTTTTCTCATAGACTGGCTCTCGATTCCATTTATGGAGTCGACTTCGATGCAACCACCTAAAAGGCTTTGGGTATTCTCACACGAGTCCAACCCCTTGTAAGCATTGACCATGTCCACATTACAGTTCTTGTTGATGAAAATGTCATCACCTCCTAAGCTTTCTGTTCTTGCAGTCTCATCCTCCTGTGAAGTTGGTCGGTCCTGAAACTTGTATTTCAGCGATGACAGCCTTGTGTCACTGAGGTCATACTGTGACTTTCTTTTCTTAATTGGACTGTCAATGGGGTAAATTTTCTTCACGCTGTTGGAGCTGGAACTAAACAGCAGCAATATAGTATGAGATATTATTACAAACCTAAATTTTATTTGCACATAACAGTAAGCATTAACCGATCAAATAGCCAACACAAAATATTCTCTATCTTGAGAAGCAAGAGTATTTATCAGCACTTAAAACAAGTAAAACAAGTCTGATTCATCACACCCACTCTCCCATTTTGGTCGGTACTTTATTTAAGAATTCTAAAAAATTCCTGCCAAGCAAAACTGGAAACCAGTTTTACAGAACCAATATGGAACTCACAATGTGAGGTGGAGGCCCAGAGTTAAATGCACTATAGTGTTTTCCTACTTGACAAATGATTTTCTCATTTCGTTCAGCCATGACACTAGCTTTTCAGTTTCTTGTAATGATCCAATTTCCAAACATGTCCAATAATTCTGATCAAGGTACCGCATCCGGCATTACGGTGTATTATGATATTCCAGCTTTTCAACCAGTTTTGGCTAAATAAGTTTTATGCATTAAGACACTAGCATGTTTGAGATATGAAAAATCTGAATGGCAGGCATCGGAATTACACCTTGCCAATTTCACATGCATACAAATCCATATCTATATGGCTGTGTGCATCCTATGATGCAGAGGTCGGGTAATCCCCTTTTCGAAAAGAAAAAACAAATCCATATCTATCCAATACGATTTTAGGTTGCTACATGCGTCAGGTTCATGTACCTCGGGTCTCCAGTCGGCAACAGCGCACGAGGAAGAATAGTATGACCGCGTCATCAATATAAACTAAGCCGCCGCGCGCGCCTCCCTCTCCTCCCTCCTCCGCCGCCGAAAGGCCGCCGCCGGCGAAGCCCGGCCGACGGGATGGCGGAGGACATCGCCTCTCCGCGTCTCGGGGTTGTGCGGGGCCTCGAATCGTATGGGCGTGCCCGATCCGATCGGCACGATGGCGATGGCTGCGGCGTGGGCGGCGGCGGCGGCGGGCTGCTTGGCGGCGGCGGCGGCGCTTATTCGCCTTTGGATCGGCGGCGGCGTGGAGGGCCTGGTGATTGCGTCGGCGGCACCTCCGGTCAGATCTGTTCTGGCCGGTGCAGCAAGCGGTGGTGGTCATCTCTTACGCCAGAGGTGGTCGGCCTGCGGCTGGGTGGTCGGATCTCGAGATTCGTCATCTAGTCTCGGCTACGAGTCGGGGAGACATAGTTGTCAGTGAAAACCGAGCCGTTGGCGGGCGATGGCGGCGTTTTGCGCCGTTACCTTGATGAAGGCATCGTGTGTAACTGTTGTCGACCCACTCGTGTTGCTTCGGGGAAAACCCTAGGATCTGGTCTTCTAGATTGGACGATGGCAGTACTACGGTGTCGTTTCTCTCTTGGGAGCATCAGCGCGGGCGGCGGGTGCGGCGGCCAACCCTGTTCGGGCGGCGGCGGCGCGCCATCTGCCTTTGTATCGGTGGCGGCGGCGTGGAGGGCCTGGTGGTCGCGTCGGCGGCACCTCCGGTCAAATATGTTCTGGCCGATGCAGCCAGCAGTGGTGGTCATCTCTTCCGCCAGAGGTGGTCGGCCTACGGCTGAGTGGTCGGATCTCGAGATTCGTCATCTACTCTCGGCTACGAGTCGGGGAGACATAGTTGCCGGTGAAAACCGAGCCGTTGGCGGGCAATGGCGACGTTTTGCGCCATTACCTTGATGAAGGCATCATCGTGTAACTGTTGTGGACCCACTCGTGCTGCTTCGGGGAAAACCCTAGGATCTGGTCTTCCAGATCGGACAACGGCGGTACTACGGTGTCGTTTCTCTCTTGGGAGCATCGTTTGTGGAGCAGCGCTGGAAGACAGAGGCAGGAGGTGAAGCAACTTCGTCTTGCATGGAGCTTCGGTGGAGCTGTCAAGTCATGCCTAGCCGACAGGTGCTATGCTGAGTCATGTCTGGTTGGCAGGCGCTACGCACGACAGATCTTCCAGAGTCTTCGCGTCTGGACAGAGAGCGCAGGGCGGTGGCGCCGTTGGGCGACGTGGTGAGGTCGACGGATGTCCGGACTGGCAAGGATGATGCAGATCTCTCTCCTGAAGATGGGTCAGTGGTCCGATGATGATGGCGGCTCCAAAAACGTGTGCATGTGGTGTGCGCTTTAGGTAGGCTGCACCGGCTGTTGGTCCCGATACGTTATGTGGATGGATCGGCGACGACACCGGTTTTAGATATGGGGAATGAGAGCACTCCACATTATCGAGTTTGTAGGTGTGAGTGGTGGCTTCGGGTGGATTGATGTATGTTCTTGTCAGATCTTTGTGGAATAATTAATAAAGATGGCTGCATGCATCGATTGATGCAGAGGCCGGGGGTTTAACCTCCTTTTCTAAAAAAAAGTTTCATGTACCTCAACATCTCTACATATTTACATGAATTTCTATCCAACATCTTATACACGCAAGATATTTTGGTTAATCTCTCAAAAAAAGAGAAAAATATATGATATTTTGGTGAAGATTTGCGTTGCCACAGCAGACCAGCGAACCATACCAATGTGGTAACATGTCATCTAGACCATGAACGATTAATCCCAATTACCAAATTGACTTTCTCCGGTGTAAACCTTGTGTATGACCAACCTAGTATAGGCCTATTTACATGCACGCAACACCTTAGAAATAAAGTTGGAGGTGCTATCTGCTACGAAGTGTCAACTGCCATCTCTTTCCAGTGAAGCAAGATGAAAGAGACAGAGAAAATACTAACTAACATCCAGAAAGGGAAAACCTTATCAGCTGGCCATTCAACAGGGAATGCTGACAGTTATTTCAGTGTACGCCGGCTTAACTCCAACCTATTAGTGTTGCAGTATTTTATTATCCACCGTAACACAAATTCTGTCTAACCTTGCGCTAGCCTAGTGTAAAATGAAGAAGGAAAGTTTGGGACTGTTAGTAGGTAGTTAGCATGTTGTTTACTGTTGATATTAACTGTAGATATAAATAATTTAAAATTAATTTTATTTCCCATCAATTTATTTGTATCTAATTACTATAATGTACACAGTAGATCGTCAATTTGCAAATTAATTGAAATGATTTTAGCCTTAATCGTATGGATAGAAAGCAGCTACCCCCGTCACAAACCCCACATATTTTCTTGGCAAAGTTCACCGGCACTTCTCCGATCCACTCAATCGCGAGCTTAAACGCAAACTAGCAAGCCAAAAACGTAGTAGTAAGAAACACGCAAAACACTTAACTTTCCACTTGAACTTGGGAATAGACAAGACCACCGGTTATAATCAGCTACAGTTGCAGAACCTCGTAATCGATCCCCCATTTCCTCCTATGGAAATTTCAGTATCTCGCCCGGGTCGCCTCCAAACACTCTGCCTTAGCTCTGCGCTCACTCGGTAACCGAAGCAAAGGAACAGCAAATAGGGACAGATCAACGAGCTCCAGCTAATGGCAAGCGAATCAGCACAACGGGGCAGCACATATTGCCAGTAGCCCAGTACAGTATAGAGGAGAGGAAGAGGGCGTCTCACTCAGACTCACCAGCCTCTGAAGCTTTCGGTCTTCTGGTTGGTGGAAGCCGCCGCCGCCTCGTCCCCTGCCATCCCACGACCACCTCCGCCGTGATCCATTTGAGGCAGAGTGGGGCAGAGGACAGGGGTGTGGGAGTATCTTCTCAAGTGGCGGATGGGCTTTAGGAAATGGAGAGGAGAAAGGACTGCGCACAACGTCGATGGTTTTGGCTGCGGCCTTTCCCATGTCACCGGGGCCCCGCCGATTCGGCGATACCTATCGGGTCTCGGGCGTCGGGATATATGCTGCGGAGTCGGAGGGGCACTGGTTGGTTGGTGGTGTGTGCTTTCATTCATTCTGCGGAGGTAAAACAGCAGCAAGATCCTGGCACAGAAGATCCTGGCACCCACGTGACGCGCACTGGAAGCCCATGCTGTCGAGAGAACAATGAAAGAGAGTACGACGGACCATCACAGATCCAAAGGCTCTAATTATATGCCATCTAAACAGCACGGATCTCTTTGCCCGGTGCTTGAAAAGAATCGCGTACAAATATTATCTCCAAGTCAAATCTACAATGTTTGATCAAGCTATGAAAAAATTCGACACCTACAATACCAAATTAGTATCATTAAATATAAAATTATATGTATTTTCATAATATCTACTACCTCTATACTTAGTTTCGGAGGTAGTATTTTTTATACCCTATATATAGTGTGTGAATGACTCGGTGTTGGTTGTTGGATGAAGCCAATCCGATGGTGTAGAGATGGCAAATCCGAGCGCTACCGGTCAAATACCATATTCACTCTATTGGACTCTGATACATGTATAAAGACTTCGTAGTTGAGCTTAAGTATAATGCACAAATCTTATTTTAGAGCAGAGGGAGTATTTGCAATAAACAATATGCACAAACCTCACATCATAGACACTTCTCATTTGTTCTAAACTCTTCCATCTTACTTTTTTCCAACTTTTCTTCTAAAATCACTGTCATCCACACATTAATTTATAACGTTTTTGTTCAAGGCTACTGACAACATGTTCATACGATCTATTTGTCTTTGAAGAGCAATACCAGCTACTCAAAACTACAATACGAGACACCGAAAAGACAAATGCGCTATATATTCACACGAGTTTCGTGTAGCATTATACTAGTACGTAGTCTATGATATTTTGTAGCGTTAATTTGATTGTGAATGGGATGAAGTACGACAATTAGATCAACATCTATATCATGTATATATGACTTCAAACTTACATGTTTACATGATATAAGGGCATCTCAAACGCGCACCCTTTAACTGTCTGCATACTGGATCGTGTGGTCCTGATGTATTTTGCCATCCAACGTGGTCCTGTATCCGTCCGCTGGCAGCTCTAGACGTCTTTTTCCCCATGCGAAAACAAACCCGGGGGGTTCTTTGCGGGCATCCAGGTCACTACCACACACATGCCCGACAACCTGACCCCACCCAACCCCCGCCTCTCCTACATTTTCTATCCTACGCGCGCTCTGCTTCTTGTGTCACATTTATGCTGGCCCAGAGCACGCAGCGGCCGTCATTGATTCGGTGTGATGTGACCAGATGGGAGAGCAACACTGACCGTCGTGACCTCTCGGGCGACGCCGCTCCATGCGAAACGGACTCTGCCACGACCAGTGATAGACTAGGTTAGAATATATTTGAAATGTAGGAGAGGCTGAAATATATTTGAAATGTAAATGTTTTCATCCGATTTATATGAAAAGCATCTAGTTTGCATGAATTTTGTTCGGTTCATTGAAATCCTCTTTGAAATGTATGCGGGTAAGGTTGGATGGCTGGCTCCGCATCAGTGTTCGAGGATTGTTCCCCACTGATCCACGGACAAATACGGTGTCCGATTTAAGGATCAGCATTGTAGATGCCCTAAAGTGGCATTTATTCATAATTTGGTTACCAAATCTCATACGTGAAATGCACGCGTACCTTACCAGTGGTATTATGGTTGTTGATAGTTGTTTCCTCAAACTTGGTCAAACTTTGACCTATTTGCCTTTATACAATTTTTAGGGCATCTAGAACCATGATGGGCAAATTTGCCCCTTGTCGGTGTCAAAACCGGCGGATCTCGGGTAGGGGGTCCCGAACTGTGCGTCTAAGGCTAATGGTAACAGGAGACGGGGAACACGATGTTTACCCAGGTTTGGACCCTCTCGATGGAGGTAATACCCTACTTCCTGCTTGATTGATCTTGATGATATGAGTATTACAAGAGTTGATCTACCACGAGATCGTAGAGGCTAAACCCTAGAAACTAGCCTATGATTGTGATTGTTGTTGTCCTACGGACTAAACCCTCTGGTTTATATAGACACCAGAGGGGGCTAGGGTTACACAGAGTCGGCTACAGAGAAGGAGATCTACATATCCGGATTGCTAAGCTTGCCTTCCACGCAAAGGAGAGTCCCACCGGACACGGGACGAAGTCTCCAATCTTATATCTTCATAGTCCAACAGTCCGGCCAAATCATATAGTCCGGCTATCCAAGGACCCCCTAATCCCGGACTCCCTCAGTAGCCCCTGAACCAGGCTTCAATGACGATGAGTCCGGAGCGCAGATTGTCTTCGGCATTGCAAGGCGGGTTCCTCCTCCGAATAATCCATAGAAGATTTTGAACACAAGGATCGTGTCTGGCTCTGCAAAACAAATTCCACATACCACCGTAGAGAGAACAATATTCCACAAATCTAATCTGCTGACAACTTTTCATAGCGTGACATCACGTCGCGGCCCGGTCATTATTCGAACCGTTTTTCTCAACCTGCCACCGCACATATCGCGAGGCGGTTTTATTGGCACGTCTTGTCGAAGCAGAGATCGTGTCCCCTTATCACGGGATTCTCATCAATACGGGTGTGGGTAACCCAACCGCATCATCAATCGTGGCGCTTGGGGAATAAGCAAGTTTACCGGGCAAGTGGGGAGGCGCAGGATCTCTGTTGCCTTTATAAGGGGATAAGGACTCCCTTTTTCACCCACACCTTCTTCTTCCTCTGCTCATTCATTCCTCCTCGCTCGAGCCCTAGCGCCCAAGCGTTCGTCTTCTCCGCCCAAAATGGTTTCCCGAAAATGTCCGGATCCAGAGCAGGAGGCAAGTGGATGGCCTCTACCGTCCGGGAGAAGGATATCAAAAAGCTTCGGGAGGCCTAGTATTTGGTCAAGAGAATCGGCCACCGTATTCTGACGGCGGGACAGATTGTCCCCACTCCAGAACCCCACGAGAGGGTGGTATTCCTCCCTCATTTTGTCCGTGGGCTAGGGTTTCCCCTCCACCCATTCGTTCGCGGCATCATGTATTATTACGGGCTTGATTTTCATGATCTATCCCCCAATTCCTTTCTCAACATCTCGACATTCATCGTCGTGTGCGAGGCCTTTCTCTGCATCCCGCCACACTTCAGCTTATGGCTGAAGGTTTTTAATGTGAAGCCCAAGGTAGTGAGCAGAGAGCATGCCGAGTGAGGAGGCGCCATGGTGAGCAAGATGCCCAATGTTACATGGCCAATAGGTACTTTTAATGATTCCGTCAAGGAGTGGCAGCAGCAGTGGTTTTACATCACTGAGCCGCGCGGCAAGGAATGGGCCGCTGCTCCGGAATTCAGATCCGGAACCCCCCTGCGACTTACGTCCTGGCCCAAGAAGGGCCTGAACTGGGCCTCGTCCGACGAACTGTCGGTGCTCCAAACGCGCGTCCAGGATATGGAAGACAAGAACATCAAACTTGTCAATGTAGTCCAGGTGATGTTAGTTTGTCGGATTCTACCTTGTCAACACCGGGCTTGCAATTTATGGGAGTTCGACCCGGCCAAGCACCAGACCCTGCTAGAGCTCTTTGGCTCCTCGCACAAGGACATCTGGAAGGTGCTTTTTAAGTCCGGCAAATCGTGGCCGGATTCCGCCGAGGACCGCGGGTACCAACTGTCCCCCCTGCAAGTTCGGTAAGTCACTGTATGTTGACAATTCATATGTTTTATTTGCATATCCTTAGGAAAATGCTTAATGTGTTTCCCACAACTCTCCTAGGGCTGGGCGAAGAAGGCAGGGCCGATCTACTGTCCGGCCCCGCTGCTAGAAGAACTGGCCGGCCCACTTCTGACGAAGATGCTGGTCCCGGCGCCTTACAAGGCGCTGAAGAAGAAGGCTGAGAAGGAGGCCAAGAAGACTAGGGGCAGCCTCCGACGCCGTGGTGCTTCGGACACAAAATCCGAAGACTCCAATGCCCGTTCTTCCTCCGAAGAGGACGAGGAGGAGGAAGATGAATCCCCAGCGGGGGGAAGAAAGAAAAGGACGGCCTCCACATCCTTGGAGGCAGAGTCGCCTAAGAGGGGAAAAACTCCTCTTCCAGAGGAGTCCACCGCCGCCGCCGATAGCAGCCCGGAGTGGGATCCCAGGGCCCAGCCCCTGGTGAACTTGTGAGTATAAAATCCGAACACGCTTATGCGTCCAGACTTGCCATGGCATAATATTTTAATCTGAACCATACTTTTTACAGTCCGACGAGGTCCCGCACCGAACAATCCTCGTTGGAGGATTTACTGGGTTCGGATGCTATGGAGAGCGAGACACCCCCGAAGGCCCCTTCCCCCAAACGTGTGAATGACACCGAGGTTTCGTCCCAGGAGGACCTAGGCCGAGGAGGGGGGGGGGAGAGAATCGTAAAGGCGGTGCCAGAAGGTCAAACCTCCGGGGCCGGACACATGGGAGAGAAGGCTCCTATGGGCGTCGATGGTAGGGGCGATCTTGGATTCGGCCTCCAGCCGGACGCGATCCCGGAGACAAATACGGATCCAGAATCCGGCAGGCGACCTCCCTCGACTGGAGGGGGTGTGCCTGTTCCACCGGCAACCTCTGTCCAACCAGAGGTGCCGGATACTTTATTGGCGGCACTGGAAAGCGCCTCCATTGTCGATGAACACCGTGCCCTTATGGCTGCGGTGATTGAGAAGATTCAGTCCGCTGAGAGTGGACTGAATGAATCATGTATCAGCCTTATAAGAGGCTTTGAGGTATGTTTTGTGAGGTTTGGAAGAGTGTCATAGTATAGATAACAGCCCCTGATACACTGTTCGGTGAAAGAAAGAACCGGACAGAGGATCAAATTTATGTTCGCAGGAGACTCACTTGATGACATCTATCTCTTTTAATAAGCAGGCGTATATAGCGACTGCCGCCTCTCATGCTGCGGAAGTATCCGGACTAAGGAATAGTCTGGAGCGGGCCGAAGGAGAACTTGGCCGAGTGAAGAAACAGCTGGAGGATAAGCAAGGTATCCAGAAACCTTGTTCATTTAGCACAAATGAATAAGTGTGCCTGATGAAAATATTTTTATGATGTGCTCTAGGGGCGACGGTCGAAATTGAGGCTCTTAAGAAGGTTGTGGCCGAAGCCAAGAAGAAGGCAGCAGTAGAGCAGGCTCTCCGTGAAAAGCACCAGGCCAGAGTTATTGAAGCTGAGCTAGAGCTTCAGGAGGCCGTGAAGAAATGCGAGACCTTGGAGCAGAGTTTATCAGGGAAAGAATCCGAACTCTCCCAGGCTCGCCAAGCCGCAAGTGATGCCCGGGGGGAAGCCCAAGGTGCCCTGAAGGAAATCCAGGAGGCGAGGAAGATTGCGGCTGGTAAGGCTTTTTCTATACAAAGCAGGTATTTGAGAGGAGAAAATTAAGTTGATAATTTGAATTCTGATTTCTCCAAGGGTATTTGCAGAGCTGCCACGCAGCATATCTGATGCCGCCCAATTCTACCGAGCCGAAGAAAGGAACACTGCGGATAAGCTCTTCTGGATGCAGTATCTAGCACCGAATTATACGGTGCCTTTTGCCGATCAACTGAAGCAGCTGATCGAACTGCATAAGGCGGCCGAGCTAGCCATGAAGGATTTGATTATCCGGCTATGGCCCGCCGAGCCAATTCCAAGAAGTTACTTCACGCTCGTGAAGTGGCTTGTGAGTGCCTGCCCTCGACTCGAAGTCATCAAGCGGTCGGTTTGTATGGAGGGTGCGCGAATGGCCTTCGCCCGCGCGAAGGTGCACTGGGGGGAGATCGATGCGGAAAAGCTGATGACCAAGGGACTGCCGGAGGGGAAGGAGCACCGCAAGCCCGAATTATATTATGATGGTGTCTTGAAAGGAGCCTGCCTTGCGACAGAGAAATGCACCAAGGACATTATATTTCCATGAATACAATCATGTTGTCCTTTGTAATGTTGAACAAGGTCATTTCTATTATTTATTGCTTGTCATTTGAAAGTTTTTCCTCCTGTGCAGCCGTTTTATATATTAATCACGATAGTTGGTCATTAATTAAACCCCCACGTAGTAAGTACGGGGTGTTCGGATAAACCCGAGCACTCTTTATCCCGTTTTGGGTCCTTGAAGGAGGTGTTCAAAGACAACAAACCAGCAATCGGACTATAGGGCTTTATCACTCTCACTTAGCCATAGGAGTTTAACAAAAGGAAGGTAGGCGCAGCCCCGTGTTCGAAAAGATCGCACGAGGGCTCTATAAGCACCGATCGGAAGAAAAGCCGATCCATCGCATGTCGCATTGGTTATGGCATTATGCGGAAGAAATCCTTAAAGATTTTACAACCTCTCGAACAGTGACCAGCTCTCGTCAGATCATGATGATCGGTTTTCGGCTTTCATCGAGGTGCTCGTCCGGAAGAACCGAGACACAACATGAGAGTTTTCCTGTGCTACCTTAGCCGATATAGCTAAACGTAAGGTACCAAACATGGGAGCTCGCAAACCCAACTATTGACCCAAGACATGATTGAGCTGATGCATATAATGCTATAAGTTGGGTGCCGAACGCCATGAAGGTGTTCGGACTTTATTGCCAGATATGGGTATAATGAAGCCCCGCATATTAAGGCATATCGCGATGTGCAGCTGCCTTTTGACAAAAGAGTTTCAATAAGAAATAACAGCAGATAAGCATCATATAAATCCACATGTTGTATTTGAATAATATGTCGATGCGTATGAGTACAGGTAATGTGGTAAAAAGAAATATGACTGCGGAACCTGCTGAGACCAGGCGGGAGGAAGTTGTATGCGGATCTGGAGTGTAGTCAGATGTGTTGGAGAACGTAGTAATTTCAAAAAATTTCCTACGCACACGCAAGATCATGGTGATGCATAGCAACGAGAGGAGAGTGTTGTCACGCACCCTCGAGACCGGGCGAAGCGATCACAACGTAGAGGAAGTAGTCGACGTTCTCCTCGCGATCCGACCGATCGGCGGCCGTTACTCGGCGCCCGAGTTCTTGACACACGACAGCTCGATGACGCTCCTCGGGCTCCAATCTAGTAGAGCTTGGGAGGAGAGTTTCACAAGACGACGGCGTGGTGACGATCTTGATGTTCTATCGCGCAGGCTTCGCCTAAGCTTTATGACGATATGACCGAGGTGGAATATGGTGGAGGGGGCACCGACACGGCTAAGGTTCGATCCAGTAGATCAACTTGTGTGTTTAGAGGTGCCCCCGCCTCCGTGATATAAAGGAGCCAAGGGGAGGAGGCGCCGCCAGGAGAGGTGGCGCAGAGGAGTCCTACTCCCACGGGAGTAGGACTCCCTCCAATCCTATTCCAACTAGGAATCCCCAAAGGGGAAAGGGGAGAAGGGTGGCGGCCACCTCTCCTAGTCCTAATAGGACTAGGGGAAGGGGAAGGCGCGCAGCCCCGTGGGCAGCCCTTTCACCTTTTCCAATAAGGCCCAGAAGGCCCATATGGCTCCGGGGGTTCCAGAACCCTCTCAGAACCCTAAAATCCCGATTTCACCGGAACACTTCCGATGTCCAAACATAGGCTTCCAATATATCAATCTTTATGTCTCGACCATTTCGAGACTCCTCGTCATGTCCGTGATCATATCCGGACTCAACTTCTTGGTACATCAAAATACATAAACTCATAATATAACCGCCATCGAAACCTTAAGCGCACGGACCCTACGGTTCGAGAACAATGTAGACATGACCGAGACACGTCTCGGTCAATAACCAATAGCGGGACCTGGATGCCCATATTGGCTCCTACATATTCTACGAAGATCTTTATCGGTCAGACCGCATAACAACATACGTTGTTCCCTTTGTCATCGGTATGTTACTTACCCGAGATTCGATCGTCGGTATCCAATACCTAGTTCAATCTCGTTACCGGCAAGTCTCTTTACTCGTTCCGTAATACATCATCTCGCAACTAACTCATTAGTTACAATGCTTGCAAGGCTTAAGTGATGTGCATTACCGAGAGGGCCCAGAGATACCTCTCCGACATTCGGAGTGACAAATCCTAATCTCAAATACGCCAACCCAACATCCGCCTTTGGAGACACCTGTAGTACTCCTTTATAATCACCCGATTACGTTGTGACGTTTGGTAGTACCCAAAGTGTTCCTCCCAAAGCGGAGTTGCATAATCTCATAGTTATAGGAACATGTATAAGTCATGAAGGAAGCAATAGCAACATACTAAACGATCGTGTGCTAAGCTAACGGAATGGGTCATGTCAATCGATCATTCAACTAATGATGTGACCTTGTTAATCAAATAACAACTCCTTGTTCATGGTTAGGAAACATAACCATCTTTGATTAACAAGCTAGTCAAGTAGAGGCATACTAGTGACACTCTGTTTGTCTATATATTCACACATGTATTATGTTTCCGGTTAATACAATTCTAGCATGAATAATAAACATTTATCATGATATGAGGAAGTATATAATAACTTTATTATTGCCTCTAGGGCATATTTCCTTCAGTCTCCCACTTGCACTAGAGTCAATAATCTAGATCACATCACCATGTGATTAACATCGATAGTTCACATCATCATGTGATTAACACCCATAGTTCACATCGCCATGTGACCAACACCCAAAGGGTTTACTAGATTCAGTAATCTAGTTCATATCGCTATGTGATTAACACCCAAAGAGTACTAAGGTGTGATCATGTTTTGCTTGTGAGAGAGTCTTAGTCAACTGGTCTTTCACATTCAGATCCGTTATGTATTTTGCAATTTCTCTATGTCTACAATGCTCGCACTTTAAGCTACTCTAGCTAATTGCTCCCACTTTCAAGATGTATCTAGATCGAGACTTAGAGTCATCCGGATCGGTGTCAAGATTTGCATCGACGTAACCCTTTACGATGAACCTTTGTCACTTCCATAATCGAGAAACATATCCTTATTCCACTAAGGATAATTTTGACCGCTGTCCAATGATCTACTCCTAGATCACTATTGTACTCCTTGCCAAACTTCGTGCAGGGTATACAATAGATCGGTACACAAGATGGCATACTTTATAGAACCTATGGCCAAGGCATAGGGAATGACTTTCATTCTCTTTCTATCTTCTGCCGTGGTCGGGTTTTGAGTCTTACTCAATTTCACACCCTGTAACACATGCAAGAACTCTTTCTTTGACTGTTCCATTTTGAACTACTTCAAAACCTTGTCAAGGTATGTATTCATTGAAAAAACTTATCAACCATCTTGATCTATCTCTATAGATCTTGATGCTCAATATGTAAGCAGCTTCACCGAGGTCTTTCTTTGAAAAACTCTTTTTCAACACTCCTTTATGCTTTGCAGAATAATTCTACATTATTTCCGATCAACAATATGTCATTCACATATACTTATCAGAAATGCTGTAGTGCTCCCACTCACTTTCTTGTAAATCTGAGCTTCATCGCAAGTCTCAGATAAACTATATGCTTTGATCAACTTATCAAAGCGTATATTCCAACTCCGAGATGCTTGCACTAGTCCATAGATGGATCATTTGGAGCTTGCACACTTTGTTAGCTCCTTTGGATCGATAAAACCTTCGGTTGCATCACATACAACTCTTCCTCCGTAAACCCATTCAGAATGCAGTTTTACATCCATTTGCCAAATTTCATAAATTGTGACAATTGCTAACATGATTCGACAGACTTAAGCATCGCTACTGCTTGAGAAAATCTCATTGTAGTCAACATCTTGAACTTTGTCGAAAACCTTTTTGCAACAAGTCTAGCTTTGTAGATAGTAACACTACTATCAACGTCCGTCTTCCTCTTGAAGATCCATTTATTTTCTATGGTTTGCCGATCATCGGGCAAATCCATCAAAGTCCATACTTTGTTCTCATATATGGATCATATCTCAGATTTCATGGCCTCAAACCATTTTGCGGAATCTGGGCTCATCATCGCTTTCCTCATAGTTCGTAGGTTTGTCATGGTTAAGTAACACGACCTCCGTAATAGGATTACCGTATTCACTCAGTGCGGATCTCACTGCTTTTACCTACGAAGTTCGGTAGTAACTTGATCTAAAGTTACATGATCATCATCATTAGCTTCCTCACTAATTGGTGTAGTAGTCACAAGAACAGATTTCTATGATGAACTACTTTCCAATAAGGGAGAAGGTACAATTACCTCATCAAGTTTTCTACTTTCCTCCCACTCACTTCTTTCGAGAGAAACTCCTTCTCTAGAAAGGATCCATTCTTAGCAACAAATGTCTTGCCTTCGGATCTGTGATAGAAGGTGTACCCAACTGTCTCCTTTGGGTATCCTATGAAGACACATTTCTCGATTTGGGTTCGAGCTTATCAGTTGAAGCTTTTTCACATAAGCATCGCATCCCCAAACTTTAAGAAACGACAACTTTGGTTTCTTGCTAAACCACAGCTCATATAGTGTCGCCTCAACGGATTTAGATGGTGCCCTATTTAACGTGAATGCGCTTGTCTCTAATGCATGATCCCAAAACGACATTGGTAAATCGGTAAGAAACATCATAGATTGTACTATATCCAATAAAGTACGGTTATGACGTTCGGACACACCATTATGATCTGGTGTTCGGTGGCATGAATTTGTGAAACTATTCCACATTGTTTTAATTGAAGACCAAACTCAGAACTTAAATATTTGTCCCGCGATCAAATCGTAGAAACCTTATTTTCTTGTCACGATGATTTTTCCACTTCACTCTGAAATTCTTTGAACCTTTCAACTATTTTAGACTTATGTTTCATCAAGTAGATATACCCATATCTGCTCAAATCATCTGTGAAGGTCGAAAATAACGATACCCGCCATGAGCCTTAACACTCATTGGATCGCATACATCAAGATGTATTATTTCCAAGAAGTCGGTTGCTCGCTCCATTGTTCCGGAGAACGGAGTTTTAGTCATCTTGCCCAAAAGGCACGGTTCGCAAGCATCAAATGATTCATAACCAAGTGATTCCGAAAATCCATCTTTATGGAGTTTCTTCATGCGCTTTACACCGATATGACCCAAATGGCAGTGCCACAAATAAGTTGCACTATCATTATTAACTTTGCATCTTTTGGTTTCAATATTATGAATATGTGTATCACTACGATCGAGATCCAATGAACCATTTTCATTGGGCATGTAACCATATAAGGTTTTATTCATGTAAATAGAACAACAGTTTATTCTCTTACTTAAATGAATAACCGTATTGCAATAAACATGATCAAATCATATTCATGCTCAACGCAAACACCAAATAACATTTATTTGGGTTCAACACTAATCCCGAAAGTATAGGGAGTGTGCGATGATGATCAATCTTGAAACTACTTTCAACACACATCGTCACTTCACCCTTAACTAGTTTCTGTTTATTCTGCAACTCCCGTTTCGAGTTACTACTCTTAGCAACCAAACCAGTGCCAAATACCGAGGGGTTGCTATAAACACTAGTAAAGCACACATAAAACACCAGATATCAAATATACTTTTGTTTACTTTGCCATCCTTCTTATCCGCCAAATACTTGGGGTAGTTCTGCTTCCAGTAACCAGTCCCTTTGCAGTAGAAGCACTTAGTCTCAGGCTTTGGTTCAGCTTTGGGCTTCTTCGTGGGAGTGACAACTTGCTTGTCAATCTACTTGAAGTTCCCCTTTCTTTCCCTTTGCCCTTTACTTGAAACTAGTGATCTTGTCAACCATTAACACTTGATGCTCTTTCTTGATTTCTACCTTCGTCGATTTCAACATCACGAAGAGCTCGGGAATCATTTTCGTCATCCCTTGCATACTATAGTTCATCACGAAGTTCTACTAACTTGGTGATGGTGACTAGAGAATTCTGTCAATCACTATCTTATCTCGGAAGATTAACTCCCACTTGATTCGAGCGATTGAAGTGCCTGCATAATCTGAGCACATGCTCACTAGTTGAGCGATTCTCCTCCATCTTTTAGCTATAGAACTTGTTGGAGACTTCATATCTCTCGACTCGGTATTTGCTTGAAATATTAACTTCAATTCTGGAACATCTCATATGGTCCATGATGTTCAAAACATCTTTGAAATCCCGATTCTAAGTTGTTAAGCATGGTGCACTTAAACTATCAAGTAGTCATCATATTGAGCTAGCTAAACGCTCATAACGTCTGATCCGCTCTGCAATAGGTCCGCTACCTAGCGGTGCATTAAGGACATAATTCTTACGCAAAGCAATGAGGATAAACCTCCGATCACGGATCGAATCCGCATCATTGCTACTAACATTTTCAATACAATTTTCTAGGAACATATCAAAACCAAACATATGAAAGCAACAACGCGAGCCATTGATCTACAACATAATTTGCAAAATACTACCAGACTAAGTTCATGATAAATTTAAGTTCAATTAATCATATTACTTAAGAACTCCCACTTAGACAGACATCTCTCTAGTCATCTAAGTGATCACGTGATCCAAATCAACTAAACCATAACCGATCATCACGTGAGATGGAGTAGTTTTGAATGGTGAACATCTTATGTTGATCATATCTACTATATGATTCACGCCGACCTTTCGGTCTCCGTGTTCCGAGGCCATATCTCGCATATGCTAGGCTCGTCAAGTATAACTGAGTATTCTGCGTGTGCAAAACTGGCTTGCACCCGTTGTAGATGGACGAGAGCTTATCACACCCGATCATCACGTGGTGTCCGGGCACGATTTAACTTTGGCAACGGTGCATACTCGGGAGAACACTTCTTGATAATTTAGTGAGAGATCATCTTATAATGCTACCGTCAATCAAAGCAAGATAAGATGCATAAAAGATAAACATCACATGCAAATCAATATAAGTGATATGATATGGTCATCATCGTCTTGTGCTTCGTGATCTCCATCTCTGCAGCACCATCATGATCACCATCGCCACGGTGCGACACCTTGATCTTCATCGTAGCATCGTTGTCGCCTCGCCAATCTTATGCTTCTACGACTATCGCTACCGCTTAGTGATAAAGTATAGCATTACTGAGGCGATTGCATTTCATACAATAAAGCGACAACCATATGGCTCCTGCCGATTGCCGATAACTTCGTTACAAAACATGATCATCTCATACAATAAAATATAGCATCACGCCTTGACCATATCACATCACAACATGCCCTGCAAAAACAAGTTAGACGTCCTCTACTTTGTTGTTGCAAATTTTACGTGGCTGCTACGGGCTTAAGCAAGAACCAATCTCACCTACGCATCAAAACCACAACGATACTTCGTGAAATAGACTCCTTTTAACCTTCTCAAGGACCGGCGTAGCCACACTCAGTTCAACTAAAATGAGAGAGACAGACACCCGCCAATCACCTTTAAGCAACGAGTGCTCGTGGCGGTGAAACCAGTCTCAGCGTAAGCGTCTGGCGTAATGTCGGTCCGGGCGCTTCATCTCACAATACCGCTGAACCAAAGTATGACATTTGGTAGGTAGTATGACTTGTATCGCCCACAACTCACTTGTGTTCTACTTGTGCAAAACATCAAACCATAAAAACCTAGGCTCGGATGCCTTTGTTGGAGAACGTAGTAATTTCAAAAATTTCCTACGCACACGCAAGATCATGGTGATGCATAGCAACGAGAGGGAGAGTGTTGTCTACGCCCTCGTGAGACCAAGCGGAAGCGATCACAACGTAGAGGAAGTAGTCGACGTTCTCCTCGCGATCCGACCGATCCGGCGCCGTTACTCGGCGCCCCGAGTTCTTGACACACGACAGCTCGATGACGCTCCTCGGGCTCCAATCTAGTAGAGCTGGGGGGAGAGTTTCACAAGACGACGGCGTGGTGACGATCTTGATGTTCTATCGGCGCAGGCTTCGCCTAAGCTTTATGACGATATGACCGAGGTGGAATATGGTGGAGGGGGCACCGACACGGCTAAGGTTCGATCCGTAGATCAACTTGTGTGTTTAGAGGTGCCCCCGCCTCCGTGATATAAAGGAGCCAAGGGGGAGGAGGCGCCGCCAGAGAGAGGGTGGCAGCAGAGGAGTCCTACTCCCACGGGAGTAGGACTCCCTCCAATCCTATTCCAACTAGGAATCCCCAAAGGGGAAAGGGGAGAAGGGTGGCCGGCCACCTCTCCTAGTCCTAATAGGACTAGGGGAAAGGGGGAAGGCGCGCAGCCCTGGTGGGCAGCCCTTTCACCTTTTCCAATAAGGCCCATGAAGGCCCATATGGCTCCCGGGGTTCCAGAACCCTCCCAGAACCCTAATAAAATCCCGATTTCACCCGGAACACTTCCGATGTCCAAACATAGGCTTCCAATATATCAATCTTTATGTCTCGACCATTTCGAGACTCCTCGTCATGTCCGTGATCATATCCGGACTCAACTTCTTGGTACATCAAAATACATAAACTCATAATATAACCGCCATCGAAACCTTAAGCGTGCGGACCCTACGGTTCGAGAACAATGTAGACATGACCGAGACACGTCTCGGTCAATAACCAATAGCGGGACCTGGATGCCCATATTGGCTCCTACATATTCTACGAAGATCTTTATCGGTCGGACCGCATAACAACATACGTTGTTCCCTTTGTCATCGGTATGTTACTTACCCGAGATTCGATCGTCGGTATCCAATACCTAGTTCAATCTCGTTATCGCAAGTCTCTTTACTCGTTCCGTAATACATCATCTCGCAACTAACTCATTAGTTACAATGCTTGCAAGGCTTAAGTGATGTGCATTACCGAGAGGGCCCAGAGATACCTCTCCGACATTCGGAGTGACAAATCCTAATCTCGAATACGCCAACCCAACATCCGCCTTTGGAGACACCTAGTAGTCCTTTATAATCACCCGATTACGTTGTGACGTTTGGTAGTACCCAAAGTGTTCCTCCGCAAACGGAGTTGCATAATCTCATAGTTATAGGAACATGTATAAGTCATGAAGGAAGCAATAGCAACATACTAAACGATCGTGTGCTAAGCTAACGGAATGGGTCATGTCAATCGATCATTCAACTAATGATGTGACCTTGTTAATCAAATAACAACTCCTTGTTCATGGTTAGGAAACATAACCATCTTTGATTAACAAGCTAGTCAAGTAGAGGCATACTAGTGACACTCTGTTTGTCTATATATTCACACATGTATTATGTTTCCGGTTAATACAATTCTAGCATGAATAATAAACATTTATCATGATATGAGGAAGTATATAATAACTTTATTATTGCCTCTAGGGCATATTTCCTTGATCTCCCACTTGCACTAGAGTCAATAATCTAGATCACATCACCATGTGATTAACATCGATAGTTCACATCATCATGTGATTAACACCCATAGTTCACATCGCCATGTGACCAACACCCAAAGGGTTTACTAGATTCAGTAATCTAGTTCATATCGCTATGTGATTAACACCCAAAGAGTACTAAGGTGTGATCATGTTTTGCTTGTGAGAGAGTCTTAGTCAACTGGTCTTTCACATTCAGATCCGTTATGTATTTTGCAATTTCTCTATGTCTACAATGCTCTGCACGAAGCTACTCTAGCTAATTGCTCCCACTTTCAGTATGTATCTAGATCGAGACTTAGAGTCATCCAGATCAGTGTCAAGATTTGCATCGACGTAACCCTTTACGATGAACCTTTTGTCACTTCCATAATCGAGAAACATATCCTTATTCCACTAAGGATAATTTTGACCGCTGTCCAATGATCTACTCCTAGATCACTATTGTACTCCCTTGCCAAACTCAAAGGCAGGGTATACAATAGATCGGTACACAAGATGGCATACTTTATAGAACCTATGGCCAAGGCATAGGGAATGACTTTCATTCTCTTTCTATCTTCTGCCGTGGTCGGGTTTTGAGTCTTACTCAATTTCACACCTTGTAACACATGCAAGAACTCTTTCTTTGACTGTTCCATTTTGAACTACTTCAAAACCTTGTCAAGGTATGTATTCATTGAAAAAACTTATCAACCATCTTGATCTATCTCTATAGATCTTGATGCTCAATATGTAAGCAGCTTCACCGAGGTCTTTCTTTGAAAAACTCTTTTTCAACACTCCTTTATGCTTTGCAGAATAATTCTACATTATTTCCGATCAACAATATGTCATTCACATATACTTATCGTAAATCTTTGTAGTGCTCCCACTCACTTTCTTGTAAATACTGAGGCTTCATCGCAAGTCTCAGATAAACTATATGCTTTGATCAACTTATCAAAGCGTATATTCCAACTCCGAGATGCTTGCACCAGTCCATAGATGGATCGCTGGAGCTTGCACACTTTGTTAGCTCCTTTGGATCGATAAAACCTTCTCGTTGCATCACATACAACTCTTCCTCCGTAAACCCATTCAGAATGCAGTTTTACATCCATTTGCCAAATTTCATAAATTGTGACAATTGCTAACATGATTCGAGACAGACTTAAGCATCGCTACAGCTTGAGAAAATCTCATTGTAGTCAACATCTTGAACTTTGTCGAAAACCTTTTTGCAACAAGTCTAGCTTTGTAGATAGTAACACTACTATCAACGTCCGTCTTCCTCTTGAAGATCCATTTATTTTCTATGGTTTGCCGATCATCGGGCAAATCCATCAAAGTCCATACTTTGTTCTCATATATGGATCATATCTCAGATTTCATGGCCTCAAACCATTTTGCGGAATCTGGGCTCATCATCGCTTTCCTCATAGTTCGTAGGTTTGTCATGGTTAAGTAACACGACCTCCAGAATAGGATTACCGTACCACTCTGGTGCGGATCTCACTCTGTTTTACCTACGAAGTTCGGTAGTAACTTGATCTAAAGTTACATAATCATCATCATTAGCTTCCTCACTAATTGGTGTAGTAGTCACAAGAACAGATTTCTATGATGAACTACTTTCCAATAAGGGAGAAGGTACAATTACCTCATCAAGTTTTCTACTTTCCTCCCACTCACTTCTTTCGAGAGAAACTCCTTCTCTAGAAAGGATCCATTCTTAGCAACAAATGTCTTGCCTTCGGATCTGTGATAGAAGGTGTACCCAACTGTCTCCTTTGGGTATCCTATGAAGACACATTTCTCCGATTTGGGTTCGAGCTTATCAGGTTGAAGCTTTTTCACATAAGCATCGCATCCCCAAACTTTAAGAAACGACAACTTTGGTTTCTTGCTAAACCACAGTTCATATAGTGTCGTCTCAACGGATTTAGATGGTGCCCTATTTAACGTGAATGCAGTTGTCTCTAATGCATGATCCCAAAACGACATTGGTAAATCGGTAAGAAACATCATAGATTGTACTATATCCAATAAAGTACGGTTATGACGTTCGGACACACCATTATGATCTGGTGTTCCAGGTGGCATGAATTTGTGAAACTATTCCACATTGTTTTAATTGAAGACCAAACTCGTAACTTAAATATTTGTCCCCGCGATCAAATCGTAGAAACCTTATTTTCTTGTCACGATGATTTTTCCACTTCACTCTGAAATTCTTTGAACCTTTCAACTATTTTAGACTTATGTTTCATCAAGTAGATATACCCATATCTGCTCAAATCATCTGTGAAGGTCAGAAAATAACGATACCCGCCGCGAGCCTTAACACTCATTGGATCGCATACATCAAGATGTATTATTTCCAAGAAGTCGGTTGCTCGCTCCCTTCGTTAGGAGAACGGAGTTTTAGTCATCTTGCCCAAAAGGCACGGTTCGCAAGCATCAAATGATTCATAACCAAGTGATTCCAAAATCCATCTTTATGGAGTTTCTTCATGCGCTTTAATCGATATGACCCAAATGGCAAGTGCCACAAATAAGTTGCACTATCATTATTAACTTTGCATCTTTTGGTTTCAATATTATGAATATGTGTATCACTACGATCGAGATCCAATGAACCATTTTCATTGGGCGTGTAACCATATAAGGTTTTATTCATGTAAATAGAACAACAGTTTATTCTCTTACTTAAATGAATAACCGTATTGCAATAAACATGATCAAATCATATTCATGCTCAACGCAAACACCAAATAACATTTATTTGGGTTCAACACTAATCCCGAAAGTATAGGGAGTGTGCGATGATGATCAATCTTGAAACTACTTTCAACACACATCGTCACTTCACCCTTAACTAGTTTCTGTTTATTCTGCAACTCCCGTTTCGAGTTACTACTCTTAGCAACCAAACCAGTGCCAAATACCGAGGGGTTGCTATAAACACTAGTAAAGCACACATAAAACACCTGTATATCAAATATACTTTTGTTTACTTTGCCATCCTTCTTATCCGCCAAATACTTGGGGTAGTTCTGCTTCCAGTAACCAGTCCCTTTGCAGTAGAAGCACTTAGTCTCAGGCTTTGGTTCAGCTTTGGGCTTCTTCGTGGGAGTGACAACTTGCTTGTCAATCTACTTGAAGTTCCCCTTTCTTTCCCTTTGCCCTTTACTTGAAACTAGTGATCTTGTCAACCATTAACACTTGATGCTCTTTCTTGATTTCTACCTTCGTCGATTTCAACATCACGAAGAGCTCGGGAATCATTTTCGTCATCCCTTGCATACTATAGTTCATCACGAAGTTCTACTAACTTGGTGATGGTGACTAGAGAATTCTGTCAATCACTATCTTATCTGGAAGATTAACTCCCACTTGATTCGAGCGATTGAAGTGCCCAGACAATCTGAGCACATGCTCACTAGTTGAGCGATTCTCCTCCATCTTTTAGCTATAGAACTTGTTGGAGACTTCATATCTCTCGACTCGGGTATTTGCTTGAAATATTAACTTCAATTCCTGGAACATCTCATATGGTCCATGATGTTCAAAACATCTTTGAAATCCCGATTCTAAGTTGTTAAGCATGGTGCACTTAAACTATCAAGTAGTCATCATATTGAGCTAGCTAAACGTTCATAACGCCCGTGATCCGCTCCTCGCAATAGGTCCGCTACCTAGCGGTGCATTAAGGACATAATTCTTACGCAAAGAATGAGGATAAACCTCCGATCACGGATCGAATCCGCATCATTGCTACTAACATTTTTCAATACAATTTTCTCTAGGAACATATCAAAAACCAAACATATGAAAGCAACAACGCGAGCCATTGATCTACAACATAATTTGCAAAATACTACCAGGACTAAGTTCATGATAAATTTAAGTTCAATTAATCATATTACTTAAGAACTCCCACTTAGACAGACATCTCTCTAGTCATCTAAGTGATCACGTGATCCAAATCAACTAAACCATAACCGATCATCACGTGAGATGGAGTAGTTTTGAATGGTGAACATCTTATGTTGATCATATCTACTATATGATTCACGCTCGACCTTTCGGTCTCCGTGTTCCGAGGCCATATCTCGCATATGCTAGGCTCGTCAAGTATAACTCGAGTATTCTGCGTGTGCAAAACTGGCTTGCACCCGTTGTAGATGGACGAGAGCTTATCACACCCGATCATCACGTGGTGTCGGGCACGATTTAACTTTGGCAACGGTGCATACTCGTGGAGAACACTTCTTGATAATTTAGTGAGAGATCATCTTATAATGCTACCGTCAATCAAAGCAAGATAAGATGCATAAAAGATAAACATCACATGCAAATCAATATAAGTGATATGATATGGTCATCATCGTCTTGTGCTTCGTGATCTCCATCTCTGCGGCACCATCATGATCACCATCGCCACGGTGCGACACCTTGATCTTCATTGTAGCATCGTTGTCGCCTCGCCAATCTTATGCTTCTACGACTATCGCTACCGCTTAGTGATAAAGTATAGCATTACAGGCGATTGCATTTCATACAATAAAGCGACAACCATATGGCTCCTCGCCGATTGCCGATAACTTCGGTTACAAAACATGATCATCTCATACAATAAAATATAGCATCACGCCTTGACCATATCACATCACAACATGCCCTGCAAAAACAAGTTAGACGTCCTCTACTTTGTTGTTGCAAATTTTACGTGGCTGCTACGGGCTTAAGCAAGAACCAATCTCACCTACGCATCAAAACCACAACGATACTTCGTGAAATAGTTTCCGCTTTAACCTTCTCAAGGACCGGCGTATACACACTTCGGCTCAACTAAAATGAGAGAGAGAGACACCCGCCGGTCACCTTTAAGCAACGAGTGCTCAGAGCGGTGAAACCAGTCTCGCAGAAGCGCACGCGTAATGTCGGTCCGGCCGCTTCATCTCACAATACCGCTGAACCAAAGTATGACATCTTTGGTAGGTAGTATGACTTGTATCGCCCACAACTCACTTGTGTTCTACTTGTGCAAAACATCAAACCATAAAAACCTAGGCTCGGATGCCATCGTTGGAGAACGTAGTAATTTCAAAAAATTCCTACGCACACGCAAGATCATGGTGATGCATAGCAACGAGAGGGGAGAGTGTTGTCTACGCCCTCGTGAGACCAAGCGAAGCGATCACAACGTAGAGGAAGTAGTCGACGTTCTCCTCGCGATCCGACCGATCCCGGCGTTAGCATTCGGCGCCCCGAGTTCTTGACACACGACAGCTCGATGACGCTCCTCGGCTCCAATCTAGTAGAGCTTCGGGGGAGAGTTTCACAAGACGACGGCGTGGTGACGATCTTGATGTTCTACGCAGCAGGCTTCGCCTAAGCTTTATGACGATATGACCGAGGTGGAATATGGTGGAGGGGGCACCGCGACACGGCTAAGGTTCGATCCGTAGATCAACTTGTGTGTTTAGAGGTGCCCCCTGCCTCCAGATATAAAGGAGCCAAGGGGGAGGAGGCGCCGCCAGGAGAGGTGGCGCAGGAGGAGTCCTACTCCCACGGGAGTAGGACTCCTCCAATCCTATTCCAACTAGGAATCCCCAAAGGGGAAAGGGAGAAGGGTGGCGGCCACCTCTCCTAGTCCTAATAGGACTAGGGAAGGGGAAGGCGCGCAGCCCCTGGTGGGCAGCCCTTTCACCTTTTCCAATAAGGCCCATGAAGGCCCATATGGCTCCGGGGGTTCCAGAACCCTCCCAGAACCCTAGAAAATCCCGATTTCACCCTAACACTTCCGATGTCCAAACATAGGCTTCCAATATATCAATCTTTATGTCTCGACCATTTCGAGACTCCTCGTCATGTCCGTGATCATATCCGGACTCAACTTCTTCGTACATCAAAATACATAAACTCATAATATAACCGCCATCGAAACCTTAAGCGTGCGGACCCTACGGTTCGAGAACAATGTAGACATGACCGAGACACGCCTCCGGTCAATAACCAATAGCGGGACCTGGATGCCCATATTGGCTCCTACATATTCTACGAAGATCTTTATCGGTCGACCGCATAACAACATACGTTGTTCCCTTTGTCATCGGTATGTTACTTACCCGAGATTCGATCGTCGGTATCCAATACCTAGTTCAATCTCGTTATCGCAAGTCTCTTTACTCGCTCCGTAATACATCATCTCGCAACTAACTCATTAGTTACAATGCTTGCAAGGCTTAAGTGATGTGCATTACCGAGAGGGCCCAGAGATACCTCTCCGACATTCGGAGTGACAAATCCTAATCTCAAATACGCCAACCCAACATCCGCCTTTGGAGACACTGTAGTACTCCTTTATAATCACCCGATTACGTTGTGACGCTTGGTAGTACCCAAAGTGTTCCTCCGCAAACGGAGTTGCATAATCTCATAGTTATAGGAACATGTATAAGTCATGAAGGAAGCAATAGCAACATACTAAACGATCGTGTGCTAAGCTAACGGAATGGGTCATGTCAATCAGATCATTCAACTAATGATGTGACCTTGTTAATCAAATAACAACTCCTTGTTCATGGTTAGGAAACATAACCATCTTTGATTAACAAGCTAGTCAAGTAGAGGCATACTAGTGACACTGCTTGTCTATATATTCACACATGTATTATGTTTAGGTTAATACAATTCTAGCATGAATAATAAACATTTATCATGATATGAGGAAGTATATAATAACTTTATTATTGCCTCTAGGGCATATTTCCTTCAAGATGGTCATCTAGGGGAATATCTAGAGATTCCCTTACTTGTTCGAACTGTTTCCACACCATCCGTCCTGGCCTACGCAAAGGTGAACCTGCAAAGAAAATGCAAGAAATGTTTGTGTCCCACAGAGCGGTTGAGCCGCAGTATGTGGCCTGTCTTAACTTTTGCTGGAGTGTTTTAATTGAGCTCCGTGCGAGCCGGGCTATCCTGCTGCACAGTAGTTCGGACTCCTTTAGCGGTGTCCGGGAACTTGGCCGTCGACTCGAGGTTCGATTGAAAGGTGCCATTCGTTGCTTCTACTGTTAAAGCGGCGGTAGACTCTTGGGCAGTGAGGGGAAGTTCGGCCCTTCCATTAACCGTGATGACGCCGTGCGGACCGGGCATCTTGAGTTTACAGTAGGCATAATGTGGCACCGTGTTTAATGGAGCGAACGCGGTTCGTCCGAGCAGTGCTTGATAGTCACTGCAAAAGGGGACGATGTCGAAGACTAACTCTTCGGTACGGTAATTGTTTGGTGGTCCAAAGACTACCTCCAAAGTGATGGAGCCTATACAACTGGCCTCCACACCTAGTATAACACCTTTAAAGGTGGTATTAGTGGGTTTGATCATCGAATGATCGATACCCATCTTGTGCACCGTGTCCTGATACAGCAGGTTTAGACTGTTGCCTCCGTCCATAAGGACCCATGTGAGGTAGAATCCATAAATTATTGGGTCAAGGACAAGTGCGGCTGGATTGCCCTGATTGGTATTGGTCGGACGATCCGTACGATCGAAGGTGATCAGCCATAGGTTGTATTGTGGGGCGACTGGCTCCGTTAAGTCGACATCCCTAAGAGTGCATGTTCGTTCCAGCTTGGGAATGTGGGTGGCGTTTATCATGTTCACCATTTTGATTTGTGGGGGAAATTTCTTTTGCCCTCATGTATTCGATGATCGGGGCTCCTCGTCGTCATCGTCGCTTTGAGACCCCTTCCCCTTGTTTTCGGCACCTGACCTGCCGGCTTATCTGAAGACCCAACATTCTCTGTTGGTATGATTGGCTGGTGTTCCTGGGGTGCCATGAATTTGGCATGGGCGGTCGAGTATGCGGTCCAAACTGGACGGGCCCGAATTGTTATTTTTGAGTGGCTTTTTCCACTGACCGTACTTGGAGCCACTGAATCCGGCATTGACTGTCGTGTCTTTGGCACTATCATTGTTTTTGCGATGCTTGTGTTTGTTGCATCGTGGTTTATCGTTGCTATCTCTGGCTTTTGATGTGCCAGGATTGCTTGCTGTGTTGTTACTACGAGCCAACCAGCTATCCTTGCCCGCACAAAAGCGGGTCATGAGTGTCGTGAGGGCTGCCATGGACTTTGGCTTTTCTTGGCCGAGATGTAGGGCAAGCCACTCGTCACGGATGTTATGCTTAAAGGCCACTAGGGCTTTGGCATCCGGACAGTCGACAATTTGGTTCTTTTTAGTTAGAAACCGAGTCCAAAATTTCCTGGCTGACTCTCCGGGCTGTTGGGTTATGTGACTTAGATCATCGGCATCCGATGGTCGCACATAAGTGCCCTAGAAGTTGTCCAGGAATGCGTCTGCCAGGTTCTCCCAACTCCCGATGGAGTTTGCCGGCAAGCTATTCAGCCAATGCCGAGCCGGTCCCTTGAGTCTTAGTGGGAAGTACTTGATGGCGTGTAGATCATCTCCGCGGGCCATGTGAATGTGGAGGAAGAAATCTTCTATCCATACCACGGGGTTTGTAGTACCGTCATATGATTCAATGTTCACGGGTTTAAACCCTTCTGGGAATTCATGATCCATTACTTCATCAGTGAAGCATTGGGGGTGTGCAGCGCCTCTGTGCCGGGCTACATTGTATTCGGTCCGGCCGGATTTGTTGGTATATCCGGCGTGATAGTCATCATCACGCGTTGGGGCGCGCCCCCGTGATCCGTAGATCGATCTTGACTGTCTTGCTTTGTTTTTCAATTTGTCTCGCAGGCCATGCGTGGAGCCCCGGGCCTTCGTGTTTTTGCTTGTTTGGCTTCGGGGTGTGGGTTGGACTTCAGGCTGAAAAGCCACTTTGTCTCGGCCACGAGGTGGCCGGTCAGCCACATCATGCGCTGGTAGTGTAGGTTTTGATGCCTCCTCCTCTAGTTGAGGTAGCAACCTGCACTTTGGGTAACTTTTGGTAGGGCGCTCGAGTCCGTATTCCTCGGCTGCCAGGACCTCAGTCCATCTATTAGTTAGCAGATCTTGATTAGCTTGAAGCTGCTGCTGCTTTTTCTTAAGGCTTTTTGCAGTTGCTATAAGCCGGTGTTTGAAGCGCTCCTGCTCGACGGGATCCTCAAGCACGGTGAATTCTTCGTCGTCGAGGCTCACTTCGTCTTCGGAGAGGGGCATGTAATTGTCATCCTCTGACTCTCCATCCGTTGCCTGTTCCTTAGGGCTAGCTTGCCCGTCCTCCCACTCGGCCTGCTCGAAGCTTGGCCGGGCGGGATTGTTTTCGTCTTCAGCACCATCCGGATTGCTATCGTCTCTTGTGCTGGTATCGCTATTTTTGTTCTGGTGGGGCTTAGAGCGGCGCCTATGACGCCGGTGCTTAGATTGCTTCTCAGGGGGAATATCCTCCATTGCCTCATCGCCATCGCCTTCTTTGGGCGTGTCCACCATATATATATATCATATGATGTGGTGGCTGTCCAGCGCCCTGTGGGCGGTGGTTCCTGTTCTTCTCCTGCATCGTCGTCCATACGGTCGATGTCTTCGGAGTTGAAGTCAAGCACATCGGTTAAATCATCGATAGTGGCTATTAAGTGGGTGGTGGGTGGGGAACAAATTTCTTCGTCGTCCGCTTCCCACTCGAGCCGGACATAGTTCAGCCAAGAGTCCCCTGACAGAGAGAGAGAGAGAGACCTTAATGAATTTAGCACGTCGCCCAAGGGCGAGTGCTAAAAGATATCCGTGGAGGTAAACTCCATGATCAGTGCCCAATCAGATTCGATGGGCACGAACACACGCGGTTCGGAACTTATGGCCAAAGACGAGTCCGAGGGTCCGATGACACAGACCTCTTTGGAGGTGAAGACTGTGTTCGGCTCTAGCGCCGATGAGTGTGCGGCCTCCGTGGCGAGGTCTATCCACCCATCCTTGGATGGCACGATCTGCTCCAAATTAAGAGCCGGGGCAGCCGTAGGTGTGATCTCCCGAACATTGTCTGATGGAAATTCTAAGTCATGCTCGTCGTGACTGTTCGGCGCACCTGTCATGGGCTCGAACCCATCAAAGTTCAAGTCTCCGCAGATGTCGGCAGTATAGTTTAAGCTTCCAAACCTGACCTGATGGCCAGGGGCATAGCTATCGATCTGCTCCAGGTGGCCAAGCGAATTGGCCCACAGTACGAAGCCGCCAAATACGAAGATCTATCCAGGGAGGGAAACCTCACCCTGGACCGCATCGTTGAAGATGATTGAAGGATCCATCAAGCCTTATCGTGACGACATAGTGGAACTCTCAATGAAAGCACCAATGTCGGTGTCAAAACCGGCGGATCTCGAGTAGGGGGTCCCGAACTGTGCGTCTAAGGTAATGGTCACAGGAGGCGGGGGACACGATGTTTACCCAGGTTCGAGCCCTCTCGATGGAGGTAATACCCTACTTCCTGCTTGATAGATCTTGATGATATGAGTATTACAAGAGTTGATCTGCCACGAGATCGTAGAGGCTAAACCCTAGAAGCTAGCCTATGATTGTGATTGTTGTTGTCCTACGGACTAAACCCTTCGGTTTATATAGACACCGGAGGGGGTTAGGGTTACACAAACTCGGTTACACAGAAGGAGATCTACATATCCGAATTGCCAAGCTTGCCTTCCACGCAAAGGAGAGTCCCACCCGGACACGGGACGAAGTCTCCAATCTTGTATCTTCATAGTCCAACAGTCCGGCCAAATTATATAGTCCAGCTGTCCGAGGACCCCTAATCCCTGACTCCCTCCCCCCTCCCCCCAAACGTCTGCTAGCCACGCATAGTTATTGTTTGGGCATGTCCATTTTAAACCCCTATTTGTCTGTCTCTACAACCACACTCCATAAAATTGCCTCCTTAGTTTAAACATTTCAAGCATGCCATTCAATATCTAGCACGACCATGCATGCAACTCAGTAGTTAGCCCCTATTTGTCCGTTTCTACAAGCACACTCCCTAAAATTGCACTATAAAAAAAGACACATCCATGACATTTTGGCCCGAACGAAAAAAAATCTATCATGGTTATGACACTTCTATGACGATAATCATGACAAAAACACGTATCATCATAGATATGGTCGGCTCCTACTTCTATGAAAAAAAATCATGACAGAAAATGGGCTTTTCATCCTGGGCGGGCCGGGAACGCACCTGCATGACATTCTTTGTGCCGTCCATGACATAAAAAATCGTGGTAGAATTGAGGGCGAGGAAATGTTCACGGAGTTCCCGGTTACGGTGGGTGGTTGGGGCCGAGCAATGCAGTGTGGTTTGCGTGTTTCTCTCATACACGCGCATGGTGCAAGCCGTGTTGCTATAGCTGAACCCGAGCGAGAGGCTTTCACTTTACTAAACCCGAACGATCACCTGCTGCTATGTACTGAAGCTGATTGATCGATCCCTTCGCTACTAACTGAACCTGACCGACTCCTTTCGCTACTAACTGAACCCAATCGATTGCTGCTCCTGCTTATTGAAGCCGATCGCACCCTCATGCGAGACGTAGCTAGCCGGTTGGGTTGCCTCTGGATGAATAGTGCATGTTGCTGCCGCATGTGTGATACGTAGAATGAGTCGAGATGTGGTGAGTCGAGCCGGTTGGGTTGGCCGTGGATGAACAGTTCCTAGTTGAGGTTGGATGAACAGGACCCAGGCCGTGTGTAGGCGGTTGCTGCTGGATGAACAGTACCCTCGTGGTAGTTGTCGGATTTCGGGCTTCGCAGACCCAAGAAAGGTTTGAACTCAGGGGCGTGTGCGAAGAACGCAACCTCTCAAGCCGATCGATCTGCTGCTCTCATGACCTAGCTCGATGAACAAGAAGGAGAAATACATGGAAGTTTACCAGTTCAGGCCACCTTGCAGGTGTAATACCCTACTCCTGCTTTGTGGTGGATTAGCCTCGCGAGGGGCTGAAGATGAACTAGTACAAGTGTAAGAACAACCTCAGGGGGCGTGTTCTTGTGATGAGCTCTTGGGGATTCGATGAGCTGATCACCTCATGGACCGATCCCTTTCTACGATGGTGGCTAGGCTATATTTATAGTGGCCTTGGTCCTCTTCCTCCAAAACTTAGGTGGGAAGGGATCCCACAACGGCCAAATTTGAAAGGGGACAAGAAGTACATATGATCCTGATGAAAGGTGGTCTTTGCCTGCAAAGCTTCTGACCGTGAAATCGTGGTGGGCTCGGCAATGACATCCATCCTGCCGTTCTGGCGGTCATGGTCTTGTTGCATGCAAATGGCAACCTTTGGCTAATTCCTTGGGACTCCACACATGCGCTTGCCTCCTTAGCACCAAAGAGGAAACCTGCCGCACTGCGCTTGCTGGCGCGCGCTTGGCCTTGGTCATCATGGCTCATGTCATTTCAGCCTCGTGAGGCTAGGTCTTGCATAGAAATCTCCGCTCCGTCAGCAGGCTACCTGAGGAGGACGCTCCCTCAGGAGGTCTTGACGTCGCCCGCCTCGCGAGGGTCTTGTTTTGTCGTGGATGAAGATGGACCATACCAGGCCATTGACGGAGCCACACCATAGGTTGCAGGCAGGCAGGTCTGGGTACCCTGGTTCCCAGAACACCGACAGAAGCCCCCGGGCCCACGGCACGCTCGCACTTGGCTTCAAGGCGAAGCCAAAGGGCAAGTGCGGAACGCCGCAGGCCCCAATCGCCTGCAGACCGAGCCGACGCATGGCACTTGATGGGACGTGGGCATCTCCACTCCCCACGCTTCCTCGGCAACTGGCGCGACCTGACAAAAAGGCCATCTCCCGCAGCTGAGCTTTCATTGCATTCCCTTCGTCTTGCTCTAGATATCATCCATCTCATGCCGAGGGCGCCTCCAGATCCACCAACTCCTCGCTCCCAAGCTCATCGCCGATGATGGGGAAGAAGGCGAAGCTTGCCGGCGCAGCCTCACCTACCGCTCCTGTTGTCGAAGTGGCCTCAGCCCATCAACCATCACCGAAGTCGAGTACCTCGCCGCCGTGCTCCCGCTGACGGCGGGAAGTGAGAACGAGGGGGGAGCGATCGAGCTTCGGGTCGGCTCTGCTGAGCAGGGAACCTTGGTGGGTGCATTCTTCCCTTTCTTCCTCCACAGCCTATTTGCGGGGCTCGTCCCGCCTTTCTCCAGGTTCTTCTTCGCCATCTTTGACCACTACCAGATCCACACACTTCATATTCAACCCAACTCCGTCCTCCTCCCGTCGATCTTTGCTTTCTACTGCGAGGCCTTCGTGGGGGTGAAGCCCTCCATCGCGTTGTTCCGCAATTTCTTCTCCCTCCGGACGCATGGCTCAAACGAGCGCTTCGGATGCATCTCCTTCGCCGCGCTCCATGATAATAATGCACTCATGAAGGCCGAGAAGAAGGTGGATGACTTCTGGCGCAGGTGGATCTACCTGGACGCCCGGAGCCATCACGCTCAGCTAGAGCTGCCGACAGGGCGGCCAGAGAAGCTGCCTCGTGGTCTCACGAGAAGCTGACCGACCCCCGGGCGGCGCCGGTCTTGAAGAAGATGTAGGCAGACATGGGCTCCTTAGCGCTGATGGGGGCCATGATCATTTGCGAGTTCCTGACGAAGCGACTGGCCCCTCTCCAAGCTCACTCGTGCCCCATGTGGGACCTCAAAGGCGCAGAAGATGACCTTCAACTACGCCATGGGAACCTGACGGATGAGGAGCTAGACAAGGCTGTGCGGGTCTTGCTCGGGAAGGATCCAGGCTGCTTTCCAGCGGCCCACCTTCCGTTGTACCGCCGCGATGATGGGGTGGTGCTGGTCGCTTCCATGCCAATCTTTAACGAGTGGGGGCTCGTGCCACTCAGGCCTCCTGACTCCCTAGTGGCAGTGTCCTCCGGTGAGGACTCCATCGAGGGCGAGGAGGAGGAGGAAGTCTCGGAGGCGACCGAGGAAGGCATGGGGGAGATTTCGCCTCCACAGCAGAGCGAGCTCCTTCGGGGTCTTTCTGACGATGATGATGCTAGGGAAGGCTTCGTCGGGGGGTCCTCACGTCCTGCCAGGGTCGTCACAAGGTCCAGGGGGACCCCACTACGAAGGCTGATCCGCGGGGGCCTGAAGGGAGGAACGACCCCGGCACCGCCACAGGGCAGCACCCTCGCCTTGTCGCATGCTCCCGCTGCTCTGAAGACTCCCAATGCATGTCCGGCCAGGCCTTTGACCGCGGCAAATACCTTGCTGCATAAGCTTGGGGGCGGCACCGTCCTGGGCAAGAAAAGGGCGTAAATCACCGAAGACGAGTAAGCACCTTACTTCATTCTTACCTTCCATCGCGATACCATGCTCATGATGGCGCTCCCCTGATGACCAGGCTGGCCCCCGAGGCGAAGAAGAAGAAGGAGGACACCGCTCCCAAGGCATAGCAGACTCCAAGGGCGCCAGCTCCTGACACACCCGCGGAAGGTGCGAAGCCCCCGGAGCCCCCTGCCCCGACCGACGTCGCGGTAGCGCCAGTCCAGGTGCCATCGGCTCCTCCTCCCCGGGCTCTCGTGCCAGCGGACCAGGGCTCCTCTGCCAGGCCTGGTGCTTTGGAGGAAGCCTACGCTGCGCTGGATCGACTCCGAGACGATCTTCAGGGTGCTGACGGGCGTGCGGCGACGGGGCGCCTGGAGCTGATCTCAGGGTGGCTTCGAGCCGACTCATCTGTCAGGACGGCTTGGAGCCAGTCCAAAGCCGCATCGCGGACGCCAAGGAGTAGGCCACGAAAGCCACAATGGCTCACGACGCTACGCTAGCCGATACCGCATGCGCCAAAAGCCACTGCCGCAAGGTGTAGGCCGAGATGAAGAAGCTTTGCAAGGAGTAGACCTACCAGGCGCGCGGGCTCTAGATACAGGAGGAGGGGATCACGGCCCGGGAGTCCGTGCTTGCCGACCGTGAGGCTGAGATGGAGCAAGCAGCCAAAGAACAGGGCACGGAGCGGAGCCGGCTGGAGAAGCTGAAGAAGGAGGTAGATGCGGCCCATTTGTCCCACGCCAAGCATGTCTCGGAGGAGACAGCCAAGCTGGAGGCTAGGAAGAAGATCCTTGCCGCGGCCGAGAAGGCCGGGCGCGACGCCTTCGCTTCCTTTGAGCGGAAGTGCCGCGAGGCACTCCACTCCCTTTACGGTGGAGGGTACGACGAGCCGCTGGCGACCCCGGATGGTGTCCTTCCTGGTCTTCTCACCAAGCTTGTCGAGGAGCTGGGGAACATCTCCACTGCGGTGGGCTCCATGGTGGAAGGGGAGTGCCGCGCGCTCTTCACCACCGCCGCGACACGCGTCTATAGCCATCTTCATCTCCTGTACCCTAGCCTGGACTGCAGCATGCTGCTAGAGCCAATGGCGCCTGAGTCCCGAGCCGCTGCTGCTGAAGCCGTGAAGGAGCAGGTGGAAGCTCTGGTGGCGAAGTTCTACTGCATCGACCCTCGGGCCTTGGCGGACGCAGCTGGTGGCGAAGGCGACAACGGCACCGTCGAGGACGTGCTCCCCAAGGCGGCTGGTGGCAGTGCGTAGGGCTGAAGGCGGCGCCTCCCATCTTTATCCTGCAACATTTAACGTGCCTCGTGGAGGTGTAAGAACTTCTGCTTTGAATTTGTGAACATTATGGTTTGTAATAATTTGCTAGGATTCCGTGATTTTCCTTTCCGTGCCCGATTTCCTTCCGTTTGTCTTTAGTGTTCTGCGTCGGCAGGGCCCGGCCCCGTGCATACCTCAGCCGCCATTGGTTTGTCTGGGTCGCTAGGACGAGACCAAGGGGTGAGGGGCTACATGACCAGTGAGGCCCCTGAGTCGCGATACTCAGGGGTCCGCCTTGATATATGAACGACCTCGTGAAGGAAGTGCAAGCAACGTCTGGGTTAATCTAGAGTCCTCATACCTTTCCTCGCCAGCTTTTGCTTGGGAGGGTTGCAAGATGACCAGGTGCCGAAGACCTGGTAGGGTGGTGTGTGCCAGGCGTGACCTGGATGCAGCCCTCGTGCCCAGCCCCCTCGCGCGGTTCTCCTGGGGGAAAGTTGGCGTGGTGGGGCCGGAGGGCGAGCCCTGGGGCTCTCCTGAGGTTAGTGCAGCCACTAGGGTGCCCTCGGTTGTTTATCATCAGCGCGGTGCATGACGCTTCCACTCTTGCATGGGCATAACCGCTCCTCGACCGTGTCGTCCGCCAGCATGGAGCATGGGGCTTCCACTAGTGCGTGGGAGGGGGCTCCTTCTGATGGGAGGCCCCGGGGCGTGTACAGCACCGTCCTGGCACGTGGCTTGCATGGCAGGACTAGAGGAGGTGTATATGGGCACCCGTGAGCCAGCACGGGACTCACGAGGCCCTACCTCAAGGCGGGTTGCGCCTGAATTTTTGGTAAGGATGCTTGTTAGAATCTCGCAAGATGGTTAGGTCACCTGCGCCGAGTGATTCTCTAGAGGATATTGCATGAGAAGTCCAAACACCAGTGACCCGAGGAGGTGACGTGAACGGGGCCGGCCCGCTAGACAGAGCTCATCCGCTGGATTTGTCGACGCTGCAGGGATGGACCCGAGCACATACGTCATGCCCGGACTTCTCATGCATCGATCCCAAGGAAACACAACCGGCGCGCGGCTCCCGCGATGGCGAGGCACAGTGCCGTGCGCCCTAACTTATCCACTCACGATTAACTCATGCGATAACAAGGCACCAAGGGCCACGGGAGGTGACGTACACGGGACTGGCCCGCAAGACAGAGCTCGGCCACTTGGGTTTAGCGACGCTGTAGGGACGGACCCGAGCACAAACGCCGTGCCAGTCCTTAATCATGAGGCGGTCGCTGCCGGGTTCGTAAGGGCGCACGACGTTCCTGATGGCGAAGCACCGGACAGGCAGGTGATTATATATAGCAGCTCATAAAAGGGGAAATTCAGTTCTGATAGATGCGCAAAACGATACATGCTGCGGGGCGGACCCCTACAGCTTGAGGATAATGCAGCCCGAGGGGCGCCCTCAACTAAACAAACTAAAAAGTCACTTGGCACCGTTAGGGTAGAAGTGTTGAAGTAGCTGAAGATGTGCGCCGCAGAAGTTTCCCCTCATGAGCCAGCAGGCTCCTGAGCCTCGGGGGGACTCCAGAGGCTCTGGCTCCTCCTCCGTCAGGATTGCCTGGCGCCTGGCTTCATGAGATGCCACGACGCCACGCATGCATCACTAGAGCGAGGTAGCCGCGCCCGGTAGGCCGAATGGCATGCATGCATAGCTGTGGGGGTGTCCTCCACACCGGTTGACACTGGACGGCCATAAGAGCTCCTGAGAAGCAGCTCCGTTGAGGCCCGGGATGTTGACGCAGACGCGCAGCTCGCTGCCCGCATCCTGAGCAGCTGCTGCATTGAGTGGCACGGGCCGTCGCTCACCTTGCATGGCCCGCGCCTCCTGAAGATCTTCGATTGCCCTGGTGATGAACTCCTGCGCTTCGTGCCTCACACCCTGTGCCTTGCTCCTGGAAGCGTGCATTGAAGCACGCCTCCACATGGTGCCCGAACGCCTCCCTCGTGTGTTGGCCAGGCTAGAGGCCTTCCAGAGAAGAGCCCCTGAGCCCAACCTAAGGGGGCGCCATGCGCGCCTTCCTATGTGAGAGGGAAAGGCGCCCCAGCTAAGGGCGAGGGGCCCGAGTCACGATCATCAGGCATGCAAGCCTCCTGAGTGCCCCTAAGGAGGAGCTTCTTCTTCTTCTTGGGGGCAACCTAGGGTGGAAGGGCGATGCCCTGAGTTCTCGACCGTTGCGGCCTGGTAGGGGCGCTCGAGGGAGCACACCGCGTCTTTCTTGTTGCAGGCGACCGTGATGAATGCCGCCGCTTCCTGGCATCTTAAGGACATTGTAGCTGTGGTGCGTTGCCGCCATGAACTTGGTGAGGGCTAGGTACCCGAGGATGGCATTGTACTACAGGCGAATGTGAGCGACGTCGAAGTCAATGAGTTTGGTGTAGTAGTTGTCACGCTTTCCGAAGGTGACGGGGAGGCGAATCTGCCCAATGGGGTGCGTGGAGTCGTCCGTCACCCCTGAGAATGGCTTGGTGGGCTGAAGCTGGTCATATGGCCCCTGGAGCCTGATCCTGGAGAGGACATTGTGCCCAGCGGCACCATCGACGAGTGTCTTGGTGACGAGGACGTTGTTGATGGTAGGCAAGCAGAGCATGGGGAGCGCGCCTGAAGTAGCCACGCACTTGAGCTGGTCCGAAGAGTCGAAAGGGATGGTGTACTTGGACCACCTGAGCGGATGCGACGCCTCGAGCTTGGGAAGGGCCGCGTTCACCTCACGAGCGAACTTCTTGAAGACGCGATGGGAGGCAGGGGCCTGAGGACCCCCCAGGTTGCAGGCAATAGCACGAGGCTCTTGGAAGCCCCCAGCCCCATCGTCCTGGCGGTGGTCGTTGTTCCTTCTTGGTGGCGGCAGCAGCGGAGGGAGGCCAGCATTGCCCTGAGGACGGTCCTCGCAAGGCTGATCTCGCCATGGACCATTGCGAGGCTGGTCATGCTAGCGGTTTTCACGAGGTTGATCGCGCCAACCCTGACGGGGGCCACGATTGTCCCAACGGCCTCTGCTGCGACCTCCTCCGCGGCCGTAGCCACGGTCATTGCGCTCAAGGCAACAACTGAGGCGCCCGTCCCGGATAGCCCTAAGCTCTTGGCAGTCGTTGGTGTTGTGGCTGTGCATGTTGTGGAAGACGCAGAATGGGCGGTTGCCTTTGGAGGACCCAGGGTGATCACAGTCGCGCTTCATGTCAGGCTCGGCCGCAAGCACCGTCGGGCCCTTGCGCTTCACGTCCTTCGCCTTGTCCTTCAAGATCTGCTTCAGGGAGCTCGAGGAGTGAGAGATGGCCTTCTTCTGCTCTCGCGCACCAGAGCTGAGCATAGGTCCTCGTGAATGGCAAGCTCCTCCTTCATCTTGACGTCTCGGACGCCATCAGTGAACACTGAGATGATGGCCACGTCCGACACCTTGGGGATCTTGAGGCAAACATTGGTGAAGCGCTGGATGTACTCGTCCGACACCTTGGGGATCTTGAGGCGAATGTTGGTGAAGCGTTGGATGTACTTATGCAAGGTTCTCTCCTGGTTGTTGCTTGATGCGTCGCATGTCACCAGCCTTGGAAGTTGGCGATGAAGCACTCTGGCAACTCGTTCCTGGATGAGATCGACCCCATTGGGAGGTTTAGAAGCCACGAGCGTGCGCCATCCTTGAGAGCCATGGGGAACCAGTTCGCCATGACCTTCTCATCACCACTTGCTGCCTCGATGCTCAATTCGTAGAGCTGAAGGAACTCGGCCGGGTCTGGTGTGTCGTCGTAGCATGGAGGCAGATCAGGCTTGAACTTGCCGGGCCAGATGACGCGACGAAGCTCTGGGGTGAACGCCCGCCATCCCGTCGTGGCCACGGGGGCTCACCTCGGGGGGAAGCCAGGTCTTGACACCCGCGTGCAACCACCTCGGGCTGGACGTGGTGTTGACACGAAGGCGCAGGAGGATCTGGGAGCGCACACGCCTCACCCTGAAGCCGCTGCACGACCCGACAACTTTCTTCATCGTGTGTGGGCGCCCTGCACGGCTGGTCACGCTGGGGGGCCACACGTCTTGGCTCGGGGACGACATCTTGCCGGAGAGGAGGAGGAGGCGCGCCACGAGCTACGTTACCCGCCTGGGGCTACGGGGGAGGCAGCGAACGTGACAACACAAAAGCCTCTCCAGCATCGCTGACAAGCTCGGCGATGCGGTCCAGCCAATCCTCGCAGAGGTCGTCAGCTGGATGGTAGCGCAGAAGCTCATGCGCCATGAGCAGCGTCGACTGCGTGGTCGGCGGCCCGCGACGGGCGTGGGAGGACGAAGCAGCGGCCGGGGTCAGTAATGGAGTGGTGGTGCAACCATCGTGTTGCACGGAGGGCGGCAGCGATGAATCCTGCTGCACGTGGGCTGCAGGGCCAGTGGCAGCATTGGCCATGGGCGACAGGGAGCGGCGAGGAGCACTGTTGCCCGCGGGCGCTGTCTGAGCGACGCGCGCGGCAAGGGATGCCCAGTGCTCGGTACGAACTCGACGAGCGTCTGCCATGAGAACAGCAGAGCGGGGTTGAAACAACTAACGGAAGAGAGGCTTCGACACGCCCCCTACCTGGCGCACCAAATGTCGGATTCCGGGCTCGGCAGACCCAAGAACGGTTCGAACTCAGGGGCGTGTGCAAAGAACTCAACCTCTCAAGCTGATCGATGCGCTGCTCTCACGACCTAGCTCGATGAACAAGAAGGAGAAAGACATGAGTTTACCCAGATCCGGGCCACCTTGCGGTGTAATAGCCTACTCCTGCTTGGTGGTGGATGAACCTCGCGAGGGGCTGAGGATGAACTAGTACAAGTGGAAGAACAACCTAACAACATGGCGCTCCCACCCATCCTCCCACCCTCCGACTCCTCCTCCTAGCGATCTCCTTCCTCCTCCGGTAACATCTAGATCTTCTCCGAGCATTGGATTTGGATTTCTCCCCTGACTCTTGGGATCCCATCCTCTATGGGTTCTGATGGCGGTGCAACTTTGGATCTGGATTTCTCTCGTGGTGTGGCTTTTGCTGATGAGGTTTTCAAATCTTCTGGACTTTTGATCCACCCTTTGGAGGAATCATGTCCTTTCATCCTAGTGGTCTCTTTCAGTCGGCATTATTTCCGGCTTGATGAAGATTCTGTGGCAGCGGTGCTTGAGGCAGCCTTAGGTGGTTCTGCAGTTGATCTCATGGTGACATATATCAAGGATAAGGTTTTCTCCTTTGTGGTTTCATGCAAGGAGGTTTGTTTTCATATTGTTGATTCACGTTCTTATGCTTGCACTCAATTCAAATGTTATTTTCATCTCTGGGGCAATGGTGGGCCAAATTGGTGGCGTGAGTTTTTGATATGGAAAAAGGAGTGTGATGCTGAGTGGATCCTTGTTAGCCCTACTAAGCGGCGTGCTACTCTTGGCATGTTGGCTATGCATAAGTCTCCTGTCAAGTCTGCTATCAGATCTGGTAACCCTGCTCGCAAAAAGCTTTCTTTTTCCATGTTCCAGAACTATGATGCGTGTAAAGGTTATTGATATCCGGCTACTCAAAATTGTCTTGAATTAGCTTCTATGTCTGGTTCTCCCCCCCCAAGGAGCGTGTTATCATTCACCCCCCCCGCCGGTGAAGCTTCAGTGGACGGTGCCCTCGCCGTCGATCACTTTTGGCATGGTCGTTCCTATTTGATCGTCTTCTCCGGAACCCCTGACTCCATCTCCGGCGCAATCTTCGGGCGGGTTGGCTGCTGATTCGAATCCTGCCATGTTGGTCTCCCTAGCCATGTTGGGCTCATCGGACTCAGTTGTCACTGGTCCTTCGCCCATTTGCCTTCCATGGCCCAGGTTTTCTTCATCGAGTGGAGGCCCAGTTTCTGTTGAGACCAGTTCTCCTGTTGCTGCTTCTCCAGCTGGGCCTGATAGCCCTGCAATGATGAATATTCCCTCCACGCAAGAGGCTCTGGATGCTTTTGAGACCATGGTCAATGACATGGTGGACCAAGTGCTTACGTGTTCTCGTTGCTCTTTGGGGGGCCACCTGTCTGTCTGCTGCCCCTCCTCCGTTGGTTGTTTGGCTTGTGGAGATCCTGGTCATTCTAGGAAGGACTGCGCGTATATTGCGATTGAAAAAGGATTATGTTGGAAACGGAAGCGTCCCGCTATCTCGGACAGGCCGGTCTCTCCTTCCTACATTGGGAAGCACGCATTGCCACCACCCTTGCAGGCCTGCCCTATCGCATCACCATTAACCTGCTCGTCGTCTTGCGCTCCGCACACCCCAGCTTGCCCGCCTCCTCCGACGCCCCCGCTTCCCTCTTCGCCACCGCCCATGGCTAACTTCGCCCTGGATCTAGAGCGCTATGTGCCGGCGGGGCACCACATCATCGACGGTGGTGTTCATCGTCTTCCTCGTACTTTCGTCACGCCTCCTTCGCCCATTGTCCAATCGCATGAGAGCTTCATGATCGCCGAAGTTATGCCGGCACCACCTTTCACTCAGATGGGTCAGGTACGTGAGCAGGTGGTTGAGCTTATCAACCACATGGGTTTTCATGTCCGTTCTGCTCAACCTTGGATTTCTGGAGTGGGTCTGTTTGAGGTTAGAGATGTTGGTGAGTGTTTTGCTTTGGTTCAACTGCCCCCGCAAGATCTTGGGCAGGATAGATTCGTTCATTTTATGAAGCATGACCATGGTGACGGTTTTCGTGGAGTTCAATTTTTCCGTGAAGGTTGCTTGATGTTTCTGGGTGTCCCCCTTGACCTGCGTAATACTGAGAATCTGCGGGCTGCTGTTAATACCTTCGGAAAATTCCACCATTGGGTTAGTGATAACCCATATCTTGTTAGATCTATTATCTTTGCTTCATTCCCTGAGGATGTTTTGGTTCCTAGAGACGTGGTTTTCTCTGATTATGCGGTCTGGGGTGGTGCTAAAGTTTCTTGGACTGCCCCTGCTATATCCTTGGGGCCAATTTTGCTGAGCAAATGCTGCAAGATGAAGATCCCATGCCAATCAATGGCAATCCTCACCCATTGCCTGGCTAGTTAATTCACGAAGACAATATTTTTGCTCTTCCTCCATATCCCGCTCTCGGGTGGAATGATGTGCCACCGCCTCCGCCTCCTATGGATGATCACAATTCGGGTGGTGGCTGGGGTTGGCATGCCCCTGATCAGGTTGCCCAGGATGATCCGGTGCAAGTTGAGGTGGTTCCTGACCAGGAGTCTATGGTCATTAACCAACATGATTTTTCTGATTCTGTTAACCAGTCAGACAGTCAAGTTTAGGTTGCTCCTCCTGTTTAGGTTGTGGACGATCCGCCAGTTGTAATTGTTCAGGCTGATCTGTTGCCTCCTATTGTCATTGGCAATGATGTTTTGGCTGCTCAGCATGTTGTTACACCAATGGTGCCAGACTTGGTTGAGGGTGATCTTCAAATTGGTGTTCAACCTGTTGTTGTTGTTGTGGATATGGATGACTTTCAGATTGACGTTCAACCTGTTGATCCTGATGCCTTGGCCATCGTGCCATACCAGCCCCCTGTGTTGCCACTGCAAGATCTTCTCGTTGGTCGTGTGCATGTGGTTTATGGGCCACCGCTGCCTCCTGAGTTGGCCTGGAGAAGAACTTTTGATACGCTTTTGGGTTGTTGCTCTACCCCCCAGATTGCTAAGCCGGTTTGTGTGTCTTCGTTTGGGCCCCTGGTTCTTTCAAAGAGATCATGGTCTTTGGCTTTTGAGCAGGTCAGCTGGGTTTTGGATATTGTCAGTGATGCTTCTGTTAGCAGGGTTGCTCCCTTGTCCTCTTCCTCCCCCTCAAGGGGTCTTGCTCGTGCTCTGTTTTCTGACAGCCAGCAGGAATTGGAACATGATCTCGGCCCGTAGATTGATTCTACCTCAGATGAGCAGTTCTCCTTTTCTGCTTCATCTTCTAAAAAGAAGAAAGTCTCCAAGCGATCTCGTCCTCCTGTTGTGGATTCTGATCTGTGCCGCTGCACTCGAAGCTCTGCCAGGAGGGATGGGTTCAAGCCTGTGCTCCAAGCCTTGTCAATGTCTGAACCTAAGAAGAAGAAGCCACAGTCAAAGCCTCTAACGGATGATGACCATGATCGTCGTGCGCCTCCAGTGCCTTCGCCAACACCGCTCAGTCATATTCAACAAATTGGAGCAGACTTGGGCATCTCTGCTGACAAGCTCTCTGTGGATGCGCTTATGGCGGATCCATCCTCTGCCAAGGACAAATCCTCTCATGTGTAGCTCGAACTGTGCGAGTTTGGTGTGGTCGACTCATAACCAGACTAGTTATCGTAGGATTTATTTATGTACTTTCCTTCTAGGACTTGTATGCGGTCACTGTCTTTGCAACTTCCTTTTGTTGGGTTGTGCTGAAAATCTGAACTACATTTTGTGCTGTCTGCTGTGTGAGCATGCTGTTAAATCTGTAATAACTATGTTTTATGGATATTCGGTCTACTAGAAGTTGGTGTGTTATGTGTTGGAATGTACGGGGTCTAAATTCTGATGACCATCAGCATGCTATTCGAAACAAGGTGGATGAAAGTATGGCTTCTGCTGTCTGTCTGCAGGAGATGAAAATGGAGCGTATTGACTCCAGAAATTTCTATAATTTTTGCCCTTGTCGGTTTGATTCGTTTGCTTATAGTCCTTCTGTTGTTGCTTTGGGCGGTATTGTTGTTTTGTGGAACTCCTCTGTTCTTACAGGGAGATTACTTGAGGTTAAGCAATTTGGCATAGTTGTGCATTTTACTTCAAAGCATAACAACGAGCATTGGACCTTGGTCAATGTTTATGGGCCCTGTCGTGGCCAGGCTAGGGATGATTTTGTGGATTGGCTCTATAATCTATCCATCCCAGACTCTGATAATTGGCTCATTTTGGGAGATTTTAACTTTATTAGATCTACTGAGAACAGAAATCTTCCTGATGGGGATGCTAATGATATCTTCATTTTCAATGATATTATTGGGCACCTTGGTTTGCTGGAGTTACCTATTAAGGGAAGATCTTACACTTGGTCAAATATGTAGGATAATGCCCTTCTTGAGCAGCTTTATTGGTTTTTCACTTTTGCTAATTGGATCACATACTACCATTCCACCCAGGTGTTGCCCCTTGCCAGGACTACCTCGGATCATGTGCCTTGTGTAGTGGCTATTAACACTTCTATCCCTAAGTGTAATATTTTCGCTTTGAGAATTACTTGGTGGAGTTGCAGGTTTTTATGGACTGTGTGTCTACTTCCTGGGCTTCGGTTTCCAGTAAAGTACACATCACGACTAAAAATTGCTGATAAGTTTAATTCTTTGAGGAGAGATCTTAAATCTTGGCACATGAACACCTCCAAAATGAAAATCTTAATTGCTAAATGTAACAGGGTGGTTCTCATTTTGGACTGCTTGGAGGAGTTGAGGCCTCTTTATAGGCATGAGTTTAACTTTCGTAATGTGGTTAAGCTGCATCTGGAGCATCTTTTGCATCTTCAGTTTCTGTACTGGAAAATGAGGTGTACTATCAGATCTTTTAAAGTGGGGGAGGAGAACACCAAATTTTTTCATGCTTTGGCTTCTGAAAGATACATGCTTCCATTGCTTCCTTGCGGCTGGATGATGGTACAATTGTTTCTGATCATGAGCAAATGACTGCTGCTATCTGGCACAATTTCAAAAACAGGATGGGCACTAGTCAAGGGATTGAAATGGCTTTTGATCTCTCTTCAATCCTGCACAGGGTGGAGGGCCTTGATTCCCTGACTAAATTGTTCTCCAAGGAGGAGATGGATAACACTGTAAAGTGCATGCCTATTGACAAGTCCCCTAGGCCAGATGGTTTTAATGGACTCTTTTTCAAAAAAGTGTTAGCCCATAACCTGTAATGATTTCTTTGAGCTTGCCTCTGCTTTTCATGAGGGGTCTGTCAATCTGGAGAACATCAATTATTCCTATATCACCCTGGTTCCCAAGAAAAGATCTCCTGAATCTGTTAATGATTTTAGGCCTATTTCTCTCACTGGTATGGGAGTTAAATTTCTTTCAAAGATGGTTGCAAATAGATTACAGTTGGATATTATGAGATGTTTGCATAAAAACCAATATGGTTTCATAAAATCCAGAACTATTCAGGATTGTGTTGCTTGGACCTTGGAGTACCTGCACCAATGTCATTAGTCCAAGAGGCCTATTATCATTCTCAAGCTGGATTTTGAGAAAGCTTTTGATTCTATTGAACATGAGGCTATTTTTCAAATTTTGAGGCACAAGGGATTTAATGAGAAGTGGATTTTTTGGGTCAAGCAGTTCTTGGCTATGGGAACATCTTCTGTGCTCCTTAATGGAGTACCTTGGAAGCAATTTGCTTGTAAGAAGGGGGTTAGGCAGGGTGACCCTATTTCACCTCTTATGTTTGCCATTGCTGCAGATCTACTACAGTCAGTTGTGAATGATATGCTTCATAAGGGGCTCCTTTAGCTTCCTATTCCCTGCCATGACAAGGATTTCCCAATTATCCAGTATGCTGATGACACTCTTATTATTCTGTCTGCTGAGGAATCTCAATTGCTGTCCTTGAAGAAAATGTTGCTTTTGTTCTCAAAGTCCACTGGGTTGCAAGTTAACTATCACAAGTCTTCTATGCTGCCTATTAATGTGGATTCAGGGGAGATTGCTAGGCTGGCTGCTGTCTTTGGTTGTGTGGTTGGCACCCTTCCTTTTACTTATCTTGGGCTACCTGTGGGAATTAACAAACCTAAGATCTTGGACGTAATGCCTCTGATTGATAGTATGGAGAGGAAACTTTCTGTCAGCTCTTCTTTCCTTGCTCATGGAGGAAGGCTACAATATTTGATCTCTGCCCTCTCTTCTGTGCCAATTTTCTTCTTGTGTAGTCTGGACTTGCCACCTGGTATTCTAAAACAGTTGGAGAGAATTTAGAGGCAGTGCCTTTGGAGGAAGTATGGGCAAGATTCTGGTCAGTCTTTGGCTGCTTGGAGTTTGGTTTGTAGGCCAAAAAACAAAGGTGGTCTAGGTATTTTGAATTTGCAGCTGCAGAATGAGGCTCTACTTCTCAAACATGCCAGCAAGTTTTACAATAAATTTGATGTGCCTTGGGTCCAACTCATTTGGAACACTTACTACCATGGCAGAGTTCCTCATGCAACCATCATTTGTGGCTCCTTTTGGTGGAGGGATATATGCAGTTTAATGGATAAATTTAGAATGGTGTGTATTGTTCAAGTTAATAAGGGTGATACTGTTTTGTTTTGGTTTGATGCTTGGTCCTTGGGGGACTCTACTATCCCTCTCGACCGAAGGTTTGCCAGGCTGTTCTCTTTTGCCATTGATCCTCTTGTGTCTGCTGCTGAGATTTTTGCTGTGAGTGAGCTCACTTCCTTATTTCATTTGCCTCTCTCTGAGAGAGCTTTTGGTGAGCTTCAGTCTTTGCAAAACCTGCTACTGCTTTCAAAGCATAGCCTAGAGTTGAATGATATTTGGGTATGGAAAGAGGATGGCAAGGGTTATTCTGCCAAGAAATATTACTCCTTGCACAAGCACATTGTGTTCAACCCAATTTTATCTTGGATTTTGAATAGTTGTTGCACTATGAGAATCAAGTTCTTTGCTTGGATGATGATCATGGATAGGTTGAACACACAGGATATGCTGGAAAGAAGACACTGGAATGTATCTGATTCCAACCTTTGTGTGCTCTGTCCCACACGCACCAAGGAGGATAGAGATCATCTCTTCTTTCACTGCAATTTTAGTTGCAGGGTCTGGAATTATCTTCAAATCAATTGGTTGGCAGGAGATGATATGATTGCCATTGTTTATCATGGCAGAAGGGATTTTGGCAAGCCTTTCTTCTCTGAAGTGGTTTTCCTGGCATGCTGGAACATTTGGACTGTTAGGAATGACAAGGTTTTCATAAATATTAGACCCTCTTTTCGTAGGTGGACGTCTAACTTTATTTTAGACATTTCTCTTTTGGTACATAGGATTAAGCCTAAGTTCAAAGAGGAATTGCTTAGATGGATTTCCTTTTTGCCACCTTGAGGTTAGCTTATCTTATGCCCTCTTTTTTCTTTTTGGGTCTCTTGGACCTTGTAAGTGTTGTACATTTGTAACCTTTGTTTGAGATGAATAAAATTGCTGTGGGGTCATTCCCTACAGTTTCAGGTCAAAAAAAACCTCAGGAGGTGTGCTCTTGTGATGAGCTCTTGGGGATTCGATGAGCTGATCACCTCATGGACCGATCCCTTTCTACGGTGGTGGCTAGGCTATATTTATAGTGGCCTTGGTCCTCTTCCTCCAAAACTTAGGCGGGAAGGGATCCCACAATGGCCAAAATTGAAAGGGGACAAGAAGTACATATGATCCTGATGAAAGGTGGTCTTCTCCTGCAAACCTTCTGACCGTGATGTCGTGGTGGGCTCGGCGATGACATCCATCATGCCGTTCTGGCGGTCCTGGTCTTGTTGCATGCAAATGGCAACCTTTGGCGGATTCCTTGAGATTCCACACATGCGCTTGCCTCCTTAGCACCAAAGAGGAAACCCACATACTGCGCCCGCTGGCACGCGCCTGTCCTTGGTCGTCATGGCTGATGTCATTTCAGCCTCGTGAGGCTGGGTCTTGCATAGAAATCTCCACCCTGTCAGGAGGCTACCTGAGGAGGCCGCTCCCTCAGGAGGTCTTGACATCGCCCGCCTCGCGAGGCTTGGCCCCTCGCGAGGGTCTTGTTTTGTCGTGGATGAAGATGGGTCGTACCAGGCCGTCGATGGAGCCACACCATAAGCCGTAGGCAAGTAGGTCTGGATACCCTAGTTCCCAGAACACCGACAGTAGTACGTTGTTGCCGTTAGATGAATAGGACCCCGAGGAGGCCGCCACACACCCCAGACGGTTTGGGGTGGATCAACAGGTCCCCGTGGAAGCTGGTTGAGCGTAGCCAGTGGAGGCAGGATGAACAGTAGCTCATGGATGAACAGTGGTTGGGGAAGCTGGAGACAGTGGATGAACAGTAGCAGGTGGAGGCTGGAGGAAGTCGAAGGTGGATGAACAGTAGCCCGTGAAGTCTGGTTTTGCGGCACGCCACACCTCTCCCGATGAATAGGACCTCGATTCGATCATAGGCGGTCGAAGAGAAGTCTGTTTCCTCCATTATGCGGTACGCCAGACCACTCCCAATAAACAGGATCTCGTTTCGACCTTAAGAGCTGGAAGAGAAGTCTGTTTCCTCTGTTTTATAGTACGCCAGACCCCTCCCAATGAACATGATCTCGTTTTGACCGTAGCCACTCGAACAGAAGGCCGTTCCCTCCGTTCCGTGGTACGCCAGACCCTGTTTGGGCTGTTCCGTCCAAGCCGGTTGGCTCCCGTTGAACAGGACACATTCTGACCCAGTCGGTTGCCTCCCGATGAACACAACACTCTTTCCTCCATTCGGACCCAGTCTGTTAGCTCCGATGAACATGATGTCGTTGCTGTCATCCGTATGTGCGGGTACACGTTCGAGACCCCGCCCGTATGTATGTACATGGCCGTATTTTGTGCCCTATGGTTGTATGTACGTGTACAGGATTTAAACGAGATTGTGTGACCTGCTACCGCTCCTTACTCAGCCACGGTTCATCGTGGCGGGCAGATAAATCGACCGATATGTACGTATATGTCTGCGACCACATAGACAACGGTATGTATGCTTTGACCTGGTGGGTCCCAGCTATTAGGGAGGATAAGAACGCACTTCGCACTTCCTTGCGTGCAAAGATAAAGCTGGTGGGTCCAAGCGGTCAAGGGGAGGAATCATTTTTCATGTAATAAGGAGAAAATTGCTTGCGTGCGGCTATGGACCATGTCGGTCCCTACTCTCAGCTGCTCCACGTACATCCCTCTTCCGATGATTGTTGTTTGTTGACTACATTGACCATGCCACGTCGAAAACACTAGCACGGCGGACAACGGCGAGGCCTAGGAAGGGAACGATGATGACCCCCAAGTATAGGGGTCAATCTTAGTCTTTTTAATAAGTAAGAGTGTCGAACCCAACGAGGAGGAGAAGGAAATGACAAGTGGTTTTCAGGAAGGTAATTTCTGCAAGCACAAAATTGTCGGTAACAGGTAGTTTGGTAGCAACATAATTTGTAATGAGCAAGCAATGATAATGGTAAATAAAGTGCAGCAAGGTAGCACAATTCTTTTGTGGCAAAGGACAGGCCCAAACGGTCTCTTATAATAAGCAAAGTGTTCTTGAGGGCACACGGGAATTCCATCTAGTCACTTTCATCATGTTGGTTTGATTTGTGCTTGCTACTATGACAATTTGATATGTGGGTGGACCAGCGCTTGGGTGTTGTTCTTACTTGAACAAACCTCCCACTTATGATTAACCCCCTCGCAAGCATCCGCAACTACGAGAAAAGTATTAAGATAAAATCTAACCATAGGATTAAACATATGGATCCAAATCAGTCCCTTACGGAGTAGCACATAAACTAGGGTTTAAGCTTCTGTCACTCTAGCAACCCATCACCTAATAACTACTCCACAATGCATTCTCTTAGGCCAAAAGGTGGTGAAGTGCCATGTAGTCGACGTTCACATGACACCACTAAGGAAATCGCAACATACATATCATCAAAATATCAAACACATATCAAGTTCACATGATTACTTGCAACGTGATTTCTCCTGTGACCTCAAGAACAAAAGTAACTACTCACAGATGGTTTTAATGCTGAAAGATCAGAGGGGTATTAAATAGCATAACAGATCTGAACATATAATCTTCCACCAAATAAACCATATAGTAATCAACTACATGATGCAATCAACACTACTAGTCACCCACGGGTACCAATCTAAGGTTCCGATACAAAGATTGAACACAAGAGATGAACTAGGGTTTCAGAGGAGATGGTGGTGTTGAAGATGTTGATGAAGATTGGCATCCCAAAGATGAGAGGGTTGTTGGTGAACACAAGAGAATTACTCCAAACAGCATTATTATGCATAAAAACATTATAAATAATAGTGAAATCATGATGCAAATGGACGTATCAACTCCCCCAAGCTTAGGCCTCGCTTGTCCTCAAGCGAAAGCCGATATCAAAAAACATGTCCACATGGTTTGAGAGAGAGGTGTCAATAAAAACAAAATATGAACATAGCAGCATCATGCTTATTATCATAACAGCAACAAACTTTATCATAAACTTTTTCATATAACTTTACCCAATAACTTTTATCATATAACTTCTCATGAACAAGTAACAATTCATCAAACCTCGAAGTACAAAGCATAAACCTTATTGAAAACCAACAAACAATGTTCTCAATCAACTTTGCAACTACAATTCATCATATTTTCAGGAAGGGTCTCGTATTAGATCCTTTTGGCAAGTCCACATACTCAACCATCTTTTAGTCTTCCATGATTGCTAACACTCACATCATACCTATGAGCAAAAGGTTTCAACTAGACACATAGAAAGATAGGGGCTTATAGTTTCACCTCCCAACGTATTCACTTCAAGGGTGATGTCAACAATAATAAATCATGCTCACTCATATCCAACTGGATATATGTGTCCAGATCTTTCCTCGCCACATGATTCTTGCAAAAATATAAAATAAAAGGAATGGGGAAGAATACTTTGACTCTTGCATAAAAGTAAATACATAAAAGTAAAAGATAGGCCCTTCACAGAGGGAAGCAAAGGTTGTCATGCACTTTTTGGTTTGTATGCCAAATCCCTTAATGCAAAAGAATGTGACGTTACATTGCCCCTTATGATAGAAACCTTTATTATGCAGTCCGTCGCTTTTATTACTTTGCCATCACAAGTTCGTACAATGCTCAATTTTCTCTTACACTAATTGATCAAACACATTTACAAGCAATATTTATTGCCTTAGTGCACCGATGACAACTTACTTGAAGGATCTTACTCAATCCATAGGTAGGCAAGGTGGACTCTCAAAACATGAGTTTGGGTATAGGAATTTTGTATGCACAAGTAGTCTACTTAGTGCAGAATTTTGGCTAGCACAAATATTGAGCAAGCACCACATGTTAAAGGATCTATGACAATATAACTTCTATGTGGATATGAAAAAACATAAATCTTTATGTTGTCTTCCTTGTCAATGTCAACAATTTTGGCAAATAATATTTAGTGGGGGATCACAATCATAAAAGATGTCCAAGATAGTATATTTGCATGTGAATCTTCTCTTCCCTTATTAATTCTTTCATGAGTTGCATCATTGACCAATGCTATGCTTGTCAATCTCCAATAAATTTTACCACTTATACTTTTCCTTATGTGATGTCATTACTTACCATAAGATTAGCATATGATCTTTTTCATTTATTTCCTCTTATTATGATTGCAACAAGAAAGTAAAGACACAAAACTCAAACTAAACTTTATTATATAGCTCTCACTCGATTATATAGATAGATAGATCACGAGACTAAAACTTGAAAATAAATCATACTAAACCTTTATTCAGCTAAATCACGAAATAACTATGGATTGAACTAAAATAGGTAAAGGTGATAAGAGTGATAGTGATTCGATACCGGGGCACCTCCCCCAAACTTGGCACAAGCCAAGGAGAGTGTCCGTACCCGTGTACTTAAGTCTCCTTTGGTGGGGAAGATGATGAAGGTGGTGGTGATGAGGTAGCGAGCTTATCCTCCAGCTTCCATGGCAGCGGCTCACCATCATAAGAGGAAGCGTGAGTCTCACAAGTCCTGCAACTAGCAGCTAAACTCATACCGTTAAATATTGCCGCATATTCAAAGACTTGATTTTGGAGATCATAGATTTGGCTTTGCAAAAAAATGATTTGCTCATTGAGGGTGAAGACGACATCCTTCATAGACCGGCCATCCAGCTTATGATACGGGTGAAATCCGTAATCATGAGGTGATTGGCATTGAGTCCACGCTCCACCATCCCTTTGCACTTGAAGACCTCTTGCTCCATAGATTCCAGCCTATCCTCCATGGTTTCCGTCTTCTTGGGCCCTTGAACATCCTGGATGTGGAGCACCCCCTCGCGCATCTCAATGGTTTGAGGGTGCTTCATCACCTCCGACAAGTAAGGGTTGATTACCCTCTTGAAGAACTTGTCTTGGAGGAGCTCGGTGTGGCCATGGCAATCTAGATCTGTTAGAAAACAACAAGAAGCAAGAACAGAAGATTTCTCCGTGATACGGTGGTCAATACGTTTGGGGGGTATATAAAGATTTTTTATCTTGGGAAACAAGTAGACGGGAGGAAAACGGAGTTGGGAAGGTTCCCGAGGTGGGCACAACCCACCTGGGCATGCTAGGGAAGGCAAGCACGCCCTGGTGTATCGTGCCCTCCTCGGTTGCCTTCCTGGTTATTTCTTATTCTCCAAATTTTTGTAATATTCCAAAACTGACAGAAAATATTTTTTCGGATTTTTTGGAGTTCGTTTACTTACCGTATCCCATACCCCCTCTTTTTCAGGATTCTAGAGTGTTCTGGAAGGTTTCTTTTATGTGCTCCTCCGGTGTCATGTTTTGGATAACACTACTTTCAACATTAATAGGTGTACCTCAGATATAGTGTTTAATTCTTTGTCCATTGACCACATTTGGGTTAGTACCTTCGGCATTATTAGTCTTCATAGCTCCAGAGCGATGCACCTCTTCGATAATATATGGTCCTTCCCATTTGGAGAGAAGTTTTCCTGTAAAGAATCTAAAGCGAGAGTTGTACAAAAGAACATATTCTCCAATCTTGAATTCTCGCTTTTGGATTCTTTTATCATGCCATCTTTTAACTTTTTCTTTGAACAATTTGGTATTTTCATAAGCTTGGGTTCTCCATTCATTTAGTGAGCTGATATCAAATAACCTCTTTTCACTGGCAAGTTTGAAGTCATAATTGAGTTCTTTCATTGCCCAATATGCTTTATGTTCTAACTCAAGAGGCAAATGACAAGCTTTTCCATAAACCATTTTGTACGGAGACATACCCATAGGATTTTTATAAGCTATTCTATAAGTCGTGCATCATCCATTTTCTTAGACCAATTCTTTCGGGGCCTATTGACAGTTTTTTGTAATATTAGTTTTATTTCTGTATTGCTAAGTTCAACTTGGCCACTAGATTGAGGATGCTAGGGTAATGTAATTCTATGGTTAACATCATACTTAGCAAGCATTTTATGGAAAGCACCATGAATAAAGTGTGAACCACCATTGGTCATTAAGTATCTAAGGACTCCAAACCTTGGGAAAATAACTTCTTTAAGCATTTTAATGGAATTGTTATGATCAGCACTACTAGTTGGAATAGCTTCTACCCACTTAGTAACATAATCAACAGCAACAAAAATATGAGTATACCCATTAGAGAAAGGAAAAGGTCCCATATAATCAAAACCCAAAACATCAAATGGTTCAACAACAAGTGAATAATTCATAGGCATTTCCTGACGCTTACAGATATTACCAATTCTTTGACATTCATCACAAGACATGACAAACTTACGGGCATCCTTGAAGAGAGTAGGCCAATAAAAACCAGATTGCAGTACCTTATGAGTAGTTCTATCTCCCGCATGATGTCGTCCATAGGCTTTGGAGTGACACTTCCATAGGATTTGTTCCTGTTCATGCTTAGGTACACAATGTCTAATAATATCATCTACTCATTCTTTATAAAGATGTGGATCATCCCAAAACTAATGTCTTAAATCATAGAATATTTTTTCTTTTGTTGGTATGTGAAACTAGGTGGTATATATTTTGCAACAATGCAATTAGCATAGTCAGCATACCAAGGAGTATTATGAGAAACATTTATTGCAGCTAGTTGTTCATCAGGAAAACTATCATCAATAGGTTGTGGGTCATCAAGAATATTTTCTAACCTAGACAAGTTATCAGCTATGGGGTTCTCAGCTCCTTCCCTATCAGCGATATGTAAATCAAAATCTTGTAACAAGAGAACCCACCTAATGAGTCTAGGTTTAGGATCTTTCTTTTCTGTAAGGTATTTTATAGCAACACAATCAGTGTGAACAATTACTTTGGAATCGACAATGTAAGACCTGAATTTATCACAAGCAAACACAACTGCTAAAAATTCTTTTTCAGAAGTGGCATAATTTCTTTGGGCACTTTCTAGAGTTTTACTACCATAATTGATAACATTTAATTTCTTATCAACTCTTTATCCTAGAACATCACCAACAGCGTAATCACTAGCATCACACATAATTTCAAAAGGCAAGTTCCAATCAGGTGGTTGAACAATAGGTGCAGAATTAAGGCTTTCTTAAGTGTTTCAAAGGCTTCTACACAATCATCATCAAAAACAAATGGAACATCCTTCTGTAAAATATTAGTAAGAGGCCTAGAAATTTTAGAGAAGTCTTTAATAAACCTCCTATAGAAACCAGCATGACCAAGGAAACTACGAATACCTTTAATATCTTTAGGACATGGCATTTCCTCAATTGCATCAACATTAGCTTTATCCACCTCAATACATCTTTCAGAAATTTTATGCCCTAAGACAATACCTTCATTAACCATAAAGTGTCACTTCTCCCAATTCAAGACAAGATTAGTTTGCTCGCATCTCTGCAAAACTCGATCTTAAGCAATCATTAAAAGAACTTCCGTAAACAGAAAAATCATCCATGAAAACCTCAACAATCTTTTCAGAAGAATTAGAGAATATAGCAGTCATACATCTTTGAAAGGTAGCAGGTGCATTGCATAAACAAAAGGCATACGTCTATAAGCATAAGTTCCAAAAGGACAAGTAAAGGTGGTTTTCTCTTGATCAGGTTGTGATACTTGTATTTGAGAGAAACCAGAATATCCATCAAGAAAACAAAAGTGTGTCTGCTTAGACAGTCTTTCTAGCATTTGATCATTAAAAGGCAAAGGGTAATGATCTTTTCTAGTAGCTTTATTTAATTTTCTAAAATCAATTACCATTCGGTAGCCAGTAATGATTCTTTGCGGGATAAGCTCATTTTTATCATTACGAACAACATGAATAACTCCCTTCTCAGGGACACAATGAATAGGACTTACCTATCTACTATCAGCTATGGGATAGATTAAACTTGCTTCGAGAAGCTTTAATATTTCAGTTCTTACCACTTCTTTCATCTTAGGATTCAATCATCGTTGGTGATCAACAACAGGTTTAGCGTCAGGTTCCATATTAATCTTGTGCTGACAGAGAGTGGGACTAATGCCCTTAAGATCATCAAGAGTATACTCAATAGCAGCTCGGTGCTTCCTCAGAATTTTTAATAATCTTTCTTCTTCATGTTCTGAAAGGTTAGTACTAATAATAACGGTATATATCTTTTTCTAATGAAGATAAGCATATTTCAAAGTGTTAGCTAATTGCTTTAATTCAAACACATGATCAGCTTTATGTGGAGGAGGACCTCCTAGAGTTTCAATAGGCAAATCGTGTTTCAGGATAGGTTGTTATTCGAAGAATATTTTATCTATTTCATTTCTTTCACGTAAGTGCATATCATTTTCATGGTCCAACGAATATTGTTCTAAAGGATCAGTAGGAGGCACGACACTAGAAGCAAGACCAATTATTTCATTCTTACTAGGCAGTTCTTCATTACGAGGTTGTCTATGGAACTTGGAGAAATTAAACTCATGAGACACATCACCAAAACTAACACCGACAGTTTGTTTTTCACAATCTATCTTAGCATTAACGGTGTTCAAGAAAGGTCTACCAAAGATAATGGGACCAAAGTCATCTTGTGGGGAACCAAGTACTGGAAAATCAGTAGGGTATTTTATTTTCCTAGACAAGACTTCAACATCTCTAACTATCCCAAGTGGTGTGATGGTATCTCTATTAGCAAGTTTAATAGTAACATCTATGTCTTCTACTTCAGCGGGTGCTATATCACTCATAATTTCTTGGTATAAGGTAAAAGGAATAGCACTCACACGAGCACCCAAGTCACATAAACCAAGATAGCAATGATCTCCTATTTTAACTGAGACGACGGGCATGCCAACTACAGGTCTATGTTTATCTTTTTCATCAAGTTTGGCAATTCTAGCAGCTTCATCACAGAAGTAAATAACATGCCCATCAATAATTTCTACCAAGAGATCTTTAACCATAGCAACACTAGGTTCTACTTTAATTTTCTCAAGGGTTTTAGGTGCTTTAATATTACTTTTGCAAACAATAGTTCATACCTTATCATGTTCCTTTATCCTAAGCACAACTGGATCAACATTGTAAATGATAGTTTCATCTTTAGCTATAACTGGTTCTTTAATTTCTTCTTTAATAGGTGGATGATATTTAAACCACTTCTCCTTAGGAAGATCCACATGAGTAGCAAATGGTTCACGGAAAGAGGCTACTATCTCAGAGTCAAGTCCATATTTAGTGTTAAACTTGTGAAAAGCATCGGTATTCATAAAAGATTTAACACAATCAAACTCAAGCTTAGTACCTGACTCTTTACCTTCATCGAGTTCCCAATCTTTAAAGTTGCATTTAATTCTTTCCAAAAGATCCTACCTGAATTCAATAGTCTTCTTCATAAACCAACTAGCACAAGAAGTACCGAGCATGGATCGATCATTATAAGAAAGCCAAGCATAAAACTTCTGAACACTAATTTCTCTCGAGAGCTCATGATTGGGGCATGAATATAACATTGCCTTAAGACTCTTCAAGCTAGAGCAATACTTTATCCTTTACAAGGCCAAAAATTATAGATATAATTCCGATCACGATGAACTAGATGCATATAGGATAATTGTTTTGGTGAAATTCCAATTTCAATCGATTCCAGTTCCAAGACCCAATATCATCGCATAGCCTATACCATGTCAATGCTTTTCCCTTCAAAGATAAAGTGAAAACATTCTTCTTAACTTCATCTCTGGGTAAACCTGGAAGCTTAAATAATCCAAACATTTCATCCACATGTATAAGATGCATATCAGGATGTTCAGTTCCATCTCTTGCATAAGGATTAGCTAGCAGTTGCTCTATCATACCCGAAGGAATTTCAAAGCCAATATTTTCAGTAGGTGTAGTAGGTTGAGGGAAAATAATTGTGCTTCCTTTCGAGGTGAAGATGCCCCGAACAATCACCTCAAAGGATTGTTTTCCATAGTAACAAGTGACAATAAATTTCAGCACGTAATATAAATTTTTCCTTACCGACTTCCACTTACCAAGAGCGCCTCACTCCCCAGAAACGGCGCCAGAAAAGAGTCTTGATGACCCACAAGTATAGGGGATCAATCGTAGTCCTTTCAATAAGTAAGAGTGTCGAACCCAACGAGGAGCCGAAGGAAATGACAAGTGGTTTTCAGCAAGCACTGAAATTGTCGGTAATAGGTAGTTTGATAGCAAGATAATTTGTAATGAGAAAGTAACAATAACGGTAAATAAAGTGCAGCAAGGTATCCTAATCCTTTTGTGGCAAAGGACAGGCCCAAACGGTCTCTTATAATAAGCAAAGCGTTCTTGAGGGCACACGGGAATTCCATCTAGTCACTTTCATCATGTTGGTTTGATTTGTGTTCGCTACTTCGATAATTTGATATGTGGGTGGACCGGCGCTTGGGTGCTATTTTTACTTGAATAAACCTCCCACTTATGATTAACCCCCTCGTAAGCATCCGCAACTATGAGAAAAGTATTAAGATAAAATCTAACCATAACATTAAACATATGGATCCAAATCAGTCCCTTACGGAGTAGCGCGTAAACTACGGTTTAAGCTTGTGACACTCTAGCAACCCATCATCTAATAACTACTCCATAATGCATTCCCTTAGTCCCAAAGATGGTGAAGTGCCATGTAGTCGATGTTCACATGACACCACTAAGGGAATCCCAACATACATATCATCAAAATATCGAACACATATCAAGTTCACATGATTTCTTGCGACATGATTTCTCCTGTGACCTCAAAAACAAAAGTAACTACTCACACATGGTATTCGTGCTCAAGATCAGAGGGGTATTAAATAGCATCATGGATTTGAACATATAATCTTCCACCAAATAAACCATATAGTAATCAATACAAGATGTAATCAACACTACTAGTCACCCATAGGTACCAATCTGAGGTTCTGGTATAAAGATTGAACACAAGAGATGAACTAGGGTTTGAGAGGACATGGTGCTGTTGAAGATGTTTATGAAGACTTGCCTCCCAAAGATGAGAGGGTTATTGGTGATGACGATGGCTTGGATTTCCCCCTCCGGGAATGAAGTTTCCCTGGCGGAATCACTCCGCCGGAGGGCAAAAATGCTCATGTCCAAGTTCCGCCTTGAGACGGTGGCGCTCCATACCGAAAGTCCTCTCCTTATTTTTTATGTCAAAATGACTAATATACTAGAATATGGCCACCGAAGGTGGGCTGGGCTGAGCACAACCCACCAGGGCGCGCCTGGGGGGCCTGGTGCACCCTGGTGTCTTGTGCTCACCAGGTGGTCCCCCTCCGGTAGTCATTTGCCCCAATATTTTCCATATATTCCAAAATTATTCTCCATAAATTTTTAGCTCTTTTGGAGATGTGCATAATAGGTATCTGTGACATAGCCTTTTCAGGTCCAGAATTCCAGCTGCCGCCATTCTCCCTCTTTGTGTAAACCTTGCACATTGTGAGAGAAAAGGAATTAGACTTACTCCAAAAGGCATTATTATGCATAAAAACATTACAAATTGCAGTAGGAAATCATGATGCAAAATGGACGTATCAAATGACTCGGAGCCGGAAGACTCGGAAGTGGTTTCCCACGCGGTGGGGAGTACAAGGGTTTACTGATTTGGCTGTCGTCGCTGGAAAATAATGGGAGGCGTGGGTGAGTAGAGGAATGGCCTGACTTGCAATGGGAGTAGGGTGGGGCGGTGAGGCCTGCGCGGCAGCACAACCAGGCACGGGAGGCGGGAGCAAGCGGTCCCAATGACGCTGGTTTGGGAAGCTGGAGCAAGAATATTAGATATTGAAGAAGCAGCACGGCCGTTGGATTAACATCCAACGGTCACTACTGGTAGAATTATTTGTGGATTAAGTTGACAAAGCCTTGCGTACACGTCACCCTAGTAGACCCACAAGTCAGCCTCCAAATCTGTCGCAAACATCATACAACCCGAAATTTCTAGTCAGATTCAAATTAATTTAAAAATTAAACATAGCTTAATTTAAAATCCAATGAAATTTTACCCGCACAAAAATAATGAAATCAAAATATCTAAATCCGAAAGAAAAAGTAATTTGGAACTAATTGCCTATTTGCTGTATTTTTTCAATTTACAACCCATTTCTTATTACTTATAGCCCATTTTTTGGGCAAGCCGAATCAATTCCTCCTCGTCTTGAAAGATTTTTGGCCCAGTAGGGCGTAGAAAAGGAAGTAGGCCTCCGTTGGGTATTCTGCAAAAGATAAAATAGCTGGGCTAGCCATTTTCTGAATGGAAAAAACTGGGTTGGTCATGTGGTAAACATATGAAATAAAAGCCTGGCCTAGACGGGCCACAGCTCTTGCACAACTTACTTGATACCCTGCTCCGTTATAAAAACAAAAAAAATACTGCACTGGCTACTAGGTCTCGGGTGTTAGCTGCTCCTTGTGCAATTATCTCGTTTATTGACTACGTTGACAGTGACGTGCGACCCAGATGTCAGGAAACCATCAGGAGGAACCACTTTTTTCTTGATAAAGGAGGCACTTGCTTGCGTACTGCCATGATCCTGGTGGATCCCTACTATCATTCTCACCATGCACAGTCATCTCCTTATTTCTCTTGGTTGTTAACCATGTTGACAACACCCGAGGGCAGCGCCATGGTGAGCGAATCAAGGCGGAGGATGATGGTGAGGCCTCGGACGGGAACGAACAGGAGCCAGGGAAGATGCGCCAGAGTTTTAGGGTGTGATGTGCCACGGTGCACGCGCAGCAGCACACGCATCCATGGGAGGCGGGAGCAGGCGACCCCGCCGGTGCTGGTTTGGCTTTGGTAGCTTGAGAAAGAAGAGAATAAATAAACACGACAGATGTTGGATGTCAATCCAATGGTCAAGGTGGGCACAAACGTTTGTTGACTAAGCCGACTCCACGTAGCATACTTTTTTTAGGAAGAAAAGAAAAACTGGGCTCGGTTGCCAAATAATATTCCCGAAACCACCACTGTTTGATCTTGCGTCGTAACTAAAACTGCCAGAAAATGCTTTTGTTTGCCATCCTCCTCCCGCGGAACATTCGCCAGATAACATTCTAGAAATTCAAAGACTTGAGAAGGCGTACATAACAAGCTAGTGTACCAGTAAAGAGATGTTGTTGAGTTTTATAAAAAAGAGAGACGTACTCCTGTAGCTGGTTCGAATCCAAACCTGGACTAAGACTATATATAGTGCTGTGCTACTCTGCAAGTAATGAAACAGACATATCCAACGTTTGCTTCTCCTCTTCTCTAGTTACTCTGCCTAGCATCAGAAGCTCCGGGCGTAGCAACCATTTCCACTTGCTCGTCCACCTGCTCTTCGACAGGCAATCGAGGCAACAACCATATGTGCGCCAAGTCGCCACCCGTACCACCGAAAGTGGGTCTCATCACACCCCCACCGACACACTCACCGCAATCGGTTGCTCATTGCAACCCGCTGCCATTGCTGTGGTGCCACTGCTACAAATTGTGCAGAGTCATCCGTCACATCTCAACTACAATTCTCAACCCTGGCCGAGTCTTCTACAAATGCCCTAATCATGGGGTAATAATATGTTTAAGTTGTTCGCCTACTTTCAGTTGCTGATTTTTTAATAGTTTGGTTGACGATCTTCCAATTTGATTCATGCAGAGAAGGGAAGATTCATGTGATTTGTATTTCTGGGAAGTTGCTGATGTGGGGGAATGGACTATGCTGATTATTTGGTTAGCCGAGGAATCCCAATACCAGCAGGTTGGGGTGTTGGACAAGTAACTGAAGGAACGACAGAAGAGGAAGTTGCAGAGCAGAAGGTTAAAGATGCAGTTCATTTGATCAAGGCCAAGCAACAACTGTTGAACGGCCTTGACATCAATGAGGAGATGAAAGAGCTTGTGAAGAAAACGGGCAAGATCGTTGTGCTCTATAGGATGATTGTCTGTTTGTTTGCAGTGTATGTAGCACTCATGATGTATTCAGTGGCTATGAAATGAGCACTTTGCTAAAACTAGTAATGAATGAAACCTGTTTAGCATGCTGGGCGTAGTGTTGTCAACATCTAATGATTTCTATTAACAGAAATCGGGGGGGGGGGGGGTATCCCCTTTTGCTCATAAATAAATAAATAGCTGCGGCCCTTTTGCTAATAAATATATAAATTAGCAGAGACCCTATCGGGCCAGCTTTGTTCCTATTGGAAGACATAGAGCAAATTGCAGTCGAATAGCAAACTATGTCATCAAATACAAATTTCACATCCAAATATGAGTACAACTAAACAACAATGTCATCATGTTTTTGTCGTCATACAATCACCAAACACAAGTCAACATACATATAAGTGATGTTCTCACAGCAAAATACTAAACAACAACTTCATCAGGTTTCAGTTGTCGTAGCAAACACAATTTCACATAGTAGATAAAAAGTCGTCTTCTCACAGGCAAATACGACAAAAGCAATCTAATCATCATCTCCAGCAGCAGCATCAACATCTTCGCCATGTGTATTAGTCTGAATCGTAATCCCCCCAGTGTCATCTTGTTGGTACAATATCTGCTTACCTTGTGTTTTGGAGATTGTTGACAGAAACAGGTATGGGCTGATTTGTTTGCTAGTGCATACAGAGAGAAAAGTCCATACACAACCGAAGAGAATGCTGTCATTGGTGCTGATTTCGAGGAACTTCACCGAGGTATATCTGTGTTGCAGAGAAGAACAAGCTATATTTTTTGATGTAATAGAGTCGAGAAGATTGACGTGAAGAAATTTGCCCCTCGAAATCTTACTACTAAAGCGAAGCTTTCGATTCGGTACCGTCGTCCGAAGAAATTGACTGCAGTGATGGAAGTCAAAGACAAAGTGAAGACGTAGTATTCATTTCGTTGTTCTTCTTTGATTCTTTCGAGTTATAGGACCTCCGTACTATTTTGAGGGGTATAGGTTCTCGATGCTTAGATCTATTGTGATGCTTAGCCATAACCTATGAAAGCTGCGAGAGAAATCTCTGTGTGCTCTGAGCAAATACTTGTCAGCAAGAGACTGTGTTCTTCTTCGCTGTGAGAGATTTGACTCGGACCGAGGAGTTAGCATTTCTTGCTCCACAAGAAATGTTACTGTTGTGCTCAAATCCGACAGTTGGAATCATGTCGTTCGGCCATTGGCTGAACCCGATGTCTAATTTGGTCACTTCCCATCTGGGAAGGCTGCGGCTATAAATAGACACCCGCTCCAACATTGTCCATTGGCTGCTCCGCTTGAGATTTCTAAGAAGACTGATTTGAGCAACCCCTCTCTGACTGATTTGAGTTTAAGATCCACCAAGAGAAAATCAAGAGCCCAAACTTAGGCAGTGGTTTAACATCACAGTAGTTCTAAGTGAGAGTTCTTGTACATATTACTCTTGAGAGTTGCGCACTCTCTAGATGGATAGGTTTCGACTTCGAGTGTTGAAGAGTTTTTGTCTTCACCGAGCCATATCTTTAGCAACCAAGAGTGATTGTGGTTCGCGAAGGTCGACCGAAGGTTTGGAGATCGCCGACAAGGATCTACCATGAGTGAATTCAACCTGAGTCTAATCAGCTCTGCGTTGAAGGAGAATAGGGTGAAGAGAGTTTATGTTCCGTGTTAAGTCACAACCCTTCCAACCAGACGTAGACCTTTGGTAGAAGGGTGAACTGTTCTACCAAATGTCCTTGTCGCCATCGAGCACCACTAGTTCTATTTACTCAACTACTTTTCTTTCAGTAGTTTATATTTGTGCTCTGTGCCGATAGTTCTAGATCACTTCGTTCGTGCGTACCATGTTGTATCTCATTCTACTGCATTTGTTTGCTTGTTGCATTACTCTCATCGTAGTTAAACCTATGACTCATCATGCTCGCACTGTTGTCAATGCTTTCACCGATGAATATGCTTCTTATGAAGAAAACTAATTAAGTTATTTTCTTCCGTTTCTTCTTTTGGTGCTGTATGTGGGATTAGTTTCAAAGATTTCGAAAGAAAATTTTGAATCTCCCATTCACCCCTCGTTGGCCGATATAGTCTCGGTCCTAATAATTGGTATTAGAGCAGGTTCTCCCTATCTCTGTTTATTAAAGGTCTAATGTCCTTGAAGTTTTGAGTATGTCGTTCCCAGGTAGATCCTCACACTCTGAAAGATTTCCTATCTTCGATGGAAATGGCTATCTATACTGGAAGGAACGAATGAGAATCAGAATTCAAGCTATCAACTATGACTTGTGGCAGATTGTGGAAGATGGCTACACCATTCAGCAACAAAATGATTCGACTTCTGATGATAAAGCAAATTTACAGTTGGATGCTCAAGCAAAAGATATCATCTGTGGAAGTCTGTCAAAAGACATTTTCTTTCGGTTTCACAGGCTCAATGCATCAAAGCAAATTTGGGATGCTCTCAACAGTGCTCATGAAGAACTTGTTGCCAGATCAGATCCTCACACTCAAATGCTTCACGCTATTTTCACTGGATTCAGAAGCCTTTGTAAAGAAAGTGCCATGGAACTTACTGATCAATTGAAAAACATTGTCGAAAGATTACATCAGCGAGGAGTAACTGATATTACCGATAAAGATGTGGTAAACAAGCTTCTGAGCTCACTTGATGAATCTTTCAATTCCATTGTAGTTGAAATCAACCAAAGACCTGACTATGAAGAGCTTCACTATGTTGAGGTCATGAAGCTGCTATCTATTCATGAAGAAAAGATGGAACAAGAAAATGCCAATCAATAATCATCTTCGGAAAGTGAAGGAGAAATTCTCTCACACTATGGCAGTTCTGAAGAAGAAGAAGATGTCGAGAATCAACACACCATCACCAGAGAACTTGAAATGTTCAACAAAGACTAAATGATCAAAAAGGATACAATCTCTGCCTCACAAATAATGAAAATTTTAATGAGCCAGAATCATTGAGAAGAAGATTGCCTCCAAAAGATATGAAGTGCTTCAAGTGCAAGTGAAAGCACAAGTGCTCCCTGGGTGATTTTGGTAATTAATGTCACCCTATCTCTTAGTGGACTAATACCTCTATCTAGTATATTTAAGATGAGTTCAACATTGGAGTGGCAGGACAAGAGGATGTGGAACCCCCCTCAAGATGCTAAGAACAAACATTGGCAAAAGCTCAAGACTCTACATTTCCGTTTTAGTTATCCAAGATCACATTGAGTCCATAGGAAAAAGCTAATACTATTAAAAAAGGGGATGAGGTGTTGCTTAAGGGCTTGCTTGCTCAAAGTGCTTAGTGATATGCCACAAGTATAGGGGATCTATCATAGTCCTTTAAATAAGTAAGAGTGTCGAACCCAACGAGGAGCAGAAGGAAATGACAAGCGGTTTTCAATAAGGTATTCTCTGCAAGCACTGAAATTATCGGTAACAGAAAGTTTTGTGATAAGATAATTCATAACGGGTAACGAGTAACAAAAGTAAGCAAGGTGCAACAAGGTGGCCCAATCCTTTTTTGGAAAAGGACAAGCCTGGACGAACTCTTATATAAAGCAAAGCGCTCCCGATGACACATGAGAATTATTGTCAGTGTCAAAACCGGCGGATCTCGGGTAGGGGGTCCCGAACTGTGCGTCTAGGCGGATGGTAACAGGAGACAAGGGACACGATGTTTTACCCAGGTTCGGGCCCTCTTGATGGAGGTAAAACCGTACGTCCTGCTTGATTAATATTGATGATATGGGTAGTACAAGAGTGGATCTACCACGAGATTAAGGAGGCTAAACCCTAGAAGCTAGCCTATGGTATGATTGTTGTAATGGAGGTTATGTCCTACGGACTAAAGCCCTCCGGTTTATATAGACACCGGAGAGAGCTAGGGTTACACAGAGTCGGTTACAATGGTAGGAGATCTACATATCCGTATTGCCAAGCTTGCCTTCCACGCCAAGGAAAGTCCCATCCGGACATGGGACGGAGTGTTCAATCTTGTATCTTCGTAGTCTTGGAGTCCGCGGACGATGATAGTCCGCTGTCCGGACACCCCTAGTCCAGACTCCTCAAGAGCCCTCGAACCCGCTTCAATGACGATGAGTCCGGCGCGCATAATGTTCGGCATTGCAAGGCGGGTTCCTCCTTTGAATATGTTGGAGAACGTAGTAATTTCAAAAAATTTCCTACGCACACGCAAGATCATGGTGATGCATAGCAACGAGAGGGGAGAGTGTTGTCTACGCACTCGAGACCAAGCGAAGCGATCACAACGTAGAGGAAGTAGTCGACGCTCTCCTCGCGATCCGACCGATCCCGGCGCAAGCACTCGGCGCCCGAAGTTCTTTACACACGACAGCTCGATGACGCTCCTCGGCTCCAATCCGGTGGAGCTCGGGAGGAGAGTTCCACAAGACGATGGCGCAGGATGATCTTGATGTTCTATCGCGCAGGCTTCGCCTAAGCTTTATGCACGATATGACCGAGGTGGAATATGGTGGAGGGGGCACCGACACGGCTAAGGAACGATCCGTAGATCAACTTGTGTGTTCTAGGGTGCCCCCCGCCCCGTGATATAAAGGAGCAAGGGGGTGCGGCCGGCCCTTGAGGAGGCGTGGGAGGAGTCCTACTCCCACCGGAGTAGGACTCTCCCCCTTCCTAGTTGGAGTAGGATTGGGGGAGGAAGAGGGAAGGGGGCGCCCCTCTCCTTGTCCTATTCGACTAGGGGGGGGCGCGGCCTGCCCCCGCCGGCCCTTCCTCTTCTCCCTCATGGCCCACTAAGGCCCAATAACCCCGGAGGGTTCAGTAACCTCTGTGTTCCAGTAAAATCCCGATTTCACCCGAACCATTCCAACTCCAAATATAGGCTTCCAATATATCAATCTTTATGTCTCGACCATTTAGAGACTCCTCGTCATGTCCGTGATCACATCCGGACTCAACTTCTTCGTACATCAAAATACATAAACTCATAATATAACCGCCATCGAAACCTTAAGCGTGCGGACCCTACGGTTCGAGAACATGTAGACATGACCGAGACACGCCTCCGTCAATAACCAATAGCGGGACCTGGATGCCCATATTGGCTCCTACATATTCTACGAAGATCTTTATCGGTCAGACCGCATAACAACATACGTTGTTCCCTTTGTCATCGGTATGTTACTTGCCCGAGATTCGATCGTCGGTATCCAATACCTAGTTCAATCTCGTTACGGCAAGTCTCTTTACTCGTTCCGTAATACATCATCTCACAGCTAACTCATTAGTTGTAATGCTTGCAAGGCTTGATGTGTATTACCGAGAGGGCCCAGAGATACCTCTCCGACAATCGGAGTGACAAAACCTAATCTCAAATACGCCAACCCAACATCCGCCTTTGGAGACACCTGTAGTACTCCTTTATAATCACCCGCCACGTTGGACGCTTGGTAGCACCCAAAGTGTTCCTCCGTAAACGGAGTTGCATAATCTCATAGTTACAGGAACATGTATATGTCATGGATAAAAGCAGAGCAACATTACTAAACGATCGTGGTGCTAAGCTAATGGAATGGGTCATGTCAATCGATCATTCTAGTAATGATGTGACCTTGTTAATCAAATAACAACTCTTTGTTTATGGTTAGGAAACATAACCATCTTTGATTAACAAGCTAGTCTAGTAGAGGCATACTAGTGACATATTGTTTGTCTATGCATTCACACATGTATCATGTTTCCGGTTAATACAATTCTAGCATGAATGATAAACATTTATCATGAAATAAGGAAATAAATAATAACTTTATTATTGCCTCTAGGGCATATTTCCTTCAGTCTCCCACTTGCACTAGAGTCAATAATCTAGATTACATAGTAATGATTCTAACACCCATGGAGTCTTGGTGTTGATCATGTTTTGCTCGTGGAAGAGGCTTAGTCAACGGGTCTGCTACATTCAGATCCGTATGTATCTTGCAAATCTCTATGTCTCCCACCTGGACTAGATCCCCGATGGAATTGAAGCGTCTCTTGATGTGCTCGGTCCTCTTGTGAAATCTAGATTCTTTTGCTAAGGCAATTGCTCCAGTATTGTCACAGAAGATTTTCATTGGACCCGATGCACTAGGTATGACACCTAGATCGGATATGAACTCCTTCATCCGCTCCTTTATTAGCTGCTTCCAAAGCTGCTATGTACTCGCTTCACATGTAGATCCCGCCACGACGCTTTGTTTAGAACTGCACCAACCGACAGCTCCTCCGCTTAGTGTAAATACGATCCGGTCTGCGATTTAGAATCGTCCGGATCGGTGTCAAAGCTTGCATCAACGTAACTGCCATTTATGAGCTCTTTGTCACCTCCATATACGAGAAACATATCCTTAGTCCTTTTCGTATTTCAGATGTTCTTGACCGCTGTCCAAATGATCCACTCGATTACTTTGGTACCTCCCGCTAAGCTTATAGCAAGACACACATCAGTCCGGTACACAACATTGCATACATGATAGAGCCTATGGTCAAGCATAGGAACATCTTTCATTTTCTCTATCTTCTGCAGTGGTCGGCATTGAGTCTTACTCAACTTCACACCTTGTAACACAGCAAGAACCCTTTCTTTGCTTGATCCATTTTGAACTTCTTCAAAATTTTGTCAAGGTATGTGCTTTGTGAAAGTCCAATTAAGCGCCTTGATCTATCTCTATAGATTTTGATGCCCAATATGTAAGCAGCTTCACCGAGGTCTTTCATTGAAAAACTCTTATTCAAGTATCCTTTATGCTATCCAGAATTCTATATCATTTCCGATCAAGAATATGTCATCTACATATAATATCGTAAATGCTACAGAGCTCCCACTCACTTTCTTGTAAATACAAAGCTTCTCCAAAAGTCTCAGATGAACCCAAATGCTTTGATCACACTATCAAAGCGCTTATTCCAACTCCGAGATGCTTGCACCAGTCCATAAATGGATCGCTGGAGGTTGCACACTTTGTTAGCTCCCTTTGGATCGATAAAACCTTCTCGTTGCATCATATACAACTCTTCTTCCGTAAATCCATTCAGAATGCAGTCTTTACATCCATTTGCCAAATTTCATAATCATAAAATGCGGCAATTGCTAACATGATTCGGATAGACTTAAGCATCGCTACGGTGAGAAGGTCTCATCGTAGTCAATCCCTTGAACTTGTCGAAACCCTTTGCATAAGTCGAGCTTTGTAGACAGAGTATTACCGCCGTCGGTCTTCTTCTTGAAGATCCACTTGTTTTCTATTGCTTGCCTACCCTCGGGCAAGTCAACCAAAGTCCATACTTTGTTTTCATACATGGATCCCATCTCGATTTCATGGCCTCAAGCCATTTTGGAATCTGGGCTCACCATCGCTTCTTCATAGTTCATAGGTTCATCATGATCTAGTAGCATGATTTCCGAACAGGATTACCGTATCACTTTGGCGCGGATCTTACTCGTTGATCTACGAGGTTTCAGAGTAACTTGATCTCAAGTTTCATGATCAACATCATCAACTTCCTCACTACTTGGTGTAGATGTCTCGTAAACCGGTTTCGCGACAAACTACTTTCAAGTAAGGGAGAAGGTACAATTACCTCATCAAGTTCTACTTTCCTCCCACTCACTTCTTTCGAGAGAAACTCCTTCTCTAGAAAGGATCCATTCTTAGCAACAAATGTCTTGCCTTCGGATCTGTGATAGAAGGTGTACCCAATCGCCTCCTTTGGGTATCCTATGAAGACACATTTCTCCAATTTGGGTTCGAGCTTATCAGTTGAAGCTTTTTCACATAAGCATCGATCCCCAAACTTTAAGAAACGACAACTTTGGTTTCTTGCTAAACCATAGTTCATAAGGTGTCGCCTCAACGGATTTTGACGGTGTTCTATTCAGGTGAATGCGGCCGCCTCTAGAGCATAACCCCAAAACGATAGCGGTAAATCAGAAGAGACATCATAGATCGCACCATATCTAGTAAAGTGCGACACGACGCTCGACACACCATTACGTTGTGGTGTTCCGGTGGCGGAGTTGCTAAACTATTCCGCATTGTTTCAAATGGAAACCAAACTCAGAACTCAAATATTCACCTCCACGATCGATCGTAGAAATTTAATTTTCTTATTACGATGATTTTCATCTTCACTCTGAAATTCTTTGAACTTTTCAAATGTTTCAGACTTATGTTTCATTAAGTAGATATACCCATATCCGCTTAAATCATCTGTGAAGGTGAGAAAATAACGATATCCGCCACGAGCCTCAACATTCATCGGACCACATACATCTCAGATGTATGATTTCCAACAAATCTGCTGCTCTCTCCATAGTACCGAGAACGGGTTTTAGTCATCTTGCCCATGAGGCACGGTTCGCAAGTGCCAAGTGATTCATAATCAAGTGACTCCAAAAGTCCATCAAGATGGAGTTTCTTCATGCGCTTTACACCGATATGACCTAAACGGCAAGTGCCACAAATAAGTTGCACTATCATTATCAACTCTGCATCTTTTGGTTTCAACATTATGAATATGTGTATCACTACTATCGAGATTCATCAAAATATACCACTCTTCAAGGGTGCATGACCATAAAATATATTACTCATATAAATAGAACAACCATTATTCTCGATTTAAATGAATAACCATCTCGCATCAAACAAGATCCAGATATAATGTTCATGCTCAACGCAGCACCAAATAACAATTATTTAGGTCTAAAACTAATCCCAAGGTAGATGTAGAGGTAGCGTGTCGATCGCGATCACATCGACTTTGGAACCATTTCCCACGCGCATCGTCACCTCGCCCTTTGCCGTTGTTCGCTAATCCGTAGTCCCTGCTTCGAGTTGCAAATATTAGCAATGTAACCAAGATCAAATACCCAGTGCTATCTGCGAGCTCTAGTAAGGTACACATCAATAACATGTATATCACATATACCTTTGTTCACCTTGCCATCCTTCTTATCCGCCAAATACTTGGGGCAGTTCCGCTTCCAAAGGACTACCGCTTGCAGAGAAGCACTGGTTTCAGTGTTTAGGTCCGACTTGGGTTTTTCTCCGAGCAAAGAACTTGCTTGCTGTTCTTCTTGAAGTTCCCTTCTTCTTCCCTTTGCCTTTCTTCTTGAAACTAGTGGTCTTATTGACCATCAACACTTGATGCTCCTTCTGATTTCTACCTCCACAGCCTTTAGCATTGCGTAAGAGCTGTATAGTCTTTACTAACCCTTGCATATTATAGTTTATCACGAAGCCTTTGTAGCTTGGTGGCGTGATTGAAGAATTCATCAATGACACAATCATCCGTAAGATTAACTCCCGCTTGAGTCAAGTGATTGTAATACCTGCACATTTTGAGTATGTGCTCACCGATGTAACTATTCTCCTCCATCTTGCAGCTATAGAACTTATTGGAGACTTCATATCTCTCAATCCGCATTCTGTTGGAATATCAACTTCAACTCTCGAACATCTCATATGCTCCATGACGCTCAAAACGCCGTTGAAGTCCCGGTTCTAAGCCGTAAAGCATGGCACATCGAACTATAGAGTAGTCATCACCTTTGCTCGCCAGACGCTTTTAACGCCGTCGGCCAGATCAAGAAGAAGTCGGCACCTAGCGGTGCATCCAGACGTAACTCTTCAGGCAGCAATGAGGATAATCCTCAAGTTACGGACCCAAATCCCGTAGTTGCTACCATCATCTTTCAACTTTGCTTTCTCAAGGAACGCATTAAAATTCAACGGAACAACAAAGACGAGCCATCTATCTACAATCAAACATAGACAAGCAAGATACTATCAGTACTAAGTTCATGATAAATTTAAGTTCAATTAATCATATTACTTAAGAACTCCCACTTAGACAGACATCTCTCTAGTCATCTAAGTGATCACGTGATCCAAATCAACTAAACCATAACCGATCATCACGTGAAATGGAGTAGTTTTCAATGGTGAACATCTTATGTTGATCATATCTACTATATGATTCACGCCGACCTTTCGGTCTCCGTGTTCCGAGGCCATATCTGCATATGCTAGGCTCGCCAAGTATAACCCGAGTATTCTCGTGTGGAAAACTGGCTTGCACCCTTTGTAGATGGACGAGAGCATATCACACCCGATCATCACGTGGTGTCTCGGCACGATTTAACTTTGGCAACGGTGCATACTCAGGAGAACACTTCTTGATAATTTAGTGAGAGATCATCTTATAATGCTACCGCCAATCAAAGCAAGATAAGATGCATAAAAGATAAACATCACATGCAAATCAATATAAGTGATATGATATGGTCATCATCATCTTGTGCTTCGTGATCTCCATCTCTCGCAGCACCATCATGATCACCATCGCCACCGGGCGCGACACCTTGATCTCCATCGTAGCATCGTTGTCGCCTCGCCAATCTTATGCTTCTACGACTATCGCTACCGCTTAGTGATAAAGTAAAGCATTACAGTATGCATTGCATTTCATACAATAAAGCGACAACCATATGGCTCTCGCTAGTTGCCGATAACTTCGGTTAAAAACATGATCATCTCATAAAATAAAATATAGCATCACGCCTTGACCATATCACATCACAACATGCCCTGCAAAAACAAGTTAGACGCCCTCTACTTTGTTGTTGCAAATTTTACGTGGCTACTACGGGCTTAAGCAAGAACCAATCTCACCCACATCAAAACCACAACGATATTTCTTCAAATAGACTCCGTTTTAACCTTCTCAAGGGCCGGTGTAGCCACACTCGGTTCAACTAAAGTGAGAGAGACAGACACCCGCCAATCACCTTTAAGCAACGAGTGCTCAGAAGCGGTGAAACCAGTCTCGCGAAGCGCACGCTGTAATGTCGGTCCGGCCGCTTCATCTCACAATACCGCTGAACCAAAGTATGACATGCTGGTAGGTAGTATGACTTGTATCGCCCACAACTCACTTGTGTTCTACTCTGCAAAACATCAAACCATAAAAACCTAGGCTCGGATGCCTTTGCTGGAGAACGAGTAATTTCAAAAATTTCCTATGCACACGCAAGATCATGGTGATGCATAGCAACGAGAGGGGAGAGTGTTGTCTACGCACTCGTGAGACCAAGCGAAGCGATCACAACGTAGAGGAAGTGGTCGACGTTCTCCTCGCGATCCGACCGATCCCGGCGCCGTTACTCCGCGCCCCAGTTCTTGACACACGACAGCTCGATGACGCCTCGGCTCCAATCCAAAGGAGCTTCGGGAGGGAGAGTTCCACAAGACGACGGCGTGCAGGACAATCTTGATGTTCTATCGCGCAGGCTTCGCCTAAGCTTTGCGACGATATGACCGAGGTGGAATATGGTGGAGGGGGCACCGACACGGCTAAGGAACGATCCGTAGATCAACTTGTGTGTTCTAGGGTGCCCCCTGCCTCAGATATAAAGGAGCAAGGGGTGCGGCCGGCCCTTGAGGAGGCGCTGCGGAGGAGTCCTACTCCCACCGAGTAGGACTCTCCCCTTCCTAGTTGGAGTAGGATTGGGGGAGGGAAGGGAAGGGGGGCGCGCCTCTCCTTGTCCTATTCGGACTAGGGGGGGGGCGCTGCCCCCTGGCTGGCCCTTCCTCTTCTCCCTCATGGCCCACTAAGGCCCAATAACCCCGGAGGGTTCCGTAACCCTGTTCCCAGTAAAATCCCGATTTCACCCGAACCATTCCAACTCCAAATATAGGCTTCCAATATATCAATCTTTATGTCTCGACCATTTCGAGACCCTCATCATGTCCGTGATCACATCCGGACTCAACTTCTTCGTACATCAAAATACATAAACTCATAATATAACCGCCATCGAAACCTTAAGCGTGCGGACCCTACGGTTCGAGAACATGTAGACATGACCGAGACACGCCTCCGTCAATAACCAATAGCGGGACCTGGATGCCCATATTGGCTCCTACATATTCTACGAAGATCTTTATCGGTCGATCGCATAACAACATATGTTGTTCCCTTTGTCATCGGTATGTTACTTGCCCGAGATTCGATCGTCGGTATCCAATACCTAGTTCAATCTCGCATCGCAAGTCTCTTTACTCGCTCTGTAATACATCATCTCACAGCTAACTCATTAGTTGTAATGCTTGCAAGGCTTCAAGTGATGTGTATTACCGAGAGGGCCCAGAGATACCTCTCCGACAATCGGAGTGACAAAACCTAATCTCGATATACGCCAACCCAACATCCGCCTTTGGAGACACCTGTAGTACTCCTTTATAATCACCCGATTGCGTTGTGACGCTTGGTAGCACCCAAAGTGTTCCTCCGTAAACGGAGTTGCATAATCTCATAGTTACAGAACATGTATATGTCATGGACAAAAGCAGTAGCAACATTACTAGACGATCGTGTGCTAAGCTAATGGAATGGGTCATGTCAATCAGATCATTCTACTAATGATGTGACCTTGTTAATCAAATAACAACTCTTTGTTTATGGTTAGGAAACATAACCATCTTTGATTAACAAGCTAGTCTAGTAGAGGCATACTAGTGACATATTGTTTGTCTATGCATTCACACATGTATCATGTTTCCGGTTAATACAATTCTAGCATGAATGATAAACATTTATCATGAAATAAGGAAATAAATAATAACTTTATTATTGCCTCTAGGGCATATTTCCTTCAGAATAATCCAGAGAAGATTGTGAACACCCAGATAGTGTCTGGCTCTGCAAAATAAATTCCACATTCCACCGTAGAGAGAATAAAATGTACACAAGTTCAATCTGCTGACGTATTTTGCGGCGTGACGTCACGCCACTACCAAGCCTTTACTTGAATCGTTTTTTATTGTACCACCTCAGCGCGTTTAGCGAAGCGGTTTCCCTGGCACGTCTTGTCGAAGTATAGATCGTATTCCCCTTATTCCGGGATTCTCATCAATACGGGCGTGGGTAACCCAACCGCGCCCGTCGCCACACCTCCTCTATCGAAGGCGAATCCCGAACGGTGACGGAGACGGCTCTTGGTATTCCCCCTCTTTATAAGAGGACCAAGGCTCGTTTCTTCTCTTCAATCTTCCATCGAATCCTCTCCTTGCTCCAAGTTGCAAACACTCAGAGCCCCAGATTTGAGCGCTTCAGACCTTCAACAATGTCCGGCTCTGACCTTCAGGGCCGGTGGGTGCCCTCCTCCGTCACGGAGGAGGACGTGCTAAAGCTGCGTGAGGCCAAGTACCTGTCTTACGAGGTTTCGCTTACCGCCTCGGCCAAGGGCAGGCCATCCCCACCCCCGAGCCCGGCGAGTATGTCGCCTTTAGATCCCACCTCCGCCGGGTTTAGGCTTCCCGACGGATCCTTTTGTGAGAGGGCTCATGTTCTACTATGGGTTGGAGTTCCATGACTTGGCTCCGGAGTCCATCCTCCATATCTCCGCATTCATCGTTGTCTACGAAGCCTTTCTCCACGTCACCCCCCACTTTGGCCTGTGGCTGAAGACCTTCGATGTGGAGCCAAGATGGTCGGGGGCGCTGTTGAATGCGGCGGGCAGCCAGAAGCAGGAGGGCCGATGCCCGTGGCCCGAGGGCTCCTTCCAAGAGGAGCTCGGCTTATGGCAGCAGGAGGGTTCTATATCACCGCCCGAGGGGCGTGAGGCGGCCGCCGCCTCCCTCCGCTCGGGACCTCCACGACGGTTGATGTCGTGGGTCAACCAAGGGCTCAATTGGGGGCCGTCAAAAGACGTGCCCCTATTGCAGGCCGGATTCGAGACCTCCAAAGCAGGGAGATCGATCCGATCATGGTGGTGCAGGTTATGCTCATTAGGCGCCTCCCTGCCTGCAAACGCCCGGCCCTCTCCGGCTATGGGAGTTCAACCGAGAGGATTCTTCAACACTTCATGGGTATGACACCCGTGGAGATGTACAAGTTGTTCTTCGGATCATAGGTGGTGTGTCCGGAATTGACCGAGGATGCCGGCCTAAGCTGCAATCGCCCGGATACTCGAGTAAGTAGCTCCATGCTTCGACGCACTGCTTGTTTGCTTTTCATAATTCGCTTTTAACCCGTTATCCTCCAACAGAGTGGATTGCAAGCAAAGCCGATAAGGTGTTCGCCCTCCCTGAGACCGTGACCGGAGCCCGTGGCTGGTCGAATGTTGAGGCTGCGCCTGTAAGAAGGCGAGGGGAGAACAGAGGAGCTACCGCCCGCCTAAGGGGGGCGCTTGAGGAAGGGGATCGAGAATCCTCCTCCGTGGGGAGAAGAGGATCGCCCAAGACCCGGAGGCCAAAGCCCCTAAGCGGGTAAGAAATCTTCGCCGAGGGTCTCGTCTGGGAGGCCCCGCCGCACAGTCTTTCTAAAGAATCAGCCCTCTAGTGAGCCGTGAGTAGGAAAAGGGGAATTCATTAATGAAAAACATCCCTATTTGTGCTTCTGAGGATAACCAAAATTTTTACCTTGTAGTTCAGATCTGCAACCTTCTTAGATGAGCTCGTCTTCGGGGGATCTTCGTCCCGAGATGATGGAGAGCGAGACGCCCTCCTCGCTGCACCGTCGGATAGGGCTAACGAGCCCAAGTGTCATCACGGAGGGTATCCCGAGCCCGCAGAGCCAAGAGTTCGGCGCCGACTAGTGTTCGCCGGGAGTCAAGGATCTGCTTGAGAGGGCGTCTGTCTTTAAAATCACCGTGCGTTGATGAGCATGGTGATCGGAAGGATTTCGTCCGCCGAAAGCGGATTGCACAATGCCGTCAGGAGTTTGCTGGCGGGGTTTGAGGTACGTAAAAACAACGCGCCTTTTTGATAGTTTTGCACATGAAAGTGCGCCCTGTGTAGATAGTAGCCCCTGAGACTCGGTAGGTTGTCGAAAGCGACAGCGTGCCTAGGATCAAAATCGCAGGTATTGAGTGTCGCATTTCCTATGCAGGTGGCGGATAGTCCGGGGGCTGGCCGGACTGATGGAGTTGCTGAATTAATGCGGCAACTCGATGTGGCGGATGCAGACATCGCGCTAGTCAATAGGTGACTTGATGAGTCGCAAGGTAAATTTGTACCCCACAGTCACCTATTAGGGGAGTTAAAGCCCACCTCTTACAATATGTATGCTTGACGCAGATGGTGTCATTGCTGTGGAGAGCTTTCGCGTAACTTGCTCAAGCCAAGGAGCAAGCCGAGGAGTGATGCGGTTGCCTCGAGGGCGGCCGAGGAGTTAGAAGTCGAAGGGCTGCACATCGCCAAGCAGGGAAGAGATGGCCAATTAGCCGTTAAATTGAAGGATGCTACCGACCGCAATGAGGCTCTTGAAAAGGAGCGCCTATCGGAGCGAGAAAACACGGGAAGGCCACCGGCCAAGGATGCCCGCTCGCAATGCGGCTATGAAGGAGGAGCTGCGTCAGTCGAGACATTGTGGTCGGTAAGCCTTTTTGCTACGCCGCAAGTTTATCGATCCAAAGTATGTCCAGCTTGGCTGGCCAGGGGTCCGGAGGATCCAGATATGGACTTAGCGGCGAAGTGCGGCAGATGCCGCCAGCACTTCCGCCGTATGATCACAAGACGGAAGAGTTATTTTGGTCTCAAGTCCATAGTCCGGATCGTTCACTTCCGCTGACCGATCGGTTGGCCGAATGGGCTGAGCTGAGTAGGTTGTCCGGACATGCCATGACGGATATCGTGACTCATGTCTGGCCGGAGAGGCCCAAGCCGACGAGCTATTTTGGCTTATTGCAGCAGTTTCTTGGGGCGGTGCCGCATATCAAGGAGATGAAGCGGTCGGCCTGTATAGAGGGTGCGCGGATGGCTCTTGCCCGTGTGAAGACACACTGGACAGAGATGGATGCCACCACGGTTGCCACCCAGGGTTCGGACGAAAGCCGGTTACCCGTCGAGCACTATTTTGGGGAAGTTATGTGTGGTACTCGTATAATAGAGTTGCAGTGCTCAAAATATGTCACGTTCAAATGAACGTTTTATTTTTGTAAAACAATGATTATGATGTAATTGCTTTTTATACTTGTGCGTTCCAAGTATTGAAATATCTCCTATGCGACCGTTTATGTATACGTGTGTATAATCTGAAAGATGGCAGTCTTCGGCTTCAGCCCCCATGCACAAGGTGCGGGGGTGTTCGCAAAAATAGCGCGTTTTCACACTTAATCCGACGTCTCGGTCCTGTTGAGGAGGTGGTAGCATAGAAAACGAGGCAACCGGACTATGATGCTTTATCACTTTCACTTAGCCATTGGAGTTTGAGGGTGGGGCTACGATATAGCCCCCGGGGCACCGCGCCTCAATTCGGGCACGTGTGTGCCTCGACCGAAACGGTCCTTCGTCAAAGCGGAGGAATTCTAAACATTCCGTGGTCGATCGAGTGGTTGACCAGCCTCGCAGATCATGACACGGTGCTGGCTTTCATCGAGGTGCCCGCCAAATTAACGGGGCACAATCGCAGAGTTCTCCTAGTGCCGCGTTAGCCGATGATACGGAACGAAGGCAGCAAAACACGGAGCCGGGCAAACCCAACATTTGACCAAAGACAAGATTCGAGCTGATGCATATAAGGCCTAATCTCGAGACGCCAACACTCCCTAAGGTGTTCGGTCTTTATAATAATGGAAGAACAATGCCCTAAGCCCCTAGTGTCTAGGTACGGCAAAGTTCATCGACGCGCCGATGCCAAAATGTCGCTCCACTCTGGTTATAATCAAGCCGTGGGATTATAGCAACAAGAGACAGAAAAAGGTTTATGCAGGTCTTAATCAAAAGAATCCTTGCAACGGGTCCTTACCGCACGCTCAAGGGTGTGTCTCCGCAGCCGTTATCCTCGATGGGTGTGCACGTTGTTCATCTCGTAAAAAGAGAGGAACTTAGTTTGAAAGGAAATCGTGCGAAAAAGGTATATGAAAAATATTAATAAGTAAAGCGGAGTCTATATTAGCTCGTTGTTGCTTATACGCCAGCCCTTGTGAAGGGGCATGCGGCTAGGAGCCCCTAGCTTATTTGTGCCGGACTCATCTAGCCGTGTCCGGTCTTTACATGACCTCAGATGAAATGATGCCACGTGGACCGGCATTTTAAGTGTAAGAGACGCCTTAATGTGGTATGGCGCTGAAGCGACAAAAGCTTCACGTCCCAATAGTGCTTGATAGCCACTTTTGAATGGGGCGACATGAAAATTAGTTTTTATGTCGAAGTTGTTCGGTGACCCAACACAACTTCTAGTAATAAGGAGCCCGTGCACTTGGCGAAGGGCTCGGCGCTACTCCTTTAAAGGAGGTGCGGCTATGTCGAATTTTAGCAAGGTCTATCCCCAACTTGCGGATTGTGTTTGGATATAGCAGGTTTAAATCGCTGCCTCCGCCCATCGTGACTTGTGTAAATTGTAGTCCGTCGATTATAGGATCCAATATCAGAGCACTCCATCCTGCATTCCGAATACTTCTGGAGTAATCCAGCTGGTCGAAAGTGATTGGTTTTGACATCCAATCTCGAGGTTCCATTGGGTGGACCGTGGCGAGACCCGCCTTTAGCGGGTACCGCATTGTTTTTCCGTATTATCACATGAAGTGAGTTTATCGCTTTGACTTCTTGTGGGAAAGTCTTTTGTTTTCCTGGCTCGCTTGTGGGGTTTATCATCATCCTCGCTGATGCGCCGAGCCCTTGTGTTCGCATTTAGTCGCTCGAACTATTTGAAAACCCAACAATCTCGTGGGTGTGGTTTGCGTGCCTTCCGGGTATCGTGGATTTGACATATCCGACCCAAAATTTTGTTTAAGTCGGATAGCTCATCACCGTTATCCTTAAGAGGTAGTGTTTTGTTGTTTGGTCATGAGCTTTTGAATCGGCGTTAACCGCCGATTCTTTGGGCTTTTTTCTTTATTCCGCGATGATCCTTTCGCTACCGTGATTTTCCGCTTCCATCTCTACTCTCGGATGTACTGGTCGCTGGTGCTGCACCTTGCTAGCCAGCTATCCTCCCCGCACAAAAGCGGTCATGAGGCTTGTTAGCTGACATTGTCCTCGGCTTCTTGGCCGAGGTGTCCGGCAAGCCATTCGCCTTGGACGTTGTGTTTAAAAGCTGCTAAGGCTTGGCGTCCTGGATAGTCGACTATTTGGTTCTTTTTAGTAAGGAACCTGTTCCTGAATTATGCTACCGACTCTCGGGCTATTGAGTTATATGACTTAGATCATCTCAGATGCGGAGGGCGGACATAAGTCCCTTGAAAATTTGTTTCTAAACGTGTCCTCAAGCTCTTCCCAACTTCCAACAAGTGTTTTCGGGAGGCTTTTGAGCCAAGGCCGAGCTGGCCCTTTGAGCTTGAGGGTAGATATTTTATGGCTTGGAGATCATCTCTCTAGCCATATGTATGTGTAGTATGTAATCCTCATCCGCACTCTGTGGTCTGTTGTTCCGTCAGAAGCCTCTATGTTTATGGGTTTAAACCTGCTGGGAATTCATGATCCAAAGACCTCATTGGTGAAACATAGTGGGTGTCTGGCGCCAGATTTGGGTGTGCTGTTGTCTTCAACACTTGACGTGTTGTGCTGCTTCTCGGGCCTCTTTTTGGCCCAGAAATGGACTGGCTGGGCCATCTGTTTTCCTGTGGTCATGAGTCGGCTTGTGCTTGGCGCCGCTTGTAGATTTGGGCCTATCATCTGTCGCTTATCCGCCAGCGGCCTTTTTGTTTTTTGACCGTGGGGCTCTATGGCTTCTCGTCAATTTCGCAGCAGCTTGCGCTCGGATAGCTCTTTGATTGATGGCCATTGCCGATTTGTTCTGCGGTTTTGAGCACTTTGCTCCACCTCGCCCGAGTATGTCTTCCGCTGTTTTGAGCTTCCGTTTTCCTTCTTCAAAGCTTCTTGCGGTGGCGATTTAGTCTTCCATGAAGGTTTTTGTGTTTCGTAGTATGTCCGTGTGAGGTCGCATTTAACCGTTGGTTTCGCCGGATTGGATTGATTATCCGATTCATCCTGTTCCGATGGTTGCTTAGTTGCATGTTCGCCGCCCTTTGGTTTGCCCTCGCTCTAACGCCGGGTCATTAGGAATGCCGTCTTTGTCGAGGCGGGTCTTAGGGTGGCGCTATGCCGCCGCTTTGGTTGTTTATCGGTGGGATTATCCTTTGCCGCGCCCCGTTGTTCCTCGTCGTCGCTTCCTCTTGGGGTATCCACCATATATACGTCATGTGTTGGGGTGGTCTTCCAGTGCCCTGTAGGCGCTGGTTCTTGATCGTCTCCGGCATCGTCGTCCATACCGTGGATGTCTTCGGAGTCATAGTCTAGCATGTCTGTTAGATCGTCGATAGTGGCTACAAAGTGGGTGGTGGGAGGGCTTCGAATTTTTCGTCGTCCGCATCTCAACCATCCCGCCATAATCCGCCAGGTTCTCTCGGATAGCGAGAGATGTTTTAGCTAATTTAGGATGTCGCCAATGGGTGAGTGTTGGAAGATGTCCGCGTGGTGAACTCCATGATCGGCGCCCAATCGATTGGACAGGGCGCAGGAGGTTCGGAGTCCCGCACTCGGAGTCATGAGCTTTACAAGGACAAGGTTAGTGTTCGCCCATCGCCGTGGAAGGTGCAGCCGAGGCGTGTCCACCACCGGTCTCGATCCGGGCGATCAGCTTCGGACCGAGGGCCGGAGCGGATTCGTGAGCGGCCACCAAGGCACTGTTCGACGGCAGAGCTAAATCATGCCCATCGTGATAGTGCGGCACGCCCGGCTGTGGCTCAAGTCCGTCGAAGATCAAGTCCACGCGGATGTCGGCCGTGAAGTTTAAGCTTCCAACCCGACGATGGCTGGGGCGAAGCTGATCCGCCCAGATGGCCAAAGTGAGTTGGTTCAGCAGCGGCCGCCAATCACGAAGATCTGTCCGGGAGAAAAGTCTCACCGATGGCGTTGTTGATTGAAGAAGCCATCGAGCCTATCGGTGACGACACGAGGAACTCTCAATGAAAGCACCAATGTCGTGTCAAAACCGGCGGATCTCGGTAGGGGGTCCCGAACTGCAGCGTCTAGGCGGATGGTAACAGAGACAAGGGACACGATGTTTTACCCGGTTGGGCCCTCTTGATGGAGGTAAAACCCACGCCCCGCTTGATTAATATTGATGATATGGGTAGTACAAGAGTGGATCTACCACGAGATCAAGGAGGCTAAACCCTAGAAGCTAGCCTATGGTATGATTGTTGTAATGGAGGTTATGTCCCATTTGACTAAAGCCCTCTGGTTTATATAGACACCAGAGAGGGCTAGGGTTACACAGAGTCGGTTACAATGGTAGGAGATCTACATATCCGTATTGCCAAGCTTGCCTTCCACGCCAAGGAAAGTCCCATCCGGACACGGGACGCAGTCTTCAATCTTGTATCTTCGTAGTCTTGGAGTCCGGCGGACGATGATAGTCCGGCTGTCCGGACACCCCCTAGTCCAGGACTCCCTCAATTATTGTCAAGTTAGTTTTCATCATGGTCATATGATTCGCGTTCGTTACTTTGATCATTTGATATGTGGGTGGACCAATGCTTGGGTGCTGCCCTTCCTTGGAAAAGCCTCCTGAGGGAGTCCTGGATTAGGGGGTATCCGGACAGCCGGACTGTGTACAACGTCTGGACTATTGAAGCGTGAAGATACAAGACTCAAGACTTCGGCCCGTGTCCGGATGGGACTTTCCTTTGCGTGGAAGGCAAGCTTGGCAATCCGAATATTATGTTTCCTTCCTTGTAACCGACTCCATGTAAACCCTATCCCTCTCCGGTGTCTATATAAACCGGAGAGGTTGGTCCTTAGAAGGCCGATCACAATTACATTCATACCATTATAGGCTAGCTCCTAGGGTTTAGCCTCTACGATCTCGTGGTAGATCTACTCTTGTACTACCCATATCATCAATATTAATCAAGCAGGAAGTAGGGTTTTACCTCCATCGAGAGGGCCCGAACCTGGGTAGACATCTGTGTCCCTTACTTCTTGTTACCATCAGCCTTGACGCACAGATCGGGACCCCCTACCCGAGATCCACCGGTTTTGACACCGACATTGGTGCTTTAATTGAGAGTTCCTCTGTGACGTTGCCGTCATGCTCGATGGCTCCTTCAGACGCGGTCCAGGGTGAGACTTTTCTCCCCGGATAGATCTTCGTGTTCGGCGGCTTCGCGCTGCGGGCCAATTCGCTTGGCCACTTGGAGTAGATCGATAGCTATGCCCTCGGCCATCAAATAAGGTTCGGAAACCTGAACTACACGGCGGATATCCGCGGAGACTTGATCTTCGATGGATTTGGGCCAGCGCCAGAAGCACCGAACAGTCGCAATGAGCACGGCTTAGACCTGCTGTCAGACGTCGCTTGGGATATCGTCCCTGCAGAAGCCTCGGATATAAATCCGGGAGAGGTTGCTTCGCTTAAGGATGGAGGGCTGGACCCCGCCCCGCAGGCTGTACCTTCATTGGCGATGGAGCCGAACACAGGTTTCACGTTTGAGGGAGCCTGTGACTCTGGACCCCCGGATTCATACCCGGATGCAGGTTCTAGTCCGCGCGCCCCCGAGCCCACCGATCCTGGTGGGGCTCCGGTGATGGAGTTCACCGCGGTGGACGTTATTCAGCACTCGCCCTTTGGCAACATGCTGGACTTATTGAAGTCTCTCTCCTTGTCAGGAGACTCCGGGCCGAACTATGTCCAGCTCGAGTGGGAAGCAGACAACGATGGAATTCGTTGCCCACCCACCACCCACTTCATTGCCACGATCGATGATCTAACCGACGTGCTTGACTTCGACTCCGAAGACATCGACGGTATGGACGGCGACGTAGGAGAATCACAGGAGCCACCACTCACTGGGCGGTGGACGGCCACCTCCTCATACGATATATATATGGTGGACACTCCAAAGGAAACTAATGGCGATGAGGCAACGGAGGACAACCCCTCGGGAAGAAAATCAAAGAATGGGCATCATTGGCGCCGCTCCAAGCCCCGCCATAGCAACACCGGCCCCGGAGGCGAAAATAATCTGGATGGCGCGGAAGAAGAATATGACCCTAATCAGCCCGCCTTTGAGCAGTCCGAACAGGAAGACGAGCAAGTCATCCTAGAAGAACAGGCGACAGACGCATACCTGGAGGAGGACAACTACATGCCCCCCTCCGAAGACGAGATCAGCCTCGGTGACGACGAGTTCAGCGTACCTGAGGATCCCGTGGAGCAGGAGCGCTTCAAGTGTAGGCTTATAGCCACTGCAAGGAGCCTGAAGAAGAAGCAGCAGCATCTTCAAGCTGATCAAGACCTGCTCGGTGATAGATGGACTGAAGTCCTGGCAGCCGAGGAATATGGACTCGAACGCCAAACGGCTGACTGGCCACCCCGTGGCCGGGACAAAACGGGATACCAGCCTGCTCCCCCACGCCGATACACTACGGCCGAGGACAACAGGCACGACCTGCAAGATATTCTGGACAATAAAGCAGGACAGCCAATATCGATCTACGGATCGAGGGGGCGCGCCCTAGCGCGCGACGATGACCGTCACGCCGGATACGTCATCAATAAATCCGGCAGGGCCGAACATAGCAACCCAGACCAATCCTACCTGTGTAGCCACATAGCCCAAAGCATAGAGGCGCCGCACACCCCCTCTGCTTCACGGACGAAGTAATGGATCATGAATTCGTAAGGGTTCAAACTCAGAAACATCGAATCATACGATGGCACAACAGACCCCTACAAAGATGGATCGAATATTTCCTTCTCCACATTCACATGGCCCGTGGAGATGATCTACACGCCATCAAGTATCTCCCCCTTAAGCTCAAAGGACCAGCTCGACATCGTTAAACAAAGATGCTAGCAAATTCCATTGGCAGTTGGGAAAACCCGAAGATGCATTCTTGACAACTTCAGGCACATATGTGCGACCACCGCACACCGATGACCTGAGCCCATTACTCAACAGCCCGGAGAGTCAGCCCGGAAATTCTGGACTCGGTTCCTCACTAAAAAGAACCAAATAGTCGACTGTCCGGACGCCGAAGCCCTGACGGCTTTTAAGCATAATATCCGTGACGAGTGGCTCGCCGACACCTCGCCAGAAAACCCAAGTCTATGGCAGCTCACAACCCTAATGACCCGTTTTTGTGCGGGTGAGGATAGCTAGTTGGCTCGTAGTGGCACCACACCACATTCCGGCACTTCGGACGGCCGCGGTGCCAATGGCAAGCCACGACGCAACAGACATAAGAGACGGAACAACGGCGACAACACGGAAGACACGACAGTCAACGCCAGATTCAGCGGACCTAAATCCGGACAGCGGAAAAAGCCGTTCAAAAGAAATAATTAGGGACCGCCCAGCTTTGGACCGTGATATTAGAGCACTCGTACAAATTCATGGCACACTGGACAAACCAGCCAACCACACCAATAGAGACTACGGGTGTTCAAATAGGCTGGCAAGATAAACACCAAAACAAGGACAAGGGGCTGCACAAAGAACGATGACGATGAGCCCCCCGTTCTCGATCGGGGGGGAAGAAATTCCCCGTGTGAAAACGGTCAATATGATCTACGCCACCCACATCCCCTGCGGAACGGAAGCGGCATCGCGGGACGCCTATGCGATGGAGCCAGTCGCCCCCAAGTTCAACCCATTGTCAGCTTGTCCGATCACCTTTGACCGTAGGGATCACCCTACCAGCATCCGTCACGGCGGCTCAGCCGCATTGGTCTTAGACCCAATCGTCAACGGATTCCACCTCATGCGTGTCCTTATGGATGGCGGCAGCAGCCTGAACCTACTTTATCAGGACATAGTGCGCAAGATGGGCATTGACCCTTCAAGGATCAAGCCCAACAAAACCACCTTTAAAGGTGTTATTCCTGGAGTATAGGCCCGCTGCACGGGTTCTATAACATTGGAAGTGGTCTTCGGATCCCCAGACAACTTTAGGAGCGAAGAGCTGATCTTTGACATCGTCCCTTTCCACAGTGGCTACCACGCACTTCTCGGACGAACCGCATTCACAAGATTCAATGCGGTGCCACACTATGCATATCTCAAGCTCAAGATGACGGGACCGTGCGGGGTCATCACTATCAACAGAAATATAGACCGCTCCCTTCGAACAGAAGAGCATACGGCATCCCTCGCGGCAGAAGTACAATGCGGCCTCCTCGGACGAACCAATCCGGCAATGACTTCGAGCACTGTCAAACGAGTCCGGAGCACCCCGCAGCAGGATCAACACGAATATCAAGATCGTGATTAGCAGTCCGGCCTCCGCTTAAGCCACTCCAAAGCAGCATTCGTGCCATGCGTACACAATTACGCACTCAAGATACCATGGCATAGGCGGAGGCGCATCAACGACTCGGTCGATAATGCGGGTAACCGCTAAAAACCTTCATACTCTTTCCCTTTTACCTTTCAGGACACCGCGTTAGTGCAACATCCTCAGAAGAGCCGAATTGCCGGACTCATATGGAAGAAACACCCACGGAGGCAACAGACGCTGTGCGTAGAAGGAAATACCCAAGTGGAATCTATTTGTGATCATTATACCTGCTTCATCTATCTACACACGGCTTGCCCCTGGATAGGACATGTCAAATAGTCCTATTTTTATCTCTGCCTAATGCATCCATTGTAAACATACGCTTAAACGTATTTTTCGTCAAATGGAGATTATACATAGAGTCAGCTTACTATCCTTATTTGAGTACTTTTCTCTTATAAATGTTTATTTGGTATTGCATCCGTACACCTTGGTACGACCAGTTTGCCAGGGGCTTCTTACGACGCCCCGTAATATGGCAACTAAAAGTCCGAACACTTTCAATAGTGCGGCACCCCGAGCTTATAGCACTATATGCATCAACTCCGAATCATGTCTTGGGTCTACAATTGGGATAGCCCAGCTCCCTTGTTTTGGTGCCTTACGTTCCGTTATATCGGCTAAGGTAGCGCAGGGAGAACTACTGCGATTGTGTCCCGGTTCTTCCGGATGAGCACCTCAGTAGAGAAAGCCAAAAACTGACCGGCATGATGTGGCGAGAGCTGGTCGCTGTTCGAGAGGTACTAAAATCCTTAAAGATTTTCCGCTTAAGGCGATAAATCGGCTTTGTCCAATCAAGGCGTATATAGCGCCCCAATTAGGCCTTCCGGATTCTAGGGGCTTCGCCAAAATTTAAAATTGTAGACTTCTATGGCTAAGTGAAAGTTATAAAGCCGCATAGTCCGATTGTTCGTTCACTGCGCTACCGACACCTCCTTAAGGGACCAAACATTTGGATAAAGAGTGTCCGGTTTTCCATTTAACACCCCAAAGGTTAGTCGTGGTGGGGGCGGAAGCCGACGATCGCTTACTTTCGTGATTTTATAAACAAAGCATGTATGTAATATTTTAATAACAAAAGCGCCACAGAGCGCAAGTAACTTTGTCCTTAAAATACAACCATGACAGAAGCGAATTCATTCAAAAATGGTGTCCTTGGTACATTCGTCAACCACAAGGCGAGCACCCTTCATAATGCCATCATAGTACAACTCGGGATGGCGATGTGCCTTGCCCTCCGGCGGTCCGTCCTTGACCAGCTTCTCCGCATCCGTCTTGCCCGAATGCACTTTGACGCGGGCAAGGGCCCGGCGGCACCTCCATGCACACGGATCGCTTGATCACCTCAAGCCGCGGGCAGGCATCCATCATCCGCTTGATCGGTGAAGTAGCATCGGGCATGAGCTCACTAGGCCACATCCGGACTATGAACCCTTCATAGCGTTCGCCGCCTCAGGAGTTCGACCAACCGCTTCAGCTTGGTCACCAAGGCATCGGTGTTCGCCCCAAAGATACCGGGACCGAATAGCTCGCTGAGTTCCCCTCCTGGGAACGGTAGAACTCCGCAGTGTCTGATACGCTGCGTGGCAGATTTGCGAATGCTCCTGGAGAGCTCTGAATTCGAGTAAGTAAAAGAAACGCCTCCTCCACATGTTTGCTTTGCATAAAGAACTTCATACCCGCTGCTATCTTCTTGGCCTCCTGGATCTCCTGCTGTGCCTTCTCGGCTTTGGCCTTGGCGCCTTTTGTTATAAGGGCCTTCGCAAGCTCGGCCTCTTTGCCTTCAGATCACGCTCCACGGACTCACATTTCTTGCCGAGGTCCCGAGCTCCCGCTGCACCTCACCTACCCTAGCACTTTGCTTTTCAAGGCCTTACACCCGAGGCGCTTTGTCTTCGCCTTGGACAACGCTTTCTTCAGGGCCGCCACTTCGGTGGGGGCCCCTGTTACACGGTCACGACACTTAGTTGTTAGACCCACCAATTCTGCCTATCCTTAAATACATAAGAACGGGAATTACTTACCCTTGTTCTCTTAGAGCTGCCTCTTGGTGAGGTCGAGCTCTCCCTGCGCCTGCTCCAGGTCCCGCTTCAGATCGGCAACCTCGGCAGTACGGGCAGCAGCAGAAAGCAGCATAGCCTGCTTATTCTAAATAATACTCATGATTAGACTCCTGCGGATTTTAATTGACCCTCTGCTCGGCTTTTCTTTCCGAACGCCAAACAGAGTATCAGGGGCTACTACCTATTGGGTGGTAATTTTGGACATATTTATTACTTACCTCGAAGCCTGTTAGGAGGCTGGTGCAAGCTTCGGTTAGTTCGCTCTTGGCGGACGAAACCTTCCGAATCACCGTACTCATAAGAGTACGGTGCCCTTCGTCCAGGGAAGCGCCGCAAAGTGCTTCCAGCAGACCGTTCGGTGCCTCATGCGCAACGGAAGTCCGCGACACAGACGGCTCGCCCTCCTTAGCGAGGGGTTGCCCGCCTGAGTCCGGAACCATTAAAGGTTCCGGAATTGTGTTCGGCTGAGAGCCCGGCTGGCCGTGGCTCTCGTCGACACGATCCGCGGGGATCTTGAATCCCGCGTGTCCGACGACTGGGACCCCGCCTCGGGGCGTCTCCAGAATCACCTCCCCCTGCTCTGGGAGCCTTTGGGACAACACCTTCGTGTCGTCCGCGGGTTGGGGAGTGGTGGCCGTCGGAAGCGAATTCATCTACGAATTGCTCAGGGACCCGGAGGAGGATACCTCAGGGTGATCCCTGGCCGGACTGCACATATGTTCGGCATTGTATACAAAAACTATGAAGTGAAGTCCTGATAGAGTGCAAACACTTACGATCGCACTAGGGGCTTTCCCCTAGGCAGCCACCCCTCCTCGCTGAGAGCGGCCGTGGCGGAGTAGTCCGGAAGGGGCCCTTTCCCCTTCTTGGACGCCCTAGCCTCCCCTCCTGGGGAGGCTTTTCTCTTCTTCTCCGTGGGGAAGGTAGATCTTTTCGATTCCTCGCCTCGCTGGAGGAATCTGACTCATCATCATCGGACGACAGGGGAATGAAGGCCCTGCACCGAGGAACTTTTCCGGCCCCCGGGTCTGCCTCCCCGGACCCCTCATCCTTTTCGGATGGGGCGTCTTCTTCTTATTCCTCCTCCCCTTCGTGGGAGGAGTCCGCCTCGTCGTCTTCGGACGAGGCTTCTGGCACAACCTTACGCCGGAGACCTTTTTGGATCCTTGGGGCCTTCTTCTCCGGCACCTTGTACGGCGCCGAGACCAGCATCTCCGTCAGGAGGGCATCTGCCGGGTCTTCTTGCAGCGGAGTTGGGCAGTAAACCTGGTCCGCTGTCTCCACGTAATCCTGAAGCAAATATGCACAACTACTGAAGGCACTCCCATGAATATATCGGGAAAAACTGGGTCCGGGGTCAATCTAAGAACTCACCGGCTTAGGAGCCCGCGTGGCGTGTAGTCGGCGGTCCTCGGATATCGGAGGAGGCACTTCGGAGGCCTTGAACAGCTCCTTCCATGCGCCTTTGTGCGTCATGTCGTAGAGCCTCTAGAGCGTCTGGTGCTCAGTTGGGACGAACTCCCACAAATTGACTGCATGCCTCTGGTAGGGCAGGATTCGGCGAACGAGCATGACCTGGATCATGTTGACATGCTTGATGTTCTTGTCCTTCATGATTTTGACGCATGTTTGGAGTCCGGCCAGCTCCGTGGAATTGCCCCAGGACAAGCCCTTCCTCTCCCAGGAGGTGAGCCGCATGGGGGCTCCGGATCAAAACTCGGGGGCCGCCGCCAGCTTAGCGCCATGGCTGCTGGATGTAGAACCACCCCGATTGCCATCCTTTTACGGTCTCCGCAAAGGAGCTGTCGAGCCATGTGACGTTGGGCATTCTGCCCACCATGGCCCCTTCGCACTCCGCCTGTTGGCCTCTTACCACCTTCGGCTTCACGCAGAAAGTTTGTAGCCATAGGCCGAAGTGAGGCCGGATGCGGAGGAAAGCCTCGCACACGACGATGAACACCGAGATGTTGAGAACGAAATTCAGGGCCAGGTCATGAAAATCCAGCCTGTAGTAGAACATAAGCCTGCAGACAAAGGGATGGAGTGGAAATCCCAGTCCACGGACGAAGTGGGCGATGAATACGACCCTCTCATGGGGTCCTGGGGTCGGAATGACCTGCCCGGAGTCTGGTAGATGGTGCGCTATGTCCGCGGCCAAGTATCCGGCCGCCCGAAGATTGGTGATGTGCTTCTCCTTGACTGTGGAAGCCACCCACTTGCCTCCTGCTCCGGACATGTTTAGCTATGTGGGGAAGACTTGGGCTTGGGCGCTGGAGCTCGAGGGGGCAAGAGTGGGCGAAGGAGGAAGAAGGCGTGGGTGAAAATGGGGGAATCTTATCCCTTTATAGAGGCACCAGAAGCGGTGCGCCTCCCCACTTGCCCGTTGGGAATCGCTTGTTTCCCAAGCGCCACGGTTAATGGCGTGGTGAGATTACCCATACCCGTATTGATGAGAATCCCGTAATAAGGGGGCACGATCTCTGCTTTGACAAGACATGTCACAGAAACCACCTCGTGATATGCGTTGTAGCTGGTTGTGGGAAACGGTTCGAATAATGATCCGACCATAATAACATGTCACGTCGTCAGAAAAAGTTGTCAGCAGATTGCATTTGTGAAATATCATTCTCTCTACGATGGTATGCGAAGATCATTTCTCAGGTACGGACATGATTCAGGTATTCGATAATTACTTTGGAGAATTCGGAGGAGGAACCCGCCTTGCAATGCCGAAGACAATACTGCGCGCCGGACTCATCGTCATTGAAGCCTAGTTCAGGGGCTACTGAGGGAGTCCTGGATTAGGGGGTATCCGGACAGCCGGACTGTGTACAACGTTCGGACTATTGAAGCGTGAAGATACAAGACTCAAGACTTCTGCCCGTGTCCGGATGGGACTTTCCTTGGCGTGGAAGGCAAGCTTGGCGATTCAAATATTATGTTTCCTTCCTTGTAACCGACTCCATGTAAACCCTAGCCCTCTCCGGTGTCTATATAAACCGGAGAGGTTGGTCCTTAGAAGGCCGATCACAATTACATTCATACCATTATAGGCTAGCTCCTAGGGTTTAGCCTCTATGATCTCGTGGTAGATCTACTCTTGTACTACCCATATAATCAATATTAATCAAGTAGGAAGTAGGGTTTTACCTCCATCGAGAGGGCCCGAACCTGGGTAAACATCTGTGTCCCTTACTTCTTGTTACCATCAGCCTTGACGCACAAATCGGGACCCCCTACCCGAGATCCGCCGGTTTTGACACCGACACCTCCCACTTATGATTAACCCCTCTCGCAAGCATCCGCAACTACGAAAGAAGAATTAAGATAAATCTAACCATAGCATGAAACATATGGATCCAAATCTGCCCCTTATGAAGCAACACATAAACTAGGGTTTAAGTTTCTGTCACTCTAGCAACCCATCATCTACTTATTACTTCCCAATGCCTTCCCTTAGGCCCAAATCATGGTGAAGTGTCATGCAATTGACGTTCGCATTACACCACTATAGGAAAGACAACATACGTCTTATCAAAATATCGAACGAATACTAAATTCACATGATTACTTATAACAAGACTTCTCCCATGTCCTCAGGAACAAACGTAACTACTCACAAAGAATATTCATGTTCATAATCAGAGGGGTATTGAATAGCATTAAGGATCTGAACATATGATCTTCCACCGAATAAACCAACTAGCATCAACTACAAGGAATAATCAACATTACTAGCAACCCACAGGTACCAATCTGAGGTTTTGAGACAGAGATCGGATACAAGAGATGAACTAGGGTTTCAGAGGAGATGGTGCTGGTGAAGATGTTGATGGAGATTGACCCCCTCTCGATGAGAGGATTGATGGTGATGACGATGGCGGTGATGTCCCCCTCCCGGAGGAATGTTTCCCCGGCAGAACAGCTCCGCCGGAGCCCTAGATTGGTCCTGCCCAGGTTCTGCCTCAAGGCAGTGGCACTTCATCCTGAAAGCCTCCTTATGATTTTTTCCAGGGCAAAAGACACCATATAGCAGAACATGGACATCGAGGGCCTGCCAGGTGGCCCACGAGGCAGGGGGCGCGCCCAGGGGGGTAGGGCGCGCCCTCCACCCTCGTGGATGACTAGTGGCCCCCCTTTGGTGCTTTCTTCACCCAATATTTTTTAATATATTCCAAAACTGATCTGTGTGAGTTTCAGGACTTTTGGAGTTGTGCAGAATAGGTCTCTAATATTTGCTCCTTTTCTAGTCCAGAATTCCACCTGCCGGCATTCTCCCTCTTCATGTAAACCTTATAAAATAAGAGAGAATAGGCATACGTATTGTGATATAACATGTAATAACAGCCCATAATGCAGTAAATATCAATATAAAAGCATGATGCAAAATGGACGCATCAGGAAGAAGAGTAAAACTTAGACAATTTCAACATGAAGAGAGGTAATTTAGAAACATGAAAATTTCTACAACCATATTTTCCTCTCTCGTAATAATTGCATGTGGGATCATATTCAAATTCAACAATATAGCTATCACATAACATATTCTCTACATGATCCTCATGCATGCAAAGTTGACACTCTTCCAATATACTGGAATTATCATCAAATAAATCCATGGCCTCTCCAAGCCCACTTTTTTCAAACATTTCATAAGATTGATCATTCTCCAAAGTAGTGGGATAATTATTACCTAAAGTTGACACTCTTCCAAACCCACTTTCAATATTATTGCAAACATTATTACCAACATCATATTCATCATGAGGCTTAAATAAATTTTCAAGATAATAAAAAGCATTATCACCCCAATCATGATCATTGCAATAAGTAGTGTACATAGCAAAATTAGCATCCCCAAGCATAGGGTTTTGCACATTATTAGCACAATTGACATTAATAGAATTTATAATAACATCATTGCAATCATGATTTTCATTGAAGGAAGTATCAAGTGTGAGTGCAATAGCAATAATTTCATGTTTAACATAAGGAACTATAGCAAGTTCACCTCCATAAGAATAATTAATATTAGCATCATGGCCATAAGAATAGCAAACATCATGTTCATCAAGGGGGAATATTTCAATCAAATCAACGAAATCGTAATTATCTATATATTCATGCATATCATTATTTTCTTCCAAAGTAGCAGACATTCTCTCAATAATTCTTTAACATAGGCATTAGAAGCATAGTTTTCATAGCAATATTTAAGTATGTATTTTTTTTCATATTTGTAGAGAGTAATATCATACTTTTCAATCAAAGAAACAACTTCATAAGCACCCTTAAAAGCAACAAATTATTTAGTTTGTTCAATATCATAGTAACTATAAACACCTTTGGCATAAGAAGATAAGATTTCATTATCATTAAACTCACATAGGTAGGGAAGGTGTTTATAGGGTTCTTCGAGCAACAAGTAAAATCATAAATTTCACATAGATTCCAAGCATAGCATAGCAAACAATTTATTTGATTCCATAAAAGTTCCCATCTTTGAGATAAATGGTGACACACAAAATGAGCATGGTAATCTAATGATTTTGCCTCAACTAAACTAGTTGGGTGTTTCAGCACGAGCACATATGGATCAAAGATGATCCAAGTAGAAAACTTTAAGTGGATCCATATCAACAGATTTTTAGCAAGCAAATATGCAAGCAAATAGAAGGCACATGGAAACACAAGCAAAGATAGCAAACAAGCAAAAAGGCATACAGAAAGCAAACGAAAATAGGGTGAATAAAAAGGCAAATATTTTTGTGTTTTTCTTAAAATGTTTTAGAAGTGGGGGAGAGGAAAATGAGAGGCAAATGGCAAATAATGTAATGCAAGAGATGAGAGTTTATGATAGGTACTTGGTAGGCTTGATGTAGAACCTCCCCGGCAACGACGCCAGAAATTCTTCCGCTTACTTCTTGAGCTTGCATTGATTCTTCCCTTGAAGAGGAAAGGGTGATGCAGGGAAGTAAAGATAAGTATTTCCCTTAGTTAAGAACCAAGGTTTCAATCTAGTGGGAGGCACAAGCAAGTCTCCAATATATGCACCTGCACAAACTAACAAACACTTATACTCAATGCGAAAAAGGGGTTGTCAATCCCTTCACGGCCACTTGCAAGAGTGATATCTAATAGAGAGAGATAAAACAAATAAAAGTAAATAAAACTCGATTAGAGAGGTATTTTTGGGTTTTTGGTTTTATACTTGTGAAAATATATGAAGGAAAATAGACCCGGGGGCCATAGATTTCACAAGAGGCTTCTCTCTTGAAAGAAAACATACGGTGGGTGATGGATTCATGTACCTAGGGTAGGGTCATAGGCCTGATCTAAGTGGCCTACCCAAGGACATCCTTAGAAGAGATCACCTTCTAGTCGACTTACAAGGAACCGACTCGACTAACTTGAAGGACTCGACCATGAAGACTCACTCGACCACTAGAAGGCCAGGAGGCACTCTGCACTGCAACGGCCTGTAATTGAATAGACTTATGGTAGTTAAGACACGTTATGTGGGCGCTACAGAACGCCTGCACTTAATGTACTTTAAACCCTTCATTACGTGGGTGGCAGGGTCCCAAGACTCTATATAAGCCACCCTCCACAGTGTAAGGGTTCGCACTCTGTAACACATACACACATAATCCACTCGACCGCCTCAGGCTCCGAGACGAGGGCTTTTACTTCCTCCGAGAAGGGCTGAACTCGACATCGCTTGTGTTTACAACCTCTCCATAGCTAGGACCTTGCCTCTCCATACCTACCCCCACTCTACTATCAGACTTAGAACCACGACAGTTGGCGCCCACCGTGGGGCAGGTGTTTTAGCGATTTTGTGGAGAAGTTGCGGTACTTCCGAGTACTTTCGTCATGATGACTACTGGAGTTTTGGTCGAGGGCGCGAGATCCGCCTCGGCGCTCTCACCTTTGTCGCCGACGACGCGCGTGGCTCCGTGGAGGCTCCACTGACGCTGATGCGCCCCGTCCGCGGTGCGATGCATTTTCGCGCATGTGTCCGTGGGCGTTCACAGGCAACCGCCGACCCAGATCGGTCGACTCCTTATCGGCCACTCCGCCCGGTCTCCCACCAGCGCAAGCGCTCTGGTCGGTCGAGGCTCCAGCGGTGGGTGAAGCATGCGGTGGCTCGCCAGACGGCCATCGCCCAAGTTGCGGCAATTGAGCCCGACGAATCTCTCTACGGCCTGTTCGATCTGTCAACCGGCTCAGAGAGATCGTGATTCAATGCGATAGTAGTGATCCGGCGGCTGAAATCTTGATGGTCAACGGACCCCGCAGTCCTCCTGGCTTCGCCCATGAGGGCGGGGCGGGCGGCGGAGACGACCCCGTTCGAGACCACGAAGAGTACCAGCCTGAGACACTCGACTCTCTGCAGAGAGAAGAGCTTCGCCGCAGGAACATGGATGCCCTACATACTCCCATCACAGGAGAAACCCCCGAGGCTCGCGCTTGGAGGAGGCACGCTTATTAATCTGGCTGAACGCGCCGACCGAAAACCTTCACGAGCACTCGACGAAGCGCTGCAACGAAGTTCCCGACGCCAATCGACGCCAACTCTTCCCGCCGACTCGTATATCGAACCCCAATCCAGAATTTAGCAACCGCAACCCAGATAGCAGAGTCCATCCAGCCCTCTCGCCGGAGGCTGGTAGAGGTTTGATGCAGATCGAGATTTGCTCCGGCAGGGGACCGAACTCAGCCGTGTCGCAGCCAAGCAATGTAATTCACAATCGATCCGTTGCTGCGAATACGGTTCACCGGCTCACAATCCCAGACGCCTCCAAGGGAAGGGCACGCATAATCGGCGAGATCAATATGGAGATCGACACGACCGAGATGACAGCGCCGAGTGCCCGCTTCCTCCGAGGGATGGGTCTTACGCCTCGGCGACAGGATGACAAAGGCCACCGCCAGGGGCGAAGAGCTCCAATCGACCCTGTGGAACCAGCTTCGGCGCGCGATCCATTATCGCAAGGCTTGGTCGACCGAACAGAGCCCATCGCGGCGGACCCGAGAGATGCTCCCACGAGCAATCGAAAGTGCATTTTTCTCGTCCGTAATGTTTCAAGCAGGCTATCGAGCGCTGTGATTCCCCCAATTTCAGGTTGGCAACAGGAGTCGCAAGTTCATCGGTGAGTCCAAGCCCAAACTTGGCTTGAAGATTACCAAGTGGCTGTTCAGATTGGTGGTGGGAATGACGAGGTGGCCATGAAGCATTTGCCCTCATGTTGGAAGGTTCAGCCAGAGCGTGGTTGAATCGGCCACCTCCTAGCAGATTTACACTTGGGAAGATTTGTCCCGAGTGTTCGCCGTAACCTTTGAAGGAACTTGTGTTTACCAGCTGGATTGACAGAGCTGCAAGTCCTGTGCGTAAAACCAATGAGACTCTCAGAGAGTTTATTCAGAGGTGGATCACTCGCACCATACTCGTGGAAAATGTGTCCGATCATCAGCAGTTTGCGCCTTCAAAGATGGCGCCAAGAATGAGAATTGAGTCTGAAGTTTGGTCGAACCGGGACATGACCTTGAGTCGGATGATGGAGATTGTTACTAAGCACGCCAACGGCGAGGAAGAGGACCGACTCGGCGGCAAGTACAACCCAAGTCACCGGAGAAGGGAAACTCCACGGAAATGAAGCGAAGGTCGAACCAGCATCTCCGGAGAGGCCCCGCCGTGACTCGTAGAAAATTCAAGGAAGCCAAAAGGATCCCCGAATCCTAAGAAAGTAAAGGATAAAGAAGGAAACGACGTGATGGATATGCCGTGTCACATCCACACGAAGAAAGATGAAGAGGGCAATATCATTTACCCAAAGCATACCACTCGCCAAGTTGTCGACTCGATTCAGCAGTTTCAAGGAAAACAGTCTAAGGACAAGGAGAAGGAGTCGGACAAGGTCAAGACAAGGAGGACAAGGAGGAAGGATATCCGCATGTCAACTCCACTCGATGATCTTCGCAGATGTGGAAAGCAAGAGTCGATCGAAAGTCATTAACCGTGAGGTGAACATGGTTGCCCCAAAGAAACCAAGTTATCTCGAGATGGTCCCAAACACCCATCACATTCACCAATCTGATCACCCGACTCATATTGCCACCCCGGGAGGCAAGCTTTGGTGGTCGATCCATTGTCGAAGGCACTCGACCGACGAAAGTCTTGATGGACGGTGGTAGTGGGCTGAACTTGTTGTATGCGACACACCGAAAGGAATGGGCATTCCGATGTCCCGATCGAGCACCAAGAATATGAGTTTCCACGAGTCATACCAGGGAAGAAAGCTGCGCCACTCGCCAAATAGCTCGACGTGGTGTTTGGTGATTGAAAGCATTTTCGCAAGGAAAAGTTGACGCTTGAGGTCGTGGATTTTCAGAGTGCATACCACGCCATTTTGGGAGGCCAGCCCACGCACGGTTCATGGCTCGACCATGTTACGGTACCTCAAACTGAAAATGCCAGTCCCAAAGGAGTGATCACCGCCACCGTGATCGGAAAAGGCGTAAGAGTGCTTTTAAGGGCTCAAGATTGCCGATTCCTGTGTGACAGCGGTCGAGTTCAAAGAGTACAAGCAAAGCGCAGATCCGAAAGTGATTTGTTGCGATCCAAGAAACCCGCCACGAATCAGATTTCACCGTCCGTGAGACGAAGCCTGTTCACATTCACCCGACCGATCCCAATGCAGCCCCGACCCACATCTCCACAACACTCGACCAAATAGGAAGAAGCGCCACCCAGTTCCTCCGTGAGAACGGGACATTTTGCATGGAAGCCACCGACATGCCGTGTTCCTGTGGGATCGGCTGAGCATCGCCCGAGTCGACAAATCAGCAAAACCAGTAAAGAGCATCTTGGCGTCCGCCGCCCGTAAGAGAAAGGCTATTGGTGAGGAAGTGGCTCAACTGTTGGCATCGGATTTATCCGAGAGATATACCACCCGAGTGGCTCGCTAATGTCGCCATGGTTCCTAAGAAGGACAAGTCACTCCGCATGTGCATTGATTTCAAGCACATCAATCGGGCCTGCCCGAAGATCATTTTCCTCTCCTCGGATAGATCAAATTGTTGACTTGACCGCTGGATGTGAGAGATTGTCTTTTCTAGACGATATTCCGGGTATCATCGATCCGCTCAGATGGACCCGATGAGATAAAAACAGCTTTCATCACTCCATTCGGTGCTTCGCTATATCACCATGCCATTCGCCTCAAGAATGCCGGAGCCACATTTATGCGAATGATTCGAAGTGTCCGCCACTCAAATCAGTCGGAATGTGGAAGCGATATGGATGATATCGTCGCCAAGTCACGAAAAGGTTCCGACCTGCTCGCGACCTCGCCAAACATTTGCCAACCTCGTAAGGTATGATATCAAGCTCAATCCATCAAAGTGCACATTCGAGTTCCCGTGGAAAGTTACTCGGTTTTCTCATTTCCGAGCGAGGATCGATGCTAATCCGAGAAGATCGGCACTATTCTCCGAATGGAACGCCTGCGCGAAAGTGCACGATGTCCGAGCTTATCGGATGCTTGGCCGCATTAAGTCGATTCATCTCACGACTCGGTGAAAAGGCATTGCCTCTTTACCGATCGATGAAGAAGATGCAAGTTCGAGTGGACTCGTGGTCGATGCAGCGCTTGTCGAGCTAAAAGCTCGCTCTCCACCCAGCCGGTGCTTGCTACTCCAATCAGCAAAGAGCCTCTGTTAGTTTATATCGCAGCCACAGGACAAGTCGTCAAGATAAAGGCTTACGGTTGAGCGGAAGAGGAAGGAAAAGCCTTCAAAGTTCAGCGCCCAAAGGTAATATTTGTTTGAAGTCTTGACTCCATCCAAGCAGAGATACCCTCACTATCGTAAGCTTGTGTATGGGATATACATGACCAAAAAGAAGGTTGCTCATTATTTCTTTGATCATTCTATCACATCGCCACGACGCCCACTATCGAGATTTCGCACACTGTGAGATGCAACCGGTCGAGTGGCTAAATGGGCGATTGAACTTCTTCCCTTGATATCAAGTTTGAGGCAAAGAAAGCCATTAAGTCCCGTGCAATAGCATATTTCCTCGCCGAGTGGATTGAACAACAAGAACCGATCAAGTTCACTTGAGCATTGGACCATGTTCTTTGATGGCTCTAAGATGTGAATGGTTCCGTGTCGGGTTGTTCTGGTTTCCCCTGAGGAGATAAGCTTAGGTATGTGCTCCAGATTCACTTTGATTCCTCCAACAATGAGGCAGAGTATGAGGCCCTTTTATATGGATTGCGATGGCCATCTCACTCGGCGTCCGTCGCCTGATGGTCTATGGCGATTCAGATTTAGTGGTCAACCAGTGATGAAGAGAGGACGTGAGAAGCCCAGCCATGACTGGATACTGCAATGCAAGGAGGAAGCTGGAAAAGAAGTTCGAGGGGTTAGAGCTCCATCACATCCCCGATCTGAAAAATCAGCAAAGCAGATGGTCCGCAAAGATAGGTTCCAAAAGAGAAGCCATTCCGAGTGGTGTGTTCTTGGAGCATATACACACTCCGTCAGCCAAAGAAGATCCCTTCACAGAGGAAGCTCCACAACCCAAGAGTGCCACAGATCCGACTGAGGTTGAGGTCCCAGAAGGGTCGACTTAGTCATGGAGGTCTTAGTGGTCACTCCTGACTCGACAATTCCCTATATAGCGTATATCCTGAGAAAAGAGCTCCCAGAGTATGAGGAAGAGGCTCGGCAGATCGTCCGTCGATCCAAAGCCTTTACCGTTATCAAAGGACTGTTGTATAGAGAGAGCCCGACCGAGTTGGTCAAAATGCATAACGCCGTAAGAAGGTCGAATCATTCTCAATGATATCCACTGGGACCTGTGGTCACCATGCGCCCTCTCGACCATTGTAGCCAAAGCATACCGAGCCGGATTTTATCGCCGAGGGCGAATGAGATGGCAAAGGAAATAGTGGACAAGTGCGGCGATGTCGGTTCTACTCCAATATGTCACACAAGCTCGTCGGCTCAAGACCATTCCACTCGTCGCCTTTCGCAAGATGGGGGTTGGACATGGTCGGTCCCTTGAGAACAGGTCGAACTGGTTTCACGATGTCTTGGTAGCAATGACAAGTTCACCAAGTGGATTAAGGCTAAACCAATCAAGAATCTTGACGCCTGCATCGCTATTACCTTCATCGTGGAGCCGACGCTCAGATATGGAGTCCCGCACAAGCATCATTACGGATAATGGGTCGAACTTTGACTCGGAAGAATTCAGGATTTCGCAACTCTCAAGGCACACGAGTCGACTACGCTTCACGCCCATCCGCAATGAATGGACAAGCGTAACGAGCCAATGGCTTAATCCTCAAGGGTTTGAAGCCCGATCGATGCGAGATCTCAAGCATGCAGCTGGAGCATGGGTCGACGAACTCCCTTCGGTGCTTTGGGGATTGCGGACCACACCCAATCGGTCGACCAGAAGAACTCCATTCTTCTTGGTCTATGGAGCTGAAGCAGTCTTGCCGAGTGATCTTCTTCACAATGCTCCTCGGGTTGAGCTCTACAACGAAGCAGAAGCTGAGCAAGCGCGTCAGGACGCAGTCGGCCTTCTAGAGGAAGAAAGGGAGATGGCTCTGATCCGATCGACCATCTACCAACAGGACTTGCGTCGCTTTCATGCAAGAAATGTGAGAGGTCGAGCTTTCCAGGAAGGAGATCTAGTTCTCCGAGTGGATCAGCAGAAACAACATAAGCTCGCTCCTTCTTGGGAAGGACCCTTCATCGTCACCAAGGTTCTCCACAACGGAGCATACCGCCTTTACAACGTCGAACACAATATCAAGAGCCCCGAGCTTGAATGCGGATCTGCTCCGCCCATTTTACACTTAAAGTTTTTCACTCGGATGAGTTGTAATAAAGTACTTCAGAGTTCATGGATTTCAAATAATAGTGTCATAATTCCTTCATAATTTTTGTCACTTTTTATTTTTTTCCAAGAAATTTTCCCCAATGGGTGGCTTAGCTGCATCCGCTTTCACCTAAGTTTGTAAAAATCCCACCGAGTGGTAAGCCGACTTCCACTCGGAGGCTTAGCCGAATCCGCTTCGCCTAAGTTATAAAAATCCTACCGAGTGGTAAGCCGACTTCCACTCGGGGCTTAGCTCCAGCCAGTGCTCGCCTAAGTTATTAAAAATCCCACCGAGTGGTAAGCCGACTTCCACTGGGGCTTAGCTGCAGCCCAGTGCTCGCCTAAGTTATAAAAAATCCTACCGAGTGGTAAGCCAGACTTCCACTCGGGGGCTTAGCTGTAGTCCAAGTACTCGCCTAAGTTATAAAAAATCCTACCGAGTGGTAAGCCAGACTTCCACTCGGAGGCTTAGCTGCAGTCCAAGTACTCGCCTAAGTACAACGTACGCTCGCAAGGAGGACGAGGTGCAGGTCGACTGCGACCCTCTCCTCTGAGCTATGCCATAAGTACAATGTGTGCTCGCAAGGAGGACGAGGTGCAGGTCGACTGTGACCCTCTCCTCTGAGCTACGCCATAAGTACAATGTGCGCTCGTGAGGAGGACGAGGTGCAGGTCGATCATGCGACCCTCTCCTCGAGCCGCCACAAATACAACATAAAAATCCTACAGAGTGAAGAGCAAACCTCTCACTCGGGGGCTTAGCTGCAGCCCAGTGCTCGCCTAAGATATAAAAATCCTACCGAGTGAAGAGCAAACCTCTCACTGGGGCTTAGCTGCAGCCAGTGCTCGCCTAAGATATAAAAATCCCACCGAGTGAAGAGCAAACCTCTCACTGGGGCTTAGCTGCAGCCCAGTGCTCGCCTAAGATATAAAAATCCTACCGAGTGAAGAGCAAACCTCTCACTCGGGGCTTAGCTGCAGCCCGTGCTCGCCTAAGATATAAAAATCCTACCGAGTGAAGAGCAAACCTCTCACTGGGGCTTAGCTGCAGCCAGTGCTAGCCTAAGATATAAAAATCCTACCGAGTGAAGAGCAAACCTCTCACTGGGGCTTAGCTGCAGCCAGTGCTCGCCTAAGATATAAAAATCCTACCGAGTGAAGAGCAAACCTCTCACTGGGGCTTAGCTGCAGCCCGTGCTCGCCTAAGATATAAAAACCCTACCGAGTGAAGAGCAAACCTCTCACTCGGGGGCTTAGCTGCAGCCCAGTGCTCGCCTAAGATATAATAACCCTACCGAGTGAAGAGCAAACCTCTCACTCGGGGGCTTAGCTGCAGCCCAGTGCTCGCCTAAGGAATAAGTCGACTGCAGAGAGCATCTTGCTGTGAACCTGCAAAGGACATTTCGAGCCAAAAGCAATCATACTCAAACATCAAATCCAAGTTCAGATCGATACCTAAAGGAACCGAAAGTGCTCAGGGGCTAAGCCTGTTAAGGTTTATCGGTTACAACTCCACTCGGCATACCGAGGCAAATTTAAAGTGTCGGGCTTAAAAGAAGTTTTTACCCTCCGTGGAGGGCTGGAAGGAGCAACGAACTCATCAAGGTCGATTCCGCTCGCGATCCGAGTGGCAGCAGCGCGAAGGTTTCCATGAAGGACTGAAGTCGTGTTTCTTGGTGTTGGCCACCGGAGAGCCGCCAACTTGTCTTCTCACGCGTCTTTGCGGTGGACTCGGGCCGCATACGTGAGCAACATCTGCGCCACAACGAGCCGAGGACTTCTTCCACTCCTCGCACTCGATCGGGGACTCGATTCATCGAGCCATCGCGACTCGAGGTTATTCTCGGAGTGTCGCATACCGGGCCGAGCGCCGAGTCGATGCGGACGTGGCGACCTTCGCCTTGCAAGATAGTCCACGACGGCTGCAACACGGACTCCAAATCGGAAGACATTCATGGCAACTTCATCATTCTTTGGAGAATTGACGGGTCAAGGTTTGGTTCCAACGGCTAGTCTCTTCTTCAAAGTTTCGACAGACTCGCAAGGACAAACGCCGAGTCAAGACGGTGGTCGAATGGAAGCATCACGGTTGAAAATGTTGGTCGAGTATAAAAGGTTACCTTCGAGCATAAGGAACAATTTCTTGGCAAGTCCACCCGTGAAGGCTTCTGTGTCATTCTTCTTCCGGTCAACTGGTTGATCTTGTCGGTCGAGTAGTCTTATCGGTCTTCATCGGTCGACTTCCTTGTTGGCAATCCCAAGAGCAACTTTCGATTGGTATTTTCCTGCTCAAGCTTGGTTCTCGGGTTAACTTCGTCCGCAAGCTTGGTCTTCTCAGCTAGCTCAAAGTCTTTTTTCTTCTGGCCTCCTTCACCTTGCCACGCAAGTTATAGCAAGGTCAGATTTTGAAACAAATGAAGGGAAAAGGAGTAAATCGGGGTCTCACCGAACATACCTTTGGTCTCCTCCTTCGCTTCGTCGATTCTCCTGAACCAACTTCAGATCCAGCTCGAGCTGAATGTGCTTCTCGCTCCAGCTCGGTATAGCGAGCCGCAAGGTCACGTGATTTCTACGAAGAACCAATCGACAAAATGTCAAAGATAATTCACTTCCGAGTGGATAAGAGAAATTCATACGTTTTAAGACTACGGCCGAATGCAAGCATTCAACCGTAGTCTCGGGATTACACCGGTGGGTGCACTCAGCGTGCCCCACTAGTTCTATTAAAGACGAGTCGACCATCGACCCACAAAAAAAACAGAGACGATATTCAGATCAGAATCGATCGCCGTGATCGACCACGCCTCGGGACTACACCTGGGTGCACTCAGCGTGCCCCACCGGTTTCGAAATCCATTCGCTTCATCGAATGACGTAAAGACTTTACTTATAAAGTTTAAGGCCGATCGCCGTGAATGACCTTAGCCTTGGGGACTACACCCAGCGGATGCACTCAGCGTGCCCCCGCTAACACGGAGTTTTAATCAACACACCCACTGGGTGACTGCTATGGATTCCAGAAAGAGAAGTTTTGATAGCATATCCTAACAGAACAAGTGATGGTCGACTGACCTGAACGTTGCTTTGAAGGGCGGAGGTGGCGTCGTAAGCTGCTTAGCTCGCGTCCCAGATGGTCTTCATCTGCTCCATCATGGCCCCTGCTTGGCGTATCGCTTCCTTGGCAGCGCTGGCTTGGTCCTCTGGGACGTGGTGCGTCGCGAAGAGAGAAGGTTGTGCGGCACTCGACGAAGTGGGATGAGCACTCGTCAACGGCACCGCAAAAGACACAGTGTTTCGAGTGGTGTTCTCCCCCTCCATGTTCAGAGTTTCGGGCGCCGACACATCCTGGACCACCTTGCCGGCAGACGCCTTCCTGCTCCTCCTATGCTTCAGCGGTTCCTCATCCTCATCAGCATCATCAGGAAGGGTGATAACGACATTGGATGGAGCTACAGGAAAGAATCAGAGTTAGAGATCATGAGTCAGTCGACTAAAGATGGAATTAAGAGTATAGTACCAGGATTTGAGGTTGCTGCGTCCTCCATCTCATGGTCGTCAGCCTTGCCTGAGGTCTCAGAAGTTGCAGCACTGCAATTCCAAAGAATCAGTCGACTAATTCAAGTATCAACCATAGATAGAAGCTTGTACAAAACAAGAAGACTTAAGCAGCATGTTTACCCTGATATGGTGGGGATAGACACCTTCATCTTCGGCAGGAGCTTGGTTGGTTTTGACGGAGCCACCTTCGACTGCTTTGGCGCCTTTTGAGTCGGCGCCGGAGAAGTGGTCCGAGGGCGTTTGGTCGACTGCGAAGCAGTCGCAACCCCCTTACCACATTCAGTCGCAGGGTCATGGACAAGTTTCGACCGCCTTTCCGAGCGCGGTGGAGCAACCTCCTCCTCCTCCTCTTCTTCGTCCTCATCATCGTCGTCGTCATCATCGTCATCTTGGCAGCGTCGAGTCCCACTCCTCCTCGGCTCTCGCCCGCTTGCTTCTCCTCCTCGCCGGAGAACCGACCTCCATTGGGCATCGAGTACGATTCGGTGAGGGCTCGAAAGACGCCAAGACAGAGATCAATCGACCGATTTGCAGAACATACAGAAATAGACATGACAAAAATACAATGGAAGGCAGAGCAAACGAACCTTGTCGGGAACGCTGTGATGGTCGAGTGGAGGAATCCTCCTGGATCCACGGGGATTGTCCTTGTTCCCGATGACGCATGCCATCCACCTTTCCACCGTGGCGCCATCGATCGCTTCCGGTGGATCCGAGTCTCGTCTTCGCCGCATGAGACAACCACATGCAATGGCTCCGGGAATCAAGAGGCTGGATACGCCGCCAAAGAAAAACCTCCAAAATGTCCATGCCAGTAACACCGTCTCGAACCAACTGCACCACGCGATCCATCAGCATCTTCACGTCAGCTCTCTCCTCCGGAATCACCTTCAGAGAGGAGGGCTTGTTCACTCGGTCCATGGTGAATTGAGGGAGCCCACTCGACTGCCCCGGCGTCGACTCATTCTGGCAGTAGAACCAGGTCGACTGCCAGCCTCTGACCGACTCGGGAAACGTCATAGCTGGGAAAGTGCTCTTATTCCTCACTTGGATCCCCAGGCCTCCACACATTTGGACAACTTGGGTTTTCTCATCGCCTGGGCTCGCCTTCTTCACGGTCTGAGAGCGACACGTGAATATGTGCTTGAACAAGCCCCAGTGCGGTCGATAGCCCAGAAAATTCTCACACATGGATACAAACGCAACAAGATATGCGATGGAGTTCGGTGTGAAGTGGTGGAGTTGGGCTCCAAAGAAGTTCAGAAAACCACGAAAGAAAACACTCGGTGGCAAAGAAAATCCGCGGTCGACATGGGTGGCCAGGAGCACGCACTCACCCTCTTCCGGCTGGGGTTGCCACTCTTTCCCCGGAAGCCTTGCGGCGCCGTGGGGGATCAGCCCGTCGTCGGCCATGTCGAGGAGATCCTTCTCTCGATGGTCGATCGATCCAATCTCCTCGACCCAGCCCTTCGGCAAAGCGAGATCTAGACGAAGACCCGCTGCGACTGGTGGATCTCCCCTTCGCCTTCTCCGCCGCCGACGCCTTCTTTGCGCGCTCCAGCACCGCCGTCTTCTCCTTGACCATGGCTGCCGGCGAGATGCGCAAAGAGAAGCTTTGCAGAGGCGAAAGCGAGCGCGGTGGACGGAGACGAGGAGAGCTGAGAAGAAATGATGAAGCACTGTTTAGAAAACCCTCGCTGACCGCATTTATAAGATCCCTTCCGAGTGGATGACGGGTGGGCCAGCTCAGTCTAATCATATCCCGAAACAGTTGCATTGACGTGATACGTGGCGGAAAAAGCGGTGCGGAGATCGAGGCGTCTATGTCCTATCCCATCCGAGCGCCGCGGTCCGTTCGGCTTCACGCGCTTCCCCAAATTTCGTATCCCGTAGAATCCGCGAACGGTAGATCGATCTGTCAGACGCGGGATTTCCTGCGATCCATCGCTCGGGAACCGGCAAAGTTCAAAAGATCACTCGACGAAAGAAAAGAATGGATCGAGTCGACTGAAGAAAAGTTGCTCGTTATCAACAAAGAAGATCTTGATCCAAAACAATGCATAGCCAGTATGCAAAAGTCAATCGGAAACAGCATCAACTACTTCCTCACTCAAGCCTCAATCCATTCGGGGGCTAATGATGGATTCATGTACCTAGGGTAGGGTCATAGGCCTGATCTAAGTGCCCTACCCAAGGACATCCTTAGAAGAGATCACCTTCCAGTCGACTTATGAGGAACCCACTCGACTGACTTGAAGGACTCGACCATGAAGACTCACTCGACCACTAGAAGGCCAGGAGGCACTCTGCACTGCAACGGCCTGTAATTGAATAGACTTTATGGTAGTTAAGACATTTTTATGTGGGCGTTACAAGAACGCCCTGCACTTAATGTACTTTAAACCCTTCATTACGTGGGCTGGCGGGGTCTGGCAAGACTCTATATAAGCCACCCCTCCACAGCGTAAGGGTTCGCACTCTGTAACACATACACACATAATCCACTCGACCGCCTCAGGGCTCCGAGACGTAGGGCTTTTACTTCCTCCGAGAAGGGCCTGAACTCGTACATCGCTTGTGTTTACAACCTCTCCATAGCTAGGACCTTGCCTCTCCATACCTACCCCCACTCTACTGTCAGACTTAGAACCACGACAGTGGGTAAACAAATTACTGTCGAGCAATTGATAGAAAAGAGCAAAGTTATGACGATATCTAAGGCAATGATCATGAATATAAGCATCACGTCGTAACAAGTAGACCAAAACGATTCTGCATCTACTACTATAACTCCACACATCGACCGACTCCTGCCTGCATCTAGAGTATTAAGTTCATAAGAACAACGTAACGCTTTAAGTAAGATGATATGATGTAGAGGGATAAACTCAAGCAATATGATATAAACCCCATCTTTTTACCCTTAATGGCAACAATAAATACGTGCCTCGCTACCCCTACTATATAACTGGGTGAGGACACCGCAAGATTGAACCCATCACAAAGCACCTCTCCCATTGCAAGAAAAACCAATCTAGTTGGCCAAACCAAATTGATAGACCGGAGAGGAATAAAAAGCTATAGTATCATGCATAATTCAGGGAAAACTCAGATATTATTCATAGATAACCTGGTCATAAATTCACAATTCATCGGATCTCGACAAACACACCGCAAAAGAATATTACATCGGATAGAACTCCAAGAACATCGAGGAGAACTTTGTATTGAAGATCAAAGAGAGAGAAGAAGCCATCTAGCTACTAGCTATGGACTCGTGGGTCTATGGTAAACTACTCACACATCATTAGGGCGGCAAGGTTGATATAGAGGCCCTCCGTGATCGAATCCCCCTTTGGTAGATCACCGGAAAAGGACCCAAGATGGGATCTCACATGAACAGAGGCTTGCGGCAGCGGAAAAGTATTTTTTGGTGACCCCTCTAGGGTTTGGAATATTTGGATATTTATAGAACTCAGAGGCGGTGCAGGGGACTCTCGAGGGGCCCACAAGCCCAGGGGCGCCCCTGTAACATCCCAAATTTTCAATTTGGAATGTTATACGTTAGATCATCATTGCATATCATATTTTATTGCATTTTGGTTGGATCCTAGGTATTCTACGCAACTCAAGGACCCACGGAGAGAGTTGGGGGATTTCGTTATTTTCATATTTGAGTTTTCTCAAATTTTGAGAATAGGATCATTTGATTTCAATTATTTTATCTTCAAATATTTCAATTATAAAAATAAGAGACAGGGAATAAAAGGACTTTCCCAAAATAAAGAAATATTGAGGATTTAATATTAAAATCAAATAAGATTTTATTTCGGAGTTTTATTGCTATTTTATTTGATTTAGGAAAATGCGCGTTTTTCAAAATTGCATTTAGGTCCCAAATAAATGTTCATCTTGTCCGGCTTGATTTTAGAAGAGAGGGAAAATTTATTTCGTGATTTTGGGAGTCCGTTTAGTATTTCTTTTATTTGTTTTTCTGTGCAAAATTATTAAAAAAACGAACCGACCTAACCGGGCCGTGTCCGCCTGGGACACTGACCCGGCCGGGCCTTGAAAGCCCAAGGCGCCCGAGCCAGCCCCAGCTCGAGGCGCCCAGCCCGCTTAAACCCTAGCGCGCCGCGCGCCCTCGATCCGCGCATGCGCTGCCGCCGCTATCTATTGCCGCCGACGCCGCCTGTCCTGCCCGCCGCCCATCCCATTGCCGCCCGTCCTGCCGCCGCCGCCCGTCCCGCCACCGCTGCCCGACCCGCCCTGCCGAGGTAGCCGCCGGACTTGCCAAAGCCGTCGGCGGTTTTCTTCGGAAAAACCGCCCGTTTTTTTATAAAACCGCGGTTGTTTTTTTAGATCGGTTTTGTTTTTTTATTTTTTTCCCAGTTTAGTTTATTTGCGGACGTTCGTCCGTACGTTCGTTTTAACGAACAGTTTTCGTCTTTTAGCCACAGATAGTGAACATTCGTTCGTTAGCCTGTTCGTCCATTTTTCTTTTTCTCTCATTTTCCGCGATTATTTCTAATCCGATTTTCATTTTAGTATATCTTTTCGCTCGTTTATCGGAATCACGCGATTCAAGCGCCTAGAGTTTCATCTCGAAACCCTCTTTCCGTTTAACCAACTCAAACAAGTTTTTGCTGCTGTAAAATTTGACTTAGGTCCAGATTAGTAAACGAAGCTTGTTTCTTTTGATGTTTGAGTTTCGTTGCTTCGTTTGATTTGTTTCTTTTTGCAAACCGGAGTTCTTAAGTTGAACTTTCTGGTCAGATCTATTATTTGAGTTTTATCTGTGCATTAGATGAGTGCTTATTGTATTCTTGTTTGTTTGCGATAGAGTACCCGGAGTGCGCTGCTTGCTACTTCGAATCTGTAGGTTTCAGGGATCATCAGCAAGGCAAGTAAGACTTTGATCATACCTCTTTACTACCCAGTTTTATTGCATTAGATCAATCCTCAAACAATTGCATGATTAGGATCTAATTTAATATGTGGGTATTGGGAAGTAGATGAGGTAGCACCTATTACCTGTTTTATTATCAAACCCTTGGGAGTTACTTCTACGTTTGCTTATGTTGCTATGCTATGCTAGTAGACGTGGATTGGGTGAGTGTATCCATGACAGATGTGAGATTGTTATTTAATGGTTTACTTTAGGTGGCAACTTAAATTCACATCTGGGTGGACTGAGGCACCTGGGGAACCTAGTGTTGCCTGTATTTTTGGAAATCCCAGGGTACCGTGTGATTCTCCTATGGAGCGCCACCCAGGCTCAAAGGGATCATGAGATTATTCATGCTAGAAACTTCCGTGTGCAGCCGCAAGCTACTATGGGCTCTAGCATAGTTGAGTATGTTGCATGAGCTCTTGAAGAGGTAGACTAGCAGATGTAGGGGATGTAGGTTGGTACTGTCTACCCGGAGTAGAGAGCTAATGCTTCTGAAAGACCGTGTCTCGGTCATCCGTTTCTCAAACACCATGTAGTGCGAGAAATCAAGCGGAGGAGATCGAGTCTTGCGATGAAAAGTGCGCAAACCTATGTAGAGTGTATAAACTAATCATGGTTAGCCGTGTCCCCGGTTATGGACGTTTTGAGTATCTAGTACCTGGATTATCATGTGAATCTCATCATGTTACTAAATTAAATTTTGTTGGGTTAATGATGATGCTTAATTGGGATTGAGTTGGAGTAACCTTCTCAATGTTTAACAACCACCATGATAGTTAAACAAAATTTATTCCATTGTTGTAGGAAAAAATTGGGTTTATGCAAAAGTGTAACCATAGAGCTTTCTACTAGCCATATATGCATGTAGTGATAGATTTATTCTATTCATTACTCTCTATGTGTTACATTGCCAGCATACCATGTGCTGACCCGTTTCGGGCTGCAACGTTCATGTTGCAGACTTTTCAGACGACGAGTAAGGTGCCTTAGGTCGTGATCTTATACTCAGTGATGCCGTTGGAGTTGATGGACTTTCTTATCTTCCTGGCCTTCCGCTGTTATCGTTATTAGATGGCCTTAAGCCATATTTATTGTAATAAGTTCGCCTGTGAGACATTCGATGTAATAAGTGTGTGATTGCTACTCTGTTATAAATCCTTCAAGCACTGTGTGCGTGTCAAGATTACCGATCCAGGATGACACCGATGCACGAGATCGACTGCTTGAGGTCCAGTCGCTCTGACCCTCTAGGCGCGCCCTATGGTTTATCGTCTCCTCATGGGTCTTCTGCCCTCCTTTCCAAGTCTTGTAGGTGTCTTCCGGTCCAAGAAAAATCATCGCGAAAGTTTTATTCCATTTGGACTCTGCTTGATATTCCTTTTCTGAAAAAGCCAAAAACAAGGAAAAAACAGAAACTAGCACTAGGCACTAGGTTAATAGGTTAGTCCCAAAAATGGTATAATATAGCATATTAATGTATATAAGACATCCAGAACAGATAATATAATACCATGGAACAATCAAAAATTATATATACGTTGGAGACGTATCAGGGGCAAAGTTTGTACTTTCCCCAAATTTCAAACAAGCGCGTCCCAGTCTGAAACATGGTTCCCCCTTAGCCCCCCTGGTACGATTCCCATTCATACTTAGTGGGCGCCAAAACTACCTCTCCATCAGTCGTGAAACCCCAGTATCCTCTGTCCGCCACCCCATCCCGCCCATCAACCGCCGCCCTCCTCCATCACGCCGGAGCCGATACACCGACGTCGTCGCCCACCGCGACCGCAATGCCCTCCACGGCTAGTAGTTGAAGCACAGGACGAGATGCTTCCAGGATGCCGATGTGCGCTATACCCGAGCCAGTTCAACCACGCCGTTCTGCGCCTCACCGCTGCCGCTCCAACATCGCCACCGTCCACCACACCAGAGTTGTTCCCGCTACGCTGTCCTTCGCCGCCTCGGATCTGCTTCCCCTCCACCAACAGACGGCCACCACAACATAGTCAACAATTTGGCCATGGGTTCGTCCAAGGCTCCACTGTCGTCCGCAACATCGGGTCACCTGGTAAAACAAAGAACATCGCCGCGAAATCAGGAGGACACAACACTGGCAACTAGAACTGGTACTCCTCTTCCCTTATTCGTGCAAATCTTATGTGTCAGCTTGCACAGTATTCATCCCACAGAATACACTAGTTGACCGCTTCTTACTGCACCTCCTTCTCAATACTAGATGTTCCTAGTAACTCGTGATGCACAAGGTTTCTCGTCATATACTATTTCACCTTAGCTAGAGGTCAGTCGCCCCTGGATTTCAATTCCTTGTCAGTTGATTCCCAATTAAAGGAACCTCCACCTGCGGAGGCCCTAGTCTGCCTGTTATGCTGGGGAAGCAACGCCTCAATGTTTATCTTAGGGGTGTGTGGGGCCTAGGAGGTGCTGGTGCCCGATCTGGAGGTCGGCCGGGCTTAAAGGGATGGCCAGGGGGCGTTGCCAAGCACGGCGGTGGTGTGAGGTCGAGGGGAGGGCGGGCCCGCAGAGGCAGGAGTATGGGCTGGTGGTCACTGGCGGTTTGAGAAAGATCATCAACGGTAACTAGCAGGAGGTAGACGAAGGCCATCTGCCCATTCTTTGTAGGTCGGACGTTTTAGAAAAAAATCAGCTGACCTATTTATTTTTAGTCGGCTGTTATTTTGATAGGACCACATATGGTGGCGTGCCGGAGGAGTACCTGCATTTCCCATCCATCCTTGTGCTCATATTAAAAAATCCTAGAATCTAATTTCGTGTGTCATGCATGTTGTAGAGCTATATGTCTCCTCTCATTTATTTTTAAACCACATGCTATTTGCTACTTTTACAGTGCACTAGTTCTGCACTCACTTCACCCATACTCTCACTATTGTTATTTTATGCATGGGTATTTCAGCCTCTACCACACTGTTGATAAATACACAAAAGAAAAGAGAGAAGTCACTCCTGCTTAAGGCGCGGATAAGCAAGACACGCCTCAGCACTTTAAAGGGTGCAGTGTGAGAAGCCGGAGACAGTAAACGTAGCTCTGCAGTTGATGATCTTGTTCGCCATGAACTACCATCCCAGGTGCTTGCTTTAACTTTGCGGTGTCATATGTGGTTGCATGTTGCATATGGTGTCTAGCTTGTGTTCAAAAGGCTGAAGTCGGTCTTTATTAAGATAAAGAAAGAAATATTTTGCATGAGGGCGACGGCCGCAAAGAGTACAAGACCATAGAGCACCAGAAGCAGACTACCTAGTCAAGGCACGAGCCAGTGACAAGCCCAGCACAGATAGGCATCACCTGCAAGCCAACTAAAAAGCCACGATGGTGGCAAAGCAGCTGATGACCCACAAGTATAGGGGATCTATCGTAGTCCTTTCGATAAGTAAGAGTGTCAAACCCAACGAGGAGCAGAAGGAAATGATAAGCGGTTTTCAGCAAGGTATTCTCTGCAAGTACTGAAATAAGTGGTAATAGATAGTTTTGTGATAAGATAAATTGTAACGAGCAACAAGTAAAGAGTAAATAAAGTGCAGCAAGGTGGCCCAATCCTTTTTGTAGCAAAGGACAAGCCTGGACAAACTCTTATAATAGGAAAAGCGCTCCTAGGGACACATGGGAATATCGTCAAGCTAGTTTTCATCACGCTCATATGATTCGCGTTCGGTACTTTGATAATTTGATATGTGGGTGGACCGGTGCTTGGGTGGTGTTCTTACTTGAACAAGCATCCCACTTATGATTAACCTCTATTGCAAGCATCCGCAACTACAACAAAAGTATTAAGGTAAACCTAACAATAGCATGAAACATATGGATCCAAATCAGCCCCTTTAAGCAACGATAAACTAGGGTTTAAGCTTCTGTCACTCTAGCAACCCATAATCTACTTATTACTTCCCAATGCCTTCCTCTAGGCCCAAATAATGGTGAAGTGTTATGTAGTCGACGTCCACATAACACCACTAGAGGCTAGACAACATACATCTTATCAAAATATCGAACGAATACCAAATTCACATGACTACTAATAGCAAGACTTCTCCCTTGTCCTCAGGAACAAACATAACTACTCACAAAGCATATTCATGTTCATAATCAGAGGGGTAATAATATGCATAAAGGATCTGAACATATGATCTTCCACCAAATAAACCAACTAGCATCAACTACAAGGAGTAATCAACACTACTAGCAACCTACTAGCACCAATCCCGGGCTTGGAGACAAGAACTGGATACAAGATATGAACTAGGGTTTGGAGATGAGATGGTGCTGGTGAAGATGTTGATGGAGATTGCCCTCTCCCGATGAGAGGAGCGTTGGTGATGACGATGGTGATGATTTCCCCCTACCGGAGGGAAGTGTCCCCGGCAGAACAGCTCTGCCGGAGCCCTAGATTGGTTTCGCCAAGGTTTCGCCAAGGTTCCTCCTCGTGCCGAAAGGTTGCCCTCTATTTTTTTTCTCATAGAAAGACTTCATATAGGAGAAGATGGGCGTCGGAGAGCTACCAGGGAGCCCACGAGGTAGGGGTGCGCGCCCCGGGGGGGCACCCTCGTGAGCAGGGTGTGGGCCCCCTGGCCTTCATCTTTGGCGATGATTTTTCTTTATTTATTTTAAGATATTCCGTGGAGTTTCAGGACTTTTGGAGTTGCGCAGAATAGGTCTCCAATATTTGCTCCTTTTCCAAATTTGAATTCAAGCGCGGCATTCTCCTCTTCATGTAAACCTTGTAAAATAAGAGATAATAGCCATAAGTATTGTGACATAACGTGAAATAACAGCCCATAATGCAATAAATATTGATATAAAAGCATGATGCAAAATGGACGTATCAACTCCCCCAAGCTTAGACCTCGCTTGTCCTCAAGCGAAAAGCCGATAGCAATAAATATGTCCTCATGTTTAGAGGCAGAGGCATCGATAAAAATAAAATACGAGCATGAAGGCATCATGATTTTTTCCATAACAGCAACATATATAGATTTTGTCATATGATTACTTATGTTCAAGTGATGATCTTTTCACAATGCAAAAGTATGAATCAGAAACCTTCTTGAGCACCAACACATTATAACCTCAGTCATTGAAGCAATTGCAATTTATCATAACATCGGAAAGAGTCTATGTCAGAGCTTAAAAGCAAGTCCACATACTGAACTATCACTTAGTCTTCATAATTGCTAACACTCACGCAATACTTGTGGTTACGGAGTTTTAATCGGACACAGAGAAAGATAGGGGCTTATAGTTTTGCCCCACAACCTTTTACCTCAAGGGTAATGTCACAATAATAATTCATGCTCCCCTACATCCAATTAGATATTATATATATATCATGTTCTTTCCAACATGCTGAGCTTGCCAAAGGATAAAATGAAAAAGGAAAGGTGAAGATCACCGTGACTCTTGCATAAGGTAGAAGATAATAATAAAAGATAGGCCCTTCGCAGAGGGAAGCAGAGGTTTTCATGCGTGTTTAGGGTTGATGCACAAAATCTTAATGCAAAAGAATGTCACTTTATATTGCCCCTTGTATGTGGACCTTTATTATGCAGTCCGTCGCTTTTATTACTTCCACAACAAGTTCGTACAAAGCTTATTTTCTCCGCACTAATAAGTCATGCATATTTAGAGAGCAATTTTTTATTGCTTGCACCGATGACAACTTACATGAAGGATCTTACTCAATCCATAGGTAGATATGGTGGACTCTCATGGCAAAACTGGTTTAAGGGTATTTGGAGGCACAAGTAGTATTTCTACTTGGTGCTGAGAATTTGGCTAGCATGAGGGGAAAGGCAAGCTCAACACATTAGAGGATCCATGACAACATACTTGATCTCAGATATAAGAAAACATAACTTATTATGTTGTCTTCCTTGTCCAACAACAACTCTTTAGCATGTCATATTTTAAAGAGTGCTCCCAATCATAAAAGATGTCAATGATAATATATCTATATGTGAAACCTCTCTTTCCTTATTACTTCCTATTAATTGCAATGATGACCAAAGCTATATTTGCCAACTCTCAACAACTTTTAATCATCATACTCTTTTTATGTGAAGTCATTACTTTCAATAAGATCAATATGAACTCTTTGATTCTTTTTATTCTTTTTCTTCTATTCACCCAAGATCATGGCAAAATAATCAAGCCCTTGACTCAACACTAATCTTTATTATATAGCTCACGGACTCGATTACAAAGAAGGATCATAAAGCAAAACTCAAAACTAGATCATGCCATGACTTTATTCTACTAAATCAAGATACTACTAAAAGGATCAAACTAAGAAAAACGGTAAAGATAGGTGTTGTGATGGTGATACGATACCAGGGCACCTCCCCCAAGCTTGGAAGTTGCCAAGGGGAGTGCCCATACCCATGTGATTATGTCTTCGGGGGTGGTGAAGTAGGAGTTGTTGCATTTTTCTTCTCTAGCTTGCGTCTGAGGCTAAAATTTTCCTCCCTCGGATCCTCATTCTCGATCTCAAGTTTCATTATCTTTTTGCATAGTGCTGCCTTGCTGTCCTGCAAAAAACGAGGTGGGATAGATTGGACCTTAGGGAGGCTTGACTTCTTGAACTCCACATGCATATCACCAGGTTGAGGTAGTGGATCGTCCTCTTCATCGGAGCTTGTTTCCTCCTTCCTCTTTGGATCATAGTCTTCTTCTTCCTCCGTGGTCCAGCCATAATGTTCCACATCCCCATATACTTTTGGGTTTGCAATATAATCAGCCATGTAGCTCTCTCCCTCCAAATCTTGGGATGACATCTTGTTCCAAATCTGCAACAGGAACAACTCGAAACGAAAACAGAGGATATTTGCGTGATACGAGAGTCAAAACCTTCGGGAGAATATATAATGAATTTTTACTGACCAAAATACGTATCGTGCAAGAAAACAGAGTCCGGAGGGCACACGAGGTGCTCATGAGGTAGGGGGGCGCGGCCAGGGGGGTAGGGCGCGCCCTCCACCCTCGTGGAGGCCTCGTGTCCTTCCCGGACTGCTACTTATTTTTCTATATTTCTAAATATTCCAAAACGGAGAAATATTGCCTTAAAAATTGTTTCGGAGTCGGTTACTTACCGTACCACATACCTATTCCTTTTCGGAGTCTGGAACAGTCTGGAAAGTGTCCCTTATGTATTCCTCCAGGGTTACGGTTTCAATAATATTGGTTTCAATATTTATAGGATTACCTGAGATATAGTGTTTGATCCTTTGACCGTTTACCACCTTCGGATTTGTGCCTTCGAAGTTGTTGATTTTTATGGCACCGGAACGATAGACCTCCTCGATAACGTAGGGACCTTCCCATTTAGAGAGAAGTTTTCCTGCAAAAAATCTTAAACGAGAGTTGTATAGCAATACATAATCACCTACATTAAACTCACGCTTTTGTATCCTTTTGTCATGCCATCTTTTAACTTTTTCTTTAAACAACTTGGCATTTTCATAAGCTTGGGTTCTCCATTCATCAAGTGAGCTAATATCAAATAACCTCTTCTCACCGGCAAGTTTGAAATCATAGTTGAGCTCTTTAATAGCCCAATACGCCTTATGTTCTAGTTCGAGAGGTAAGTGACATGCTTTTCCATAAACCATTTTATATGGAGACATACCCATAGGATTCTTATATGCAGTTCTATTGGCCCATAATGCGTCATCCAGTTTCTTGGACCAATTCTTTCTAGACCTATTAACAGTATTTTGCAAAATTAATTTGAGCTCTCTATTGCTCAATTCTACTTGACCACTAGACTGCGGGTGATATGGAGATGCAATTCTATGATTAACGTCATATTTAGCAAGCATTTTACGGAAAGCACCATGAATAAAGTGTGAACTACCATCAATCATTAAATATCTAGGGACTCCAAACCTCAGAAAAATAACTTCCTTAAGCATTTTAATAGAGGTGTTATGATCAGCACTACTAGTTGGAATAGCTTCTACCCACTTAGTAACGTAATCAACAGCAACTAAAATATGTGTATATCCATTAGAGGCAGGAAAAGGTCCCGTATAATCAAAGCCCCAAACATCAAATGGTTCAATAACAAGTAAATAATTCATAGGCATTTCTTGACGTCAACTAATATTACCAATTTTTTGACATTCATCGCAAGACAAAACAAACTTAAGGGCATCCTTGAAGAGAGTGGGCCAATAAAAACCAGATTGCAATACCTTATGTGCAGTTCTATCTCCAGCGTGGTGTCCTCCATAAGCTTCGGAGTGACACTTGCGTAGGATCTATTCCTGTTCATGCTCAGGTACACAACGTCTAATAACACCATCTACTCCTTTATAAAGATGTGGGTCATCCCAAAGTGTCGCAAATCATAGAAAAACCTTTTCTTTTGTTGGTATGTGAAGCTAGGTGGTATAAATTTAGCAACAATATAATTAGCATAATCAGCATACCATGGAGTGCTACGAGAAGTGCTAATGACATTTAATTGTTCATCGGGAAAGCTATCATCAATAGGTAGTGGGTCATCAAGAACATTCTCTAACCTAGATAAGTTATCTGCAACGGGGTTCTCAGCTCCTTTTCTATCGACAATATGCAAATCAAATTCTTGCAGCAAAAGAACCCATCTAATAAGTCTAGGTTTTGCATCTTTCCTTTCCATAAGATATTTAATAGCAGCATGATCAGTGTGAATAGTTACTTTAGAATCAACAATATAGGGTCTGACTTTATCACAAGCAAATACAACTGCTAAAAGTTCCTTTTCGGTAGTAGCATAATTTCTTTGAGCATTGTCTAGAGTCTTACTAGCATAATGGATAACATTTAATTTCTTATCAACGTTTTGCCCTAGAATAGCACCTACAGCGTAATCACTAGCATCACACATAATTTCAAAGGGTAAATTCCAATCAGGTGGTTGAACAACAGGTGCAGAGACTAATGCTTTCTTAAGTATTTCAAATGCTTCTACACAATCATCATCAAAGAAAAATGGTACATCTTTTTGTAATAAATTAGTCAGAGGCCGAGAAAATTTTGAGAAGTCCTTAATGAACCTCCTATGAAATCCAGCGTGATCAAGGAAACTTCTTATACCTTTGATGTCCTTGGGACATGGCATCTTTTCAATAGCATCAACCTTGGCTTTATCAACTCCAATACCTCTTTCAGAAACTTTGTGCCCCAAGACAATACCTTCATTAACCATAAAGTGGCACTTTTCCCAATTCAAGACAAGATTAGTTTCTTCACATCTCTGCAAAACTCGATCAACGTTGCTCAAGCAATCATCAAAAGAGGAACCATAGATGGAAAAATCGTCCATGAAAACCTCACAATTTTTTTCACAAAAATCAGAGAATATAGCCATCATGCATCTTTGAAAGGTAGCAGGTGCATTACATAAACCGAAAGGCATATGTCTATAAGCAAAAGTACCAAAAGGGCATGTAAAAGTAGTCTTTGATTGATCTCTAGCCGACACAGGTATTTGAGAGAAACCAGAATAACCATCTAGAAAGCAATAATGTGTATGTTTGCATAATCTTTCTAGCATTTGATCAATAAAAGGTAAGGGGTAATGATCTTTCTTAGTAGCCTTATTTAATTTGCAGAAATCAATTACCATCCTATAACCTGTGATAATTCTTTGCGGAATCAATTCATCTTTATCATTAGGTACAACAGTAATACCTCCCTTCTTAGGGACACAATGGACAGGACTTAGCCACTGACTATCAGCAACGGGATAAACTATACCTGCCTCCAGAAGCTTGAGTATTTCTTTTCTTACCACTTCTTTCATTTTAGGATTCAAACGCCATTGAGGATCACGAACTAGTTTGGCATCCACTTCCAAATTTATTTTATGTTGACATAGAGTGGGACTGATGCCCTTAAGATCATCAAGAGTATATCCAATAGCGGCACGGTGCTTCTTCAGAGTTTTCAATAATCTTTCTTCTTCATGCTCTGAAAGGTTAGCACTAATAATGACAGGATATATTTTCTTTTCATCAAGATAAGCATATTTAAGATTATCAGTCAATGGTTTAAGCTCAAACACAGGATCACCCTTGGGTGGAGGAGGATCCCCTAGGATTTCAACATGCAAATTGTGTTGCAGAATAGGTTCCTGTTTAAAGAATACTTCATCTATTTCCCTTCTTTCATTCATGAACATATCATTTTCATGGTCTAGCAAATAGTGTTCTAAAGGATCACTAGGAGGTACGACAATAGAAGCAAGACCAATAATTTCATCTTTACTAGGCAATTCTTCCTCACGATGTTGTTTACTAAATTTAGAGAAATTAAACTCATGAACCATATCATCCAAGCCAATATTAACAACATTCTTTTCGCAGCCTATCTTAGCATTAACAGTATTCAAGAAGGGTCTACCAAATATAATGGGACAAAAGCTATCTTGTGGAGAACCATGAACAAGAAAATCAGCGGGATATTTGGTTTTTCCACACAAGACTTCGACATCTCTAACAATTCCCATTGCAGATATAGTATCTCTATTGGCAATTTTAATTGTAACATCAATATCTTCTATCTCAGCGGGTGCAATTTCATGCTTAATTTCTTCATACAAGGTAATAGGTATAACACTAGCACTAGCACCCATATCACATAAGCCATGATAACAATGATCTCCTATTTTAACAGAAATAACAGGCACGCCTATCACAGGTCTGTGTTTATCTCTAGCACAAGGTTTAGCAATTCTAGCAGTTTCACCACAGAATTGAATAACATGCCCATCAATATTATCAAACAAGAGATATTTATCAATAGCAATATTAGGTTCTACTTTGACTTGCTCAGGAGGTGTATAAGTTCTAATATTGCTCTTACGAACCATAGTTGAAGCTTTAGCATGATCCTTTATTCTAACAGGGAAAGGTGGTTTCTCAACATAAGAAGTGGGAACAACAGGATCATTATAAGTGACAGTCTTTTCTTCAACTTTAATAGGTGCAGCTACTTTTACTTCTATGGGAGGACGATATTTAAACCACTTCTCCTTGAGGAGATCAACATAGGTAGCAAAAGATTCACAGAAAGAAGCTACTATCTCAGAGTCAAGTCCATATTTAGTGCTAAACTTACGGAAAATGTCGGTATCCATAAAAGATTTAACACAATCAAACTTAGGTGTCATACCTGACTCCTTACCTTCGTTGAGGTCCCAATCTTCAGAGTTGCGTTTAATTCCATCCAATAAATTCCATTTAAATTCAATAGTCTTCATCATAAAAGAGCCAGCACAAGAAGTATCGAGCATGGTGCGATTGTTATCAGAAAGCCGAGCATAAAAACTTTGAATAATAACTTCTCTTGGGAGCTCATGATTGGGGCATGAATATAACATTGATTTAAGCCTCCCCAAGCTTGAGCGATGCTTTCTTCTTCGTGAGGCCAAAAATTATATATATAATTGGGATCACGATGACCAAGATGCATAGGGTAATACTTTTGATGAAATTCCAATTTCAATCTTTTATAGTTCCATGATCTCATATCATCACATAGCCTGTACCATGTCAATGCGTCTCCCTTCAAAGATAAAGGGAAGGCCTTCTTCTTAACAACATCATCGGGTATACCTGCAAGCTTAAATAGTCCACAAACTTCATCCACATAGAGTAGATGTTCATCAGGATGCTTTGTTCCATCTCCTGTAAAAGTGTTAGCTAGCAGTTTTTCCATCATACCCGAAGGAATTTCAAAAGGAGTTTCATTTTCAATAGGTTCAGTAGGTTGAGGAGCAACTCTTGGCTCTACTATACGGGGTGAAGATACCCCGAAAAAGCCCCTCGTAGAATTACTTTCCATAGTAACAAGTGACAGAAAATTTCAGCACACTATATAAATTTTTCCTTACCAAATTCCACCTACCAAAGGCGCTACACTCCTCGGCAACGGCGCCAGAAAAGAGTATTGATGACCCACAAGTTTAGGGGATCTATCATAGTCCTTTCGATAAGTAAGATTGTCGAACCCAACGAGGAGCAGAAGGAAATGATAAGCGGTTTTCAACAAGGTATTCTCTGCAAGTACTGAAATAAGTGGTAACAGATAGTTTTGTGGTAAGATAAATTGTAACGAGCAACAAGTAAAAAGAGTAAATAAAGTGCAGCAAGGTGGCCCAGTCCTTTTTGTAGCAAAGGACAAGCCTGGACAAACTCTTATAATAGGAAAAGTGCTCCCAAGGACACATGGGAATATCGTCAAGCTAGTTTTCATCACGCTCATATGATTCGCGTTCGGTACTTTGATAGTTTGATATGTGGGTAGACCGGTGCTTGGGTGCTGTTCTTACTTGAAAAAGCATCCCACTTATGATTAACCTCTATTGCAAGCATCCGCAACTACAACAAAAGTATTAAGGTAAACCTAACCATAGCATGAAACATATGGATCCAAATCAGCCCCTTACGAAGCAACACATAGACTAGGGTTTAAGCTTCTGTCACTCTAGCAACCCATCATCTACTTATTACTTCCCAATGCCTTCCTCTAGGCCCAAATAATGGTGAAGTGTTATGTAGTCGATGTTCACATAACACCACTAGAGGCTAGACAACATACATCTTATTAAAATATTGAACGAATACCAAATTCACATGACTACTAATAGCAAGACTTCTCCCTTGTCCTCAGGAACAAACGTAACTACTCACAAAGCATATTCATGTTCATAATCAGAGGGGTAATAATATGCATAAAGGATCTGAACATATGATCTTCCACCAAATAAACCAACTAGCTTCAACTACAAGGAGTAATCAACACTACTAGCAACCTACTAGCACCAATCCCAGACTTGGAGACAAGAATTGGATACAAGAGATGAACTAGGGTTTGGAGATGAGATGGTGCTGGTGAAGATGTTGATGGAGATTGCCCTCTCCCAATGAGAGGAGCAGTGGTGATGATGATGGTGATGATTTCCCCCTCCCGGAGGGAAGTGTCCCCGGCAGAACAGCTCTGCCGGAGCCCTAGATTGGTTCCGCCAAGGTTCCGCCTCGTGGCGGTAGAGTCTCGTCCCGAAAGGTTGCCCTCTATTTTTTTTCTCATCGAAAGACTTCATATAGGAGAAGATGGGTGTCAGAGAGCCACCAGGGGGCCCACGAGGTAGGGGGGTGCGCCCCAGGGAGGGCACCCTCGTGAGCAGGGTGTGGGCACCCTGGCCTTCATCTTTGGCGACGATTTTTCTTTATTTATTTTAAGATATTCTGTGGAGTTTCAGGACTTTTGGAGTTGCGCAAAATAGGTCTCCAATATTTGCTCCTTTTCCAGCCCAGAATTCCAGCTACCGGCATTCTCCCTCTTCATGTAAACCTTGTAAAATAAGAGAGAATAGCCATAAGTATTGTGACATAACGTGAAATAAAAGGCCATAATGCAATAAATATTGATATAAAAGCATGATGCAAAATGGACGTATCAGCAACCCACCTCCCGCCAGGCTCTCAAGTGCTCGATGATCATGCTCACCAGTCCAGCCAGGTGTCTAGCTTGCATATGGCTTCCAATTTGGCTAAATCGCATATGCTTAGTTTACACATTATACCTTTGAATATGACATGCTTTCATGTTTTTGTACATACTACTACATCTATCTACTAACCATGTTCTTACATCAAACTAATGTTCTTGTGTATCCCTCATCAATCACTTATGATGAGACAGGCATGCTCGTGGATCGATGTGAGAAAAGATCCTCTTTTAAAGAACGCATTGTTAGCCTCCCCACATGATTCCCAAGAAACAATAAGGCTAGATGAAGATAGCCAACGTAGCTCTGTAGTTGATGACTGCATTTCCCCTACACCACCATCGCAGGTGCTTGCTCTAACTTGGCGGTGTGATATGTGGTTGCATGTTGCATATGGTGTCTAGATTGGAATTCTTCCAATCTGGTTAAATTGCATTTGCTATTTTGCTTAGTTTATACATTATACCTGTTAATGTGACATGCCTTCCTGTTTTGGGTACATACTACATCTAGAATTTCCTTACATAAAACTACTGTTTTTTGTATCCCCCGTCAATCAATTATGACAAGACACCTTTAGTATATGTAGTGTGATATTGGTTGCATCTTTCATATGATTTGTAGTATGCACTGCTTCTAATTTGTTGAAATGCCATTTATGATGGGATGGTTTTAACTTGGCATAGTCATATTAGTTGCATCTTTCATGTGGTGTCTAGCTTGTATTGCTTCAAATTAGTTGAAATGACTTCTGCTTAGTTTACACAAATAGTTGTGAATATGCCATGTCGTCCTATTTTTCATACATATTCCATCCTCGTATCATGTGTTTGCCTTACATCAAAGTAGTGATTGTCAGAATCATGCATGAATGAGTTCTGAAGAGTGAATTTTATTGCTCTTTCTTGTAGTTTTATTTGACAAAGCAAAATCAATAAAGCGAAAGGAAATTAGCAAAGCAGTGGATAATGGTGCTCCTTGCGACCAACTGAAATAGAGAGCCTCTGCAGATTCTACTCCGCCATCCCCCCAACAAGATTTACAAGACAACACATGCATGGACACTCAACGTAGTTGTGTTGATGATGAGCATGTCTCCCCTAGTCCACCATCACAGGTGCTCCCTCTAACTCGGCACTATTATATGTGATTGCATGTTATGTATGATGTCTAGCTTGTATTGCTTCTAATTTTGTTGAATTCCATCTGCTTACTTTACACATTATACTAGTGAATAAGACACGTGTTCCTGTTTCTAGATCATACAATATCTGTCTTACAATATCTGTCTATCACACCATGTTCTTACATCAAAGTACTACTGTTGTGTAACCTGCAACAATCACTTATCATAAAACACGTTTTAATTGGGAGTGTGATATAGGTTACATCCCGCATTCTTTTCTAGCTTGTACTACTAATTTGTTCAAATTGCACCAATGACGAGACAATTTTAACCTGGTAGAGTGATATTCGTTGCATCTTACATATGGTGTCTAGATTTCATTTCTTCTAATTTGTTGAAATGCTTTTTGCTTAGTTTACACATCATAGTTGTGAATATGCAATGTTTTCCTTTTTTCTTACACATTCAATCATCCTATCATGCAGTCGCCTTACATTAAAATAGTGCTTGTCGGCATCCTGCATCAATGAGTTTTGAAAAGCGAATTTTATTCATTTTTCTTGTGGGTTTTACTTGACAAGGCAATAAAATTAAGTAAGAGGAAGGAAAAATTAAGGCAGGGACTGATGGCGGTCTTCCAGCGGAACCAGCATCCCAGGTGCTTTCTCTAGCTTGGCAGTGTGATATTTGCTTGCATGTTGCATACGGTGTCTAGCTGGTATCGCTTCTAATTTGATTAAATTATATCTTCTTAGTTTACACATTATACATGTGAATATGGCATGTCTTCCTTATTTTGCATATACTACATCTCTGTATTACATGTTCTAACATCGAAGTATTGTTTGTGTCTATACTGCATCAATCACTTATGACGAGACACCTTTAACTTGTTAGTGTGATGTTGTTTGCATCTTGCATATGATTTATTTCTTGTACTGCTTCACATTTGTTTAAACGCTAGTTATGATGAGACACTGTTAACTTGGCAGAGTACTATTTGTAGCATCTTTCATATGGTGTCTACCTTCCATTGCATTGCCTCTAATTTATTGAAATGCCTTCTGCCTAGTTTACACATCATAGATCTGGTTATCTCATGTCGTCCTGTTTTTCATGCATATTACATCCTCCTATCATGCGGTTGTCTAACATCAAAGTTCAGTTCGTCGGTCTCACGCATCAATTTGTTCTGAATAACTAAATTTTTATTCTTTTTCTTGTCGGTTGACTTTACATGGCAAAGAAAACAACAAAGGAACACAGAATGGTAGGGGATGTGTGTTAGTACTCGGGACACATGAAAACGGAAGCGGAAGAATTATGCAGATTCTGCTGGTACCGATAGTGCAATAGAAGGTCAAAGTCCACCAAATAATTATACAAACACGGTATCCCCTGCTACACCAACTACAAAACAATCCAAACCCAAATGAAAAGCCGCCACCCAACAAGCAACGACAGCCATAGTTGTTGCAGCACCTTCTTCCACAGTACCAACATCTGCACGAGTTACTCATTTGGCAACTCTGCTAGCGGCAAGTTCCCAAGCTCCCTTGCCACCTGTCACTATTCCAAAGCAATCTTGATATACGATGACTTGGCAAGATCAGATGAACCTTGTGAGCTTCAACAACAAGAAGGTAGTTGCTCGAGTCAAGTTACAGTTGCATGCTTCTTTATATGTAGTCTCACAGTTTGATGTACACTAACACTTGCCATGTTCGTTATTGAATTAGCACCTAGGTGCAAGAGGAAACAAACATCAGGGATAATGCTTGACAATTTAACTAAATCTAGAGGAGGAAGAATGGAGATCCGTTTTGAGGCAAGTTTAAAAAGGCCACGTGATGCTACAGAGTCAACCAAGTTAGTATCAGAGGCATCCATTGCCATTAGGTGTCATGCACGTATCCTCCCAACATGGATTCAGAACAAGAACAAAAAAGATGAAACCTAGTTCAACACCTTCCTCGACCATTTATCTATAAGTATGGTTATGTATGGAAATTTGTAATATCGTCTTGCTCTATCCCATACTTTCTTGGTTGCTGGTAATGAGACTCCCATAATTTTCAATAAATGAGGTTCAAGTTGGATACCCAAGATGATGCAACTAGACAAGCATGCACCCATATTTTCAAGTCTGCTCTGCGACAATATTGGTATAACTTGAGGAAAACTCACTTTGAAGGCAAGGCTAACAGTGAACTTGCCCAAACATCTCCAGTGGAAAATATGACAAATGAAGACTGGAGAGGCCTTGTTAAACACTGGTCTGATCCAAAGTATCAAGTAGGTTATATATATATGTGAGCAGATCACATGTTGAACTCCTTTTTACGCATGTGCCTCACAAATCTATCTTCTTCTAGGTGAATTGTTCAAAGAACAAGGCCAACCATACGAAAGTGAAATTCCAATAGACGACAGGATCTCATAGCTATATTGCACTCTGCGAGGCTCTTGTAACTAGCTATTGTTTCACTCTTTTCGTTGTGCCATATTATCAGATCTATATTGACTTGTTCCATATGCAGAGGAAAGCCCACAAGGATAAAAAAGTATCTGAACCAAATGTTGTGGAAATATTCAAGGACTGTCACACCAGCAAGACGAAGGGCATGACTACACCAGTCAAAGTCGCTGTTGTAAGTCCTTAATCCTCATGCCTTTTAACTACTACTTACTCTGACTTGTGCGTTGAGCTGCACGGTTTGCAGCCAATGTCTATTGCTCTTTTCAATTTTATACACAATTTTCTTAGTGTATCATTGCACCTTATAAGGTTTAAAAGAGAGGAGTGATGTTCCTTTGATCTTGATCTGTAATCTAGTTCCGTGTTGGACTTGCCCACACAACATTACAATTGCATGTTTGTCTGTTCTCAGTTGTTTTGTGATACGAATGATGTCATACTATGCTTACCGTATTATAAACTTTGTTTCTTTATCGTTAGCTGTCAATACAATGTGAAGAAATAGACAATAAATTAGCCATGGTATAGGTTCATATGTTTGGAACCTAGTATTATTATGTACTTTGCAGTAAAATAAAACTAATATTTTACACGGGTTCACCAAAATAAGTTTTGTATATAGACCAAAGCTATTATGTTTGATTTTGCTGCCTCCTTAATATCTTCTATTCTGGTACTATGGATGTACAAACTCAACTTTTTAGCAAGCTATGAAAAAAAGGTGGAACCGCCACCTTCTGAAGGTCTCGAGGCAACCATAACCGCAATGTCACCTCTTGCTGTAGTGGGTCAATACCTATTCAGTAACAGTGCCAAAAGTGTGTTCCTGCATAATACTAGGTTGGTTGTTAAGGCAATCTCGTCCAAACTGCCTCGTGATCAAGATATGCAAGCTCAAAACAATGTTATATCTGCGCTCCAGACACAAGTCCAATCCCTAACAGAGACCCATTGTGAAAAAAGGATAGCCGTTGTTCGATGTCGTCAAGATATGCATGGTTTTGAAACCAGACTATCGGATATTTGCTATGTTGTTCAGGAGCCTAGGAAAAATGAAGGCGAAGGTTATGGTGCTCCATCAGACAGTACAACATGAAAACATAATGGTCAGGTCAAATGAAGTGAGCTTCCGAACATTTGATGGTGCATTTATCTACCGGACTGTTAACTTTTATGTCAATCTTCCTTTTGTTATATGGCTGTAATTTGTTTTGTTGCGATACAACATTTGTTCTTAACATGCAATGACCGGCTGAAGAAAACAGCAAGCCATTTTTATATAGTGTAGGGTGTTGTCGAATTTCGGGTTCCGCAAACGCTTGAGAGGTTCGGAACTCTGGGGTGCATGCGGAGATCTCAACCTACCCAGCCTTCCGCTCACTAACCTCATAGTCGAATGCGTCGAGCTTGTAGGAAAGAAAGACACGGTAGTTTACCTAGGTTCGGGCCACCTTGCGGTGTAAAACCCTACTCCAGCTTTGTGGTGGATTTGCCTCGAGGGGCCGAGGAAGAACTAGTACAGAGAAGAACAGCCTCAGGAGGCGTGTTCTTGGGCTCAGGCGAGCTGGTGAGTTGGTGAGGGTGGAATGGATCCGATCGACTTGATCCCTCTCTCTCCATGGTGGTGGCTAGGTCCTATTTATAGTGGCCTTTGTCCTCTTACCGAATAAGGTGGGAAGGGATCCCACAACAGCCAAATTTGAAGGGAGACAACAAGTACATCCTATCCTGACTAAAGTGGTCTTCGCCTGCAAAAGCCTCTAGTCGTGACACTGCGATGGGCTCGGTGATGACCTCCGTCCTGCCGTCCTAGCAGTCTTGGTCTTCTTGCACAAGAATGGAAACTGTTGGTTGATTCCTCGGGACTCCGCGCATGCTGCTTGCCTCCCTTGCACCAAAGAGGAAACTGGTACTCGATGCCTGCTGGCGCCCGCCTGGCGCCTGCCTGGCCTTGGTCGTCATGGCTCATGTCATTCGAACCTCGTGAGGTGAGCCTTGCATAGAAATCTTCGCTCCTCAGGAGCCACCCTGAGGAGGCCGATCCCTTTGGAGGTCTTGGTGTCGTCCGCCTCGCAAGGCTTGGCCCCTCGCGAGGGTCTTGAGTTTGTCGATGTTGAAGCTGGGCTGTACCAGGCCATCGATGGAGCCACGTCATGGGCTGCAGGCAGGCAAGTCTAGGTACCCCCGTATCTAGAACACCGATAATAGCCCTCGGGCCCAAGGCACGCTCGGACTTGGCTTCTAGGTGAAGCTAAAGGGCAAGTGCGGAGCACCTCTGTAGCGACCCGACCTCAGATGGTCAAGTCTCTGTGCTTCCGTGTCATCCTTGGATCGGTAATGCTGACACACACAGTACTCGAAGGATTTATAACAGAGTAGCAATCACACACTTATTACATCGAATGTCTCAAAAGAGAACTTATTACAATAATATGGCTTAAGGCCATCTAATGCGATAACAGCGAAAGGCTTGGAAGATAAAGTGAGTCCATCAACTCCAACGGCATAGCTGAGCTGCACGGCAACGACCTATCGAACCTTACTCCTCGTCTGAAAAGTCTGCAACATAATACGTTGCAGCCCGAGAACGGGTCAGCACATGGAATATGCTGGCAATGTAACACAAAAGAGCAATAACAGAGTAATGCTACCACTACATGCATATTTGGCTGGTGGAAAGCTCTATGGTTACAGTTTTTGCGAAAAGCCAATTTTTTCCTACAACAAAGGAATATAATTTAACTTAACTATCATGGTGGTTGAAACATAATTGAGAAGGTAACCCCAACTCAATGATCCCAATTAAGAACAATTAACATCCCAGCAATATTAATTTAGAGTGATGAGATACATGTGAATACTCAAGTACTAGATACTCAGAATTGTCCATAACCGGGGACACGGCTAACCATGATTAGATTGTACACTCTGTAGAGGTTTGCGCACTTTTCCCCACAAGACTCGATCGCCTCCGTTGATTTCTCGCACTACATGGTGTTTGAGAAACGGATGACCGAGACACAGTCTTTCAGAAACATTAACTCTCTACTCCGGGTAGACCATACCAAACCTACAAAACCCACTACCTGCTGATCTACCTCTTCAAGAGCTTCACGTAACTTACTCAACTATGCTAGAGCCCATAATAGCTTGTGGCGGCACACGGAAGTTTCTAGCATGAATAAACTCAGTTCCCTTTGAGCCTGGGTGGCGGTCCATAGGAAGATCACACGGTTACCCCGGGATTTCCAAAAAAACAGGCAATCATTGGATACCCCATGTGACGCCCCCGATTTAATCGTACACTAATCATGCACGCAAACGTGTACGATCAAGATCAAGGACTCACGGGAAGATATCACAACACAACTCTAAAAGCATAAATAAGTCATACAAGCATCATAATACAAGCCAGGGGCCTCGAGGGCTCGAATACAAGTGCTCGATCATAGACGAGTCAGCGGAAGCAACAATATCTGAGTCTGGACATAAGTTAAACAAGTTTGCCTTAAGAAGGCTAGCACAAACGGGATACAGATCGAAGAGGCGCGGGCCTCCCACAGGATCCTCCTAAACTACTCCGGTCGCCGCGTCGGCTGACTCTTGCACGTAGTAATAGGCACCTCTAGTGTAGTAGTCATCATCGACGGTGGCGTCTGCTCTGAACTCCAAAGATCTGGTTGCGACAACCGTAAAGAAAGGAAAGGGGAAAAGGGGAAGAAAGCAACCGTGAGTACTCATCCAAAGTACTGCAAGCAAGGAGCTACACTACATATGCATGGGTATATGTGTAAAGGGCCATATCGGTGGACTAAACTGCAGAATGCCGGGATAAGAGGGGATAGCTAATCTCGTCAAGACTACGCTCGGCAGCCTCCGTCTTGCTGACATGTAGAAGAGAGTAGATGAAGTCCCCAAGTAGCATCTCCAAGTAGCATCTCCAAGTAGCATCTCCAAGTAACATCGCATAGCATAATCCTACCCGCAATCCTCTCCTCGTAGCCACATTGTTAGAGAGCGATCACGGGTTGTATCCGCACTTGAAAGGGTGTGTTTTATTAAGTATCCGGTTCTAGTTGTCATAAGGTCAAGGTACAACTCCGGTCGTCCTTTACCGAGGGACACGGCTATTCAATAGATTAACTTCCTGCAGGGTGCACCACATAACCCAACACGCCGATCCCATTTGGCGGACACACTTTCTGGGTCATGCCCGCCTCGGAAGATCAACACGTCGCAGCCCCACCTAGGCACAACAAAGAGGTCAAGACGCCGGTCTAAACCTAAGCGCGCAGGGTCCGGGCCCATCGCCTACGAGCACACTCAAGACGCTGCGTGGCGGCCGGAAGCGTAACTAGCCCCTAATACAAGTGCAAAGCTTACGTTCCAATCGCTCATCATCGCTTCCTCATAGTTCGTAGGTTTGTCATGGTCAAGTAACACGACCTCCAGAATAGGATTACTGTACCACTCTGGTGCGGATCTTACTCTGGTTTACCTACGAGATTCGGTAGTAACTTGATCTGAAGTTTTATGATCATCATCATTAACTTCCTCACTAATTGGTGTAGGTGTCACAGGAACCAATTTCTTTGATGAACTACTTTCCAATAAGGGAGCTAGTACTGTTACCTCATCAAGTTCTACTTTCCTCCCACTCACTCCTTTCGAGAGAAACTCCTTCTCTAGAAAGGATCCATCTTAAGCAACGAATATCTTGCCTTCGGATCTGTGATAGAAGGTGTACCCAACAATTTCCTTTTGGTATTCTATGAAGACACTTCTCGATTTGGGTTCGAGCTTAACAGGATGAAACTTTTCACATAAGCATCGCAACTCCAAACTTTAAGAAACGACAACTTGGGTTTCTTGCTAAACCACAGTTCATATAGTGTCGTCTCAACGGATTTAGATGGTGCCCAATTTAACGTGAATGCAGCTGTCTCTAATGCATGATCCCAAAACGATATTGGTAAATCGGTAAGAAACATCATAGATTGCACTATATCCAATAAAGTGCGGTTACGATGTTTGGACACACCATAACATTGTGGTGTTCCAGGTGGCGTGAGCTGTGAAACTATTCCACATTGTTTTAATTGAAGACCAAACTCAGAACTCAAATATTTGTCTCCGCGATCGATCGTAGAAACTTTATTTTCTTGTTACGATGATTTTCCACTTCACTCTGAAATTCTTTGAACCTTTCAACTATTTCAGACTTATGTTTCATCAAGTAGATATACCCATATCTTCTCAAATCATCTGTGAAGGTCGAAAATAACGATACCGCCATGAGACTTAACACTCATTGGATCGCATACATCAAGATGTATTATTTCCAATAAGTCCGTTGCTTGCTCCACTGTTCCGGAGAACGGAGTCTTAGTCATCTTGCCCATGAGGCATGGTTCGCAAGCATCAAGTGATTCATAATCAAGTGATTCCAAAATCCCATCAGATGGAGTTTCTTCATGCGCTTTACACCAATATGACCTAAACGGCGATTGCCACAAATAAGTTGCACTATCATTATTAACTTTGCATCTTTTGGTTTCAATATTATGAATATGTGTATCACTACGATCGAGATCCAATGAACCATTTTCATTGGGTGTGTAACCATATAAGGTTTTATTCATGTAAATGAACAACAGTTTATTCTCTTACTTAAATGAATAACCGTATTGCAATAAACACGATCAAATCATATTCATGCTCAACGCAAACACCAAATAACATTTATTTAGGTTCAACACTAATCCCGAAAGTATAGGGAGTGTGCGATGATGATCATATCAATCTTGAAACTACTTTCAACACACATCGTCACTTCACCCTTAACTAGTTTCGCTTATTACGCAACTCCTGTTTGAGTTACTACTCTTAGCAACCGAACCAGTACCAAATACCGAGGGGTTGCTATAAACACTAGTAAAGTACACATCAATAACATGTATATCAAATATACTTTGTTTACTTTGCCATCCTTCTTATCCACCAAATATTGGGGTAGTTCCGCTTCCAAGAACTGTCCCTTTGCGGTGTAAGCACTTAGTTTCGTGCTTTGGTTCAGCTTTGGGCTTCTTCGTGGGAGTGACAACTTGCTTGTCAATCTACTTGAAGTTCCCTTTCTTTCCTTTGCCCTTTTCTTGAAACTAGTGATCTTGTCAACCATCAACACTTGATGCTCTTTCTTGATTTCTACCTTCATCGATTTCAACATCATGAAGAGCTCGGGAATCATTTTCATCATCCCTTGCATACTATAGTTCATCACGAAGTTCTACTAACTTGGTGATGGTGACTAGAGAATTCATCAATCACTATCTTATCCGGAAGATTAACTCCCACTTGATTCAAGCGATTGTAGTACCCAGATAATCGAGCACATGCTCACTAGTTGAGCGATTCTCCTCCATCTTTTAGCTATAGAACTTGTTGGAGACTTCATATCTCTCAACTCGGTATTTGCTTGAAATATTAACTTCAACTCTGGAACATCTCATATGGTCCATGATGTTCAAAACGTCTTTGAAGTCCCGATTCTAAGCCGTTAAGCATGGTGCACTAAACTATCAAGTAGTCATCATATTGAGCTAGCCAAACGCTCATAACGCTTGCATCCGCTCCGCAATAGGTCCGTCACCTAGCGGTGCATTAAGGACATAATTCTTCTATGCAGCAATGAGGATAAACCTCCGATCACGGATCGAATCCACATCATTGCTACTAACATTTTTCAACACAATTTTTCTAGGAACATATCAAAAACAAACATATGAAAGCAACAACGCGAGCTATTGATCTACAACATAATTTGCAAAATACTACGGGACTAAGTTCATGATAAATTTAAGTTCAATTAATCATATTACTTAAGAACTCCCACTTAGACAGACATCTCTCTAGTCATCTAAGTGATCACGTGATCCAAATCAACTAAACCATAACCGATCATCACGTGAGATGGAGTAGTTTTCAATGGTGAACATCTTATGTTGATCATATCTACTATATGATTCACGCCGACCTTTCGGTCTCCGTGTTCGAGGCCATATCCGCATATGCTAGGCTCGTCAAGTTTAACCCGAGTATTCGCATGTGCAAAACTGTCTTGCACCCGTTGTAGATGGACGAGAGCTTATCACACCCGATCATCACGTGGTGTCAGGCACGACGAACTTTGGCAACGGTGCATACTCGGGGAGAACACTTCTTGATAATTTAGTGAGAGATCATCTTATAATGCTACCGTCAATCAAAGCAAGATAAGATGCATAAAGGATAAACATCACATGCAATCAATATAAGTGATATGATATGGCCATCATCATCTTGTGCTTGTGATCTCCATCTCCGAAGCACCATCATGATCACCATCGTCACCGGCGCGACACCTTGATCTCCATCGTAGCATCGTTGTCGTCTCGCCAATCTTATGCTTCTACGACTATCGCTACCGCTTAGTGATAAAGTAAAGCATTACAGGGCGATTGCATTTCATACAATAAAGCGACAACCATATGGCTCCTGCCAGTTGCCGATAACTTCGGTTACAAAACATGATCATCTCATACAATAAAATATAGCATCACGTCTTGGCCATATCACATCACAACATGCCCTGCAAAAACAAGTTAGACGTCCTCTACTTTGTTGTTGCAAATTTTACGTGGCTGCTATGGGCTTTAGCAAGAACCGTTCTTACCTACGCATCAAAACCACAACGATAGTTTGTCAAATAGACTCCGTTTTAACCTTCACAAGGACCGGGCGTAGCCACACTCGATTCAACTAAAGTGAGAGAGACAGACACCCGCCAGTCACCTTTAAGCAACGAGTGCTCGTAGCGGTGAAACCAGTCTCGCGTAAGCGTACGCGTAATGTCGGTCCGGGCCGCTTCATCTCACAATACCGCTGAACCAAAGTATGACATGCTGGTAGGTAGTATGACTTATATCGCCCACAACTCACTTGTGTTCTACTCGTGCATATAACATCAAACCATAAAACCTAGGCTCGGATGCCATTGTTGGAGAACGAGTAATTTCAAAAATTTCCTACGCACACGCAAGATCATGGTGATGTATAGCAACGAGAGGGAGAGTGTTGTCTACGCACTCGTGAGACCGGCGGAAGCGATCACAATGTAGAGGAAGTAGTCGACGTTCTCCTCGCGATCCGACCGATCCGGCGCCGTTACATTCGGCGCCCCGAAGTTCTTGACACACGTACAGCTCGATGACGCTCCTCGGGCTCCAATCCAGTAGAGCTTCGGGGAGGGAGAGTTTCGTCAGCACGACGGCGTGGTGACGATCTTGATGTTCTACCGGCGCAGGGCTTCGCCTAAGCTTTGCGACGATATGACCGAGGTGGAATATGGTGGACGGGGGCACCGCACACGGCTAAGGAACGATCCGTAGATCAAACTTGTGTGTCTATGGGGTGCCCCCTGCCCCCGTATATAAAGGAGGGAGGGAGGAGGAGGCCTGCCTAGGGCAGCCCCTCTCTCTTTCCCGTATGGCCCATAAGGCCCAATACTTCTCCCCGGCGAATTCCCGTAACTCTCCGGTACTCCGATAAATACCCGAATGACTCGGAACCTTTCCGAACTCCGAATATAGTCGTCCAATATATCGATCTTTACGTCTCGACCATTTCGAGACTCCTCGTCATGTCCCTGATCTCATCCGGGACTCGAACTCCTTCGGTACATCAAAACTCATAAACTCATAATATAATCGCCATCGAAACCTTAAGCGTGCGGACCCTACGGTTCGAGAACAATGTAGACATGACCGAGACACGTCTCCGATCAATAACCAATAGCGGGACCTGGATGCCCATATTGGCTCCTACATATTCTACGAAGATCTTTATCGGTCGACCGCATAACAACATACGTTGTTCCTTTGTCATCGGTATGTTACTTGCCCGAGATTCGATCGTCGGTATCCAATACCTAGTTCAATCTCGTTATCGCAAGTCTCTTTACTCGTCCGTAATACATCATCTCACAGCTAACTCATTAGTTGTAATGCTTGCAAGGCTTAAGTGATGTGTATTACCGAGAGGGCCGAGATACCTCTCCAGACAATCGGAGTGACAAAACCTAATCTCGAAACGCCAACCCAACATCTGCCTTTGGAGACACCTGTAGTACTCCTTTATAATCACCCGATACGTTGTGACGTTTGGTAGCACCAAAGTGTTCCTCCGGTAAACGGGAGTTGCATAATCTCATAGTTATAGGAACATGTATATGTCATGGATAAAAGCAGTAGCAACATACTAAATGATCGTGTGCTAAGCTAACGGAATGGGTCATGTCAATCAGATCATTCAACTAATGATGTGACCTTGTTAATCAAATAACAACTCCTTGTTCATGGTTAGGAAACATAACCATCTTTGATTAACAAGCTAGTCAAGTAGAGGCATACTAGTGACATTCTGTTTGTCTATATATTCACACATGTATTATGTTTCCGGTTAATACAATTATAGCATGAATAATAAACATTTATCATGAAATAAGGAAATAAATAATAACTTTATTATTGCCTCTAGGGCATATTTCCTTCAGGATAGTCGCAGACGGAGTGGCCACCTCCGAAGTCTTCTTCTTCAGTGGCATGTCGATGGAGATGTTGATGTAGCGCGCGCAGACGCCGGATCAGATACGCACGACCTCGACGCCCCCCTACCTGGCGCGCCAAAGATGTCGCGGCTTTGTGGGAGCACGAGCACCTATGGGGCAGGGGGCCCCTTCTTGTCCAAGCAAGGAGCGGGGGCGACTTGAGCGAGATCAAAGCGAAAGCGCGGGATTTTACCCAGCTTCAGAGCTCTCCGGAGAGATAAAACTCCTACTGCTGCTTTGTGTTTGTATTTGTTCTTGCTTGAGAGCATGGGTATGCTGTAGTCTGGAGTGAGTCGAATGAACCCAACCAGCCGAACCCCTTCTACATGCGCATGGGCCTCCTTTTTATAGGTTAAAGGGGTTACCGACAGGTGGCAGCATAGAAAGAGGGGCAAAAAGGTAAAAACACGGGTTGGTACAACCACTATTAACAGTGTCCCCTACCTAACTCTGACGGCAGGGGACAAGGCATTTAATGCCCATCCGGTCGCCCCAACAGTGTAGGAAAGGACCGTTAGGGGCGCCACCGATTGCCACGATGGCCTCCTTGTCAGCTTCGCTTGCCACCTCGCACCACATGGCTGCACAGCGCCTCACCACGTGCTCCTGGGATGGTCCTGGGGTGACACGTCGTTGGATGCGCTGGAGCTCGGGAGCAGGGTGGCAGTCTTGTCGCACCCGCAAGCTTGCCGCTCGTCGGGTCTTGCCGGGACGCGCGGCGCGTCGCGGAAAGTCTTCTGAAGTGCCTTTGTTGGCCTTCCCGGCAAGCTCCTCTTGCCGGGGTCTTGTCCTTCCCGGCAAGCTTCTCTTGCCGGGGTCTTTGTCCTTCCCGGCAAGCTCCTCTTGCTGGGGCCTTGTCTTCTCTGTTAACACTTTGTTCTTAAATGGCAGTAATATGAATAGCGGAGGATATTGGCGGACGCCCGGCAAGCCTTGCCGCGGGACGCTGCGACTGCCCGTGCACAAGTTCGGGGTACTGAGGTACCCCTATCTTAGTACGCCGACAACAACGTCTATGCTGGGCCGATCCCTCCTTTCTCTCGCTTCTTCTACGTCGTCCTCTGCCATTATGGGATCCACGCCCTCCATCTTCACCCCAATTCCGTCCTTCTCCTATCAATCTTTGCCTTCTATTGTGAGGGACTCATGGGGGTGATGCCCTCCATCGCGTTGCTTCGACACTTCTTCTTCCTCCGGGTGAACAGCAACCAGCGCACAGGGTGCGCTTGCTTCGTCGCGGCTAACAGAAGCAATGCGATCTCCCGTGCCGGGAAGAAGGTGGAAGACTTCCGGAACAAGTGGATCCTCATGGACGCTAAGCGCTCCCATGCCCTGCTGGAGCTGCCAACTGGGCTCCGACGTCTGGGGACGGGTGGTCTCACGAGAAGCTCACTGACCCCTTGGCGCAACCGTTGTTGAAGAAGATGACGGTTGACTTGAAGGAAGAGAAGCTGACGGGGGCCATGATCGTTAGGGAGTTCCTGACGCAGCGCCTGGCGCCGCTCCAGGAGCGCTCCCGCCCCTTGTGGAAGCTTGGAGGCGCGGAAGACAAGCTCCGGCTGCGTTCAGACAGCCTGCATGATGAGGAGTTGAGCAAAGTTATGCACTCCCTGCTCAGGAAGGACCAGGGCGCCCCCCCCCCCCCGGACGACCGTCTCCCGCTGTACCGCCGAGACGATGGGGAGAGGATAGCCACTGCCATGCCTGTCTTCAATGAGCGCGGGCTCGTGTCGACGGAGCCTCCCCAGCCGGTGGGTCCCCTAGTGGACGTGTCTTCTGGTGACCTCTCCTCTGAAGCCACCCAGGACGAGGAGGGGGAGAGCTCCTCCCCACGGCAGAGCGACCTCCTCCGCGACCTCTCCGACGATGCTGGTGCGTAGTCGGTCAGGAAGTCGACTCGCTCCGCCGGGGTTACCACAAGATCCGGGGGGACCCCTTCAAAGAAGCAGCGGCAAGGGGTCCCGAAGAGGGGCAGGTCAGCGCTAATTCCCCTAGGCAGCGCTCCTGCCTCACCGCCATCATCCAGCGCAGGGTCGGCCACGTGCTCGCCCGCTCCCAAAAACACAGCGCCACCCGCGCCCGTGAAGTTCGCACTTATGGGCCTGAAGAGGAACTACGTCGCCATGGACCAGTATGTGCCCCTCCTTGCCCTGGCTCTTGGATTTTTGATGTAGTGTTTAATATCTTGATTTGTCATCAGGTCGCAGCCGGTGCCGAAGAAGAAGAGGGATGCTAGAGCCGCCGAGATCAAGTGCGCTGCTATGGTAGTCGCAGCTCCGGCGCAGAGGGGCGCAGCAGCTCCTGTCAATCCTGCAGCGGTGCCATCCTCCCGAAGCTCTAGGGCCAAACTCAGGAGGAAACGGCTCCCGCGGCTGAGCTGACCCCGGAGGCGCCTATCCCCAACTCGCTTGCTAGTGACCGAGGCTTCCGGAGCCCCCAGCCCTATCTGTTGCTGCTGTTCCGCCAGTCTTGGTGTTGGCAGCGCCTCTTCTTCCATCCTCTACGCCGTCGGGCCATGGTGCTTCCGCCGCGTTTGGAGCCTTGGAGGAGGCCCGCTCCGCGCTGGACCAGCTCCAGGATGATCTTCAGGGTCTGGACCAGCGCAGGGCGTTGGGGCGCCTAGAGCTGGTCTCGGGGTGGCTCCGGGCCGATGCTTCTGCCCGGACGGCCTGGGGTCAAGCCGTGGCATCCGCGGAGGAGGGCCAGAGGATGGTCGGCTTAGCCGCGGCCGAACGTGATGTGGCGCTGAAGGAAGCCAAGGACGCAGAGGAGCGGTGCCGTGCGGTGGAGGCTGAACTGAAGACCCTCTAGGATTGGCAGGCCACCCAGGCCAATCAGCTCAAGGTGCGGGAGGAGGAGCAGGCCACGGAGCGCAGCCGCCTAGAGAAGTTGAAGGAGGAGGTGGAGGCGGCCCAGGCGGCCCTCAAGCTTGTCTCCGACGAGAAGGCTCGGTTGGAGGCCAAGGAAAAGCTCCTCGCCAAGGTTGAGGAAGTAGCCACCGTGGAACGCAGGACCTTTGTCTCTCTTGAGGCAAGGTCCCGCAAGGCGTTGTAGCAGCTCTTCAGGGGCGCGCCCTAGGAGCTAGCGGTGACTCTAGAGCAGGGTCCTGCCGTTTTGCTTCCCCAGCTCATGGTGGCGCTGGAGGGTGTTGTCGTCGGGCTGGGCCCCATGGTGAAGGGAGAGGCCCGCGCGCTATCTTCCTCAGTCATGACGCGTGTCCTCAGCCATCTCTATCTTTAGGACACCCACTTCGACTTCGGCGCTTTGCTCGAGCCCGTGGACCCAGACTCCTGCACCATTGCTGCTGAAGCCGTGAAGGGTCACGTGGAGGCCCTGCTGAAGAAGTTCCTCGCTGTCGGCCCAACGGCCAGGGCCAAAGGCAAGGATGACGGCGACATCATCAATGGCGGGACTCCACAGGCGGGCGATGGTGGCATCCAAGGTTGAAGAAGAGGCCCGGTGGTAGTGCTTCCCCCTGCTTTTACTCTGCAACATGTACCATGCCTCGCGGAGGCGTAAGAACTCATGCTCGGTACTTTTGCGAAACAATATGTTTTGTAATAATTTGCTAGAATTTTGCGATCTCTTTTCTGTTTGCTTTAGCGTTCTGCATCGGCAGGGCCCGGCCCCGAGCATACTTGAGCCGTTGTTGGATCGTCCGGATCGCCAGGATGAGGCCAAGGGGTGAGGGGCTATAGGGTTAGTTAGGCTCCTGAGATGCGATGCTCAGGAGTCCCCCTTAGCGTACGAACAGCTTGGGAAAGGAGGCACGAGAGCAGGCCTTGGTGTTCTGCGTCATTAGGGCCCGGCCCCGCGCGTACCTCAGCCGCCGTTGGGTCGTCTGGATCGTCAGTACGAGATGAAGGGGTGAGGGGCTATGTGGCCAGTTAGGCTCCTGAGACGCAATTCTCAGGAGTCCCCTTGACATACGAACAGACCATCATACCTTTCCTCGCCGGGCTCTCGCTCGGGAGGGGGCGCGAAGACCAGGTCCGTGGGGCCTAGCAGGGTGGCGTATGCCAGGCGTGACCTAAGCGTAGCCCTCATGCCCAGCCCCCTCGTGCTACTATCCCGAGGGAAAGCAGCGCGGTGAGGCTAGACATTGAGCATGGAGGCTCCCTGAGGTTGTTGCAGCTTGGTGAAGCCGGACTCAGTTGTTTATCACCAGCGCGGAGCATGACGCTTCCGCTCTTGCATGGGTATAGCCGCTCCTCAGCAGTGTCAACTGCTAGCACGGAGCATGGTGCTTCCACTAGTACGTGGGTGGGGTGTCCCTCTGAGGAGAACCCCCGCGGCGTGTACAGCCCCGCCCTGACATGTGGCTTGCATGGCAGGGCTAGAAGAGATGTGTATGGGCACTTGTGATCCAGTGCGGGACTCAGCGAGGCCCTACCTCAAGGAGGGTTGCGCCTGAATTTGATTAGGAACACTTGTGACAGTCTTGCAAGATGGTTAGGCAACCTGCACCGAGTGAATATCCCAAGGTTATTGCATGAGAAGGCCAGACACCAACGACCCCAGGAGGTGACGTGAACGGGGCCGGCCCGCCAGACAGAGCTCAGCCGCTGGGTTTATCGATGCTACAGGGATGGGCCCGAGCACAGACATCGAGCCCAGTCTTCTCATGCAAAGGTTCTAAAGAAAAACAAGCAGCGCGCGGCTCCCGTGGTGACGAGGCACCGGATCGCGCGCCCTCACTCGTCCGCCCATGATAAACTCGTGCGAGAACAAGGCACCAAGGGCCATGGGAGGTGACGTACACGGGAACTGGCCCATGAGCCAGGGCTCATCCTCTTGGGTTTAGCGATGCTACAGGGATGAACCCGAGCACAAACGCCGTGCCAGTCCTTAATCAAGAGGCAGTCGTGGGTGGGCTTGCAAGGGCGTGAGACATTCATGGCGACGAAGCACCGAACAGGCAATTGATAATCTTAAGGAAATTCATAGAAGGAGGTAAACCAGTTCTGATGAATGCAAGAAGGATACATGCTGCAGGGACGGACCCACGCGGCTTGGGGATAGTGCATCCCGAGGGGCGCCCCCAACTGAACGAACTAAAAGATGTCACCTGGCACCGTTGCTGAAGAAATCTTGGGGTAGTAGGAGGTGTGCGCTGCTGAAGCCGCTCCTCATGAGCCGCCCTGGCCTTGAGCCTCGGGAGGCTCTGGGGGCCCAGGGGGCTCGTGATGATCCATTGCCATCTCCGCCTGGATCGTCTGGTGCCTAGCCTCCCGAGCTGCTAGGATGTCCCACATGTGGCATTGAGATGCGATAGCCGCGCTCAGCAAGCCGAAGGGCATGCAAACGTAGTTGTGAGGGGGACCCTCGCATCGGCCAACACGGGACGGACAGAAGAGCTCATGAGACGTGGCCCTGTTGAGCCCTGGAATGTCGATGCAGACGCGCAGCTCCTCGTCCTCACCAGGGCAGGGAGCCGCGCCTAGTGGTGGGTGGCGATTGCCCCGCATAGCCCTCGCCTCCTGAATCTACTTGACTGCCTTGCTAATGAATTCCCAAGCCCCTGGTGCCTCGCACCCCGCGCTCTCTCCTCGGAAGCGTGTAGTGAAGCATACCTCCACATGGTGCCCGAGCGCCTCCCTCGTGACGTTGGCCAGGTCAGAGGCCCTCCAGAGAAGAGTCCCCCGAGCCCAGCCTTAGAGGGGCGCCGGGCGCACCTTCCTATACAAAAGGTGAAGGTGCCCCGTTCACATACGTGAGGCTCAAGGTGGCACCATCATACGCCGCCTCCTCCTGAGATCCTTGGCTCAGCAGTTGCTTCTTCTTCTTGGGGGCGACCTCAGGAGGGGGAACAGCGCCCTCGTCTTTTCAGGGTTCTCAACCGCTGCAGCCTAGTAGGCGCGCTCGAGAGAGCACACCGCGTCCTTCTCCTCGCAGGCGACCGTGATGATGCCACAGCTCCCCGGCATCTTGAGGATGTTGTAGCTGTGGTGCGTTTCCTCCATGAACTTGGCGAGAGCTGGGTACCCAAGGATGGCATTGTATGGAAGGCGAATGTCGGCGACATCGAAGTCGATGAGCTCGGTGCAGTAGTTATCGCGCTTGCCGAAAGTGACGGGGAGGCGGACTTGCCCGATTGGGTGCGTGGAGCCATCGGTCACCCCTGAGAAGGGCTTGGTAGGCTGGAGCTGGTGGTATGGCACTTGGAGCCGGTTGAACGTCTGGATAGAGAGGACATTGAGCCCGGCGCCGTTGTTGACGAGTGTCTTGGTGATGTGGACGTTGTTGATGATGGACGAACAGAACATTGGGAGCACACCAGCTGTTGCCGCGCACTTGAGATGGACGGAGGAGTCAAAGGTGATGGCGTACTTGGACCACCTGAGCGAGCGTGTCGCTTCAAGCTAGGGGAGGGCTGCGTTCACCTCACGCGTGAACTGCTTGAAGATGCGGTGAGAGGCTGGAGCTTGGGGCCCGCCCAGGATGCAAGCGATGGCACGAGGCTCCTGGAAGCCGCCAACCCCCTCGTCTTGATGGTGGTCTTCATTCCTTCTTGGCGGTGGTGGCAGCGGGGGAAGGCCAGCGTTGTCCTGAGGACAATCCTCATGAGGCTGGTCTCTCCAGGCCCCCTCAGGAGGCTAGCCTTGCCAGCGGTCCTCCCGAGGCTGGTCATGCCACTCCTAACGATGGTCGCGCTGTCCCAGCGTGCTCCACCTCGGTCACCTCCGCAGCCGTAGCCTCGATCATTGCGCTCGGGGCGACAACCAAGTGCCCGATGCGGATGGGACTGAGCTCCTGACAGTCGTTGGTGTTGTGGCTGTGCACGTTGTGGAAGATGCAGAATGGACAACTACCCTTGGATGACTTAGGGTGATCGCAGCCGTGCTTCATCTCTGGCTCGACCACGAGCACAGCCGGTCCCTTGCGCTTCACATCCTTGGCCTTGGCCTTCTTGTCTTCTATGTCTGCATCAGGGAGCTCGAGGAGGGAGAGGCGTCCCTCCTCAGCTCTTTCACACTTGTTCGCCATGTTGAACATCTCCAAAGTTGTGCATAGGTCTTCGTGTATAGCGAGCTCCTCCTTCATCTTGACGTTGCAGACGCCATCAGTGAACGCTGAGATGATGGCTTCGTCCGACTCCTTGGTGATCTTGAGGCAAACGTTGTTGAAGCATTGTATGTACTTCTGCAGGGTCTCTCCTGGCTGTTGCTTGATGCGCCATAGGTCACCCGCGACCGGCCGGCGGTCGCGTGTGCCCTGTAAGTTGGCGATGAAGCGCTCACGCATCTCGTCCCAGGAGGAGACCGATCCCACAGGGAGATTCAGGAGCCAGGAACGTGCACCATCCTTAAGAGCGGGGAACCAGTTCGCCATGATCTTCTCGTCGCCGCTGGCCGCATTGATGCTCAGCTCATAGAGCTGCAGGAACTCGGCAGGGCCGACGGTGCTGTCATAGCGTGGGGGCAGGTTAGGCTTGAACTTCCCCGACTAGATGACGTTGCACAGCTCCGGAGTGAACGCGCGACACCCTGCTGTGGTCACGGGAGCCCATTAGGGTGGTGGAGCTTGGTCTTGGTGCTCGCGCACAACCACCATAGGCGGCGCACGGCCTTGGTGTGGAGGTGCTAGGAGTGCACGTGCATCTTCTTGGGGCTGCTGCACCACTTGACAGCTTGCTTCATCACGCACGGGCACTTGACGTTGCGGGTCATGCCGAGGCGCCACCCGCCTTGGCTCAACGATGGCACCCTGCATGGGAGGTGGAGGAGGCACTCCGTGCGCCACGTCGCTCGCAGCAGGCGACAGCTGGGGCAGCGAGCGGGATGGTGCAGCAGAGTCTCCGGCGGCGCTGACGAGCTTGGCGATGCATTCGAGCCACTCCTCGTAGAAGTCGTCGACTGGGCGGGAGCGCAGGAGCTCCCACGCCATGAGCAGTGCGGCCTGCGCGTTCGCCGGGCCTCGACGTGCGTGGGAGGACAAAACGGCCGGAATCGGCGAAGGAGTAGCAGTGCGCCCGTCGCGGCGCACGGAGGGGTGCAGCGATGAAGCTTGCTGCTCATGGCCAGCAGGGCCCGTGGCGGCGTTCGCCGCTGGCCATGGGGGACGGCGAGGACAGACGGTGCCCGCCGGTGCCGTCTGAGCGACGCAGGCTGCAACCGCGGCCTGGTGCTCAGCGCGAGCCCGACGCACGTCAGCCATGGAAGTGTCAGAGTAGTGGTGGATCGATCGATGGAAGAGAAGATCTGACGCACCCCTACCTGGCGCACCAAATGTCGGATTTTGGGTTCCACAAACCGTTGAGAGGTTCAAACTCTGGGGTGCGTGCGGAGATCTCAACCTACCCAGCCTTCCGCTCACTAACCTCACACCCGAATGCGTCGAGCTCATAGGGAATGAAAGACACAACAGTTTACCCAGGTTCGGGCCACCTTGCGGTGTAAAACCCTACTCCTGCTTTGTGGTGGATTTGCCTCGAGGAGCCGAGGAAGAACTAGTACAGAGAAGAATAGCCTCAGGAGGCGTGTTCTTGGGCTCACGCGAGCTGGTGAGTTGGTGAGGGTGGAATGGATCTGATCGACTTGATCCCTCTCTCTCCATGGTGGTTGCTACGTCCTATTTATAGTGGCCTTGGTCCTCTTCCTGAATGGAGGCGGGAAGTGATCCCAGAACGGCCAAATTTGAAGGGAGACAACAAGTACATCCTATCCTGACTAAAGTGGTCTTCGCCTGCAAAAGCCTCTGGTCGTGACGCTGCGGTGGCTCGGCGATGACCTCCGTCCTGCCATCCAGGCGCTCTTGGTCTTGTGGCACAAGAATGGAAACCTTTGGTTGATTCCTCGGGACTCCGCGCCTGCTACTTGCCTCCCTTGCACCGAAGAAGAAACTGGTACTTTGCGCCTGCCTGGCGCCCGCCTGGCCTTGGTTATCATGGCTCACATTATCTGAACCTCGCGAGGTGAGCCTTGCATAAAAATCTCTGCTCCTCAGGAGCCATCCTAAGGAGACCGATCGCTTTGGAGGTCTTCGTGTCATCCGCCTCGCAAGGCTTGGCCCCTCACAAGGGTCTTAAGTTTGTCGATGCTGAAGCTAGGCCATACCAGGCCATCGATGGAGCCATGCCGTGGGCTGCAGGCAGGCAAGTCTGGGTACCCCCATATCCAAAACGCCGACAGGTGTTCCCTATATTTGCACTGGTGGCGAACTTTGATGCCGAGTAGATGTAATCTGTGCAATCACCTTAATAGCCTAGCGTTAGTTTCTAGCTTATTTATTTTCCTAGTCTTCTTTGTCCTTTGTTTACTAGTGGCCGCAACAACCACGGGCCAGATATGGACCGTGGTAACCTTGAGCCTGATATGGGCCACGGGATCAATGGGCCTTGTACGGGCCATAGGATCAATGGGCCTCCTACGGTCTATAGAATCAATGGGCCTACTACGGAACATCAGATAAATGGGCCTCCAACGGGCCATAGGACCCGTTGGCCGCACATGGCTCACAATTTGTGTGCCAAAACCGGACCGCGACATGGGCCGTAAACGGGCATAACTCGTATCGGGTCATCACGGTAATGGGCCGTTAACAGGCCAAAAGATAGCAAAGTCTTAATTATGTCACTGGCATAACGGGTCATTATTGGGCCAATATACATTACTGGTTAGAAATGGCGTAACGGATTTACATGCCACAAACGGGCCGATTCTAACCACGGGCTGAATTTGGCCCATTAGAAGAATACGCCAGTAACGGACCAGAAGTAATTGAGGGTCAGAAAGGCGCCAAGAATTTATGGGCCCTTAGTAGGCCGAAAGCTAACACGGGCTGGAAACGACCCATGTGAATCATGGGTCGTTAATGGGTACAAAAAAATTTACTGTTATTATGGGTCAATGTCCCCACGGGCCACTAAAGGGCCCAAAGATACGCAAGGCCTCATATGGGCCAAAGAAGTCATGGGCCATACATGGGCCGAAAGTGAAATGGGCTGGTATTATCCTGGACGGCCCACATGACGCTATTGGGCCGAATTGGGAAAGGCCATAATGGGTCGTGAGTTACCAGGCCATAAAATATGTTATATGCGAAGAGACCGTTAACAGGTTTTCATGGGCCGGCCTGCTAGCTTTTGACCAAGTCAAACGGGCCGGCCTTTGTAAGCTAAATGGGCCACTGTTGGGTTGTGCCACATGTCGCATATCATAGGCACCTATTTGTCCCAATGGCGAGCTGACACGTGGTTCTTGTGGCCAATGAGAATTTTACACGTGGGAAATCCCCATTGGTCTGGGCTGTTAACGGGTTACCGGTGAAAATCGGAACCTGATAGCTTAATGGCGACCCATTACGGTGGAAGCCACATGTCGGTTACCCTTGACGAAAACACTTCCATGACGCAACATTATCGTCATGGAAGTGGACACTTCCGTGATGATAATTTCAGTATTGTCATGGAACACTTCTACGACAGCACAGGTATGACTCTTGATTCTGTCATAAAAGCGTCATGGATGTACATGCATGACAGAAAACATGACCTACTATCACAAAGACGTATCATTACGGAAGTGTTTTTTGTAGTGTTGAGCACGCACGCAAGTAGCTCGATGGCCAACGCGAGCATGCATGCAGCTTGCGACCACGTGTGACCTTGGACGTGGGTGCAAGGGCGCGTGTGCTCCGGTGCGTGAGCTCCTGTTCGGATGCGCGCGAGAGCTCCTCTTCGATTGCGAGAAAGATCCTCTCCAATGCGGATGCGAACTCTGACGTGTGAGCTCCTCTCCGGCCTCGGAGGCCGGTGCAGGCTCTGGTGCGCGAGAGTTCCTCTCCGGCCTCAGACGGATGCGAGCTCCTCTCCGACCACGATCACGAGCTCCTCTTTGGAAGCGGGCACATGATCTTTTTCACAGGAAAACGAGAGAGACAAGAGAGAAAGGAAAACAAGATGTGAGGCTACAGGTAGGGCTAGGTGGATTGGGCTAACATGGGACGTGTTCGGGCTGTCTGACACCCCCAAACTTATAGACAGGAAATGGGGGGTTTGGTTGGGTTGGCTTTTTCTTTCTCTCGTGTTTGAACACTGACCAGGTTGTCAGTCCAGATGTTTAGGAAGACTTTGAAGGTCCGGTTATAGATGCTCTTAAGGGCATCTCCAAGGCGGGCCCTCAAACCTCCACTATATGTCCGGACCGCAGTGTCCGGACCACGTTTTCCATCCAACTGGGACCTATATATATGTTTGCTTAGACTATTCATAGTGGGAGTAACTTCAATAGTAACAAAGGGTCAAACTCAACAAATTTGCTTATGTGGCAATGATTTAGTGAGGAGAGAGATGAATTGAGTAATATAGCTAGTTAATCATACTATGGGTAACATCACACGAGTCTATAACCTAATAAATGAAGTGTTGTATGACACCACACATATATTACTCCCCATTATAGAGGTAGTAACATAGACTAGTACCATATGCATGTTACTAGTCTAATTTACCCCCACTATATAGGTAGTAACATTTGCATGTTATTAGTTTAATTTACTCTCCACTATGCCTAGTCTTAGCAGTCTAGACGTACGGATTTCAGTATCCAATAGATAAACGTGTGGGGCTTTGCCGGACGGACATGCACTTACCAATCACATGCATGGTCCCTCTCTTCTCTCTCTCCTCCCATCTGCACATGCATGGCCCCCTCTTCTCTCTCTCCTCCAAAATGGACACTAAAACACAAACCACATGCATGGTCCCCACCTAACTTTTCTCTTCACAACCGAATACTTTGTGATTAGCATTGAATGGCTCCCTCCGGTATCATGTCCGCGGACCATGTTCGAACATAAAAAACGGATATATACTGGAGGAATTTGCGGATCGGCGTCGGAGATGCCCTAAGCATTCTTCTGAATCACGAAGGGAGTAGCATTTATACATGTGCCGCCTATGGATGTTTCTAAAATATTCCTTGGCAGCTAACTAGAATCGCTGATTGGTACTCTGTAGGACCCAATTGATGATCCGGTGAAGGGAAAGGAGTCGTTTCTCTTCTAATCCCTATTTCAAAACAACATAATTATTTAGGTACAACCCCGCTGGCTACTTGGTCTAAGCCTCCACAAGGTTGGGTTAAAGTCAACACTGATGGTTCATTTTCTTCAGATGGACGAGCTGGTGCTCGTATGGTGCTCTGTGATAGTAACGGCACCATTATTTTTTTCTCATGTCAGGACGCTTTGAAAGCTGAGTTTTTTTAGAATAAAGTACTTCATTGATTACTAAACATCACAGCATATATCATCCCTGATAAAATCCGGAACTACACCAATATAAAAATGATTAACAGAATGCTCACAACTACAAGCTAGTTTGTGTGCACTACATCCATACTACGCCTAACATGTAAGAAAGAACATTGAGTAAACCCAGATGCAAGAGACTTGATGTCCGAGACAACAACGCCCACTATTGATCGATCTTGAGTCGTAGACTTGATTATGTTCACCATGGAGAGGCAGTCAGATGCCAAAATAATTGACCTATAGCTATTAAAAAACCTCAAGTGCACGCCGGATTGCGAGCGCCTCAGCCAATTCAGATTCAGAGAAGTCCTGAATCTGCTCATTGCCAGCAAACATGCACTCCCCAAGATGATTCCTAGCCACAAAGCCCATGCCCATCCGCCGGATAGATGGAAACAGCGCCGCATCAACATTCACAGCCACAAAACCAGTAGGTGGCAGAGTCCAAATAAAAGTTGAAGAAGAAGACTCACGCATGGGACCATGTTCAGGCTTAGAACAATGTTGCACCACCATATGGACCTAGGCACGAATTTTTCAAGCAATTCTAGCAGGATGCACATCAGTACCATTATTACGTAGCTTGTTTCTAGCTTCCCAAATACGCCATAGAGTGATAGCCAAGACTTGCTTGAAATTTCAAAGCATGGGCCAGGAAGTCAAACATCCATTGGCGGCCATTTACCATGTCTTTTCTACACAACCTGACACTGAACTCCTCTTTAACCCCTTTCTAGACTGAACGGCCGAAGGGACACAATAGGAAGATATGCTCCACACACTCGGTCCGGTTACAGAAGAAACAACCATCATTAGCAGGAATGTGACGCCTCACTAGCTGGAAACCCGTAGGCAAACAATCATGCACGAAGCACCACAAAACAATCTTCATTTTATTTGGACAATTGAATGACCAAAGGGCCTTCACTCCTTTTCTTGCCCCTGAAGATTTGAATCCAAACCCTTGCCCTTTCCACTTGTAGAGGAGAAGAAGCTCGCACTTCTAGTAAGATTATAACCTGACTTGATCGTGTAAATGCCAAGCTTGTCATGAGGCCACGAAAGGAAGTCATCTTCCCCAAAATGACTTATGGGACTTGCAGAGTTTGTTCCGCAATAGGATCAGCAAAGAAGCTTCGCACGAGGTATTCATCCCAAGTCACCAATGACTCAGCCAACAAGAACTGAACAGAAGTTGTAGCCAGAATAGGGAGAATCGAGTTGAAAGTTCGAGGAGGGAAAGCTAGAATCCAGTTGTCTTCCATAACTTTGATCTGGGTGCCATTACCTACACCCCAACGAGCCCGCTTCTGAATTAGTTCATGCCCAAAATCAAATTGTGCCACCTGAAGGAAGATGATCTTGGTTTGGTGGCAGTCCAAAATACCCCATCAAGGAAGTAGCGTTCCTTTAAGACCCTTGAACACAATGAGTCGGGTTCGGTTAGGAGATGCCAACACTGATGCACTAGCATCGCCTAGTTGAAAAGCACCAAGTCGCGGAAGCCCATTCTGCCAAGGAACTTTGGGGTAGAAAGCCACTCCCAAGAATGCCAATGCATTTTTTGACGGTCGTCTTTGACACCTCACCAGTGGTTGGTGATTTTGGTCTTCATTTGCTCACAAATGGAGACACACAATTGGAAGCAACTCATCACATAGTTAGGGATGGCATGTGCCACAAATTTTAGAAAAACTTCCTTTCAAGCCCGCGACATCGGCCTATCATTGCAGCCATTGATCCTCTTCCAAACCCAGCCCAGTAAGAAACTGAAGGAATTGGTGGATGCTTAACCAATTTCAGTGGGCATACCGAGATAAGATTCATGGAGAATTTCATTATCTACCCCAAGGCACCCCTTTACAACTCCCTTTACACTGTCAGGGTAGTGCTTCCCAAAGAAAATCAAAGACTTTATCAAGTTGATCCTTTGCCCAGAGGGCTTGCAATATTGATGGAGAGCAGAATTCAGAGCCTCCACACCTCTGTTATCACTGTGTGTAAAGAATATGTTATCATCCGCAAAAAGCAAGTGAGATATAGGGGGCCTTGCATACCATTTCGAATCCCTTGTAGCTCGCCAAGGCTCTCCCTCCTTTGCAGTAATCTAGACAAACCTTTCGTGCACAGCAATAACATTTATTGGCTGATGGGGTCTCCTTGGCGGAGCCCCCTAGATGGCACCACAACAATAGTGAGCTCACCATTCACTTTCATCGCATATCTTGTCAAGGTAACGCAGCGCATCACAGTTTGTATCAAAACAGGAGCAGAACCCAACTTCTCAAGACACCCATGGAGGTACGACCACTCAATGCGGTCATACGCCTTCATCATATCCACTTTGAGATCAAAGAAATGTCTCTTGGATTGTTGTTTCCAAACAGTGTGCAAAGATTCATAAGCAACAAGCACATTGTATGTGATCAAGCGGCCCGACACGACTCTGAAACTCTGAGACAATGTCAGTCAGAAAACCTTCAATCTGTTAGTAAGAACTTTGGATGCAAGTTTGTATAAGACATTGCACAAGCTAATAGGGTAGAATTTAGAGAGGTGTTGGGCATTTTGAACCTTTGGGATTAAGGCAATGATTGAGCCACAAAGTCCTTCAGGTAAAGCCTCGCCACTCAAGAAAGAGCGAATTGCATCGCAAATATCATATTGGATCATATCCCACTGAATTTGATAGAACATGGCCGGCAACCATCTGGCATGGTAGCCTTCGTTCGTCCCATCTGGAAGAGAGCCACCTTGATTTCCTCATTACTATATGGTTTTCACAATGAGGGAGTCCTGAACTAGGGGGTGTCCGGACAGCCGGACTATCATCGTCCGCCGGACTCCAAGACTACGAAGATACAAGATTGAAGACTCTGTCTCGTGTCCGGATGGGACTTTCCTTGGCGTGGAAGGCAAGCTTGGCGATACGGATATGTAGATCTCCTACCATTGTAACCGACTCTGTGTAACCCTAGCCTTCTCCGGTGTCTATATAAACCGGAGGGCTTTAGTCCGTAGGACACAACATACATTAAAACATTCATACCATAGGCTAGCTTTAGGGTTTAGCCTCCTTGATCTCGTGGTAGATCCACTCTTGTACTACCCATATCATCAATATTAATCAAGCAGGACATAGGGTTTTACCTCCATGAAGAGGGCCCGAACCTGGGTAAAACATCGTGTCCCTTGTCTCCTGTTACCATCCGCCTAGACGCACATTGGGACCCCCTACCCGAGATCCGCGGTTTTGACACCAACATTGGTGCTTTCATTGAGAGTTCTCTCGTGTCATCACCGATAGGCTCGATGGCGTCTTCAATAAACAACGCTGTCGTGGTGAGACTTTTCTCCTGGACAGATCTTCGATTCTGCGGCCGCGCTGCGGGCTAATTCACTTGGCCATCCGAGCAGATCGAAGCTACGCCCCGCCATCAGTCGATTCGGAAGCCTAAACTTCACGGCCGACATCCGGGGACTCGATCTTCGATGGACTCGAGCCACGATAGCGTGCCGCCTTTATTACGATGGGCATGATCTAGCTCTGCCGCCGAATGGTGCCTTGGTGGCTGAGGGAGTCCTGGACTAGGGGGTGTCCGGACAGCCGGACTATCATCGCCCGCCGGACTCCAAGACTACGAAGATACAAGATTGAAGACTCCGCCCCGTGTCCGGATGGGACTTTCCTTGGCGTGGAAGGCAAGCTTGGCGTCACGGATATGTAGATCTCCTACCATTGTAACCGACTACGTGTAACCCTAGCCTCCTCCGGTGTCTATATAAACCGGAGGGCTTTAGTCCGAGAGGACAACATACATTACAACAATCATACCATAGGCTAGCTTTAGGGTTTAGCCTCCTTGACCTCGTGGTAGATCCACTCTTGTACTACCCATATCATCAATATTAATCAAGCGGGGCGAGGGTTTTACCTCCATCGAGAGGGCCCGAACACAGGTAAAACATCGTGTCCCTCGTCTCCTGTTACCATCCGCCTAGACGCACAGTTCGGAACCCCCTACCCGAGATCCGCCGGTTTTAACACTGACATTGGTGCTTTCATTGAGAGTTCCTCTGTGCCGTCACCGATAGGGCGGATGCCTCCACCCGTCTTCAAAGACGGTGTTTTCGCCGAAGGAGCCATGTCCGCCGGCCAAACTATCCGGCTAGGTGGTTTTCTTATGACCGCCTGTCCGGCCGTTGCTTCAACAATGACTTCTCAAGTCGTCAAAAGCAATATGCGCGTCAGCTCGAAAGCTGCTGAACAGTTGGATCCAATAGAGCTCTCGTCTGTTAACGAGCTCTTGGATCGCATCGCCGCCCTAGGAGTCGCTATGGACTACAACCAAATTGGGCTTAAAACCGATCTGAGAGAGATTAACTCTCCCCAGGCCACCCACCACGTCGCAGTGGTAGAGGAGCAATACGGCAACTCTTCGCCTGTATTGAAAACTATTCATGTCCGGATTCCCGAACCCTCCATGCCGGATTTCCGCAGAGGGACGGACTTCGATCGAGCATTGAACTTAAAACCATGCATCACTCCGGACTCGCTGGATCGTGTCCAGCAACCCAAGCTTCCAAATTCGGAAACTGCTCGGCCTTTGAGCCCCAAGATGGGCAGGGATCCGGACTTTAATCCACCCACCCGCCCAGACATATGCGATCTATCTCTAATACGGCAAGAGCCCGCTGAAACAAGACATCACTCTTGGGCGATTCCTCCTGGTTATGGACATGATAAAGGACTCCCGAGAGGAAAACGCAATCTCAATCTTCCGCAATAATTGCACGGACAAGGGAATATTGAACGCCATCGATCATCACAAAATTACGCGTTTCGCCGATCTGGCGTCCATAGTACGAAAGTACTATGCGATGGAGAGTTTCCGGAAAACCGAAAATCAATTTTGGGATAATCCGGCCCCAGTCCCAGTCCACAACAAAAGGGCGCCTCACATTCAGGCCCCAGATGCAAAAAAGCAAAAACCCAATAAGGGGCACGGAACCGTACTAGAGGGATGGCTCAATGGACCCTGTAAGCTTCATAGCACAGAGGGAGTCGTCCCAACACATAGCCTTCAAGCATGTTCGATATTACGGCAGGTGGCCAAAAGTGGCGAGGAGCTTCTAGCCTCGGGAAACCACTCCAACAATACCAGTACGGTATCAACAGTCTTCGAGACCTTCGCATCAAACAATATGCGAAAGCGAACAATCCGCGGACTCGCCGAAGTCTACCAAGTAGCAACAGCAAATCCATGGAGCGACACAGCTATTACATTCACACCAACGACGAGCCTAAATTTCGAACAGCCAGAGCGCCAGCCGCACTGGTGCTTAGTCCCATAGTGGACGGCTTTCGACTGACAAAAGTCCTCATGGATGGCGGCAGCGGACTTAACCTCATTTACGAGGAAACTCTGCGAAAAATGGAAATCAATTGGAGCCGTATTGAGCGAAGCAGCACAACCTTCAGAGGAATAATCCCTAGCCGAAGAAGCGCTGCACGGAAAAATCACACTCGATGTGGTGTTCGCTCACGGACAATTACAGATCGAAGAAGTCACGTTCCAAGTGGCCCTGTTCAGCAGCGGATATCACGCTATATTAGGACGAGAGGCATTCACAATTTTTCAAGCGTAACCTCATTACGGGTACATGAAGCTCAAAATGCCCAGGCCCGCGGAATAATCACTCGCTAGTGATCCGGACATAGCACTCCGCGCCGAAAACAAGATAGCCGCACTAGCCCTCGAGGCACTATCCGAAGCCTTAGCAGCAGAAGAACTCACCACGCTGCACTCTACGGTGAACAGGGACGATGTAATACTCGATAAAAGATCCAAGTCCACCTCCTTCAAACCAGCAGATGAGATAATAAAATTCCAGGTCCATCCAACGGACCAAACAAAGACGGCCTCCATTGGGGCATAATTGAACCCGAGGTAGAGCGCCGATCGCTTGAATTCCTTCGGGAAAATTGGGACATTTTACTGGCATCCTTCGGATATGCCCGAAGCCCACGCAGATTGGCGAACACAGCCTAAACATCCTAAAGGATTTAAGCGATCAAACAGGCTCTTCGATGATCTTAGAACCCAAAAGACAGCAATGGGAGAAGAGCTAGCCAAGCTATTGGAAGGCGGATTCATCGAGATATCAAACATCCGGATTGGCTAGCAAATCTGGTAATGGTACCAAAGAAGGACAAATCCTGGCTCCTCGCGGTCGATTTTAAAGACCTCAATAAGGCTTGCCCAAAGGATCCCTTCCTCTCCCCAAGATCGACCAAATTATCGATGCTACCGCAGGCACGATTCATTGTGTTTCCTCGACGATACTCGGCTACCATCAAATCAAGATGGCGAAGCAGACCAAGCCGCCACGGCATTCATCACCCCTTACGAACCATTACGCTTCAACACGATGCCCTTCGGACTTAAAACGCCCGGTAGAACATATCGGCGCATCATTCAAACATGTCCGCTACCCGGATCGGCAAAACAATCGAGGCATCGTGAGACGGCGAGTCGTCAAAACAAAACACGCCGAAACTCTAGTAGGCGATTTGAGTCTCACGTTCGACAACCTCGAGCATCGACATCAAGTTGAATCCGGAAAAATGTGTTTTCGGCGTACCAGCCGGAAAGTTCTTTGGGCTTCATCGTGTCCGTAGAGGAATCAAGCAAACCCGCTAAAATCCGAGCTCTCTCACGGTTGGACATTCCAAAAGACCTCAAACAAATACAAAATTAACGGGATGCATGGCAGCTCTAAGCCGCTTTATCTCCGTCTAGGAGAAAAGGCGTTGCCCTCTATCGCCTCCTCAGCGCACCGAACATTCGAGTGGGCGGATGCTGCCCTTCGCGGACTCGAAGAAATAAAGGCCATATTGGCAACAAATCCGGTCTGGCTGCGCCTAATGGGCGAACCAATGTTGTTATACATCGCAGCAACGCATCAAGTTGTAAGCGCGGTCCTCGTCGTCAAACGAGAGACAGAAGGGCACAAATTCCCTCTTCAAAAACCAGTGTATTATGTATCCACTGTGTTAACCCCCTGCAAGTCCCGTTACCCGCACTATCAGAAGATAGCATATGCGGTGTTCATGGCGTCCCGGAAGCTCCGGCACTACTTTCAAGAGTGTTCGATAACAGTGGCCTCTGAAGTACCACTCAATGACATTATAAATAACCGTGACGCAACGGGCAGGATTGCAAAATGGGCCATTGAGCTCTTACCATTCGATATAACTTACAAACCTCGGCGAGCTATAAAGTCACAAGTTTTGGCTGACTTTGTCGCCGAATGGACAGAAGCCGAACTCCCTAAAGAGTACGGCGCGTACTCCAATTGGACTATGCATTTCGACGGCTCTAAAATGTTGGCTGGACTGGGGGCTGGTGTCGTATTGACGTCCCCAACCGGAGACACAGTCCAGTATGTACTTCAAATAATGTACATGGACTCCAACAATGCAGCCGAATACAAGGCTCTGTTACATGGTCTCCGGATGGCAGTCTCCATGGGCATTCAACGCCTAGAGGTGCGCGGGGATTCAAACCTTGCAATATCCCAAATAAACGGAGACTTTGACGCCAAGGATCCGAAAATGGCAGCATATCGCAACGCTGTCCTAAAAATGTCAGCTCGGTTTGAAGGACTCGAATTCCATCACATAGCCCGAGATAATAACCAAGCGGCCGACGTATTGGCACGCATCGGGGCGAAACGTGATGTTGTCCCTCCAAATATCTTCCTGGAACGGCTCTTCAAGCCATCCGTACTATGGGAAGAGGAGCCCGGTAGTGACAAACCGGAAAAATGCGCCAATTGGTGATTCAGCCGATGACATAACACCTTCAGCCCACGTCATAATGACAGTAATCGCCACATGGACAGAACCTTTCCTAGCCTACTTACTTAGGCAGGAACTTCCCGAAGACCAAAACGAGGCCGGCCGCATAGTCCGGCGATCGAAAGCCTACAAGGTCCATGAGGGAGAACTTTATAAGAAAAGTACAACCGGAGTCCTTCAACGGTGTATCACCGAAGTGGAAGGGCGAAACCTCCTGGCTGAAATTCATGCCGGACTAGGCGGACACCACACAGCAGCCCGGGCCCTTGTAGGAAAGGCATTCCGTACAGGATTTTATTGGCCGACGGCCCGGCAGATGCCCGGGACTTAGTCCGAAATCGTTGGTTGTCGGCTCTTTGCTAATCGAGCCACATGCCGCCCACCGCCCTCAAAACTATACCCATTACCGGCCGTCGATGCAGGGGCTTGATATGGTTGGACCCTAAAAGGGAACCCACAAGCAAAGATACCTATTGGTCATGGTGGATAAATTCACCAAATGGATAGAGGCCAAACCGGTCAAAACGGCAGAGTCCGGACCAATGATAGACTTTATATCCGGGGTAGTACACCGCTACGGAGTCCCCCACAGCATCATCACCGACAACGGCACGAACTTCACAGCCGACGAGGTTAAGTCATGGTGCAAAAATATGGGCATCAAGCTCGACTACGCTTCAGTCTATCACCCTCAAACCAACGGTCAAGTGGAACGAGCAAATGGTCTAATAATGAGCGGCATTAAGCCCAGAATAGTGCGGTCACTTACTAAATGTGACATGCACTGGGTCGAGGAGCTCGACTCCGTACTCTGGGGGGCTGCGGACAACGCCTAACCGTACTACCGGATTCACACCATTTTTTATGGTATACGGCGCAGAGGCAGTCTTGCCCTGCGACATTATTCATGACTCACCTCGAGTGCGCATGTACGAGGAAAGAGAGGCCGAGCTTGATCGGCAGGACAGCTTGGACACATTGGAGGAAGAACGTAACGTCGCGAAGGCCCGTTCCGCATTTTATCAACAGCAGGCCCAAAGATATCAAAGCAGAGAAGTACGGGCCAAGACTTATAACGTTGGTGAACTAGTTCTACGCCTGCCGGACAAGAAAAAGGACAAGCTCAAGCCCAAATGGGAGGGTCTCTTCATTATCGATCAAGTCCTGACCGGCGGAGCATACCGTCTACGAAATGCGTTGGATAACCGACTCAAGCCGAACCCATGGAATGCAGCCCGCCTCCGACGATTCTATGCCTAGCGTCGGACTAAGAGTTCGTCCCCTTCCCCTGTCCAAACTTTTACACTTCGGCTATCTTTTGTTTCTCTTTTCATGCCTTTTTATTCAAAAGCCCTTATGGGCCTGTTTTCGCATTTTTCGCATACACATGATGTGCCATCCGCACTCATTATTCCTGGGGGCTTCTTTTACAGAAGCTCAATCATAAGGGTTTCATTCCCAGCACATGTGTCAAGCTTCCGCATGTACCTTTTACTCGCCATTATATGCATCGATATGACTTAAGTTTTGGCCAAGCTGGGTTGCTCGGCTCGTGCTTACCCTCACGTTCCCGATTGTTCGGCTAGGAGGTAAAGGAGCACCTCTGCGATTATTCTGCTGGTCACCGGATGTGTACCTCGGACGGGTGAAGCCGAAAGCTAGCGTTCTTAAGGGAATATTGGTCGGTGACTTAAAAGATGACTTTTACCTATTTATATATCCGCCCCAGATGTTTTTTCGCTTTCTTTGCAGTCAGGACATGCACTTTAGGGCATGCCTCGAGGAAAGGAACCCTTAACGGAACTATTATCCCTGGAAGATGTTTCTTACTAACCATGTAATATAACATAACTAGTTGGGCACTTGTCTGATAAAGCACTAATGACCCCTACGCCTAGTCTCCATGCATACCACGGTTGTTTCTTAACCAAAAAGGTATTCGGACACACTCCGGACTCTAGGGTCCCGAGGTTGAAGCGAAAAGGTCGGCAAAGACAAACGATCTACAATCCGGCTAGAAGGCATTTCACATGTCACTTTAAAGGAAAACATACATTGTCAAATTTACTGATTGTATTCCTCCTCAATCCCGTCTAACAGGCTGTCTAACACAGCCCGTGGGGAAAATTTAGCAGCCAACTCTACTTGGCTGTATACTAAACTCACAGGGATCTCCTTCCCATCGGGCCCCACCGGTCCAACTTCGGCCATGTGGTTGGGATCCGCCTTCTTGTAACGCGTCTTCACCATGGCCCAAGCCTCCCTGGCACCTTGACGGCAGGCCGAAATCTTCCACAAAGGGAAGCGCTGCCGCACTCCCTGCAGCTTCTCCGCAAGCTCCCCGAGGCCCTCGGGTAGGGCGAGGGCTGGTCATAAAGCCTGGACGACGTCGCTCATTGCCTGCCGAACTCGTTCAAGCAGTTGCAGCAACTTGGGAAGTTGATCACCCGTTGATATGGGCATCTCCTCCGCAGGGCGACCTGTGAGTATACCTACAAGACATACTATGTCAATTTCCTTCCTCGCCGAACTCTTCTTTTCAAAAGAGTCCGCTCAAGCACTTACTATAAATGCCGCGACGAAGCCGCTGATTCTCCTTAATGGAGCTGGACAGCCCGGCTTGAGCGCCTTTTAGATCTTCTCCGAGCTTGGCGTTGGCATCTTGGAGCTGGTTCCTTTCTTGCTGCACCCTATTCAGCACTCTCGCTTGACCTTTAGTCGGGCGCGATGGTCTTACTGTCCGGATCTTGTCCGCGGCACCTGCAATGTCACTATTAGACTTGCGCGCACGCCGCACATCGCTTATATTTCTTAATAAAAATGTGTTACCAGGAGGGGTCTCTGCCTCTCCTCCTGCGGCAGCTAGCGCGGCCTCAAGTTGGGCCTTGCATTCTTGCAGCTCCTGAGACAGCTAGGCATTCTTCTCGGTAAGAGCCTATGTTTCAAATGATCCTTAAATCAGATAACATAACTACTTTAAGTCTCGGGGGCTACTGGTATATATAACCATTAAAATTCCCTTACCCGTATGTCTTTCACATACTGCTCCGTGGCTCTAGTAAAACCATCTTGAGCGGCACGGAGGTGCGCATCCCCTGCATTAAAGGCGTCCAATGCCTCAGGGGAGAAGCATGCTTCTCGAAATACTGTCCGGCGGCACCTATGGTTCATGGCGCTCTCCACCTCAGATTTGGTGGCAGACAGTCTGTCGGTGTCCTCCGTTGGAGAAGGATCCAGCCCGCGTCTTGCGCTTGCCTCCCCCTCCAGGCCGGGCGCTGGAGCCTGGCCGGTGTGGGTTGGATTGGCAACTTCTGCGTTCGCAGTCCGGCGAGCGCTTTTTCTCCTATAGAGATCATGAGCACTCAGACGCTTCCTAGGAGCGTTGCTCTGAAAATTCAAATACGAGTTATACCTCTGCGGTGACGTTTTAGTCCGTACCGCGCTCCTTTTCCGCCTGCTGGTCCAGACTGACCTTTGTTGGTCAGCCGCCGCGGGATCGGCTTCCCGCCGTGAAGGTGCTTCCTGTAAAACACCATCGTTCGCGAAGGTTAGAAATGGGCAAGGAAGAGACAATGGTGTCCAGACCTCGGTCACAGTCACCTGGGAAGCCGAATACAATCCAGGGTAGTCCGCCGTAATGGCGACCAAAGCATTGTCCATGCTGAGCTGGTGAAATACCCCGTCGATCAGCTCCACCTTGATGTCCGGATCCTCTTCGGAGGCCGGATCCAGGGATCTTTCTGGATCCTCGGGTTGCGGAGCGGGACTCACCATGTCCCCCACAGTCCGGCGTAGATCCTGCGCCGAAGACATAATGTAAGAAGCTTAAACTTCGAAAGCATGGGTTGAGCCCTTAAAGGTGTTCGCTTACCCATCCTCTAGGGTTGTTCATGGAAAACCCATTCAAAGGGTTCGTTCGAAGGAAGTCCTCCTTCTCCCCTTGTATAGGTGGACGGGATCTCCACGGATCCTCGGTCGAATCCGGCCCTTTGCGGCCATGACGGGTGGCATCATCCTCCCCGTTGAAATCCCACATGGGGTGGCCTCTGTATTGCAATGGCTATACCGCCCGCATGATGCATGTCGCCATGACTCCAATCATGGTCAACCCGGAATGGGCCAGTAATCTTATTCGGCCCATCAAGTAATGGACGCTAATGTCTTCCTCCAATCGGGGCTCATGGGCGCCACCGAGGCGCTTCTTGAGGAGCAGCACTAAACCGGGGAGGCCAATCCGGATTGGGTCGGCGGTGGGCGTCTCCTATATAAACCACTCACGAAGGCCAGTCTTCGGACGCCTTCTTGGGAGTACCGGATGGGTATCCGGTCCCGACGATGCGCCATATTTCGGCGCCGCCCACTTGATATATGGACCCCTCGTAAGAACGGGGTACGAGGCAGAACAACCTCTTCCACAATGCAAAATGGGGCTCAATGCCCAGGAATAACTCGCAAAGAGCTACGTATCCCGCGATATGCAGGACGGAGGCGGGTGTAAGGTGGTGGAGCTGGAGTCCGTAGAACTCCAGGAGCCCGCGGAGGAACGGATGTATTGGGAATCCGAGTCCCCTTATCAGATAAGGGACGAAGCATACCCGCTCCCCTTATTGGGGCTTGGGGTAGCCTCCGCTTGCCTCCCACCTTGATAAGTAACTAGCCCGGCTCGAACCGGGACCATGAAGGCCGGAGGGAGATAACCCCCCGCTTGGAGCTTCACTAGCTCATTGTGCAGAACAGAGCACCTCCTCCAATCCCCTGGCGGTGGGCTGGGAGCGCGAGAAGAGGAGCCGCGTCGACGGTCCATGATGGAATGGATTTTTAGGTCAAAGGCGCTCCGATGAAGTATTCGCGGGAGGAAGATGGTGTGGTTTGGATCTGGATTTTTGCCTCTTTTGTAGGCGGACGACTTCGCACGACTAGGGGTGAAAGCGTAAAGACACCACGGCTTTTCGCATTAGATGCGGCGCGTGGAAGAAGGCTATTATTGGACGAGAAGCCGAGGAACACAGTATTTATGATGAAGCCGGACATTGTTAAGCGGTACATGGAACTTGAAGGAGAACCCGCCTTGCAACGCCAAGACTATGTACGTATTTGGACTTATCGTCATTGAAGCCTGGTTCGGGGGCTACTGAGAGGAGTCTGGACTATGGGGTGTCCGGACAGCCAAACTATCATCGTCGCGGACTCCAAGACTCGAAGATACAAGATTGAAGACTCCGTCCGTGTCCGGATGGGACTTTCCTTGGCGTGGAAGGCAAGCTTGGCGACACGGATATGTAGATCTCCTACCATTGTAACCGACTGTGTAACCCTAGCCTCCTCCGGTGTCTATATAAACCGGAGGGCTTTAGTCCGTGGGACAACAAACATTACAATAATCATACCATAGGCTAGCTTTAGGGTTTAGCCTCCTTGATCTCGTGGTAGATCCACTCTTGTACTACACATATCATCAATATTAATCAAGCGGGGCGAGGGTTTTACCTCCATCGAGAGGGCGAACACAGGTAAAACATCGTGTCCCTCGTCTCTGTTACCATCCGCCTAGACGCACAGATTCGGGACCCCTACCCGAGATCCACGGTTTTGACACCGGCGGTGGCGCTGACAAGAATCCGCTCGGCCCTTAGGCTGGAGCCCATCGCCTGCACCGAGGACGGTGGTTGGACACCGCCTCGGGGCTCCAACTTCCACGGCGATGGGCGAACACTAACTTTGTCCCTTGCGGCTTCGTGACTCGAGTGCGGACTCCTTGCGGACTCCGGACCTCCGTGCCCCCGCTAATCGAATCGATTGGGCGCGGTTATGGAATTCACCGCCGCGGACATCTTCCAACACTCGCCCTTTGGCGACATCCTAAATCGCTAAAGCATCTCTCGCTATCAGGAGAGTCTGGCGGATTATGGCGAGGATGGTTGGGATCTGACGACGAAGAAATTCAAAGCCCACCCACCACCCACTTTGTAGCCACTGTCGACGATCTAACCGACATGCTAGACTACGACTCCGAAGACATCGACGCTATGTGTCACATCCCTAGTCCTGGTATGCAGTAGGCTAGCCCTTCATGTGTGCATCATGTTTAACTTTTGAATTGAACTTGAAATGGGGATTGCCTAAACCCTAGCATCAAACGAATTCACTAGGTTCAACTAAAATAATTTCAGTGAACCCAAGTGGCCTTCAAAAATGTTCATCATTTTTGGAAAATGCTGGAAACAGCAACCAGAGGTGATGCACATTTTTGCATGACATCTTGGATTGTTGAATTAACACATATTGTATTTTGGATTGGAGCAAATAAATACTACAAATACTTTATTGCTCCAATAATTCTGATTTTTGTTGAGGGCTTTGGAATAATCCTTTTAGTCCTCGCAAATTTTTGAAGCAACAAATTAGTTTGGTTCAAAACCAAATTAAAACAAATGTCGAAAAGAAAATGAAACAAAATAAAATAAAATAGAGAAACCAGAGAGAGAGAGAGAACTCACGGCCTTCCAGCCCACTGGCTAGGCCAAAGACGGCCCGCCCATCTGGCCGTGCCGATCGTCACCTACCTCTCGCCAAGAGGGCGGAGGAGGGAGACAGTTGCTTGGCTGTGGCGTGGCGACACGCCTCCTCCCTGCTCGCCTGCCTCACCGGGTGCCTCGAATCCCCTCCTCGGCGCCGCTCGGGACCCCCTGCACCCCTCTCCTCTCTCTCTCTGGACCCTTTCCCCCTCCTCTGCTCTCTCTCTCTCGCGATCGACCACGAGCACCGAGAGTGCCGACGAGCACCACCACGGCCACCGGCCACCCCACGCCTCACCGACGCGCTCAGAGGCTCCGCCACTTCGTCCTCCACCTCCTCGATGAGCCATGAGGCCCCGGACGTGCTGCAACACCGCCACCGCTGCCGCCCTCTTCGTTCGGCCACCGAGATCGCCGGCAACCTCTCGTCACCACCAGCCCCTCCCCGAGGCCGCCGAGGCCACCTCTGAACTCGCGGTGAGCTCCTCTACCGATTCCCCCTACTCCCATGCCCACTAGCTAATCGTAGCACCCGTTCCCGTCGAGCCCGAGAGCTTGGCTCCATGGCCATGGCGCGCGCCCAGCCACAGCTCCTGCCGCCCGTGTCGGAGCGCGTCAACGTGCTCAGGAGGCCCCAGGAGCCTAACCCACACACTCACTCGCCCTACCGCGCACCCTAGCACCAACCCCGCAGTCACCCGAACTCCGGTGCCGCCCGAGCCTCGTTCCGTGAGCTCTGCCGTCCGCTGCCGCCGCATGCCGTCTTTGGATGCGGAGAGCTCCAGCTTTCCGTAGATGGCCTCGGCCGCCGTTTTGGTCCACGTAGCGCGAAACTGCAGCCCTCCGCCGCGTCTGGTCTCGCCGGTGTCGAGCCGCCGGCGAGTTTGACCCTGCTGACCGTTGACCTCGGGTGGACCCAGTTTGACCCTCTGGGTCACTGACGTGTGGGCCCAGGCCACTAACGAACCAGGATTAGAATTAACTTAAATTAGTTAAACTAATGACCCTGACACGCGGGACCCACATGTTAGAGTTGACCTGGACCGTGCCTTTGACCCGATTACGTCACCCTGACCTCATGCTGACGCAATAATCATTTACTGGAATTATTCTTATACAGGAAATTCCAGAAAATAGTCAAAACTTCTAAAATTCATAGAAATTCAACCGTAGCTCCAAATGAAACAAGTTATATATGAAAAATGATCAGAAAAATACAATCTATCCATCTGCACTGGTTTCATGCATGTTTAAGCAACTTAACCTTTCTGTTCATATCAAAACATGATAATGCACTTTATGAATTCATAGTTTGAGTTTGAATTTGAATCTTTGGTTCAAATAAGCTCAAACCTTTCTGTTCTTAGCAGCATTAGCCCAAATCACAGCATATTGCCATGTCATGATCATGCATCATATTGTGCATTGCATTGATTGTGTTCTTCCTTGTTTGCCGGTGTTTGTCCCCTCTCGATAGACGTGATACCGACGATGAGATCGATGACACCGATGAAGAACTATATTATCTTCAGAAGTGCCAGGCAAGCAAAACCCCCTTGTTCATTCCGATACAATCCCACTCTCTCGCTCCTGCTCTATTTTACTGCATTAGGACAACAATGATACAACTGTTACTTGCTGCGGTAGTTGAACCCCTTTATCCTCTGCATGACCTGTCATTGCCACAGTAAATAGATGAAACCCACTAACATGAGTAGGAGTTGTTTGAGCCCTGATGTGCCTACTCATTCATGCTTGTTTGTCATGCCTGCTATTGCTTAGAGTTGTGTCAGGTCTGATTCATCGGGGATGAATCGGAGGTGTGTAAACATGTCCTACTGTGTGTGAGCTAAGTGTGTGAACACGATTTGGTAAAGGTAGCGGTGAGAGGCAATGTAGGAGTACATGGTGGGTTGTCTCATTGCAGCCGTCCTCACGAACTGAGTTCTATGTTTGTGATCCATGAACAGTTACTACCACGCATTGGAATGCTTAAGTGCCCCTCTCAACTTATTAATCAACTTGATCTCTGTCCAGGAGTTGCAACTAGTTTCTGGTGTTTGTAGGTAGTGTTAGTAGTCTACGAAGTGGCACCCGGTACAGGTGGGCTTGGGACAGACTAGGCACCGTGGCACGGTGTACCAAGCATAGATCCACCCGTCGAGGTGGGCTTGGGAACCCTGCTCAAATCGTTTGGGGCCGTGAGCGACACCCCGGCCGGATCTCCTTGCGGATGGAACCCGAATAGGCGATAAACACGGACGAGAGACTTGTGTGGTTAGTCGGTCGTGGCAGAATCCTCGCCGGCTTCCGCTTGAAGGTTGCCGAGGTACATGACGTGTCTGAGGCGATAAGTGGCGAGAGCGTGTGTGAAGAAGTACACCCTGCAGGTTATCATTATCTATTGAATAGCGGATTCCTCGGATATGGAAACTTGGACCCCTTGCATAGTTCATAGACAAGTGAAAGTGGATACTCTAAAATACGCAAGATAAGCGTGAGTGCTATGGATGGCGTTCTCGTGAGGGAGGCGGAGCGGATCCATAGTGGTGTATTGATATGGTGAATATGTGGACTCGTGTGCGCCACCTCAAAGAGTTACTTGCAGTCGTAGTTCAGGATAGCCACCGAGTCAAAGCTGGCTTGTTGCAGTTAAACCCCACCATCCCTTTGTTGATAATGATGCATATGTAGCTAGATCTGATGTAAGTTTTGCTGGGTACATTTGTACTCACGTTTGCCTATTTTATGTTTTTGCAGAGAGACTTCAGTCTTGCTAGTAGTTCCGCTTGGACTTCGACGTTTAGCTTGTTACCTCAGCTACGATCCTGAGCCCTTGGCAGGATCTGGTAGTTAGTCAGGCTTCTCAGCCTTTTTCATTTGTAGATGTCTGTACTCAGACATGATAAGCTTCCGCATGTGCTTGATCTGTATGCTCTGAATGCTGGGTCGAGAGACCCATGTTTGTAATATCTCGCTCCTCGGAGCCTATTGAATAAAATACTTGAGTTGTAGAGTCATGTTGTGATGCCATGTTGTATTTGCACATATCGAGCATATTGTGTGTATGTTATTGAAATGCTTGGTATGTGTGGGATCGACTATCTAGTTGTTTATCCTTAGTAGCCTCTCTTACGGAAATGTCTCCTAGTGTTTCCACCGAGCCATGGTAGCTTGCTATTGCTTCGAACACTTAGGCTGGCGGCATGTGTCCTTCTTCGTTCTGTGTTCGTCCTTCGGGAAATGTCACGCGATGAATACCGAGTCTGTTAGCCTGCTACAGCCCGGTTCACTGGAGTCTGCTAGCCTAGTGCTACAGCCTGGATTCACTCGCGATGACCGACACGTTCGATCTTCGGGTGATGGATGCTGTCCTCGTAAGTTTGTGCCACTTTGGGTTTACGACTAGCCATGTCAGCCCGGGCTCCTTATCATATGGATGCTAGCGACACTATCATATACGTGTGCCAAAAGGCGCAAACTTTCCCGGGCAAAGGTAAGGCGACACCCGTGGGGATACCGTGCGTGAGGCCGCAAAGTGATATGAGGTGTTACATGCTAGATCGATGTGGCATTGAGTCGGGGTCCTGACAGTTTTGGTATCAGAGCTTGACTGTTTGTAGGATTACCAAGCCAAACTGGTCGAAGTTGTGTCTAGAAATGCTTTAGTTATATAAGGGAATTGATTGTGGGATGGAACGTAAGGCTCTTTTTACTCCTTATACCTTATGCCCTTCTAATCCGAGTCATCATATCTTTCCTACGGGGTTAAGGAACTAGGCTTTCTCTTCTTCTATCAGGATCACGTGTTACTAATCCGTAGACTTATAGGATTGATGGATTTAAGCTTCAGTTCAGTTCCTACTACTTCCGTATGTTAACTATTGATCTCGAAACCTTGATATTGTGCTTCTGAGTGGTTATGCCACCATTTTTGTAGCATGTCTAAATTCTTTTGAGCATTTACAGCCGTTATCCTGTCCGAGTCATCCCAGGTTTCTAAACAGTCTGATGCATTTGCAAATCCCTTCCTCCCATTCTTGATGTCCTTTTAGGCCAGGTTAATCACACTAATTGCTGAGTTGAGGTACTCTATTGCCTCGACATATATGTTGGAGTTATTATTATGACCCTAGGTGTCTAGAGTATCACCTAGTAATTTAGCCATGTTTTGTGTTCCCAGTGTGATGATTCTGGCCATTATTCTCGAAAGCATCCCATGCTGCCATTTAGTTAGTAGGCTTTCTATTCCTGGGTTTTTGAACCCGAGATTCACCCTACTTACCTCGTGTTGATAGTGTTTGCCAGTTCCTTTAGGATATTAGTAACCTTTGCGATAGTCCTCGAGGTCCGTGGTATATCGTTCTTCCAAATACCATGAACCATTCTTGGCAGGAGTTCTTTTGAACCCAAAGATCACAACCAGAGTGCTCTTGATGAGTTCTCCATTCTATATTGTGAATCTGCCAGTCCTACCTTCTCTGCATGGGTTATCTGGAAGAAACCTGTTGAACTTGGTTTGATATACTAATCTATGCATCCACAACTCAGAAAGTTATATGTTCCTTTGAGTTGTTCTCTTTAGTTGTACTCTGACCCTTGTCTATCAATTGATAGTCAAGAGTATGTGAGCATTCGTTTATCGATGCCTATTACTCTTGTGGTCCGTCAAGCCATTCTATCCGGAATGACTTGGAGAAACAAACTCCAGTACCTTGTCCACTTCGACGATTGGGTCAAAGTAGTTGTATTCCGTGGATCAAAATGCTAATCGAGCTTTCGTTCTATTCTACCTTGGAGTGTTACCCTCTTACGTCAGGATCGTCATGAGAATTGCACTATCTCTTATGAATCCTTGATGCAGTGATACTTCTTGCCATCATTGTTCATTTCTCGGTTCCCGTGTTGCTGCAACCGGAATGCTGACAGGTGAACTATGATGTGTGAAATCTATACTCCTAGCAACTCCGTTGTTTGGTAGTTAATGGACAATATTCTCATTCTTAGCGTGTTGATTATTGAATCATCACCCGAAGGTTGATCGTGCCACCTAGTCCTCATTCTGGTGCACTCTTTGATCAATGAGTTGGGATTGTGCCAATCCCTCGCTCTTTTGATCATATCATCTTGCCCTGAAAAGCAAGATTGTTCTCGAGCTCAGTAACATATCGGTGGTTCGTGATTTTTCGAATATCTTCTCGGAAGTATTACCAGGTTGTCATCCGACCGCTATGTTGAGTTCGTGATCAAGTTGGTTTCATATAAACCACCCCTTCTCCAAGAATCTGTGTGGGATACCCCTGAGCTAGTTGGTCAAGCTAACCAACAACTTGGAGAGTTGGAAGATAAAAGCTTGTCTGACTTAGTCCATGTTAAGGGATATCTTTCTGTGTGTGTGTGTGTGTGTGTGTGTGTGTGTGTGTGTTGAAGAAAGATGACATCTCCATCAATTGGTCCTTGTGATCAGTTGTTGTACCTTCTGTCATGCCAAAACTTTGATTTGAGTGTGGGCTATCGTCAAATCAAATCAGAACCAATGATGTTCATAATGTTGTCTTACTCGTGAATTTTCCTCGAGCATACACCATTATATCCTTTGGTCTGACCAATGCTATCACCTTGTTCACATAGTTGTGGAATTCCATCTCCATGGAAGTACCGATGATTTGTTGTTGAGCCCATTGACAATATTTTCATCTTGTCCATGATTCATGTCGAACATCTAAGTAGTGTTGGAAAATTTTATAAGCATTATCTTCATGTCCCATTCATGAAGTATATGCTTGGATAAAAGGAGCGACTCTCTCTAATTCATGTGCACTTGATGTAAGTTGCCGCCGTGGATCTGAGAAGGATTGTTTTTCTTCCTCTGGAATCGTCCCAAGTTGGTCATGCACATGTGCGAAGTACTCTATGGTTTGGTAGGTTGGCCGCCTCCATTCTATATGTGTTCCTAGCACACCAAGCCACTGATTGACTTGTTTAAGGAAGAGAAGTCTATGCTTGGGATCTAATCCATGGACTTGCGTAAAGACTTCGACATCCTCGATGAGGGTTCCCCACCTGAACTCGGTAGTGTTTTATTATAAGACTACTATGTGCTCATGCTTGTCTAGGACAACATGTTCACATGTCTGTAGCAGAACCAGCTCATGTTTTGGAGCTTGCTATCGTAGTTCATTTCCCGAGAATCTCGCAACGTCATCTCGTCGATTTCTGTTGCAAACTTTCATTTTTCTTTCCAGACTCGATGAGTCTGGATTATACTGACATAAACCAGATCTGAATCTTAGGCAGATATGATGGTTGGAACGTGTCCCAAGAACTATAATATTGGTCTCTCTATAACCGGTAAATAGGACGTTGTGGCCAACACGTCCAGCCGGAAGACCTATTATTGCAGTATTTTGATTGAGGAAGTTGGCCACCTCCCCATAAGGATTTCGTAGGATTTACTCCCTAGTTATCCTTTATGGATTTTTGTGTTCCTGAAGTCCGATCTGTTACTTGATGTTCTAGATACCAAACCATTTCAATGAATGGGTTACGCTAGCACATCAAGGAGAACATTATAAGCGGAGTGCTAAATGTCTCTAGGTCGATCATCCAGATTTTCTTTCCTTGGCCTCGCCAAGGTGAAATCTGAGAAAGTGTTATCTTTCCTTTGCATCTGCACCCTCCACCGGAATTCATCATGGTAGTACGTTGTGTTGCCAGGATCCTTGACACGGATATTGGTAAAACCTTGATGAATATGGAAATGCTCAAGTTCTTGAGAGCACGCGCAAGCAAAATCATCCCTTGCGTTGTTTTCAACAAGGTAATCCACATCATCTATTCTAATCCGGGTATGCCATTCTACCAAACCCCTCCAAATGATCACTCGAGAATTGCCTTAGGATGGTATAAAGAGTTTCGATGATCTCTGTATCAAAAGTAATTCTTTTGCCACTTAAGGGAATAGTTCTACAAGTCACCTTCCCCAAGGTGTCTCGTTACGGGATCATGGAAATTATTTCCTTGCCACCTTGTGTAACGCCCCGAGACCGGCGCTCCAGAAGACTTCCAGCTACTCCGAGTTTCGTCATGTGATTTGTTTTGTTTGTTGCATCATTTGAATCGCATCATGCCATCGTGTCATTTAATTTTTTAAAACTCAACTAAATAAATGGCATGGATCTTTGATTCCATTTAAATCGAGGGAATTCACATGGTGATTCTCTTTAAAACATATCCTCTCGATATTTAGAGAGCTATAGTAAATATTCCAACTATTTGGATTTACCGTAAACACACTTACAAAATATTCCAATGCCTTTGTTATCTTAATTCTTGGTCTCCAACCTTGCCATATATTTCTTTCATCATTTCCGGAGCTCCACCAAAAATCCGAACATTTTTGGACCTTCCTTTTTATCAAGTCCTAGTTCAAACCCATTTGAATTAAATTCAAATGAGTTTGAATTTAAATCTTTCAATCGTGGCCTTTCTATTTTTCTATTTTTCTTGGAACGAGCATATTTTTGCGAGTCCGGGAAATTACCCTCATGCCCTAATTCTTGTCCACTCATTTCTTTTCTCTTCCTTTCTTTCTTTGCTTTTCTGTTTTTGGAAGAGTTTTGAAGAGAGAGGGAGAAGAGAGCCCTGCAGCCAGGCCAGCCTTCCTAACCTCCTAAAGCCCAGTCGGCCGGCCTCTAAGGCCCAGCCCACCTAACCCTCCTAACCTAGCCTGACCCCCTCCTCTGCATCTCTCTCCCTCTCGTTCCCTGCCTGCCGCCACACCCGCACGCAGTGCCCCACGTCCTGCGCCCGATCCCATCTCCCTCCTCTCGATCTCTCCATCTTCCCTCGCTCGTACCCATCGCTCTAGCCCCCACACATCTCTCCCGCGCCTCACGCCCAAGTCCCTCTTCCTCTCCTCGAGCGCGACCCCGCCGCCTCGCGCCTCCACCTCCTCGCCGGCCGGCCGCAGCTCGCCGCGCCCTGCTTCTCCTCCCGTGCCTCACCACCCCCTCGTGCCGACCAACGAGCCCCGCGACCACGCCTCTGCCGCCCCGTTGACCCGATGCGTCCTCGCGTCTCCCTTCCTCCTATCGCGCGTGCGCCGTCCTCTGCTTCCTCTACGGCGACCAGGAGCCACCTCGCCCGCGCGTCTCCTCCACCAGCAGCCGGCAACGCCCGAGGGGAGCCGAGCACCTCCATCCCCATGGTGCTGCGACCCCATCACTATTCCTGCTGGTGAGCGTCGCTCGAGGCCAGTGCCATGCCTTTGCTTCGAACCAGGGGCCGACGCCCCCATCGCCCGTCGTCTTCGGGCCAAAGCTGCCGCTGTCGCTTCCTTCGACTGATGCTGCCGCCTCTTTGCCAAGGCCATCGCCGAGTTACCCCAGGACCCGTGGAGTCATGCACGGGAAAACTAAGTCTGAAGACTACCGTGGCCGTGTATCTCGCCAAGTACCACTACCGTTCCTCAAGACCGCCAAGTTCGACTACACGGTGATGCGCCAAGCACCCCTTCGGATACGCCAAGTTCGACTACATGGATACGACAAATTCCTCTCCGGACATGTACCACTACCGTCGCCGAGATCGCGAGAACCTCTACCCTCGATCCTAGAGCGTGCGAGAATGACTACTTCCACAACTACCGTCGCCGTGTAAAACTACTTCCTCTACGTCGCCACGTGAACGTCTAGTTCCCACGACGACCCGTGAACGTCTACTTCCCTCTACGAAACTCGACCCGCTCCGAAATGCACGCTTTAAAGGTAATATCCCGAGATGACGACCGCCCGTGTACGAATGCATGCTTGGTTGTGTGAAATGCTCGTGTGTGCACCGTGTCCGAAATGTCATTGCAAGTTCCTCCTTGTTTGCCATGCCGTCGACCCGTGGGAACCCGGTAATCCGGGAGCACCCCACCATCTTGCATGACTCGCTCACGTCACACTTCCTTTTGCACCGGTATCTCCTTGAGTTATCGGATAACCAGAATGTTGCCGTGGCACCATTTTCGTTATCGTTGCCGTGGCATCCCTTTTGTTCCGCCATGGTGACCAAATGCTTCATAACATGCTCATGTCAACATTTTCATAAAAATTGCATAAAACTTGCATATGTCATCCGCATCATGATAACAACATTTAAAATGTTTTAAATTGTTGTTTTATTAAAAATTGCTAAATGCATATGGGGATTTACCTGATTTGTTGTTTTTATATCCGGCCGCATTTAAATTGTTTAGATGGTATAGTTTTTTGTTATGCTTCACCACTTGCCATGTTAACCAATATTTAATATTGTTGGGTACATAACCGAGAGAGAACTAAATAATTGATGTGGAAAGCCAGTCAATATGCAACTCGTTGCATATTGGGATCCATTAACTTGTAGTTTTGTTTGTGCATATTGCCATGCCATGCTATTTAAACCGGGCATGCATCATACTTGTTTGCGCATCATGCCATGTTTATGTGATGGTTGTTTACTATGTTGTTTGTTTCTTTCCGGGTTGCTTCTCTCGTTAGCTTCGGTTTCGTTCCGGAGTTGTGAGGATTCGTTAAATCTCGACCGTTTGTCTTCTTCTTGGACTCGTTCTTCTTCCTTGTGGGATCTCAGGCAAGATGATCATACCCTCGAAATCACTACTATCTTTGCTATGCTAGTTTGCTCGCTCTTTTGCTATGCCAATGCTACGATGCCTACCATTTGCTTGTCAGCCTCCCAAATTGCCATGTCAAACCTCTAACCCACCATGTCCTAGCAAACTGTTGATTGGCTATGTTACCGCTTTGCTCAGCCCCTCTTATAGCGTTGTTAGTTGCAGGTGAAGATTGAAGTTTGTTCCTTGTGGGAACATGGAGATGTTGTTCCTTGTTGGAACATGTTTACTTGTTGGGATATCACAATATATGTTATTTAATTAATGCATCTATATACTTGGTAAAGGGTGGAAGGCTCGGCCTTAGGCCTGGTGTTTTGTTCCACTCTTGCCGCCCTAGTTTCCGTCATATCGGTGTTATGTTCCCGGATTTTGCGTTCCTTACGCGGTTGGGCTATAATGGGAACCCCTTGACAGTTCGCCTTAAGTAAAGCTCCTCCAGCAATGCCCAACATTGGTTTTACCATTTGCACTAACAACCTACCACCTTCCCTTGGGTTCTGCAGACTCAAGGGTCATCTTTATTCTAACCCCGGGCGGTGCTCCTCGAGTGTTGGTCGAATCTGAGCTACTGCTGGGCCACCTCGGGAAACTTGAGGGTTGGTTTTACTCATAGCTAGTGTCATCCGAGTGTGCCACGAGAAAGAGATATGTGCAGCTCCTATCGGGATTTGTCGGCACATTCAGCGGTGTTCTTTGGTTTAGTTTTACCCTGTCGAAATGTCTTGTTGTACCGGGATACCGAGTCTGATCGGAGTGTCTCGGGTGGAGGTCTATTCCTTCGTTGACCGTGAGAGCTTGTCATGGGATAAGTTGGGACACCCCTGCAGGGATTTGAACTTTCGAAAGCCGTTCCCGCGGTTATGGGCAGATGGGAATTGTTAATGTCCGGTTGTAGAAAACCCGAAGTTGACCTTATTTAAAATACATCAACCGCGTGTGTAACCGTGATGGTCTCTTCTCGGCGGAGTCCGGGAAGTGAACACGGTGTTGGAGTTATGTTTGACGTAAGTAGTTTCAGGATCACTTCTTGATCGCTACTAGCTTCACGACCGTGCCTTGCTTCTCTTCTCGCTCTTTTTGCGATTGTAGCCACCATATATGCTAGTCGCTGTCGCAGCTCCACCTCATTACTCCATCCTTCCTATAAGCTTAAATAGTCTTGATCTCGCGGGTGTGAGATTGCTGAGTCCTCGTGGCTCACGTGATACTTCAAAACCAGTTTGCGGTGCCTATGTTACCCGGCGGTGGCGCAACCAAGCTCGTGGAGGAGCTCGATGAAGATCTTGCCCTTTGTGTTGTTTCGTTCTAGTTGATCAGTAGTGGAGCCCAGTTGGGGTCGATCGGGGACCTTTGTCGCATTTGGGGTTCTTCTGATATTTTGGTTCCGTAGTTGGACCTTGATTGTATCTGGATGATGTAATGCTTTATTCATGTAATTGTGTGAAGTGGCGATTGTAAGCCAACTATGTATCTCTTTCCCTTATGTATTACATGGGTTGTGTGAAGATTACCTCACTTGCGACATTGCTTTCAATGTGGTTATGCCTCTAAGTCGTGCTTCGACACGTGGGAGATATAGCTGCATCGAGGGCGTTACACCTTGCCACCATCCACCATCTCTCTAAGCGTGGAATTGTTGCCCACCAATTCAAACCTCGTTGTTTGTTCTTCCATCCCTCTCGATGTGTTTTGTGTCTCAACTCGAGATGTTCCAACATCTCATTCCACGAGTTGATTTTGAGTGCTCGATCTCCGAGGAAATCGTTTCTTATAGAGTTTCTCTCTGTCGCCATCGTGTTGGATGAAGATCTCGAAAGCAAGGACATCAAGATCAATTGGAGCAATGAACCAACATTTTCGGGAAGGGCAATTGGACCGACAAGTTTGTGTTAGCTAGTGTCCCCTCTGTCTTCTTACCTCACGTCTTGAATCTCGGGACGAGATTCTTGTTTAGTGGGGGCGAGTTGTCACATCCCTAGTCCTGGTATGCAGTAGGCTAGCCCTTCATGTGTGCATCATGTTTAACTTTTGAATTGAACTTGAAATGGGGATTGCCTAAACCCTAGCATCAAACGAATTCACTAGGTTCAACTAAAATAATTTCAGTGAACCCAAGTGGCCTTCAAAAATGTTCATCATTTTTGGAAAATGCTGGAAACAGCAACCAGAGGTGATGCACATTTTTGCATGACATCTTGGATTGTTGAATTAACACATATTGTATTTTGGATTGGAGCAAATAAATACTACAAATACTTTATTGCTCCAATAATTCTGATTTTTGTTGAGGGGCTTTGGAATAATCCTTTTAGTCCCTGCAAATTTTTCAGAAGCAACAAATTAGTTTGGTTCAAAAACCAAATTAAAACAAATGTCAGAAATAGAAAACAGAAACAAAATAAAATAAAATAGAGAAACCAGAGAGAGAGAGAGAACTCACGGCCTTCCAGCCCACACAGCTAGGCCAGACGGCCCGGCCCATCTGGCGTGCAAGATCGTCACCTAACTCTGCCAAGAGATGGGGAGGAGGAGAGACAGCGCATGATGTAGCGCCATGGCGACACGCCTCCTCCCTGCTCGTCTGCCTCACCGGGCGCCTCGAAGCCCCTCCTCGGCGCCGCTCGGGACCCCCTGCACCCCTCTCCTCTCTCTCTGGACCCTTTCCCCCTCCTCTGCTCTCTCTCTTGCGCGCGATCGACCACGAGCACCGAGAGCGCCGACAAGCACCACCACGGCCACCGGCCACCCCACGCCTCACCGACGCGCTCAGAGGCTCCGCCACTTCGTCCTCTACCTCCTCCATGAGCCATGAGGCCCCGGACGTGCTGCAACACCGCCACCGCTGCCGCCCTCTTCGTTCGGCCACCGAGATCGCCGGCGACCTCTCGTCACCACCAGCCCCTCCCCGAGGCCGCCGAGGCCGCCTCTGAACTCGCGGTGAGCTCCTCTACCAATTCCCCCTACTCCCATGCCCACTAGCTAATCGTAGCACCCGTTCCCGTCGAGCCCGAGAGCTTGGCTCCGCCGGCCATGGCGCCGCCACGGCCACAGCTCCTGCCGCCCGTGTCGGAGCGCGTCAACGTGCTCAGGAGGCCCCAGGAGCCTAACCCACACACTCACTCGCCCTACCGCGCACCCTAGCACCAACCCCGCAGTCACCCGAACTCTGGCGCCGCCCCGAGCTCGTTTCCAGCGAGCTCCGGTCGTCCCCGCTGCCGCCGCATGCCGTGCTGGATGCGGGCGAGCTCCAGCTTTCCGTAGATGGCCTCGGCCGCCGTTTTGGTCCACGTAGCGCGAAACCGCAGCCCTCCGCCGCGTCTGGTCTCGCCGGCGTCGAGCCGCCGGCGAGTTTGACCCCGCTGACCATTGACCTCGGGTGGACCCAGTTTGACCCTCTGGGTCAGCGGCGTGTGGCCTGGGCCACTAACGAACCAGGATTAGAATTAACTTAAATTAGTTAAACTAATGACCCTGACAGGCGGGACCCACATGTTAGAGTTGACATGGACCGTGCCTTTGACCCGATTACGTCACCCTGACCTCATGCTGACGCAATAATCATTTACTGGAATTATTCTTATACAGGAAATTCTAGCAAATAGTCAAAACTTCTAAAATTCATAGAAATTCAACCGTAGCTCCAAATGAAACAAGTTATATATGAAAAATGATCAGAAAAATACAATCTATCCATCTGCACTGGTTTCATGCATGTTTAAGAAACTTAACCTTGCTGTTCATATCAAAACATGATAATGCACTTTATGAATTCATAGTTTGAGTTTGAATTTGAATCTTTGGTTCAAATAAGCTCAAACCTTTCTGTTCTTAGCTGCATTAGCCCAAATCACAGCATATTGCCATGTCATGATCATGCATCATATTGTGCATTGCATTGATTGTGTTCTTCCTTGTTTGCCGGTGTTTGTCCCCACTCGATAGACGTGATACCGACGATGAGATCGATGACACCGATGAAGAACTATATTATCTTCAGAAGTGCCAGGCAAGCAAAACCCCCTTGTTCATTCCGATACAATCCCACTCTCTCGCTCTGCTCTATTTTCTGCATTAGGACAACAACGATACAAGCTGTTACTTGCTGCGGTAGTTGAACCCCTTTATCCTCTGCATGACCTGTCATTGCCACAGTAAATAGATGAAACCCACTAACATGAGTAGGAGTTGTTTGAGCCCAGATGTGCCTACTCATTCATGCTTGTTTGTCATGCCTGCTATTGCTTAGAGTTGTGTCAGTCCGATTCGCCGGGATGAATCGGAGGTGTGTAAACATGTCCTACTGTGTGTGAGCTAAGTGTGTGAACACGATTTGGTAAAGGTAGCGGTGAGAGGCCATGTAGGAGTACATGGTGGGTTGTCTCATCGCAGCCGTCCTCAGGAACTGAGTTCTGTGTTTGTGATCCATGAACAGTTACTACCACGCATTGGAATGCTTAAGTGCCCTCTCAACTTATTAATCAACTTGATCTCTGTCCAGGAGTTGAAACTAGTTTCTGGTGTTTGTAGGTAGTGTTAGTAGTCTACCAAGTGGCACCCGATACAGGTGGGCTTGGGACAGACTAGGCACCGTGGCACAGTGTACCAAGCATAGATCCACCCATCGAGGTGGGCTTGGGAACCCTGCTCACATCGTTTGGGGCCGTGAGCGACACCCCGGCCGGATCTCCTTGCAGATGGAACCCGAATAGGCGATAAACACGGACGAGAGACTTGTGTGGTTAGTCGGTCGTGGCGAATCCTCGCTGGCTTCCGCTTGAAGGTTGCCGAGGTACATGGCGTGTCTGAGGCGATAAGTGGTGAGGCGTGTGTGAAGAAGTACACCCTGCAGGTTATCATTATCTATTTGAATAGCCGATTCCTCGGATATGGAAACTTGGACCCTTGCATAGTTCATAGACAAGTGAAAGTGGATACTCTAAAATCGCAAGATAAGCGTGAGTGCTATGGATGGCGTTCTCGTGAGGGAGGCGGAGGCGGATCCATAGTGGTGTATTGATATGGTGAATATGTGGACTCGTAGCGCCACCTCAAAGAGTTACTTGCGATCGTAGTTCGGGATAGCCACCGAGTCAAAGCTGGCTTGCTGCAGCTTAAACCCCACCATCCCTTTGTTGATAATGATGCATATGTAGCTAGATCGATGTAAGTCTTGTTGGGTACATTTGTACTCATGTTTGCCTATTTTATGTTTTTGCAGAGAGACTTGGTCTCGCTAGTAGTTCGCTTGGACTTGACGTTTAGCTTGTTACCTCAGCTACGATCTTGAGCCCTTGGCGAGATCAGTAGTTAGTCGGGCTTCTCGGCCTTTTTCATTTGTAGATGTCGTACTCGGACATGATAAGCTTCGCATGTGCTTGATCTGTATGCTCTCGAATCTTTGGGTCGAGACCCATGTTTGTAATATCTCGCTCCTCGGGCCTATTGAATAAAATACTTGAGTTGTAGAGTCATGTTGTGATGCCATGTTGTATTTGCACATATCGAGCATATTGTGTGTATGTTATTGAAATGCTTGGTATGTGTGGGATCTGACTATCTAGTTGTTTATCCTTAGTAGCCTCTCTTACCGGGAAATGTCTCCTAGTGTTTCCACCGAGCCATGGTAGCTTGCTACTGCTCCAGAACACTTAGGCTGGCCGGCATGTGTCCTTCTTCGTTCTCAGGTACGTCCTTCGGGAAATGTCATGCGATGAATACCGAGTCTGTTAGCCCGCACTGCCGGTTCACCGAGTCTGCTAGCCTAGTGCTACAGCACTCGATTCACTCGGCGATGACCAAACACGTTCGATCTTTGGGTCATGGATGCTGTCCTGTAAGTTTGTGCCACTTTGGGTTTCACGACTAGCCATGTCAGCCGGGCTCCTTATCATATGGATGCTAGCGACACTATCATATCGTGTGCCAAAAGGCATAAGCGGTCCGGGCAAAGGTAAGGCGACACCCGTGGGGATACCGTGCGTGAGGCCGCAAAGTGATATGAGGTGTTACATGCTAGATCGATGTGGCATTGAGTCGGGTCTGACAGTTTTGGTATCAGAGCTTGACTGTTTGTAGGATTACCAAGCCAAACTGGTCGAAGTTGTGTCTAGAAATGCTTTAGTTATATAAGGGAATTGATTGTGGGATGGAACGTAAGGCTCTTTTTACTCCTTATACCTTATGCCCTTCCGATCCGAGTCATCATATCTTTCCTCACGGGGTTAAGGAACTAGGCTTTTCTTCTTCTATCAGGATCACGTGTTACTAATCCGTAGACTTATAGGATTGATGGATTTAAGCTTCAGTTCAGTTCCTACTACTTCCGTATGTTAACTATTGATCTCGAAACCTTGATATTGTGCTTCTGAGTGGTTATGCCACCATTTTTGTAGCATGTCTAAATTCTTTTGAGCATTTACAGCCGTTATCCTGTCCGAGTCATCCCAGGTTTCTAAACAGTCTGATGCATTTGCAAATCCCTTCCTCCCATTCTTGATGTCCTTTTAGGCCAGGTTAATCACACTAATTGCTGAGTTGAGGTACGTCGTGATACAACCCTGGCCGGGCCAAACACAGCAGACAACGCTCTCTCGAGCTACGTCGTGATATTGCTCAATATAGAGGCGTCGCACACCCGCTATGCTTCACTGACGAAGTAATGGATCATCAAATCCCTGAAGGGTTTAAACCCGTAAACATCGAATCCTACGATGGAACAACAGACCCCGCGGTTTGGATCGAAGATTATCTCCTTCACATCCATATGGCCCGTGGCGGCAATCTCCATGCCATCAAGTATCTCCCTCAAGCTTAAAGGACCAGCTCGGCATTGGCTTAATAGCTTGCCCGCAGAGTCAATTGGGTGTTGGGAAGACACGGAAGCCGCGTTCTCGACAACTTCGGGGCATGTATGTGCGCCACGAGACGCCGATGACCTAAGCCACATAATTCAGCAGCCAGACGAATCGGCGGACAATTCGACACGGTTCTTGACAAAGAAAAACCAAATCGTCGACCGTCCGGATGCATAGGCCTCGCAGCCTTCAAACATAACATCCGCGACAAGTGGCTAGCCGGCACAGGGACAGAAAAGCGAAATCCATGGCAGCCCTCACATCATTAATGACCCGCTTTTGCGGAGAGGATAGCTGGCTAGCTCGCAGCAACAACCTCGGTAAAAATTCTGGCGGTCCGGATACTAAGGACCACAATGGCGGTCGCGTCGAAGCAAAATAAGCGCCGATTAACAGCGGCGACAAGGAGGATATGGCAGTCAATGCCGGATTCGAGGCTCTAAACCGGTCGCCAGAAGAAGCCATTCAAAAGAACCACTCCGGTCCATCCCATTTGGACCGAATACTCGACCGCTTATGCGGATACATGGCACCCTGAAAAGCCAGCTATCCACACCAGCAGAGATTGCTGGGTGTTCAGCAGCGAGCAAGTTAATTGCGAAAACAATGACAAGGGCTGCATAGCGGCGGCGAGGAAGAGACCGGCCGAATCGTAGATGATGAAGGGTTTCCCCACAAGTGTGGACGGTTAACATGATATCGCAACCCATATACCCAAGAGGGAGCGGAAGCGTGCACTAAGGGGCGATATCTGCGATGGAGCGATCGCCCAAGTTCAATCCATGGTCCTTTTGTCCGATCACTTTTGATTGAAGAGACCATCCGACCAGCATCCGCCATGGCGGATTCGCCGCGTGGTTTTAGACCCAATCGTCGATGGATTTCACCTCACGAGTCCCGATGGACGGCGGCGAGCTTTGAACACGCTTTATCGAGGATACGGTCGCAAGATGGGCATAGACCCCTCAAGGATTAAACCTACAAAGACAACCTTTAAAGGCGTCATACCGGTGTGGAGGCCAATTATGCAGCTCGGTCACACTAGAAGTGGTCTTGGATCCCGGATAATTTCGGGCGAGGAGTTAATCTTGACATAGTCCCATTTCGCGGCGGCTATCACGCTCTGCTTTCGGACGAACCGCGTTTGCAAAGTTCAACGCGGTGCCGCGATTATGCATACCTCAAGCTCAAAATGCGGGCCCTCGTGGAGTCATCACGGTCAATGGAAATATGGAACGCTCCTCCGAGCGGAGAAAATCTGATGGCTCTCATGGCGGAAATACTGAGCAGCCTTTTAAGGCAATTTTGAGTCCGCCGTTAAGCGGCGGATACAGCCAAACGCGCCGAGCAACATCAACCAAGACCACAGCACGATCCGAGAGCGGCAGAGCAATGCGACCCCAACCCCGCATGATCGGCAAGAACAACCCTCCGCGTACATCATTACGCTTTGGAGATACCATGGGCGTAGGGGAAGGGGCACGACCACAATAGACCCAGAGTGCGGCTCGACCACACCAGGGGCTCGCAAGTGTGTCACTCTTTTTTATTATTATTATTATTTTCTTTCTTTATATGCACAGGACTCCGTTAGCCAGAGGCCCTGTCCGGCGGTGAACCTGCCGAACTCATGATGCAATAGCCGGGGAAGAAAGAATGCGGCGACTAACACTCAGGTGGTCTCAATTACGAGCATTAAATTCAATTATATACACCAAGTCCGCAGCTCACCCCTGGAGGGGGACATGTTTAATTAGTCCAAACCCTTGATTACCGCACTATTTGTATCAGTCCGCACTCATAGCAGACTTCCTTTAATAAATAATGGAGCACTTTTTGACTGCAATTACATTGCTTTTTATATATATGTTCATTAAATGACATCTTGCACCCGCATATTTTGGTACGGCCGAATACACCAGGGGCTTGTGTTCCCCGCATTATGGTGTGATAAGTCCGAACACTTTCACAAGTGCGGCACCCCAAACTTATAGCATTATAATCGGCTCCGAGTCATGTCTTGGGTCAATAGTTGGGTTTGCCCGGCTCCCACGTTTTGGTGCCTTATGTTCCGTTCTGTCGGCTAAGGTGGCACTGGGAGAACCACTGCGATTGCGCCTCGGTTGAGCTGGCGGCGCCTCGATGGAAAGCTAAAACCGGCGGCATGATAAGGCGAGAGACTGGTCGCTGTTCGAGAGGTCTTTTCGGGTCCCTAAAGACTCATGTCGCTTCGAGCAAAGTTCCAGATAATATCCGACGAAAGGCGTGGATAGCGCCCCAAATTCGGTCTTCCGAATACTAGGGGCTTCGCCGAAATTTAAAATTATAGAATTCTATGGATAAGTGAGAGTGTTCAAGCATTATAAGTCCGGTTGCCTTGTTCGTTGTGTTGAGCGCCTCCCTAGATGGACCCAAAAGTGGGAACAAGAGCGCTCAAGTTATCCGAACACCCAAAGCACTTCGCGGCTTGGGGTTGAAGCCGACGACTTGCCATCTCTCGAGATTTTATAAGCGGCCGCCTGAAGGTAATATTTTAAATTAAACAAGCGTTGCTTAAAGCGCATATGAACAAAGTTTTCAGCGCGCGAGGATAATACATAGCGAGTTTACTCAAAAATTACATCTCGGGGCATTCATCCGCAATATCGCGGGCTCCCTTGAGACAGTTTTATAATACATTTGGCGTCGATACTCCTTGCCGGTGGCGGCGGGTCGGTGAGAAGCTTCTCGCATCCAGCCTGCCCGGTGCACCTTTATGCGGGCAAGGGCCCGACGAGCACCTTCAATACTGGTAGAGCACTTGATGACCTCCACCGAGGCACGCATCCACCAGCCGCCAGACGAGGCGAAAGTAGCTCCCGAGCACGGCTGTCCGAGCCACACCGGACTATAAGGCCCTTCATGGCCTCCTCGGCTACCTTGTGGAGTTCGACCAGTTGCTTCATTTGGTCGCTTGGGGCACCGGATGGCGGCCTTAGCGTCTTGAGACCAGAAGACCTTCTCCGTTGAGCTCCCCTCCTCGCCACGGTAGAATGCGGTGGCATCGGACACACTACACGGCAGATCTGCAAACGCCCCTGGAGAGCTCCGAATGCGGGTAAGTGTCAGGTAGTTTACATTAACATGCTTGCTTTGCATGAAAAATGCCTTACCGCGCTATCTTCTTTACATCTTCAACCTCTGAAGGGCCTTACGGGCCTCGGCCTTGGCGGACTTGGCACTTTCGAGGCGAGGCAAGCTCGGACTCTCGAGTATTGAGTCGCGCTCCAAGCTCTCATGCTTCTCCATGAGAGCACGGAGCTCTTGCCGCACTTCCGCCACACGTGCCTCCTGCTTTTCTCGCTCCGCCTGTTCGCAGCCGCCTTGTGTTGACGCGGACACTGACCTCCTTCAGTGGCTACCACCTCGTTTGTGGCCCTGCAATACCCATATTATCCTTGTTAATTTTATTGCGACCAAAATCCTTTTCAGAAGGTAACAATTCAAAGTGGTGCTACTCACCTTCTTTGTCCTCGAGCTGCCTCTTGGCATGGCGAGCTCTCGCTCGGACCGCTCGAGATCTTGCTTCAATGCACCAACCTCCTTGATCGGTCTTGGCAGAGGTCAGCAAAGACACACTGCAAACCCATATTGACATAATTTGTTAGCAACATGCGAATATCTTTTTAGATCCTTAGTCCGGCTTTTCTTTCCGAACGCCGAACCAAGCATCAGGGGCTACTGTCTATGCGGTATTACATTACACAATCTTAACTTCTTACCTCAAAGCCTATTAGAAGGCTATTGCGAGGCTTGGTCAGCCCGCTCTTGGCGGTGGACCTTGAATCACCGCACTCATAAGCGATGCGGTGTTCTTCCTCGATGGAAGCGCCTTTGGCGCCTCCGGCAAGTTGTCCGGCGCCTCGGTTGGGCCAGAGGCGCCCGGCGTCACGGTCTTGCCCTTCTTTCGAAGGGGCCGCTTGCCGGACTCTGGAACCACTACAGGTTCCGATGTAGAGTCCGGCGCAAAGTCCGGGAGGCTGCCTTACGGCGCCTCCGGAGCCTCCTCCTGATGGGTCCCTTTCTAGGATCCCACCTCGGCGTCCTCATCAGCGCGGGGGGTAGAGGCATTCGGAAGTGAATCCACATCCGACGGGGCCAACGACCCGCTCGATGAAGCGGGGAGATCATCATCGGTCGGACTGCGGACAGTATGCGGCATTAGTAGGACACTATGTGACACGAAAGAAATTGCATATCAGGGATCCGGATACTTACGATCTCGCCGGAGGCCTGGCCCTTGAAGGCCACTCCTCCTCGCCAACGTTGGTGTTGGCGGAGCTGTCCAGGGGAATAGTTCTCCCCCTCTTGGACCCTTCGGCCTCCCCTGTTGGGGAAGCCTTCCTCTTCCTCTCTCCCTCCTCCGGGAGAGAGTCTTCTTCCTCCTCCTCGCTTTTGGGGGAGGAGTCCGCCTCGTCGTCGGACACCTGATTACGGGAACTCTTTCAAGTCCCCGTGGCCACCTTCTTAGCCTTCGTCTTCGGCACCACGTGCAGTGCCGGAACCAGCAGCCCCGCCAGACGGGCATGCATTGGGTCTTCTGGCATGGGAGCCGGGCAGATAAGCTGCTCGGCCTTCTGCATCCATTCTTGTCAAAGGAAAAGGGAGATTGAAACCCTCTTAGAATCAATCTATTTACAACAAGTGTCCCGTAAAGGGGTTGAATCACTTACCTCGTCGGTTTGGATCTTTGCGGCGAAATCCGTGATCTTCCGTCGGCGGATGCGGGGGCTCCGGCGCCCTTAAATGGCACCCTCCAGGCACCTTCATACGTCGTGTCGAAGAGCCCGCTTAGCGCCTGGTGTTGTTCCGGATCGAACTCCCACAGATTGAATGCCCGTTCTTGGCATGGGAGGATCCGGCGGACGAGCATGACTTGGACCACGTCGGCGAGCCTGAGCTTATTGTTCACCGGCTCGGATCTGAGCTCGAGTCCGTCGGCTCCTTCGGATTACCCCACAACAAGCCCTTCTCTTTCCAGGAGGTGAGCTGCGTGGGGATACCAGATCTAAACTTGGGGGCCGCCGCCCACTCAGGGTCGCGCGGCTCGGTGATATAGAACCACCCCGATTGCCACCCCTTGACGGAGTCCACAAAGGCCCCTTCGAGCCAGAGGACGTTGGGCATCTTGCCCAACATGGCGCCTCCGCATTCCGCTTGCGTGCCCTTCACAACCTTCGGCTTGACATTGAAGGTCTTGAGCCACAGGCCGAAGTGGGGCTGGATGCAGAGGAAGGCCTCGCACACGACGATAAACGCCAAGATGTTGAGGATGAAGTTCGGCGCCAGATCGTGGAAATCCAGGCCGTAGTAGAACATGAGCCCCGGACAAAAGGGTGAAGTGGAAAGCCCAGTCCAGCGGAGGAAGTGGGGAGAAAACAACCCTCTCATGGGGCCGGGGTGGGGATGAGCTGCCCTCGTCGGGCAGCCGATCTGTGATATTGCCGAAGGTATCCGGCTGCGCAGCTTGGTGATGTGCTCCTCCTTAGCGGTGGAGGCCAACCATTTGCCTCCGCTCCGGACATGGTCGGAGAAGGTTGAGGCGAGATCGCGAGCTTGGGCGTTGGAGCTTGAGTCTTGCGGAGATGGATGAGCAAAGGAGGAAGAAGGCGTGGGTGAAAAGGTGAATCCTTATCCCTTATATATAGGCGGGCGAGGACTATCGTCCCCACCGGCCGGTAAAACTCGCTTATCTCCCAAGCGCCACCATCAATGGCGCGGTTGGGTTCTACGTCCGTATTGATGAGAATCCGGAATAAGGGAACACGATCTACGCTTGACGGGGCGTGCCAAGGAAACCGCTTCGCTAAACATGCTGAGGTGGTATAATAAAAAACGATTCAAGTAAAGGCTTGGTAGCGGTGTGATGTCATGCCGCATAATATGTCAGCAGATCGGACTTGTGTACATTTTATTCTCTCTACGGTGGAATGTGGAATTTATTTTGCAGAGCCGGACACTATCTGGTGTTCATGATCTTCTCTGGATTATTCAAGGAGGAACCCGCCTTGCAATGCCGAACATTATCGCGCGCGGACTTATCGTCATTGAAGCTTTGGTTCGAGGACTCTTGAGGAGTCTGGACTAGGGGTGTCCGAACAACGGACTATCATCGTCCGCGGACTCCAAGACTACGAAGATACAAGGCGAAGACTCCGTCCGTGTCCGGATGGGACTTTCCTTGGCGTGGAAGGCAAGCTTGGCGATCGGATATGTAGATCTCCTACCATTGTAACCGACTCTGTGTAACCCTAGCCTTCTCCGGTGTCTATATAAACCGGAGGGCTTTAGTCCATGAGGACACAACATACATTACAACATTCATACCATAGGCTAGCTTTAGGGTTTAGCCTCCTTGATCTCGTGGTAGATCCACTCTTGTACTACCCATATCACCAATATTAATCAAGCAGGCGTTAGGGTTTTACCTCCATCAAGAGGGCTCGAACCTGGGTAAAACATCGTGTCCCTTGTCTCCTGTTACCATCCGCCTAGACGCACAGTTCGGGACCCCCTACCCGAGATCCGCCGGTTTTGACACCGACACACAACACAACATTCATGTTATCATCCACCTTCCTCTGGATAGCATCCAACACCCTTTCCATAGAGGTGCAGTCCTCATCAAAGAAGAGATACTCATAAAAATCATGTACCATCTCTTTCAACCCATCCCGAGAAACACACTTGGCGCCGTCCTCCTGCACAAGAGCCTTGATACGGCTGGTGTGTCATCGCGCAGAGGCCCGTGCGTGGAAGAACTCAGTATTGCGATCTCCCGAACAGAGCCAGTCTATCCGAGCCCGTTGTCATGTGATGATTTCCTCACGCTCAAAAAATTCACATAGCTGACATCCAGCTCACATTCCTCCTTCAGCCCAGCCACATTTACAAGTGACATGCGCAGCAACTGAATCTCCTTTCGATCTTGTGGATCTGACGTCAGACAGAACCAAAGTCCACCTTACTCCATTCCTTCAGAGCACCCGACACATGGTTCAAATCTAACCATGTATCATGCAGCGAGTGAGCTCCAGTGGCATGGGATCTCCAAGCATTCTCTACTACCTCTAGCCCTCACCTTGGCGCCACATAGCCTCATAGAGGAATTTGTATTGCACAGGCGAGCGATCACCCATCACTTGTTGGGAGTTGAGGGAGATGGCCACTGCATAATGGTTAGAGGTGGTAGTAATTATGTTTTCCACCTTACAGAACTCGAACAAGGCATTAAAATCATCATTAGCCACATCACGATTAAGTCTGGCCCACACATTGCATTGCGCATCCTACCGATTAGTCCAGGTGAACTTGGACCAGAAAAACCAAGGTCCACCAGCTCGTAGTCATCAAGACAGTTTCAGAAAAGCTCCATCTGAGCATCAGATCGGTCACGAGCCCCAAAGTGCTTATCATGGTAGAGAGTCTCGTTGAAATCGCCACACCAAATCCACAGGCCCTTCCACGACCGGGACAACCTTCACATCAAGCTCCAAAATTCATTATGGAGCTCACGCTTTGGTTCCCCATAAACAAAGGTACCCGCCAGGGAGTAGGATCATCCGATGAGACCATCACATCAATGCAGTGCGAGTTAAAACCCTTTAGCGAAATTGAATATGGCAAAGACCAGAAAAGGGCCAAGCCTTCACTGAGGCCCTTGGAGCTAACAACAAAAGAACCAGGGTAGCCCAAAGACCACATAAAGTTCTTTGCTTTATGATCCACCATCTTGGTCTCCGACAAGAAGAGGATCGAGGGTCGGTAAGTCCTCACTAACCAGCGAAGCTCACCCACTGTCGCATCTGACCCCAAGCTGCGATAGTTCTAGCATAGGATGCTCATTGCGTCTCGCGAGGTTGCTTCGCAGCTGCCGCTGGGTCTGTCGATCGAGAGGGTGTTGTTCTCAGTTTCTTGTTGGGGTCACGTCCTTCATTCTCCCTAGTATCAAGAATCCCATCGCTCGCATTGGCCGAGACCACTAGAGCAAGGGCATTCACCGCATTAGGAATTTGCTCATCTACCATAGAAGTAGTATCATGGCCTTTGTCTTTTTTTCTTTTTTGCCTACTCATCCCTTTCTTGGATTATTGAACAAGAAACAACTCTTTCCTAGTGCCAGCAGAACGGCCCCTTCCACGGCTACGGTTGGAGCGTCCCCTGACTTGGCTGGCCATTCGACCACCTTTGATGGGGGAGGAAACCTCCACATCCTCATCTCCAACGGCAGTCGTGCCAAAGTTCGTCGCCCTACTTCCAGCTGCATATGACCGGGAACCCCTAGAAGGAACCTTGTGACTAGGGTTTGGGAAACATAGCCAGCAGATGATGAGGCATTGCCTAACTTTGCAGCATTTGACTTTTGTATTTGGTCAATGATAGCACATACTCTCTTTGCCGTATAGGGCAAGTCGCCATTAACATCGTGTTTTGGGGGCAGGGAACAAGATTGAGGAGTGTCCGAGTAGCCCACATGAAAAGTAATAGAGAGGGAGGCGCTCATACATCATGGCATACGCTTTAGTGGTCTTGAGCTTAACTGAGGTTACCGTCACATAGCGCACCAAAGGTTCCTATACCACAATTTCAGCTCTGACATGCATAAAGGCTCCCCAGCAGCGCCCTCCTGAGTCGGCCTCCAACCGGAGAATTGTTCCGATTGACTTGGCAAACTCCATGCCCAGATCCGAGATCATCAATCTTGGTGGAAGTGCCATAATCTTGGCCCATATGGCCATCCAGTCAAAATTAACCTGCATCTGCTGGATGTCCGCTTTGTAATTCTTGAGCGGGAGGCGTGCTTGTTGACCACTCATGGTGAGTTTTCCATCACATGCACATGGTCCTCTCTCGTACCAAATTCTGCAATGAATAGATTGTCCCCCACAGGGTGGAATAGCAGCCCTTTCGGATTGCCCCAAGCCGGCCTCATCACCGACATGATAGTCTGAACGTGAAGAACACCAGGAGAAAGTACCTTCCCCGCCAACGCACAATCAGAGTCAACCAGATCGGCATCGTCTTCATCATCCAACAACATAGGTTGTGCCTCGACTGTTGTCAGCCGCAAGCACTCCAACATGTCTTCTATAGGTGCACCGGAGCCGGAACCACCCGTCTCCTGCACCTGTTCAGAGACCGTCGCCGCCTTCCCCGAGCTGGAAAGCAGCGGCCCTAACAGGACACCGCCGCTGCACTTGGTCAAAAGTGCGGCCACCTCACTACTCTTCCCCTTCTCCCCCATTGTCCCTGCCATGAGCACGCCGACAAATCCCAGTCAGCAATGGCCAAGGGTGGGCAGCAATGCTAAGATTGCCATGTAATCACCCCAAACCACGACCAACAAGAATCTGGCCGCCGCACCAACCAACGAGAGATATAACAGGGGAGGGTGGGAACAAAGGGAGAGATTGCAGACCTTGTGCAATCCCAGATGAAGATCACCTCCCGGGGACTGCTAATCGCCGGTGCGCAACGACCCTAGGAGAGCCATCAGATCCATCCGCCGCCCAGGCACGAACGCCGGCAGGGATCGAAGGTTTGCCCCCAAAATCACCTCACAGTACTGGAAGCTGAGTTATGTGCATGCATGGGAGGACTGTCACTTACACACTTTAGGAGTGAATTTCTAGTGCATATTGAAGTGGATTCGAGTGAGGTGGCTAGAATTTTGAATAGCAATGAAATTGATAGATCAATCTACTCCTCTTTGGTTCAAGAGATCAAACATCTTTCATCTCTCCGTCAATCTTGTATTGCCCACATATCTTGTTGTCAAAACGGAGTTCGTAATTACTTAGAGAATTTTGCTAGGCTAGACAGTAGAACTGTGGTTCGGCTGGGCTCTAGTCCCCCAAACGCACTTGAGCTTTGTAATGCTGACTATAATGTGCCACATCCGCGAGTACCTGAAACCGCCGCCAGATGTAAATCATCACATCTTAGCACTAGGCACTCAAAGGGGAAGCACCAAAACCTCTCCTCCATCTGTTCGCGGACATCACCAAATTATCTGCCAAAAAGAGCAACATCCCCCATATGTCCTCCCCATTTTCAAATGGGCTACCAAATTTTAACATACCATCATCACAAAAGCACATAGGACTTACATAGTTCATCACATACACATAGATAACACATAGTTCTTTTTTTAGAGAAGAGAACACATAGTTCATCACATAAACATAGGACACACACTGTTCATGACATAGTTAAACATAACCAAATTAAGTATGACCTAACGACTACCGATCACCCTCCCGAAGTTGAGGTGCAGCTCAACGAACTTCGGGTCGCGGACGTCGGCGTCGTTTCGGCGACATCGCCAACAGGCTGCGGCTTGTTTCTCATAGAGAAGGGACTTGGCCTCGCGCACACGTCTTCAACTTGTCGACGAGCATATCACTCGGGGAAGATGAAGCCCTTCTCAAGTGCGGCGTCGGGCGTCACTTTCCTAATTGTCTGCGACTGACTGAGCATCCATTGGACTAGGAGCTTCTCTTTTCCGGAGGACCTTCGACAACGGCGCCGCCTGGCGTGAGGAGGAGCCCGTCCACTGCGACAAGGATGTCATCCCGCGCAAGGACAAGCTCCCTTCGCCGAGGATGAGTGATGACATCTGAAAGCACATTTGCTCCCTAGGTGGTTTTGGTAATTAATGACAACATACTTTGTGGTTGGACTAATGCTTTTATCAAGTATGTCTCAGGAAAGTCAATCACTCTGGCATGGCAAAAGGACTAGAAAGGTGAACCCCTAAGATTCTAAGGAAAACATTGGCAAAAGCTCAAGACTCCATTTTTGTTTTAGTGATCCAAGATCACATTGAGTCCATGGGAAAGCCAATACTATTAAAAGGGGATGAGGTTATGATGATGATCTGGTTGCTCTAAGTGCTTAGTGATTTATCTCTCAAACTATCAGCAATCTTTCACTCCAACATAAACCCATAAGTAATCTCGGTCCCACCGATTCCAAACTCAGTCACACCGAGATGAACCACCTCACCATATAGCCAAACCCTAAGATTCTCGGATTTTCCGATTCCAAACTCGGTCATACGAAATTGGTGTTGCCAAGCTTCAGAACATTCGTACTCAAATCGGTGTCACCGAGATGAGAAAGTCGGTCCCACCGAGATTGGCAAACCCTAGACTTTGGAAGAATCGGACTAACCGAGATTGTATTTTGGTCCCACGAAAATCCCAACGTTCACAAGATTTGAACTTTCGGTCTCACCGAGTTGTCAACTTGTCCGACCGAGATTGGTCAAATGTGTGTAGCAGTTGGATTTTGTGTGGAGGCTATAAATACCCTCCACCTCCTCTTCATTCGTGGAGAGAGCCATCGAGAAAGAACTACCACTCCTACCTTACATTTAGAAGAAAACTACCTACCCTTGTGTTGAGATCAAGTTGCTCCACTCCCACCATATGAAACTTGATTTCTAGCCTTCCCAAGTTGCTTTCCACTCAATCCCTTCCTCCACCACAGCAAAATCAGTGAGGAGAGTGGAGTGTTGGGGAGATTATCATTTGAAGCACAAGAGCAAGGAGTTCATCATCACCAACACCATCTATTACCTTTTGGAGGGTGGTGCCTCCTAGATTGGTTAGGTGTCACTTGGGAGCCTCCGTCATGATGTGGAGTTAAACCAAGGAGTTTGTAAGGGCAAGGAGATCGCCTACTTCGTGAAGATCTACCCCGAGTAAGGCTAGTCCTCCGTGGGCGTAAGCCATGATGGCATAGACAAGGTTGCTTCTTCGTGGACCCTTCGTGGGTGGAGCCCTCCGTGGACTCTCGCAGCCGTTACCCTCCGTGGGTTGAAGTCTCCATCAACGTGGATTGACGATAGCACCACCTATCGGAACCACGAGAAAAAATCTCCGTGTCTCCAAATTGCGTTTGCTCTTCATAATCTCTCCCTTACTATTCGTGCAATTTACTTTCCGCTGCCCTATACTCTAGAATTGCATGTATAGTATGTTGCTCGACTTGTATGCATGATGCTTGACTTGATCTTCATTATGAACTTGCTAAGAACTTATGTTAATCAAAAGGCATAAACTTTTATCTTGTCGAGTTGTCTAATCACCCCCCCTCTAGACACTCTTGCCTTCAACGATCCTACAACATCACGCAACGAACTGGAGAAGGTAAGGGCGCACATAGAGTGGCGAAGGCGGGGACGACACAAGAGGAGTTGTGATGGCCCCGGACACGAGAGGAGTTGCGATGGCCCCAGGTCATACACTGACCATCACAACACCTTCGGGAGCTCTAGCTCGACGTCCTCCCCATTGACATTGTCGTTGGAGCCCTGGCTCTCCTGGGACATCATCACAACACAGGAGGGGGATATCCATAAGTAGGACAATGACGGGAGGAGGATGTCCACAAGGAGGACAATCACAAGGCAGGGACGATCACGGCTGTGTGTGTAGTGACGAGTTGTCCCGGTGGCGTCAGGAGTTGGATGTACTGCCGGATCGGGCGTTGCGCGGACTGCCCGTGACCTCGCACACGGCTCAGCCAAGCATCCTCCTCCTTGGTGCGGCCCATTGCAAGGGGTGGGTTTTTTGTGGTTAGGCCAACTCCACCGCGCGACCCCATCTTGTCCGGGTGCGTCCGTTTGGGGTAAAACGGACGAATAGAGCGGCCCAACGCGCGGCCTCAAACGGACAAATGTCTGGATTCCGTCTGTTTTCGACCCATCCCCGGCCCAAAGTTGCGCTCGGTTTGGGGTAAAACGGACGTGCGCGAACGGCCGCGACGCACGCCCTTGTCCCCCCCCCCTCCCCCCCGTGGCCCGCCTGTCGGGGACACTAGCAGTCCCTCCGCTCCCAATGCTTCGACCCTCCCTCTCCCGCCCCGCCCCACCGCCGGGGCCGCCGCTATTCTCCGGCCGCCTCCTCACCGCGCAGCCCCCGGCCGTCCATACCAAACCACGTCTCGACATGGCCGCCACCATGCCCGCGCTTTCGCCGTAGTTTTGGCCGTCGATTGGAGGAGGTTTGGCCGTCGCCGTCTTTGCCGGTGGCAGAGGGGACACGACCATCGGCGACGTACCACGGTGGCTGCAGCAGCTTCCGACGGCTCCAGAGCGGCCAGTAGCCGGCCGGCAACCACCCCTGCTGCGTCAAGGTGATCATCGCGGCCTCTTCGCCACCATGACCGCAAGGTGTTCGACATTTTGCCCAAAAAGGTATGGACAGTGGAGACGAGTTTTTCTTCCACCACTTCCTTTGTTCATCGGACGATTCGTCGTCGGATGATGAAGATCTTGTGGTGGCTGCACTGGTCGTTCACGGCCACATTCAACGGCAGCTTCCTCGATGCAGGGGTCAGTCCACGGCCGTGCTCCCAACTGAACATGCACAGGGAGAGAGGCCACGCCCTGCTCTATGCCGATTACTTTTCCAACAGACCACTCTTCAAGCCGGATAAATTCCGTCGCCGTTTTCGAATGGCAGGGCATGTGTTCAATCGTATCCGAGAGGGAGTGCTTGCTCATGACCCATACTTCGAGTGCAAGACGGATGCCCTTGGCAAGTTTGGAGTGTTAGCCATAGAGTGCCTATTCTTGATGGAGTGTCCTATAACTCGTGGAGGATTGAAATGCTTGCTATCTTTAAGATGTACAACTTGCGCAAATATGTTGAAACCCCATATGTACCACCATTTGACCCCTTGCACCCTACTATGGATGAAGAGCTTGATTTGCTTCGTAACCTTAGAACTATCAATCTTATCATTAGAGGCTTGCCGGATAACTTGCTTAAGCTTGTCACAAACTTTGAGTGCGCCCATGCTATGTGGAAGTTCTTGGAAGAACTTTATCCGGACTACTCTTTGAGAGGTCTTGATGAAATTCTATACAAGACTGTTGAATTTGATATGTTGCGCCCAATGATCCCAACTTTGATAAATGCTTCTTTGAGCTTCGATCTTATGAAGCGGAAGGGTGATTCGGACTTATCAATGTTCTTGTTAGAAATGCTCTTGTATTGCATTCCGATGATTATTATCACGTTGATAAAACTGATGCAAGTCATTGTCAAATTGACCTAGGTATTGATGATGAATTATCTATGGGTCAATATGATGATGAGCATGAGCATGATGACGGTTCGGACACCGAGCTAGACAAGATCATGAAGAGTCTCAGTCTTATGGCAAATCTGAGAGACTACATATCCGGTGGAAAAGAGTGGATTCTTGATAGTGGATGCACCGATCACATGACAGGAGATGAAGACATGTTTCGAGAGCTTACAAAGAATAATGGTCCATGCAAGTATGTGACTTTTGGAGACAACTCCAAGGGTAAGGTACTTGGCCTTGGTAAGGTGGCCATATCTCATGATAGCTCCATTAAAAATGTCATGCTTGTTGAATCTCTTGGATACAATTTACTTTCCGTGTCTAGATTAGTCGACTTTGGATTCAACGTGCTATTCACCAAAGTAGATTGCCAAGTTTTTCGTAGTGACAATCATAACATGGTTTCTTGGCATTCGAGAGGTGACCTATACATTGTCGATTTCACTAAGAAAACTCAACCTAGAACTTGCTTTATTGCTAAATCTGCTAAAGGCTGGCTTTGGCATAGAAGGCTTGGACATGTTGGTATCACGAAATTTAGATAAGCTAATCAAAGGTGATCACATTCTTGGTGTTAAAGATGTTTTCTTTGACAAAGATAGACTCTGCAAATTGCATGTCAAGCAGGAAAACAAGTAGGTGGAAGTCATCCGTGAAGAATATCATGACCACAAGGAGACCGCTTGAGCTTCTTCATATGGATCTCTTGGTCCCAATGCTTACAAAAGCCTTGGTGGTAACTCCTTTGGTCTAGTTATTGTTGATGACTTTTCCAGATTTACGGGTATTTTTCTTGATGACAAATCGCAGGTTCGAAAATCTTCAAAACCTTTGCTAGAAAGGCTCGAATCAATTTGAGGTGAAGATCAAGAAGGTTCGGAGTGACAACGGAACGGAGTTCAAGAACGCCCATGTGGACTCTTTTCTCGATGAGGAAGGATTCTACATGAGTTCTCACTACGTACACACCTCAACAAAAGCGGGGTTGTTGAGAGGAAGAACCGAACGCTCATTGAAATGGCGAGGACAATGCTTGATGAATATAAGACACCAAAACACTACGGGGTGAAGCCGTCGAGACAGACTTGTCATGCCATCAACAGACTTTATCTTCACAAGCTCCTCGGCAAGACTTCATACGAGCTCCTTACGGGTAACAAACCCCAAGTGGGATATTTTCGTGTTTTTGGTTCAAAGTGCTATATTCTTGATAAGCATCGTCGGTCTAAATTTGCTCCTAAAACTCATGAAGGCTTTTTCCTCGGTTATGGATCAAACTCTCACACCTACCGTGTCTACAATAATTTCACCCGAAAGGTTGAAGAGACGGTAGATGTGAAGTTTGATGAATCTAATGGCTCGCAAGTAGAGCAAGTGCCTATTGATGTAGGAGACAAGGACCCATCGGAAGCCATTCAAGATTTATCCATTGGAAAGATTCGTCCCATGGAAGTGAAGGAGAGTACCTCATCTACATATGTGGAGCCCCCTACCTCACGGCAAGGTGAACCTCAAGGCAACTTGGAGGCCTCCACAAGTGGAACTCACCAAGATGAGGAAGTGCGACAAGAAGATCCACCACAACCTCCTTCTCCACCACCTCAAGACAACACCAACAACACAGATGAAGAAGAAGATGAGGATGATGAGGAAGCTCAGCCACGACCACGACAAAAGCTATCCCGAGTTCGAGCAAGAGTCAAGAAGGACCATCCGTGGAACAAATGATGAATGACATCGACTCGGAGAATCACTCGCTCAAAACTCGTTTAGCTAACTTTTGTGAGCATTACTCATTTATTTCAGTCTTGAACCTATGAAGGTAGAAGAAGCGCTTGAAGACCCGGATTGGGTGAACGCTATGCATGAAGAGCTGCACAACCGAGAGGAACAACGTTTGGTCTTTGGTAGAGAAGCCCAATGATGACCAAAACGTCATTGGAACCAAATGGGTGTTTCGGAACAAGCAAGATGAAGATGGACAAGTCATCCGCAACAAGGCTCGTCTCGTAGCACAAGGTTACACACAAGTCGAAGGTATGGACTATGGTGAGACCTATGCCCCCGTTGCTAGACTTGAGTCCATTCGCATTCTTCTTGCTTATGCCAACCACCATAACATTACTCTCTATCAAATGGACATTAAAAGTGCTTTCCTAAATGGTGAAATTGAGGAGGAAGTATTTGTGAAACAACCTCCCGGATTTGTGAATCCTAAAAAGCCCAATCATGTTTACAAATTGCACAAAGCTCTTTATGGCCTTAAACAAGCTCCTAGAGCTTGGTACAAATGCTTGACTAGCTTTCTTCTTGAAAAAGGATTTGAGATTGGTAAAATTGACTCAACGCTATTCACGAAAAGGGTTGACGGTGAACTATTTGTATGCCAAATATATGTTGATGACATTATCTTTGGTTCAACTAACCCTGATTTTAGTGAGAAATTTGGAAAGCTTATGTCAGGGAAGTATGAGATGTCCATGATGAGTGAACTCAAGTTCTTCCTTGGGTTGCAAATCAAGCAATCTAAGGAGGGTACTTTTGTCTCACAAACTAAGTACACTAAGGATCTCTTCAAGAAGTTCAACATGCAAGAGAGCAAAGGTATGAGAACCCCCATGCCTACTAATGGACATAATGACTTGACTAAAGATGGAAAACCTGTTGATCAAAAGGTTTATCGATCCATGATTGGCTCTCTACTATATCTCTGTGCTTCTCGTCCTGATATAATGTTGAGTGTATGCATGTGTGCTCGATATCAAGCTGCTCCTAAAGAATGTCATCTTAAAGCTGTTAAAAGAATTGTGAGATACTTGATACACACACCTAACTTTGGCATTTGGTATCCTAAGAGGGCCTCTTTCGATCTTGTTGGCTATTCCGACTCGGACTATGCCGGAGACAAGATAGATAGAAAGTCAACTTCGGGTACATGTCAATTTCTCGGTCGATCCATTGTATCTTGGTCATCCAAGAAACAAAATTTGATATCATTATCTCGCCAAGCGAGAATATATTGCCGCTGGTTAGTGTTGTGCTCGGTTGCTATGGATGAAACAAATGCTTAAGGACTATGGGATACATGCGAGACATGTTCCTTTGCTTTGTGACAATGAGAGTGCGATTAAGATTGGACACAATCCGTGCAACACTCTCGCATACGAAACACATTGAAGTTAAATCACCATTTTATTCGTGATCATATTGCTAAGGGTGACATTGATCTTAAGCATGTTAGATCTTGACAAACAGCTTGCAGATATCTTCACAAAACCACTTGATGAGAAAGTGTTTTGTCGTTAAGGAGTGAGTTGAACATCATTGATGCTTCAAACTTGGAGTGAAAACTCCATTGATGCATGCAAGGCATGAGCCTAATTGACTAATCCTTGATATTTCTCTTATGATGATGATCATATGTCTTGGACACATTTGCCCCCTTGTATTGCATCTAACTCCTTGCAGGTACTTGGATGGTCTACATTCTACAAGATTATCACACTCACTCAAATCATGAGTAATCTTGTCATTGACCAAGTATCTAGCTCTTTGGGATGTTGAGTTCAAGGAACGAAATTCCACATATCCTTTTTGACATCATATACTTCTAGCACTTCACTCATGTCATATTGGATATTCTTGAGTATTTCCTTGCTTGCCTAACCCATGTAGGAAGATGAACTATACAATTGGAATTGGTACTCCAACTTCACATTCTATGAGCATCTACATCAAGTTCACCTACATGAGACAAGCAACAACAAGCCCAAGGTATGTTTTTCACATCTTGAAAAAGCTTTGCTCAAAGACATGAGTACAAGCAGCTTCAAAAGATGTGATCACATCAAATGCTTAATCAAAAATGGTAACCCCATTTTGAGCTTAAACGATGAGTATGACCTATGATCAAATGTTCTCATTTGACTCCTAAGTCAATATACTCAAACATAGGTGACCTAGTCGCCGACCCCTGTCTAGATGAAGTACATATGTTTTGGAGTTTTTCTGTCTTTCTCTTATGCTCTCTCATTGAGATTTCTTGCTTAAAAAAAAAACTTCATCTAGCAATCTCTTTCATTTCTGTTTCTTCTGTTCTTGTGTATATCCTTTAGCTCTGATAAATTTCTTGAAAATCATTTACAGATCCATTGCAAATCTTCAGAGACATTCCTTGCAAAATGAGCTGAATTATTTCTGTATTTCCTTGGAATTAAACTCGGAGTCACCGATTCACTCACTTCGGTCTGACCGAAAAGGATCTGCCCTAAGTCTCTGACTTTCGGACTCACCGATCCATATCAATTCGGTGTCACCGATTTACATTCACCAGGATATCATCTTCTACAGCTCATCTAAATGATTTCTTTTGCATACTCAATTTGCTCAGTTGTGATTCTTAATGAACCCACTTCTTTCCTTCCCGCCCTTCCTGGTTTACTGCCCTTTTCGGCACTTGATGTCAAAGGGGGAGAAGATTTAGGGGGAGCTGGGGAGCTTAAGGGAAGATTGGAGGATAAGGGGAGAAAAGATATTTTAAAGGAAGAAAAACATCTTTACCTTAAGGGGGAGAGGATCACATCAAAGCTTTGCCATATTTCACTGTGATAATACATTTGGCATTATTCTTTTGATTTTGCTTCTCTTGCTCTCACTATTGGTATCTTCTGAAAAGTACAATTGGTATCTTATACAATTGGTATCTTATGAAAAGCAAAATTCTCTCAGAGCTCATTGAAAATCTTTTAGTCTTGGGAGACATGTTGGCTGATTCAAGCTAGTGCTCATCATGAGACACTCTTTATACATGTCATCCCTGGCTTGGTACTCTTGATGTTCTTGATATTGGTTGAAGAACTACTCTTGTGTTATCTAACCTTGTTTTCCCAAGTTTATTTCTTCAGGTACAATACCAAAGAACTTCAAGGTAAGTATATGCATCTTGCAGAATGTGCATGATGGTGACTTGCTTGTGAATACTTGTTTGCAAGAAATCACCATGCACATATGCATCATCTCTCATTTACCTTCATCTGCTCTGATGCATATAGCCAAGCTGCATGTAGCACATCTTGCTTTTCTCTCATGTGTGCTTGTGGTAGTCCAAAACCAAAATCTAAAATCTTGCACACTTGTAGGGGGAGCTTGTGTACTACATGTTTGTCAAAGCTTTAATGATAATCCTGTCTTTCTTTCAGTAAGCTTTGATATCTTTTTCTGTGTGTTGCCATCAATTACCAAAAAGGGGGAGATTGAAAGCACATTTGCTCCCTAGGTGGTTTTGGTAATTAATGACAACATACTTTGTGGTTGGACTAATGCTTTTATCAAGTATGTCTCAGGAAAGTCAATCACTCTGGCATGGCAAAAGGACTAGAAAGGTGAACCCCTAAGATGCTAAGGAAAACATTGGCAAAAGCTCAAGACTCCATTTTTGTTTTAGTGATCCAAGATCACATTGAGTCCATAGGAAAGCCAATACTATTAAAAGGGGATGAGGTTATGATGATGATCTGGTTGCTCTAAGTGCTTAGTGATTTATCTCTCAAACTATCAGCAATCTTTCACTCCAACATAAACCCATAAGTAATCTCGGTCCCACCGATTCCAAACTCAGTCACACCGAGATGAACCACCTCAGCCATATAGCCAAACCCTAAGATTCTCGGATTTTCCGATTCCAAACTCGGTCATACGAAATTGGTGTTGCCAAGCTTCAGAACCTTCGTACTCAAATCGGTGTCACCGAGATGAGAAAGTCGGTCCCACCGAGATTGGCAAACCCTAGACTTTGGAAGAATCGGACTAACCGAGATTGTATTTTCGGTCCCACGAAAATCCCAACGTTCACAAGATTTGAACTTTCGGTCTCACCGAGTTGTCAACTTCGGTCCGACCGAGATTGGTCAAATGTGTGTAACAGTTGGATTTTGTGTGGAGGCTATAAATACCCTCCACCTCCTCTTCATTCGTGGAGAGAGCCATCGAAAGAACTACCACTCCTACCTTACATTTTCGAGAAGAAAACTACCTACCCTTGTGTTGAGATCAAGTTGCTCCACTCCCACCATATGAAACTTGATTTCTAGCCTTCCCAAGTTGCTTTCCACTCAATCCCTTCCTCCACCACAGCAAAATCAGTGAGGAGAGTTGAGTGTTGGGGAGATTATCATTTGAAGCACAAGAGCAAGGAGTTCATCATAACCAACACCATCTATTACCTTTTGGAGGGTGGTGCCTCCTAGATTGGTTAGGTGTCACTTGGGAGCCTCCGTCATGATGTGGAGTTGAACCAAGGAGTTTGTAAGGGCAAGGAGATCGCCTACTTCGTGAAGATCTACCCCGAGTAAGGCTAGTCCTCCGTGGGCGTAAGCCATGATGGCATAGACAAGGTTGCTTCTTCGTGGACCCTTCGTGGGTGGAGCCCTCCGTGGACTCTCGCAGCCGTTACCCTCCGTGGGTTGAAGTCTCCATCAACGTGGATTGACGATAGCACCACCTATCGGAACCACGAGAAAAAATCTCCGTGTCTCCAAATTGCGTTTGCTCTTCACAATATCTCCCTTACTATTCGTGCAATTTACTTTCCGCTGCCCTATACTCTAGAATTGCATGTATAGTATGTTGCTCGACTTGTATGCATGATGCTTGACTTGATCTTCATTATGAACTTGCTAAGAACTTATGTTAATCAAAAGGCATAAACTTTTATCTTGTCGAGTTGTCTAATCACCCCCCCTCTAGACACTCTTGCCTTCAACGATCCTACAACATCACGCAACGAACTGGAGAAGGTAAGGGCGCACATAGAGTGGCGAAGGCGGGGACGACACAAGAGGAGTTGTGATGGCCCCGGACACGAGAGGAGTTGCGATGGCCCCAGGTCATACACTGACCATCACAACACCTTCGAGAGCTCTAGCTCGACGTCCTCCCCATCGACATTGTCGTTGGAGCCCTGGCTCTCCTGGGACATCATCACAACACAGGAGGGGGATATCCATAAGTAGGACAATGACGGGAGGAGGATGTCCACAAGGAGGACAATCACAAGGCGGGGACGATCACGGCTGTGTGTGTAGTGACGAGTTGTCCGGTGGCGTCGGGGAGTTGGATGTCTTGCGGATCGGGCGTTCGCGGACTGCCGTGACCTCGCACACGGCTCAGCCAAGCATCCTCCTCCTTAGTGCGGCCCATTGCAAGGGTGGGTTTTTGTGGTTAGGCCAACTCCACCGCTGCGACCCCATCTTGTCAAATGCGTCCGTTTGGGGTAAAACGGACGAATAGAGCGGCCCAACGCGCGGCCTCAAACGGACAAATGTCTGGATTCCGTCTGTTTTCGACCCATCCCCGGCCCAAAGTTGCGCTCGGTTTGGGGTAAAAGCAGACGTCTTGAACGCCGCGACGACGCCCTTGTCCCCCCCCCCGTGGCCGCCTGTCGGGACACTAGCAGTCCCTCTGCTCCCAATGCTTCGACCCTCCCTCTCCCGGCCCGCCCCGCCGCCGGCCGCCGCTATTCTCCGGCCGCCTCCTCACCGCGCAGCCCCCGGCCGTCCATACCAAACCACGTCTCGACATGGCCGCCACCATGCCCGCGCTTTCGCCGTAGTTTTGGCCGTCGATTGGAGGAGGTTTGGCCGTCGCCGTCTTTGCCGGTGGCAGAGGGGACACGACCATCGGCGACGTACCACGGTGGCTGCAGCAGCTTCCGACGGCTCCAGAGCGGCCAGTAGCCGGCCGGCAACCACCCCTGCTGCGTCGAGGTGATCATCGCGGCCTCTTCGCCACCATGACCGCAAGGTGTTCGACATTTTGCCCAAAAAGGTATGGGCGGTGGAGACGAGTTTTCTTCCACCACTTCCTTTGTTCATCGGACGATTCGTGCGTCGGATGATGAAGATCTTGTGGTGGCTGCTTTGGTCGTTCACGGCCACATTCAACGGCAGCTTCCTCGATGCGGGGTGGGTCCACGCCGTGCTCCCAACTGAACCGCAACAGGAGAGAGGCCACGCCGCTCTATGCCGATTACTTTTCCAGCAGACCACTCTTCAAGCGGATAAATTCCGTCGCCCGTTTTGAATGGCGGGCATGTGTTCAATCGTATCCGAGAGGGAGTGCTTGCTCATGACCCATACTTGAGTGCAAGACGGATGCCCTTGGCAAGTTTGGATTCTCCTCTTACGTAAATGCACCGCGTCCGTCCGCATGCTTGCGTATGGAATTCGAGCGTCTGGTGGATGAGTACGACGTATGAGTGAGAAAACATGTCGATGTCAATGTACAAGTTACGCGGTGTGATCGAGGTATTTGGCCCAGAGTACTTGAGGCGACCAACCGCCGTCTGAGAGATTGTTGGCAGCAACGCAACTAGAGCTTTCGGGCATGCTTGGCGGCATAGATTGTATGCACTCGGAGTGAAAGAAGCATCCATTTGGCGGGGCGATTACAAGGGCATGTCAGCGAGTGCCTTGTCATATTAGAAGTGGTGGCATCGCATGATCTTTGGATATGGCATTCTTTCTTTGGCATGGCGAGTTCTCACAATGATATCAACGTCTTTGCGGCGTTCTCCGTCTTCGCGAGGCTTGCGAAGGCCGCTCCCACTGTCGACTTTGAGATCAACGACCACCGGTACAATAAAGGATACTATCTAGGCGATGGTATATATCCTCGATGGTCGACTTTTGTGAAGACAATCTCGAAGCCCCAAGGTGAGAAGAAAGAGATTTGCCCAAATGCAAGAGAGTGCTAGAAAGGATGTGGAGCGTGCTTTTGGTGTGCTTCAATCCCGATGGGGCATCGTTCGATACCTGCCTTGTCATGGGATGAAAGGAAGCTTTGGGAGGTGATGACTGCTTGTGTGATCATGCACAACATGATCGTCGAGGACGAACGTGATGACAGTATCTTCGACCAAGGATTTGATTTTCAAGGTGACAATGTTGAGCCCCTGCACCAAGAACCGGCCACGTTTGATCAGTTTGTCCAGTTCATCGTGAGCTGCGTGATTGGCACACTCATGTGGATCTTCAAAATGACTTGGTTGAGCACGTGTGGGATCATATTGGCAACCGATAGATGTATTGGTTCATTTTATGTTCATTCAAGACAATTTCGATTTGGTTGTAAAACTATTTTTATTAGAGACAATTTAGATTGAGTTGTAAAACTATTTTAATTTTCAAACAATTAATATTTGGACGTGCAAACTTGTTTCCATATGAAAATATGGGCATTTTAGGTACTAGCGGACGGGATGGGGCAACGGATCTTGACGGCAAGACTAAAGACGGTCACCACATCCTGAGAGACAGGCCGACACGACCCCATCGCCCTATCCAAAGGGACAGAATCCGGCCAAAGCGAACGTCCGTTTAGAATCGCGCGGTGGAGTTGGCCTTACCCGCTGCGAATTGGGCGGTGAGGAGGGGGGAGTGGAGTGAGAGTATGCAAGGCATATATATACAAGAATGGGGCCAGGCTGTTGGGCCCACATAGCGGTCAACCACATTTCATCCCCACATAAAATGAGGTTGTGCGCCACGTGGAGATGAAATGAGGACACCGCGCATACACTCTAGTCTGGTTTATTTTGACAGGCACCTTTCTACGCACCTTGCACTGTACATGATCTTAACCGTCAGGATAAATAAATCTCAACAAGAAAATAGCAAACAGCCTTTGGATGCATAAACATCACAGAGAAAGGAACTGGGAACACATCATGTACAGAAACTCTCGGCATGACCAAACAGCTTGTGCCCGATTCCATGGGTTTTCCGTTAGTACTACCGCCTAGTAATATTAGGTTAAGAACTGAAGCTCGTGTAATGTTACACCATGTCATCCATTTCACCGCTGCCGGCGCCACGCCACACGTTGCTGACCTGGTGCTTGCAGATCGGGCATGTTCCCTGTTGGCGCAACCATGGATCAATGCAGTTCACATGAAACTGCAAAACAAGATGGGGAATCGAGTAAATCTTGCAGGCTCATCTCATATCATGACACAAGATTAATAGCAGGCTAGCAGCATGTACAACATCAGCAATTCAGAGTAGTGCAGAAATGCATACGGAAGGGAGTGTCCAACCAAGTGAATGTGGTTCTAAAAAAACAAAACAAAAAATGTACTCCCTTCAATCCATATTACTTGTCGCTCACTTAGTACAACTTTGTACTAAAGTTGTACTAAGTGAGCGACAAGTAATATGGATCAGAGAAGTGCACTGTATATGATATCTCTATAAGCAGTGAGGTAAAACTTTCACGTTTGTTGCTTCATTGTAATCATGGATAAACTGTGCAAAATGCACTAGCATGAAACACAGTTTTGGATTCCTAGGATGCTTATAGGAAATTGGACAACATTATGTCAACTAAGTTGCTTTATCACAGTGCTACAGTTATCAGGTATTACACATTATCATATCATGACAATAATTGAAGTCCTCTACTGTCAAAATGAAGAAAACAACTGCAAGATGATCCGTATGATAATTACCTGATGCAAGCATGGCAGGCTTCTCAATAGATCACCCGCGACAACTTGCTCTAAGCAAACACTGCACGTCAACTCATTCTCTGTCATTTTGCTAGTTGCATCTGCATCTTGCTTTTTCTGTACAGCAAAAGCAAACATGAAATACTGAAAACAAGGACTGCGTACCATGGTGGCACAGTCCAGACCATGCATGTGCTTGGATACGCGCTTAATTGAAATAAAAAGGGCACATCCACTAGCTGTGTGATTGTTATGGTACTACCCGGGCTGACTAATGAAATTCCACAGAGTGTAACTGTCAAGCTAAGGCTACACTGCTAGTTGTCTAGTCATACCAAAATGGAAATAGATATATAACGGATTTACACAAGAAATATCAAAGGAACACATTTATTCATTACCTCCTTTCCGGACTCAGGAGAAGAAACCAATGGTTCAGATGGCCCATCACTACTGAATCAAAGAAAAAAAAGAGTTAGCTACATGCTGTACAAGCAGGCAATTATGCATTGTTGGTTACATATTTCCTAGAGGAACTCAGTAGGCAAGCCTCAAACTGCGCTGTAACTAATCGGTTACATACTGAAGAAAGAAGGCACTTTAAATCAGTTTGCTTTGGCCATAATGCACCTTAAAAGGATAATTAATCTTGCCTTTTTCGAGAAGGGGTGCTCCTCTGCTGTGCCTGAAATTTGTATCTGAAAACAGGCAGAGTATTTATTTCTTCTTCAGTCATAGAAGGAGCATGTGGGCTATTGTCCGTATCTAGCGCTCTGAGAGCATCATAATCTGCAAGCAAAATATCCAACAATGGTATTATGTTTGCACGAAACAGTAAAACAGCAAGCAGAGCGAACAAAACTTATCAGTGTACCTAAATCATCAAACTCGCGGTCAAGCAGAGCAAGTTGGAGTCTAAGGCTTTGCAACCGGCCTCTCGAAGCAAGGGCTATGGTTGGCGGGACATGCACCCGCAACTCAGTACGTCCAAGGAAGCCGTTGCCGTCTGCAGCATGAGCTTGTGCCTGCGCTTGGAGCTGCTGGCATGTAGCGTACATCCTAAGGCTGGTGGCCAATAGGAACACGCCTAAGACCATCCAAAGCTACAAAAAGAGACAGTTCCGAGCAATCCAACAAAAGTTACGAAATTACTCTATGAAGCTTCATAAGCATAATAACACATGCATAACCACATTGTGCGTGAACTAACCAAAAAGTTCGGAGACATCTGGTGCGAGCTCAGTACCATGAACAGAACAAGAACTGGCCAAGAAAAAACAGCCGACCATATATGTTAACTAAGAACACTGGTAAGTAGTAATTGTTAACAGCTTAAAGATAACTTGTTGTACACACAACACACCACATTACCAGTTACAAGAAAAGCTAAGGAATTGCTGTTCACCGGCCGCCCCCCGGCATGAATCCGCTGCACACAACACAAGTGAATGGGATCAGATATTTAGAACAGCAAACCTAGTCTAGGTTGAAATGCCGAATCATTTCAGCCGAAATGCACAGAACAGAAATTCACCATGGCACGGCGCTCCGTGGCGAACCCTGGGAAGCCACCGGCCTCGATGTCGGCCCTGCTGCCCCGGAACACAAAGCTCATGGTGTCCACCGGCCACCACCACCACTACCACCAGGTGTAAGATGGGTCGCCAAGCAGCGCCTTCCTGCCCCTCGCAGCAACAAAAAATTTGACGAGCCCGCGTAGCAGCGCCCACTGAAACCGAAGAGGGCACCGAGAATGTAAATCGAACAAGCGGCGGAAAGCGACGCCTCAACCGAAACTGCAATTTCTGGAATCCCGGCGTTCCCGACGCGGAAAACGCCCGGATAACCCTGAAGCTTCCGGAAGCTTCGTCGCGCAGGTGCGCGAATTCAGGGCCCAATTGGGAGAGGCAGTCACAGATTCGGGGAAAGGAGCGGGATTTCCAGGAGGCACGTACCTGATTGGAGAGGCCTGTTGAGCCGGCGTTTGCTCGCGCGGACGCGGGTAGCGGCGGGGAATGGGGGAAAGGGGGAGAGCAGTAGAGAAGAAGAGCTCGAGAGCGAAAAAGGCGTTTTTTATTTTTGGCGGTTTCAGATCTTGTGCGTCATGTGGTGGAAGGTGCCTGGTCTCGTCTTAGACCGTCCACGTGATGATGGCCGTATTGAGTTATGATTTTAGAACTCTGGCAGAATCGTCAAATTCATTCAAACTGCTCTCTTTTTTACCGTCGTATGGAGTGCCAACAAAAAAGAAACAGCTATAGCGGATTCTTCATGTGCATGAAGCTTCATGGCATGAATCGCATGTCGGGGTTACCATCTTAACAATGAGTACTAGGGGTACGAATAAGGGGCATAATCTAGCTACGGCGCAGGTGTAAGACTCAATGTTTAACGAGTTCAGCCCCCCTCTCGGCAGAGGTAAAAGCCCTACGTCTCGTGCCCCGGGGCATGTTTTGATTTGATGGGTATGGTTGCTCGTGCCTGGCTATGGAGGGGGGTACGACTTATATAGAGTGCGCCGCGGCCCATGTCTCCCACGTCACCGAGGCATTAAATGGCACTGAATGCTTCAGTTACAGGTGTGATGAGCTCATACTACAACAGTTACTGGTAAAGTAGCCTTGACTCTTGTTAAAGGACGACTTAGGATTCTTCGACCGTTGCAGCTTCCACGACGCCCTCCTGCCTTCTATGTCTGAGCGGTGGTCCATCCGCCGAGTGACGTGTGGTCGTCCGAGTGCCGTCGAGCTGTTCGAGTGAACTTCCTGATGTAAGCATTCGAATGCTGGCATAGTCCAGGGACCTACCTATGGTGGTGATGGGCCCCATGTGGGTCCCAAATGATGGGTCCTTGGCCCTACCTGTAACAGGTGAGCACATCATTAGCCCCTGAATCGGTTGGGATTTCGTAGGACAAACAAACCGATCTTTCGGTCAAATCCGAGTGCCGCGGGAGCATTCGGAATATGTTTTCGAGTCGTGGCTTGTTGTTCCTTGAATAAAAACACAACAGATTCCGGTCTACAGGTTTACCCGGATGACCGAGTGTTGTTGATCGTCGACAAAAAACCCAGTGGCATTCGTTTTGTCTCTCGGAGCAGATAGACTAGGGGCCCGAGTGTGGGCATGCCATTACAACTCGAATGACGACGCCGGCGTGTGGTCTGATTCTCCGGAGAGATGCCACTCCTTATCCAAGGGGAACGCCAGCACGAGCCTTCTACGAGTCCAAGTTTACGAGTCATGCGCCTTGGAGCCTAATGAGAGGGCCAAGTGAACCCGCGGAGGGGCGTCAAGCTCGTCACATAACGATCCTACAGAAGACTTCAATCGAGTGTTTAACGTGGCCGAGTGCACGGGTCCCCGCGGAGGGTGGTCAGTCGGGCTCACATGCGTCCTTTAGGAAAGGGATCGCGGGTAATCAATCGGATTGGTTCGCCCCGGGAATCACAGGATTTGAATTTGTGCGTGCGTGCACGGAAGCGGCAACGTCGTGCGTTAGTGTGGAAAGTGGGGGCGTGGCTCCTCGATTTTCGCGTCCGACATCCGCCACGTGTTGTGCCCGCTCTGAAGGAAATATGCCCTAGAGGCAATAATAAAGTTATTATTTATTTCCTCATATCATGATAAATGTTTATTATTCATGCTAGAATTGTATTAACCGGAAACATGATACATGTGTGAATACATAGACAAACATATAGTCACTAGTATGCCTCTACTTGATTAGCTCATTAATCAAAGATGGTTATGTTTCCTAACCATAGACATGTGTTGTCATTTGATTAATGGGATCACATCATTAGGAGAATGATGTGATTGACATGACCCATCCGTTAGCTTAGCACTTGATCGTTTAGTATTCTCGCTATTGCTTCCTTCATGACTTATACATGTTCCTGTAACTATGAGAATTGTGTAACTCCGTTACGGAGGAACACTTTGGTACTACCAAGCGTCACACCGAATCGGGTGATTATAAAGGAGTACTACAGGTGTCTCCGAAGGTACATGTTGAGTTAGCATAATTGAGATTAGGTTTTGTCACTCCGATTATCGGAGAGGTATCTGTGGGCCCTCTCGGTAATGCTCATCACCTAAGCCTTGCAAGCATGTAACTAATGAGTTAGTTATGAGATGAAGTATTACGAGCGAGTAAAGAGACTTGTCGATAACGAGATTAAACTAGGTATTGGATACCGACGATCGAATCTCGGACAAGTAACATACCGATGACAAAGGAACAACGTATGTTGTTGTGCGGTTTGACCGATAAAGATCTTCGTAGAATATGTAGGAACCAATATGGGCATCCGGTCCCGCTATTGGTTATTGACCGAGACATGTCTCGATCATGTCTACATCGTTCTCGAACCGTAGGGTCCGCACGCTTAAGGTTTCGATGACAATTATATTATGAGTTTATGTATTTTGATGTACGAAGTTTGTTGAAGTCCGGATATGATCACGGACATGAAGAGGAGTCTCGAAATGGTCGAGACATAAAGATTGATATATTGGACGGATATATTTGGACACCAAAAGGTTAGGAAGAATTTGGGAATATCTCGAGACTCAGGGAGGTTCTAGGAACCCCGGGAAGTATATGGGCCTTATTGGGCCCATGTAGGAGGAAGGAGAAGGAGCAAGGGAGGGGCGCCCCAAGCCCAATCCGATTGGGGAGGGGGCGACCCCCTTCCTTTCTCCTTCCCCTCTTCCTTTCCTACTACTAGTACTCCTTCCTACTACTAGTACTCCTTCCTTCCCTCCAAATAAGATAAGGAAAAGAGGGAAACCTACTTGGAGTAGGTTTCCTCCTCCTATGGCGCGCCCTCCTTGGGCAGCCACCTCCTCCCTCCCTCCTTTATATACGGGGTAGGGGCACCCTAGAACACACAAGTTGATCATTGATCGTTCCTTAGCCGTGTGCGGTGCCCCCTCCACGATATTACACCTCGGTCATATTGTGGCGGTGCTTAGGCGAAGCCTGCGACAGAGAACATCAAGATCGTCACCACGCCGTCGTCTTGATGGAACTCCCCTCGGCGCCTCTCTTGGATTGGAGATCGAGGGTGCGTCATCGAGCTGTCGTGTGTCAAGAACTCGGAGGTCTTTGGAGTAGCGGTGCTGGATCGGTTGAACCGGAAGGCGTCGACTACTTCCACTACGTTGTGTCAGCGCTTCGCTTCGGTCTCACGAGGGTGCGTAGACAACACTCTCCCCTCGTTGCTATATCATCACCATGATCTTGCGTGTGCGTGGGAAAATTTTGAAATTACTCGTTACCCAACGGTGGCATCCGAGCCTAGGTTTTATGCGTTGATGTTATATGCACGAGTAGAACACAAGTGAGTTGTGGGCGATATAAGTCATCTTGCCTACCAGCATGTCATACTTTGGTTCAGCGGTATTGTTGGATGAAGCGGCCGGACCGACATTACGCCAGACGCTTACGCGAGACTGGTTTTACCGCCGTGCTTTGCACACGGTGACTAGCGGGTGTTTGTTTCTCCAACTTTAGTTGAACCGAGTGTGGCTACGCCGGTCCTTGTGAAGGTTAAAACGAGTCTATTTGACAAACTATCGTTGTGGTTTTGATGCGTAGGTAAGAACGGTTCTTGCTAAGCCCGTAGCAGCCACGTAAAATTTGCAACAACAAAGTAGAGGACGTCTAACTTGTTTTTGCAGGGCATGTTGTGATGTGATATGGCCAAGGCGTGATGCTATATTTTATTGTATGAGATGATCATGTTTTGTAACCGAAGTTATCGGCAATGGCGAGGAGCCATATGGTTGTCGCTTTATTGTATGAAATGCAACGCATACTGTAATTGCTTTACTTTATCACTAAGCGGTAGCGATAGTCGTAGAAGCAATAGATGGCGTAACGACAACGATGCTACGATGGAGATCAAGGTGTCGCGCCGGTGGCGATGGTGATCACGACGGTGCCGGAGATGGAGATCACAAGCACAAGATGATGATGGCCATATCATATCACTTATATTGATTGCATGTGATGTTTATCCTTTATGCATCTTATCTTGCTTTGATTGACGGTAGCATTTTAAGATGATCTCTCACTAATTATCAAGAAGTGTTCCCCGAGTATGCACCGTTGCGAAAGTTCTTCGTCTTTGAGACACCACGTGATGATCGGGTGTGATAGGCTCTACGTTCAAATACAACGGTGCAAAACAGTTGCACACGCGAATACTCGAGTTATACTTGACGAGCCTAGCATATACAGATATGGCCTCGGAACATGGAGACCGAAAGGTCAAGCGTGAATCATATAGTATATATGATCAACATAGAGATGTTCACCATTGAAACTAATCCATCTCACGTGATGATCGGACATGGTTTAGTTGATATGGATCACGTAATCACTTAGATGACTAGAGAGATGTCTATCTAAGTGGGAGTTCTTTAGTAATATGATTAATTGAACTTAAATTTATCATGAACTTAGTACCGATAGTATTTTGCTTGTCTATGTTTGTTTGTAGATAGATGGCTCGTCTTTGTTGTTCCGTTGAATTTTAATCGTTCCTTGAGAAAGCAAAGTTGAAAGATGATGGTAGCAATTACGGATCGGGTCCGTAACTCGAGGATTATCCTCATTGCGATAGAAGAGTTACGCCCCGAAGCACCGCTGGGTGCGAGTGCTTCCGATGTAACCGACGGCGTTAAGAACGTCTGGCGAGCAAAGCGATGACTACTCTATAGTTCGATGTGCCATGCTTTACGGCTTAGAACCGGTCTTCAACGACGTTTTGAGCGTCATGGAGCATATGAGATGTTCCAGAGTTGAAGTTAATATTTCAAGCAAATGCCCGGATTGAGAGATATGAAGTCTCCAATAAGTTCTACAGATTCAAGATGGAGGAGAACAGTTACGTCGGTGAGCATATACTCAAAATGTCCGGGTATAATAATCACTTGATTCAACTGGGAGTTAATCTTCCGGATGATAGCGTCATTGATGAATTCTCCAATCATCGCCACCAAGCTACAAGAGCTTTGTGATGAACTATAATATGCAAGGGATGAACAAGACTATTCCGAGCTCTTGGCAGTCTTTGAAAGCATGGAGGTAGAAATCAAAAGGAGCATCAAGTGTTGATGGTCAACAAGACCACTGGTTTCAAGAAAAGGGCAAAGGGAAGAAGAAGGGAACTTCAAAAGAACATCAAACAAGTTCTGCTCAAGAGAAGAAACCCAAGTCGGACCTAAGCACAAATCGAGTGCTTCTATCGCAAGCGATCGACCTTCGAAGCGGAACTGCCCCAAGTATTTGGCGGATAAGAAGGATGGCAAAGTGAACAAAGGTATATGTGATATACATGTTATTGATGTGTACCTTACTAATACTCGCAGATAGCACTGGGTATTTGATCTTGGTTACATTGCTAACATTTGCAACTCGAAGCAGGACTACGGATTAGCGAAGATTAGCTAAGGACGAGGTGACGATGCGGCGTGGGAAATGGTTCCAAAGTCGATGTGATCGCGGTCGCACGCTACCTCTACATCTACCATCGGGATTAGTTTTAGACCTGAATAATTGTTATTTGGTGCTGCGTTGAGCATGAACATTATATCTGGATCTTGTTTGATGCGAGACGGTTATTCATTTAAATCGAGAATAATGGTTGTTCTATTTATATGAGTAATATCTTTTATGGTCATGCACCCTTGAAGAGTGGTCTATTTTATTGAATCTCGATAGTAGTGATACACATATTCATAATGTTGAAGCCAAAAGATGCAGAGTTGATAATGATAGTGCAACATATTTGTGTACTTGCCGTTTAGGTCATATCGATGTAAACGCATGAAGAAACTCCATCTTGATGGACTTTGGAATCACTTGATTATGAATCACTTGGTACTTGCGAACCGTGTCTCATGGGCAAGATGACCAAAACACCATTCTCCGGATCTATGGAGAGAGCAACAGATTTGTTGGAAATCATACATACTGAGATGTATGTGGCCCGATGAATGTTGAGGCTCGTGGCGGATATCGTTATTTTCTCACCTTCACAGATGATTTGAGCATATATGGGTATATCTACTTGATGAAGCACAAGTCGAAACATTTGAAAAGTTCAAAGAATTTCAGAGTGAAGTAGAAAATCATCGTAACAAGAAAATAAAGTTTCTACGATCGATCGTGGAGGAGGATATTTGAGTTACGAGTTTGGTTTACATTTGAAACAATGTGGAATAGTTTCGCAACTCACGCCACCTGGAACACCACAACGAAATGGTGTGTCCGAAGGTCGTAATCGTACTTTACTTGATATGGTGCGATCTATGATGTCTCTTACCGATTTACTGCTATCATTTTGGGGTTATGCTTTAGAGACGGCCGCATTCACGTTAAATAGGGCACCATCAAAATCCGTTGAAACAACGCCTTATGAACTGTGGTTTGGCAAGAAACCAAAGTTGTCGTTTCTCAAATTTTGGGGCTGCGATTCTTATGTGAAGAAACTTCAACCAGATAAGCTCGAACCCAAATCGGAGAAATGTGTCTTCATAGGATACCCAAAGGAGACTATTGGGTACACCTTCTATCACAGATCTGAGGGCAAGATTTTCGTTGCTAAATTCGGATCCTTTCTAGAGAAGGAGTTTCTCTCGAAAGAAGTGAGTGGGAGGAAAGTAGAACTTGATGAGATAATCAGATCTACTCCCTTATTGGAAAGTAGTTCATCACAAGAACCGGTTCTGTGACAACTACACCAATTAGTGAGGAAGCTAATGATATTGATCATGAAACTTCAGATCAAGTTTCTCTTGAACCTCGAGGTCTACGAGTAAGATCCGCACTGAGTGGTGCGGAAATCCTGTTCGGAAGTCATGTTACTTGACCATGATGAACCTACGAACTATGAGGAAGCGATGATGAGCCCAGATTCATAAAATGGCTAGAGGCCATGAAATCGAGATAGGATCCATGTATGAAAACAAAGTATGGACTTTGGTTGACTTGCCGATGATCGGCAAGCCATTGAGAATAAATGGATCTTTAAGAAGAAGACCGACGCTGATGGTAATGTTATCGTCTACAAAGCTCGACTTGTTGCAAAAGGTTTTCGACAAGTTCAAGGGGTTGACTACGATGAGACTTTCTCACCCGTAGCCATGCTTAAGTCTGTCCGAATCATGTTGGCTATTGCTGCATTTCATGATTATGATATTTGGCAAATGGATGTCAAGGCGCATTCTTGAATGGATTTCTAGAAGAAGAGTTGTATATGATGCACTGAAGGTTTTGTTGATCCAAAAGGTGTTGACAAAGTGTGCAAGCTCCAAACATTCCATTTATGGTGGTGCAAGCATCTCGGAGTTGGAATAAACGCTTTGATAAAGTGTGATCAAAGCATATGGTTTTATCTGAGACTTTTGGAGAAGCCTGTATTTACAAGAAAGTGAGTGGGAGCTCAGAGCATTTCTAGTTTTATATGTTGATGACATATTATTAATTGAAAATGATATAGAATTTCTGGATAGCATAAAGGGATACTTGAATAAAAGTTTTTCAATGAAAGACCTCGGTGAAGCTGCTTACATATTGGGCATCAAGATCTATAGAGATAGATCAAGACGCTTAATAGGACTTTCACAAAGCACATACCTTGACAAAATTTTGAAAAAGTTCAAAATGGAGCAGCAAAGAAAGGATTCTTGCACGTGCTACAAGGTGTGAAGTTGAGTCAAACTCAATGCCCGACCACAAGCAGAAGATAGAGAGAAAATGAAAGATGTTCCTATGCTTCAGCCATAGGCTCTATCATGTATGCAATCTTGTGTACGGACCGACGTATGCTTAGCAATAAGCTTGGCGGTAGGTACCAAAGTAATCAGAGTGGATCACGGACAGCGGTCAAGAACATCTGAAATACGAAAAGGACTAAGGATATGTTTCTCGTATATGGAGGTGACAAAGAGCTAGTCGTAAATGGTTACGTCGATGCAAGCTTTGACACCGATCCGGACGATTCTAAATCGCAGACCGGATCGTGTTTATATTAAGCGGTGGAGTTGTAAGTTGGTGCGATTTAAAACAAAGTGTCGTGGCGGGATCTACATGTGAAGCGGAGTACATAGCTGCTTCAAGCAGCAAATGAAGGAGTCGGATGAAGGAGTTCATTTCCGATCTAGGTGTCATACCTAGTGCATCGGGACCAATGAAGATCTTCGTGACAATCTTGGTGCAATTGTCTTGGCAAAGGAATCCAGATTTCACAAGAGGACCAAGCACATCAAGAGACGCTTCAATTCCATTCGGGACCAAGTCCAAGTGGGAGACACAGAGATTTGCAAGATACATACGGATCTGAATGTTGCGAGACCGTTGACTAAGCCTCTCTCACGAGCAAAACATGATCAGCACCAAGACTCCATGGGTGTTAGAATCATTACTATGTAATCTAGATTATTGACTCTAGTGCAAGTGGGAGATCAAGGAAATATGCCCTAGAGGCAATAATAAAGTTATTATTTATTTCCTCATATCATGATAAATGTTTATTATTCATGCTAGAATTGTATTAACCGGAAACATGATACATGTGTGAATACATAGACAAACATATAGTCACTAGTATGCCTCTACTTGACTAGCTCATTAATCAAAGATGGTTATGTTTCCTAACCATAGACATGTGTTGTCATTTGATTAATGGGATCACATCATTAGGAGAATGATGTGATTGACATGACCCATCCGTTAGCTTAGCACTTGATCGTTTAGTATTCGCTATTGCTTCCTTCATGACTTATACATGTTCTCGTAACTATGAGAATTGTGTAACTCCGTTTACGGAGGAACACTTTGGTACTACCAAACGTCACAACGAATCGGGTGATTATAAAGGAGTACTACAGGTGTCTCCGAAGGTACATGTTGAGTTAGCATAATTCGAGATTAGGTTTTGTCACTCCGATTGTCGGAGAGGTATCTCTGGGCCCTCTCGGTAATGCTCATCACCTAAGCCTTGCAAGCATGTAACTAATGAGTTAGTTATGAGATGAAGTATTACGAGCGAGTAAAGAGACTTGTCGGTAACGAGATTGAACTAGGTATTGGATACCGACGATCGAATCTCGGACAAGTAACATACCGATGACAAAGGAACAACGTATGTTGTTATGCGGTTTGACCGATAAAGATCTTCAGTAGAATATGTAGGAACCAATATGGGCATCCGGTCCCGCTATTGGTTATTGACCGAGACATGTCTCTGTCATGTCTACATCGTTCTCGAATCGTAGGGTCCGCACGCTTAAGGTTTCGATGACAATTATATTATGAGTTTATGTATTTTGATGTACGAAGTTTGTTGAGTCCGGATATGATCACGGACATGACGAGGAGTCTCGAAATGGTCGAGACATAAAGATTGATATATTGGACGGATATATTTGGACACCGGAAAGGTTAGGAAGAGTTTGGGAATATCTGGGAGCTCCGGAGGTTACCGAACCCCGGGAAGTATATGGGCCTTATTGGGCCCATGTAGGAGGAAGGAGAAGGAGCAAGGGAGGCGCGCCCAAGCCCAATCCGATTGGGGAGGGGGCGGCCCCCTTCCTTTCTCCTTCCCCCTCTTCCTTTCCTACTACTAGTACTCCTTCCTACTACTAGTACTCCTTCCTTCCCCCTCCAAATAAGATAAGGAAAAGAGGGAAACCTACTTGGAGTAGGTTTCCTCCTCCTATGGCGCGCCCCCTCCTTGGGCCGGCCACCTCCTCCCTCCCTCCTTTATATACGGGGGTAGGGGGCACCCTAGAACACACAAGTTGATCATTGATCGTTCCTTAGCCGTGTGCGGTGCCCCCCTCCACGATATTACACCTCAGTCATATTGTAGCGGTGCTTAGGCGAAGCCCTGCGACAGGAGAACATCAAGATCGTCACCATGCCGTCGTGCTGACGGAACTCCCCCTCGGCGCCTCTACTGGATTGGAGATCGAGGGTGCGTCATCGAGCTGTACGTGTGTCAAGAACTCGGAGGTGCCGGAGTAACGATGCCTGGATCGGTTGAACCGGGAAGACGTATGACTACTTCCACTACATTGTGTAAACGCTTTCGCTTCGGTCTACAAGGGTACGTAGACAACACTCTCCCCTCGTTGCTATATCATCACCATGATCTTGCGTGTGCGTAGGAAAATTTTGAAATTACTACGTTACCCAACACGCTCTGCATGAAGCCCCGGCGCGCGGACTGTCGATCCAGAGATCTGTGGCGCGGGATCCGGCTCACGATTCGCCCCGTGGTATAAAAGATTTGAAGGCAGAGGCTGGGACCCTAGATCCCCTTTCTCCTCCTCCGTCTCCTCCGCTTCTCCTCTCCACTCGAGCACGCGGCGATGGCGAGGGATTCCGCGGCCAATGCTGAAAAGGCGAAGAAGGCAAGGAAGGCTTCCTCTTCCGGCTCCAGTGCGACGGTCGGAGGTGCGGCGGGGGATTGGATCCCGTCACGCGTCACGGCTTGGCGGCTAGAGGAGCTTGCGGAGGAGGTCCTCATCCCGCGCGACGAGTGGCGTCGCCCGGGTGCGAGGGAGATCGAGTCGACACCGCAGGAGGATGAGCGCGTCCTGCTCGTCACCCACGTCGCACGGGGCTTCTCCATGTCTTCCCACCCCTTTTTTAGAGCGTTTCTTGATTATTTCGGAGTGCAACTCCACCATCTTCCCCCAAACGCCATCATCTATCTTTTGGCTTTCGTCTTCCTCTGCAAAAGCTTCTTCGGCTGCCAACCCCATTGGGGGCTTTTCAAGCATATCTTCACTTGTCGATCGATGTCCGCCAAGAAGGACTCGTCAGCTGGCGCGAAGACCCACGTCACCCAGCTGAGCGGGGGCTTGGGCGTCAAAGTCCGGGGGAGGGGGAGTGGCTTCCTGAAGTCCCGAAGATGAGTTTCCCCGATTCCGTCAAGGGATGGCAGGGGACGTGGTTTTATTGCAGGGATGTCCCCAGCGGTCCCAACCAGTCAGGCCTTCCACCGTACTCGATGGAGAGAGTGAGGGCCCCCGAGTCTCTTTCAGTGGTGAAGGAGGAGAAGACGGAGGTTGGTATCTTGGCCATTGCACTGGTTGGAGTCGTGAACGTCGGCGTGAACGACATGGATCTGCTGGAGACTTTTCTCACTCGGCGGATTTAGCCACAGCAGTCCAGGGCTCACCCCATGTGGCTATATGAGAGGCCGAGTGACCCCACCCGAGTGCACCCGGAGGAGCTCGCCGAGAAAGATGTGGGGGCCAAGATCAAGGCCATCACCTGCGCTCGAGACAACCCGGGGGGAACCAGGCTGGTGCCGGCCTACTCCAGAGAGCTCCCGTCGACTGTCGAGGAAAAGTGCTTTTGCCTAATCGACTCGCTGGTATGTTATTTTCCGCATATCTGATTCCGGTGTCTCGATGTGTTTGCTCTTCACGAATTCTAGAACATGATCTCCAACATCCCAGTAGTCGACCTTTCGCCCGAGGATGCGACAAGTGACGCTGATCGCCACCGCTCGAAAGAATATGAAGACGACGATGACAATGACGACGATGATGACGAGAGCGATGAGAACGAGAGCTATGAGGATGGAGACGAGGCCGAGTCTTCTCCGTCCTACAAGGCCCCCAAGGAACCCCGCACGAAGGCACAACATGACCCGAGCGACAAGGCAAGTGGGGCTCCGCAGCCGACTGCCTCGGGACGGATGACTCGCAGCTCCAAGCGAGCGCATGACAAAGCTGAGAGCTTGGCCGAGAAGCAGCCCAAACAGATCTCCACTAAACCTCAGAAGGCCGCGGTGCCTCGGATCAAGGTGGCAGTGCCGCTGACTTCGATGTGAGTGTTCTCATCAATCTTTTGCCTGTTTTTGCACTGGTTCGGTTGATGGCCGAGTGTTGTTTGATCCTTGTAGCAACAACACCTCGACGACTTCAGCGGACCTGCACGCTCGTAAGCCGGGTCCGAGTGACGCCGACGCATCCGACGCCGCCACCTCCAAAGGTATTTTGCACCGACTGATTAGGACGGTCAGGTTTTCCCTGATTGAACTCCAATGACTCCCCTGATTCACATATTCGTGCAGCCCCACCCGAGATCATTCAGCTGGATGATGACGAGTGACCCGCCCAACCTGGAGGCCATCAAGGAGAAAACGTCGGGTGTCGACGTGCCGATGCAGGATGTCTATTCTCGCCGAGTGGCTCGTGTTTCTTCGGTGAAGGCCGTCGCGAGAGCCGTGGGGCCGAGTCCTCTGGCCCAGGGTGGTTCGTCATCTTTGACTGCAGTGGTCCTGGCCACAGGGTCTACCCCGGATTCTCCAAGTGGGTCGGCGGTGGTTCCAGCTCCGAGGCCTGCTTCCGCGTCACCATCATCCCCCAGCACCCTCCTTCCCCTTGTACCATGTCCCTGAAGATCAAGTGGGGAGAGCAAGGAGGCTCTGATCCAGGTGGGGCTGATGTGCGGCCAAACTGAAGGAGGCCTATGATGCCAGCGAGGCGCTGTAGACCAAAGTCCGAGTAAGTACCATTGTGAGTATGAATTCCAGTCGAAGTTTTTTCTTTTTCCCATGGTAAGATTTTGTCAGTGGGTTTGCACAGGGCACACCCACTGGGTGTTCTCCAGTGGGGCACGCTGAGTGCACCCACTAGGTGTAGTCCCCGAGGCTCCTGTCAACCGGATTCAGTCGGCGGGAGTCTTTGAACTTTTTGTGTGTTTTTCTTTTGTCGTATTCACACGGGGTCTGGCCAGGTGAAAGGATCGAGAAGAGGGGTCTAGAAGGGGGGTAATTAGACCCTTAACAAGCAAAAGTGGCAGTTTTTAATTTCTTCAAGTTAAGGTGGAGTTTAGCATAAGTTAAAGGCATACAATACATTTCAAGCAAGCATGACAAGAGTATAGGCATCTGAAAAGGTAAAGCATGCAATTTGCAAGAAAGTAAGGGATGGGATTGGACTGTGCTAACGCAATGGAGATGCGGAGAATTTTTGGCGTGGTTTCAATAGGTGGTGCTATCGTACGTCCATGTTGATGGAGACTTCAACCCATGAAGGGTAACGGCTGCACGAGTAGGAAACCTTCATAGGATTTAGGAGCAAATTTCGAACGACGATGCTTATCAAGAATGCAGCACTTTGAGCCAAACACTCTAAAGTATCAAACTTGGGGTTTGTTACCGGTGAGTAGCTCGTATGTTGTTTTGCCGAGGAGCTTGTGAAGATATAGTCGATTCGTAGCATGACAAGCTGTCTCAACCGCTTCCACCCAAAAGTGTTTTGGCATCTTGTATTCATCAATCATCGTTCTCGCCATCTCGATAAGTGTCCGGTTCTTCCTATCAACAACTCCATTTTGCTGAGGCGTGTACGTAGCCGAGAACTCATGTGAAATCCCATCTTCGTCAAGAAAGGTATCCACATTGGCGTTCTTGAACTCCATTCCGTTATCACTTCAAACCTTCTTGATCTTCACTTCAGATTGGTTTTGGGCCTTCTTGGTGAAGTTCTTTAAGATCATTTGGAACTGCGGTTTTTCATTAAGAAAGAACACCCACATAAATCTTGAAAAGTCGTAAACAATGACTGAACCGAAAGAGTTACCACCAAGGCTCTTATAAGCATTGGGACCAAAGAGATCCATGTGAATTAGCTCAAGTGGTCTTCTCGTGGTCATGATGTTCTTCACGGGATGACTTCCTCCAACTTGTTTTCCTGCTTGAAAAGCACTGCAAAGTCTATCCTTGTCAAATATAACATCTTTAACACCTATGATCACCTTTAATAAGCTTATCAAGATTTTGCATGCCCACATGACCTAACCTTCTATGCCATAACCATACTTTAGAAGATTTAGCAATTAAGCAAGTATGAGGTTGGGCTCTCTTAGTGAAATCAACAATGTATGTATCACCTCTACGAATACCGATAAAGACCATACTATTATTAACTCTACGAAACACTTGGCAATCTACTTTGGTAAATAGAACATTGAAACCAAAGTTGGCTAGTCTAGATATGGAAAGGAGATTGTAACCAAGAGATTCAACAAGAACATTTTGAATAGATATATCGTTGGATATGACCACCTTCCAAGGCCAAGTACCTTACCCTTGGAGTTATCTCCAAAAGTTACATACTTGCATGGGCCATCATTTTTAGCAAGCTCATGGAACATGTCTTTATCTCCGGTCATATGATCAATACATCCACTATCAAGAATCCACTCTTTCCCTCTGGTCATGTAGTCACAAAAGTTTGCCATGAGACTAAGATTTCTCATAGTCTCCTCAAAGTCAATATCACTTTCTTCGTCTTCACCATAATAGCCATGCTCAATGTCATCATCATGTATGTGATCATCACCTAGAGCAAGTGATTCATTAGATTTATGACCATGAAAATGTGCAAGTTTATGAATTCTAATTTTATCTGAGATGATGCTACTAATGACTCCAATATTTCCTTTGGCACGCATAAGATCGTGGAGCTCAAATGGACATTCATCAAACTTGGGATCACTAGGCTCTATTTTTTGAAAAGCAATGGACTTTTGAAGAATCTCATCCAGATTTTTCAAGGAATACTTCAGAAAGCGCTCTTCAAGATAATTCCATATAGTATATGTGCATTCAAAAGTAGGCAAGCACACAAGAAAATTTGTAGGCAGTCCTCTAATGATAAGATCAATAGTCCTAATATTGTGAACCATGTCAGGATACTCATCAGGTGTAGGATGCAAAGAATCAATAGGGAGCACGTAAGGGCTAACGATATACTTGTTCAAATAATATTCATTGGAAATCTCAAGCATCTCGTTTTTCCATGAACCATAAAACTCCCCATCCAGAATAGGCACTCTACATCTAATACTCTCGAACATAGACTCATCCATCTTCCTCCAATGGTGATTAAACCAAAGCAATGGAGACCAATGCTCCGATACTAATTGAAAGGATCGAGAAGAGGGGTCTAGAGGGAGGGTGATTAGACCCTTAACAAGCAAAAGTGGCAGTTTTTATTTCTTCAAGTTAAGGTGGAGTTTAGCACAAGTTAAAGCACATACAATACATTTCAAGCAAGCATGACAAGAGTATAGGCAGTAGAAAAGGTAAAGCATGCAATTTCCAAGAAATTAAGGGATGGGATTGGAGAGTGCAAACGCAATGGAGACGCGGATAATTTTTGGCGTGGTTCCGATAGGTGGTGCTATCGTACGTCCACGTTGATAGACACGTCAACCCATGAAGGTTAACGGCTGCATGAGTCCATGGAGGGCTCCACCCACGAAGGGACGAAGAAGCAACCTAGCTTGTATATCCCACCATGGCCATCACCCACTGATGTCTACTACACAACCTTCTTCTTGTAGACGTTGTTGGGCCTCCAAGTGCAGAGGTTTGTAGGACAGTAGCAAATTTTCCTCAAGTGGATGACCTAAGGTTTATCAATCCATGGGAGGCGTAGGATGAAGATGGTCTCTCTCAAACAATCCTGCAACCAAATAACAAAGAGTCTCTTGTGTCCCCAACACACCCAATACAATGGTAAATTGTATAGGTGCACTAGTTCGGCGAAGAGATGGTGATATAAGTGCAATATGGATGGTAGATATAGGTTTTTGAAATCTGAAAATATAAAAACAGCAAGGTAACTAGTAACAGAAGTGAGCGAAAACAGTATTGCAATGCTTGCAAACAAGGCCTAGGGTTCATACTTTCACTAGTGTGAGTTCTCTCAACAATGATAACATAATTAGATCATATAACAATCCCTCAATGTGCAATAAAGAGTCACTCCAAAGTCATTAAAAGTAGAGAACAAACAAAGAAATTATTGTAGGGTACGAAACCACCTCAAAGTTATTCTTTCCGATCAATCCATTGGGCTATTTCTATAAGTGTCACAAACATCCCGAGAGTTCATAGTAAAATTACACCTTAATACACAAATCAACCAAAACCCTAATGTCACCTAGATACTCCAATGGCACCACAAATATCCGTGGGTATGATTATACGATATGCATCACACAAGATCAGATTCATCTATTCAACCAACACAAAGAACTTCAAAGAGTGCTCCAAAGTTTCTACCGGAGAGTAAAGATGAAAACGTGTGCCAACCCCTATGCATAAGTTCACAAGGTGACTGAACCCGCAAGTTGATCACCAAAACATACATCAAGTAGATCACGTGAATATCACATTGTCACCACAGATAAGCACATGCAAGACATACATTAAGTGTTCCCAAATCCTTAAAGACTCAATCTAAGATAACTTCAAATGGAAAACTCAATCTATTACAAGAAGGTAGAGGGGGAGAAACATCATAAGACCCAACTATAATAGCAAAGCTCATGGTACATCAAGAACACGAGAGAGAGAGATAGATCAAATACATAGCTACTGGTACATACCCACAGCCCCGAGGGTGAACTACTCCCTCCTGGTCATGGAGAGCGCTGGATGATGAAGATGGCCATCGGTGATGGATCCCCCCTCCGGCAGGGTGTCGGAACAGGGTCCCGATTGGTTTTTGGTGGCTACAGAGGCTTGCGACGGTGGAACTCCCGATCTAGGTTTTTTTTTCCAGGGGTTTCTGTATTTATAGGAATTTTTGGCATCAGTTTCATGTTAGGAGGGGTCTCCGAGTGAGCCACGAGGTAGGGGCATGCTCCCTGGAGGTTAGGGCGCGCCCCCAACCTCGTGGATGACTCAGGACTCTTCTGGCCCAACTCTTTTGCTTTGGGGGCTTCTTCTGGTCCATAAAAATCACCGTAAATTGGCAGGTCAATTGGACTCCGTTTGGTATTCCTTTTCTGTAAAACTCAAAAACAAGGAAAAAAATAGAAACTGGCACTGGCCTCTAGGTTAATAGGTTAGTCCCAAAATCATATAAAATAGCATATAAATGCATATAAAACATCCAAGATGGATAACATAATAGCATGGAACAATAAAAATTATAGATACGTTGGAGACGTATCAAGCATCCCCAAGCTTAATTCCTGCTTGTCCTCGAGTAGGTAAATGATTAAAATAGAATTTTTGATGTGGAATGCTACCTAACATATTTATCAATGTAATCTTCTTTATTGTGGCAAGAATATTCAGATACATAATATTCAAAACAAAAGTTTAATATTGACATGAAAACAATCATGCCTTCTCAAAATACTTCAAGCATACTAACAAAGCAATCATGTCTTCTCAAAATAACATGGCCAAAGAAAGATATCCCTACAAAATCATATAGTCTGGCTACGCTCCATCTTCATCACACAAAATATTTAAATCATGCACAACCCCGATGACAAGTCAAGCAATTGTTTCATACTTCAGTATTCTCAAACCTTTTCAACCTTCACGCAATACATGAGCGTGAGCCATGGACATAGCACTATAGGTGGAATAGAATGGTGGTTGTGGAGAAGACAGAAAGAGGGAGATAGTCTCACACCAACTAGGCGTATCAACGGGCTATGGACATGCCCATCAATAGATATCAATGTGAGTGAGTAGGGATTGCCATGCAACAGATGCACTAGAGGTATAAGTGTATGAAAGCTCAAAAAGAAACTAAGTGGGTGTGCACCAACTTGCTTGCTCATGAAGACCTAGGGCATTTGAGGAAGCCCATCATTGGAATATACAAGCCAAGTTCTATAATGAAAAATTCCCACTAGTATATGGAAGTGACAAAACAAGAGACTCTCTATCATGAAGATCATGGTGCTACTTTGAAGCACAAGTGTGGTAAAAGGATAGTAGCATTGCCCCTTCTCACTTTTTCTCTCATTTTTTTGTTTTTTTATTGGCTTCTTTGGCCTCTTTTTTTATTGGCTTCTCTGGCCTCTTTTTGTTTGATTTCCTCACATGGGACAATGCTCTAATAATGATGATCATCACACTTTTATTTATTTACAACTCAAGAATTACAACTCGATACTTAGAACAAAATATGACTCTATATGAATGCCTCTGGCGGTGTACCGGGATGTGCAATGAATTAAGAGTGACATGTATGAAAGAATTATGAAAGGTGGCTTTGCCAAAAATACGATGTCAACTAGATGATCATGCAAAGCAATATGACAATGATGAAGCGTGTCACAATAAACGGAACGGTGGAAAGTTGCATGGCAATATATCTCGGAATGGCTATGGAAATGCCATAATAGGTAGGTATGGTGGCTGTTTTGAGGAAGGTATATGGTGGGTGTGTGGTACCGGCGAAAGTTGCGCGGTACAAGAGAGGCTAGCAATGGTGGAAGGGTGAGAGTGCGTATAATCCATGGACTCAACATTAGTCATAAAGAACTCACATACTTATTGCAAAAATCTATAAGTCATCAAAACCAAGCACTACGCACATGCTCCCAGGGGAAGGGTGGTAGGAGTTAACCATCGCGCGATCCCGACCTCCACACGAAGAATGACAATCAAAGAAATACCTCATGCTTCAAATTTGTTACACAACAGTCACCATACGTGCATGTGATACGTCTCCAACGTATCTATAATTTTTGATTGTTCCATGCTATTATATTACCCGTTTTGGATGTTTATGGGCTTTACTATATACTTTTATATCATTTTTGGGACTAACCTACTAACCGGAGGCCCAACCCAAATTGCTGTTTTTTTGCCTATTTCAGTGTTTCGAAAAAAAGGAATATCAAACGGAGTCCAAACGGAATGAAACCTTCGGGAGTGATCTTTTTGGAACAAACGCAATCCAGGAGACTTGGAGTGGATGTCAAGAAGCAGCCGAGGCAGCCACGAGGCAGGAGGGCGCACCCTAGGGGGGTGGGCGCGCCCCCCATCCTCGTGGGCCCCTCATGGCTCCCCTGACCGACCTCCTTCGCCTATATATACCTCCGTACCCTGGAAACATCAAGGAGCACCAATGAATATGTTCAGAAAGGTATATTGGCAGCAAAAAATGTCATCCTTTGGCGGGTTCCAGGTCCAGAAGAAGCTAGACCTCAACCAAAGGAAGGCGAAGTTATAATCTTTGTTGATCATATAAACCGGGGATTCTCACCGTCCGGGTCAAAATTCTTCCTCGACGTACTGAACTTCTTTCAGCTCCACCCTCAAGACATTGGACCCAATTTTGTTTACAACATCTGCAACTTCCAGGACTTTTGTGAAGTAAATCTTCAAGAAGAGCCCAGTGTTGAACTTTTCAGAGAGTATTACTATTTGAACCGCCAGACTGAATTCACCGATGGACCCAACTTAGAGCTTGGTGGAATCTCAATCCAAAGACGAAGATATGCTATATTCCCTTCTGCTACACTTCCCAGTCACCCTAAAGACTGGAATCAGACTTGGTTTTACTACAAGACACGTCTCCATCTGATGAAAATCCTTTGTTGGGTTTCTGCGACTGCCGGCTTAGCCCAAAGCATCCACTTCTGGACTGGCTTAGCATTGCTGAACTGTCTAAATATATGCCCACCTTTTCAAAGGTTATGGCCTTGCTGGCTAATGGATTAACCAGCGTCGACCTAGTCCATTGCTGGGTCGCTTGTAGGATCATACCTTTGAGCCGCCAGCCCGGCTTGATGTGTGCATATACTGATGATGTCAAAGATCCACAGCGCCATTGTCAAGTGCGTCTGGATGACAAGGCAATCAATGAAATGACCAAAACGCTGCTTGGGGAAAGTTTACAGAGCTGCAGCAAGGTGGGGTTGAAACCCTTCTGCACTCTTAACCCGACTCCAGATGTAAGTGTTCAAACCCATTTACTTTACTCATCATTATGTAAAACTGCATACTCCTTACCTTCATTTGATTTACGTAGGCCGACTCTGCCTTCTGGAACAAGAAGTATCAAGAGAATCCGTCCAAAAAGGCCAGAGTAAAGACCAAGGCCTCCAAGAAGAACAAGAAGAAATCAGACACCTGAGAGCTATTTGCCCTGGAGAATGAGTCGGAGGTAGAACTTGATTCTCTTGGTTCCTTTTTTATGCATCGTATTGACGCTGACTCCTCATAGGATGATGCAGAGACCAGCCAAGCAGACATTGAAGAGGTAACTACTATTTCCTCCAACTCAGAGCCTTTGCCAAGACAGAAAGTTCGGCAAGTGACCCAAAAAGTAAGGTTTTCTCACCTTTAGCTTACTTGGATCCAAACTTAATCATGAAGCAACAACAACATGAGACCCGGTGCACAACCTGGAATAGCGGAGGTGGAGAACTTTCCTCCGGATTACCCAACACAACGTCCCTTGCAAACATAGGAAAGAGGTGCCTCAGAATTCAATCCCCTTTAATCCAAAGGTGGGTCTTATTGTTCAACCACTTAATCCTTCCGACTCAAATTATCAGGGAACTCCTCATTTATCTTCTGGCGACTCATCTTAGACCCAAATGCCTACCTTCAAGATTGCCCCTGGATAATGACTTTTGACTTTGTCGCTTTAACACGTGCAAACTGATATACTTACATCCTCATCTCTTATTTTCAGTGGAATAGCAAAACCATGTAAGAAACTAAAGACGAATAAGCCAGCCGAAGACCCTAAATCCCATGAGCTGGAGAAACAAACGCCAACATCCGAAGCCTTAGCTCAGAACCCTGAGGATACTGCTGATGACCCGCCACCAGAAATTCATGACACCCCCGTGGATCCTATGAGTGTTGACCCATTAGGTGCTAAGCCGCCAAGCCCCGCCAAGCCTGCTAAGGAAGGTGCTGAGGATGTTTTGATTACTGGCACTAGCTATGTAGAGCTAGGGAATCCTACCATTCTAGACAAACACTCTGCTAAGGAAGAATTAGTTGAAAGGAGCAAAGCCAAATTTGATATTGCCAACTACTCACACTTGGGCGTTAATGAATTATTCTCACGCTATCTCAGTCAACTACATGCTGGTCGTGATCACGAGGTGGAAATAATCAAGAAGATGCGTCAGAAATACGAGGTATGAACATCTGCTTCCTCTGTTCGTATACTCATCCAACCCCCAAGTCTTAGCCATAGGAAAAGATTTATTGAGTATGGTGAAGACTTTAATCAGTATGTCATAGCAAATTTTCGAGCTATAGCCCCAATGAACCGGCTTTTCTTGATCAAGATGAGTCGGATCATTTCTATTATCATCAAAAATAAAACTTCATCTCATAGCTCTCATAGGCCAGTTTATCTGAAAAGGATGAGCCGGATCTCTCTGCAACTTAGAGTGAAAAGAACTTTCTCACACATTAGCCCCCAAGTGCCAAGTGATTTGCTTGCAAAGGGCTTGGGACTTGTATGTATATTTTTTCCTGACAAATTTGTTTATGATTGTTTAACTCTTATTTGCAGGAGGCCTCAACTCAGGTTGAATCCCAGTTGGTCAATTTAAAAACCAGGCTTAAACGCCAAGAAGCTGAGACTGGCAAAGCTGATTCCAAGTTTAAGTTTAGCTTGGATGAAAATGAGAAGCTCAAAGCCGGATTTGCTACAGAGAGATCCACCTGGGATGAGGAGAAAGCCGCCTTAATGCAAAGAGAAGAGACTGTTGAATCTTCTTTGAAAGAGGCCACTACAGAATTGACCGGCTTAAAACACCATATTTCTTTAGATGACCACTGCTATCTTTGTTAAGTAATTCAGGATGCTTTAACCATTTCCAATGTTTAACTTTTAACTCGCATGGCGACTTATCTGCCTGCTTATTAAATAGGCCCCAGGAGCGCCAACCTTGGCCAGGACATGCTGGTGAAGCAGAAGGCGGTTTATACTTTGGTGGAACAGATATACATAGGCACTCAGTGAACTATAGCAGCCATCTCACACAGTAAACAACCACCTTCACTTATCAGGGAGGTATTGGATAAGCTATATGTCATGCCCCAAAAGGATTGAAGAAATAAAGCGATCATCTGCCAGAGCTGGTCCTATTACCGCATTGAGCCGGGCCAAAGCATGGCAGGCAGAGCTAGACCTGGTGGAGATGACTACTGGCAGTCCGAGTCTCAAAGAAGATGGGTCTCCCTTCGAGGAAAAAGATTTTGCCGATTGTGTAAAGGAGATGCGTCACATGGCAAGAAAGCTAGCTGATGAAACTGATCTATCTAGATATCAGGCGGCTTACACGATGGAAAACGCAAAAGTGAGGGCGCCGACATATTAAGTTGTTAATCTCATCCCTCCAACACGTAAGCACACCTTAGCTCCTGATGTTGACACGTCCACACTTATAGATGATGAAGCTGCGTTTCAAGCCTTAACGGGCATCGACTGGACATCATCTGACTTCCAGACGATGGATGGAGAAGAAGGACCAGCGCAGGATAACCCAGAGTCTTCAACTAGCCAAGACCAAAACAACTGATCCGAGGGGTGGCTCTTAGACCGCAGCATAGAGCTTCTTTTCAAAAAACTCCGAAATTTTGGGCTTGGGAAAGCCTTGTAATAGGCTAGTTTGAAACAATGATCTCACATGCCATCATGCATGTTTATCTTCTGAATACTTTAAACCGCCGATCTAACGTTGAAGATCCGCCATTTGCGCTTAAAATATTATCAATCATGTGGATCATATCAAATATTATCATATTCCTTGCACACAAGTAAATAACATATGCCCTGGCGGCTTAAGCCAAGGCGGGTCACAAACATCTTTGAACAACCCTGATAAAATAGTCTTTCATATAGAAGAAAGGCTATCTAAGCCGAAAATATGCTAGCGACTTAAAGTCAAAAACCAGGGCGGTTTACCAAAACCCTGAATGTTTATATCAGTATGTAAAACATACCTGTAGATCATAATAGCTCCTTTTGACAATGAGAAGTCGTAAACATGGAATGTCATGATGTTGTTTGCTCGAGGCAAATTTCCTAGCGGCTTACAAGCCGCTATCAGGGCGGGTTGTCAACCCAATATGCTCAATTATGAGTCATAGAAATAAGGCTAGATGGCCTGAATTGTGAAAACCATATGCTAACATGGAAGAAAGATATGAATCCAAAATTTTCAGAATAAATATAAATCCAATAAACAAGGCTTTCATAGGCCGCCAAGCATAAAACACAAGTTCTTTCATGGGTCACACAACCACTATGTTAATCCTAGCTCACTGTAAGCCGGTCCTCGCATGACAAACCGCCGTTTTAACCTTAACAAGTTCAGGGTCTTATTAAAAGATTGACTATCAAGAGTACGGCGGGTCATTCCAGGATTACCTGGGCGGAGTAACAATGACATGCAGGCAGGATAACCCGGAATTTGGTGTTTACACCTGGCTAGGAAGCCGATCAAGAGGGTAAGCAAAGATATGCTCATTGAGCCGGAAGCCCCCAAGTGACTGATAACCCACAAGTATAGGGGGTCAGTTGTATCCTCTTTCGATAAATAAGAGTGTCGAACCCAACGAGGAGCTAAAGGTAGAACAAATATTCCCTCAAGTTCTATCGACCACCGATACAACTCTATCCAGTATGCTAGTAAGACTCTTGATACTGCCCAGAGAAATTATGCTACTACTGAAAAAGAGTTCTTAGCAGTTGTGTATGCATGTGATAAGTTTAGACCTTATATCGTTGATTCTAAAGTTACTATTCACACTGATCATGCTGCTATTAAATATCTTATGAAAAATAAAGATGCTCAGCCTAGGCTCATTAGATGTGTTCTCTTGCTCCAAGAATTTGATTTACATATTATTGATAGAAAGGGAGCTGAGAACCCCGTTGCAGATAACTTGTCTAGGTTAGAGAATGTTCTTGATGACCCACTGCCTATTGATGATAGCTTTCCTGATGAACAATTAGCGGTCATTAATGCTTCTTGTACTGCTCCTTGGTATGCTGATTATGCTAATTACATTGTTGCTAAATTTATACCGCCTAGTTTCACATACCAGCAAAAGAAAAAGTTCTTTTGTGATTTAAGACATTACTTCTGGGATGACCCACACCTTTTGGGATGACCCACACCTTTATAAAGAAGGAGTAGATGGTTTTATTAGATGTTGTGTGCCTGAGCATGAACAGGAACAGATTCTACGTAAGTGTCACTCTGAATCTTATGGAGGACACCACGCTGGAGATAGAACTGCACACAAGGTACTTCAAATCTGGTTTTTATTGGCCTGCTCTCTTCAAAGATGCTCATAAGTTTGTCTTATCTTGTGATGAATGTCAAAGAATAGGTAACATTAGTAGACGTCAAGAAATGCCTATGAATTATTCTCTTGTTATTGAACCGTTTTATGTTTGGGGCTTTGATTATATGGGACCTTTTCCTGCCTCTAATGGTTATACACATATTTTAGTTGCTGTTGATTACGTTACTAAGTGGGTAGAAGCTATTCCAACTAGTAGTGATGATCATAACACCTCTATTAAAATGCTTCAAGAAGTTATTTTTTCTGAGGTTTGGAGTCCCTAGATATCTTATAACTGATGGTGGTTCACATTTTATTCATGGTGCTTTCCGTAAGATGCTTGCTAAGTATGATGTCAATCATAAAATCGCATCTCCTTATCATCCGCAGTCTAGTGGTCAAGTAGAGTTGAGCAATAGAGAGCTCAAATTAATTTTGCAAAAGACTGTGAATAGATCTAGAAAGAATTGGTCCAAAAACCTTGATGATGCATTATGGGCCTATAGAACTGCATACAAAAATCCTATGGGTATGTTTCCATATAAGATGGTTTATGGAAAAGCGTGTCATTTACCTCTTGAACTTGAACATAAGGCATATTGGGCTATTAAAGAGCTCAACTATGACTTCAAACTTGCCGGTGAGAAGAGGTTGTTTGATATTAGCTCATTTGATGAATGGAGAACTCAAGCCTATGAGAATGCCAAGCTATTCAAAGAAAAAGTCAAACGCTGGCATGATAAGAGGATACAAAAGCGTGAGTTTAACGTAGGGGACTATGTATTATTATTCAACTCTCGTTTAAGATTTTTTGCAGGAAAACTTCTCTCAAAATGGGAAGGTCCTTACGTTCTCGAGGAGGTCTATCGTTCTGGTGCCATAAAAATCAACAACTTTGAAGGCACAAGTCCAAGGGTGGTAAACGGTCAAAGAATTAAACATTATATTTCAGGTAATCCTATCAATGTTGAAACTAATATCATTGAAACCATAACCCCTGAGGAATACATAAGGGACACTTTCCAGAATGTTCCAGACTCCGAAAAAGAATAGGTATGTGGTACGGTAAGTAAACCGACTCCAAAACAACTCCAATGGCAATTTTTATCAGTTTTGGAATATTTAAGAATTTTAGGAAGAAAGAAGTAGTCCGAAAGGGACACGAGGCCCCCATGAGAGTGGAGGGCGCGCCCCCCTACTGGGCATGCCCCTATCTCGTGGGAACCTCGTGTGCCTCCCGGACTCTGTTTTCTTGCATATTACATATTTTGGTCGGTAAAAATCATTCCATATACTCCCGAAGGTTTTGACCACCGTATCACGCAAATATCCTCTGTTTTCGTTTCAAGCTGTTTCTGTCTCAGATTTAGAGCAATATTTCGTCTCAGGATTCGGAAGGGGAAAGCTATGTGGCCGATTACCTCGCAGACCCTAAGGTCTACGGGGACTTGGAGCATGATGGCTAGACCTCTGAAGAAGAGGAAGGCTATGAGCCTAAATTAAAGGAGGAGATGAGTTCAGACAAGGACGAAGCCGCATTACCTCAGCCTGGGGACATGCACGTGGAGTTTAAAAAGTCAAGCATCCTTGATAGAGCAAAGAAGCCAAAGATTGAGTTTATCCCTTTTCGTCTCTTGCAGGAAAATAAACAGGAATTATGCAAAAGAGTATTAAGCCTGGAGCAGGAGATCGAGGATCTAAAGGAGCAAAATATTATACTCAAGCGTAAATTGAGGAACAAGCCTACATCATCACCTCCACCACCTCCGAGGACATAATCACATGGGTATGGGCACTCCCCTTGGCAACTGCCAAGCTTGGGGGAGGTCCCCTGGTATCGTATCACCATCACACTCCTATCTTTACTGCTTTATTTAGTTCGATCCTTTTAGTAGTATCTTGATCTAGTAGATTGAAGTTTTGATATTAAGTAGTTTGAGTTTTGCTTTGTGATCTCTTTTTGTAATCGAGTCCGTGAGCTATCTATAATAAAGATTAGTGTTGAGTCAAGGGCTTTGCTATGTTGCTATGATCTTGAGAAAGTAGAAAGAATAAAAGAGTTCATATTGATCTTATGGATAGTGATAACTTCACACATAGAAAGTATGAGGCATAAAAATTGCTGAGAGTTGATGAACGTAGTTTTGGTCATCATTGCAATTAATAGGAAGTGATAAGGAAAGAGGGGTTCACATACAAATAAATTATCTTTGACACCTTTTTATAATTGGGAGCACTCATTAGGTATGACATGCTAAAAGAGTTGACGTTGGACAAGGAAGACAAGGTAATGGTTTATGTTTTCGCACCTCAGTTAAAGTATATTGTCATTGACCTTCCAAACATGTTGAGCTTGCTTTTCTCCCTCATGCTAGCCAAATTCCTTGCACCAAGTAGAGATACTACTTGTGCTTCCAAATACCCTTAAACCCAGTTTTGCCATGAGAATCCACCATACCTACCTATGGATTGAGTAAGATACTTCAAGTAAGTTGTCATGTTGCAGGCAATAAAAATTGCTATCTAAATATGTATGACTTATTAGTGCAGAGAAAATAAGCTTTGTACGATCTTGTTGTGGAAGTAATAAAAGCGACGGAGTGCATAATAAAGGTCCACATACAAGGGGCAATATAAAGTGACGTTCTTTTGCATTAAGATTTTGTGCATCAACCCTAAACGCACATGACAACCTCTGTTTCCCTCTGCGGAGGGCCTATCTTTTACTTTATGTTTTTACTTTATGTTCAAGTCAAGGTGATCCTCACCTTTCCCTTTTTCATTTTATCCTTTGGCAAGCTCCTCGTGTTTGAAAGATCATGATATATATATCCAATTGGATGTAAGTTAGCATGGGCTATTATTGTTGACATCACCTAAAGGTGAATACATTGGGAGGCAACTCAATAAGCCCCTATCGTTCTCAGTGTCCGGCTGAAACTCCATAACCACAAGTATTGCGTGAGTGTTAGCAATTATAGAAGACTACAAGATAGTTGAGTATGTGAGCTTGCTAAAAAGCTCTATTGTTGACTCTTTCTGATGTTACGATAAATTGCAATTGCTTCAATGACTGGGATTATAGTTTGTTAGTTCCCAATGAAGTTTTTGAACCATACTTGACATTGTGAATTGATTCTTACTTGAGCATAAGAAATCATATGATAAAATCTATATATGTTGCTGTTATAAGAATGATCATGATGCCCTCATGTCTGTATTTTATTTTTGTCGACAGCTCTATCACTAAACATGTGGACATATTTTTCGATTTCGGCTTCCGCTTGAGGACAAGCGAGGTCTAAGCTTGGGGGAGTTGATACGTCCATTTTGCATCATGCTTTTGTATCAATATTTATTGCATTATGGGCTGTTATTACACATTATATCTCAATACTTATGGCTATTCCCTCTTATTTTACCAGGTTTACCATGAAGAGGGGGAATGCCGGCAGTTGGAATTCTGGCTGGAAAAGGAGCAAACATTGGAAACCTATTATGCACAGCTCCAAAAGTCCTGAAACTCCATGAAACATCTTTTTGGATTTAATAAGAATTTTTGGGCGAAAGAAATACACCAGGGGCCCACACCCTGTCCAGGAGAATGGAGGGCGCCCCCCTACAGGGCACGCCCCCTATCTCCTGGGCCCCCAGGTGGACTTCCGTGTCCATCTTCTGCTATATCAGAGCTTTTACCCTGAAAAAATCGTGGGCAAGCTTACGGGACGAAACTCTGCCGCCACGAGGCGGAACCTTGGCGGAACCAATCTAGGGCTCCGGTGGAGCTGTTCTGCCGGGGACACTTCCCTTCGGGAGGGGGAAATCATCACCAACATCATCACCAACGATCCTCTCATCGAGAGGGGGTTAATCTCCATCAACATCTTCACCAGCACCATCTCCTCTCAAAACCCTAGTTCATATCTTGTATCCAATCTTGTATCAAAACCACAAATTGGTACCTGTGGGTTGCTAGTAGTGTCGATTACTCCTTGTAGTTGATGCTAATTGGTTTACTTGGTGGAAGATCATATGTTCAGATCCTTTATGCATATGATTAATCCTCTGATTATGAACATGAATATGCTTTGTGAGTAGTTACGTTTGTTCCTGAGGAGATGGGTGAAGTCTTGCTATTAGTAGTCATGTGAATTTGGTATTCGTTCAATATTTTGATGAGATGTATCTTGGCTTTTCCTCTAGTGGTGTTATGTGAATGTCGACTACATGAAACTTCACCATTATTTGGGCCTAGAGGAAGGCATGGGGAAGTAATAAGTAGATGATGGGTTGCTAGAGTGACAGAAGCTTAAACCCTAGTTTATGTGTTGCTTCGTTAGGGGCTGATATGGATCCATATGTTTAATGCTTTGGTTAGGTTTGCCTTAATACTTCTTTTGTAGTTGCGGACGCTTGCAATAGGGGTTAATCATAAGTGGGATGCTTGTCCAAGTAAGGGTAGTACCCAAGTACCGGTCCACCCACATATCAAATTATGAAAGTACCGAACGCGAATCATATGAACGTGATGAAAATTAGCTTGACGATAATTCCCATGTGTCCTCGGGAGCTCCTTTCTCATTATTAGAACTTGTCCAGGCTTATCCTTTGCTACATAAAGGATTCGGCCACCTTGCTGCACTTTATTTACTTTATTTACTTGTTACTCGTTACCATGTATCTTATCACAAAACTATCTATCACCTACAATTTCAGTGCTTGCAGAGAAAACCTTACCGAAAACCGCTTATCATTTCCTTCTGCTCCTCGTTGGGTTCGACACTCTTACTTATCGAAAGGACTATGATTGATCCCCTACACTTGTGGGTCATCAATGGGCATCTCCATAGCCCGTTGATACGCCTAGTTGATGTGAGACTATCTTCTCCTTTTTCTCTTCTCCACAACCACCATATTCTATTCCACCTTAGTGCTATATCCATGGCTCAGGCTCATGTATTGCATGAAGATTGAAAAGGTTTGAGAACATCAAAAGTATGAAACAATTGCTTGGCTTGTCATCGGGGTTCTGCATGATTTAAATATTTTGTGTGATGAAGATAGAGCATAGCCAGACTATATGATTTTGTAGGGATAAATTTCTTTGTCCATGTTATTTTGAGAAGACATGATTGCTTTGTTAGTATGCTTGAAGTATTATTATTTTTATGTCAATATTAAACTTTTGTTTTGAATCTTTCGGATCTGAACATTCATGCCACAATAAAGAAAATTACATGGATAAATATGTTAGGTAGCATTCCACATCAAAAATTCTGTTTTTATCATTTACCTACTCGAGGATGAGCAGGAATTAAGCTTGGGGATGCTTGATCCATCTCCAACGTATCTATAATTTTTGATTGTTCCATGCTATTATATTATCTGTTTTGGATGTTTAATAGACATTTATATGCTATTTTATATTATTTTTGGGAGTAACCTATTAACTGAGAGCCCGGTGCAAGTTTCCGTTTTTTTTGTGCCTATTTTAGTGTTTTTGGAGAAAAGGAATACCAAACGGAGTCCAAACGGAATGAAACTTTCGCGATGATCTTTCTTGGACCAGAAGCAAAATAGAAGACTTGGAGATGAAGTCAGAGATGCAACGAGGCGACCACGAGGGTCGAGGGCGCGTCCAGGGGGTAGGGTGCACCCCTACCTTGTGGGCCTCCCGTGGGTCTCTAACCTAGTTTCTTTGCCTATATATACTCTTATATCCTGAAAACATCCAGGGGAGCCACGAAACAACTTTTCCACCGCCGCAACCTTCTGTACCCGTGAGATCCCATCTAGGGGCATTTTCTGGCGTCCTGCCGGAGGGGGATTTGATCACGGAGGGCTTCTACACCAACAACATTACCTCTCCGATGCAGCGTGAGTAGTTTACCACAGGTCCATGGGTACATAGCTAGTAGCTAGCTGGCTTCTTCTCTCTCTTTGATTCTCAATACCATTTTCTCCTCGATGTTCTTGGAGATCTATTCGATGTAATATTCTTTTGCGGTGTGTTTGCCGAGATCCGATGAATTGTGGATTTATGATCAAATTATCTATGAATATTATTTGGTTCTTCTCTGAATTGTTCTATGCATGATTTGATATCTTTGCAAGTCTCTTCGAATTATTGGATTAGTTTGGCCTACTAGATTGATCTTTCTTGCAATGGGAGAAGCGCTTAGCTTTGGGTTCAATCTTGCGGTGTCCTTTCCCAGTGACAGTAGGGGCAGCAAGGCACGTATTGTATTGTTGCCATCGAGGATAAAAAGATGGGGTTTTCATCATATTGCTTGAGTTAATTCCTCTACATCATGTCATCTTACTTAATGCGTTACTCTGTTCTTTATGAACTTAATACTCTAGATGTAGGCAGGAGTCGGTCAATGTGTGGAGTAATAGTAGTAGATGCAAAATCGTTTCGGTCTACTTGACACGGACATGATGCCTATATTCATGATCATTGCCTTATATATCGTCATAATTTTACGCTTTTCTATTAATTGCTCGGTAGTAATTTGTTCACCCACCGTAATATTCGCTATCTTGAGAAAAGCCACTATTGAAACCTATGGCCCCCGGGTCTATTTTACATCATATTAGTTTCCCATCAACATGCCAATTTCTTTCACCGTTCCTTATTTTGCAATCTTTACTTTCCAATATATAAACCAAAAATACCAAAAATATTTTCTTTACCATTGATCTATCTTTATCAGATCTCACTTTTGCAAGTAACCGTGAAGGGATTGACAACTCCTTAATCGCGTTGGGTGCAAGTTGTTGATTGTTTGTGCAGGTATTCAGTGACTTGTGCGTTTTCTCCTACTGGATTGATACCTTGGTTCTCAAACTGAGGGAAATACTTATGCTACTTTGTTGCATCATCCTTTCCTCTTCAAGGAAAACATAACGCAAGCTCAAGAGGTAGCAACCCCTCCTTATTCTTCTTCCTTGACCTCCCCCCTAGATGGGAGAAGGGTTTCCCCTCTGGTCCATGGTCTCCATGGCGGCGGAGGGGCAAGATCCCCTCCAAGATTGGCCCTCTCTCTTTGTTTCCTTCTGTTTGTGCGCTCCCTAATTCTGGCCTTTCACCGTTTCTTAAATTCCCAGAGATCCGTAACACCAATTGGGCAGAAATTTTAACACGATTTTTATCCAGATATTAGCTTTCTTGCGGCCGAAGAAGGGCACCAACCGCCTTACGGGGTGGCCACAAGGGCCCAGGGCGCCCCCCTGCCTTGTGCCCCCCTCGGACATCGTTTCGCATTGATTCTTTTTCCCAAAAATCGAATATATTCCAAAAAATCTCCGTAAGTTTTTATCGCGTTTGGACTTTGTTTTATAGGGATTTTCCGCAAAACAAAAAACATGCAACAAACAGGAACTAGCACTGGGCACTGAATCAATATGTTAGTCCCAAAAAATAGTATAAAAAATGGACAAAAGTATATGAAAGTTGTAGAATATTGGCATGAAACAATCAGAAATTATAGATATGACGGAGACGTATCAGCATCCCCAAGCTTAATTCCTGATCGTCCTTGAGTAGGTAAATGATAAAAGTTATAATTTTTGATGTGGTATTCTACCTAGCATAATCCTGATCATATAATCTAATCATGATATGAATATTAAGACACGAGTGATTCAAAGCAATAGTCTATCATTTGACATAAAGACAACAATACTTCAAGCATACTAATAAAGCAATCTTGTCTTTTCTAAATAACATGGCCAAGGAAAGTTATCCCTACAAAATCATATAGTCTGGCTATGCTCCATCTTCACCACACAAAGTATTTCATCATGCACAACCTCGATGACAAGCCAAGCAATTGTTTCATACTTTTAATGTTCTCAAGCTTTTTCAACTTTCACGCAATACATGAGCGTGAGCTATGGATATAGCACTATAGGTGGAATAGAATATGATGGTTGATGTTATGTGGAGAAGACAAAAAGGAAAAAAGTCTCACATCGACGCGGCTAATCAACGGGCTATGGAGATGCCCATCAATTAATATAAAAGCGAGGAGTAGGGATTTCCATGCAATAGATGCACCAAGAGCTATAAGTGTATCAAAGCACAAACTGAAAACTAAGTGGGTGTGCATCCAACTTGCTTGCTCATGAAGACCTCGGGCATTTGAGGAAGCCCATCATCGGAATATACAAGCCAAGTTTGATAATGAAAATTCCCATTAGTATATGAAAGTGATAACTCAAGAGACTCTTGATACGAAGAACATGGTGCTACTCTGAAGCAAAAGTGTGGTAAAAGGATAGTAGCATTGCCCCTTCTCTCTTCTTCTCTCATTTTTTTTTCTTTTTTTGGCTCTCCCTGTTTTGGCTCTTTATTATTATTATTTTTGTTATTATTTTTCGTCCGGAGTCTCATCCCAACTTGTGGGGGAATCATAGTCTTCATCATCCTTTCCTCACTGGGGCAATGCTATAATAATGATGATCATCACACTTCTATTTAATTACAACTCGATACTGGAACAAAATATGACTCTATATGAATGCCTCTGGTAGTGTACCGGGATGTGCAATGATCTAGCGTAAGAAAGATATCAATAAATGGACAAGCCATGCAAATATCATGCTAGCTATCTTACGGTCATGCAAAGCAATATGACAATGAATGCTCAAGTCATGTATATGATGATTATGGAAGTTGCATGGCAATATATCTCGGAATGGCTATGGAAATGCCATGATAGGTAGGTATGGTGGCTGTTTGGAGGAATATATGAGGAGGCTTATGTGTGATCGAGCGTATCGTATCACGGGGTTTGGATGCACTAGCAAAGTTTGCCCAACTCTCAAGGTGAGAAAGGGTAATGCACGGTACCGAAGAGGCTAGCAATGATGGAAGGATGAGAGTGCGTATAATCCATGGACTCAACATTAGTCATAAAGAACTCACATACTTATTGCAAAAATCTATTAGCTATCAAAACAAAGTACTACACACATGATCCTGGGGGGTAGATTGGTAGGAAAAGACCATCGCTCGTCCCCGACCGCCACTCATAAGGAAGACAATCAAAAATAAATCATGCTCCAACTTCGTTACATAATGGTTCACCATACGTGCATGCTACGGGAATCACAAACTTTTAACACAAGTGTTCTTACCAATCCACAAGTACTCACTAGCATGACTCCAATATCACCATATTTATATCGCAAAACTATTGCAAGGAATCAAACATATCATATTCAGTGATCTATAAGTATTATGTAGGATTTTATGACTAACCATGTGAATGTCCAATTCCTGATGACTCTCTAAATAGATATAAGTGAAGCATGAGAGTTTATTTCTTTCTAAAATTATATGCCCACTCTCTAACAAATATAAGTGACGCAAAAGAGCATTCTACAAATGGTGGTTTTCTATGTGTAGGGAAACATGCAATCAAAACTTCAAATGATATAAGTGAAGCACATGAAGCATTCTATAAAGCCATACTCAAAGGATATAAGTGAAGTGCAAAGAGCATTGTATAAATCAACCAAGGATTATCTAATACCAGCATGGTGCATTTATTAAAATAAAAATAAAAGGCACACGACACTCCAAGAATTACGCATATCATGTGACGAATAAAAATATAGCTCCAAGTAAAATTACCGATGATCGTTAGAAGAAAGAGGGATGCCTTCCAGGGCATCCCCAAGCTTAGTTGCTTGGGAGTCCTTGAATATTACCTTGGGGTGCCTTGGCCATCCCCAATCTTAGGCTCTTGCCACTCCTTATTCCTTCATCCATCGTGATCTCACCTAAAACTTGAGAACTTCAATCACACAAAACTTAACAAAAACCCTCGTGGGATTCGTTAGTATAATAAAACAACCACTTTAAGTACTATTGCAAACCCATTCATATTTTGTTTTTTCATTGTAGCTACTGTATTATAACTTCTCCATGGCTTATACCCCCGATAAAATCGATAGTTTCATGAAAACTAGCAAAACAATGCATCAAAAACAGAATGTCTTAAACACGACAGTCTGTAGCAATCTGAACATCTACCATACTTCTCTAACTCCAAAAAATATTAAAAATTAGGACAAAATATATAATCTGTATATAAATACTATGAAAAAGGTTTCAAAATCATTTGATTTTCCAGTAAAAAAATGCAAAACCACGCACTACAGCCAAAGTTCCCGTTTTTGCACCGCACAAACCAAACAAGCAATCTAATCATCCTAAAGGAAAATCTTGGCACATTATTTTTATAATACAATTGATTTATACAAGGGGATAGGCATGCTCCCACTTTAACAATGCTCGTCTCTCTCACTTTCACTTTTCTTTTTGAAAAAGTTTTAGGTTCCCCTCTTTATTTTTGTTTTTAAACCTTATAAAAGTACTCAGCAGAAATAAATGACTCTCTAAAACTTCCGGGTTGTCTCCCTGGCAGCGCTTTCATTAAAGGCATTAAGCTAGGCATATAGTGCTCAAGTAATGGATCCACCCAGATCCCAAGGTATATCAAAGCCAATTTTAATTAAGAATGATTTGTAATTTATTAGTGAGCACAAAGTAGCATATATCATGTAATGAAGAAGTCTAACTCTCTTCCTATGCATCGGTATGTCATAAAAGAATAACTCATGCACACAAAGTAAAGGCCAATGCATAGTATAAACAGTTTGTTGCAATTTATCATATTGGAAACATAGAGAGGCGGAGATGTAGTTCCTCTCTCATAATAATTGCAAGTAGGAGCAGCAAGCACATGTATATTATATTTATCAAAATAATCATGTGCAATAGTAGAATGCAACCCATCAATATGGTCCTTAATAAGCGCAAACTTCTCTGATATGTGTTGTTGGGAGAATTCAAAACGATAATAGGACTATCATGCATGGGTGCAATATAAACAATTTCATTCTTAACATAAGGAACTATACCAAGTTCATCTCCATAAGCATAATTCATATTGGCATCATGGCCACAAGCATAGCAAGCATCAAGTACAAAAAAAGGATATTTCAAATGAATCAAAGGGATCATAGCAATCATCCTTCGCTAAGAACAAAGGGAAATTAAACAATGTATGAGTTGAAGAGTTACTCTCATTAGAAGGTGGGCATGGGTAGCTAATCCGCTCTTCCTCCTTTTGTTCTTCACTCTCCTCATCATCTTTTTCATCGAATGAGCTCACAGTGTCATCAATTTCTTCTTCCATAGATTCATGCAAAATATTATTCTCTTCTTGGATAGCGGATACTTTATCAATAAAGTCATCAATATCGGAATTGTATTCATAGTTCTCATAGCAATATTTAAGTATAGCAAAAATTTTAGGCGTATAAACATCATCATCAAAAGCTTCATACTTTTCAAACAAAGATTCAATTCCATAAGCACCCTTAAAAGCAACAAATTCTTCTATTCGTTCCACATCATAGTAATCATATCTACCATTAGCATAAGAAGCCAATGTTTCATTATCGTTAAATTTGCATGAAAAGGGAAGGTGTGGAGCCTTCATCCTAGAGCAACAAGTATAATAATATCTCAAGCATAAATTCCGAGCATACCAATAAAACATATGAATTTGATCCCATAAGAGTTTCCCTTTTTGAGTCAAGTGATTTCTCCCACTATATAATTGAATGGGGTTTTCTCAGGATTATTAAAGTAGTGCATAATATCCTTCACATAATGAGCATCGAGGGTTTTAGGAGGTTCCCCATCTCCATGAGTAGCAAGTACACCTATTTTTTTGGTTCCATATCCATAACTAAAGATAGAGAACAACTTAGAACAACAAATAAAATTTACTTAGTGATAAAGCAAAGAAGCACACATGAGAATATTCACCCCACACTATTGCTACCCGACAATGGCGCCAGAAAAAGGTCTTGATAACCCACAAGTATAGGGGATCAGTTCTATCCTCTTTCGGTAAGTAAGAGTGTCAAACCCAACGAGGAACTAAAGGCAGAACAAATATTCCCTCAAGTTCTATCGACCACCGATACAACTCTACGCACGCTTAACGTTTGCTTTACCTAGAACAAGTATGAAACTAGAAGTACTTTATAGGTGTGATAGGATAGGTTTGCAAGATAATAAAGAGCATGCGAATAAAAGCTAGGGGTTGTTTAGATAAAGAAACAACTAAAGTAGTTTTAGTAGAGAGCTTTTTGTCACAAGAAAGTTATTTGTCCCTAGGTAATCGATAACTAGACCGGTAATCACTATCGCAATTTTATATGAGGGAGAGGCATAAGATAACATACTTTCTCTTCTTGGATCATATGCACTTATGTCTCGAACTCTAGCAAACATCCGTAATAAAGATCATTAAGGTAGAACCCAACCATAGCATTAAAGTATCAAGTCCTCTTTATTCCCATACACAAACAACCTACTTACTTGGGTCTATGCTTCTGTCACTCACGCCACCCACCATAAGCAATCCATGAACATATTGCAGACCCTACAGTGGAGATCCCTCATGCTTGCGCGACACGGCGAGCACCATAGGACAACACCAATAATAAAACATGCACCTCAAACCAAACACGGTCATCAATCAACCCATAGGACAAAACGGATCTACTCAAACATCATAGGATAGCCATACATCATTGGGAAATAATATATAGCATTGAGCACCATGTTTAAGTAGAGTTTTTAGTGGGGAGAATAGGTGTTACACCACTGCATAGAGGAGGAGAGAGTTGGTGATGATGGTGGCGAAGTTGTTGGTGTAGATCTCCATCATGATGATGGCCCCGGCGGCGTTCCGGCGCCACCGGGAGAGAGGGGGAGAGAGCCCCCCTCCTTCTTATTCTTCCTTGACCTTCCCCCTAGAAGGGAGAAGGGTTTCTCCTCTGGTCCATGGCCTCCATGGTGGCAGAGGGGCGAGAGCCCCTCCTAGATTGGAACTCTCTATTTGTTTCCTTCTGTTTCCACGCTCCCTGATTCTGGCCTTTCACCGTTTCTTAAATTCCCGGAGATCCATAACTCCGATTGGACAGAAATTTTGACACGATTTTTATCCGGATATTAGCTTTGTTGGGGCCGAAGTAGGGCACCAACCGCCTTACGCGGTGGCCACAAGGGCCCAGGGTGTGCCCCTACCTTGTGGCCCCCTCGGACAGCGTCTCGCATTGATTCTTTTTCCCAAAGATCAGATATATTCCAAAAAATCTTCATAAGTTTATATCGCGTTTGGACTTTGTTTGATATGGATTTTCTGTGAAAAAAACATGCAACAAACAGGAACTGGCACTGGGCACTGAATCAATATGTTAGTCCCAAAAATAGTATAAAAAGTTGCCAAAAGTATATGAAAGTTGTAGAATATTTGCATGAAACAATCAAAAATTATTGATACGATGGAGAGTATCAATGACCAATAAGATGGCAGGTAGGCCGGATCAAGAGGGTGAGCATAGCTATGTTCATTGAACAGGAAGCCTCCAAGTGACCAATAAGATGGCCGGTAGGCCGGATCATGAGGGTGAGCATAGCTATGTTCATTGAAGAGGAAGCCCCCAAGTGACCTTATGAACAGACAATAAAGGCTCAGATACTTGGAAATGAAACGACAGAGGCCCTGAATTATCGGGGATGTTGGCTTTATTATAGTGATCATAATATATACACCGAAGAAAGTATGTACAACACAAGAGCCGGTGGCTCAGTGTAATATGACCGAAGATGAGCGATGTTCCACGGTCAGCGGGTCTCCTCCTCTGATGTGCGTGAATCCTTGTGTTCTCGAATATCAATGAGGTAGTATGACCCATTGTTCAAGTTCTTGCTGATCACAAAAGGTCCTTCCCAAGGTGGGGATAATTTATGCATATCTGTTTGATCTTGGATCAGCCGGAGCACAAATCGCCTTCTTGAAAGGTCTGGGTCTTAACCGGACGGCTATGATAGCGACACAGATCTTGCTGGTATATCGCCGAACGAGCCACCGCAAGGTCACACTCTTCATCTAACATATCAAGAGCATCCTGATGTGCTTTTTCATTATCAGCTTCAACATAAGCCGCCACGTGGGGCGAGTCATGACGGATATCGCTTGGAAGAACAACCTCGTCCCCATAAACCATGAAGAAAGGCGTGTATCCTGTTGATCTATTGGGGTTGGTGTTGATACTCCACAACACTGAGGGTAACTCCTCGACCCAACAACCCAACGTGCTTTGCAAAGGGACCATAAGCCAGGGTTTTATCCCTCTCAAGATTTCTTGATCGGCTCTTTCAGCTTGACTATTGGACTGGGGGTGAGCTACCGATGAGACGTCAATACGAATATGCTCTTGTTGACAGAACTCTTTCATAGCACCTTTGGATAGATTAGTGCCACTATCAGTTATGATGCTTTGAGGGTAACCAAAATGGAAGATTAATTGTTTCATGAATTGAACCACCGTTGCAGCATCACACTTACTGACCGGCTCTGCTTCAACCCACTTAGTAAATTTATCAGCTGCCACCAAGAGGCGGATCTTCTTATCCTTAGACCACTTGAAAGGTCCAACCATATCAAGCCCCCAGACCACAAATGGCCAAGTAATTGGAATCATCCTCAGTTCTTGAGCCGACACATGAGCCCGTCGAGAAAATTTCTGGCAGCCATCACACTTACTAACCAAATCCTCTGCATTAGCATGAGCCGTCAACCAGTAAAATCCATGACGAAAAGCTTTAGCCACAAGAGATTTAGAGCCAGCATGATGGCCACAATCACCTTCATGTATCTCCCTTAGAATCTCACGGCCCTCTTTAGGAGAAACACATCGCTAGAACACGCGTGTGACACTGCATCGATGTAACTCGCCACTGACAATAGTCATAGACTTAGACCGCTGGGTTATTTGCCTGGCCAAAGTTTCATCCTCAGGTAACTCTCCCCGGGTCATATAAGCCAAATAGGGAACTATCCAATAAGGGATGGCATGGAGAGCCTCCACCAACTGTGCCTTCGGGTCAGGAACTGCAAGATCTTCTTCGGAAGGCAACTTAACTGAAGGATTATGCAATACGTCAAGAAAAACATCAGGGGCACTGGCTTACGCTGAGACCCTAGCCGGCTTAAAGTGTCAGTTGCCTCGTTCTTCCTGCGATCAACATGCTCCACTTGGTAACCCTTAAAGTGACCAACAATATTATCAACCGCCCGATGATAAGCCACTATGAGCGGGTCTTTAGAATCCCAAGTGCCTAAAACTTGCTAAGCCACCAGATCTGAGTTGCCAAAACACCTGACCCAGCCTAAATTCATCACTTTGGCCACCCGCAGGCCATGGAGCAGGGCCTCGTACTCAGCTGCATTATTAGTGCAAGGGAACATTAACCTTAAAACATAGCAAAACTTGTCACCTCACGGGGAAGTCAAAATGACTCCAGCCCCCGAGCCCTCCAGCTGCCTAGACCCGTCAAAGTGGATTGCCCAATAAGTATTATCCACCTTGTCCTCAGGCGTCTGCAGCTCTGTCCATTCGTTGATGAAATCCACAAGAGCTTGGGACTAGATAGCTATCCTTGGCATATACTTCAAACCATGGGGTCCAAGCTCAATAGCCCACTTGGCCACTCAGCCTGTGGCTTCTCTGTTTTGAATAATATCGCCTAAAGGAGCAGAGCTGACCACAATAATGGGATGACCAAGAAAATAATGCTTCAATTTGCGACTGGCCATGAACACCCCTTATACTAGCTTCTGCCAATGTGGGTATCTCTGTTTAGACTCAATTAAGACCTCAATGACATAATAAGCCAACCTTTGTACTGGGTACTCCTTACCCGGCTCTTTTCTTTCCACTACAACTGCCACGCTGACGGCTCTGCTATTAGCTGCCACATATAAGAGCAAAGGTTCCTTCTCAATGGGAGCTACAAGAACCGAAGGCTCAACCAACTGCTTCTTAAGTGCTTCAAATGCCTCATTAGTAGCATCACTCCAAACAAAATGATCTGTTTTCTTCATCATCTAGTACATAGGAATAGCCTTTTCTCCCACGCGGCTTATAAACCGGCTTAAAGCTGCAATATGACCCGCCAAACACTGGACATCATTGACGCATGCTGGCTTAGCCAATGAGGTGATAGCCTTGATTTTCTCCGGGTTAGCATCGATGCCTGTCTTTGAAACCAAAAAAACCCAAGAGCTTGCTAGCAGGCACACCAAAAACGCATTTGGCCGGGTTAAGCATCATCTTGTAGACCCGGAGATTATCAAAGGTCTATTTCAAATCCTCCAATAGAGTATCCTTCTTTCTAGACTTCACAATAATATCATCCACATAGGCATGAACATTGCGTCCAATCTGACTGTGAAAACAGTTTTGCACACAGTGCTGATAAGTCACCTGGGCGCTCTTGAGCCCAAAAGGCATAGATACATAGAAGAAAGCTCCAAAAGGTGTAATGAAAGCCGTCTTATCTTGGTCTCTGACTGCCATCTTGATCTGATGGTATCCAGAATAAGCATCCAAGAAACACAAATGCTCGCAACCCGCCGTAGCATCTATGATCTGATCAATACGGGGAAGAGCAAAAGGATCAGCTGGGCAAGCCTTATTAAGGTCTGTGTAATCCACACACATGCGCCAAGTGCCATTTTTCTTAAGTACCGGCATCGGGTTAGCCTACCACTCAGGGTGAAAAACATCTATGATGAACCCGGCTGCTAAGAGTCGGGCCACTTCCTCCCCAATGGGCTTACGTCTCTCCTCATTAAAATGACGGAGGAATTGCTTGAACGGTTTAAACTTGGGATTGATATTGAGAGTGTGCTCAACGAGTTCTCTCGGTACACCAGGCATGTCTGAAGGCTTCCATGCAAAGATGTCCCAGTTCTCAGGGATGAACTCGATGAGCGTGCTTTCCTATTTCAGATCCATATTGACACCGATAGTGAACTGCTGAGATGAGTCGCCAGGGATAAAGTCAACTTGCTTGGTAGCATCTGCCCACTTAAACTTCAACAAAGGATCATGCTCTGTGGTTGGCTTCTCTAACGGAGTCATATCAGCCGGGTCAACATTGTCTTTATAAAACTTAAGTTCCTCCGTGGCACATGCAGACTCAGTATAAGCAACATCGCCTTCTTCACACTCCAAGGCTATCTTCCTGTCACCATGTACTGTGATTGTACCCTTGTGACCCGGCATCTTAAGCTGTAGATACACATAACAAGGTCGTGCCATAAACTTGGCGTAAGTCAACCGTCCAAACAAAGCGTGATAGGGCTTTTGATCTTGACTACTTCAAAGTTCAATGTCTCTGCCCTGTAATTATGCTCATTGCCAAAATCCACTTCCAAGGCTATCTTTCCCATTAGGTATGCCGACTTACCAGGCACCACACCATGAAAGACTGTAGACGATAGCTTAAGATCTTTGCCTGTCAAATTCATACGGCGAAAAGTATCATAATAAAGGATATTGATGCTACTGCCTCTATCCATAAGTACCTTAGTGAACTTGTAACCTCCAACCTGAGGGGCTACCACCAAAGCCAGTTGACCCGGATTTTCAACCTGGGGCAGGTGATCCTCACGGCTCCACACAATCGGCTGTTCTGACCATCGTAAATACCGAGGAATGGCCGGCTTAACTGCACTTACCGCCCGTTTATGAACCTTCTGATCTCGCTTGCATAGGCTTGTGGTGAAAACATGATATTGGCCGCTATTAAGCTATTTTGGATTACTCTGATACCCTCACTGTTGTTGTTGATTGCCCTGATTGGGCTGCTAGTTAAAGCCGCCCTGATTGCCCTGACCTTGAAATCCGGAACCTGAGCCGCCACCTCCAAAGCCGGGCCCGTGCAAGCCGAATCCTGACCCGCCATGTGGGACATTATTATTATGGTGGTCCTGGTGAAAGCCAGAGTTCTTATACTCCCGCATGATGAAACAATCCTTCCACATGTGAGTCGATGGCCTGTCGGGACGACTATGCTTTGGGCAAGGCTGGTTCGACATCGCCTCAAGGTTGAACTTTGGCCCTCCAAAACAAGGTTGTGGCTTTCCCTTACGACATGAACCGTTATTCTGTGTATTAGTATTGGCCACAAAATCTGACCCGCCATCAGGTGTCTTGCGGATACCATTGCTACCCAGGTTATGCCCTGTCACGTTCGGCTGCTGCCCTTTTCCATTGTCGTTCTTCTTCCCCTTGTTGGACTTCTCCTCATCAGACCCTGGGTCTTTAGTATTGTCATAGTCGATATATTTGATGAGAGCCGCCATAAGCTCTCCCATGTCATTGCAATGACGTTTAAGCCGCCCTAACTTCTGCTTGAGGGGGAGAAAACGACAATTTTTCTCCAGAATAAAAATAGCAGAGCCGACATTTATGCTATCCGATGAGTGGATAACGGCCGAAACCCAGTGCACCCAGTGGGTAGCCAATTCATCCTTGCGATGTACACAAGCTTCTAGGTCAATAATTGACAGAGGTTGCTTGCACGTGTCTTTGAAATTCTGAATAAAATGCGCCTTCAACTCAGCCCATGAACTGATGGAGTTGGCAAGTAAGCCTTTCAGCCAAGTTCGTGTCGGCCCATCTAACATCGTGGTGAGTATTTGGCACATACAACATCGTTAACATCAGCATCTCCATGGCTAGCTCATAGCTCTCAATCCAAGCATCAGGTGGTAACAACATAAGAGACTCTCTATCATGAAGATCAAGGTGCTACTTTGAAGCACAAGTCTGGTAAAAGGATAGTAGCATTGTCCCTTCTCTCTTTTTTTCTCTCCTTTTTTTATTTTCGTCCAGAGTCTCATCCCGACTTGTGGGGGAATCATAGTCTCCATCATCCTTTCCTCACTTGGGACAATGCTCTAATAATGAAGATCATCACACTTCTATTTACTTACAACTCAAGAATTACAACTCAATACTTAGAACAAAATATGACTCTATGTGGATGCCTCCGGTGGTGTACCATGATATGCAATGAATCAAGAGTGACATGTATGAAAGAATTATCAAGGTGGCTTTGCCACAAATATGATGTCAACTACATGATCATGCAAAAGCAATATGACAATGATGGAGCGTGTCATAATAAACGGAACGGTGGAAAGTTGCATGGCAATATATATATATATATATATCTCGGAATGGCTATGGAAATGCCATAATAGGTAGGTATGGTGGCTGTTTTGAGGAAGGTATATGGTGGGTGTATGGTACCGGCGAAAGTTGCGCGGCACAAGAGAGGCTAGCAATGGTGGAAGGGTGAGAGTGCGTATAATCCATGGACTCAACATTAGTCATAAAGAACTCATATACTTATTGCAAAAATCTACAAGTTATTGAAACGAAGTACTACGCACATGCTCCCAGGGGGATGGATTGGTAGGAAAAGACCATCGCTCGTCCCCGACCGCCACTCATAAGGAAGACAATCAATAAATAAATCATGCTGCAACTTCATCACATAACGGTTCACCATACGTGCATGCTACGGGAATCACAAACTTCAACACAAGTATTCCTCAAATTCACAATTACTCCACTAGCATGACTCTAATATCACCATCCTCATATCTCAAAACAGTTATCAAGCATCAAATTGATCATAGCATCCAATTCACTTTCTATGATAGTTTTTAGTATACCCAACTTGGATGCCCATCATTCTAGGACCAATTTTATAACCATAGCAAATACCATGCTGTTCTAAAAGACTCTCAAAATAATATAAGTGAAGCATGAGAGATCAACAATTTCTACAAAATTAAACCACCGCCGTGCTCTAAAAGATAGAAGTGAAGCACTAGAGCAAAATTGTCTAGCTCAAAAGATATAAGTGAAGCACATAGAGTATTCTAATAAATTCCGAATCATGTGTGTCTCTCCCAAAAGGTGTGTACAGCAAGTATGATTGTGGTAAACTAAAAAGCAAAGACTCATATCATACAAGACTCTCCAAGCAAAACATACCATGTGGCGAATAAAAATATAGCTCCAAGTAAAATTACCGATAGACGAAGACGAAAGAGGGGATGCCTTCCGGGGCATCCCCAAGCTTAGGCTTTTGTTGTCATTGAATCATCTTGGGGTGCCGTGGGCATCCCCAAGCTTGGGCTCTTTCCACTCCTTATTCCATAGTCCATCAAATATTTACCCAAAACTTGAAAACTTCACAACACAAAACTCAACAGAAAACTCGTAAGCTCCGTTAGTATAAGAAAATAAATCACCACTTTTGGTACTGTTGTGAACTCATTCTAAATTCATATTGTGTAATATCTACTGTATTCCAACTTCTCTATGGTTCATACCCTCCGATACTACTCATAGATTCATCAAAATAAGCAAACAACACAATGAAAACAGAATATGTCAGAAACAGAACAATCTGTAGTAATATGTAACTACCGAGTACTTCTGTAACTCCAAAAATTCTACCAAATTAGGAAAGCCTGTGATATTTGTTTACCAATTCAAAGAAAAAAGAATCATATCAAAATCACGTTTCTGCGAATTACCAAAACTAATTTACTGAGTGCAAAAGTTTCTGATTTTCAGCAGGATCAACACAACTATCACCGTAGGCTATCCTAAAGGTCTTACTTGGCACTTTATTGAAACAAAAACTATAAAACATGATTAATAAAGTAGCATAATCATGTGAACACACAAAAACAGTAAAGGTAAATATTGGGTTATCTCCCAACAAGCACTTTTCTTTAATGCCTTTTAGCTAGGCATGATGATTTCAATTATGCTCGCATAAAAGATAAGAATTGAAACATAAAGAGAGCATCATGAAGAATATTACTAACACATTTAAGTCTAACCCACTTCCTATGCATAGGGATTTTCTGAGCAAACAACTTATGGGAACAATAATCAACTAGCATGGGAAGGCAAAACAAGCATAACTTCAAAACTTTAAGCACATAGAGAGGAAACTTGATGTTATTGCAATTCCTACAAGCATAGGTTCCCCCCTCATAATAATTTTCAGTAGCATCATGAGTGAATTCAACAATATAACTAGCACATAAAGCATTCTTTTAATGATCTACTTGCATAGAAATTTTACCACTCTCCATATAAGCAAGTTTATTCTTTATGGCATACGTATCATCAAAATAATCATCATAAATAGGAGGCATGCTTTCATGATAATAAATTTGCTCATCAAAACTTGGGGGACAAAAAATATCATCTTCATCAAACATAGCTTCCCCAAGCTTGTGGCTTTGCATATCATTAGCATCATGGATATTCAAGGAATTCATACTAACAACATTGCAATCATGCTCATCATACAAAGATCTAGTACCAAACATTTTAATGCATTCTTCTTCTAGCAATTGAGCACAATTTTCCTTTCCATCATTCTCATGAAAGATATTAAAAAGATGAAGCGTATGATACAAACTCAATTCCATTTTTTGTAGTTTTCTTTTATAAACTAAACTAGTGATTAAACAAGAAACTAAAAGATTCGATTACAAGATCTAAAGATATACCTTCAAGCATTCACATCCCCGGCAACGGCGCCAGAAAAGAGCTTGATGTCTACTACGCAACCTTCTTCTTGTAGACGTTGTTGGGCCTCCAAGTGCAGAGTTTTGTAGGACAGTAGCAAATTTCCCTCAAGTGGATGACCGAAGGTTTATCAATCCGTGGGAGGCGTAGGATGAAGATGGTCTCTCTCAAACAACCCTGCAACCAAATAACAAAGAGTCTCTTGTGTCCCCAACACACCCAATACAATGGTAAATTGTATAGGTGCACTAGTTTGGTGAAGAGATGGTGATACAAGTGCAGTATGGATGGTAGATATAGGTTTTTGTGATCTGAAAATATAAAAATAGCAAGGTAACAAGTGATAAAAGTGAGCACAAACGGTATTGCAATGCTAGGAAACAAGGCCTAGGGTTCATACTTTCACTAGTGCAAGTTCTCTCAACAATAATAACATAACTAGATCATATAACTATCCCTCAACATGCAACAAAGAGTCACTCCAAAGTCACTAATAGCAGAGAGCAAACGAAGAGATTATTGTAGGGTACAAAACCACCTCAAAGTTATCCTTTCTGATCGATCTATTCAAGAGTCCATAGTAAAATAACACGAAGCTATTCTTTCCGTTCGATCTATCATAGAGTTCGTACTAGAATAACACCTTAAGACACAAATCAACCAAAACCCTAATGTCACCTAGATACTCCAATGTCACCTCAAGTATCCGTGGGCATGATTATACGATATGCATCACACAATCTCAGATTCATCTATTCAACCAACACAAAGTACTTCAAAGAGTGCCCCAAAGTTTCTACTGAAGAGTCAATACGAAAACGTGTGCCAACCCCTATGCATAAGTTCACAAGGTCACTGAACCCGCAAGTTGATCACCAAAACATACATCAAGTGGATCACGTGAATATCCCATTGTCACCACAGATAAGCACGGCAAGACATACATCAAGTGTTCTCAAATCCTTAAAGACTCAATCTGATAAGATAACTTCAAAGGGAAAACTCAATCCATTACAAGAGAGTAGAGGGGGAGAAACATCATAAGATCCAACTATAATAGCAAAGCTAGCGATACATCAAGATCGTATCACCTCAAGAACATGAGAGAGAGAGAGATCAAACACATAGCTACTAGTACATACCCTTAGCCCCAAGGGTGAACTACTCCCTCCTCGTCATGGAGAGCGCCGAGATGATGGAGATGGCCACCAGTGAGGGATCCCCCCTCCGGCAGGGTGCCGGAACAGGGTCTCAATTGGTTTTTGGTGGCTACAGAGGCTTGAGGCGGCGGAACTCCCGATCTATTGTGCTCCTCGATGTTTTTAGGGTATATGGACATATATTGGCGAAAGAAGTCGGTCAGGGGAGCGACAATGGGCCCACGAGGGTGGGGGGCGCGTCTCCCTACCTCGTGGCTTCCTCAAAGCTTCCCTGACGTCTATTCCAAGTCTCCTGAATTACTTCCGTTCCAAAAATAACTCTCCCGAAGGTTTCATTCTGTTTGGACTCCGTTTGATATTCCTTTTCTGCTAAACATTGAAATAGGCAAAAAAAACAATATGGGATGGGCCTCCGGTTAATAGGTTAGTCCCAAAAATAATATAAAAGTGTATAACAAAGCCCATAAACATCCAAAATAGGTAATATAATAGCATGGAACAATCAAAAATTATAGATACGTTGGAGACGTATCATGAAGCCGCAGTAATCATGTTATCCAATGGGTTAGAGTAATGACCCAGAGGTGTTGATACTCACTGAGGCGGGGTTAAATCAACATGGAGTGGGTCTGCTGCGCGGGGCTAAGCAGCCGCTCCAGTCACAGGCGCCTCAGCGGCCCGGGTCACACCGAGCGGGTTACTTGGCCCTGTGCCGGGTGTAGTGAAGAGATTCCTCCCCTCAAATTGAAGAGGCAGACGGCTCTGGTGCCTCCTCTGTAGGACAATGTTTGAATGCATTCTTGTCCAGACTTAAATGAAAGGCCTCGGTGCGTACTCGCTGAGACTCAGCCTCCAAAGTAGCTCGCTCTGTTGCCATCCTAGCATTCTCAGCATTAAGCTCCTCCTTAACCTGAGCTATCTCATCACGCAGTTTCAGAACTTCCACCTTATCTTGTGCTTGAGTCGCCGGGGTTACCTCTGCAGTTAACAGAGTTGCCAAAGCATCGATGTCTGCTAGAACTACGTTGGTATTTCCCCAAAGAGGAAGGGATGATGCAGTATAGCGACGGTAGGTATTTCCCTCAGTGGTGAGACCAAGGTTTTCGAATCAGTAGGAGAACCTCCTCACACCACGTAAACAACACCTGCACACAAATAACAAATACTCACAACCCGACGTGTTAAAGGGGTTGTCAATCCCTTTCGGGTACGACGCCTCAAGATAGGCAAATAACGAGAGGTAAAAGTGGTAGATAGGATAAATAGATTGCGGAACAAATAAATTGCAGAAAGGTATTTTTGTATTTTTGGTTTAATAGATCTGAAAATAAATGCAAAGGAAAATAGATTGCAAAGGCAAATATGATGAAAAGAGACCCGAGGGCCGTAGGTTTCACTAGTGGCTTCTCTCGAGAAAAATAGCAAACGGTAGGAAAACAATTACTGTTGGCCAGTTGATAGAACTTCAAATAATCATGACAATATCCAGGCAGTGATCATTATATAGGCATCACGTCCAAGATTAGTAGAATGACTCCTGCCTGCATCTACTACTATTACTCCACACATCGACCGCTATCCAGCATGCATCTTGTGTATTAAGTTCATGGAAAATGGATTAATGCAATAAGAATGATGACATGATGTAGACAAGATCCGTTTATCTATTGCGAAGATATAGATCCCATCTTGTTATCCTTAGTAGCAACGATACATACATGTCGGTTCCCCTTCTGTCACTAGGATCAAGCACCGTAAGATTGAACCCACTACAAAGCACCTCTCCCCATTGCAAGATAAATAGATCAAGTTGGCCAAACAAAACCCAAATATCAGAGAAGAAATACGAGGCTCTAAGCAATCATGCATATAAGAGATCAAAGAAGAATCAAATAACTTTCATGGATAAAAACATAGATCTGATCATAAACTCAAAGTTCATCGGATCCCAACAACCACACCGCAAAAAGACTTACATCATATGGATCTCCAAGCGACCATTGTATTGATAATCAAGAGAGAAAGAGAGAGAGAGAGAGAGAGAGAGAGAGAGAGAGAGAGAAGCCATATAACTACTAACTACGGACCCGTAGGTCTACAAAGTACTACTCACACATCATCGAAGAGGCACCAATGGAAGTGGTGAACCCCTCCATGATGGTGTCTAGATTGGATCTGGTGGTTCTGGACTCTGCGACGGTTGGAATTGATTTTTGTCGACTCCCCTAGGATTTCTAGAATATTGGGGTATTTATAGAGCAAAGAGGCGGTTCAGGGGGCACCCGAGGTGGGCACAACCCACCAGGGCGCGCTTGGGCCTCCTGGCGCGCCCTGGTGGGTGCTGCTCCCCTCGAGCCACCCCCAGGTGCTTCCTTGGCCCAATGGATGTCTTTTGGCCCAAAAAAATCCTCTAGGAGTTTCGTTGCGTTTGGACTCTGTTTGATATTGATTTCCTGCAATGTAAAAAACATGCACAAAATAGCAACTGGCACTGGGCACAATGTCAATAGGTTAGTACCAAAAAAGATATAAAATGATTGTAAAACATCCAAGAATGATAATATAACAGCATGGAACAATCAAAAATTATAGATACGTTGGAGACATATCAGTGGGCAACGGACGCGAGGTCCAGTCGGATGCCCTGATTTGCGCAGAAACGGGCCAAGGTGCATTTGGCGAAGTTTGTGTCGTTGTCGGCGATGATGCTATGGGGGACGCCGTATCGAACGGTGATGTCCGCGATGAACGTGAAGGCTGTCGGGCCGTTTAGCTTCTTGATTGGCTTGGCTTTAATCCATTTTGTAAACTTGTCCACGGCGACCAGCAGGTGAGTCATGCCGCCGCATGCTATCTTGAACGGGCCCACCATGTCCAAACCCCACACGAAAAACAACCAAATGATGGGGATGATCTTGAGGGCGGAGGCTGGCTGGTGCTGCTTGGTGCTGAACTTCTGGCACCCTTTGCACTTTCGGACCAACTCTTTGGCATCATCCAAAGTAGTCGGTCAGAAGAAACCGTGGCGGAAGGCCTTGGCCACAAGAGCCCTGGAGGCGGCATGGTGGCCACAAGAGCCCTGGAGGCGGCATGGTGGCCACATTCGCCCTGATGAATGTCTCTGATGATTTCCATGCCCTTCTCTGACTCCATGCAGCGCTAGAAGACGACAGTCAAGCATCGCCTAGCGAGCTCGCCATTGATGATTGTGTAGGCTCCTACCCGGCTTTGATCTGTCGGGTGAACACTTCGTTGGCTGGTAGCATGCGGCTTACCAGAAAGTGGCGGATGGGCTGCCCAAGACGATGCTTCCACCATCGTGAAGACGACAACTGGCACTAGGGTGGCCGGGTTGGGAGGCGGCGGGCTGGAGCCGGCCGCTCCTGGTGGCGTCGATGAAGTCCCCGAGCCACCTGCTGGAGTCCCCGAGCCGGGTGTTGGTGCTGCAGCCCCTGGGCCGCCTGCTAAAGTCCCCGGGCCTGGTGCTGGTGCTGTAGCCCTCGAGACGCCTACTGGAGTCTTCGAGCCGCTTGCTTGAGTCCCCGAGCCGGATCCAGCTACCAGGGGCTCAGCCGGCATGAAGATGGACTCAGATTCTGGTGACGGCTGGATAGACGGTTTGTGCAGGCACTCGAGGGAGACGCCGGCTGGAATGTCCTACCGGGTGGAACCAATGCGTGCCAGGGCATCGGCTGCTTTGTTGTCGGCTCTTGGCATGTGGATGAACTTGCATCCGTCGAAGTGCCCGCTCATCTGCTGGACGAGGAAAGGGTAGCCTGCCATGTTGGCGTCCTTGGCATCCCAGTCGCCAGACGACTACTGGACCACCAAGTCCAAATCGTCGTAGCACAGGATGTGGCAAATGTTCAATCTCCTTGGCCAGCCGGAGCCCGAAGACGAGCGCCTGTTACTTGGCTATGTTGTTGGAGGCGGCGAAGTGGATTTGAAGCATGTACTTCATCTTGTCGCCCTTGGGAGAGGTGAGGACGATGTTGGCTCCCAAGACAGTGCGCATCTTCGAGCCATCAAAGTTCATCCGCCAGTGTGCGGAATCTGGCGCTAGCGGCAGGTACTGGGTCTCGGCCCAGTTGACTAGGAAGTCGGCCAGCGCTTGGGACTTGATGGCAGTGTGGGGCTGGTAGGGGATGGTGTGGGGAGTCATATCGATGGCCCACTTTGCCACCCTACTTGAAGCATCTCTGTTTCCCATGATCTCGGCAAGGGGGGCAGTGCAGATGACCGTGATGGAGTGCTCCTGGAAGTACTGCTTCAGCTTCTTGGCGGCAAAGTACATGTCATAGCGCATCTTCTAATAGCGAGGTTAGTTCTGCTTGGAGGCGGACATCACCTTGCTTAGGTAGTAGACTGGCCTCTGGACCGGCTGCACCTTGCCGGCTTCTGTGCGCTCGACGACGATTAGCGTGCCGATAACCCGGTTGGTGGTGGTGATGTAGAGGAGCATAGGTTCCTTGGCAGCCGGAGCGGCCAGTACGGGCGGCATGGACATCATGCGCTTGTGTTGGAAGAAAGCCTCGTCCGCCTGGTTGGTCCACTCGAAGCAAGTGGTTTTCTTCATGAGCTGGTACAGGGGGAGCGCCTTCTCACCCAACTGGCCGATGAAGCGGCTGAGGGATGCCAAGCACCCGGTGAATTTTTGGACATCATGCAACTTGATGGGTTTCTGCATTCGCTCGATGGCCTTGATCTTCACGTGGTTGCACTCCATCCCGCGCTCAGAAACAAGGAAACCAAGGAGCTGGTCGGCTGGTACCCCGTAGACGCACTTCTCCGGGTTGAGCTTGATTTGAAAATGGCGCAAATTATCGAAGGTCTCCTTGAGATCCTCCATGAGGGTGCCGCGCTCCTCCGCCCTCACCACAATATCATCCACATAGACGTGGGCATTGCGGCCGAGTTATTTCAGGAGGCACTTCTGCATGCAGCACTGGACGGTGGCGCCGGCATTCCTCAAGCCAAACGTCATGGTGATGTAGCAGAAGGCGCAGAATGGTGTGATGAAGGCGGTCTTCAAGCGGTCGGCCGGGTCCAGCTTGATCTGGTGGTAGCCGGAGTAGGCGTCCAGAAAGGACACCAGCTCGCTGATACGTCTCCAACGTATCTACTTTTCCAAACACTTTTGCCCATGTTTTGGACTCTAACTTGCATGATTTGAATGAAACTAACCCGGACTGACGTAGTTTTCAGCAGAACTGCCATGATGTTGTTTTATGTGTAGAAAAGAAAAGTTCTCGGAATGTCCTGAAAACCCACGGAGGGACTTTTTGGAAAATATAAAAAATATTGGCGAAAGAATCAAGACCAGGGGGCCCACACCCTGTCCACGAGATAGGGGGCGCGCCCCCTCCCCCTGGGCGCTCCCCTATCTCGTGGGCCCCCTGGACCTCCACCGACCTCAACTCCAACTCCATATATTCACGTTCAGGGAGAAAAAAATCAGAGAGAAAGTTTCATCGCGTTTTACGACACGGAGCCGCCGCCAAGCCCTAATCTCTCTCAGGAGAGCTGATCTGGAGTCCGTTCGGGGCTCCGGAGAGGGGGATTCATCGCCGTTGTCATCATCAACCATCCTCCATCACCAATTTCATGATGCTCACCGCCGTGCGTGAGTAATTCTATCGTAGGCTTGCTGGACGGTGATGGGTTGGATGAGATTTACCATGTAATCAAGTTAGTTTTGTTAGGGTTTGATCCCTAGTATCCACTATGTTCTGAGATTGATGTTGCTATGACTTTGCTATGCTTAATGCTTGTCACTAGGGCCTGAGTGCCATGATTTCAGATCTGAACCTATTATGTTTTCATGAATATATAAGTGTGTTCTTGATCCTATCTTGCAAGTCTATAGTCACCTATTATGTGTTATGATCCGACAACCCCGAAGTGACAATAATCGGGATACTTCTCGGTGATGACCGTAGTTTGAGGAGTTCATGTATTCACTATGTGCTAATGCTTTGTTCTGGTTCTCTATTAAAAGGAGGCCTTAATATCCCTTAGTTTCCCATAGGACCCCGCTACCACGGGAGGGTAGGACAAAAGATGTCATGCAAGTTCTTTTCCATAAGCATGTATGACTATTTACGGAATACATGCCTACATTACATTGATGACCTGGAGCTAGTTCTGTGTCACCCTATGTTATAACTATTACATGAGGAATGGCATCCGGCATAATTATCCATCACTGATCCATTGCCTACGAGCTTTTCACATATTGTTCTTCGCTTATTTACTTTTCCGTTGCTACTGTTACAACTACTACAAAAACCCAAAAACTATTATCTTTACTTTTGCTACCGTTACCTTTATTATCATATTACTTTGCTACTAAATACTAAGTTATCCAGGTGTGGTTGAATTGACAACTCAAATGCTAATACTCAAGAATATTCTTTGGCTCCACTTGTGTCGAATCAATAAATTTGGGTTGAATACTTTACCCTCGAAAGCTGTTGCGATCCCCTACACTTGTGGGTTATCAATACTAATTTCTGGCGCCGTTGTCGGGGAGCATAGCTCTATTCTCTGAGTCACTTGGTATTTATATCTGTTGATCACTATGAAGAACTTGAAAGACGACAGAACTACGATTTTGCCCTCAACTATGAGGGGAGGTAAGGAACTGCCATCTAGCTCTGCACTAGATTCTCCTTCCGTTATTAGTAAGCTTGCGACACCTAAACCTGCTACTGCTATGAATTCTGATATGTCGCATGTTATTGATGATGCCACTTCTGCTATGCATGATGAAACTACTTCTGTGCGTGATACTACTTTGCCATTAGGTGAATTTCTTGATGAACAACTTGCTAGAGTTAGGGGGAATGAAATTATTGTAGATGCTGTTATTGATGATAGTGATGATGAAAATTCTCCCAATGATTATGAATTGCCTGTTGTTCGTGAGGGTTATGTTATGAATGAAGAAGCTGCTAGAGCTATCTTTGCTTGCAATGATAGATATGATCTTAAGAAATTATTAGCTAAATGGAAGCAGCAGTCTCTTAATGCTAGAATGAAACCTTACCCCTGCTTTTGCTACTTCACCTATCTGTGTTACTGATAAGGATTATGAATTCTCTGTTGATCCTGAGATTATTACTTTAGTTGAATCTGATCCTTTTTATGGCCTTGAATCTGAAACTGTTGTGGCACATCTTACCAAGTTGAATGATATAGCTACCCTGTTTACTAATGATGAGAAGTCTCGCTATTATTATATCCTTAAGATATTTTCGTTCTCATTAAAGGGTGATGCTAAGATTTGGTATAATTCTCTTGCTCCTCGTTGTGTGCGTAGTCCCTAGGATATGATTTATTACTTGTCTGCTAAATATTTCCCTGCTCATAAGAAATAAGCTACCTTGTGCAAATCAAAGAAGAGAGTCTCCCACAAGCTTGGGGGAGGCTTCTCCGGTTACTTAATGCTTTGCCTGATCATCTTCTCAAGAAAAATGAAATACTTGATATCTTTTATAATGGACTAACCGATGCTTCCAAGGACTACTTGGATAGTTGTGTTGGTTGTGTTTTCAGGGAAAGAACAGTCGACGAAGCTAAATTACTATTGAATAATATATTGACTAATGAAAATAACTGGACTCTTCCTGAGCCAATTCCTGAACCAATTGAGCCAACTCCTGAGCCTATTCCTAAACCCACTCCGAAGAAGAGAGGTGTTTTATTTCTTAGTCCTGAAGATATGCAAGAGGCAAAGAAATCAATGAAAGAAAAAGGTATTAAAGCTGAAGATGTTAAGAATTTACCACCTATTGAAGAAATACATGGTCTTAATATACACTTTGTTGAAGAACCACATTGTCTTGATAACCCGACACAGGTAGTAAAGGTAAATTCTCTCTATAGATATGATAAAGTTGAAATCCCCTCTACTAAATTTCATAGCCCATGCTTAGATGAATTTGATGACTTTATGGCTAGACAAGAAAGTTTTAATGCTTATGTTGGTAGAGAATTAAAGAATAATGCTTTCGAGATAGGACGCATAAGAGATAATATGGCTAGAGTTAAAGGTGAACTGAAACTCATTAGCAAATATGCTTCTATGGTTGCTACTCAAGCTGAGCAAGTACTTAAAGCTCAAAATGATTTGCTTGATGAAGTAAATAATAAAAATGACTTTGCTGTTAGATTGGCTACTAGAACTAGTAGAATGACTCAGGAACCTTTGTATCCTGAAGGCCACCATAGGAGAATCGAGCAAGATTCTCAGAGAAATAATTTAGAGGCACCTGGTTCTTCTAAAAAGAAGAAGAAGAAAAATGATAGGACTTTGCGTGCTTCTAGTGAACCTACTGTAGACACACCTGAGAATCCCAATGATATTTCTATTTCTGATGCTGAAACACAATCAGGTGATGAACATGAACCTAGTGATAATGTCAATGATAATGTTCATGTTGATGCTCAACCTAGAAAAAACAATGATGTAGAGATTGAACCTGCTGTTGATCTTGATAACCAACAATCAAAGAATCAATGTTATGATAAGAGAGATTTTGTTGCTAGGAAGCACGGTAGAGAAAGAGAACCATGGGTTCAGAAACCCATGCCCTTTCCTCCTAAACCATCCAAAACAAAGGGCCCAGGATTGCTATACATGAGCAAGATGTTGAATTGCCGAGGGACGCGGATGTACGAGCATGTGAGTGGCCATCCGATGATTTTATGGTCGAAGCAAGCTTCAAGGAGGAATTTGATGCGTATGTGCATAATGCCGAGCTGGAGACTTCTTACAAGATAAGTGTCCTCAGTACTATCAATTGACTGATTCTTTTGTGCGGAGGTTCAAATATAACTGTGCGCGTAATTCTCCTAGTGTCATATTTGATATTTATGATACATCTTATACCATGGATTTAGAGGATTTCACAACTGCTTGCAAACTCCCGCAGTGGAGTAATATTAATGATCCTCACAAATCTGAATTTAGAGATTTTCTTGCTAGTATTACTGTGGGAGAATCTAGGGACATAGCACAAGCTACTATAGGGAGCATTAATTTTCCTGCTATACATTATTTTGCTCTCCTTATTGGTAGATGCATTAATGGTAAAGATGAAGCATGTCACATGTGTGTTCCTGATCTGTGTGTCCTCAAGAGTGCTGTGTTAGGTTATAAAGGTTATAACTTGGGGGCAATAGTTGCACGTAGGTTGCAGAATAATAGTAGAAAGGGAAATTTATTTGGAGGAATTTATGCAACACGTGTGACTAATTATCTTGGTATAGCCCCACGAGAGGGAGATATGATAATACCTCCTGTTTATTTGGATTCTGAAGCTATGGTCAATCATCAATTTCTTGGCAGGAATGAACAATTCCTCCAATATCGACTAATCTATGACAGACGCAACGTCGTCCATGTGTACTCTTCCTGCTCCCTACCTTTTTGATTATCAGGCAAACAGAAGATATGTTGTCACCAGGGAGGAAGCAACTGAACACGAGAGGAGAGCGGAGGCAGCTCGCCAACACGCTGCAGTTCAGGAGGCGGTTGTCGCGGCATCTCAGTACGACCCCAGTTTCACTTACGGATATCAGCCAGGCGGTCCTTGGTACTAGACCAACTTAGGCTAAAAGCCTAAGCTTGGGGGAGTATGTATTTCTCACCGACTTTACATTCATGTTCACACACTAGTCGTCGGTGCTCATACTCTTTCGTTGTATTATTCATGCTAGTTTAAATTTCTTTTTCTAGTTTTCTTCTTGTGTGTTTGATAAACCTTAAGAAAAACCAAAAAAATTAGTTAGTTTAATTTCCATGCTTGTAGTAGAATTAAAATGAAAACCCAAAAAGATTTCTAGTTCTTCTTCTTACTTGTTGGGAGCTTTCCCGTGTAAATAGTTCTATTTTCTTTTCTTTCCTTTGGGGGTCGAGTAGACCATATTGAAAATGTTTAGTGGTTCTCATATGCATGATTGTTTATTTAACTTAGAGCCCATATTACTTGTCTTCTCTCTTGAGTTGAATGCTTGCAGATTCCAGCTTAGTCCAATGCACGTGCACTCTCATTATTATACACATCGTTCGGTCGTGCAAGTGAAAGGCAATAATGACGATATATGATGGACTTATTGAGATGAGAAAAGCTGGTATGAACTCGACCTCTCTTGTTTTTGTAAATATGATGAGTTCATCGTTTCTGAGTCAGCCAATTATGAGGTAAACATATTTGCAATGACATTTAGAGATTATAGTTGCTTGTGCCATGCTTGATTAGCTATGAGTTATAATGGTTTACCTTGCGTGCCAACATGCTATTAGAATGATTATGATGTGGTATGATGGGATGGTATCCTCCTTTGAATCAATTGAGTGACTCCACTTGGCACATGTTCACGCATGTAGTTGAAACAAAACAACATAGCCTTCATGATACTTATGTTCATGGTGGATTATATCCTACTCATGCTTGTATTCGGTGTGAATTAATTTTAATGCATGTTTATGACTGTTGTCGCTCTCTCAGTTGGTCGCTTCCCAGTCTTTTGCTAGCCTTCACCTGTACTAAGCGGGAATACTGCTTGTGCATCCAAACTCTTTAAACCCCAAAGTTGTTCCATATGAGTCCACTATACCTTCCTATGTGCGGTATTTACCTGCCGTTCCAAGTAAATTTGTATGTGCCAAACTCCAAACCTTCAACTGAAATTCTGGTTTGTATGCTCGAGCAGCTCATGTTACAACTAGGGCTGCCTATATCTTCCATGCTAGGTGGGTTATTCTCAAGAGGAGTGGACTCCGCTCCTCATTCACGAGAAAGGGCCGGTAACCAGGATGCCCAGTCCCATGATCCGAAAAGATCAAAGCAAATCAAAGGAATTAAACAAAACTCCCCCAGGACTGTTTTTAGTTGGTGGCACTCATTGTTTCGAGCAAGCCATGGACTGATGCTTGTTGGTGGTTGGGGAAGTATAAATCTTTACCATTCTGTTTGGGAACTGCCTATAATGCATGTAGTATGGAAGATACAGCCATCTCATAGTTGTTGTGTTGACAGTGAAAGTATGCCGCTCAAAATGTTATTCAATTTCTATTTTAAAATCGAGCTCTGGCACCTCTACAAATCCCTGCTTCCTTCTGCGAATGTCCTATCTATTTACATTTATGTTGAGTCATCACCTTTCTTATTAAAAAGCACCCGCTGGAGAGCACACTGTCATTTGCATTCATTACTATTGGTTTATATTGGGTATGACTTGACTGGATCTCTTTTACCATGAATTACAATGTTTAGTCAGTCCTTGATCTTTAAAGGTGCTCTGCATTTATGTTTTGCGGTCTCAGGAAGGGCTAGCGAGATACCATTTTGTTATATCATGTTATGATTATTTTGAGAAAGTGTTGTCATCCGAGTTTTATTATTATGGCTCGCTAGCTGATTATGCTATTGATATGAGTAATTGTGAGACCTAAGTGTCATTGTGAGTATGGTTAGTTCATAATATTTGCTGAAACTTGAATGTTGGCTTTTCATGTTTACAACAACAAGAGCAAATAGAGTTTGTAAAAGTTTTTCTTTATCACTTTCAGTTTATCAACGGAATTGCTCGAGGACAAGCAAAGGTTTAAGCTTGGGGAGTTGATACGTCTCCAACGTATCTACTTTTCCAAACACTTTTGCCCTTGTTTTGGACTCTAACTTGCATGATTTGAATGAAACTAACCCGGACTAACGCTGTTTTCAGCAGAACTGCCATGATGTTGTTTTATGTGTAGAAAAGAAAAGTTCTCGGAATGTCCTGAAAACCTACGGAGGGACTTTTTGGAAAATATAAAAAATATTGGCAAAAGAATCAAGACCAGGGGGCCCACACCCTGTCCACGAGATAGGGGGGCACGCCCCGCGCGCCCCCCTATCTCGTGGCCCCCCTGGACCTCCACCGACCTCAACTCCAACTCCATATATTCATGTTCGGGGAGAAAAAAAGCAGAGAGAAAGTTCCATCGCGTTTTACAATACGGAGCCGCCGCCAAGCCCTAATCTCTCTCGAGAGGGCTGATCTGGAGTTTGTTCGGGGCTCCGGAGAGGGGGATCCGTCGCCGTCGTCATCATCAACCATCCTCCATCACCAATTTCACGATGCTCACCGCCGTGTGTGAGTAATTCCATCGTAGGCTTGCTGGACGGTGATGGGTTGGATGAGGTTTACCATGTAATCAAGTTAGTTTATTAAGGGTTTGATCCCTAGTATCCACTATGTTCTGAGAATGATGTTGCTATGACTTTGCTATGCTTAATGCTTGTCACTAGGGCCCGAGTGCCATGATTTCAGATCTGAACCTATTATGTTTTCATGAATATATGTGTGTTCTTGATCCTATCTTGCAAGTCTATAGTCACCTATTATGTGTTATGATCCGAAATACATGCCTACATTACATTGATGACCTGGAGCTAGTTCTGTGTCACCCTATGTTATAACTATTACATGAGGAATCGCATCCGGCATAATTATCCATCACTGATCCATTGCCTATGAGCTTTTCACATATTGTTCTTCACTTATTTACTTTTCGATTGCTACTATTACAACTACTACAAAAACGAAAAAACTATTATCTTTACTTTTGCTAACGTTACCTTTATTATCATATTACTTTGCTACTAAATACTTTGTTGTAGATACTAAGTTATCTAGGTGTGGTTGAATTGACAACTCAACTGCTAATACTCAAGAATATTATTTGGCTCCCCTTGTGTCGAGTCAATAAATTTGGGTTGAATACTTTACCCTCGAAAGCTGTTGCGATCCCCTACACTTGTGGGTTATCACTCGCAGCTGGCCGTGGAGTCAATCACTTGGTTGATCCGAGGCAAGGCAAACGGATCCTTGGGGCAGGCTTTGTTGAGGCTCATGTAGTCGATATACATGCGCCACTAGTTGTTCTTCTTCAAAACGAGGACTGGGTTGGCAAGCCAGTCCGGGTAGAACACTTCCATGATGAAGCCGGCTGCCAGAAGCCGGGCGATCTCTTCACCAACAATCCTTCTCTTCTCTTCTGATAGGCGGCGGAGAAGTTGCTCGACCGGTTTAGCATCCGGCCTCACATGGATTTTGTGCTCGACGAAATCCTTAGGAACACCCAGCATGTCTTTGGGGGACCATGCAAAGATGTCCCGATTCTCATGGAGGAAATCGACAAGCTCGCATTCCTATTTGCTGCCTAGGTTTGACCCTATGACAGCGAAATTCTCTGGGTGCGCCGGGTCCAAGGGGATCTGCTTGGTCTCTTTGGCTGGCTGGAAGGAGGCCTCACCCTCGGTATCCTTGGGATCAGTCGGCATGGTCGGCTTCTTGCCGACCATCGCCACCATCCGATCAAGGAGGAGCTTCTCTTGGGTGATGACGAGGGACTCGGCCAGCCGACTGCTTGCAGCAGTGCACTCTAGCGACTATCATAGTCGCCAGCAACAGTGATGATGCCCTTGGGACCCGGCATCTTGGCCTTAATATGCATGTAGTGCGGGACCATCATGAACTTGGCCAGCGCAGGCCGGCCCAAGAGCGCGTGGTAGGGGTTGTCCAGGTCCACCACCTCGAACCAGATTGGCTCGCAATGGAAGTGGGACTTGTCGGCGAACAGGACAACAATCTTGATCTTGCCGATTGGAGAGCGGGAAAGGCCAAGAACAATGCCAAGGAAGAAAGTCCGGCTGGGCTGGAGATGCTTCACCTTGATACCCAACCGCTCTATGGTTTGGCGGTAGAGGATGTCGATGCTGCTGCCGCCGTCTATCAGTACTCGGGTGAAGCGGCAGGTCCACCTCTCTGTTGAGAAGGTGGACTCTAGCACCAGGGCGTATGCACCCGGCGATGGAATCACGGCCGGGTGGTCTTCACGGCTCCAGGTGACGGGCCTCTTGGACCAGTGCATCAACCGGGGGACCTCCGAGGTGTCAACCTTCATCTCGCGGTGCTACTGCCGTCTGCTGTGCTTGTCACTGGCTTCACTGGTGAAGACGGCATAGGTGGCGTTCTTGTTGGGGAACTCGTCTTGGAGCATGCCGGCAGGTGGGGCTGCCTGGCCGGCTGGTTAACGAGGCGGCAAGGCTTCACCCCTGGCAATTAGGGCGAGCCAGTTGCACTTTCGGGTGGTGTGGTTGGACGGCTTCGCGCCGCTGTGGAACTCGAACGGAGCATCGAGGGCTTGCCCGAAGGAGAAGGCAGGCTGCCAGGCACCCTTGCCACCCTACTGATGCTTGGGGCCGGGCCGCCCGGCCGGCTGCTGATCCTCGACAGCGGCCAGTTGTCGGCTGTTGGAAGCCGGATGCTGGGCTTTGCGCTTGTTGTCGTTCGGCTGTTGGCGCCGGTTGGTGTCACTAGCCGGCGTTTGAGAGCCCGGCTAGATCACCTTGCCAGACGTGTCAACCCGGATCTCCAACTTCATAGAGGAGTTGGCCATGGCGTACTTGTCGGCCATGACCAGAAGCTCATCCAAGGTAGCCGGCTCATCGCACAAAAGCTTGTTCTTGAGAAAGGTGCCCTCTCTGCACCCGGCGATGAAGTACTCGATGGCTTGCACCTCGTGGACCCCCTCACGGGAGTTGCGCAACTTGGCCCAACGTGTTAGGTAGTCGTGCATGGACTCGGTTGGCCCTGGACGCACATGGAGAGTTGGCGAGGCTTGCGGGCCGCTTGTAGGTGCTAGTGAAGTTGCGGACGAAGGCGTCGCCGAAATCCAACCAGTTGTTGATGTTGTTGGGCTTGTGGCTGTTCAGCCATATCCAGGCAGTGCCCTGGAGCATGAGCGGAACATACTTCATGAAAACGCACTTGTTACCCTTTGATATGCTGACGGCTGTGGAGTAGGCGATCAGCCAGTCCTCCGACTTCACGGAGCCGATGTACTTGGGAGTGTTTCGAGGGAGCGTGAACCCTCAGGGAAAGGGCTCATCGCGGATGCGGGGGCCGAAGCAGGCCGGACCGATCGTGTCCTCCTCCTCTACTACCAGGGACCGAGTCAGCTGCTCGATCAGGCGACGGGCGTCGTTTCCGCCGACTACTTTGCAGGGGCCTAGCTGGCCGCCGAGCGTCGGTTGATCAGGCGGCGGCGGCGTAGTTGCCACCCTCTCCCTTCGAGGAGGCGGGCGCTCCTTCGGCCGCGGCTGAGCCTCTGGGTTCTGGAGGTGGCTGTGGCTAGCAGCCGGCTCCAGGTCCCGCTGGTCACAGCCGCCGCCGCTAGGGGAACGAGAGGTTGCTCCATTCTCGTGACAGGGCAGGTGGGTATCGGCCTGTCCGCCGGCTCCTACAACATGGTTGCCCGCGTCTTGCCGCGCGTTTGCAGCATTGATGAGCTGCTGGAGGCGCTCCATCTGGACGTGCCGCTCGTCACCCTCCAGGTGATCAAGTTCATCTGCGGCCGCCTGGGCGGCGCGCATGTCTTTCGCTGGGGTCTCCTTGACGGGGCATCTGATTCCCAGCATGCCGGCTATCGCTGAGCTGCGTTGCCGGATGGCACCGGCCTGGCTGGGCTTAGCCGCAGCCGGCATGCCACCGACCACGCGGTCAATCTCGCGTTGAGTGGATTCAACGTGGCGCTTCAACACCACCATCTTGGTGGCACTGTCGAAGAGCTTGACGCGGAACTCCTCCAGCTCCTCCTGGGCGGCATCAGCACGGATAGGAGTCGCCAGGGCTTGGATGGCCGCCTCCAGCGGGTCTATGGTTAGACCCGCCAGCGTCCTGGCTGCCACCAATGACCATCACCTCCGCAAAGGCGCTGGCATCGAGCGCGTTGGCAGGGGCGTCACTGGCGGTAGGAGGGAGTGGATCATCGACGACCACCACGTCACTGGGGAAGTCATCGGCGGTGGTTGCATCAGTGAAGGAGAGCTTGGTTAAGAGGTCGTTGAGGCCGCTCGCGGTGGAGGCAGCCTCCTCAGCGGGTGATGCGCCGAGGCTGGCGCGGGCGGGCGCATCGGGTTGGCTGATCGCACCAGCCATGACATGGTCGCCAGAGAGGAAAAGGGTTCCTGTCCAGAACGTGTCTCCGGCCGACGCTGTGGATGGCCCCACGGTGGATGCCAACTGTCATGGTAACTCATGTCAGATGCCAAGGGGTGGCTTATCATGGATGGGGCCAGAAGAACGTCGTCGGGTCCTGGAGGCGGGAGTGAGCATGAGCTCGGGCGAACACGAGACGTACCTAGGTTCAGGGCTCTCCAGAGAGATGAAACCCCTACTCCTGCTCTGCGGGGTCTCCGCATGATGACTATGATCACAAAGAGTACAAGGGTGCTCCTAGAGCTGTATTGCTAGAGGAGGAAGAAGGGGAAGGCTAGCTCTCTCCTCTCCCTAGCCGTGGTGTGTGGAATGAGGTTGGAACCCTTTGCATGGGTGAGGCCTGGGGGGTTTTATAGGCCAACCCCCCAAGGGGTACAATGGTAATATGGTCGGGTGGTACGACCCGACTGTCCGTGTCTATGGTGTCCGGGTTCTTCGCCGGCTGTTGGGGCCCGCCTCTAGAGGGCCCCGCCGGCTGCCGGGAATCCATCTGACAGGTGGGGCCCACTGCCTGCGGGCCCCGTCGACGGCTCTTCACAGTAGTACCGCCTGTGCTGACGGAGGCCCTGTCGGGCACTACATGGCTACAGTGTCGTGCCGGGCAGGTCGGCGGCCGCCTGGCGGCGCTCACTTTAGCCAAGCGTGTCGGGATTTGGGGGTAGCGTGGGGCACTCTTGCCATGCCCCAGCTTGTCGCCTGGTCGGGCTCAGACTCCGAGGGAGGGGGCGGGACTCCTGCTAGAGGCCGACCCGCACCCACGCTGCCTTTGGGAGCACACCATCTTCTGGAGGCTGGCTACATGGCACCAGCTGGCTCTAGAGCCGGCCTCATGACAAGTCGGCCTAAGGGGCTCAGCTTGCCCCGATGTCTTGAAATCTCTTTAAGTGTGGATGAAGCTACCCGGGGTCTATTCCCCCGACAATTGTACACCACGCCAGATGTGCTTCACCGACGCCTTCGTCCACTACACTGGACCCGCTCCACGGACGCCATATTCAACTCCATCAGCCCTGCCTTACTAACACCGCAGCCTCATCAGGTTATTTCAATTTGTAATCCTTCGGGTTTTCTCTTCTTTATTGTGGAACTATTCACTTACCACAGATTAGCTTTCTTGTATGTCAACAGGCGCCGCAACCAAAGCACCGAAGCCGCTTTAGCAACGGCGACAGCCGGCCCAAACTCAACCGCAACATGAGCACCATTGATGATCCTTAGCTATCAAGTATGACAATGATACCCATACGCCGCCGAGAATCAGGTACTATCATCCAACTGCCGGTGCCTACATTCACTTTCTTAGCATAAGCACCGCACCTTTGAATTTCTTCAAGGCATCATTCAATTTTTCATCAGACACGTTATTCTGCTTGCACCTGTAGGTCCATACTTCTGGCAGTGAACATGTTACATGTGCTAAATTACAAACTAGTGCACATATATTCACAATGCTTTAGTTTTGTCCTAAGTATTATTGTACTTCCTAGATATCACTGCCTACTATTTTACTTCTTGCATGCTATATTTATGATAATGGTGTTATTCTGATGCCACCTGTTGGTTCCATCAGACCGCTTCATGTTCTCTATGCTTAATTACACATCAACAAACTAGCATGTGGTTCTGCTGCTTTTTGTTTGTTTTACCCTACATTTTCTTATGCTAGCTATTACATCACTACTCTGAGCCTCTGTTCATTACGGGGTTGTTTGGTTCCCAGCCACAGTTTGCCAAGCCAAAGTTTGGCAGCCAAAGTTTATTTGGCATGTGTTTGGTTTTTGCCACACTTTATTGCCCTATGGCCCACTTGTCATAGAGAATTTTTTTGCCAACTGTTTCCAAAGTTTGGCGTCCAATTTCTCAGCCACACTTGTGTGTATTGCCATACTTGTGTGGCTGGCCACACTTTGGCTTTGCCACGCTAGTCTCCAACCAAACAGACCCTATTTTTGTGCGTTCTTGATCTTCCCAAGTTGCATGACTAATTTGATGCTTCTATTAATTATGGAGCTGCCAACCCCATCAAGCAAAATATTTGTTCTTTTGGGACTGGCACCTCGAACAAGCATAAAAATAGAGTGAAGCACATATATTGTCATGTAAGCACACACCCTTCTTTCATTAGTTTAGATGAACCATTGATGATCAATTCGAAACAGTGCATGTGATTAAAATTAATTTTACCTAAATAGAGGGTGTAGAATAAACTACAACAACTAGATTTGCAACCACGGGATGCTGGCGATATCTTCAAAGAACATTGCAACAACATCGAGGCTTCACAACAACATATGGTAAGCCAGTGTGTTTTAGTACATGTGAAATGTAATGCGTGTGGGCTGCTTTCTATGCTTGTTAGCTCAACCTGTAATTCTACATAATTACAAATAGTTCAGTTGTCTACTTTGCTATATTCCTTGATTTGAATGCTTGTTTCTTACTTGTTAGGCTATTCCTGAGTTGGCCAATATGTCAGCAGTGCCTGTTGTACTATCGTAAAGAAATGCATGCCTAGTTCATTTGACTCCTTAACTTTTCCTATGAACTTCATCACAAGACTATCTTCGTAGTTTATATGAGGCCACACTATTAAGTGCTTTCTTAGATTATTTCAACTGCTTAGATGCCTTGGCAACTTAAATATAGCAGTGGTACACTCCCTTTCAACTAGGGATGTCAACTGGGTCCCGTTTAATCCCGATTAAAGTCCACTAGTGGTATGATAGTTCAAAAGAGTTTTTATTTTTTTGAGGAAAGTGAACTAGGGAGCTAGCAAAAACTAACTAGATGGGACTGGCGGATGCCGTTTATTTGCCACTTACATCCCTAGTTTCATTTTACCATTTTAATTTCTTTTCGGCTCATGCTGCTTCGAACCATTTAAATATAGCTTTACATGCTCGATAATAATTCGTATGTCGTTTACAATGTAAGGTTAGTGCCTGGATCATGCAATAAGTATTTCTTACTTATGTCCAGCGGAAACCTTTCAAGATGCTGTTCACACTAGGATACAATGTACAACCCCAGAATCTATTTGTGGAAGCAGTACACCATCCATGTTACCACATCGATGGTAGCAGTTCAGAGGCAACACCGTCGGAGAGCAGTCTGAGCACATATATTATAGTTCTTGAGGCTCTACTAGAGGCAGAAAGAGATGGTGTGTCTGCCATGAATGAGGTAATCTTGTTCTTGAGGCTGGAAATTATGCAATTAGCTGCACGCATTATGCAAGCAACCAAAGAATTGGAGGAAGTAAGAATGTTGCATTTGAAGACAGAGGAGGTCCTGCTGCTTCTGCTATCTGAAGCCTGGGGTAATCCCAGTTCTTCTTTAGATACTAGTTGAAATTGTCATTAGATTATTATACTTGCATGTTCTGTCATGTCTTTGAATGGATTATGTTGTAAGACCCCCTATGTTGTCCATGTGTTGTAATGATGTGAATATTTTAGGCGAGCTAATCCTTAGTACTTGTATGATTGACGTAAGGTGAACTATTTTTCGTGTGAGCATATTGTATTGGATGAAATAACTGTTTGACTCAAAGTGTATCCAACCTACTGAATTCGAAGATCATGACATTTCTAAATCATAATCATATATAAAGATGGAATAAATCTTTGTCGTGGTTTTGAAGAAATAAATAACAAAACATAGAATGATGTATGGATATACCTAATCGAATACAAATTGGATTTGAATTTAGTTGCCAGGGCCCAGGGTAAATGTGAATGCTAATTCTCCCAAATTTTGAACGAAGCAGCAAAACACACACTATCATTTGTCAGCTACCCGAAGCAACTGTTTGTGAAATGGAAATTAATGTCTACCCCTGACACTCACATCCTAATCGACCCGATTTCCACTGTTATCGATAGGGGTAGACTAGTAACTTCAATCAGACGTGACACGACTGCCTCTGAGCCCATTCAGACACGGTGGGCGCCAAACGTGGGCGGCAAAACACATTTGATTCAAGCTCATCTGAAAGACATGTGTCTCTCCCTCCATTTCCCCATTCATACACGGTGGGCAGCAAAACAAACTCTCCTCGTCCGAAATCGATGTAGGCAAATATTTTAAATAGGGGGAGATGTGTAAATTCCCTCAGATGTGACACAACCGCCTTACCTGTCATCCCCGTTCATACACCGTGTGAACCAACCGTGGGCGGCAAAACACCCTATCCTCGTCCGAAATCGCTACCGACAAATATTGGGGAGATGCGAGATTACCGTCCTATCCCCAACCGACATGATGTCCGAAATTTTAAACGGGGGATAAGTTCGTAACTTTCCCACATTGCAGACAAGCGTGTCCCAAAGTTTGAGATTCCCCCTCCCCCTCCATTTCCCCATTCATACACCATCGGTGCCACAACAACCTCCCCACTGCGGCCAGCCTCCCCCGTCCGCCACCCCATCCTCCACCTTGTCGGAGCCGCTACCCCTACCCCATCGAACACTGCAAGAGATAGACGTCTCTCATCCACGGCACTGGACTAGAATCCTTTCATCGCGTCCTCTTGCTTCTTCGACGATGTCATCCACCTTGCCGTTACCGCTCCTATGACCGCCTCGTCCGCGGCAACAGGACTTATCCCCCGACCCGGTCGTCTGCCGTCGAAAGTGTTCTTCCGCGCCGCCGACAGCCATCGCACTTGCAGCACCCTCAATGTATCAGCAGAGCCTACACGATGTCGCAAGAGAGGTGGTACTCTTTCATATCTGCTTAAGTTATTGATCTCACCGGAAAATAGATCTAACTTGTTTACTATACTTTTCTTGTCCGTACCAAATCGTAGTGGCTAGTTGAAAGCAAACATTGGTTGCGAAGTAGCCTTTGTCCGGTTTGCACCTTCAGATCTGCCATGGCATGGTCACTATACTCATAAAGCTTATGGTTTACCCCTTTTATATTCACTACCATCATCATAGGTGCTTCGTATCGTGGTAGTACTACTCCTCAAGACCTCAACCCATCATTCGAAACAACATGCCACTCATAATTCCAAAGCTTAGTTGTTGAAATACGAATCTGATATGATGTTCATATTACTAAAATAGAGAACGTTTAATTGGTCACCTAATGTTCCTATATCCGTTTCTAAAAGCATGTGCGCCACACATTAGCGGAGCTACAGTTAAATTATTGGGTGGGCCAGATTGCTTAGGCTACAGGGGATCCCAAATTTTGGTACAAATTTACCTTCACTCCTTTGTATATTTGACTAGGGCTGGGCGGGCCATTGCATTGTTTTGTTCTTATGTAGCTCCGCCACTGGCGCCACATATAGAGACAACAAGGATTTGCATTTCTCTGCGCGTTCTGGTTCATCATGGGTGGGTAACACACATTGTATTATCTAACTAGCAAGATGCCCGTGCGTTGCATGGAACATTAAGATGCATTTGTATGAGTAGTTTATCTTGTGGGAGAAAAGGATGAACGAGGGAAGGCCTTATCTGCAAATGTGGAGAGGAGTGTGGGTAAATTGTCATAGTTTCCTTCCTATCCGTTAGATATAGATCGGACAACCTATATTGCAGGATGGCAGGCACACCATCATCACCAACTCTACTTTTTATAAGAGTAGAGAATAGAGATAGAGATAAGAGTATAAGAGTAGAGAAAAAGTAGAGAAATCTGCTTGCTCTTTGTTATCATGTTCCTATTTTGTTCTTCTTAATAAGTATATTACTTCCTCCGTTCCTAAACTGCCTTGGGTGTGTGTGTGTGTTGTGGTGGTGTGCGTTTGTACCGGGTGTTGTTCATCATTGCTTTATTTATAAAGCGGGGTGAAAGCCTTTTTTGGTAAAATATAAGTCTTTTTAGATATTCCAATAAGAACTATATATGTATGTATATAGACATATTTTAGAGTATACATTCACACATTTTGCTCCGTATGTAGTCCACATTCGAATCTCTAAGAGATTTATATTTAAGAACGAAGGGAGTGTTACAGTATGTTCCTTGTCGGGAAGTGGAGCAAGGACATTTGCAGTTGACATGCCTATTGGGTAGCTTCAGATGGATGCTTTCAATGATTCTAGATGGTCTGCCATAGTATCTGAGAAATGTTGAGAGCTATGTCGTCTTTGATAGTCTAGAATGATAGTAACAGTATTGTGCCTTTAGTTGAATAGAGCTGCCCCTTTTGGGGCCGAAGCCTTTCCGAACCCTTTCTTGCCATACCGGCTATACAAGCCCATATCACTACTAGGGAAAAGCCTAGCAGCAGCGCGGGTTCTAGGTATATCCATAGCGCGGGACACATCACTACTAATACGGCGCTACAGCTAACCCGTAGCAGCAGCGCGTGCGCACCCGTGCTACTGCTATACAAGTGTAGCAGCAGCGTTCTTCCCGGGAGCTTGCTATTGCTAATAGCGATAGTGTGCTTCTCCTGTGCGCGCTACTACTAACTTTTCTCCACTCGCTACTGCTAATTTTAGTAAAAAAAATTCTGCATATTTGTTTTGTATTTGAATAGGCTTTATACAAGAATCTTTAGCACATACAAATGTCATCATGATACACATACAAATGGCTGCGAGACCACAAATGTAATCATAGCATTTACATACAAACAGTGTCATCATAATCATCATCCAACACAAAGAGGTTGCTACCTCTTGAGCATTGCGTTGGTTTTCCCTTGAAGAGGAAAGGGTGATGCAGCAAAGTAGCGTAAGTGTTTCCCTCGGTTTTTGAAAACCAAGGTATCAATCCAGTAGGAGACTCCTCAAAAGTCCCACGCACCTACACAAAAAAACAAGAACCTTGCAACCAACGCGATAAAGGGGTTGTCAATCCCTTCACGGTAACTTGCGAAAGTGAGATCTGATAGAGATAATAAGATAAATATTTTTGGTATTTTTATCCATGATGGCAACAACACAATACATGCCTTGCTGCCCCTGATGTCACTGGGAAAGGACACCGCAAGATTGAACCCAAAGCTAAGCACTTCTCCCATGGCAAGAAAGATCAATCTAGTAGGCCAAACCAAACTGATAATTCGAAGAGACTTCAAAGATAACCAATCACACATAAAAGAATCCAGAGGAGATTCAATTACTTCTCATAGATAAACTTGATCATTAACCCACAATTCATCGGATCTCGACAAACACACCGCAAAAAGAGATACATCGAATAGATCTCCAAGAAGATCGAGGAGAACTTGGTATTGAGAATCAAAGAGAGAGAAGAAGCCATATAGCTAATAACTATGGACCCGAAGGTCTGTGGTAAACTACTCACAACTCATCGGAGAGGCCTTGGAGATGATGTAGAGGCCCTTTGAGGTCGATTCCCCCTCCGGCGGAGCACTGGCGAAGGCTCCAAGATGGGATCTCGCGGATACAGAAGGTTGCTATGGTGGAAATAGTTTTTCGTGGTGCTCCTTGATGTTTTCGGGGTACGTGGATATATATAGGCAAAGGAGGTAGGTCAGGGGAGCCACGAGGGGCCCACGAGGGTAGGGGGCGCGCCTGCCCCCTAGGGCTCGCCGGGCACCCTAGTGTCCGCCTCGGTTACTTCTTGACGTCCACTCCAAGTCTCCAGGATTGCGTTTGTTCCAAAAAGATTGCTCCCGAAGGTTTCATTCCGTTTGGACTCCGTTTGATATTCCTTTTCTTCGAAACACTGAAATAGGCACAAAAAAACAACAATTCGGGTTGGGCCTCCGGTTAGTAGGTTAGTCCCAAAAATGATATAAAAGTGTAAAATAAAGCCCATAAACATCCAAAACGGGTAATATAATAGCATGGAACAATCAAAAATTATAGATACGTTGGAGACGTATCAGTGGTATCTTGTCATCATCTCGAAAATAGCGATACATGCAAGTCTAGAATACTTGCAACTACAACGTCATCCATCTAAACAAAGGTATACGCGAAAAGAGCTATCACTATGAGTGAGAGCGGAACTATGCAGTACATGAGGCGGCGGTTGTGAGTCCTCTCTCGCGCTAGCGTGAAGCTCAAGTAACTAGCTTCTCCTTCTTGTCTGCTTTTGAAGCCTTTATGGCTGGCGCCCGAGAACCCATTCACTTGCGCCTGACACTCAGGCCACTCGTTGTACACCCCCGGAACCTTGCCTTTGTACATGACATAGCACTGCAATCTCACCATCAAGAAGCTAGGTACCTGTTAGAGATGCATCTTCATCAAGAGGATGTACAATCATATGCAACAAAATATACTAGAGCAACACGAAAAAGAAAGGGTTAGCAAGTAGATGCAACATACAGTACGCAAACTAATTAACTAGAGGTACGCAAGTCATCGTACCCAAACTAATAAAGTAGCGTTACACAAGTTCAGCAGGGACCGTGGACATCACAAAGTTCAACCGACACATATCATCGTCATCAACATCGTAAATCACTAGAAGTTCCATCCTTCCATATCATCCAGGATGGACCCTAGCATCTTGAATGGCGTGAGGTCATGACGTTGCATGCCTATGCGAGTTTGGACGTCAGCTCGCGATATAGGGCCATGGTGGAACATCCCCCTCTCATCGATGACTTCTTTCATGATGATCGTTGCAATGTCCCTTTGGATGCGAAAGAAGTCATCTCTTCTGAGTATATAATCCGCTTGTCCATGAGATTCTACCCACTTGTGGATATGATCATCATTTCTGCTTGTCATGCAAAGCTTTTGGTGATCCGTGCCGAACTCAATCATGAGATGGAGGATGTAGAATCCATCTTTCTTGCTTGGTTTTGGGACTTGGATGCAGCAGAAGTTAGTTTTATGCGCGAAACCCATCTTCTTGTTCCTTTGTTTCCTGATCTGCATGTGGCCACCTCTAATGCTGAAGCCTTGGAGAGCATCATCTAGAATATTCATTATGTGGGTGTAGTCCTTCTTCTTGTAGTCTCTAGAAGGGTCGAAATACACGGCGTGGGAGACTCGCGGGTAAAGAACGATAAGGACGGCGCGCCCATTGCTGCGGGGAAAAGACACCTCAAATTATTCTCCATATGAGCGAGAAGGAATGATTGAAATGTACTAAAGGGTTGTCCAGAATTGACTTACCTTGGATGATAAGGCATGAGGACAATTTCCTGGTCCTTATTCTGTACCATGAAGTTTTGGAGGTAGTCCCTAGCAGTTTCATGCTCTTAGTCACCGACACTCAAGAAAGACTCGTGCATGTAGTACGGATCTGCCACATAGATTTGCGAGACTTCTTCTCTCTTCATGACGGAGCTCATATGTAGCGCAAAAAGGTGGACGATTGTATAATCAAGCCGCCTTGTCAGAAACATCTGAAAGATATGGTCAAACCGCAGGAAGAACACCTCCGCGGGCCGTGTGTCGATGTAGCACTTCCCCTCAGGCACACGAGTCGCGTATGTCGGATATCCTGGATCCTTCGAGGCTAGTAGGCTTTTCTCAGTCGATAGCACATGGTCATGCAGTCTCCTGAGATCCCCTGATAGTGCCACCAGCGGTTTCGGCGGTAGCATCGGCTCGCCCGTGAGATGGAACATGGCCGCACCTTTTACGGGTACACGCTCTTCAGAATCCATCATCTGGCTGCTATGTGCTCTGGCTTGTTTAGAGGCAGTTATCTTCCCCGATCTCTTCCTCTCCTTTTTCTTGGGCACACCTTCCAGACCCTTCCTTAACCCCTGCCCCAGTGTTGCCGGACTAAGCACTATACGACCCCCGGCTAGTTGAGCCTGTGTTGAGGCGGCATCTTCAGGCGTGTCTTGTGATGATTTCATGAAGAGAGACTTCTTGCAATCCCTGCTATGACCTTCCTGCCCAGGCAGATCATCCATATCCTCATTAGCATGCTGATAGCCCGATTCATCATATGGTTGACTCATCATATCTATGTCACAATCATACGCGTTTGTATTGAGGAAACCCATTGGGTCGACCTCCGTCTCATCATCCATTCTCTGTTCCGCAGGACCGATTACATCAGCCAGTACTATTACACCCCCTTCATCACGTCGTCTGCCACTCTCACCCGGCACTACAGGAGCTGGTATTGTGTATTTGGGGTGGTGGTCTCCGCACATGCTTGTTGATGTGTGGTTATTGGTGTGCTCTCGGCCGGCTCTAGACGAGTAAGATTCCTCGGCCATAGCAGCACCCAACCCTTGCAGCTTCCAATCCGTGGCGGGGTCTCGTCGTCCTCTCCCACATGCTGTACCGGAGGAGGCAAATCCTCGTGCCCCGATTTCATACTGGACAAGTTAACCCTGAAGTGCCCGACAGGGATCGGCTGGTTGTGGAACGTGGGTTGCAAGGGGTTCATTATCACCCCCTTTCCCACGTCCACCTTCTGGCCTTTGATCAAGTAGAGTATGGTGCACGGGGTTTCTTCGGCCTGCAAACACATGTCTATGGCGTAAAACACCCGAAAGGCAACGAAAATTACCATGAGGGCGTCGAGCTCAGCCAGAGACGAAGGCCCACCTAGCGTGCCAGAGACTGAGGACGGGCTGCTATGAGTGGGAGCGAGTGTGAGAGGAGGCCCGGTTGCGTGAGCAAGTGATGGTGCGGTGGTGTTGATGTTCACGGAGATGCTCCCAACGAAACTGGGCAACGGGAAATCATGTACCGTCTTGTCTGGATTTTCCTTTGTCCAGTTGATGATAGCTGGAACCAAGTTAGTAGCGAAATCATTTCTGCGGCGATTCTGGTTGCATTGATTTTCTTTGTAGCAACTCATTTTTCTCCTCGGCTGTTTTTTTCGCGTCCTCAGCTGCTTTTTTCTCGACCGCAAGCTTCACCTTCTCATTGATGTCCGCCTGACTAAACTTCTTTTTCTGCTTCTTGGCCTTCGGGCCCTCGTTGTAAAACACCTTCCACGTGGCACCGTCTCCAGCGCCGTGCACATGACCATATTGTGGCCGCTGGTCCAAAGGGAGTCCCTTAAGTTCGTTCAAGGCCCGGTTGAGAGGGGTGTCCCACTTGGTCCTCATCAGAGAAGTAGGGCTTTCGGCTGCAAGCTGGTGTTGCTTCTCTTGGAGAAGGAGTGTGAACCGTTTAGGAATGTGTAGTCGACTAGATCTGGAGCTAAATGTAAGGTGGTAAAAGAATAATTACCAGTAGTCTGATCAATTTCCTTGTGATCTGGTCCGTGTAAAAAAACCTTCTTTTCCTTGTCCCACTTGTAGCGGGCCCTGATGAAGTCACGCTCCAAGGGGTTGGTGAACTTCCCGAAGGGGTCTAGGAGACCCACGGCTTCATGTTCCGCGTCCTCCTTATCCCATATGGGCCTTTTGCCGAGGTAGCCACGGCTTCCGAGGCGATGCTTCCCCGTGTTCCTTTGCTGAAGGCTCTTGAATTTCGCAGCCTCTGCCTTGGCTCCCTCAGTAGCGCAAGTGTCCTTGCACTTTTTGAACTCCTCTTCCGTAAGTGTTGGATTTTCCTCTAGAATCTTGGACAGGGGTTCCTCAGCCTCAATAGCTCTTTTCACCCTCCCTTTCCAGGAGGCCAAATCATTGCTGAACATGCCCATGGCATGATTGTTAATCTTTTTCATCTTCAGATCATCCCACGATTGTTCTATGTTGTCATCCCGGTCGGGGAACTTGAATCTCTTGTGCAACTTCGTTAGGAGCAACTGCGTCAAATGTTCTTTACTCCTTAAGTCATCGTCGTTGATGCTCGCGCATTACCGTAGGATGCATCCTACTTGGTTCCCATAGCACTTGAGAGGTTCTTCTGGCTCTAATGGCTCAAACTTGCCAGGTGCCATCTTTGTGATCACCAGTCATCCAATCCCTAGTTTGTTAGGTTTTCGTATCCTCTGCTTCTTCTGCTTCTTCTTTTCGGTAGCGGCATTGGCGCCGGTACCTTCCCCGCTGGTATCTTCCCCGCCGGTAACTTCCCCGCCGGTCTCGGCGCCGCCATCGGTGCCGGCGCCGTCGATGTCGATTACGGCGTCAGTACCATCATCGAGGCCGACCTACAAACCTTGACTTTGCTTAGCAATCAAATAGTCGAGGTACTCTTGTTCACCCTCATAATCCATCTCATCTACATCTTGGTCAGAAGGCCCAGTTTCTTCGTTGTTCGACATGTTCCCTATGATTAAGTCTCCTCGTTTAATTCTAAAACTATGAAAAAAAATGAGAAATGACATAGAAAAGAAATTTATGTTTGCCGGAATGTCGTTTCCCCGCAACTCCCAGCACACGATATGCCTACCATCTAGCACAAATCATGCCAAAATTCACGGAAAATTTCGGCATGACCTTTGCTAAAAAATGGACATATCGAGCGCCTGAAATTCACCGGAACGGAAATGAATCAACATACCTGCATAACATAGGCCACTCGGATCATTTACCCTGCACATAATCATCATGTCCAAATGACATGTCCAAATTTCAAATATGACATGTCCAAAACATCACATGTCCACATATCACATGTCCACTTACTTGAAGAAAAAACCTAGCTAAATTCATAACTAAATATATAACCTAATTAACCATCTGCCCTAACTAAAACCTAAGTAAATTAACCAAAGAACCCTAGCTACCAGAGAGAGGAGGGGCGGTGGGGAGCTTACAGAGGGTGCAGGCCCGACGACGGCCGAGGTTGGGAGGGGGTCGGGGTCGAGCGCCGGGGTCGGGCCGGGCCGTGGGCGAGTGCCGGGCCGAGCGGCGCTGTGGTCGGGTCTAAGTCGAGGCGAGTGGGTCAGCAGGCGAGGCAGGGCTCGGCGTGACGGCGGAAGAGAGAGTGGGGATTTGGGAAAAAAAGGCGAGATGGAGAGAGGAGTGGGGATTTTGGGGGTTAAGTGGGAATAGCAGTAGCGCGTTTAGGAGAAACGCGCTATAGCTACTACAGGTAGCTATAGCGGTTTTCTTAGAAACCGCTACTGCTATCTTGACTAGTTGTAGCTCTTTTCTCACAAACGCGCTACTGCTATAACCAGTACCTATATAACAGTTTTCCTGTTTGTTTCCTTCTATTTTCTTTTCCTTTATTTTCTCTCACTTTTCTTTTCTGAGAGCAGTGAACGAAGGGAAGGCGATATATATTGCATCATTTGACGGTTAAGTATGCATATAAAATAGGAACATATATATTACATCATTGGACCCATGCATAATAATGGCTAAGTAGGTATACAAAATAGGAACATATATATTACATCATTTGACCGATAACATACGGTTCCTTAGCGTTGATGTTTTTGTTTTTGAGTCAGCTTCTTTCCCTTCTTGTTCATTGAAGAATAATTGAGCCCCTCAGTATGACTTTGCCTTTTCCATGGAGTATGATTTTTCTTAGGTAATGTAGTATTGATTCTTCTTTTGACGTATACTTCATCATCATCGTCATCTTCCCTCATTGGGTTGCCGTACTGATCGTAGTCTTCCTCGTTGGCGACTCCATCCATTCCAATGATGTTCCTTTTGCCTCTCCTCACGACAACATGGCTGGGATTGCGTGGGTCGGTTATGAAGAAGCATTGTGTCACGTGCTTAGCGTATACCCATGGCTTGTTTTTTGCGATAGCGTTCATGGTAGCGCTCTTGGCGTCGGGTATAGTCATGGTAGTGAAATTCCAGTTTTCTCTTTCGACATTCTTAGCCCATCTGACACGGAACATCATCGTGTTGTGCAGTTCAGAGTAGTCAAGCTCCCAGGTCTCCTCGACCCTTCCATAAAATCTTTCAGTTGCACCATTGTCGCTGCCGGTCATGCATTCCATCGTCACCCCTGAGTTCTGATCATCACTGTCCATATCTTTGGCCTCCGTGTAGAACGTGTATCCGTTGATATCGTATGCCTGATAGGTTACGAGGTTGGGCGAAGGGCCATGTGCTAAGGCGTATATGAGCAATCCATCCTTAGAGCCCTCCTCCGGGGATTAGCAATAATATGCTCTTTGAACCAATGCTGGAAAGTGGAGTTGTGCTCTCTAGTAACTTCAACGTCCGTCCTGCATACCCCCCGGTCACGATACTTCTTTGCGATAATTTCTTTGTGCGGTGCCACGAAAGGATCTACCTCGTCCAGGTGTTGTAGCACTACCAAGTTTGCTCTGTCAAAGTCGTTGCATCGATCTGAGTATGCCACGTGCAGTTCCCTGCGACCGTTGGAGTGACCTTCTCCTTCGAGCCTCCCATCGTGCTTGTTAACGGGTAAACCAACACTAACACCAGGTGGCTGGTCTGCGCCATATAGAAAATTCTTGCAGAAAGAGATGCACTCTTGTGTTACATAGCCCTGGACGATGTTTCCATCCGGACAGGACATGTTATGAACGAATCCTTTGATGATCCCATTCATCCTCTCAAACGGCATCATGTTGTGCAGGAATGACAGCCCCAGGTCTATTATGTCATTCACAATATGGACACACCGATGCACCATCACGTCAAAGAACGCGGGCGGGAAGTACATCTCAAGCTCATTCAGTATCACAACGATCTCTTCCTGTAGCCTTCGGAGCTGCTTCACACTGATTGACTTTCGAGAGATGACATCGAAAAAGTTGCAGAGACCAATAAGCGTGTCACGCACACGCTTGTCCATTATCCCTCTAAGGGCAACAGGTAGTATCTGCGTCATCATCACATTACAGTCATGGGACTTCATCCCGCTGAACCTTTTCTTGTCTGTGTCTAGATATCTGCTTATCTTGCCACGGTAATCGGAACTAACTTTGACTCCAGTAAGGCACTTAAAGAGATCTCATCCTGACTTAGGGTGAAGCAAGAAGGGGGGCAATAATCCTCTTTCTTTATTTTCTTGCCCTTCTTCTCCCGTGCCTCTATCTCCATCTCTGTCTCGTCTAACTTTTTACAGGGCGGCATGTGAAGATCTTCCCAGATATTCAAATCTTGCAAGTCTTTTCTTGCCTTCGGTCCATCCTTGGTCTTATCCGGCATGTTCATCAGTGTCGCGAGCAAGCTCTCAAGGACATTCTTACAGATATGAATTTGATCAAGGCAATGAGGTGTATCGAGTTTGTGCCAGTACTCCATGTCCCAGAACACAGACCTCGTCTTCCATACCTTCAGCAGCGGCTCCGGCGCCTTTTTCATCGTCTTTCCCGGAGCGGGGCACTCCTTCCAGTTTTTCAACAGCTCATCGATTTTGGCGCCGCTCCGCTTACGTGGAGGTCCTCGAAGCTCAGCGTGATCATTGGATAGATCTCCATGGTTTCTCCATGGGTCATCCTATTCGAGCCATCTTTGATGCCCCATGTACACGATTTTCCCATACCCGCCATCTTTCCTTGACGTTAGCTGCTGAGACATCGTATCATCCATGCACCGCGTGCATCCGCAATATCCATGGCACACCTGGCCTGCGACATATCCGTAACCGAGATAGTCGTGCACCATCATGATCAGCGCGACTCTCATGTAGAAAAACTCGCCTTTGCTGGCGTCCCATGTCTTGGCCGGTGTTTTCCATAACGTTTCTAACTCCTCTTGAAGTAGCCCCAGATACAAACTAATATTATTTCCTAGTTGTTTTGGCCCTTGAATCAACATGCTCATGTGAATGTACTTCGACTTCATGCACAACCAGCGGGAGGTTGTACATCCATACAAACACGGGCCATGTGCTATGGTTGGTGTTCTGGTTGCCAAATGGATTCATGCCATCGGTACATGCCCCGAGCACGATGTTCCTTGCATCACATTTGAAATACCGATAGAAGCTGTTCAACGCTCTCCACTGGCTTCCATCCTTGACGTGTCTCAGCTTTGGATCATCTCCATCATCGGGCTTCTTCCTCTCTGTGTGCCAGCGCATTAGCTTTGCTTCCTTGGGATCTATGAAATACGCTAGAGACGGGGAGTGATCGGTAAGTACCATACAACTTTCTGGGGACATTTCTTCCCGGCCTTCTTGTATCGAGAAGCATTTCACACCAAACAACTTGTTTTTTCCGCGTGCTCCTTCTGATAAATTATGCAATCGTTGATGCATGCATGGTATCTAGCGTGCGACAGATCAAGAGGGCACACGATCTTCTTGGCCTCATCAACACTAGTAGGACATAGATTCCCCACGGGAAGAACAACCTTTAGGTACTTGAGATGCTCATCGAGGCTAGTGTCGGTCCATTTGTTTTTAGCCTTTGTCTTCAGGAGTTGGAGCATCAAACTCAAGCGGGTCACCTCAGTATTGCAACCATCATACAATGGAGTGTTCGAGTCTACCACCAGTTGCTCCAGCTTAGCCTCCTCTCTAGAAGCAGCTCTCTCAGTACTCGTCTCCTTGCGAAGCAGTGTTTGAAAATGAGGGTCCCACATGATTGAACTTAGTACCGACAAACTCTGCTGCGTGGAGTCCACATTCTCTCCGCCGCCATGTCCGACCCCTTCTCCTCCGCCATGTCCGGCCCCTTCTCCGCCGCCATGTCCGGCCTCTTCCCCATCGCCATTATCGATCATCTCTTCGTCTTGCCCCGTGTCGCCATAGCCTGCCCCGTTGGCGTCCTCAACATTGTCATCCTCATCTTCAATTATCCATCGAGTATAGCCATCCGTGAAACCAGTCATGTGCAGGTGCGCTTCGACACGACCATCGTCATAGGGGTCGAGCCAAACTATTCCTTTGCATTTTCTACGCAGACATAAAACCTCTGTCCGATTATTTTCTTTCATGTCCTGCACCGCCGACCGCAACCACCTGTCCACCATCGTTCCACTAACCATCGTGAACGTCTGCACAGTAATAATAAACAAATTGATTATAAAAATGCATGCATGCATCAAAGTCATACAAAAATTCGGCATGACCTTCCCTAAAAATATGACATATATAGATCTAGAGTTTGCCCAGAATTTGCCGAAACGGAAATAAATCGACATTTCGGCAAAACATAGGCAACTCAAAAGCACAATTTGGCGTCAACTCATGCCACACACACAATTTCCATCATATCTCCCAATTATCATATCACACACACATAAACATATTTCCATTTTGCAAAAAGCATGAAATTTTAATCACCTCTATCTCGAGATCGAGCACACATGGTGGAGATGATGATGTAGGGAGATCAAAAGTGCACAAAGATCTTCTTGTCAAAGATAGATCTAGTTAGGGGGCAAATAGGTCACTTAACTAAATGCTACATCTACCTAGCTAGCTAATTTGGGAGGAGACAACTTCAACTAGTGGAGGGGGAAGGAAAAAGAGAAAGGAGATGCATTAACGAAGGTGGTGTAGTTAGCTAGGAGTAATGAAGAGAGAGAAAGGTAGGTAGAAGAGGGAGAGTAATGGGGGGAGAAGTATTGAGGAAGAAGAAGAGTGAGAGAGGGAGCATGTGGGAGGTAGGGGAAAGGGAAGAGAGGAGATGGGGGAGGGGAGGACGGGTGGGGAAAAGGTGGTGGTGTGTTGCGGCTTAGAAGTAGCACGGGAGGTAAAATGTGCTACTGATAAGAGTGTAGCAGCAGCGCGCTTTCCCCACACGCTCTACTGCTAAGCGGGGCCAACAGTGTGCCAATTTCAAAATTAGCAGCAGCGACCTGAGTAAAAAGCGCGCTACTACTACTGCGTTAGCAGTAGCGCGTGTTGTGACACTGCACTGCTGCTAAACGTAGGTTGGTGGCTACTGTCGGTCGATATTTGTAGCAACGCGGGTTATCCTGAGCACGCTACTGCTAAATATGTATCAGTAGCGAGTTTTGCTTACCTCGCCATCGCTAATTAGCGATGGCGCTTCTTTGAGCTGCTACTGCTGCTAAGATTCTGTGTATAAGGTTTTCCCTAGTAGTGTATGGTCCATCTAGTTCCACTTTCCTGATTTTACTCTTGATGCTTAGGGTTTTCCCCTTTTATCTACTCTACTATGATCTGCGTAGGTGCTTTCTGTCATACTAGCAGTACTCCACCCTTCAAGCTAAACAACACAGCACTCATAATTCCAAAGCTTAGTTGTTCAAATATGATTGTGATATGATACTGATATTAGTTAACAGACACATTTAATTGGTTTGCTAAAGGTCCCACTTGAGTTTCTAAATGCATGTCAGGACACACAGAGAGACAGCAGAATTGCATTTCTTTGTCAGTTGTTGACTATACTTTCTTGTCCATACCAAATCTTAGTTGTTATTTCCAAGCAAACATCGATTGCTAACTACCCTTTGCACGGTTTGCAGCTTCAAATCTGCCATCCCACTGCCACGGTCAACACTATACTCATCATGCTTACAGCTTCCCCATTTTATGATGACCACGATCAGCCTATGTGGTTCGTATCGTAATAGCACTGATCGACCCATCGAGCTAAACAAGCTTAGTTGTACAAATTCGAATATGATATTATGCTAATATTAGTAAAATTGAGACATGTTTAATTGGTCAGCTAAATGTTCCTACTTCAGTTTCGAAATGCATGTGAGACACATGTGGAGAGACCGGAAGGAATAGTATTTCTCTGTGCGCTTTGGTTCATCATGGGTGTTCAACATACATTGTATAGAAAGACTTGTAATATCTTCAATCTGCTTGCTCTTCTGCTCTTCTTTAACATGATCCTCTTTTCTTCTTTAAGTATGTTCCTTGTTGGGAAGAGTAGCAGAGACATTTGCGGTCGACTGGTCAGGTCGAGTTGTTCTCCCTTAGTATATTTTGAATCTGTCAGGTCGGGTCGACTTGTTCTTCTTTACTATATGTTGAAGCTGTCATTTGCGAAGTATCATCACTTCTGGAGCTCTCCTATTTTGAGTAGTAGGCCACACTCTATTAATGCACACACCAAATTACACCTTGCATGGCATCTCTCAAAAGAATTGCAGAGATAACACAAAGGGGTTTACAGGGAGGTAGTATTGGATTAGAATCACTTATGCATTGCAAAGATAATCTCACTTGTTTTTATGTTTTCATGCATGTCAGGTATTGAACATGATCAAAATGAATATGAGAATGGGCACACGAGAGGAATATTGTGGAACGATCCACTGGCTAACAAACTTGGCATGGTGGAGGATGGCCTATCTTATTCACCCATCAAGGTGCTTGCTCTAACTTGGCAAGGTTGTATTGGTCGCACATATTTTGCATCTGACCTCTTGCATTACTTCTACTTTGTTACACCAACATATGCTTAGTTTAAGCATCATATATGAGTATATGCCATACCTATCCATTTTCTGTACCTATTCCATGTGTCATCATACTATGTTTTTCCAGTCAAATGTTGTTATTTCGTAATAGATATCCAAAAGGAGGAGGGTGAGTGCAGATCCTCAAGGAGTGCAAACCAGGTATTTGGAAAATGTAGTGATACCTGTTAAATCAGATAGATTAGCAGCCATAGAAAAGATAGGCCCAACTGTAGCACACTTTACCCCTACTCCACTGGCCAAACCACTATTAGAACTGCAGAGAGCCCAGTGTCAGGTATTGTCTATGATATCAATTCAAATTTGAACTCCTAATTTCTGCATGTGCCTTACCTTCTCTCTTGTGTGAAAACTAATTTCAGATGAATCTCCTTGCTCAAAGGATCATAGGATCTCACAACAATACTGGGCACTGCATTGCTCTTGTCAGTCCCTCTTGCCCTTTGTCAGCATACTTACACTCATTGATGTTTGATTATGTAGCATCATTGTAAATGTTCGCTTCTTTATCCTTCCTTTGCTCGAAATTATAAGATCTATATTTACTCTTAGATAAAAGTAGAATTAACACAATGGTTATGAAGTTTTGGATTGCTCATGTAAGTACATGTTGTCATGTACTCCCTGTGTATCGAATTAATTGTTGATCAATTGGATGTATTTAGAACCTAATAGTGATGTATACATCCATTTGAGCGACAAGTAATAATGGACGGTGGTGGTATTACTGTACTTGCATTGCAAGATAGTTGATTGTCTAGCATTACTCTACTTCTTAATTATCTGCCCTGCCCTGCCCTCCACTTTCTCCAAATTATCATATCTACATTTACTCTTACCAAAATGTTGAATAAAGCCAATGCCACTGCACACGTTGATGTCTGCATTCCTCTTGTCAATACCTTTTGCCTTGTAATGTTGTACTTAATTAATTGCTATTTGATTATGTATCATCACTCTGCAGCGGAGCTTCACTATCCTTGATTTCTTCCAATATTACTTGATCTATATTTACTCTTTGCAAAATGTAGAATAATGGCAACACTTATGAAGAAGTTTCTTTGGGGAATTTATTGAATTATCCATCCATCGACATGGAGAAGGGCTTTGTCCAGCCCGTGTTAACATGTAATGTAAGTTCGTACTTCTCAAGCCTTCAAACTTTGTTCTAGTATAGATTTGGATAGGCATCATGTCCTCCACTGCTGTTTACTTTAGTGTTTACATCTGATTGGATGTTTGCAACAATTACCAGTTTTAAATTGTAGTTGTAAAAACATGTTCCTTATGCAGAATAGATCCATTTATTTGCTCATACAATTATGAAACATGTTATGTGTCTCCTTGTTTCTCTTTCAGAGTCGTATCTCTTATGCCAGGAAGAACTTTAGGGAAGATAGTGAGCCAAACCAACTTGAAGAGAGCGAGATGACCCCAAGGTCCTGTCTTGATGAAGACAGTGAGTTGAAGCTACTCACTAGCAGCTGTGAGACAACCTTTATGTAGTCGCTGCCTCAATAAGTTTGACTTCTTCAGTCTCAACTTAAAGCGGAAAGGCTTGCTTCAGCTCAGCTCCGACTTGATGTCAATGATGCAATGAAGATCTCAGAGGACTACCTTGTGGGCTTTGGTGCTATACAACTAGGTATAGAGCATCTATCATTGACACAACTGAGGTCTCATCAGCTTGTTTGGCTGCTTGTGGTGCCCATCCCGGCCAGGCCTAATGCCTTCATAAGTGCTCTCAGTTTTGTATATTCTTTTGTTGGCGCGTTTATATGCAATGGTGGCGACCTTTGATGCCCAGTGTATGTAATCCGCGGTCACATTGCACTTTATTACCACGGGTGGCGAACATTGATTCCCAGTGGATGTAATATGCCATAATTTATCTCAATGTTGGTCTTCAGGCCGACCCATTACTCATATGGGCCAAAACGTGGGCCTATAATCATCTTGGGCCATTAGCAGGTCTAAACGTATAGTAGTGTTCCAACTTTAACAGGACGAGTAAAGTTCTGGCCAGCTGGGCCAGAGAATACCATGGGCTTTTAACACGCTAAAAACTAGATTGGGCTAGCGTTGAGACAAAAAATTCATGGGCCAATATAGGCCAAAACTTCCTAAGGCCCATGTTTGGCCAAAGTAGGACGAGCCGTTAACAGGCCAAATATATCTCGGGCCCTGTTTGGCCGAATAAAATTATGGGCTTTAAGCTGGCTGGTATCAACGCGGGCTGTAGGCCCAACAGTGTCATGGGCCATTATCAGATGGGCTGTAAGCAGGTCGGATTCAACGCGGGTTGTAATTAGGCCCAACTATTATAAGGGCCATTAACAGGCTAATAGGCCAGTTGGGCTGAAATTTATCCACGAAAACTACGGGCTATTAAGAGGCCTAAAGTTACTTCGGACAATAAATAGGCCGGTTTCTACATGGGCTGTTAAATAGCCTAAAGTTAAACCGGGTCGACAATGTCCCAGATGCACCACGAGCCGCTAACAAGCCGAAACTATTGTCGGGCCGAACTGGTAAACAGGCATTTAACAGGCTGAAATACAAACCTGGCTTAGAATGGGCCCAAAAGAGTAGTGGCCTGTTAACGGGCCTGATCCAATATGGGCTGTAATTTGGCCCAAAACATGATAGGATGTCAACGGGCCTGATCTGATATGGGCCTTAATTGAACCCAAAACATGGTAGGCTGTTAACGGGCCAGCCCACTAGTGTCTGAAAAAATATGGTGGGCCTTTAGCTGGGCCAGGCTTTTTACCTTAAATGGGCCACTGTTGGGCTGTGCAAAGTGTTGACATATCATAGGCGTCTTCCGTCCATTGTAGGGATGACATTTGTCCCAATGATGAGCTGACACGTGCATTATCCGGTGAATGAGAATTTTACACGTGGAAAATCCCCATTGATCGGGGCTGTTAATGGGTTATCGAATCCAAACTGAAACCTGATAGCTTAACGGTGACACGTTACGGTGGATGCCACGTGTCGGTCACCCTTAACGAAAGCACTTCTATGACGCACGACTTATCGCCATGGAAGTGGACACTTCCATGATGATAATTTTGGTAATGTCATGGAACACTTCTACGACAACACAGGTATGACTATCTTGATTCTATCATAAAATCGTCATGGATGTACATGCATGACAGAAAATGTGACCTACTGTGACAAACACGTATCATCACAGAAGTGTATTTTTTTCTAGTGTAGTGACAAGCATTAAGCGTAGCAAAGTCATAGCAACATCAATCTCAGAACATAGTGGATACTAGGGATCAAGGCCTAACAAAACTAACTCGATTACATGATAAATCTCATCCAACCCATCACGGTCCAGCAAGCCTACGAAGGAATTACTCACACCCGGTGGTGAGCATCATGAAATTGGTGATGGAGGATGGTTGGTGATGACGATGGTGACAAATCCCCCTCTCTGCGGCCCCAAACGGACTTCAGATCTGCCCTCCCATTGAAGAACAAGAGGTGGTGGTGGCTTCGTATGGTGAAACACGATGAAACTTCCTCTCTTATTTATTTTTCTTGGAAAATAGGAATTTATAGGCTTGAGACTAGGGTCAGCGGAGCCACGTGGGCCCCATGAGGCACCAAGGCATGCCTAGGGGGTGGCCGCACCCTGGTGGCTCCCCTCTTGTGGGTCTTGGTTCCAGTATTTTTTACATATTTCATAAAAAAATCTCCAAAAAGTTTCGTCCAATTTCGATAACTTCTATTTCTGCACAAAAACAACACCACGGTTGTTCTGCTGAAAACAGCGCCAGTCCGGTTAGTTTCATTCAAATCATGCAATTAGAGTCCAAAACAAGAGCAAAAGTGTTTGGAAAAGTAGATACAACAGAGATGTATTATTCAAGCACCTGATTGGAACTTGCCTTTTGAAATTATGTGTGATACTAGTGATTATGTTGTTGGTGTTATTCTAGGACAAAGAGTTGATAAGGAATTAAATGTTATCCATTATGCTTGGAAAGTGCTCAAAGAAATTATGTTACTGCTGAGAATGAATTTTTAGCCGTTGTATTTGTGTGTGACAAATTCAGATCTTACATAGTTGATTCAAAAGCAATTTTTCACACTAATCATGCTGCTATTAAATATATTATGGAAAAGAAAGATGCTAAACCTATGCTCATTAGGTGGGTTCTATTGCTACAAGAATTTGACTTGCATATTACCGATAGGAAGGGAGTTGAGAATCCCGTAGCTGATAACTTCTCTAGGTTGGAAAATATTCTTGATGACCCACTGCCTATTGATGATAGTTTTACTGATGAACAAATAGCTATTATAAATGCTTCTCATAATACTCCTTGGTATGCAGACTATGCTAATTACATCATAGCTAAATTTGTACCACCTAAATTCACATACCAACAAAAGAAAAAGTTCTTCCTTGATTTAAGACATTACTTCTGGGATGACCCACATCTTTATAAAGAGGGAGTAGATGGTATTATTTGATGTTGCATACCTGAGCGTGAATAGGAACAAATCCTATAGAAGTGTCATTCCAAGGCTTACAGAGGGTACCACGCTGGAGATAGAACCACACATAAGGTATTATAATCTGGTTTTTATTGGCCTACTTTTTTCAGGGATGCTCGTAAGTTTGTCTTATCTTGTGATGAATGTCAAAGAATTGTAATATTGGTAGGCATCAGGAAATTCATATGAATTATTCACTTGTTATTAAACCATTTGATGTTTGGGGATTTGATTATATGGGACCTTTTCCTTCCTCTAATAGGTATACACATATTCTAGTTGTTGTTGATTACTTACTAAGTGGGTGGAAGCTATTCCAACTAGTAGTGTTGATCATAACACCTCTATTAAAATGCTTAAAGAAGTTATTTTCCAGAGGTTTGGAGTCCCTAGACATTTAGTGACGGATGGTGGTTCACATTTTATTCATGGTGCATTCTGAAAACTACTTGCTAAATATGGTGTTAACCATAGAATTGCATCTCCCTATCATCCTCAATTGTAGTGACCCGACCTCAAATGGTCAAGCCTCTGTATATTTGTGCCATCCCTGGATTGGTATGTTGGCACACACAGTAGATCAATGTATATATCAAGGTGCAATCACGTTTATAAATAACATAAACTGATATATACCTCATAAGTCTCAGCAAAAACAAACAACCGGGTGTGTAGTTCCATCAACTCCATCAGAAAGTTGAGTGTAGACCATAACCCTATACCGTATCTCTTAATCGTCATAGAAAAATCTACAACATGAGACGTTGTAGCCGTGTAGGTCAGTACATTGAATGTACCGGCAAGATCACTGTAACAAAAAACCAGATCATAAAACTATACTATATGCAAGATGGCTTTGTGGCTCTGTGTCTGAGTTGTTTTGCATAAAAGCTGGTTTTATTTTCCCTACATCAAAGGAATGATAGGAGTCTTCACCATAGAGTTATCTACTATGACATGGTTCCACCAACCGATGTCTCATAACCGCAAAAATAATAAACATAAATTGCCCACAATTAATTATCAGTCCAGTGTTGAGAGTTCTGAGATAGATCCAAGTCTAGAGGCTCAATTTGTCCATAATCATGGACACAACAAATCGATTAGGTTCAACTCTGCAGAGTGTTGTGCACTTTACCCACAAGATTTGATCCCTCTTTTTACGGTCTCGCACTTCATGATGTTTGAGAACAAAACGAACAAAACATGGCCATCCGAAGAGTTCCTCTGACCACTGTCCAGTGCCCATCCAATCCAACCGTAGTTCTACATCTGTTGGTGTTGTCCCAGCCAGAGTCACAACTAAGGTCGACGAAGCCAGAACCCATAGTGACTTGCGGTTGCACAGGTAAGCTTCCGGGCATGAAGTATTCTTCCGTCTCTTTGAGTCTGGGTGAAGATTTTCATAAGATTTCATGGCGCTTCTCCATGCATCCCGGCCATTCACTGGTTGCTCCAGGGTGCACATCAAATCCATCCTTCAACCAGTAGTGTGTTTTGAAATCTTGTCTCGAGTCTTGAAGTCTTGAGGTCTTGAAATTGCAGGCCTTGAAGAATGCCGGTCTTGAAGTTGCCATCATGAAGTTGTCATCATTGACGTAGAGTCCTCCTTCTCACTTCACTCCCGAACACTCATACCAAACCTTGTCTACTATAGCATAGCATTTAAAACTAAACAATGTCTTAGGCTTGGTAACAGGGAGATGGGTTCCTACCTCATGCATTCTACTCAGTTACAAGATTCAACATCACTAATGGAGGAATTGTTGAAAGGGTAACACTGCATTAAAATAAAACTTGGGTAAACATAGATGGTCAAAGTGAACTTGCCTGGTTTTACCTGATGAAGTTTTATCGCTCTCAGAAAAATGACTTGGTTGAACTATTCGTCACTCTGATGAAATCTATATTAAACAGACATAGCAATCACATAAGCAAATATTCTAGCACTCAAAATAACAGTCATATTTAAAAACAACAATGAACTCGGTAAGAGAAAACAAATGAAATTCCGAAGAAACTACAAAAGAAAACTATAAAAAACTACTAAGAAAACTTTATGACATAACACAAAATAGTTTCGTCCTCAGTCAAAACTTAACAACAAGGAAAATACTAAGCTAATAAATTCATAGAAAGGAAAATATAAAATAACTAAGTTAACAGAAAGTATTTTTCATAAATCTTTACTAACAAAAAGAAACAAACAAAAGCTTTTATAAAGCCCTATTTATAACCTACACAAGTTTTCCTACAAAACTACAGAAACATAAATAATAAAATTTATTTAACTAAAAATAAAAGTGGTTACTGTTCCTAACAGCAACAAAGTAAAATTTGTCAAAAGTTGCAAAAAGAAACAATTTAAAACAAATAAAAAGAAAATAATTAAGGATAAAACAAAACTATAAGTAAAAAAATATTGTTTTCATAAAACCCTAATTTAAAATAAGCGAAAAATAAATCACTAAGTGCTAATGGACAAAAAACAAATAAAAAGAAAAGAATTAAGGATAAAACAAAACTATAAGTAAAAAATATTATTTTCATAAAACCCTAATTTAAAATGAACGAAAAATAAATCACTAAGTGCTAATGGATAAATAAATCAAAAATAAAATAGTAGCAAAAGGAATCAATAAAAAATATATTTTAAAACTCAAGATATGGCCAAATTAGTGATTTGAACAAATTTCATGCAAATTCAAATTTAAACTACTCAAAACTAAGTGAACCAACGGGAACTTCATAAAATTTGTGATGCATTGCAATTGGAATCACCCAAAAACAATAAAAATCCTAAAAGATATTGAAGATCGAAGATGAGAACTATTTCTGAAAATTAAAAACAGAAACAACAAAAGAAAACCGCTTCGGATCGGCCACCGCCAAGTGGTGCGACGTGGTTGGCTGGCGTCTTCACGCTGCGAGGACTTGTGGGCGGACGACCGATGTTTAAACGATTCGGTGGCAGTGGAAAAAATAAAAAAACAATTCCAACCTGGGTGGTTACGATCCGACGATCGGCGGGTGTTCGCTACTAAAGTGAACTAATGAACGTATGCCAAATAACTAATACCATTTTTTTTAAACAGAGGGTCATATCTGGGCGTTGAACCCAAATCGGACGATTGGGAGCTCACCACATCGGCGAGGCGATGAGGTTGACGGCGAAGTGCTCCGGCATCATCCAACGCAGGCGCGGGGTCGGGTGGATGCGGCGCTGTGCGGCATGTCTGGTGGAGGAGTCGGCGGATGTAGCGACCCGACCTCAGATGGTCAAGTCTCTGTGCTCAGGTGTCATCCCTGGATCAGTAATGCTGACACCACACAGTACTTCGAAGGATTTATAACAGAGTAGCAATCACACACTTATTACATCGAATGTCTCAAAGAGAACTTATTACAATAATATGGCTTAAGGCCATCTAATGCGATAACAACGGAAGGCTTGGAAGATAAAGTGAGTCCATCAACTCCAACGGCATAGCTGAGCTGCACGGCAACGACCTCTGAACCTTACTCCTCGTCTGAAAAGTCTGCAACATAATACGTTGCAGCCGAGAACGGGTCGACACATGGAATATCTTGGCAATGTAATCACAAAAGAGCAATAATGAATAATTGCTACCACTACATGCATATTTGGTTGTGGAAAGCTCTATGGTTACCGAGTTTTGCGAAAAGGCAATTTTTCCCTACTACAAAGGAATCAATTTTAATTTAACTATCATGGTAGTTGAAACATCATTTGAGAAGGTAAACCCAACTCAATGATCCCAATTAAAAGTAATTAACAACCCAGCAATATTAATTTAAGAGTGTTGAGATACATGCGAATACTCAAGTATTAGATACTCAGAATTGTCCATAACTGGGGACACGGCTAACCATGATTAGATTGTACACTCTGCAGAGGTTTATGACTTTTCCCCAAGAAGACTCGATCGCCTCCGTTGATTCTCGCCTTTGCATGGTGTTTGAGAGACGGATGACCGAGACTGATCTTTCGAAGCATTAACTCTCTACTCCGGGCAGACCATACCAAACCTACAAACCCACTACCTGCTGATCCACCTCTTCAAGAGCTTCACGCAACTTACTCAAACTATGCTAGAGCCGATAATAACTTGCGGCTGCACACGGAAGTTTCTAGCATAAATAGACTCAGTTCCCTTTGAACCTGGGTGGCGGTCCATAGGAGAATCACACAGTAACCCCGGGATTTCCAAAAATAAAACAGGCAATCACTGGTAACCCCAGGTGCCTCAATCCACCCAGATGTGTATTAAAGTTGCCACTTTTAAGTAATCCATTAATTAACAATCTCACATCTGTCATGGATATCACTCAAACCCAATCCACGTCTACGAGCATAGCATGGCAATATAAGCATAACGTAGAAGTAACTCCCAAGGGTTTGATATGAAACAGGGCAATAGGTTCTACCTCAGCAACTACTTCATAAAACCCACATGTTAAAGCATCCTAATCATTTAATGTTTGAGGATTGAAACTAATGCATAAAAACTGGGTATGAAAAGAGTATGATCAATGTGTTACTTGCCTTGCTAACGATCCGGGTATCCTAGAGACTCGTAGTAACACGCTTCGCACTCCGAGAATTCTACTGCAAGCAAACAATAGCATACATAAGCAACAATCAAAGATGCACAAGTAGAACTCCAAATAGAAGAGTTTGACCGGAGAGTTCAACTTAAGAACTCCGGTTTGCAAAAAGAATCAAATCAAACGAAGCACCGAAACTCAAACGGCAAAAGAAACAACTTCGTTTTGCTAATCTGGATCTAAGTCAAATTTTACAGAAGAAAAATCTTGTTTGAGTTGATTATTCGGAAAGAGGGTTTCGAGATGAAACTCCAGTCGCTTGAATCGCCTGATTCCGATAAACGAGCGAAAAGATAAACAGGTTTGAACTTCGGACCAGAAATCACGATCAGAATAATCACGGAATAAATCCGATAAAAAGAAAAGCGACGAACTGCTAAACGAATGAACGTTCGTTAACAGAAACTAAACAGTGAACGCGTTCGTTAGAACGAACGGACGAACGGACGTTCGCTAAGTAAATAAACCGGGAAAAAAATAAACCGATCTATATAAAAAAACGATCTAGGATTTTTTTTTAAAACCGAGGGTTTTCCGAAAAAAACCGGCGGCGGGGTCGGGTACATCCGGCGAGGCTCGTCCGGTGGGGCGGCGGCTCGGCGGGGCTCGGCGATGATGGCGGGCTGCGGGTGGCGGCGGCGACAGCGGCGACGACGGGCGCTCCTCGGCGGCGGATCGGGCTCGAGGCGGCTCGGGCTCCGACGGGCTCGGCGGCGACGGCGGGGGCTTGGGTTACTCGGCTTGGGAAGGGGCCGGGGTGGAGTCGGCTCGGACCCGCCCTCGGCGTCCGTGGTGGCACGGGAAGGCGGCGGCGGCTGGGCTGGGCGGGCTGCTCGGTGGCCTTGCCCCGATCGGTAGGTTTTTTTTAAAACATTCCGCCGAAGAAAAATTCCTAGAAAAATAAATAAAAATCTAAAAATTCCAAAACAAGTTTTCTCCGTCTAAATAAAATATTTAGAACAAGATGAACTTTTCTTGGCCCCTAAAATGCAATTTTAAAACATGCAACATTTTTTCTAGGAGCAATAAAATCCCGAATAAACTCAAATAAAAACCCAAAAATGATTTTAACATTTTTCCTTCGATATTCCAATTATTTTGGAGAAGTCATATTATCTCCCCTCATTTATTATTTTTAAATGAAATATTTTTCCGGAGAGAAAATGATTAAAATCAAATCCTCGTCTTCACTATTTGATAAAATTTCAAATATGAAAACTAGAAAATCCCCAACTCTCTCCGAAGGTCCTTGAGTTGCTTAGGATTTCGAGGATTGCAAACAAAAAAGCAATAAAATATGATATGCATGTATGACCTATGTATAACATGCCAAATTGGAAATTTGGGATGTTACAAACCTACCCCCCCTTAAGATGAATCTCTCCCTCGAGATTCGGGTTGGCTAGAAAATAGGTGCGGATGGTCCTTGCGAATATCCTCCTCTCGCTCCCAGGTGGCTTCCTCCTCAGGTCAGATTAATATCCAGCTGAATCGCCTCCAAAGGCATTGTATCTTTCAACGGTATATCGGCCATCTCAGCATGGCACTTCTTCAGCTGTGATACGTGAAACACATCGTGAACTCCTGACAATCCTTCAGGTAACTCCAGCTTGTAGGCAACTTCTCCCATCCGTTCCAAAACACGATACGGTCCTACAAATCTCGGGGCTAACTTTCCCTTAAATCCAAAACGTTTTACTCCCCTCAAGGGTGATACTCGCAGATAAGCTCTGTCTCCAACTTCATAGGTTACTTCCTTGCGTTTTGAATCTGCGTAACTCTTCTGTCTGGACTGAGCAATCTTTAGTCTGTCTCTGATCAGTTTAACTTTCTCCTCTGATTCCTTGATCAAATCTGGTCCAAACAACTGACGGTCTCCTACCTCGTCCCACATCAAAGGTGTTCTACATCTGCGTCCATCTGAGCTTGAATGGTGCCATCTTCAAACTGGCCTGGTAACTGTTGTTATAAGAAAACTCTGCGTACAGCAAATTGTCATCCCAACTAGATCCATAATCTAGCGCACAGGCTCTCAACATGTCCTCCAGAATCTGATTGACTCTCTCTGTCTGCCCATCTATCTATGGGTGCAAAGCTGTACTGAACTCCAATCGGGTTCCCAAGGTCTGGTGTAACTGATGCCAAAACTTTGAGGTAAACTGGGTTCCTCTATCTGATACGATGCTCCTCGGAACTCCATGTAAACATACGATCCTGGTCATATATATCTTGGCCAACTTTGCACTTGTATAGGTTGTTTTCACCGGGATGAAATGAGCTACTTTAGTCAATCGATCCACAACTACCCATATAGAATCATATCCTGCCTTGGTTCTGGGTAATCCGGTAATAAAGTCCATACCAAGTTTATCCCACTTCCATTCGGTATTGGCATAGGCATATATGATCCTGCCGGCTTCGATGTTACGCCTTCACTCTTTGACATACATCACATACGGCTACATACTCGGCAATATCCTTCTTCATTCCAGTCCACCAGAAACGTTCCTTCAAGTCCAAATACATCTTGGTGTTTCCGGGGTGGATCGAGTATGGTGAGTCATGTGCCTCCTGAAGTATCAACTTCCTGATCTCCGAATTGTTGGGCACATAATTCGGTCCTCAAACCATAAGGTATCGTGCTCATCCTCGCGAAAACCTTTGGCTTTGCCTTCGCCCATCCTCTCTCTTATCTCAGCAATCTCTTTGTCTTCCTTCTGAGCTTCTCGAATCTTGTCCAACAGTGTTGACTGAACTTCCATTGTTGCAAGAAAACCTCTTGGAACAGTCTCCAATCGAAGTTCCATGATCTCTGCAGCTAACTCCTTTGGCATTCCCTTGCTCACAAGAACATTAGCATAACTCTTCCGGCTCAAAGCGTCTGCTACGACATTGGCTTTTCCTGGATGATAGTGTAGCTTCATGTCGTAATCCTTTATAAGTTCCAACCATCTCCTCTGCCTGAGGTTCAACTCCTTCTTTGTGAAAATGTACTTCAAGCTCTTATGATCCGTGTACACATCACAACGGTTTCCAATAAGATAATGTCTCCAGGTCTTTAATGCATGCACAACGGCTGCTAACTCCAAATCATGCATGGCATAGTTCAACTCGTGTGGCTTCAGTTGTCGTGAGGCATACGAAACAACTTTTCCTTCCTGCATAAGCACACATCCAAGTCCCAAGCGAGAGGCGTCACAATACACTTGAAACTCCTTATGTATATCTGGCAAGGTCAGCACTGGGCTGTAGTCAATCGCTCCTTTAGCTCTTGAAAGCTTGTCTCGCACTCCTCCGTCCATTTGAACTTAGTATCCTTCTTGAACAATTCAGTCATTGGTTTAGCAATCTTGGAAAAATTCTCAATGAACCTCCGATACTATCCTCGCCACCAAGAAAATCATGGATCTCGCCAATCAAGTGGGTGCCAACCATTCAGTGACCGACTGAACCTTACTGGGATCCACTGCTATACCCTCTCCGGATATAACATGCCCAAGAAATCCAACTTCCTTCAACCAAAACTCGCACTTGCTGAATTTGGCGTATAACTGGTGTTCCCTGAGTTTCTCGAGAACCAAACGCAAGTGTTCCGCGTGCTCCTCTTCGTTCTTCGAGTATATCATAATATCATCAATGAATACCACAACAAACTTGTCCAAATACTCCATGAACACCTTGTTCATCATACTCATAAAATAGGCAGGGGCGTTAGTTAGTCCAAATGACATGACCGTATACTCATATAATCCATATCGTGTGGTAAACATTGTCTTGGGTATATCCTGTTCTCGGATCTTCAACTGATGGTATCCCGATCGCAGATGAATCTTCGAAAACACCTTAGCTCCTTGTAACTGATCAAACAGATCATTGATCATTGGTAAGGGATACTTGTTCTTTATCGTTACTTCATTCAGAGCTCGGTAATCAACAACCATCTTTAGGGATTTATCCTTCTTCTCCACCAAAAGTACTGGGGCTCCCCAAGGTGATGAGCTTCTACGAATGTAACCTTTCTCCAACAACTCCTTAATCTGCTTCTTAATTTCCTCCAGGTCATTTGCTAGCATCCGATAGGATCTCTTGGATATCGGTCCTGTTCCTGGAAATAACTCTATTAAAAACTCGATGTCTCTGTCCGGTGGCATGCCTGGTAACTCTTCGGGGAAAACATCCGGAAAATCCTTTACTACAGGCACTTCCTCCTGTACAACTCCCATGAGGGCGTTTACTTGGCTCTTCCTAGGCGCATGCCTAGATACATACTTAATCCTCTTTCCCTCCGGGGTGGTAAGATAAATTGACTTACTAGCACAGTCAATACTTCCTCCATACTTTGACATCCAGTCCATACCTAATATCACATCCAATCCTTGCGACTCCAAGATAATTAGGTCAGACGGGAATACATGTGTTCCAATGATTAGGGGTATCTGGGTGCACCATCTGCTAGCCATACTCTGATCCTGGCGAGCTCACTAAGAGGGGTGTCCTAAGGGTTCGGGTTGGTAACTTAAACTTTTCCACAAATCCCTTTAATATGTATGAATGCGATGCACCAGTATCGAAAAGAACAATAGCGGTAAACGACTGAACCAAAAACTTACCTATTACCGCGTCCGGCTGCTCCTCAACCTCCTACACGTTAACGTGGTTCACTTGTCCTTTGTTGAATGGATTGGGCTTCTTCCCTGCGCTCCCGTTTCCATTCCCATTCTTTCCTTCAGAGCAATCATTGGCATAGTGCCCTGTCTTCCCACACTTGTAGCAAACAACTTGGCTTAAGTCCCTCTTCGCGGGTGTAGACGGGTTAGAGCGGTTCTGATTATTATTGGCTCCATTCCCATTCCCGTTCTTCGCACCATTATGGTTATGCGATCCTCCTCCAGCATGGTTATGACTTCCATGGTTATGAACAAGTCCTCCTGAGTTTGGGGTCAAACGAGGCTTCTGGTGAGCTCCTGAATTGTATTTCCCTTGTCCATACTTCCTCTTACGATTATCAATCTATTGCTGCTTCCCTTCAATCATCAGGGCCTTATCTACTAACTCCTGGTAGTTGTTGAAGGTTGCTACCATCAACTGCATACTCATCTCACCATTCAGCCCTTCCATAAACTTCTCCTGCTTCGCGGCATTTGTGGCCACATCATCAGGGGCATAACGTGATAACTTGCTAAACTCATCCACGCATCTTGTGTGACGATTCCCTGGCGTGGGTTGCGAAACTCACGCTTCTTCATCTGCATAGCTCGATCGAGACATGGGCGATCGAAAAGCCCTTGCTGGCCGAGCCCATGTGGCGGTGTCGATAGGATAGGTGGCTGTGAAATTCTCCCACCATGCTGCTGCAGGTCCATCCAGTTGGTGTGCGGCAAAACGCACCTTCAAAGATCCGTGCATCTGCGGTGGTTAACTCCTTCCAATACGACGTAGCCAATCATACGCAACTATTGGCTCGATGCTACCGAGAACACCGCGGTCAGTAACCTTAAGAAACAGGCGAGGTTATCCACTGGCGGCGGGTTGTTGTTGTTGTTGGCATTGTTGTTATTGGCATTGCCCTGGTTCTGAACTAGCAACTGCATCAGGGCATTCTGCTGCTGGATCAACTGGGTGATCTCCGGTGGGAAAACAAACTCGGGGTCTCTCCTCGGAGGCATCTGATGGGTTTAGGTGGAAGAGATTTAGAATAGAAAAAGGTCTAGGGGAGAAACACTACCCATATGTATATGAGGCAAACACAAGCATTCATTCAATCAATCAAGCAAGGGCATACAAAAGGGTCTAAGACTATCGCTAAGGTGCTCACTACTACTAGTTACATGGGGAAAATACTATTATCATATGGTGGTCATCTAGAAATTTTGATCGGTGGAAGACTCCATGATGTCTGCTCCAGCTTCATCTTCATAATCATCATCGCTTGAATCTGAGTCGGTGTCGTCGATGATGATGTAGTTGTCTGGACGAATGAGGTCTTCTTTCGGAATTGGTCCTCCCATGAAAATTCCGATCTTCTCAACTAGGTCGTCATTCTTATCCAATAGGGTCTTGATTTCCTCCTCATATCCATCGCGTGTGAACTTAAGTTCTTCCTCTAGCTCGATGATCCTGGTCTTCGCCTTCTTCAACTCGATCATGTCTGCGCACATCTGGTTCTCCTGACGTCGAATGTGCTGGTTTTGCTCCTGGATAAAGGCTGCGACAGATCTATCCTTCCTGGTGCTGATCATCTCCCATTGTTCATCTCGGTGCCCACATATTTGATAGGTGGTATCCTCAAGTACCTTGTTGTAGATCTCTCCAATGCGTCCCATGGTAATATGAGCTGCCATACTCTTGCCAAGGCTCCAAGTGGGTGCTTCGAAAGAAAACTCTATGGGTTTAAAATTTGGCGAGAACGTCCTTCCTGGAACTCGTACTTGAATCATCCAACGCTCTTCTTCCGGTAGGGTGGCGTTGTTCGTCCCAGTGAAGCTTGGTATTCCAATATTCAAGTACCTAGTGACTTCCTTCAAGTGGCGTCCAAATGGTGTGTCTTCATCCAGTTGTGCAAACTTGGTCTTCATCTCCTTCATCCTAAAGAGTGGAAAGAGAAGAGGAGTCAGAAATGAGAAGAGAAGTGTGACCTATGGTTTATCTTAGTGGTCGTGTCCTACACTCAGCGTGTGCTCTGATACCATCTTGTAGCGACCCGACCTTAGATGGTCAAGTCTCTGTGCTCAGTGTCATCCACGGATCGAGAATCTTGACACCACACAAGATTTGAAGGATTTATAACAGAGTAGCAATCACACACTTATTACATTGAATGTCTCAAAAGAGAACTTATTACAATAATATGGCTTAAGGCCATCTAATGCGATAACAGCGGAAGGCTTGGAAGATAAAGTGAGTCCATCAACTCCAACGGCATAGCTGAGCTGCACGGCAACGACCTACGAACCTTACTCCTCGTCGAAAAGTCTGCACCATAATACGTTGCAGCCCGAGAACGGGTCAAGACATGGAATATTTGGCAATGTAATCACAAAAGAGCAATAATGAATAATGCTACCACTACATGCATATTTGGTGGTGGAAAGCTCTATGGTTACTGATTTTGAAAAGCCAATTTTTCCCTACTACAAAGGAATCAATTTTAATTTAACTATCATGGTAGTTGAAACATCATTTGAGAAGGTAACCCCAACTCAATGATCCCAATTAAAAGTAATTAACAACCCAGCAATATTAATTTAAGAGTGTTGAGATACATGCGAATACTCAAGTACTAGATACTCAGAATTGTCCATAACAGGGGACACGGCTAACCATGATTAGATTGTACACTCAGAGAGGTTTATGACTTTTCCCGCAAGACTCGATCGCCTCCGTTGATTCTCGCACTGCATGGTGTTTGAGAGACAGATGACCTAGACACAGTCTTTCAGAAGCATTAAATCTCTACTCCAGGCAGACCATACCAAACCTACAAACCCACTACCTGCTGATCCACCTCTTCAAGAGCTTCACGCAACTTACTCAAACTATGATAGAGCCCATAATAGCTTGCGGCTGCACACGGAAGTTTCTAGCATGAATACACTCAGTTCCCTTTGAGCCTGGGTGGCGGTCCATAGGAGAATCACACGGTAACCCCGGGATTTCCAAAAATAAAACAGGCAATCACTGGTAACCCCAGGTGCCTCAATCCACCCAGATGTGTATTAAAGTTGCCACTTAAGTAACCCATTAATTAACAATCTCACATCTGTCATGGATATCACTCAAACCCAATCCACGTCTACGAGCATAGCATGGCAATATAAGCATAACGTAGAAGTAACTCCCAAGGGTTTGATATGAAACAGGGCAATAGGTTCTACCTCAGCAACTACTTCCCAAAACCCACATGTTAAATCATCCTAATCATGCAATGTTTGAGGATTGAAACTAATGCATAAAAACTGGGTATGAAAAGAGTATGATCAATGTGTTACTTGCCTTGCTGACGATCCGGGTATCCTAGAGACTCGTAGTAACACGCTTCGCACTCCGGGAATTCTACCGCAAGCAAACAATAGCATACATAAGCAACAATCAAAGATGCACAAGTAGAACTCCAAATAGAAGAGTTTGACCAGAGAGTTCAACTTAAGAACTCCGGTTTGCAAAAAGAATCAAATCAAACGAAGCAACGAAACTCAAACGGCAAAAGAAACAACTTCGTTTTGCTAATCTGGATCTAAGTCAAATTTTACAGAAGAAAAATCTTGTTTGAGTTGATTATTCGAAAAGAGGGTTTCGAGATGAAACTCCAGGCGATTGAATCGCCTGATTCCGATAAACGAGCGAAAAGATAAACATGTTTGAACTTCGGATCAGAAATCACGATCAGAATAATCGCGGAATAAATCCGATAAAAAGAAAAGCGATGAACTGCTAAACGAACGAACGTTCGTTAACAGAAACTAAACAGTGAACGCGTTCGTTAGAATGAACGGACAAACGGACGTTCGCTAAGTAAATAAACCGGAAAAAAATAAACCGATCTATATAAAAAATGATCTAGGTTTTTTTTTAAAAAAACCGAGGGTTTTCCGAAAAAAACCGGCAGCGGGGTCGGGTACCTCCGGCGAGGCTCGTCCGGCGGGCGGCGGCTCGGGGGCTCGGCGACGGGCTGCGGGTGGTTCTTGGGTGGCGGCGGATCGGGGCTCGGGCGGCTCGGGCTCCGTGGGGCTTTTGCGACGGCATGGGTCATGAGGTGGCTCGGCTTGGGAAGGGGCGCCGGGGTGGAGTCCGCTCGGACCCGCCTTGCATCCGTCTGGCGCCGCACGGTGCGTGCTGGGAAGGCGGCGGGCGATCGGCTGGGCTGCTGCTTTGGTGGGCCTTGCCCGATCAGGCGCTAGGTTTTTTTTTAAAAACATTCCGCCGAAGAAAATATCCTAGAAAAATAAATAAAAATGTAAAAATTCCAAAACAAGTTTTCTCCGTCTAAATAAAATATTTAGAACAAGATGAACTTTTCTTGGCCCCTAAAATGCAATTTTAAAACATGCAACATTTTTTTCTAGGAGCAATAAAATCCCGAATAAACTCAAATAAAATCCCAAAAATGATTTTAACATTTTTCCTCCAATATTCCAATTATTTTGGAGAAGTCATATTATCTCCCCTCATTTATTATTTTTAAATGAAATATTTTTCCGGAGAGAAAATGATTAAAATTAAATCCTCGTCTTCACTATTTGATAAAATTTCAAATGAAAACTAGAAAATCCCCAACTCTCTCCGAAGGTCCTTGAGTTGCTTAGGATTTTGAGGATTGCAAACGAAAAAGCAATAAAATATGATATGCAGGTATGACCTATGTATAACATGCCAAATTGGAAATTTGGGATGTTACAGCGGAGCTCGAGGGCAACAGTGGCGAGCGGAGCGAGTTTGGCGATACCCCGGGCGCTTTGTTTCTCTAGCGAGTTCGGGTTATGGACGAGGCCGAGGCGTTGGTGATGGCAAACATGGACGATGGACAGTATGTGGGAGATTAGGGATGCTCACCGGCGGCGCAATTTGACGGTGAAGTTCATGCGGTGGCGGAGGTTCGACGCGTGCTAGGGCTCGGCTTAGAGGGTCTTCGGCGTAGGGTTTAGGGGCAAAAAATCAAGGGCGGCCATGGCTTTTATAGGGACAACAACGTGGGGGAGGGGAAAGCCTCTACAATCGAATCCCTCGAAGATTGGACGGTGGCTCTATGTTGATACGTCCATTTTGCATCATGTTTTTACGTTGATATTTATTCCATATTGGACTATTATTACACTTTAAGATACAATTCTTATGTCTTCTCTCTCTTATTTTACAAGGTTTAGATGAAGAGGGGGACTGCCGGCAGCTAGAATTCTGGACCGGAAAGGAGCAAATCTGAGATATCTATTCTGCACAACTCCAAATGTCCTGAAACTTTACGAAAAAATGTTTTGGAATATATAAAAAATATTGGGCGAAGAAACAATAGAAGGGGACCCACCAGGTGGCCACAAGCCTGGGGGCGCGCCCTACCTCCCAGGGCGCACCTCCCGAGCTTGTGGCCCCCTGGCCAGCCCCTGGTGTCCATCTTCTGATATATGGATGGTTTTGACCTAGAAAAAAGAAGAAGAAGGCTTTCGGGACGAAGCGTCGCCGTCTAGAGGCGGAACCTGGGCAGAAGCAATCTAGGGCTCTGGCAGAGCGATTCTACCGGGGAAACTTCCCTCCGGGAGGGGGAAATCGAAGCCATCATCATCACCAAGGATCCTCTCATCGTGGGAGGATCAATCTTCATCGACATCTTGAATAGCACCATCTCCTCTCAAACCCTAATTCATCACTTATTCAATCTCTGTCTCAAAATCACATATTGGTACATGTAGGTTGCTAGTAGTGTTGATTACTCTTTGTAGTCGATGCTAGTTGGTTTACTTGGAGGAAGTATGTTTAGATCCTTAATGATATTTATTACCCCTCTGATCATGAACATGAATATGCTTTGTGAGTATTTACTTTTGTTCCCGAGGACATGGGAGAAATCTTGTTATAACTAATCATGTGAATTTGGTATTCGTTCGATACTTTGATGAGATGTACGTACATTGTCTTTCCTCTAGAGGTGTTATGTGAACGTCGACTACATGAACTTCAACATAATTTGGGAATATGGGAAGGCATTGTCAAGTAGCAAGTAGATGATGGGTTGCTAGAGTGACAGAAGCTTAAACCCTAGTTTATGTGTTGCTTCGTAAGGGGTTGATTTGGATCCACATTTCTAATGTTATGGTTAGATTTATCTTGATTTTTCTGTCATAGTTGCGGATGCTTGCGAGAGGGGTTAATCGTAAGTGGGAGGCTTGTCCAAGTAAGGATAGCACCCAAGCACCAATCCACCCACATATCAAATTATCAAAGTAGTGAACGCGAATCATTTGAGCATGATGAAAACTAACTTGACGATAATTTCCATGTGTCCTCAGGAGCGCTTTGCTTCATATAAGAGTTCGTCCAGGCTTGTCCTTTGCTATAAAAAGGATTGGGCCACCTTGCTACACCTTTGCTACACTTGTTACTTGTTACCCGTTATGAATTATCTTACAACCAAACTATCTGTTATCGATAATTTTAGTGCTTCAGAAAATACCTTGCTGGAAACCGCTTGTCATTTCCTTTTGCTCCTCGTTGGGTTCGACACTCTTACTTATCGAAAGTTGTATGATTGATCCCCTATACTTGTGGGTCATAATATGCCATGGGCATGCGGGGCTCTGGCGCGTGCATGGGGAGGAAGATGAGGGCGGGGCGCCCTTGTCAGCGTTCGCGGAAGAGGGATGGAGGGAGTGGGCAGCCAATGTGATGACCCACAAGTATATGGGGTCAATTGTAGCCTTTTCGATAAGTAAGAGTGTTGAACCCAACGACGAGTAGAAGGAAATGACAACTTGTTTTTAGCAAGGTATTGTCTGCAAGTGCTAAAATTGGAAGTAGCGGGGTAATTTGATAGCAAGATAATTTGTAATGAGCAAGTAACGATAGTAGTAACAAAAGCGAGCAAGGTAGCCCAATCCTTTTGAGGCAAAGGACAGACCAAAATGGTTTCTTGTGATAAGCAAAGTGTTCTTGAGGGTACATGGGAATATCATCTAGTCACTTTCATCATGTTGGCTTCATTCATGTTCGGTACTTTGATAATTTGATATGTGGGTGGACTGGTGCTTAGGTTCTGTTCTTACTTGAAAAACCCTCCTACTTATGATTAATCCTCTTGCAAGCATCCGCAACTATGAGAAAAGTATTAAGAATAAATTCTAACCATAACATTAAACTTTTGGATCCAATCGGTCCCTTATGGAATAGCGCATAAACTGGGGTTTAAGCTTCTGTCACTCTTGCAACCCACCATCTAATAACTACTACACAATGCATTCCCTTAGGCCCAAATATGGTGAAGTGTCATGTAGTTGACGTTCACATAAAACCACGAAGAGAATGGCAACATACATACCATCAAAATATCAAACACGTATCAAGTTCACATGATTACTTGCAACATGATTTATCCCGTGACCTCAAGAACGAAAGTAACTACTCACAAATGATAAACATGCTCAATATCAGAGGGGTATTAAATAGCATAATGGATCTGAACATATAATCTTCCACCAAATAAACCATATAGTAATCAACTACAAGATGTAATCAACACTACTAGTCACCCACAAGCACCAATCTATAGTTTTGATACAAAGATTGAACACAAGAGATGAACTAGGGTTTGAGAGGAGTTGGTGCTGCGAAGATGTTGATGAAGGTAGCCCTCCCCAAGATGGGAGAGTTGTTGGTGATGATGATGACGATGATTTTCCCCTCCGGGAGGGAAGTTCCCCCAGCGGAATCGCTCCGCCGGAGGGCAAAAGTGCTCCTGCCCAAGTTCTGCCTCGAGGCGGTGGCGCTTCGTCCCGAATGTCCTCCTCAAATTTTTCTAGGTCAAAATGACTTATATACCAGAAGATGGGCACCGGAGGTGGGCCAAGGAGGGCAGCACCCACCAGGGCACGCTTGGGCCTCCTGGCGCCCAGGTGGGTTGTGCCCACCTGGTGCCCCCCCCCCCTCTGGTACTTATTTGCTCCAATATTTATTAAATATTCCATAAAATCCTCAGGGAGTTTCAGCTCATTTGGAGTTGTGCAGAATACATAGCTTGACGTTGCTTTTTCAGGTCCACATTTCTAGCTGCCAGAATCCCCCCCCCCTTAGTGCATACCTTGCATATTATGAGGGAAAGGGCACTAGAATTAGTCCAAAAAGCATTATTATACCATAAAACAACATAAATAATAGTAGGAAATTATGATGCAAAATGGACATATCACGGTGCATAGCATTTCAGTGCTCACACGACGCTCGCGTGGGCTGAGGGTGAGATGGCCGAGAGAGGGAGAAGGAGAGAAGGGCCTCAGTGGTTTCGACACATTTAAAAAAACAAAAGAGAGAGAATAAAAATTAAAAAGAAGAACATAAATAAAACTTCTACATAGGAATATAATATATCAAAATGTTCAAAAACTAAATCCTAAAACATGGACTTTTTTCCACACTCAAATAAATCCACACAAAAACACAAAACTCAAATAAATTCAACAAAAACACAAAAACACAAAATTCAACAATGCATTTTAAAATCAAATAAAATTACTTTAAAATATCAAAATGATTTCAAATTCATTTTTCTCCACTTTCTACTGTAGGGAATCATTTTACCTATTTTTCGTATTTTTATTTTTGGAGAAAAATAATTTGGATAAAAAAACAAATAACTCCCAATAGGCATATTACTTCTCTCATTTTGAATAACTTTCAGCGAATTTGAAATTTGGAAATTCAAATAACTTCAAAATGAAAGTGGGTTTCAAAACACCTTCAAAGGGACTTTCAATTTGATTCTTTTAAACTTCCAACTCATATTTCATATAATTTGAAGAAGTCATTTTATCTTCTCTTATGAAAATCATTGAGTTGCATAAAGTTTCTGAATTTGAAATATTTTCAAATGGAATTCAAATCTTTCCAAAAACCCGTTTCATTTCAAATGGAAGAAGTCATGTCATCTTCACTCTGGGATTTTGTGTTCGAAATTAAGTTTGAATTCATTGAGTCAAAATGCCAGGATGAAAGTTTTGGAAATTCATTTCATTCCCTCTAATTCAACTTTCAAAAAGTTTCAAATTTCACACAATCAATCACACAACAAGCACACAATTAATCAAAATTATTTATTTAACATTCCAAATTTTAGAATTTTGGGATGTTACATCAATCTAGTGGTCAAGTTGAATTGAGCAATAGAGAAATAAAGTTAATTTTGCAAAAGTCCATCAATAGAACTAGAAAGAATTGGTCTAAGAAACTTGATGATGCATTATGGGCTTATAGAACCGCTTATAAGAACCCTATGGGTATGCCTCTGTATAAAATGGTTTATGGAAAAGCATGCCATTTACCTCTTGAGTTAGAACATAAAACATATTGGGCAACTAAAGAACTCAATTATGATTTCAAACTTGTCGGTGAGAAGAGGTTATTTGATATTAGCTCGTTAGATGAATGGAGAACCCAAGCTTATGAAAATGCGAAGTTGTTTAAAGAAAAAGTTAAGAGATGGCATGGTAAAAGAATTCAAACCGGGAATTAAAAGTGGGTGAGTATGTCCTATTGTACAATTCTCGTTTCAGATTTTTTGCAGGAAAACTTCTCTCTAAATGGGAAGGATCGTATATCATCGAAGAAATTTATTGTTCTAGACCTATTAAGATCAATAACGTCGAAGGCACTAATCCGGAGGTGGTCAATGGACATGGAATTAAGCACTATATCTCACGTACACCTATTAATGTTGAAACTAACATTATTCAAACTATAACATCGGAGGAACACATAAGAGAGACCTTCTGGAACACTCTAGAACCCTGAAAAGGAATAGGTATGTGATACAGTAAGTAAAGAAACTCCAAAAATTCCATAAAAATACTTTCTATCAGTTTTGGAATTTTAGAAAAAAATACAAAAATAAGAAACAACCGAGGGGACCCATGAGGTGGACATGAGGCACTAGGGCGCGCCCTGGTGGCTTGTGGGCCCCTCGTGAGCCTTCCCGACTCGTTTTCTTCTGGAATACTTGTTTTACAAGATAAAAATTCTTTATATATACTCCCGGATGTTTTCACCACTGTATCGCAGAAATATCCTTTGTCCTTCTTTCGTTCTATTTTTTGACAGATCTAGATCGCCATGGCTCCCCAAAGGCTCTGTACCAAGCACTGTATTGTGCAGCCATCGCCGGGAAGACACTCCTACAATGAGGTTTACTATGAGTGGTCGTCAGGAGAGGAGAACAATGGCAAGGAGGACAAGATCAAAGAAGTTGCGGGAATCCAGGCCCAAGAAGGAGGGCGAGCCATGCCCATGGAGGAGACTGCAAAGAAGGGAGATATCCTTCAACCCTTCTATGATCATCTCTCCCCATCTGAAATTGAAGCCCTAAGGGTCTTTGAAACAATTTGTGCTCAGAATACATCTCTCACTCATGAAGTTATTTTGTTGGAAGAGTAAAACATCGCCCTTCAGAGTATCAACCGTAAACTCGAGTATTTGCTAAAGCTGAAGGACGAGCCCACTACTTCAACACCACCATCATCACCGAAGAAAGAAACTTGAGTACACAGGTATGGGCACTCCCCTTGGCTTGTCCCAAGCTTGGGAAATGTGCCCTGGTATTGTATCACCATCACATTTATTATCTTTACCTATTTTTAGTTCAATCCTTAGCTATTTCGTGATTTAGTCGAATAAAAGTTTAGTATGATCTATTTTCGAGTGCTAGTTTCGTAGTCTATCTATCTATGTAAATGAGTTAAGAGTTATATAATAAAGAGTAGTTTGAATTTTTGCTTCTTTACTTTTACATTTCAATCTTAGCAATGAAAATAATGGAAAGATCATATGCTAATCTTATGGGAACTAATGACATTACATAAAGAACTTGTAAGGGGTAAAATTTATTGAAAGTTAATAAATGTAGCATTGGTCAATGATACAATTCATGAAAGCATTAATAAGGGAAGAGAAGATTCACATATAAATATACTATCTTGGATTTCTTTTACGATTGTTAGCCCCCATAAGTATTTTATGTCAAATTGTTGGTGTTGGACAAGGAAGACAACGTATTGAGTTATGTTTGTTTACATTCACATAGAAGTTATATTGTTACAGATTCTCCAACATGTGGTGCTTGCTCAATATCTTTGGTAGCCAAAAATCCGCACCAAGTAGAGATACTACTTGTGCATCCAAAAACCCTTAAACCCAGTTGCATGTCATAAGAATCCACTATACCTACCTATGGATTTAATAAGAACCTTCAAGTAAGTTGTCATCGGTGCATAAGGCAGTAAAAATTGCTGCTAAATATGTATGATCATTTATTGTAAGGGAAAATAAGCTTTGTACGATTTTGTGATGGTAAAGAAATAAAAGCGATGGACTGCATAATAAAGGTTGCCATCACAAGGGCCAATATAAAGTGATGTTCCGTTGAATTAGGAGCTTGCACATCCAAAAATAAAAATCGCATGACAACCTCTGCTTCCCTCTATGGAGGGCCTATCTTTTACTTTTATGTATTTACTTTTCATGCAAGAGTCAATAGTGTTCTACTCTATTCCTTTTTATTTTTCTCTTTTGCAAGCAATCATGTGGTGGGGAAAGATCTAGGCATATATATCCAGTTGGATATGAGTGATCATGAGTTATTATTGTTGACATTACCCTTGAGGTAAATGAGTTGGGAGGCAAAATTATAAGCCCCTATCTTTCTATGTGTCTGGCTGAAACTTTTGCTCCATATATATGTCGTGAGTGTCAGTAATCATAGAAGACTAAATGATAGTTGAGTATGTGACCTTGCTAAACAAAAGCTCCCACATGAGACCCTTCCTAAAAAGATGATGAATTGTAATTGCCTTGTTGACTGAGAACATAGTTTGTTAGTTTTCAAGAAAGTTTAAGCCTTATACTTCATTGTTGTGGTGAATTGTTACTTGCTCATGAGAAGTTTTATGATAATGTTTATTGCTGCTATACTAATGATCATGGTGCTACTATGTCCGTATTTTGTTTTTATCGACACCTCTCTCTCTAAACACGTGGACATGATTATCGATATTGGCTTTCACTTGAGGACAAGCGAGGTCTAAGCTTGGGGGAGTTGATATGTCCATTTTGCATCATGTTTTCCTACTATTATTTATAATGTTTTTAATCAATATAACACTTTGTGGAGAAATTCTAATGCCTTTTCTCTCTTAATTTGCAAGATTTACATGAAGAGGGAGATTGCCGGCAACTGGAATTCTGGACCTAAAAAAGCTACGTCAGAGGTACCTACTCTACGCATCTCCAAATGAGCTGGAATTTCATGGAGAATTATATTGGAATAAATAAAAATACTAGAAGAAAGAAATACCATAGGGGGCCACCTAGGTGCCCATGAGGCACCAAGGCGCGCCCTGGCGGCTCGTGGGGCCCCTGGCCAGACTCCGGTGCCCATCTTCTAGTATATAAGCTCATTTTCCCTAGTAAAAATAAGGAGAGGACTTTTGGGACGGAGCGTCGCCGTCTCAAGGCAGAACTTGGGCAGGAGCGCTTTTGCTCTCCAGCGGAGCGATTCGTCAAAGGGCACTTCCCTCCGGGAGGGGGAAATCGAAGCCATCATCATCATCAACAACCCTCTCATCGTGGAACGACCAATCTTCACCAACATCTTCACCAGCACCATCTCATCTAAAACCCTAGTTCATCTCTTATATTCAATCTTTGTATCAAAACCTCAGATTGGTACCTGTGGGTTGCTAGTACTGTTGATTACATCTCGTAGTTGATGCTAGTTGGTTTATTTGGTGGAAGATTATATGTTCAGATCCATTATTCTATTGAATGCCCTCTGATCTTGGACATGAATATGATTTGTGAGTAGTTACTTTTGTTCTTGAGTACATGGGAGAAGTCTTGTCATAAGTAATCCTGTGAATTTGGTACTCGTTTGATATTTTGATGATATGTATGTTATTGTTTCCCCTAGTGGTGTTATGTGAATGTCGACTACATGACACTTCACCACTTTGGGCCTAAGGGAATGCATTGTGGAGTAGTAATTAGATGATGGGTTGCTAGAGTGACAGGGGCTTAAACCCTAGTTTATGCACTATTCCGTAAGGGGCTGATTTGGATCCATATATTTCATGCTATGGTTAGATTTATCTTAATTCTTCTTTCGTAGTTGTGGATGCTTGCGAGAGGGGTTAATCATGAGCGGGAGGCTTGTTCAAGTAAGAACAACACCCAAGCACCGGTCCACCCACATATCAAGTTATCGAAGTAGCGAACGCGAATCAAACAAACACTGATGAAAGTGACTAGATGAAATTCCCATGTGTCCTCAAGAACGCTTTGCTTATTATAAGAGACCTTCCCGGACTATCCTTTGCTATAAAAAGGATTGGGATACCTAGCTGCACCTTGATTACTATTGCTACTCTTCGCTCGTTACAAATTACCATGCTATCAGACTGTCTGTTATCGACAATTGCAGTGCTTGCAGAAAACACCTTGCAAAAAATGCTTGTCATTTCCTTCTGCTCCACGTTGGGTTCGACACTTTTACTTATCGAAAGGACTACGATTGATCCCCTATACTTGTGGGTCATCAAAGACATACATCAAGTGTTCTAAAATCCAACAAGTACTCAATCCGATAATAGTGAAACCTCAAAGGTAAAAACTCAATTCATCACAACTAGATAGAGAGGGGGGAAAGACCATATGATCCAACTATATTAACAAAGCTCGTGGGACATCAAGATCGTGCCAAATCAAGAACACGAGAGAGAAAGAGAGAGATAGAGAGAGAGAGAGAGAGAGATCTAACAAATAGCTACTGGTACATACCCTCAACCCTGAGGGTGGACTATTCCCTCCTCATCATGGAGACCACCAGGATGATGAAGATGGCCTCCGGTGATGCTTTCCCCCTCCGGCAGGGTGCCAGAACAGGGCACCAGATGGGATCTCTTTGGTACATAGCCTGTGATGGCGGTGTCGAAGGTCTAGGGTTATTTCTGGGGGTTTCTATGTTTATATGAATTTTTGGCATTGGCGTCACGCGAAGAGGGGCCACGGGGGGGCCACAAGCTACCTGGGCACTCCCAGGTGGCTTGTGGGGCCCCTATGGGTCTTCTGGTACTCCTCGAAGCTTCCCGTGTCTCATTTCTTCCAGAAAAAAACCGTCAAAAAGTTTTGCTGCATTTGGATTTCATTTGATATGGATTTTCTGGAAAACCAAGAGCAAGCAGAAAAAAACAACTGGCACTGGGCACTAGGTCAATATGTTAGTCCATGAAAATCATACAAAAGTCGTATAAAAGTGCACCAAAACCATATAAAATTGTTGTAAACATGGCATGAATACTTCATAAATTATAGATACGTTGGAGACGTATCAGCGCGCCCCCGCAAGCTTGTGGGCCCCTCGTGGCACCTCTTGACTTAATTTCGGCTCAATAAATTCCCAAATATTCCCAATACATTATAGAGCCACCCAAAATACTCTTTCCCCCGCCGCAAGTTTTTGTTCTTCAGAGATCCCATCTAGAGACCTTTTTCGGTACTCTTCTGGAGGGGGAATCGATCACGAAGGGCCTCTACATCAACCTTGTTGCCCTTTTGATGATGTGTGAGTAGTTTAACACAGACCTACGAGTGCATAGCTAGTAACTAGATGGCTTCTTCTCTCTCTTTGATCTTCAATACAATGTCTCCTTGATGTTCTTTGTCAGGACCCCGACTCAATGCCACATCGATCTAGCATGTAACACCTCATATCACTTTGCGGCCTCACGCACGGTATTCCCACGGGTGTCGCCTTACCTTTGCCCGGGACCGTTTGCGCCTTTTGGCACACGCATATGATAGTGTTGCTAGCATCCATATGATAAGGAGCCCGGGTGACATGGCTAGTCGTAAACCCAAAGTGGCACAAACTTACAGGACAGCATCCATGACCCAAAGATCGAACGTGTCGGTCATCACGAGTGAATCGAGGCTATAGCACTGGCTAGCAGGACTCGGTGAACCGGGCTGAAGCGGGCTAACAGACTCCAGTATTCATCGTGACATTTCCCGAAGGGACAGACACAGAACGAAGAAGGACACATGCCGGCCAGCCTAAGTGTTCCGGAGCAGTAGCAAGCTACCATGGCTCATTGGAAGCACTAGGAGACATTTCCCGGTAAGAGAGGCTACTAAGGATAAACAGCTAGATAGTCAGATCCCACACATACCAAGCATTTCAATAACATACACACAATATGCTCGATATGTGCAAATACAACATGGCATCACAACATGACTCTACAACTCAAGTATTTTATTCAATAGGCCCGAGGAGCGAGATATTACAAACATGGGTCCCATGACCCAACATTTGAGCATACAAGTCAAAGCACAAGTGGAAGCTCAACATGTCCGAGTACGAGACATCTACAAATGAAAAAGGCCGAGAAGCGACTATCTACTAGATCTCGCCGAGGGCACAAGATCGTAGCCGAGGTAACAAGCTAAACGTCAAGTCCACGTGGAACTACTAGTGAGGCCAAGTCTCTCTGCAAAAACACAAAATTGGCAAACGTGAGTACAAATGTACCCAGCAAGACTTACATCAAAACTAACTACATATGCATCATTATCAACAAAGGGGATGGTGGGGTTTAGCTGCAGCAAGCCAGCTTTGACTCGGTGGCTATCCTAAACTACGAATGCAAGTAACTCTTTTGAGGTGGCGCACACGAGTCCACATATTCACCATATCAATACACCACTATGGATCCGCTCCCGTCTCCCTGAGAGAACGCCATCCATAGCACTCACGCTTATCTTGTGCATTTTAGAGTATCCACTTCAAGTAATCTATGAACTGTACAGGCAACCCAGAAGTCCTTTTCCGCGGACACGGCTATTCGAATAGATCATATTAACCCCGCAGGGGTGTACTTCTTCACACACGCTCTCGCCACTTACCGCCATATACACGTCATGTATCTCGGCAACCTTCAAGCGGAAGCCTGGCGAGGGTGTCGGCCACGACCTGACTAACCACACAAGTCTCTCGTCTAGGTTTATCGCCTATTTGGGTTCCATCCGCAAGGAGATCCGGCCGGGGTGTCGCTCACGGCCCCAAACGATGTGAGTAGGGTTCCCAAGCCCACCATCCGGGTGCCACTTGGTACACCGTACATCAGGCCTAGTCTGTCCCAAGCCCACCTGTACCGGGTGCCACTTGGTAGACTACTAACACTACCTACAAACACCAGAAACTAGTTGCAACTCCTGGACAGAGATCAGGTTGATTAAATAGTCGAGAGAGCTTGGAGCGCCCGGAGCCCAATGTGTGGTAGTAACTGTTCATGGATCACAAACACAGAACTCAGTTCCTGAGGACGGCTGCAATGAGACAACCCACCATGTACTCCTACATGGCCTCTCACCGCTACCTTTACCAAATTGTGTTCACACACTTAGCTCTCAATAGTAGGACATATTCACCACATTCCAATTCATTCTCGATGAATCAGACCTGACACAACTCTAAGCAATAGCAGGCATGACAAACAAGCATGAATGAGTAGGCACATCAGGGCTCAAACAACTCCTACTCATGCTAGTGGGTTTCATCTATTTACTGTGGCAATGACAGGTCATGCAGAGGAAAGGGGTTCAACTACCGCAGCATGTAGCAGTTGAATCGTTGTTGTCCTAATGCAGTAAAAGAGAGCAGGAGTGAGAGAGTGGGATTGTATCAAAATGAACAAGGGGTTTTTGCTTGCCTGGCACTTCTGAAGATGATATAGCTCTTCATCGGTGTCATCAAACTCATCGTCGATACGTCGTCTACTGAGAGGGGACAAATACCGACAAACAAGGAAGAACACAATCAATGCAATGCACAATATGATGCATGATCCTGACATGGTAATATGCTGTGTTTTGAGCTAATGCAACTAGCAACAGGTTAAATGAAGTTGGTTTGAATCAAAGATTCAAATTCAAACTCCATATGTGATGGTTTAAATGCCCTTAATATGATTTGCCCTATTCATCAAATATAACTTGTTCTAACATGCATGAAAATGGTACAGATGGATAGGTTGGATTTTTCTGATCATTTTTCATATATAAATTATTTCATTCTGAGCTACGGTTCAATTTATATGAATTTTGGAAGTTTATAACATTTTACGAATTTCTGAATTAGATTTAATCCAGAATTCCTTTCATCGCGTCGACAATGTGTAAGCATGACGTCAGCAGGTCAAAGGGGCTGGTCCGGGTCAAACCTGACCAATGGGGCCCATTGGTCAGTGTTACGTTGCTGGCTTGGGTCACTAACGGGTGGGGTCGGTCAAGGGCCACGTCAACAAGGTCAAACGACGCGTGGTAAATACGGTGATTAGTTAAAACTAAATAGGAATTAAACTATGGTTAGTTTTGGGTGTGGGGCCCTTATGTTAGTGGGTCAGGGGGTTAATTAGCGGGTGATTAGGCCTAACTAGGTGGCCACGTGGGCGGCTAATCGCCGGCGACCAAAAGCACGGCGGTGGCTCGCCGGAGATGCTCGGGTTTGAGCTACGGGCGGCCAAACGAAGCGCTGAAGGGCTCATTGGGAACGCCGCAGAGCGCGATCCAACGGTGGTAGCAGTTTTGCGAGGTGGGCTCTAGCGGCGGCAACGGTCGATGGTGGCCGGAGCTCGGGTGCTCGCGGATTTGGCGCTACGGCCTGCGTTCGAGCAAGTAGCAGGCTAGGGAGGTACTACGCGTTGTTGCGAGTGCAACGGGCACACGCATGGGACCAACTGGTCACCGAAGCGTGGCCGGCGACGAGCTCGTGCGGTGGCACGATTCGGTCTTCAAGGGGGCGACGGCCATGGCAAGAAATCAAGGCGGGGAGGAGGGGGTTTCGGTCCATGAACTCACAAAGGGGGCGATGGGATGGTCAGCGTGCTCGGGGGAGGCCTGGAGGCGACGAAACGACGGCGAAGATCTCCGGCGTCGGGAGGTTGAAGATGATGTCGATGGCGGCGATACAGCGCTTCCCCGGTTGGTTGGCTGGTCGAGGGCGTAGAAGACGTTGTTGCGGAGCTTTTGGGCACGGTGAGGGGTCGAGGGGGGGCGGTGGACGCGGTGATGCTCGTCGGCGCTCTCGGCTGCGCTCTGTTCTTGCGAGAGAGAGGGCCAGAGGGGGATGAGCAAGCGATCGAGGAGGCAAGGGGAGTCGTGGCGCCCTTGGGTGCCTCCAGCAGCAGTGGCAGGAGGTGGGCGCGCAGCGTCTTTGGCGCAGGGCGGCCACACGCTCTCGTCCTCCTGGCGAAGGAGGAAGACGACAAGGAGGAGGCCGGTGGGCTGGGCTGGGCTGGCCAGATGGGCTGTCAGGTGAGCGCTGAGTAATTTCTCTGTCTCTCTCGGGTTTCTCTTTTCTATTTTTCGCAATTGTTTTGACTTAATTAAAATGCTAAGGCATTTTCAAAAACCCTGAAAATAATTGTGGGCTCTGTTTGGAATATTTCCAACAGCCCCCACTTAAGTTCAGAATTATTTGGACATTTAAAATATTATATAGCATTTAATTGTCCAAATTCAAATACGTATGAATTAACTCCAAAATCCAGAAATGTCCTAGAAATGCGTGCATCATTTTTGGAAGAAGTTTTCACCCATTCCAAAATTGATGAACTTTTCTAAAGGCCATTTTGGGTAGATGGAAAAGATTTAATTTGACCCTAGTTGTATTTCATTTGCTGCTAGGGTTTATGAGTCCCCATTTCAAGTTTAATTGAAACTTAGACATGATGCAACACAAGATGCTAGCGCTAAGCATTGCCAGAACTAGGGATGTGACATTCTTGAAGATCTATTTGATGTAATCCTTTTTTCTGGTGTGTTTGTTGGGATCCGATGAATTATGGGCTTATGATAAGATTATTCATGAATATTATTTGAGTCTTTTCTAAGTTCTTATATGCATGATTATTATAGCTTTGTTTCTCTCTCTGATCTATCTGTTTGATTTGGCCAACTAGATTGATTTATCTTGCAATGGGAGAGGTGCTTTGTGATGGGTTCGTTCTTGCGGTGCTAAATCCCAGTGACAGAAAGGGACATGCCACATATTTGTATCATTGCCATTAATGATAAAAATGGGGTTTATTCATATTGATTGGGTTTACTTTGTCTACATCATGTCATCTTGCTTAAGGCGTTACTCCATTCTTTATGAACATAATACTCTAGATGCATGCTGGATAGCGGTCGATGTGTGGAGTAATAGTAGTACATGCAGGCATGAGTTAGTCTACTTGTCTCAGATGTGATGCCTATATACGTGATCATTGCCTTGAATATCGTCATAATTATGCGCTTTTTATTAGTTGTCCAACAGTAATTTGTTTATCCGTCGTATGTTTTTTGTTTGAGAGAGAAGTCTCTAGTGAAAACTATGGCCCCCGAGTCTATATTTATCATATATTAAAAACCAAAAATATCTTACTGCATTTTATTTATTGTTATTTTATTTTGTGTTTTTGTTTATCTATCTATCACTACGAGATTTGATCCTTGCAATTAACCACCAAGGGATTCACAACCCCTTGTTCGGGTTGGGTGCAAGTATTTATTATTTGGTCTGTAGGTGTTGTTCACGAGATCTTGCATGGTTCTCCTATTGGATTGATAATCTTGGTTCTTAACTGAAGGAAATACTTATCCCTACTATATTGCATCGTCCTCTCCTGTTCGAGGAAATCCCAAAGCAGCTCACAAGTAGCACCAATCCGACGGGCGGAGACTGGGTTGTGGCGAGGAGTTTGTATGCCGGCCTTGATCTGGTTCGGTTGTATGGTGGTGGCTGCACCAGTCAGTGATGCGGTAGCTATGGTTCGGGTGGCGGCGCTTGGCGGACGACGGCGTGGTGTGGCTGGTGGTGGCTTGTCGCGAGTGTTTTCGGGGTGGAGGTGGCCAGGACTTGGAGCTTCTGCTCGGAGGGATCAGATTTGGGCCTGAGATGGGTTGGAGCTTGTGTTTTGGATAGGTGGGGGTGGACTCGGTCTGGGTGGTGCCCACAAGCGATGAGGTCCCTGTTACTGCGGGTGCGGTGGTCAATGGTGGTGGTCGGGACACCGCTGCACTGTTGGGTAGATCGGTGTCGAAGGCCACAGACATGGCGTCATGTGAGCTTTCTCAGGAACGGCCGTTGGTAGTCACATGGCGTGCCTCTGCCTCACCAGCGGGACTAGCTGGGTACGCAGGCGTGAGTGCCTCCTACCGTGGAGGTGTCGACCCAAACTTTGGGGCTGAGGTCGAGTTAGGAATGAAAGATGATGCCTTTTACTCTTCCTACCGTGGTTGGTGCACTGTGATGTGCACGGTTGGCCATGTCTCCGACATAGATGCCAAGGCGGCGGCCCGGATGGTGGTCTGCATGGTTGGCTTTCCCTCTTTTTCGTGTAGGCGACGGAAGATGTACCAATGGCTGGCTCGAGCGCGTCCTCTGTCGTTCGTAGTGGTGTCGACCTGATCCGGCTATGGGGATCTAAACTAGTCCCGTTTGTTTTGGAGACCTCGTGATGGCACGGGTGAGCTGCCAAGCAAAAGCTACATGTTTTGGCTCCAACGACGACGACGCTCGCGGGCTTCTGTCGTCGTGGTTCTCCTTTCCTTGTCAGGGTTCAGGACCTTTGTCCACTGTTGACTTGGTAGTTGCGACCCTTAGCGCCGTTCTCTGGGATATGGCAAACCAATTTAAACTTGTCCCTCACTTGATTTTTTTGTTTATCTTTTTTTTACTGCTGACTATCAATGAGTTAGTTACTGCCCGATCGAAATTGAAATGTCGCTTACTATGTCATTAGAGCATCTATAGCCGGACTTGGCAAATCCGGCCCCTCAAACGCCCGCGGACACGCCAGGGCGCGTCTGCGGGCATTGACCGGGCACCCCTCCAATTTCCTTACTTGCAGCCGGACATCTCATACTAGATTCTCAAATCCATACAAAGACATGCAAACTAAATAAACCTACGTACTACGTCGATCACCTAGCTACTCATCGTCGGAGATGTCGATGATATCCGTGCCCAGCTCCGGCAGCATGGGCGGCAGCTGCAGCTCCGGCTCCTCCGGTGTCTACGGCACCTCCGCTCTGGCCTCCTCTTCCTCTATCTCCGCGTCTAGTTCGGCGAAAAGCGCGTCTGACTCCTCCTGCTCCCGCCAGTGGAACGCCCGGTTGGCCTTCACATAGGCCTCATCCTGGATGGACTCCAAGATGGCCTGCTGCTCCGCCATCTCCTTTGACTGGGCGACGACGAACTCCGCCTCCGCCTGCTCCATGTTGAAACCCGATAGCTGCTACTCCGGCTCCTGCTCCTCCGCCTCCTCCACCTCCATCGGGGCCATGTCCACCTCCTCTTCCCCTGGCTATGCCTCCTCCTCCTCCGGCTCCGGCGAGTCCGGAGGCAGCCCGGCAGCGATGCGGGCGGCGCGGGCGGCTTGCCTATCCCGGATCTCCTACTGGATCTCGTAGTGCCGCTCCGACGTCAGCGTGGCGTAGTAGGTGATCTTGCTCCGGACCATGATGGATTGCCGGAGCGTGGGCGGAGCGTCGGACCGTGGGCGGAGCACCGGAGCGGGAGGGGGAGGAGGTGGATGGGCTCGGACTGGAGGCGCGGAGAGGAGGGAGGTGGATGGGTTAGGGTTACGGGACGCTGGCCGTCTTAAATAGCCGGATTTGGTCTTGGGCGGCGAGCCGGAGCGGCACCACGCGGCAACAGACGCGGCGTTCGTGGGACCGCCGGGTTTCCGGGCATTTCTGCGTGGGACCGCTTCGTCAGACCGATGTGGCGGGCGTGCCCGGCCGCCCCATATCCGTCCCATTTTTGGGCTGGATATAAAGGGTGCTAGTCAGCCCGTGCGTTTGAGGATTGTTTAAGGAGTCCGTCTGGGTCAAAAAATCGTGACAGGAGAGTGCCCGGGCGGTCCGCCCGGGCGTATGAAGCGGGTTTGAGAGGTCCGACCGGCTGTAGACGCTCTTAGCCCATATATGTATTCGCATAATACAACAATTTATATGTATTCGCATAATATACAACAATGAAGTTCGTAAATAACCAGTAGTTCGCCACTGGCAGCAGCAGGTGATCGGAGAGTGACCGTCTCTAATACTCGCCCTCTGCTAACGATACGTGCCCTGCCACAGCCGCCGCCGCTAGTAGTATTTCGCTGTACTTTTACACGACGACTACACATTGACTGACACAATGCCACTAGACAAGAACTACACTTGGGCGCCGAGGCGCTGGGTGGCGACCTCACAGCGCGCCGGCGCGAAGCCGACTCGGCCGTTCTGAAGGTCGTACTCCACCCACACGTCCTGCTGGTGGTGGTGCCCGATCACGTACGCCGACATGCCGGCCATGTCCGAGTTCCCGAACGTCAGGCACCACACAGCCTCCTCCCCCTCCTTCCCGCGCCGCTCGCCGGGTACACTGTATAGGAGCTTCTCCCCGGCCACGGCCACCTCCGCGCCGCGGAGTACCAGGCCCACCTCGGGGAGAAGCCGGCTTGCCGCCGACACTCGCTCCTCCGGGCCGCGGAAGCACGCGTCGAACGCGCTCTGGAACACGAAGCCCGGCTCACCGAGCGGGGCGAGCAGAGACCGCGTCTGGTTCAGGAATTCGTCCTTGAGCGCCGCGTAGGCGTCGGCCAGGAGGAAGGTGAACTGCGTGCCGGAGTCCACCATGGTTTGCCCGGCGCCCGTGTGGTCCGGCGTGAGCACGGACTTGGGGATGGGGAGCAGGGCGCGCCCCACGCGGATGCCCTCCAGCTGCACGGAATAGGCCACCCTGTCGAAGTACGGCAGCGGCTGGGAGATCTCTATCAGCGGCGTGTAGTTAAGTGGCGGGGCCGCGCCGCCGTCGCCGCCGAGGAGGAGGATGCCTGGTCCTTGGCCGGGGGCGATACAGTAGGCGAAGCGGAGGGTGCCCGTCTGCGTCACGAAGGAGAGGCTGCCACGGTTCATGCCAAGGAGGCCGGTCGTCGCCTCCGACGGGTCCGTGGCGTTGTTGTTGGTTGCCGTGCTGGAGGAATAGGAGGTGATGCAGCCGAACAGGGCGGGCACGGCCTGCGCGCCGAGGATGAAGGTGTCGGCAACCAGGAGGCCATCAGCCGAGGAGGCGTCTGCGTAGGAGATGGAGACGCGGCAGGCGGTGGACGGCGGCGCGTCACAGAACGGGCGGACGGGCAGGTCACGTCCGCGCCACACGCACGCCGGCGACGAGCAATCGACGGCGCCGTACGTCAACGAAGCTGACGCATTGAACGCCGCAGGCGGCGACACGGAGCTCCCGTTGCAGAGCAGCCAGGAGAGCTCGCTGCCGGTGTCAAGCACCATCGTGACGTTCTGCGGCGGCGTGCCGACAGCCACCGACACCGTCAGGCTCACATTGTGGCGGAACCGCAGCCGGTTCGCCGGCGCTCGCGGCGGCGGCGCCACCTGCTGCAGCCTGAGCGCAAGAAGAACCGCTCCCCCAGCCTTGCCTCCTCTACCGCCGCCGCCAACGCCGTGGCTCGCCGCCTCCGCTCGCGCAAGAAAGAGGAAGAGGAGAACGATAAACGAGTCCATGTCCATTGGCGGGCAGTTTCTACTTTTCTATCCGTGCTCTGCCTGAGGTTGAAAACTTGAAATGAAACTGCAGGTGCTTTGCATGGACCTGCAACCACTGGTCCAAATCCAATCCACGTCTACACCGTGTCGTGCTCCTAATCTGCTTCCATGGAGAGTATTAGCATCTGACCCGTCGTCGTCTCCTCTGCTTCCTGGCGTGTTTTCCGTAAGCACCCGGGTAATGTGTTTGGTGTAGCAGTAGCGGTGGCAGTGGCAGGACGTGCGCCACAGCTCTCTTCTTTACTCCGTGTGGGCTCCGAGAAGGGGACAGGGTCCTGAGGGAGCTCATGAATACGTACTACTCCGGCGGTCCGGCCAGGTACCGCGGCTCGCCAGAGACAACAATACAAGAGGCATCTGCTGCTCGCCGTCGTCGACCAAGACTTTGGGCCTTTCGGGGGCGAGTGGCTTTCAGTGCAGCTGTTCAGGGCAAGGCATTGCCACGGCCTCTTGTTGGGCTTGTCGGAAGGGAAATCTCCCTGTCTGCGGTTGAGAAATCCCTGGTGATAATAGCTGGAGGATGACTGGAACACATGGCGAGAACTCAACCTTTTATGCCTAGACATCCTTCACAGGGAACCTATTACAGGACCGGTTAAACGCCAAACCCACGAGACCATTTTGCCCGTTTTTACCCATGTTCACAGTGCATGATTCTTGCAGAAATCGGCAAATTTCACAGCGGAGCCAGCAACTTGTGCGCCCTTCCAAACGGACTAATGATTCCGGAAGCTACAGTGATCATGAGATGGTGACGGGCATCTTATTATTTGGCGTCGCATGTGACGTGCTCTGCCACAATCGCACCATATGAGATGACAGGCCATGGACCTGCGAACTCGAAACCTTTACCTTTGCGAATTCCGGTGATTGAAAGCACATTTTCAATTTCATACGTGAAAGCGAAGCAACAGCACGGAGCACGCGTGCATCTGACACTGTACCCCATCCGTTCCGGTCGCGGCGGTACCAAATGCATCGTGCAAAGAGAACTGCGCTACCTAGCAACGTGTTGTTTTTTTAGGTGTGAGGACGGGGGCAACTCTAGCAGATCTTTGTGATCTAAAATACTGATGTACCATGGGCTACCAATGCACTAGAAAACTGCTTTGTACAATGGTAGTGATCGATCCAATGGAGGTTTTGATTCATACATGAGCATGATGATGGGTAGGACCATGGGCGTCTTTTTTTTCTTTCGAAAAGGCCAAAGGCCATATATAAAATAAAATCAGTCCTTATAAGAACTTTCTTATGAAAATAAATTTTTAGAGAAAAGGAGGATTTTGAGCCCCCCGGCTCCATTTTATAGATGAGACCAGGAAAGTAGCACCAAACAAGCGAGCTGAACAATCAGCAGGATCGGCGCCCGTTGCATGTCCAAACGACACGGAGCTCCCGTTGCATGTCCAAACGACGAACTAGTAGGAAAAGAAAGAAAAACGCTAATCAACTGAACAATCAGCAGGATCGGCTCTAAACTTAAAGGTTTAGAAAGACACATTAATCCTATTACAAACTTGTGCCCAAATTTGTAACAGCCAGGGCCTCTCTCCTCTGCTCACACTGAAGTTTTTGACTTCCTTCATGCTTTTACTCCCAGCGTCGCATGGCACGCTAGGCAAGCCCCAGTGGCATCGTCTCCTTCACCGTGTCCGTAGGCACACTCTTGAGCTTCTTCCATGGTTTGACTGGCGATCCACCCAGCTCCAGAGGGGTGACCGGGCTGAGCAACGTCGTCTTGCAGGTGCTCGTGAGAGGGCTTCTTGGTGGAGAGATTTGAAAGTTTGGATCCTCTGGTTTTGGAGCGTCATTGAGCTTCAGACGAGAGAGAAGGAGGGAGTAATTGAAGGCACCTTCAGTGCCCTTTTCATCAGCAGCTACCCTGTCATAATTTGGAAAGGAGCTTCTAGGATGGAGGAGATTTTCTGAACAAGCGTCTCCATCTTTGCCAAGGCAGGTCCTTCGAACAAGATCAGCCATCTCCTGACATGTCCTAGCATTCTCCTCCAAACATGTTTCATATCAGTCCATATAGCATTGTTAAAGACATGTGAGTTCCTATTTTTTCACATAGTCCATAGAACACATGCACAGGCTGAATTTAAAGCAATATGCTTCTTATTTGCAGGCCAAAATCTAGCAATGGATCAGGTAATTAGTTCCTATTTCTATACCCATAAAATCTAAGATTCTTGCCCAGATTTGTTTGGCCACCACATATTAAAAAAATAGGTGTGTAATGGATTCTTTTTCAGAGCAATATACACACTCTGGAGCTTTTTCTATGCCTCTCCTGGCTAGGTTGTCTTTAGTCATCAATTTGTTGTGGGAAAGTAGCCATAAAAAGACCTGGACTCTGGGTGGGATTTTTATTGACCACACCGCAGGGATATAAACAGGTTGGACTCCCCTGAAGTTTATGATGCTATAGAGGGAGCCAGTAGTGTATTCCCCCTTAGCTTCATATTGCCAAACAAGAGAATCACCCCCTTCTTGAAGCAGAGTGCTCTCAATGATTTGTTCTAGGGCATACCATTGCTCCATCATAGCAGGTGTAAAAACCCTCCTAAAAGTGAGTTTAATCTCATTGTTGTCCCATATCACAGCTATAGTTGAGCATTGCTGGTGGCATATGGAGTACAGAGGCCAGAATTGGACTGAGAGGGGCGATGTACCAAACCAGATGTCTTCCCAGAATCTGATCTTCTTCCCATCTCCTACCACCCATTTATATCCAAATTTCAAGGCCTTAGCAGCCCACATGACACATTGCAAAATCTGGAGGGGTGTTGGGGTTTACTAGCAAATATATTAGGGGAGTTATTGATCTATTTCCTATCTACTATTAGTTTCCAAAGTTTGCCCTCATCTTTGATGTATCTTTTTACCCAGTTTCCAAGGAGGCAGAGGTTTACATCTCTGATGTTAGGCACTCCTAAGCCCCCATGTTTTTTGCTGATACAAACTAGATGCCAATTGGCAAGGTGGATTTTCCTATTTCCTTCAAAATCATCCCACAAACAATTGGCCATCTGACTATTGATCATGTCAAGATCCCATCTGGGGGATTTGAAAAAAGAGAGGAGGTATATGGGGATGCTGGCTAGGCAAGTCTTAATCAAGATCATCTAGCAGCATAGGAGAGGAGTTTGCCTCTCCATCCAGCCATCCTTTTAAGGATTTTGTCTATCAGTGGTTGTATATCTTCTCTCCTAAGTTTATCAAAGTGTAAAGGAATCCCCAAGTATTTTATTGGGAAGATCCCTATTCTACATCCTAATATATCTGCAAAGGTTTGTGTTTCTTCTGGAGAAAGCGCTATTGGAATGACCTCACTCTTTGAGTAGTTAATTCTCATGCCCGAGACCTGCACAAATCAAGTGAGGACCATTTTCATGTTATTTGTGTTCTGTACATTCTTCTCCATGAAGAGGATGGTGTCATCTGCATATTGTAGGCAGATGACCCCATTGGGGATTGATTCAAAACATAACCCTCTAATTAATTTGTCTGAAGCTGCTTTGGAAAGCATCTTGCTCAAGACATCTACAACCAAATTAAAGAGTAAAGAGGATAATGGGTCCCCCTGCCTCAGGCCTTTTCCTGTAAGAAAGTAGTTGCCTTCGATACCATTAATTTTCACTCCAACAGACCCCATATGAGTGATTTGTTTGATCCAAGTCACCCAAAGGGGGTTGAAGTTCCTTTTTTCTAGGATTTCAATAAGGAAATCTAGGTTAACTTTGTCAAATGCTTTTTCATAGTCTAATTTCAGTACTAGTCCTGGGTTGCCAGATTTGGCAGTGGAGTGCAGCACCTCATGTGCTGTGACTACACTCTCCAGGATGAATCTACCTTTAATAAAGGTTTATTGATTGATAGAAGTAAGTCTATTCATCAACACTACTAATCTATTTGTGAATACCTTGGTGAACACTTTAAAGATACAGTTAATTAAGCTAATAGGCCTACAAATTTTCATGCTGGTAGCCTCTTTTTCCTTTGGGACAAGAGTCAACACCGCAAAGTTTAGCCTATAAAGGTCCAGATCTCCTTTATGGAAATCATCAAACATGGCTATCACATCCTTTTTAATTACTTCCCAGAAGTTTTGGAGGAAAAGAAATGCTAGATCATCTGGACCAGGGGCTCCATCTGGATATGATCCAAAGATGGCCTCCTTTATTTCTCCTTCAGAGAAAGGTTTTTGTAGAGTTTGGTTTTCTAAGTCACTGACTTTCTCCTCATCAGCAAAGAAATTACTATTAATTCTAAACCCTTTTCTATCTTCTTTCTTAAAAAGGTCCTTATAGAAGTTTGTGGCTATATCCAACATGTTTTTAACATCAGTAGTAGTGCCATTAGGCCCTTCTAGCTTACTAATCAGGGTTTTTCTTCTCCTCTGGTTTGCAACAGCCTAAAAATATTTAGTGTTCCTATCCCCTTCAAGGATATCTCTATCCCTGGATCTTTGTCTGGCTTTAACTTCTTCTACAAGCCATAGGTTACGGAGTCTAGAGAGGAGTTCTTTCATCCTCAAATTCTCTGCCTCAGAAAGCTGCACGGTTTCTGACTTAATATCTAGTCTGTCATATTCTTCTGTTAACTCCTCTTTAGTTTTCCTAATCTCAGCATCTACATTTCTACTCCATCCCTTACTAAATTTCCTAAACCTTCTCACTTTCTCCTGCCAAATGTCAATGGTGGTGGTACTTTTGACAGGGGCAGACCAGTTTTTCTCTGCAAGCTCTTTAAATTCAGCCCTAAGTAACCACCATTTCTCAAATTTATAGCTTGAGCTTTTTGGGGTACTATCTATGTCAGAGTCCCACGGAATAGGAGTGTGATCACTACCAGTCCTGGGGAGAGCTTGAGAGCTACTTAATGGAAATCGAGCATCTAGTTCGGTGGTGCAAAAAACCCTATCTATGGTGCTCATGACCAAATTATCCTGGTTATTTGCCCAGGTGAATTGCCTACCAAACATTTTAATTTCTAGCAGGCTCCAAATTTCAATCCAGGCATTGAATTTCTTACTCCAACTATGGTTGATCTTACCATTGTTCTTATCTTTCTAATATCTAACCAAGTTAAAATCTCCCCCAATAATAGTGGGTTGGTGATCATAACAAACTATGGAGTTTAGAGATGAATTCATCCTTGCCCTCATCATATGGTGATCCATAGACAGCTATGAACCTGAAAGTTTTTTCACTTGTCTTATGCATTAGGTTGCATGAGACAGAGTATTTGAGGGACGTCCAACTAATAATATCAAAAACATCTACATCTACTCCCACTAACACACCACCTGAAGTGCCTTCAGCAGGTAGGTGATGCCAAATGTAAGGTTTATCCCCACTAATAGACTTTAGAAAGGAAGTAGAAAGTTTGTCTTTCTTTGTTTCTTGAAAAGCCACTATACTAGGTCTATGCTTAGCAAAGGACTCAATAATGTAGGGTTTTTTCCCTGGAGTTGTTATCCTTCTAATATTTCAGAATAAAGCATTCATTGCAGCATGTTTTTCCTAGGGTGCTTGCCCCGTCCTTTTTTGGAGACTAGACTCCACAACACACTCTGGTCCATGTGCTCAGAGGGGATTATATTCAATCCTGAGGGAATATCAGGTGAAATACATTGGTCTATGAGGTTTTCTTGGGTAGGGAGCCCTTCAGGTCCCTTTGCCCAAGAGGTTTTTGTGAGTCTAGGGTAGTCATTCAGGCTATTGATGTCTGGGGGCCCTTCAGGCCTCTCCTCTACTTGATATAGACTATTTTTACTCTCTATCTTGTTTTTTTAGTACCAGTAGAGCCGATGTGCAATTCAGAATTTTTTTGACTAGTTTTTTCTGCATTTTGTCCTTCAGACAAAGGCAGAGAATTACTAGAGCTAGTTTCTACAGGAACATTGTAGCTAGTATCTATCTCTACCCCTATTTTCTGAGCTACTTCAAGAAAATTAGGGTTACTAAAGAGCTCAAAAGAGTTTTTAACAATGGTACCTTGAATGTCTTTCTTTGAGACTTCCAAATTCTGCACTTTTTTGGTATTGACTGCGATTTCCAACATGGATCTACCCCCCACTTCAACCCTGTTGCTCTTCCCGAATGCTTGTATTGGGCCCCGTTTGCTTTTCTCTTCTCTGGTCTCATGCTGAGTCATTGTCTCATCATGTGAAGGCCGAGAACCGAAAGCATTTCCTGGGTTGAGCTGAGGACTGAAAATCACCTCTTCTTCATCTCCAGCTATAGCTTCACCATCTTCTGTTAGCAGGTCTTCCATCTCATCCTCATCCTCTTCCAGTTCCATCCCCTGTAGGATGTTGTAGCTCTGCTCCACATTGAGTGGGTCTTGTAGCTGCTTGAGATAGTCAAACACCTTCTGTTTGGAGTTCTGGCTTGAGGTGCTGTTGGTAGATTTGTTGCTCTGGAGGGAGGGAGTGGATCCTCCTCCAATGTTTCCCTTTTCTCTATTGGTATTTTCTTCCTCCCTTTTGGATTTCTCCATCTTGTTGCCATTTGCATTGTCGGTTAGTTCATCCTCTAATATATTATCATTTTCTGGGTCTTCTTCTGGTGGTTCTACAATGATACCAATCCTGAACAGTTTGTCACATATGCCAACAGCCTTTCAGGGCGGATTTTTGTATGATCCTTGCATTTGATCTTGATTTTGACTACCTCAAAGAATGATTTGAAGTTTCCTTGCCAATCAATATCAATCAGGGTCCCAAAGACAGATGCAAACTGCTCCAAGACTGCCCACTCAGCCTAGGATGGTGCAACCCCATCCAGTTGAAGCCAAACCTTCTGCAATTCACTATGATGTTCTAGGGCTTCTTTCCACACTTCCACATTCACTATGACTCCTATCTCAGGCTGGCCAAATAGAGGATATATAGCCACACTTTCTACTGAGATGTGAGGAGGAAATTTCACCAAGAAAGTCTAATCATCAAGCATCCTTATCTGCCATGGACAATTGGTTTTGTAAATCAGAGAGAAATTGTGAGCCAGTTCCTTCTTTGTAACATGTCTTGATTCCACATAGACCATTCCTATATTCCTCTTAGTTCCAATGTGTTGTTCATTCACATCAGGAACATCAATTTGGTGATAGCCAAGCCCAAGGGCTCCACTGCCAACAAATTTTGCAGGGTTCCTTGGCTTCTTTCTTACTGGGCAGTCCTCTACCTTATGTGTCACCACTTTACAGATGAAACAGATAGGTGGCTTGGGGTAGTTGGTCTTGTGGTGTCCTGGTTCCCCACAACTATAGCAGATGACATCTACATATTCTGTAGCATTCAGCTCATCAAACTTGTTGACAAGTTGCTTTGCCTTGTTCATGTTTCTTCCCTTCTTTTGTTGGTTGCCACCAGCAGAAGTACTGAACCCTTGCTCCTGTGTTGTACTTTTCTGCTTCTGCTTCCCAAAATTCTGCCCCAGCTGCCCTTTCTGCTGTTGGTTGCCAAATTGTCTGTCAGATGAACCTGCTTCTGGATTTTGTCCACCACCCCAAGCACTAGGAGGACCTCTCCACTGGTTCATCTATGGACCTGCTTGGGGGAGGGAGGTCCATATTGAGGATCAAACTGGGGCCAATTACCTGGGGGTGGATCACCAAGATCCCCTGATGGCCCCCCTATTTGTTGTTTCTAGGGTTTCCTCCCCTCTCGCGGCCACGCCCTCGCTGCCATGATTCTGATTTCTTCGCGCAGCTTCGGATCTATGCCTTTGAGGATGGTGGGTGCAGGTAGGGTGGTGGAATCGCCTCCTGAGGCCGGGTGGCAGTCGGCGGCGGCGAACGAGCGGGCTAGGGTTAAGTCTCTCCTGATCCAGACAAAGAGGGGAGGAGGATCGGGATTGAGAGGCCCCCACGGTTGCCCGTAATGTTCACGTAGAGCCAGGTCGTCTTCCCCACCCGGCCCGCTTTCCATGTCAGCAATCTTTATCCCTTTTCCATACGCGCTGATCTGTGGGCCTTGGTTGTCATCCCCCATGGCAAGCTCAGGAGCGAAATACTCCCGCCCAGGAGTGATCGGCTTCAGTGAACAGCGACTACAAACCAATTTTGGATGGCCAGGAGGGTTGATTTCTGCCCTGAATTCGAGGCAGCATCGAGCTATGTTCTGGTGTCCTGCCCATCGAAGTGGAGTGGCGAATTCAAACCTCAGAAGCTCTGAATCCGGCGAGCCCGTAGTCCTCTGCTCCAATGGTGGAGTGGAGACACAACTCCTCAACGGCGAGCTCAATTCTCCAGAGACCAAAATGCCCGCCACTTCGCTCTCTGCTCCGGGAGGTGTGAGTGCATCTCTGCCTTTGCCCATGCAATTACCTCTTCTGGAGAGGAGGAATCCATGGGGATCATCCGGGCCAACTCCTCCAGCGTTGCTTCCACACAAATCCGCGTTACCAGCTTCCTCGAGGTGTCCTTGCGCCCGGTCTTCGCATTGTCCTCTCCATCCTCACATGGTGCCCCTCTTCCATCTCCCTCTCCTCTGTTGAGATCCTCCCTTCATTCGCAGGGTCACCCAGATCCGTGGATCTGAGACGCCTCATCGTTGCGGGGAGGCACTCCTGAGAGTATGGGAGCGGCGGTGGAGGGCACGCGCATAGCGGTGGTGGTGGTGGAGTCAGGTGCAAGGGTGCCCGACGGCAGTGATGGTGGCGGTGGTATCTGGATGTGGTCGTGGCGAGGGGAATCGCCATCAGGCGCCCACACCTTCACTGGTTTTCCCTGCATCTTTCTTATGAGAATAAAAGAATTACACACAAGTCCTTGCAAAAATCAGTACCGTCTTCTTTCTGCACCACTGGTGACGTGCCATGAGTAAAGTTCGTTGTCACCACTGGGCCTCCATCTCACCAGGGCAAACCTTGTTGAAACCCATGAGCATGTAGAAGCAATAGTTGGTAAGTCGTTGATGTAGATAAGAAGACATCAGTGACCGCAAACTGGATAGATCGTCGTCCCGAAGGAGCCGGCACCAAGGAGGGACAGAAGATAATTCTAACTCCGGCCAGACAAATGAGGGGGACACAAACCTCACAAGTTCCCCAATGAAGCCGTTCTCAAGTGTAACAAGTCAGGAGCTTGGCATGGTCTGTTCTTCGGTGATCCTTAATCACAACCCATTTTAGACTTTGTGTGTGAAAGAATCGATATAGTCGACTAGAGAGGGGTGAATAGACGAATAACCATTTTAGTCTCCTTTCCAATTTCAAGGGATACAATAAGAATATAGGTATCTAGATATGCAACTAGGCCGACAACCTATTTGGCAAGCTTACAAAGAACAACAAGCTAGCTAAGACACACAATAAAGATAGCTTGCAATAAGTAAGTGAAGAGAAAAATAACCACAAATGGAAACGATGATGTTATTCCCGGAGTTTCCTCCTGTGAGGGAGGTACGTCTCTGTCACAGAGGTGTGACTAACCGTTTTTAGTATCTTTTCCAATTTTAAGGGATACAAAAAGAATATAGGTCATCTAGATATATGCAACTAGGCCAACAACCTATTTGGCTAGCTTACGAATAACAACAAGCTAGATAAGACACACAATAAAGATAGCCTGCAATAATTAAGTGAAGAGAAAAATAAACCACAAATGGAGACGATGATGTTATTCCCGGAGTTTCCTCCTTTAAGGGAGGTACGTCTCTGTCGCAGAGGTGTGACAACACGATGCTCAGCAAGCGCCATAATGGCTCACCTTATTCTCTGCATGCCATCGCACAATCTAAGGTGCCAGGATCCACTACATGGTGCCCTTGGCGGCGATGGCTGGACCTTCACAAACAAGGTTGGAGCAATCTGCACAACTTAATTCAAGCCTCCCAACACTATAATGAAGCCTTACACCACAATGACTGAGCTTTGAGGTGACCTCTTCTGTCTAGGCTGCCCAAACACCAAAAGATAACAAGATTGAAAGAATCGAGAAGAGGTGTCTAGAGGGGGGTGATTAGACCCTCAACAAGTAAAGATAGCAGTTTTTAAGTTAAGGTTGGAGATAGGCACAATTTTAAGCATTCACAATACATTTCAAGCAAGCACGGCAAGAGTATATGAGCAGCAGAAAGTAAAGCATGCAACTTGCAAGAAAGTAAAGGGATGGGATTGGAGTGTGCAAACCCAATTTGAGTTACGGAGATTTTTGGCGTGGTTCCGATAGGTGGTGCTATCGTACATCCACGTTGGTGGAGACTTCAACCCACGAAGGGTAACAGTTGCGCGAGTCCACGGAGGGCTCCACCCACGAAGGGTCCATGAAGAAGCAACCTTGTCTATCCCACCATGGCCATCGCCCACGAAGTACTTGCCTCACTTGGGTAGATCTTCATGAAGTAGGCGATCTCCTTGCCCTTACAAACTCCTTGGTACAACTCCACAATCTTGACAGAGGCTCCCAAGTGACACCTAACCAATCTATGAGACACCACTCTCCAAAAGGTAATGGATAGTGTGTTGATGATGAACTCCATGCTCTTGTGCTTCAAATGATAGTCTCCCCAACACTCAACTCTCTCTCACAGACTTGGATATGGTGGAAAAATGATTTGAGTGGAAAGCAACATGGGGAAGGCTAGAGATCAAGATTCTTGTGGTTAGATTGGAATGTCTTGGTCTCAACACATGAGTAGGTGGTTCTATCTCAGAAAATGAGTAGTGGAAGTGTAAGCACGTTTTGATGGCTCTCTCTCAAATGGAGAAAGGGGGTGGAGGCGTATATATAGCCTCCACAGAAAATCTAGCCGTTACACATAATTTTCCAAACTCGGTGGGACCGAATAGTGAAACTCGGTTAGACCGATATGGTTCAAAATGTGAACGTTAGAGTTTTCGGTGGGACCGTGATACGTCTCCAACGTATCTACTTTTCCAAACACTTTTGCCCTTGTTTTGGACTCTAATTTGCATGATTTGAATGAAACTAACCCGGACTGACGCTGTTTTCAGCAGAACTGACATGATGTTGTTTTATGTGTAGAAAAGAAAAGTTCTCGGAATGTCCTGGAAATCCACGGAGGCACTTTTTGGAATTAATAAGAATTTTTGGCGAAAGAATTCGTGCCATGGGGCCCACGGCCTGTCCACGAGACAGGGGGCGCCCCCCCAGGGCGCGGCCCCCTATCTCGTGGGCCCCTGGACCTCCTCCGACCTCAACTCCAACTCCATATATTCTGTCTCGGGGAGAAAAAAATCAGAGAGAAAGTTTCATGGCGTTTTACGACACGGAGCTGCCGCCAAACCCTAATCTCTCTCGGGGGGCTGATCTGGAGTCCGTTCGGGGATCCGGAGAGGGGGATTCATCGTCGTTGTCATCATCAACCATCCTCCATCACCAATTTCATGATGCTCACCGCCGTGCGTGAGTAATTCCATCGTAGGCTTGCTGGACGGTGATGGGTTGGATGAGATTTACCATGTAATCAAGTTAGTTTTGTTAGGGTTTGATCCCTAGTATCCACTATGTTCTGAGATTGATGTTGCTATGACTTTGCTATGCTTAATGCTTGTCACTAGGGCCCGAGTGCCATGATTTCAGATCTGAACCTATTATGTTTTCATGAATATATGTGTGTTCTTGATCCTATCTTGCAAGTCTATAGTCACCTATTATGTGTTATGATCTGACAACCCCGAAGTGCCAATAATCGGGATACTTCTCGGTGATGGCCGTAGTTTGAGGAGTTCATGTATTCACTATGTGCTAATGCTTTGTTCCGGTTCTCTATTAAAAGGAGGCCTTAATATCCCTTAGTTTCCGCTAGGACCCCGCTTCAACGGGAGGGTAGGACAAAGGATGTCGTACAAGTTCTTTTCCATAAGCACGTATGACTATTTACGGAATACATGCCTACATTACATTGATGAATTGGAGCTAGTTCTATATCACCCTATGTTATAACTATTGCATGAGGAATCACATCTAGCATAATTATCCATCATTGATCCATTGCCTACGAGCTTTTCATATATTGTTCTTCGCTTATTTAATTTTCCATTGCTACTGTTACAACTACTACAAAAACCCCCAAAACATTTATCTTTACTTCTGCTACCGCTACTATTATTATCATACCACTTTTTGCTACTAAACACTTTGCTGCAGATACTAAGTTATCCAGGTGTGGTTGAATTGACAACTCAACTGCTAATACTCAAGAATATTCTTTGGCTCCCCTTGTGTCGAATCAATAAATTTGGGTTGAATACTCTACCCTCGAAAGCTGTTGCGATCCCCTATACTTGTGGGTTATCAAGACTAATTTTTGGCGCCGTTGCTGGGGAGCATAGCTCTATTCTTTGAGTCACTTGGGATTTATATCTGTTGATCACTATGAAGAACTTGAAAGACGCTAAAACCAAGATTTTGCCCTCAACTACAAGGGGAGGTAAGGAACTGCCATCTAGCTCTGCACTAGATTCTCCTTCCATTATTAGTAGGCTTGCAACACCTAAACATGCTACTGCTATGAATTCTGATATGTCGCATGTTATTGATGATGCCACTTCTGCTATGCATGATGAAACTACTTCTGTGCATGATACTACTTTGCCATTAGGTGAATTTCTTGATGAATAACTTGCTAGATTTAGGGGGAATGAAATTATTGAAGATCCTATTACTGATGATAGTGATGATGAAGGTCCCCCCAATGATTATGTATTACCTGTTGTTCCTAAGGGTTATGTTATGAATGAAAAAGCTGTTATGGAAATTCTTGCTTGCAATGATAGAAATGATCTTAAGAAATTATTAGCTGAATGGAGGCAGCAACCTCTTAATGCTAGAATGAAACCCGATCCTGCTTTTGCTACTTCACCTATCTGTGTTACTGACAAGGATTATGAATTCTCTGTTGATCCTGATATTATTTCTTTAGTTGAATCTGATCCTTTTTATGGCCTTGAATTTGAAACTGTTGTGGCACATCTTACCAAGTTGAATGATATAGCCACCCTGTTTACTAATGATGAGAAGTCTCGCTAATTATATATCCTAAAGATATTTCCGTTCTCATTAAAGGGTGATGCTAAGACTTGGTATAATTCTCTTGCTCTGGCTGTGTGCGTAGTCCCGTGATATGATTTATTACTTCTCGCTAAATATTTCCGCTCGGAAGAAACAAGCTGCCTTATGGAAATATATAATTTTGTGCAAATCAAAGAAGAGAGTCTCCCACAAGCTTGGGGAGGCTTACTGATTATTGAATGCTTTGCCGATCATCCTCTTAAGAAAAATGAAATACTTGATATCTTTTATAATGGACTAACCGATGCTTCCAAGGACTACTTGGATAGTTGTGCGGTTGTGTTTTCGAGGAAAGAACAATGACGAAGCTGAAATATTATTGAATAATATGTTGACTAACGAAAATAATTGGACTCTTTCCGAGCCAGCCTCAAGTAATTCTGAACCAATTAAGCCAACTCTGAGCCTATTCCTAAACCCACTCAAGAAGAGAGGTGTTTTATTTCTCGGTCTCAAGATATGCAAGAGGCAAAGAAATCAATGAAAGAAAAAGGTATTAAAGTGAAGATGTTAAGAATTTACCTCCTATTGAAGAAATACATGGTCTTAATTTATCATGAAGAACCACATTGTCTTGATAACCCGACACATGTAGTAAAGGTAAATTCTCTCTATAGATATGATAAAGTTGAAATACCTCTACTAAATTTCATAGCCCATGCTTAGATGAATTTGATGACTTTATGGCTAGACAAGAAAGTTTTAATGCTTATGTTAGTAGAGAGTTAAAGAATAATGCTTTCGAGATAGGGCGAGGTGATAATCGGCTAGAGTAAAGATGAACTTCACCGCACAAAATATACTTCTATGGTTGCTACTCAAGCTGAGCAAGTACTTAAAGCTCAAAATGATTTGCTTGATGAATTAAATAATAAAATGACTTTGTTGTTAGAGTGGCTACTAGAACTGGTAGAATGACTCAGAACCTTTGTATCCTCGAGGGCCACCCTAAGAGAATCGAGCAAGATTCTCGGAGAAATAATTTAGAGGCACCTAGTTCTTCTAGAAAGAAGAAAAGAAAAATGATAGGACTTTGCATGCTTCTAGTGAACCCTCAGTAGACACACGAGAATCCCAATGATATTTCTATTTCGATGCTTAAACTCAATCGGTGATGAACATGAACCTAGTGATAATGTTAATGATAATGTTCATGTTGATGCTCAACCTAGCAAAGACAATGATGTAGAGATTGAACCTGCTTTGTTGATCTTGATAACCCACAATCAAAGAATCAACGTTATGATAAGAGAGATTTTGTTGCTAGGAAGCACGGTAAAGAAAGAGAACCATGGGCTCGAAACCCATGCCCTTTCCTCCTAAACCATCCAAGTCAAAGGATGATGAGGATTTTGAGCGCTTTCTTTGAAATGATTAGACCTATTTTCTTACGTATGCGCTTAAGCGATATGCTCAAAGTAAATCCTTATGCTAAATATATGAAGGATATCATTACAAACAAAAGAAAGATACCGGAAGCTGAAATTTCCACCATGCTTGCTAATTACACTTTTAAGGGTGGAATACCAAAGAAACTTGGAGATCCGGGTGTTCCAACTATACCTTGCTCCATTAAAAGAAATTATGTTAGAACTGCTTTATGTGATCTTGGAGCCGGAGTTAGTGTTATGCCTCTCTCTTTATATCGTAGACTTGAATTGAATAAGTTGACACCTACTGAACTATCTTTGCAAATGACTGATAAATCAACTGCTATACATGTCGGTATTTGTGAGGATGTGCCTGTTGTGGTTGCAAATGTCACTATCTTAACGGACTTTGTTATTCTTGATATTCCCAAGGATGATAGTATATCTATTATCCTTGGTAGACCTTTTCTTAATACTGCAGGGGCTGTTATTGATTGCAACAAAGGCAATGTCACTTTTCATGTTAATGGTAATGAGCATACGGTACACTTTCCGAGGAAACAATCTCAAGTTCATAGCATCAATTCTATTGAAAAAAATTCCAACTATCATTTTTGGAGGTTTTGAATTTCCTCTCCCTACTGTCAAGAAAAAGTATGATATTCTTATTGTTGGGAATTTTTCATATCCCTGTTGAGGTAACTTAGTGTTATTCGAAATTTCTCCAGTTCCATGTTATTCGGAATGAATTTGTTAACAAGACTTGATCAACCTTGTTAGTGGATTCATCTTGATGATCACGAGATGGATGAAACTAGAAGGCACAACCTTCTGTACCCTCTTTTTACTTTCTGTTATTTAGAATAAATAAAGCAAAAATAGTATTATCCGTCTGTTCTCTGAATTATCCGTGCATTAAAAATTGTCCGAAAATAAAAGTGCTCCAAATGCCCTGCAAATTTAGTATGATTTTTTCTGGAATATCTGAGGATTTTATGCACTGAAAACACTGCAGGAGGGCCAAGCACCAGGCCACAAGAGTGGAGGGCGCCCCCTTGTAGGGCGCGCCCCCTGTCTCGTGGGCCCCTGGTGGATCCCCTCCACTTATGCCAGCACCCACACACTTCATCTTCTACCCAAAAAATTCTCCATCCAGCTCAAGCCCGAGTTCTAGCTCGTTTTGCTGCGCTTTCGATCTCTTAGCTCAAAGCTCCATTTACAAAACTGCTTTTGGAGATTGTTGCTTGGTATGTGACTCCTCCATTGGTCCAATTAGTTTTTGTTCTAGTGCTTTATTCATTGCAAATTTGTGCTGCATAGGTGCCCATGTTCTTGAGCTTGCATGTTAAATTTTTGAGGTCCCAAGCAATTCCAATGCATGATATAGGCTCTAGGCACTTGTAGGAGTAGTTGCTATCAATCTTTTAGTTTTATCCACTTTTATTTTGAAGTTACTAAAATTTCAGAAATTTTCAAAAAATGTTAAGGAGGCTCTTTAAAGGCTCTTCTAGCCAAAGCTCTAAGGAAAAACAAGACAAAGAGAAGGAAAAACCCAAGTATAGTCTTCCTCGCTTAGCGGAAGTACGGTCGTGTGAATGGCCGTGTGAGGATTTCTTGAAAGAAGCCGGAATTCATTAAGACTTTTATACTCTAATCGAGACTGCAGGCCTCACCGGTTTCATCAACGACCGAATCGATCAGTATCTCTTACTTACCAATACTTTCATGCAAAACTTTTATTATTATCCTAAGAAGTCACCGCCTGCAGTATCATTTCATTTATATGATGAATTCAAAGAAATGTCTTTACGTCATTTTTGCGCGGTATGTAGGATACCTTATGAGGGAGAATTAGAGGAACCCCATCGTGAAGATGTGGATGGCTTCGTTAAAACTATTGCTGTAGAAGAGCCAAAGAAGGGCTCTGAGGCAAAAGTCTCTAGCATACACTTTCCTGTTTTACGCTACTTTACCATATTTGCTAGTAGATGCTTGATTGGTCGTGGAAATAGTGGAAATTTGAGCGTTCCAGATATTATTATTCTTCAACATGCTTTGCTGGGAGACAACACTTTTAGTATGGGTGTCATCGTTGCTAAACGGCTAGCCCTGAATCGTACAAAAGGCCCCATATTTGGAGGTATCTATGTTGCACGTCTTGCTGAACATTTTCAGATACCCATCAGGCAGCATGAGGAGGAGGAGACAAAATTACCTCCTCACATTTTAGATTACAAGAGCATGGTAGCACATACGGTTATTGTTGACAATGAAGATAAGATGCTCTTGTATAGACTTAGATTCAATAAGAAACACTTTGAGTTTATTATTTTCATGCACCTCTGTTGTTTGATTTGCTTGCAGAAAGTCGTCTTGTCACGCCGGAAGCGGTGAACAATCACCTAGCTCAAGCTTTTACTCAAGAACCTGAACCTGAGCCGGAACCTGAGCTGGACCCTTATCGTGCATCATCTGTCCAGTGGGATCCAGAGATGACCAGCCAGTGGTATCCTGATTATACCTCCCACTACACCGGAGAGAGTAGCGGCGGTCCTTGGTATTAAACCAACTTAGGCCAAAAGCCTAAGCTTGCGGGAGTACGTATTTCTCACCGACTTTACATTCATGTTCACACACTAGTTGTCGGTGCTCACACTTTTTCATTGTATTATCCATGCTAGTTAAATTTCTTTTTCTAGTTTTCTTCTTGTGTGTTTGATAAACCTTGAGAAAAACAAAAAAAATAGTTAGTTTAATTTCCTTGCTTGTAGTAGAAATTAAGATGAAAACCCAAAAAGATTTCTCGTTCTTCTTTTACTTGTTGGGAGCTTTCCCTTGTAAATAGTTTTATTTTCTTTTCTTTCTTTTGGGGGGTCGAGAAGACCTTATTGAAAATGCTTAGTGGCTCTCATATGCATGATTGTTTATTTAACTTAGAGCCCATATTACCTTGTCTTCTCTCTTGAGTTGAATGCTTGCAGATTCCAGCTTAGTCCAATGCACGTGCACTCTTATTATTATACACATCGTCCGGTTGTGCAAGTGAAAGGCAATAATGACGATATATGATGGACTTATTGGGATGAGAAAAGCTGGTATGAACTCGACCTCTCTTGTTTTTGTAAATATGATGATTCATCGTTCCCGAGTCAGCTATTATGAAGTAAATATATTTGCAATGACATTTAGAGATTATAGTTGCTTGTGCCATGCTTGATTAGCTATGAGTTATAATGGTTTACCTTGTGTGCCAACATGCTATTAGAATGATTATGGTGTGATATGATGAGATGGTATCCTCCTTTGAATGTATTAAGTGACTCGACTTGGCACATGTTCACGCATGTAGTTGAATCAAATCAACATAGCCTTCATGATATTTATGTTCATGGTGGATTATATCCTACTCATGCTTGTACTCGGTGTGAATTAATTTTAATGCATGTTTACGACTGTTGTCGCTCTCTCAGTTAGTCGCTTCCCAATCTTTTGCTAGCCTTCACCTGTACTAAGCGGGAATACTGCTTGTGCTCCAAACTCCTTAAACCCCAAAGTTGTTCCATATGAGTCCACTATACCTACCTATATGCGGTATTTAACTGCCGTTCCAAGTAAATTTGTATGTGCCAAACTCCAAACCTTCAAATGAAATTATGTTTTGTATGCTCGAGCAGCTCATGTTTCAACTAGGGCTGCCTATATCTTCCATGCTAGGTGGGTTATTCTCAAGAGGAGTCGATTCCGCTCCTCATTCACGAGAAAGGGACGGTGTCGGTGTCAAAACCGGCGGATCTCGGGTAGGGGGTCCCGAACTGTGCATCTAGGCGGATGGTAACAGGAGACAAGGGACACGATGTTTTACCCAGGTTCGGGCCCTCTTGATGGAGGTAAAACCTCACGCCCCTGCTTGATTAATATTGATGATACTGGGTAGTACAAGAGTGGATCTACCACGAGATCAAGGAGGCTAAACCCTAAAGCTAGCCTATGGTATGATTGTTGTAATGTATGTTGTGTCCTACGGACTAAAGCCCTCCGGTTTATATAGACACCGGAGGAGGCTAGGGTTACACAGAGTTGGTTACAATGGTAGGAGATCTACATATCCGTATTGCCAAGGTTGCCTTCCACGCCAAGGAAAGTCCCATCCGGACACGGGACGGAGTCTTCAATCTTGTATCTTCGTAGTCTTGGAGTCCGTGGGCGATGATAGTCCGCTGTCCGGACACCCCTAGTCCAAGACTCCTCAAGAGCCCCTAACCAGGCTTCAATGACGATAAGTCCGGCGTATATAGTCTTGGCGTTGCAAGGCGGGTTCTCCTTTAAGTTCCACGCATCGGCCGAAGAGTGTCCGGCTTTCTCATAAATGCTGTGCTTCTTGGCTTCTACGCCCAATAATGGCCTTCCTCCACGTGTCGCACGAATGCGAAAAGCCAGGGTGTTTTTTACGTTTCACCCCCTAGTCGTGCAAGTCATCCGCCTACAAAAGAGGCAAAAATCCAGATCCAAATCACACCATCTCCCTTCCGCGAATACTCATCGGAGCGCCTTTGACCCAACAACCCATTCCACCATGGACCGTCGGCGCGGCTCCTCTTCTCGTGCTCCCAGCCCACCGCCAGGAGATTGGAGGAGATGCTCTGTTCCACACAACGAGCTAGTGAAGCTCCAAGCGGGGGGATATCTCCCTCCGGCCTTCATGGTCCCGGTTCGAGCCGGGCTGGCCACCTACCAAGGTGGGAAGCAAGCGGAGGCTACCCCAAGTCCCAAAAAAGGGGAGCGGGTATGCTTTGTCCCCTATCTAATAAGGGGACTCGGATTTCCTATACATCCGTTCCTCCGCGGGCTCCTGGAGTTCTACGGACTCAGCTCCATCACCTCACACCCGCCCTCATCACGCATGTCGCGGGTTGCGTAGCTCTTGCGAGCTGTTCTCGGGCATCGAGCCCCATTTTATGCTGTGGAAGAGGCTGTTCGCCTCGCACCACTGTTCTCATGAGGGATCTATATATCAAGTGGGCGGCGCCGAAGTATGGCGCATTGCGGGACCGGATATCCATCCGAACCCCTAAGAAGGCGTCCAAGACTGGCCTTCGGAATGGTTTTACATAGAAGACGCTCCACTGCCGGACCCAGTCCGGGTCGGCCTCCCGGAGTTCAGTGCTGCTCCTCTGAAGAAACACCTTAGTTGGCGTCCGCGGAGTCCCCAATTGGAGGAAGACAAGAGCGTCCATTACCTGATGGGCCGAATAAGATTACTAGCCCATTCCGGATTGACCATGACCGGGATCATGGCAATATGCATCATGCGGGGAGTACAGCCACTGCAGTACAGGGGCCACCCCATGTGGGATTTCAACGGGGAGGACGACGCCACCCGCCACGGCCGCAAAGGGCCGGATTCAACCGTGGACCTGGTGCAGATCCTGTCCGGCCTGTACAAGGGGGAAAAGGAGGACTTCCTCCGAACGAACCCTCTGAATGGGTTTTCCATGAACAACCCTCGGGGCTGGGTAAGCGAACACTTTTAAGGGCTCAACCCGTGCTTTTAGAGTTTAAGCTTACACTATGTCTTGGCGCAGAACTGCGCCGATTGTGGAGGACATGATAAGTCCGGCTCCGCAACCCGAGGATCCAGGAGATCCTAAGATCCGGCCTCCGGAGAGGATCCGGATATCAAGGTGGAGCTGATTGACGGGTGTTTCACCAGCAAAGCATGGACAACGCTTTGAGTCGCCATTACGGCGGACTACCCCGGATTATATCCGCTTCCTGTGTGATTGTGACCGAGGTTGGACACCATTATTTCTTCCTTGCCCATTTCGACCTTCGCGAACGATGGTGTTTTACAGAAGCACCTTCAAGGCGGAAGCGAACTGCGGCGGCCGACCAACAAAGGCGGTCCGGACCAAAGAAAGCGGAAAAGGAGCGCGGCACGGACCGAAATGTCGCCGCAAAGGTATAGCTCATATTTCAATATTCAGAGCAACGTTCCTAGGAAGCGTCTGAGTGCTCATGATCCTTTATAGGAGAAAAAGCGCCCGCCGGACTGCGGGCATAGAGGTTGCCAATCCGGCCTATACCGGCCAGGCTCCAGCGCCCGGTCAGGAGGGGGAGGCAAGCGCAAGGGGCGGGCCGGGTACTCCTCCAATGGAGGATGCCGACCGACTGTCCGCCACCAAGTCGGAGGTGGAGAGCGCCATGAACCATAGGCGCCGTCGGACAGTATTTCATGAAGCATGCTTCTCCCCTGAGGCGCTGGACGCCTTTAATGCGGGGGACGCGCACCTCCGTGCTGCACAAGATGGTTTTACCAGAGCCACGGAGCAGTATGTAAAAGACATACGGGTAAGGGAATTTAATGGTTATATATGCCAGTAGCCCCCGAGACTTAAAGTAGTTATGTTAACTGATTTAAGGATCATTTGAAACGCAGGTTCTTACCGAGAAGAATGCCCAGCTGTCTCAGGAGCTGCAAGAATGCAAGGCCCACCTTGAGGCCGCACTTGCTGCCGTAGGAGGGAACACAGAGGCCCCTCCTGGTAACACATTTGTTTGGTAAATAGAAGTGCTGTGCGGCGTGCGTGTAAGTCTAATAATGACATTGAAGGTGCTGCCAGACTAGATCCGGACAGACAGGAACTGCTGCGCCAGCTGAAGGCCGACGAGAGGATGCTGAATAGAGTACAGTAGGAAAGGAACAAGCTTCAAGATGCCCACGCCCAGCTTGGAGAAGAGCTGAAGGCGTTCGGGTCGAGCTGTCCGGCTCCGTTAAGGAGAATCGCTTGTCGCGGCATCTATAGTAGTGCTTGAGCGAACTCCTTTGAAAAGAAGAGTTCGGCGAGGAAGTCGATTGACGTAATATGTCTTGTAGGTATACTCACAGTCGCCTCGCAGAGGAGATGCCCAGACGACGGGTGATCAACTTCCCGAGCTGTTGCAACTGCCGAACAAGTTCGTCAGCGATGAGCGGCGTCGTCCGTGCATTATGGCCAGCCGCCTCCCTACCCGAGGGCCTTGGGGAGCTTGCGGAGAAACTGTGAGTGCGGCAGCGCCTGCTTATGGAAGATTTCGACTGCCGCCAGGTGCCAGGAGGCTTGGGCCATGGTGAAGACGCTGTACAAGAAGGCGGATCCCAACCACATGGCTGAAGTTGGACGGTGGGGCCCGATGGGAAGGAGATCCTGTGAGTTTAGTATACAGCCGTAGAGGTGGCTGCTAATTTTCCCAACAGATCTGTAAGTTAGACAGCCTGTTAGACGGATTGAGGAGGAATACAATCAAGAATTTGATAATGTATTGAAAATGACATGTGAAATGCCTTCTAGCCGGATTGTAGATCGTTTGTCTTTGCCGACCTTTTCGCTCCGACCTCGGGACCCTAGAGTCCGGAGTGTGTCCGAATACCTTTTTGGTTAAAAACAACCGGGTATGCATGGAGACCAGCGTAGGGTCATTAGTGCTTTATCGGACAAGTGCCCAACTAGTTATGTTATATTACATGGTTAGTAAGAAACATCTTCCAGGAGAATAGTTCCGTTAAGGGTTCCTTTCTCGGGAGGCATGCCCTAAAGTGCATGTCCGGACTCAAAAAAGAAAAACATCCGGGGCAGATAAGCGGTAGGTAAAAATCATCTTTTAAGTCACCAATCAATATTCCCTTAAGAACGCTAGCTTCGGTTTCACCTACCGAGGTACACGTCCGGTTGACCCGGCAAGAATAATCGAGAGGTGCTCCTTTACCTCCTAGCCGAACAATCGGGAACGTAGGGGTAAGCACAGGAGCCAGGCAACCCAGCTTGGCCAAAACTTAAGTCATATCGATGCATATAATGGTGAGTAAAAGGTACATGTGGAAGCATGACACATGTTGGGCATGAAGCCCTTATAGTTGAGCTTCTGGAAAAGAAGCCCCCAGGAATAATGAGTGCGGATAGCACATCAAGTGTATGCTAGTAGGCCCTTCGAGGACCTTTTAGTAGAAGGGTTAAGAAAAGAAAGGGAAACAAAGGACAGCTGCAGTATAAAAATTTGAACGGGGGGAGGGGACGAACCCTTAGTCCGGCACTAGGCGTAAAATCTTCGGAGGCGGGCTGCGTTCCATGGGTTCGGCTCGAGTGGTTGTCCGACGCATTTCATAGACGGTACGCCCCGCCAGTCAGGACTTGGTCGATGATGAAGGGGCCCTCCCATTTGGGCTTGAGCTTGTCCTTTTTCTTGTTCGGCAGGCGTAGAACTAGTTCGCCAACGTTGTAAGTCTTGGCCCGTACTTCTCTGCTTTGATATCTTCGAGCCTGCTGCTAATAAAATGCGGAACGAGTCTTGGCGACGTCCCGTTCCTCCTCCAATGCGTCCAAGCTGTCCTGCCGATCCAGCTCGGCTTCTCGTTCCTCGTACATGCGCACTCGAGGTGAGTCATGAATGATGTCGTAGGGCAAAACTGCCTCTGCGCCGTATACCATGAAGAATGGTGTAAATCCGGTAGTACGGTTGGGCGTTGTTCGCAGCCCCCAGAGTACGGAGTCGAGCTCCTCTACCCAAAGGCGTGTCGATTACGTAAGTGACCGCACTAGTCCGGGTTTAATGCCGCCATTATTAGACCATTTGCTCGTTCCACTTGACCGTTGGTTTGAGGGTGATAGACTGAGGCGTAGTCGAGCTTAATGCCCATGTTTTTGCACCATGAGTTAACCTCGTCGGCCGTGAAGTTCGTGCCGTTGTCGGTAATGATGCTGTGGGGGACACCATAATGGTGTACGACCCCTGATATAAAGTCTATCACTGGTCCAGACTCTGCCATTTTGACCGGTTTGGCCTCTATCCATTTGGTGAATTTATCCACCATGACCAATAGGTACCTTTGCTTGTGGGTTCCCCCTTTAAGGGGTCCAACCATATCAAGCCCCCAGACCGCGAATGACCAGGTAATGGGTATAGTTTTGAGGGCGGTGGGTGTCAAATGGCTCTGATTAGCAAAGAGCTGACAACCGATGCATCTTTGGACTAAGTCTTGGGCATCTGCCCGGGCCGTCGGCCAATAAAATCCTATATGGAATGCCTTTCCTACAAGGGCCCGGGCTGCTGCTTGGTGTCCGCCTAGTCTGGCATGAATTTCAGCCAGGAGGTTTCGCCCTTCCTCTTCAGAGATACACCTTTGAAGGACTCCGGTTGTACTTTTCTTATAAAGTTCTCCCTCATGGACCTTGTAGGCTTTCGATCGCGGACTATGCAGCGGGCCTCATTTTGGTCTTCGGAAGTTCTGTCTAAGCAAATAGGCTAGGAATGGTTACATCCACGGGCGATTATCTGCCATTATGTCGTGGGTGAAGGTGTTATGTCATCGGCTGAATCGCCGGTTGGCGCGGTTGTTTCCGGTTTGTCATTTCCGGACTCCCCTTCCCATAGTACGGACGGCTTGAAGAGCCGTTCCAGGAAGATATTTGGAGGGACAGCGTCACGTTTTGCGCCGATGCGTGCTAGTACGTCGGTTGCTTGGTTATTTTCTCGGGCTACGTGATGGAATTCAAGTCCTTCAAACCGAGCCGACATTTTTAGGACAGCGTTGCGATATGCTCCCATTTTCGGATCCTTGGCGTCAAAGTCTCCGTTTATTTGGGATATTGCAAGGTTTGAATCCTCACAAGCACCTCTAGGCGTTGAATGCCCATGGAGATTGCCATCCGGAGACCATGTAGAAGGGCCTCAGATTCGGCTGTGTTGTTGGAGTCCGTGTACATTATTTGAAGTACGATTGATCTGTGTCCCGGTTGGGGACGCTAAGACAACGCCAGCCCCATCCGCCAACATTTTGGAGCCGTCAAAGTGCATAGTCCAATTGGAGTATGCGCCGTACTCTTTAGGGAGTTCGGCTTCTGTCCATTCAGCGACGAAGTCAGCCAAAACTTGTGACTTTATAGCTCGTCGAGGCTTGTAGGCTATATCGAATGGTAGGAGCTCAATGGCCCATTTTGCAATCCTGCCCGTTGCGTCGCGGTTGTTTATAATGTCATTGAGTGGTACTTCAGAGGCCACTGTTATCGAACACTCTTGAAAGTAGTGTCGGAGCTTCCGGCATGCCATGAACACCGTGTACGCTATCTTTTGATAGTGCGGGTAACGGGACTTGCAGGGTGTTAACACAGTGGATACGTAGTACACTGGTTTTTGAAGAGGGAATTTATGCCCTTCTGTCTCTCGTTCAACGACGAGTACCGCATGAAAGCACATTTGCTCCCTAGGTGGTTTTGGTAATTAATGACAACATACTTTGTGGTTGGACTAATGCTTTCAATAAGTATGTTTCAGGAAAGTCAATCACTCTGGCATGGCAAAAGGACTGAAGAGGTGAACCCCTAGGATGCTAAGGAAAACATTGGCAAAAGCTCAAGACTCCATTTTTGGTTTAGTGATCCAAGATCACATTGAGTCCATAGGAAAGCCAATACTATTAAAAGGGATGAGGTTATGATGATGATCTGGTTGCTCAAAGTGCTTAGTGATTTATCTCTCAAACTATCGCAATCTTTCACTCCAACATAAACCCATAAGTAATCTCGGTCCCACCGATTCCAAACTCACCACACCGAGATGAACCACCTCACCATATACCCAAACCCTAAGATTTTCGGATTTTCCGATTCCAAACTCGGTCATACCGAAATTAGTGTTGCCAAGCTTCAGAACCTTCAGACTCAAATCGGTGTCACCGAGATGAGAAAGTCGGTCCCACCGAGATTGGCAAACCCTAGACTTTGGAAGAATCGGACTAACCGAGATTGTATTTTCGGTCCCACGAAAATCCCAACGCTCACAAGATTTGAACTTTCGGTCTCACCGAGTTGTCAACTTCGGTCCGACCGAGATTGGTCAAATGTGTGTAACAGTTGGATTTTGTGTGGAGGCTATAAATACCCTCCACCTCCTCTTCATTCGTGGAGAGAGCCATCGAAAGAACTACCACTCCTATCTTACATTTCGAGAAGAAAACTACCTACCCTTGTGTTGAGATCAAGTTGCTCCACTCCCACCATATGAAACTTGATTTCTAGCCTTCCCAAGTTGCTTTCCACTCAATCCTTTCTTCCACCACAGCCAAATCAAGTGAGGAGAGTTGAGTGTTGGGGAGATTATCATTTGAAGCACAAGAGCAAGGAGTTCATCATCACCAACACCATCTATTACCTTTTGAAGGGTGGTGCCTCCTAGATTGGTTAGGTGTTGCTTGGGAGCCTCCGTCAAGATGTGGAGTTGAACCAAGAAGTTTGTAAGGGCAAGGAGATCGCCTACTTCGTGAAGATCTACCCCGAGTAAGGCTAGTCCTCCGTGGACGTAGGCCATGATGGCATAGACAAGGTTGCTTCTTCGTGGACCCTTCGTGGGTGGAGCCCCGTGGACTCTCGCAGCCGTTACCCTCCGTGGGTTGAAGTCTCCATCAACGTGGATTGACGATAGCACCACCTATCGGAACCACGAGAAAAATCTCCGTGTCTCCAAATTGCGTTTGCTCTTCACAATCTCTCCCTTACTATTTATGCAATTTACTTTCCGCTGCCCCATACTCTAGAATTGCATGTGTAGTATGTTGCTCGACTTGTATGCATGATGCTTGACTTGATCTTCATTGTGAACTTGCTAAAAACTTATGTTAATCAAAAGGCATAAACTTTTATCTTGTCAAGTTGTCTAATCACCCCCTCCTCTAGACACTCTTGCCTTCAACGATCCTACAATTGGTATCAGAGCATTGATCTCCATTGCTTTGGTTTGCACACCATTGGAGGAAGATGGACGTGTCTATGTTTGGGAGTGTTAATCATAGAGTGCCTATTCTTGATGGAGTGTCCTATAACTCGTGGAGGATTGAAATGCTTGCTATCTTTAAGATGTACAACTTGCGCAAATATGTTGAAACCCCATATGTACCACCATTTGACCCCTTGCACCCTTCTATGGATGAAGAACTTGATTTGCTTCGTAACCTTAGAACTGTCAATCTTATCATTAGAGGTTTGCCCGATAACTTACTTGAGCTTGTCACAAACTTTGAGTGCGCCCATGCTATGTGGAAGTTCTTGGAAGAACTTTATCCGGACTACTCTTTGAGAGGTCTTGATGAAATTCTATACAAGACTGTTGAATTTGATATGATCGCCCCAAAGATCCCAACTTTGATAAATGCTTCTTTGAGCTTCGTGATCTTATGAAAAGAAGGGTGATCCCGTTTTATCAATGTTCAATAAGAAATGCTCTTGTATTGCATTCCGATGATTATCGTCACTCGACAAAACTGATGCAAGTCATTGTCAAATTTACCTAGGTATTGATGATGAATTATCTATGGGTCAATATGATGATGAGCATGAGCATGATGACGATTACTCGATTCGGACACCGAGCTAGACAAGGTCATGAAGAGTCTCGATCTTATGGCAAATCTGAGAGACTACATATCCGTGGAAAAGAGTGGATTCTTGATAGTGGATGCACCGATCACATGACCGGAGATGAAGACATGTTTCGAGAGCTTGCAAAGAACGATGGTCCACGCAAGTATGTGACTTTTGGAGACAACTCCAAGGGTAAGGTACTTGGCCTTGGTAAGGTGGCCATATCTCATGATAGCTCCATTAAAAATGTCATGCTTGTTGAATCACTTGGATATAATTTACTTTCCGTGTCTAGATTAGCTGACTTTGGATTCAATGTGCTATTCACCAAAGTAGATTGCCAAGTTTTTCGTCGTGACAATCATAACATGGTCTTTACCGGTATCCGTAGAGGTGATTTGTATATCGTTGATTTCACTAAGAAAGCTCAACCTAGAACTTGCTTTATTGCTAAATCTGCTCAAGGTTGGCTTTGGCATAGAAGGCTTGGACATGTTGGTATGCGTAATCTAGATAAGCTAATCAAAGGTGATCACATTCTTGGTGTTAAAGATGTTTTCTTTGACAAAGATAGACTCTGCAGTGCATGTCAAGCAGGAAAACAAGTAGGTGGAAGTCATCCCGCGAAGAACATCATGACTACAAGGAGACCGCTTGAGCTTCTTCATATGGATCTCTTCGGTCCCAATGCTTACAAAAGCCTTGGTGGTAACTCCGTTGGTCTAGTTATTGTTGATTTTTCCAGATTTACGTTGGTATTTTTCCTTGATGACAAATCACAGGTTCAGAAAATCTTCAAAACCTTTGCTAGAAAGGCCCAAAATCAATTTGAGGTGAAGATCAAGAAAGTTCGGAGCGACAATGGAACGGAGTTCAAGAACGCCCATGTGGACTCCTTTCTCGATGAGGAAGGGATTCTACATGAGTTCTCGGCTACGTACACACCTCAACAAAATGGAGTTGTTGAGAGGAAGAACCGAACGCTCATTGAGATGGCGAGAACAATGCTTGATGAATACAAGACACCGAAACACTTTTGGGGTGAAGCCGTCGAGACAGACTTGTCATGCTATCAACAGACTTTATCTTCACAAGCTCCTCGGCAAGACTTCATACGAGCTCCTTACCGGTAACAAACCCCAAGTGGGATATTTTCGTGTCTTTGGTTCAAAATGCTATATCCTTGATAAGCATCGTCGGTCTAAATTTGCTCCTAAAACTCATGAAGGCTTTTTCTCGGTTATGGATCAAACTCCCACACCTACCGTGTCACAACAATTTCACCGAAAGGTTGAAGAGACGGTGAGACGTGAAGTTTGATGAATCTAATGGCTCGCAAGTAGAGCAAATGCCTATTGATGTAGGAGACAAGGACCCTTCAGAAGCCATTCAAGATTTATCCATTGGGAAGATTCGTCCCATGGAAGTGAAGGAGAGTACCTCATCTACATATGTGGAGCCCCCTACCTCACGGAGAGATGAACCTCAAGGCGACATGGAGGCCTCCACAAGTGGAACTCACCAAGATGAGGAAGTGCGACAAGAAGATCCACCACAACCTCCTTCTCCACCACCTCAAGACAACACCAACAACAATGATGAAGAAGAAGATGAGGATGATGAGGAAGCTCAGCCTCGACCACGACAAAAGCTATCTCGAGTTCGAGCAAGAGTCAAGAAGGACCATCCTGTGGAACAAATGATGAATGACATCGACCGGAGAATCACTCGCTCTAAAACTCGTTTAGCTAACTTTTGTGAACACTACTCATTTATCTCTAGTCTTGAACCTATGAAGGTAGAAGAAGCGCTTGAAGACCCGGATTGGGTGAACGCTATGCATGAAGAGCTACACAACTTTGAGAGGAACAACGTTTGGACTTTGGTAGAGAAGCCCAATGATGACCAAAACGTCATTGGAACCAAATGGGTGTTTCGGAACAAGCAAGATGAAGATGGACAAGTCATCCGCAACAAGGCTCGTCTCGTAGCACAAGGTTACACACAAGTCGAAGGTATGGACTATGGTGAGACCTATGCCCCCGTTGCTAGACTTGAGTCCATTCGCATTCTTCTTGCTTATGCCAACCACCATGACATTACTCTCTATCAAATGGACATTAAAAGTGCTTTCCTTAATGGTGAAATTGAGGAGGAAGTATTTGTGAAACAACCTCCCGGATTTGTGAATCCTAAAAAACCTAATCATGTTTACAAGTTGCACAAAGCTCTTTATGGTCTTAAACAAGCTCCTAGAGCTTGGTACAAATGCTTGACTAGCTTTCTTCTTGAAAAAGGATTTGAGATTGGTAAAATAGACTCAACGCTATTCACAAAAAGGGTTGACGGTGAACTATTTGTATGCCAAATATATGTTGATGATATTATCTTTGGTTCAACTAACCCTGATTTTAGTGAGAAGTTTGGAAAGCTTATGTCAGAGAAGTATGAGATGTCCATGATGAGTGAACTCAAGTTCTTCCTTGGGTTGCAAATCAAGCAATCTAAGGAGGGTACTTTTGTCTCACAAACAAAGTACACCAAGGATCTCTTCAAAAGTTCAACATGCAAGAGAGCAAAGGTATGAAAACACCCATGGCTACTAGTGGACATAATGACTTGACTAAAGATGGAGAACACGTCGATCAAAAGGTTTATCGATCCATGATTGGTTCTCTACTATATCTATGTGCTTCTCGTCCTGACATAATGTTGAGCGTATGCATGTGTGCTCGATATCAAGCAGCCCCTAAAGAATGTCATCTTAAGGCTGTTAAAAGAATTGTGAGATATTTGATACACACACCTAACTTTGGCATTTGGTATCCTAAGAGGGCCTCTTTCGATCTTGTTGGCTATTCCGACTCGGACTATGCCGGAGACAAGGTTGATAGAAAGTCAACTTCGGGTACGTGTCAATTCCTCGGTCGATCCCTTGTATCTTGGTCATCCAAGAAACAAAATTCAGTATCATTATCTACTGCCAAAGCTGAATATATTGCTGCTGGTTCGTGTTGTGCTCAGTTACTATGGATGACACAAACGCTTAAGGATTATGGGATACATGCGAGACATGTTCCTTTGCTTTGTGACAATGAGAGTGCGATTAAGATTGGACACAATCCCGTGCAACACTCTCGCACGAAACACATTGAAGTTCGTCACCATTTTATTCGTGATCATATTGCTAAGGGTGACATTGATCTTAAGCATGTTCATCTCGACAAACAGCTTGCAGATATCTTCACAAAACCACTTGATGAGAAAGTGTTTTGTCGCTAAGGAGTGAGTTGAACATCATTGATGCTTCAAACTTGGAGTGAAAACTCCATTGGTGCATGCAAGGCATGAGCCTAATTGACTAATCCTTGATATTTCTCTTATGATGATGATCATATGTCTTGGATACATTTGCCCCCTTGTATTGCATCTGACTCCTTGCAGGTACTTGGATGGTCTACATTCCACAAGATTATCACACACTCAAATCTTGAGTAATCTTGTCATTGACCAAGTATCTAGCTCTTTGGGATGTTGAGTTCAAGGAACAAAATTCCACATATCCTTTTTGACACCATATACTTCTAGTACTTCACTCATGTCATCTTGGATATTCTTGAGTATTTCCTTGCTTGCCTAATCCATGTAGGAAGATGAACTATACAATTGGAAATGGTGCTCCAACTTCACATTCTATGAGCATCAACATCAAGTTCACCTACATGAGTACGAGCAACAACAAGCCCAAGGTATGTCATTCACATCTTGAAGAAGCTTTGCTCAAAGTCATGAGTACAAGCAGCTTCAAAAGATGTGATCACATTAAATGCTTAATCGAAAAATGGTAACCCCATTTTGAGCTTAAACGATGAGTATGACCTATGATCAAATGTTCTCATTTGACTCCTAAGTCAATATACTCAAACATAGGTGACCTAGTCGCCGACCCCTGTCTAGATGAAGTACATATGTTTCGGAGTTTTGCTATTGTCTCTTTTGACTTCATCTAGCAATCTTTTACATTTCTGTTTCCTCTGTTCATGTGTATATTCCTTTTGGCTCTGATCAATTCCCTGAAAATCTTTTACAAACTCATTGCAAATCTTTTGAAACATTTCTTGCAAAGAGAGCTGAATTATCTCTGAATTTCCTTGAATTAAACTCAAGGCCACCGATTCACATACTTGATTCGACCGAAAAGGATCGCCCTAAGTCTCGACTTTTGGGCTCACCGATCCACATCAACTCGGTGTCACCGATTTATATTCACCGATATCATCTTCTCGCAGCTTACCTAAAATGATTTTCTTCAGATACTCAATTTTCTCGGTTGTGATTCTTAAGGATCCCACTTCTTTCCTTCCATTTTTCCTGCCCTTCCTGGTTTATCGTCCTTTTCGCATTTGATGTCAAAGGGGAGAAGATTTAGGGGAGCTAGGGGAGATTGGAGGATAAGAGGAGAAAAGAAAATTTAAAAGGAAAAGAAAACAATCTTACCTTAAGGGGAGAGGATCACATCAAAGATTTTTTTGCTTCTCTTGCTCTCACAATTGATATCTTGAATAGTACAATTGGTATCTTATACAATTGGTATCTTAGAAAAACACAATTGGTATCTTATGGAAAGCAAAATCTCTCGAGCTCATTGAAAATCTTTTAGTCTTGGGAGACATGTTTGCTAATTCAAGCTAGTGCTCGGCATGAGACACTTTTTATACATGTCATCCCGGCTTGGTACTCTTGATGTTCTTCTTTGTTGGTTGAAGGAATACTCTTGTGTTATCTAACCTTGTTTTCTCAAGCTTATTTCTTCGTACAATGCCAAGGAACCTCAAGGTAAGTATATGCATCTTGCAGAATGTGCATGATGGTGACTTGCTTGTGAATACTTGTTTGCAAGAAATCACCATGCACATATGTATCATCAATCACTTATCCTCATCTGCCTCGATGCATATAGCCAAGCTGCATGTAGCACATCTTGCTTTTCTCTCATGTGTGCTTGTGGTAGTCCAAAACCATAATCTATGAAAAGCTTGCACACTTGTAGGGGAGCCTGTACTACATGTCTGTCAAAGCCTTAATGATAATCCTGTCTTTTTTTAGTAAGCTTTGATATCTTATTTTGTGTGTTGCCATCAATTACCAAAAAGGGGGAGATTGAAAGCACATTTGCTCCCTAGGTGGTTTTGGTAATTAATGACAACATACTTTGTGGTTGGACTAATGCTTTCAATAAGTATGTTTCAGGAAAGTCAATCACTCGCATGGCAAAAGGATCAAGAGGTGAACCCCTAGGATGCTAAGGAAAACATTGGCAAAAGCTCAAGACTCCATTTTGGTTTAGTGATCCAAGATCACATTGAGTCCATAGGAAAGCCAATACTATTAAAAGGGATGAGGTTATGATGATGATCTGGTTGCTCAAAGTGCTTAGTGATTTATCTCTCAAACTATCGCAATCTTTCACTCCAACATAAACCCATAAGTAATCTCGGTCCCACCGATTCCAAACTCACCACACCGAGATGAACCACCTCACCATATACCCAAACCCTAAGATTTTCGGATTTTCCGATTCCAAACTCGGTCATACGAAATTAGTGTTGCCAAGCTTCAGAACCTTCAGACTCAAATCGGTGTCACCGAGATGAGAAAGTCGGTCCCACCGAGATTGGCAAACCCTAGACTTTGGAAGAATCGGACTAACCGAGATTGTATTTTCGGTCCCACGAAAATCCCAACGCTCACAAGATTTGAACTTTCGGTCTCACCGAGTTGTCAACTTCGGTCCGACCGAGATTGGTCAAATGTGTGTAACAGTTGGATTTTGTGTGGAGGCTATAAATACCCTCCACCTCCTCTTCATTCGTGGAGAGAGCCATCGAAAGAACTACCACTCCTATCTTACATTTCGAGAAGAAAACTACCTACCCTTGTGTTGAGATCAAGTTGCTCCACTCCCACCATATGAAACTTGATTTCTAGCCTTCCCAAGTTGCTTTCCACTCAATCCTTTCTTCCACCACAGCCAAATCAGTGAGGAGAGTTGAGTGTTGGGGAGATTATCATTTGAAGCACAAGAGCAAGGAGTTCATCATCACCAACACCATCTATTACCTTTTGAAGGGTGGTGCCTCCTAGATTGGTTAGGTGTTGCTTGGGAGCCTCCGTCAAGATGTGGAGTTGAACCAAGAAGTTTGTAAGGGCAAGGAGATCGCCTACTTCGTGAAGATCTACCCCGAGTAAGGCTAGTCCTCCGTGGACGTAGGCCATGATGGCATAGACAAGGTTGCTTCTTTGTGGACCCTTCGTGGGTGGAGCCCTCCGTGGACTCTCGCAGCCGTTACCCTCCGTGGGTTGAAGTCTCCATCAACGTGGATTGACGATAGCACCACCTATCGGAACCACGAGAAAAATCTCCGTGTCTCCAAATTGTGTTTGCTCTTCACAATCTCTCCCTTACTATTTATGCAATTTACTTTCCGCTGCCCCATACTCTAGAATTGCATGTGTAGTATGTTGCTCGACTTGTATGCATGATGCTTGACTTGATCTTCATTGTGAACTTGCTAAAAACTTATGTTAATCAAAAGGCATAAACTTTTATCTTGTCAAGTTGTCTAATCACCCCCCCCCCCTCTAGACACTCTTGCCTTCAACGATCCTACACCGCACTTACAACTTGATGTGTTGCTGCGATGTATAACAACATAGGTTCGCCTAAGTTTGGCGCGGCTAGGACCGGATTTGTTGCCAATATGGCCTTTATTTCTTCGAGTCCGGCAGTGGCAGCATCCGTCCACTCGAAGTGTTCGGTGCGCCTAAGGAGGCAATAAAGGGGCAGTGCCTTTTCTCCCAAGCGGGAGATAAAACGGCTTAGGGCTGCCACGCATCCTGTCAATTTTTGTATCTGTTTGAGGTCTTTTGGAATATCCAACTCTGACAGAGCTCGGATTTTAGCCGGGTTTTCTTCAATTCCTCTACCGGATACAATGAAGCCCAGCAGCTTTCCGGCTGGTACACCGAAAACGCATTTTTCCGGATTCAGCTTGATGTCATATGCTCTGAGGTTGTCGAATGTGAGCCTCAAATCGTCTACCAGAGTTTCAACGTGTTTTGTTTTGACGACTATGTCGTCTACGTATGCCTTGACTGTTTTGCCGATCTGGGTTGCCAGACATGTTTGGATCATGCGCTGATATGTTGCACCGGCATTTTTGAGTCCGAAGGGCATCATGTTGAAGCAGAATGGTCCGTATGGAGTGATGAATGCCCGGCTTGGTCTGCTTCCGCCATCTTGATTTGATGGTAGCCAGAGTATGCGTCGAGGAAGCACAACGAATCGTGTCCTGCGGTAGCATCGATAATTTGGTCGATGCAGGGGAGGGGGAAGGGATCCTTTGGGCAAGCCTTATTGAGGTCTTTAAAATCGATGCATAGGCGCCAGGATTTGTCCTTCTTTGGTACCATTACCAGATTTGCTAGCCAATCCGGATGTTTGATATCTCTGATGAATCCGGCTTCCAATAGTTTGGCTAGCTCTTCTCCCATTGCCTGTCTTTTGGGTTTGGATAATCGTCGAAGAGCCTGTTTGACCGGCTTGAATCCTTTTAGGATGTTTAGGCTGTGTTCTGCCAATCTGTGTGGGATTCCGGGCATGTCCGAGGGATGCCAGGCAAAAATGTCCCAATTTTCCCGAAGGAATTCTCGCAGTGCGGCGTATACCTCGGGGTTCAATTGTGCCCCGATGGAGGCCGTCTTTGTTGGGTCCGTTAGATGGACCTGGAATTTTATTATTTCATCTGCTGGTTTGAAGGATGTGGACTTGGATCTTTTATCGAGTATCACATCGTCCCTATTCACCGTAGAGCGCTTGTTGTGTGAGTTCTTCTGCCGCTAAGGCTTCAGATAGTGCCTCCAGGGCTAGTGCGGCTGTCTTGTTTTTGGCGCGGAGTGCTATGTCCGGATCACTAGCGAGAGTGATTATTCCACCGGGCACGGGCATTTTGAGCTTCATGTACCCGTAATGGGGTACGGCTTGAAAAATTGTGAACGCCTCTCGTCCCAACATAGCGTGATATCTGCTATTGAACGGGGCCACTTGAAACATGACTTCTTCAGATCTGTAGTTGTCCAGCGAGCCGAACACCACATCGAGTGTGATTTTTCCGGTGCAGCGCGCTTCCTGGCTAGGGATTATTCCTCTGAAGGTTGTGCTGCTTCGCTCAATACGGCTCCAGTCTATTTCCATTTTTTGAAGAGTTTCCTAGTAGATGAGGTTTAGTCCGCTGCCGCCGTCCATGAGGACCTTTGTAAGTCGAATGCCGTCCACTATGGGACTAAGCACCAGTGCAGCTGGTGCTCGGGCTGTTCGGAATTTAGGTTCGTCGCTGGCGTTGAAGGTGATGGCTGTGTCACTCCATGGGTTTGCTGTTGCTACTTGGTAGATTTCGGCGAGGCCGCGGATTGTTCGTTTTCGCATATTATTTGATGCAAAGGTCTCGAAGACTGTTGATACCGTACCGGTATTGTTGGAGTGGTTTTCTGGGGCTAGAAGCTCCTCGCCACTTTTGGCCACGCCGTAATATCCAACATGCTTGAAGGCTATGTGTTGGGGCGGTGCCTCTCATGCTATGAAGCTTACAGGGTCCGCTGAGCCGTCCCTCCAGTACGGTTCCGTGCCCTCTAAAGGGTTTTTGTTTTTGGTTTTTTTGTATCTGGGGCCTGAGTATAATGCACCCTTTTGTTGCGGACTAGGGTTGTATTCGGGGCCGGATTGTCCCAAAACTGGTTTTTGGTTTTCCGAAAACTCTCCATCGCACAGTACTTTCGTACTATGGACGCCAGATCGGTGAAGCGTGTGATTTTACGGACGGCGATGGCGTTCAATATTCCCTTGTCCGTGCAATTATTGCAAAAGATTGAGATTGCGTTTTCCTCTCGGCAGTCCTTTATCCTGTCCATAACCGGGAGGAATCGTGAGAGTGATGTCTTTGTTTGGCGGGCTCTTGCCGTATTAGAGATAGATCGCATATGTCTGGGCGGGTGGGTGTAATAAAATCCGGATCCCTACCCATCTTGGGGCTTAAAGGCCGTGAAGTTTCCAATTTTGGAAGCTTGGATTGCTGGACGTTGTCCAACGAGTCCGGTCCGATGCCTGACTTTAAGTTCAGTGCTCGATCGAAGTCCGTTCCTCCACGGAAATCCGGCGTGGAGGGTTCGGGAGCCCGGACATGTCTAGTTTTTAATACAGGAGGAAGGTCGCCGCATTGTTCCTCTACCACAGCGATGTGGTGGGTAACCTGGGGAGAGTTAATCTCTCTCAGATCGGTTTTGAGCCCAATCCGATTGTAGTCCGTAGCGACTCCCAGGGCGGCGATGTGATCCAAGGGTTCGTTGACAGACAAGAGCTCTATCGGATCCAGCCGCTCAGCGAATTCCGAGCTGACGTGGAGATTGCTTTTGACGACTTGAGAAGTCATTGTCGAAGCAGTGGCCGGACAGGCGGTCATAAGAAAACCGCCTAGCCAGATAGTTTGGTCGGCGGCAAGGGCCCCTTTGGCGAAAATACCGTCCTTGAAGACGGGTGGAGGCATCCTTCCTATCGGTGAAGACACAGAGGAACTCTCAATGAAAGCACCAATGTCGATGTCAAAACCGGCGGATCTCGGGTAGGGGGTCCCGAACTGTGCGTCTAGGCGGATGGTAACAGGAGACAAGGGACACGATGTTTTACCCAGGTTCGGGCCCTCTTGATGGAGGTAAAACCCTACGTCCTGCTTGATTAATATTGATGATATGGGTAGTACAAGAGTGGATCTACAACGAGATCAAGGAGGCTAAACCCTAAAGCTAGCCTATGGTATGATTGTTGTAATGTATGTTGTGTCCTACGGACTAAAGCCCTCCGGTTTATATAGACACCGGAGGAGGCTAGGGTTACACAGAGTCGGTTACAATGGTAGGAGATCTACATATCCGTATTGCCAAGGTTGCCTTCCACGCCAAGGAAAGTCCCATCCGGACACGGGACGGAGTCTTCAATCTTGTATCTTCATAGTCTTGGAGTCCGGCGGACGATGATAGTCCGGCTGTCCGGACACCCCCTAGTCCAGGACTCCCTCAGCCGGTAACTGGGATGCCCAGTCTCATGATCCAAAACGATCAAAGCAAATCAAAATAATTAAACAAAACTCCCCTAGGGCTATTGTATGTTGGAGGCACTCGTTGTTTCGAGCATGTAACATCCCAAATTTCCCATTTGGAATGTTTTACAATTATAGCTAAGCATCTATGCAGATTGTTTGAATTGAGTGACATTTGAATTATTTCAGAGGCTTTTGAGTTTGTTGGAATTTGAGTCCAAATTGGCAGCTGAATTTATTTCAAAACAATGCCTGACAAATACTTGAGCAAAAGTATGAGAGGAGTAAACATGACACTCCAAAAATGTCAGAAGAAAAGTATTGCCAAAAAGTTTGAATTCAAATTTGAATTTTATTTGGGATTTTCAGAAAGTGTTTTTTCTAAGTTTGAGTTTTGCCCCTGTAAAAATGTCCGTGTTGTAGGGTAAATTCCCATGAGAATTTTGATATATATATATATGTCCTATATAAAAAAAATATTCTCCTATATTTTTATTCCTCCCTCTGTCTAATTCAAAAAAAAGCCGGGCGCCAGCCAGCAAGCCTAGCCACCCGGCGCAGCCCACTAGCCAGCGCCGGCCATTCGCCCACAAGAAGCCGCCCGGCCAGCGCCGCTCCTCGCGCACGCTCGTGAGAGAGATCTCACGTAACTCCTCCCTCACGTAACTATCTCTCTAATTACACGGTTGTGTGTGCCATCTCCCCTCTAGTTAGGGTTTCTATCTCCTCTAGGGCGACGGCGGCGCCATCACCGTAGAGATCGATCTCCCCTACCGTCTGCCTGCTGGCTGGTGCTTGCTGCGTCCAGGAGGCGCGGGGGGGGGGGGCGCGGAGGGAACGGAGCTTGGGATAGTACCGCTCGCGGAACCAAAAACCCCGAGCGAGAGGATCATGGATTCAACTGCATCAGCGTCGGGCTCGGCCACGTCTGACCTCGAAGCGCTGATGGAGGAATTGGGCCTCAAGGAAGATGATCTGCAGGACGTCATGGTGGAGGATGGAGAACTGCCGAAGGAGGCGACACGCTGGATGGCGATCGCCAGGGTTCACACAGAGAAAACCTATAGCCAATACTGGTTCTACAGAGGTATGAGGGTGGTGTGGGATCTGGCGAAGGAAGTAAAGATCAGGCCACTCGAGGAGAATCTCTACACCCTCCAATTCTCGTGCCTTGGGGATTGGGAGAAAGTAATGGAGGACGGCTGTCGGTGTCAAAACCGGCGGATCTCGGGTAGGGGGTCCCGAACTGTGCGTCTAGGCGGATTGTAACAAGAGACGAGGGACACAATGTTTTTACCCAGGTTCGGGCCCTCTCGATGGAGGTAAAACCCTACGTCCTGCTTGATTAATATTGATGATATGGGTAGTACAAGAGTAGATCTACCACGAGATCAAGGAGGCTAAACCCTAGAAGCTAGCCTATGGTATGATTGTTGAGATGTATGTTGTCCTACGGACTAAAGCCCTCCGGTTTATATAGACACCGGAGGAGGCTAGGGTTACACAGAGTCGGTTACAATGGTAGAAGATCTACATATCCGTATTGCCAAGCTTGCCTTCCACGCCAAGGAAAGTACCATCCGGACACAAGCCGGAGTCTTTAATCTTGTATCTTCGTAGTCTTGGAGTCCGGCGGATATTGATAGTCCGGCTGTCCGGACACCCCCTAGTCCAGGACTCCCTCAGTAGCCCCTGAACCAGTCTTCAATGACGATAAGTCCGGCGTGCATAATGTTCGGCATTGCAAGGCGGGTTCCTTCCTTGAATAATCCAGAGAAGATCATGAACACTAGGATAGTGTCCGGCTCTGCAAAATAAATTCCACATTCCACCGTAGAGAGAATAAAATGTACACTTAGCTCAATCTGCTGACGTATTATGCGGCGTGACATCACACCACTACCAAGCCTTTGTTTGAATCGTTTTTTACTATACCACCTCAGCACATTTAGCGAAGCGGTTTCCTTGGCACGTCTTGTCGAAGCAGAGATCGTGTTCCCCTTATTCTGGGATCCTCATCAATACGTGCGTGGGTAACCCAACCGTTCCCGTCGCCACGCCTCCTCTATCGAAGGGGAATCCCAAGCGGTCACGAGAGCGGCCCTTGGTATTTCTTCCCATTTATAAGAGGACCAAGGCTCGCCTTGTTCTTCAATCTCGCGATCGAATCCTTTCCTGCTCCCGGTTCCAACACCCGAGCCTCGAGTTGAGCGCCGGATCCTTAATCATGTCGGCTCCGACCTCCGGGGCGGTGGGTGCCCTCCTCCGTCACGGAGGAGGAAATATTGAAGTTGCGTGAGGCCAAGCACAGCCTCACGAAGTTTTACAGCAGGTTGCTCTGCCCAAGGGCAGGCTGTGCAACCAAACCCCGTGAATCGTCATTTTCGTATCCCACCTCCGCCCAGGTTTAGGCTTCCGACGGATCCCTTCATGAGAGGGCTCTGTTTTACTATGGGCTGGACTTTCACGACTTGGCTCGAGTCTATCCTCCAAATCTCCGCATTCATTATCGTCTGCGAAGCCTTCCTCTGCGTCATCCCCACTTCGCCTATGGTGAAGACCTTCAAGGTGGAGCGAAGATGATCGGGGCGTCAGCGGAGTCTTGGCGGGCGACCATAAGCAAGAAGGTCGATGCCCGTGGCTCGAGGGTTCCTTCAAGAGGAACTTGACCGTGGTAGCAGGAGTGGTTCTACATCACTGCTCCAAGGGGCGACAAGCAAAAGCCGCCGCCCACATTCCGGGACCTCCACGCCAACCGATGTCGTGGGTCAACCAAGGGCTCAAGCTGGGGCCGTCCAAGGCGTGCCCTCACTGCAGGTCGGATTCGAGATCTCCAAGCGAGGGGGATCGACCTGATCAAGGTGATGCAGGTTATGCTAATCAGGCATCTTCTGCCCTGTAAATGCCGTCCTCTCCGTCTATGGGAGTTCAACCCGGAGGGACCTCGGATTCTCCAACACTTCATGGGTGTGACACCCATGGAGATGTACAAGTTGTTCTTCGGACCGCAGGTGGCGTGTCCGGACTTAGCCGAGGATGCAGGTCTAAGCCGCGATTGCCCGGATACTCAGGTAAATAGCTCAGAGTCCGGACATTCTGTTTATGTGCCTTTCTAAAGTTCGCCTTCTGACCCTTTGTTCTTTACAGGAATGGGTGGCGCGATCAAGGCTGATAAGGTGTCCGGCCCCCCTCCCAGAGACCGCACTAGAGCCCGTGCTGGTCAGAATGTCGGAGGTTGCGCCCACAGAAGGGGCAACGGGGAAAACAGAGGAGCTAATATTTTGCCCAAAGGGGCGACAGAAGAGGGGGGAACCAAGAACCCCTCCCTTCAGGGGGAGAAGAGGACCGCCTCTGAAGATCCGGAGGCCAAAGCCCCTAAGCGCGGGAAGAGATCTTCCCCGGGGGGTCCGGCGCCCGGAGAGAATCCGGACGCACAATCATCACCAAAGGATAGGCCCTCAATGAGCCGTGAGTATGAAAGAGGAGTTAATTAGTAAGGAAATACCTTCATTTGTGCTTCAGAGGTAACGAAATATTTATATTGCAGTTCGGATCTGCAGCCTTCTCGATGAGTTCATCTTGAGGACCTTCTTCCGGAGATGATGGAGAGCGTCGCCTCCATCCATGATCTTGCCACATGAGGCAAAGCGAACCCGAAGTGTCATCACGGAGGATATCCCGAGTCCGGAGGGCGAGTGTTCGGCACCTACTAGTGTCCGCGGGAGAACGAAGAATCTGCTTGAGAGGCGTCCATTTGAGAAGATCACAGTGCGTTAATGCGTATGGTGATTGGAAGGATTTCGTCCGCCGAGAGCGGATTGCATAATGCCGCCATGAGTTTCTTTGGCGGGTTTTGAGGTATGCAAAATAGCGCATCCTTTTGTCTTTTAACAGTTTTGCACATAAAATGCGCCTGTATAGATAGTAGCCCCGAGACTCGGTAGGTTGTCGGAAGCGACAGCGTGCGAGGATCGAAATCTCAAGTAATGAATCTGCCGTCCCTATGCGGTGGCGGATAGTCCGAGGGCCAGCGGACTAATGAGTTTGCTGAATTAAGTCGGCAACAGCGTGGCGGATCGCGATATCACGCTTGTCAACCAGCGACTTGACGAGTCGCAAGGTAAATAAATTCTCCGCAGATTGCTTTATTTAAGGGGTCAAGCCCTCCTCGATAAATTGTATCTTTGTTGCTGAGACGAGCTGCTGCTGCGGAGAGCCTTCGGGCCGAAATTGCTCGAGCTAAGGAGCAAGCCCGAAGGAGTGACGCGGCTGCCTCGAAGGCGGCCGAAGAGTTGAAAGCCGAAAAGGCTGCGCACTGCCTAAGCAGGGCGGAGGTGGCCGAATTGGCCGTGAAGGTAAAGGATGCTGCCGACCGCTATGAGGCTCTTGAAAAGGAGCGCTTATCGAAGCGGGAAGACCTGAAGAAGGCCACCGCCGAAGCTAAGGATGCCCGCTCTGCAATGCGGGCTATGAAGGAGGAACTGCGCCAGGCAGGAGAGATCGTGGCTGGCAAGCCTTTTCTGCTGCGTCGCTGGTTTATGGATGCAAGGTATGCTCAATTCGAACGGCTGTGGAGTCCGGAAGATCCGTATATGGACTTAGCTGCAAGTGCAGCCGATGCCGTGAAGCACTTCTGGAGCCAGGAGGATCACGAGACGGAAGAGCTGTATTGGTCTCAATTCCACAGTCCGGATCGCTCACTTCCATTGACAGACCGGTTGGCCGAATGGGCCGAGCTAAATAGATTGTCCGGACTTGCCATGACTGACATTGTGGCCCATGTCGGCGAGAGGTCCAAAGCGACGAGCTACTTGACTTCTGCAGCAATTCCTTGGAGCGGTGCCGCATATAAAGGACATGAAGCGGTCGGCCTGCATCGAGGGCGCGCGGATGGCTCTTGCCTGTGTGAAGGCACATTGTCCAGAAATGGACGCCACCGCTGTTGCTGCCCAGGGTTCGGATAAGGACCGGCTCCCTGCTGAGCACTATTTCAGGGAAGTTATGCGTGGCGCTCGTGTAATAGAGTCGCAGTGCTCGAAGAATGTAACGTTCAAATGAACGCATTAGCTTGTAAATCGATGATTATGTTATAACTGCTTTTTATACTTGTGCGTCCCAAGTGGTAAAACTTCTCCTGTGCGGCCGTTTGCGTATACTTTTGTATAACTTGAAAGATGGCAGTCTTCGGCTTCAGCCCCCACGCACAAGGTGCTGGGGTGTTCGCAAAAATAGCGCGTTTTCACACTTAATCTGACGTCTCGGTCCTATTATAAGGAGGTGGTAGCGTAGCGAACTAGGCAATCCGGACTATAATGCTTTATCACTTTCACTTAGCCAGTGGAGCTCGAGGGTGGGGCTACTATATAGCCCTGGTGGCACCGCACATCTCCGGATTCGAGTGCGTATGTGCTGACCGAAGCGGTCCTTCGTCAAAGCGAAATTCTAAACATTCCGGTAGTCGATCGAGTGGTTGACGGACTCATTGTATCATGACGATCGGTTTTGGCTTTCTCTCTTGAGGTGCTCGCCCGGCCGACCGGGCACAATCGCATAGTTCTCCGGTGCGCGTTAGCCGATGATATGGAGCGTAAAGGCAGCAAAACACGGAGCCGGGCAAACCCAACATTTGACCAAAGACATGATTCGAGCTGATGCATATAATGCCTAACTCGAGGCGCCGAACACTCCCTAAGGTGTTCGGTCTTTATAATAATGGGCGAACGATGCCCTAAGCCCCTAGTGTAGAATGCGGGCATGGTCTTCTTGCGGCCGATGCCAAAGCGTCGAGTTCGCTTTGGCTATAGGAAAAACCAAGGAGAATAACAACAAGAGCAGTAAAAAAGGTCTACGCAGGTCTTAATCTGAAAAGAATCCTTGCAACGGGTCCCTCTTGCGTCTGCGCTGTGTCTCCGTTCGCCGTTATCTCGACGGGCATGCACGTTGTTCATCTGTAGAAAGAGAGGAACCTTTAGTGTTTAAGAACAATTCGTGCGAAAAATATGTAAAATAAGAAATATAAATAGTTAAAGCAAGGTTTATATGAAACCGTGATTGTTTGTGCACGCAGCCCCCTGTCAAGGGGTATGCGGCTAGGGAGCCCCTAGCCTGCTGAGGCCGGATTCGTCCATCCGAGTCCGGGGTCCTTAAGTGACCCTCGCACTGAAATGACGCCACGCGGACCGGGCATCTTGAGTGTAAGAGACGCATAATGCGGTATGGCGTTGAAGCGGACAAAGGCCTTTCGTCCCAAGAGTGCTTGATGTTCACTTTTAAATGGGACGGTGTGAAAAATTAATTTTTCTCGTCGAAAATTGTTCGGCGATCCGAACACGACTTCTAGTAATATGGAGCCTGTGCACTTGGCGTGAGGGCCTGGCGTCACTCCTTTGAAGGGAGTGCGGCTGTGTCGGATTTTGGTAGGGTCTATCCCCATCCGACGGATTGTGTTTGAATATAGCAGGTTTAGATCACTGCCTCCGTCCATTAGGACGTTAGTAAATTGTAATCCGTCTATTATGGGATTCAATATCAGGGGAGTCCGTCCCGCATTCGAGCGCACGGAATAGTCCGGTGGTCGAAAGTGATTGGTTTTGATATCCAATCTCTACGGTCTCTTTGGGTTGGACCGCGTGAAGCTCTTTTTAGAAAGGGCCGCACTATTTTTCCGTGTTATCACATGAAGTGAATTTACTGCTTTGACCCCTTGTGGGAAAGTCTTTTGTTTTCCGGTGTCCTGATGGCGGGGTTTATCTTCTTCGCTTGACGCGTCGAGCCCCTTGTGTTCGGCATTTAGTCGGCGGACTGTTTAAAACCCAACAATCCTGTGGGTGTGATTTGCGAGCCTTCCGAGTCTTGTGGATTTGACATATCCGACCCAAAATTTTGTGTAAGTTGGACAATTCATCACTGTCATCCTTGAGAGGCTGTGTTTTGTTATTGGGCCGGGAGCTTTTGAATCTGTCGTTGACTGCCGTGCTCTTTGGGCTTTTCTCTTTATTCCGGTGTTGCTCTTTCCTGCGCCGTGATTTTTCGTTTCCATCTCTTATCTCGGATGTACTTGGGTCGCTGGTGCTGCTTCTTGCTAGCCAGCTATCTTCTCCCGCACAGAAGCGGGTCATGAGGCTTGTTAGTGCGGACATTGTCCTCGGTTTCTCTTGACCGAGGTGCCTGGCGATCCATTCGTCTCGGACATTGTGCTTGAAAGCTGCTAAGGCTTCAGCGTCCGGACAGTCGATTATTTGGTTCTTTTTGGTAAGAAACCTATTCCAGAATTTCCGCGCTGACTCTCCGGGCTATTGAGTTATATGACTTAAACCGTCTGCATCCGGAGGACGGACATAAGTCCCTTGAAAATTCGCTCTAAACGCGTCCTCGAGCTCTTCCCAACTTCCAACAAGTTTTCGGGAGGCTTTTGAGCCAATGACGGGCTGGCCCTTTGAGCTTGAGGGTAGATATTTTATGGCGTGGAGATCGTCTCCTCGGCCATGTGTATATCAGATATATAATCTTCTATCCAGACTCGAGTCATTGTTCTATCGTAGGCCTCTATGTTTATGGGTTTAAACCTGCTTTGGGAATTCATGGTCGGCACCTCATCGGTAAAACATAGTGGGTGTCGGCGCCCATACTTGTATGTGCGCTATCATCGGACACTTGACGTGTTGCTTTGCTTCTGGGGCTTTCTTTTTGGGTCCAGTAAATGGACTGGCTGGGCCATTTGACGGTGGAGGCTCTATGGCTTCCTCATCGGTCTCGTAGCACTTACGCTTTGGGTAGCTCTTGATTGGTGGCCATTGCCGTATTTATCTGTGATTTTAGTACTTTGCTCCATCTCATTACGAGCGTGTCTTCCGCTGTTTTGAGCTTCGCTTTTCCTTCTTCAGCTTCTTCTTTGTGGCGATGAGCCTGCGCTTAAAAAGCTCTTGTTCGACGGGGTCCTCGGGCACGATGAGTTAAATCGTCATTGAAACTTGCCGTCTTGAGCGAGGCGTATAGTTATGATCCTCAACCTCTTCGTCTGCCGCCCTCTCGTGAGGCTTGCTTCTACATCCTCATCGCTGAGTCTTGTTGGAGGGATTGTCTTGACACTACGGGGTGTTGTTATCTCCTGTGCGGAATCTCTATTCTTCTTGTGGCGGGGTTTAAGCGGCGCCACGACGCCGGGCGCTTGGGCTGCTTCTTTAGAGAGTCTGCCTCACGCTTCTTCGCCATCCCTTCTTTTGGGGTGTCCACCATGTATATGTCGTATGATGAGGTGGTCTTCGGTGCCTGTAGGCGCTGGCTCTGTTAAATCTCGGCATCGTCGTCCATAGCGTCGATGTCGTCGGAGTTGAAGTCTAGCATGTCGGTTAAATCCTCGACAGTGGCTACAAAGTGGGTGATGGGTGGGCTCTGAATTTCTTCGTCATCCGTACCCCAACCATCCTGGCCATAGTCCGGCCAGGACTCTCCTGATAACGAGAGATGCTTTAATGAATTCAAGATATCGCCAAAAGGCGAGTGTTGGAATATGTCCGCGGCGGTGAATTCCATAACCGACGCCCAATCCGGATTGATTGGCAGGGGCGCGGGAGGTTCGGAGTCCGGCAAGGAGTCCGGCGCCTCGGAATCACGAGTTTCACGGGGGACAAGATTGGTGTTCGGCTCCATCGCCGTGGATGTTGAAGCCCCCAGGGCGGCGTCTATCCACCGGCCCTCGATCTGGGCGATCGGCTCCGGGCTAATGGCCGAAGCGGATCCGTGTGCGGCCACCAAGGCACTGTTCGGCGGCAGAGCTAGATCATGCCCATCGTCACAGTGCGGCATGCTCGGCTGAGGCTCGAGTCCGTCGAAGATCAAGTCTCCGCGGACATCGGCCGTGAAGTTTAAGCTTCCAAATCTGACCTGACGGCCAGGGGCGTAGCTTTCGATCTGCTCCAGATGGCCAAGAGAATTGGCCCGCAGGGCGAAGCCGCCGAATATGAAGATCTGTCCGGGGAGGAAGGTCTCACCCTGGACAGCGCTGCTAGTTGAAGATGCCATCGAGCCTATCGGAGACGACACAGAGGAACTCTCAATGAAAGCACCAATGTCGGTGTCAAAACCGGCGGATCTCGGGTAGGGGGTCCCGAACTGTGCGTCTAGGCGGATGGTAACAAGAGGCGAGGGACACAATGTTTTACCCGAGTTGGGCCCTCTCGATGGAGGTAAAACCCTATGTCCTGCTTGATTAGTATTGATGATATGGGTAGTACAAGAGTAGTCTACCACGAGATCAAGGAGGCTAAACCCTAGAAGCTAGCCTATGGTATGATTGTTGAGATGTATGTTGTCCTACGGACTAAAGCCCTCCGGTTTATATAGACACCGGAGGAGGCTAGGGTTACACAGAGTCGGTTACAATGGTAGAAGATCTACATATCCGTATTGCCAAGCTTGCCTTCCACGCCAAGGAAAGTACCATACGGACACGAGCCGGAGTCTTCAATCTTGTATCTTCGTAGTCTTGGAGTCCGGCGGATATTGATAGTCCGGCTGTCCGGACACCCCCTAGTCCAGGACTCCCTCAACGGCCCTTGGAATTTTAAGGGGAAAGCAGTGGTTCTGGCGCCCTATGATGGGTTCACGAAGCCGTCGACGATTGAACTCAACAAAATAGATATATGGCTGCAAATTCATGATCTCCCAGATGGTTATTTCTCCAAGATAAAGGCATTGTCTTCAACGGTGGGTGAGTTCATATTTGCCGAACCAAAGTCACATGACTTCAAGGGTAACTTTGCAAGGGTGCGAGTGAGAATTGATGTGACTAAACCTCTGAAGAATGATGTCTCGCTGGTGGTTAATAAGAAGGATACGGTTGAGCATGTCATCTTCAAAATCAAGTATGAAAGATTGCCTGATTGGTGTGCGGTGTGTGGATATCTAGGCCATCTGTATAAGGAATGTGGAGACAGAGTTCACCCTCCAAAGTCGCTTGTTTTTAAGGACATAAAGGTGAGCTGGTTCCAGAACCCAAGTAGGGGAAGGGGAGAAGATAACAGCACCAGAGGCGGTCGTGGTCGAGGCCGGACTGGAAGAGGAGGGGGGCGTTCAGCAGCTAGCAGCCAGGAAACGGAGGAGGCGAATCATGCGCTCAAGGATGTCACCATGGAAGATATGGAGCGCATCAAAAAAAGGAGTGCCCTAGCTAACCAAAAAGTTTTACAGGGGTCACCTCAGGTGCAATCTAGGAAGGCCCCTCTCATGCTGCCTCCACCGATTCCACCAAGCCCCACATCTAAGCAAGAAGCAAAGAGGAACAAACCGAGCCCTTCATCTGCAGAGACAAACACAGCCAGGGTTGCAACATCCAACAAGACCCCAGATGCGCGTTTGGCGAGTCCCCAGGGAGGGGCTCACCCGGCGCAATGAGTCTTCTCTGCTGGAACTGCCGCGGAATTGGCAAAGCCGCGACAGTTCGGGAGCTTCGTGACCTAGCGAGGCAGTTTGCCCCCTCTATACTTTGTATTTTGGAAACACAACTAGAGGGTTCGAGGGTTGAACGTTTGGCAGAAGGGTTAGGATTCAATAAAAGTTATGCAGTTAGTAGTTCTGGAAGAAGCGGTGGCCTATGTATCTTTTGGAATGATGAAATAAACATTGAAGTTATTGGTTACTCAAGGTACCACATTGATGTTTTAGTAGATAATATGGTGGAAATGCAGGTCAGGGTTACCTTCGTCTATGGAGAAGCCCAAGTACCAGATAGGCACAATACTTGGAACACCTTAAAAAACATAACCGAGATGCAAAACAGGCCTTGGGCGGTCATTGGTGATTTCAGTGAGGTACTAAACCTAGACAAGCATGATGGAGTTGGCAGTCGAAGCCAAGCACAGATTGATGGTTTTAGGGAAGCAGCTGATGTTTGCGGGCTGGCAGATATTGGGTACACAGGCACGAAGTGGACTTTCGAAAAACGTGTTGCGGGAGGCTCATTTACTCGAGTAAGGCTGGATAGATGTCTAGTGAATCCTGAGTGGCTCATTGCATTACCAGCGTCTACCTTGCTCCACAAGAATGCGGCGGGCTCTGACCACATCCCAATCCAGCTCATGCTACGTGAACAACAGCCATGCAGACGGGGCCCAAGGCCATTTAAGTATGAAACTATGTGGGGACGAGAAGATTCTCTGTTCACAACAGTGTCCGATCAACGGAGCATGCAGGTCGGGGAGACAGTGGAATCATTGTGTGCCAAACTGGGTGATCTAGCAGGAGATCTGTCCATGTGGGACCGGAACACATTTGGATCCATGTGGAAGGGGATTGCCCACCTGAAAACACGTTTGCAGACTTTGCGCGCTGTCCCAGGTAGATCTGGACCTACACATGAAGAAACAAAAGTATCAGACCGCCTGGTTGAATTGTTTCACCACGAAGAAATGCTCTGGCGTCAGAGGGCGAGGGTGGAGTGGCTAGTCCACGGCGACAAAAACACTTACTTCTTCCACTTGAGGGCAAGCAGGAGACGGCGCAAAAACCAGATCAAATCGTTGCATGATGAGCAAGGGCATGTGGTCGAGGACCAAACAGAGATGGAAGAGATGACAACGAATTTTTACAAAAAGTTGTACACATCGGAAGGGGTGCATAATATGGAGGAAGTACTGAGAATGGTACCAACCAAGGTAACATCCGATATGAATGACCTTCTGAACGCCCCATATACGGAAGAGGAGGTCAAGAGAGCCTTGTTCCAAATGTTCCCGATCAAAGCACCGGGCCCAGACGGATATCCCGCCCATTTTTTCAGCGTCATTGGGAGGTTTGTGGGGGAGAAGTCACCAGTGTTGTCCTTAAAATTGTCAAAGGGACCAAGTCAGCCGCTTGTATCAATGAAATAGTCCTGGTTCTCATACCAAAGGTGAAAAACCCCGCTCTTCTCAAGCAGTTTAGGCCTATCAGTCTTTGCAATGTCCTCTATAAAATAGCATCAAAGGTAATATCCAACAGACTCAAACTAATTCTTCCAGATATTATCTCACCAGAGCAATCAGCTTTTGTTCCAGGCAGACTAATCACTGATAACATCATAGCGGCCTATGAGTGCTTGCATTTTATGAAGAGGAATAAGGCAAAAAAACATCAGTCTTGTGCTCTCAAGTTGGACATGATGAAGGCCTACGACAGAGTCGAGTGGGCTTATCTTCGGGCCATAATGCTTAAGCTGGGGTTCACGGAAAGGTGGGTGGATATTGTTATGAGCATGGTGTCCACAGTGAAATTTTCAGTACTTTTCAACGGTAAGAAGCTAGAGGAGTTTTGTCCATCATGTGGGATCCGGCAAGGGGGCCCGATATCGCCATACTTGTTCTTGTTAGCAGCAGGGGGTCTGTCATGCCTGTTAAAATCACAAAGAGGGTCATCAAATCTAGGGGGATTCAAGTGGCACCTTCGGCGCCACCGATAAACCACCTACTATTCGCTGATGACAGCCTGCTGTTTTTCAAGGCGAACAATGTGGGTGCTACCGAGGTCAACCAATTGTTGGATACATATTGCAATGCAACAGGCCAGCGGATTAACTTTGACAAATCATCCATATTCTTCAGCAAAGGTGTCCCTGAGGCTGTTCGCAATGATATCAAAAATGTCCTGAACGTCCCAAATGAAACACTGAATGAGAAATATCTGGGAATGCCTTCAGATGTGGGGGCATCAAAAAATGGGGCGTTCAAGTATCTAAAGGATAGACTGTGGAGCAAAATTCAAGGTTGGGTCGAAAGAACTATGTCTTCGGCAGGCAAGGAAGTGCTAGTAAAGGCAGTGGCACATGCCATACCAGTCTTTTCCATGTCTTGCTTTAAAATGCCAAGGGGCCTTTGTGAGCATCTGAACATGTTGATAAGGAAATTTTGGTGGGGGAGTAACAACGGCCAACGCAAACCACATTGGGTATCATGGAAGGCGATGACTCAGCCAAAGAGCATGGGAGGTTTGGGTTTTAAGGGTTTTGAGCTTTTCAACCTAGCTATGCTAGCTCGACAGGTTTGGCGCATGCTACAGGATCCTACTTCTCTTAGTGCACGTGTTGTGAAGAGCATTTACTTTCCGAACACCAATATCCTTGAGGCTGCGCTTGGGAGTCATCCAAGTCAGACTTGGCGAGCACTTATTGAAGGAAGAGACACGTTGCAACTCGGCCTGATCAAGCGGATTGGCAACAGAGAAAGCACCGACATTTGGAATGATAATTGGCTCCCCCGTCCAGAGATGATGAGGCCATATGGCTGTCTGACAAACACACCGCCGATCACTGTGGCAGAGCTGATGGATCACACCAGCGCCACATGGGATAAGCAGAAGATAGATGCCACATTTCTTGCTTTTGACGCGAAGGTTGTGCTAAGTATCCCTCTGTGCACGACTCCGATGCAGGGTTACTGGAGCTGGGCGCATGAAAGAACAGGCCAGTTCATGGTTCGGTCGGCCTACAACATGCTAGTGTCGACCAGGCAAAGGAGAGAGGCTTAGCTGGAGGGTTCCGGGGGCTCTTCAACAACATCAGAGTAGGCCTCATGGAAGACTTTGTGGAAGACGGAAGTGCCATCGAAAGTTCGCATGTTTCTGTGGAGGCTCTCGAAGCAGTCGCTCTCGACGGAAGATGTCAGGGAACATCGCAACATGACAACGACGAGCTCCTGTGGGTTCTGCGGCGCAGCCGAGTCAAGGCGCCACTCTCTCCTCGAATGCACCGTTTCTAGATGCACATGGGCGCTGATTGACGAGGAACTTTGCTGCACCCTGCTAGCTACAACTGAAAACCGAGCCAATAGCTGGCTTTTCAACTTAATGGGGGAGCTATCGCATGAGCAATTCACCTTGCTGGTGGTGACACTCTGGGCCATCTGGACATCCCGGCGTAAGGCCATACACGAGTCTATATTCCAGACCCCACATGCGATAAGGGCCTTCATAACACGCTACATCCAAGATTTGGAAGTTTTGAGAAAGCCCAGAAAACTGAATCAAGCAGCGGCCAGAACTACATCTGGCGTCACTCGACCGAAGGCTCCGCCAACGGGTTATGCAAAGATTCATGTAGACGCAGGAGTTCGTCCACAGAGAGGGGGCTCGGCAATAGCAATCTGTAGAGACAGCCAAGGAGCATTCGTGGGCAGTTCTGCTTTAGTGTTGTTTGGAGTCTGCGACGCAGCCACTCTGGAAGCCATCACATGCTGTGAAGCTATTGCATTGGCGGAGGATCTTAATCAACATCATTATATTGTCGCATCCGATTGCAAGCAGGTTATTGATGACATTGCTAAAGGTAGTCAGGGAGATTATGGAGTTATTATCAAAGAGATTAGATCAAGGTCACCACCTTCCACTAGTAGTTTTACTTTTGAAAAGCGTGAGGCTAATGTAGAAGCTCACAAGTTAGCTAAGCATGCTCTTGCTTTACTTTCGGGACGTCATGTGTGGTTAGGCCAGCCACATGACCCAATTTGTATCCCACGCTTTGTGGACTTTGAGTAATAAAAGGCCTTTTCCCAAAAAACGTAACTATCTCTCTCTCTCTTTCTTTTTTTTCTCTCTTTCTTTATCTTCTTTTTCTCCTGTGACCGCTGGACCCCACCGCGTTATCTCCTTCCTCGCGAACAACCAGCGCCAGAATCTCGCCAGCCCTCGACGTCCGCGCTCCCAAAACCCTAACCCGAGCTGCCCCTCCTCCACGAAAGCGTGTCCTATAAATACCTACGCATCTCCTCTTCCAAACCCCCCCAAAAAGCCTACTCCAACTCCCACCATAGCTCGCGCCCTCGCCGTCCCGATCTCGCCCCAGCCACCGCAGTTCACCGCCGTTTTGTTTCACCGGTGAGCATCCCCAACCTCTCTAACCTCTGCTATTGGTCTAGCCCGACCTCGCAAACCTTTTTGACATGTTTTTGTTCGTCTTCGTCATCTACAGAGGCCGCCCCAACCCCGCGTGCTCCGCCGGAGCACCGAGCTCCGCCACCTCGTCCTCGTCGTCTCCGCCATCCCCGACATCCCCTCGCCTCAACACCCACAGAAAATCGGACGCCCCCGAACTCCTGCATCACCTGGACATCCTCGCTGACGCCGCCGACGACCGGAGCCCTACCGCCAACTGGCCTCTTCTTCCCTACCACGCCCGTTTCCTCTTTGTAAGCACGAGCGCACCTCCTCTGTTTTTTTAGATCGAATCGTTAAGGTAGATTAGATCAGTTTAGTAGATCGTTTTATTTTCATTAGAACGGTTGTAGTTATGGTTTTTATTTGTGGTCTATTACGGTTTAGATCAAACCATTAGATCGGTATGTTCCTTCCGCCCGAGCGCTGTTTAGCTAGTTTCGGCCGAGCTTAGAATAGTTATAGATCGCCAACACCCTAGGCCCAGTAGTGTTGTCTGTTTTTTTAGTTTAATTTTCGTATCTGTTTTTAGAACAGAAAAGTTTCAGTTTTGTAAAATCTATAACTTTTAGGTTATTTATTGTTATTAGTTGATTCTTTCTTTCCTAGTTTGAAAATTTGTTGTTGTTTCTGTAGAAAATATGTTTAGCCATGTTTAAATTATTAGAAATAGTTTTATATTAGTTTTAGTCAGATTAGTTTTTCTGCCATAAATTGAGTTAAGTTTATTATTTTTTAGTGATTCATTTTGCTACTGCTTAGTTTAGTCCATGCCTAGCAGTAGGAACTTGTTTGGGTATTTTAGATTTAATAAAAAATAGTTTTAGTCGAAATCAAGTTTTTCTTGTTTATTTAGCTAGCTACTGTTTTCCTACTGTTCTAGTTAGTAAATTATTTTATTTTTATTATGTTATAGTTTATTTTAGATTAGTTTCTGTAGCTAAAAAGGATGAACTTTTATTTACAGTAGAATAAAAATTTTATTTTATTTTCTTTACTAGGATTGTTTTAGGCATAATATGAGTTCTATAATAGCTTTTGATGTGATTCTTTTTGCTCCTAGTTTGTATGATGCTTTCCCTTCTGTTAGTTAGCAAAACCCATGCTTAGGTTCTGTTAAGAAAAGTTTTAGTTGTCTAAAACTATATCTTAGTTGTTGCTTGATGTGGTGAAAACCTTGATTTGCTTTCTCCGAGTTTTTATTTGGTTTTGGTTTGAGTGCTTGGGTGTTTTACATCAACTTGCTGTTATGTTATATTGTGCTATACTTATTTGTGCTATTGTTTGACTCGGTAGAATTCCCGGAGTGCGAAGCCTGCTATTACGAGTCGCTAGCTTTCGAAGACCGTCAGCCAGGCAAGTCATTTGATATGTTTTTACAATACCTATGATTTTATTGCATTAGAATTGTACCTCCCCACCATGCATGCAGTAGAAGAATTTTGTTAAGTTATGTTCTTGAGTAGTATCATGAGGTAGGATGAACCCTTCTCCCTTGTTACCGATGCCCGGGACGATGTAGTTGATTGCTATGCTTTAGTAGACGGGGTTGGTTGAGTGATTCATAAGGGAGATGCGAGAGTCAAGATGATGACAACCCCATGACTTCAAGCTCAAGATGGACTTCAAAATTCACTACTGGGTGGAGGACGGTTGACGGGCACCCTGGAGAAACCAGCGGATGGCCGGGATGCATGGAGAAGCGCCATGACATCTTGCGGAAAGCTTCACCCAGCCACGAAGAGACGGATGGATACCCCATTGACCGGAAGCTTACCTGTGCAGTCGCAACCCATTATGGGCTCTGGCTTGGTCGACCCTAGGCGTGACTCTGGTCGGACGATGCTACGAGATGTAGAAGAACGGTAGGATTGGATGGGCACCGGCAGTGGCCTAGAGGAACTCTTCGGAAGACCCTGTTTTGTTCGTCCCGTCTTCAAACACCAAGCAGTGTGAAGACTTAAAGTAGGGAACAAATCTTGCGGGTAAAGTGCGCAAACCTCTGCAGAGTGAAGATCTAATCGATTAGCCGTGTCCCCGGTTACGGATAATTTGAGCCTCTGGAACTTGGAGTATTTCGGATATCTCAACACCGAACTTAATAAATTAATTGAGGGGGTTATTTAATAATTGGGAATGAGACATTGGTTGGTGGAACCATCTCAATAACTACCAACATTTTGTAGTAATTGCAACCAAGTCCTTTTGTTGTAGGAAAAAACTGGCTTTTTCGCAAAACAATAAAACTTAGAGCCCCACAGCCAAAATTGCATATAGTGTTAGTAATTTTTATTGTTGTTCTCTCTTCATGACTTGCCGGCATATTCAAAAATGCTGACCTACACGGCTGCAACGTCTTATGTTGCAGAGGAGTTTTCTGATCAGGAGTGAGGCTACGATCCACGCTTGGCGATTGCCCTATGGAGTCGGAAGGACTCGCTATTCGTCTACGCTTCCGCAGCTTTATTTAGTTTATTTCTCATGAGTTGGCATTCGGCCGAATTTATTATCTTGTAATAAAGACTCAATATGAGAATCATATAACAAATTCAGGTGTGATTGAACTTTGAATCTTTGCATCAATGTACTGTGTGTGCCAGCATGATCTTGGGATGATACAGCTACACAGAGACTTGACCGATTTCGGGTCGGGTCGTTACAGAGCAAGCCATGGATTGATGCTTGTTGGTGGTTGGGGGAGTATAAACCTTTACCATTCTGTTTGGGAACTGCATATAATGCATGTAGTATGGAAGATACAGCCATCTCATAGTTGTTGCGTTGACAGTGAAAGTATACTGCTCAAAATGTTATTCAATCTCTATTTTAAAATCGAGCTCTGGCACCTCTACAAATCCCTGCTTCCCTCTGCGAAGGGCCTATCTATTTACTTTTATGTTGAGTCATCATCCTTTCTTATTAAAAGCACCCGCTGGAGAGCACACTGTCATTTGCATTCATTACTATTGGTTTATATTGGGTATGACTTGACTAGATCTCTTTTACCATGAATTACAATGTTTAGTCAGTCCTTGATCTTTAAAGGTGCTCTGCATTTATGTTTTGTGGTCTCAGAAAGGGCTAGCGAGATACCATTTTGTTATATCATGTCATAATTATTTTGAGAAAGTGTTGTCATCCGAGTTTTATTATTATGGCTCGCTAGCTGATTATGTTATTGATATGAGTAATTGTGAGACCTATGTGTTATTGTGAGTATGGTTAGTTCATGATATTTGCTGAAACTTGAATGCTGACTTTTCATGTTACAACAACAAGAGCAAACAGAGTTTGTAAAAGTTTTTCTTTATCACTTTCAGTTTATCAACTGAATTGCTTGAGGACAAGCAAAGGTTTAAGCTTGGGGGAGTTGATAAGTCTCCAACGTATCTACTTTTCCAAACACTTTTGCCCTTGTTTTGGACTCTAATTTGCATGATTTGAATGAAACTAACCCGGACTGACGCTGTTTTCAGCAGAACTGCCATGATGTTGTTTTATGTGTAGAAAAGAAAAGTTCTCGGAATGTCCTGGAAAACCACGGAGGCACTTTTTGGAATTAATAAGAATTTTGGGCGAAAGAATTAGTGCCAGGGGGGCCCACGGCGGGGGCGCACCCCTAGGGCGCGACCCCCTATCTCGTGGGCCCCCTGGATCTCCTCCGACCTCAACTCCAACTCCATATATTCCGTCTCGGGGAGAGAAAAATCAGAGAGAAAGTTTCATCGCATTTTACGACACGGAGCCGCCGCCAAGCCCTAATCTCTCCCGGGAGGGCTGATCTGGAGTTCGTTCGAGGCTCCGGAGAGGGGGATTCATCGTCATCGTCATCATGAACCATCCTCCATCACCAATTTCATGATGTCACCGCCGTGCGTGAGTAATTCCATCGTAGGCTTAATGGACGATGATGGGTTGGATGAGATTTACCATGTAATCGAGTTAGTTTTGTTAGGGTTTGATCCCTTGTATCCACTATGTTCTGAGACTGATGTTGCTATGACTTTGCTATGCTTAATGCTTGTCACTAGGGCCCGAGTGCCATGATTTCAGATCTGAACCTATTATGTTTTCATGAATATATGTGTGTTCTTGATCCTATCTTGCAAGTCTGTAGTCACCTATTATGTGTTATGATCTGACAACCCCGAAGTGACAATAATCGGGATACTTCTCGGTGATGACCGTAGTTTGAGGAGTTCATGTATTCACTATGTGCTAATGCTTTGTTCCGGTTCTCTATTAAAAGGAGGCCTTAATATCCCTTAGTTTCCGCTAGGACCCCGCTTCAACGGGAGGGTAGGACAAAAGATGCCATACAAGTTCTTTTCCATAAGCACGTATGACTATTTACGGAATACATGCCTACATTACATTGATGAATTGGAGCTAGTTCTATATCACCCTATGTTATAACTATTGCATGAGGAATCACATCTGGCATAATTATCCATCACTGATCCATTGCCTACAAGCTTTTCATATATTGTTCTTCGCTTATTTACTTTTCCGTTGCTACTGTTACAACTACTACAAAAACCCAAAAACATTTATCTTTACTTTTGCTACCGCTACTATTATTATCATACCACTTTTTGCTACTAAACACTTTGCTGCAGATACTAAGTTATCCAGGTGTGGTTGAATTGACAACTCAACTGCTAATAATCAAGAATATTCTTTGGCTCCCCTTGTGTCGAATCAATAAATTTGGGTTGAATACTCTACCCTCGAAAGTTGTTGCGATCCCCTACACTTGTGGGTTATCAGACCGACAAGGTCAACTCGGTGAGATCGATGCTCTAGGGTTAGGGTAAAACCTCATCTCGGTGAGACTGATTGCGTGAACTCGGTGAGACTGATTTCAGCAATAAGCAAACAGAGACTTGGTCAAGCACACTCGGTGGTACAGACTGCACATTTCAGTGAGATCGAAATAACTACAATAAGTAACAGAGAGTTTGCAAGGCCATCTCGGTGAGACCGAGATCCCATCGGTGAGACCGAACTGATTAGGGTTTATGGTAGTGGCTATGTCAAGTGAACTCGGTGGTGCCAGATAGATCAAATCGGTGGGGACGAGTTTGACTTCAGGTTTAGGACATATGTGGAAATGAGAAAGTGGTTGAGGGCTTTGGAGCATATCACTAAGCACTTTGAGCAAGCAAGCCATTAAGCAACACCTCATCCCCTTTTAATAGTATTGGCTTTCCTATGGACTCAATGTGATCTTGGATCACTAAAATGAAAAAGAGTCTTGAGCCTTTGCCAATGTTTGTCCTTAGCATCTTGAAGGGGTTCCACATCATCTTGTCCTGCCACTCCAATGTTGAGCTCATCTGAAATATACTAGGTACAAGTATTAGTCCAACAAGAGATATGTTGACATTAATTACCAAAATCACCCAGGGAGCACTTGTGCTTTCAATCTCCCCCTTTTTGGTAATTGATGAAAACATACATCGAAGCTTAATTTAGATAAGGATATGAAGTAAGACAGGTAAAGCTTTGGAAGACCATGCAACATGCATTGGATCCCCCTACATGTATGCAATAATGTTAGGATAGATTATAAAAGTATGTGAAAGCATAAACATGTCAAAGCAAGCAATGAGTTACATGTATCTTGGCTATATGCATCAGAGCAAATGATGTGAAATGCAGAAAATATACCTACATGTTCATGAGTCCTTCTTGCAAACAATATGTACATCAGCAAGAGATCCTCATGCACATGAGTGTGATGCATATACTTACCTTATGGTATTGAGCTGACTTTGGAAGAGATGAACCTAAGAAAACAGGGTTAGATAACACAAGAACATCTACTAAACAAAGCAAGAACAGGAAAACACAAGATTTCCAAGACTGGGATGACATGTAGTGAGTGAGTACTTAGTACTCTAGTTGGATATTGACATGTCCCCAAAGATAAAGATATGCAATGAGTTCCAACGATTTTCTTCCCTTAAGATGTTGCTCTCCCCCTAAATCTGACATTGGATAATGGGAGAAGATAAGGTAATAGAAAATCAGAGCAAATGAAAAGCAAATAAAAACAGAGCAAAAGACACAAAGAAATATCTTCAACTAACATGTCTTTCCCCTCTTAAATACATGTAACTTCTCTCCTCTTTGAATACCAGGCATCTGGGAAATCTATGATGTCTCTTTCTCTCCCATAGGGTCTCTTTTGCCCATAAGATAAGCTTTGATGTGTTCTCTCTCTCCCCCTTTGACATCAATTTCCAAGAAGGGATCTTCTGGAGTATAAGTCAAATAGGTTTGGTCCTTGAGTCACATGACAAAGCAGCATATAAAATGTGATGCAGGTAGAGGATAAGAATCATTGAGTGGAGCTGAATTCGAAATGCAGGATGCTAATGGCAAACTGTTTCCACAGTAGTGAAACCGGTAACACCGAGTTCTTTTCTTCGGTGACACCAAGTTGTTTCAGTCTGGCCGAAAAGGAAAGATCGGTGAGACCGAGTTCAGCATAGAGAAAGATTTTTTCATCTCATCTCACTAGGCAAATAGGATCTCACAAAGATTTGCAGTGAATTAAATAAAGGATTTGCAAGGAATTAAATGAGGGAATGCAGAAAATAAAAGAGAAGAAATCTAGATGAAGTTTTTTCTGAAATGGGAAACAAACATGCAAGAGACAAATGCAAGAACACCGAGAAACACTAGAGAACTTCATTAGAATTGGTCGGTGACAAAGTCACCTATGTTAGAGTATATTGACTTAGGATTCAAGTGAAGACACTTGATCATAGGTCATACTCATCGTTTAAGCTCAAAATGGGGTTGCCATTTTTTGTTTAAGCATTTTGATGTATTCTCATCTTGTTGAGTTGCTTTGACCCATGTCTTGGGGTAAAGCTTCTCTAAGATGGAAGGACATACCTTGGTGGTGGTGTTGATCTTGATCATGCAGTTGAACTTGTGTAGGATGCTCAAGGTTGATGTAGTTCATCAAGAGTTGGGAGCACCGCTTGTAGTTTGAGTTCATCTTCCTACATGGGTTAGTTTTGCAAGGAAGAGCACTTGTGTATCCAAAATGACAATCATGAAGTTTGATACCACATGAAATTTGATATATAGAAATTGTCAAAGGATATATAGAAAGGATTCATGCTTCCTTGTCTTCAACCACCATATTGTAGAGACTTGGAGATGTAGAGATTGCTTAGAATGTGATTGAGTTGCAATCTCATAGAATGGAGCTTATCCAACTTCCTACAAGGGTTGGATAGCATGCAAGGGTACACATATATCCAAGACATATGATCATCATCATAAGAGAAATATCAAGGATTAGTCAAAGAAAGGATCATGCCTTGCATGCATCCAGATAGAGTTTCTACTCCAAGTTTGAGGCATCAATGATGTTCAATTCACCTCTCAAACGACAAAATACTTTCTCATCAAGTGGTTTGGTGAATATATCCGCCAATTGCTTATCGGTATGAACATGCTTAAGATTGATATCTCCCTTAGCAACATGATCTCGAATGAAGTGATGAAGAACTTCAATATGCCTAGTTTGAGAATGTTGCACGGGATTATGAGCAATCTTAATAGCACTTTCATTGTCACAAAGCAATGGAACATGTTTCACATATATCCCATAATCTTTAAGAGTTTGAGTCATCCAAAGTAATTGAGCACAACATGAACTGGCGGCAATGTATTCCGCTTCGGCGGTGGATAAGGATACCGAGTTTTGTTTCTTGGAGGACCAAAACACAAGAGATCTACCAAGAAATTGACAAGTACCTGAAGTGGACTTTCTATCAACCTTGTCACCGGCATAGTCCAAATCTGAGTAGCCAACAAGATCAAAAGAAGACCTCTTAGGATACCAAATGCCAAAGTTTGGTGTGTGAATTAAGTATCTCACTATCCTTTTCACAGCCTTAAGATGACATTCTTTGGGGGCCGCTTGATATCGGGCACACATGCACACACTTAGCATAATATCGGGACAGGAGGCACATAGATATAACAATGAACCAATCATAGAGCCGTAAACCTTTTGGTCAACCGGTTCGCCATCCTTTGTCAAGTCAAGATGTCCACTAGTAGGCATGGGGGTACTCATACCTTTGCATTCTTGCATGTTGAACTTCTTGAATAAGTCCTTCGTGTACTTTGTTTGAGAAACAAAGGACCATCCTTAGTTTGCTTGATTTGCAAACCAAGAAAGAACTTGAGTTCACTCATCATAGACATCTCAAACTTCTCCGACATTAGCCTTCCAAACTTTTCACTAAAATGAGGGTTAGTCGAACCAAATATGATATCATCCACATAAATTTGGCACACAAATAATTCACCATTAACCCTTTTAGTAAAAAGGTAGAATCAATCTTTCCAATCTCAAAGCCTTTTTCAATAAGGAACTTAGTCAAGCATTTATACCATGCTCTAGGAGCTTGTTTAACACCATAAAGAGCTTTGTGAAGTTCGTAGACATGATCGGGTTTCTTGGGATTAACAAAGCTGGGAGGTTGTTTAACATAAACTTCCTTCTCAATTTCACCATTAAGAAAAGCTTTTTTAATGTCCATTTGATACAAAGTGATATCATGATGATTGGCATAAGCAAGTAAGATGCGAATGGACTCAAGTCTAGCAACGGGGGCATATGTCTCACCATAGTCCATACCTTCAACTTGAGTGTAGCCTTGAGCAACAAGACGAGCCTTGTTGCATACAACTTGTCCATCTTCATCTTGCTTGTTCCGAAACACTCATTTGGTTCCAATGACATTGTGCTTCTCATCGGGCTTTTCAACCAATGTCAACACTTTGTTCCTCTCAAAATTGTGTAGCTCTTCATGCATGGTGTTCACCAAAATCGGATCATCAAGAGCATCTTCAACCTTCATAGGTTCAATACTAGAAATGAATGAGTAATGTTCACAAAAGTTAGCCAAACGAGTTTTACAGCGAGTAATTCTCCCGGTTTGAATATCATCATAGAGTTGTTCGACGGGATGATCTCTTGATACTCTTGCTCGAACTCATGAGGGCTTTTGTTTTGGTCGGGGTGGAACATCCTCTTCATTGTCTTGTTCTTCTTCTTGTTTGTCTTCGTTGTTGTTCTCTCGTGGAGGTGGAGAGGGAGGTCGACGAGGTTCGTCTTGTTGTGCATCCTCGTTTCCATCGTCTTGATGTGTTCCACTTGTGGATGCCTCCAAGTCAACTTGTGGATCACCTTGGCATGAAGTTAAGGTTTCCACTTGGACAGACGAGGTACTCTCCTTCACCTCTGTTGGGCGAATCTTGCCAATAGACAAGTCTTGTATGCTTCCGAAGGATCTTTGTCACCTACATCAATTGGCAATTGCTCTACCTGTGAGCCGTTAGATTCACCAAACTTCACATCTACCATCTCTTCAACCTTTAGGGTGAAATTGTTGTAGACACGGTATGTGTGAGAGTTTGAGCCATAACCGAGTAGGAAACCTTCATGAGATTTAGGAGCAAATTTCGAATGGCGATGCTTATCAAGAATGTAGCACTTTGAGCCGAATATCCGAAAGTATCCAACTTGGGGTTTGTTACCGGTGAGAAGCTCGTACGCCGTCTTGCCGAGTAGCTTGTGAAGGTATAGACAATTCATTGTATGACAAGCTGTCTCAACCGCTTCCGCCCAAAAGTGTTTTGGCGTCTTGTACTCATCAAGCATCGTTCTTGCCATTTCGATGAGCGTCCGGTTCTTCCTCTCAACAACTTCATTTTGTTGAGGCGTGTACGTAGCCGAGAACTCATGTGAAATCCCTTCTTCGTCAAGAAAGTTGTCCACATTGGCGTTCTTGAACTTCGTTCTGTTGTCGGTGCGAACCTTCTTGATCTTCACTTCAAATTGATTTTGGGCCTTCCTAGCGAAGTTCTTGAAGATCTTTTGGACCTGCGATTTATCATCAAGAAAGAACACCCACGTAAATCTTGAAAAATCATCAACAATGTCCAATCCGAGTGAGTTACCACTGAGACCCTTGTAGGCGTTGGGACCGAAAATATCCATGTGAAGTGGCTCGAGTGGTCTTCTCGTGGTCATGATGTTCTTCATGGGAGACTTCCTCCAACTTGTTTTCCTGCTTGGCAAGCACTACAAAGTCTATCCTTGTCAAATATAACATCTTTAACACCAAGGATATGATCACCTTTAATAAGATTGTCAAGATTTCACATGCCCACATTACCTAACCCTCTATGCCACAACCAGCCTTTAGAAGATTTAGCAATTAAGCAAGTTCTAGGTTGAGCCTTTTTAGTGAAATCAACAATGTATAGATCACCTCTACGTATGCCGGTAAAGACCATATTATGATTATCTCTTTGAAACACTTGGCAATCTGCTTTCGTAAATAGGACATTGAAATCGAAATCGGCTAGTGTAGATACAGAAAGTAAATTATAGCCAAGAGATTCAACGAGCATAACATTTTGTATGGAGCTATCATGTGAGATGGCCACCTTACCGAGGCCAACCACCTTACCCTTTGAGTTATCACCAAAAGTGACATACTTTCGAGGGTCATCATTTTCAACAAGCTCATGAAACATATCCTTGTCTCCGATCATGTGACCGGTACATCCACTATCACGAACCCATTCCTTTCCTCCAGCCATGTAGCCGCGAAGGTCAGTCATAAGACCAAAGTGTCTCATAGACTCATCGAGATCATAGTCACTATCATCATCCTCGTCATAGTATCCATGTTCAACATCATCTTGTGATTGATCATTTCCTAGAGAGAGTGATTCATTAGTTTTGTGATCATGACAATGTGCATCTCTATGAATTCTAATGACTTCGGAAGTGATGCTGCTAATGATTCCAACATCTCCTTTGGCACGCATAAGGTCACGGAAGCTCAAATAGACAATCACCAAACTTAGGATCGTTGGGACTCATCTTATTTAAAGCAATAGACTTGTGAAGAATCTCATCCAAGTTTTTCAGGGAATAATTTGGAAATCGTTCCTCAAGAAATCTCCATATAGTGTAAGCACATTCAAGAGTTGGCAAGCAAGCAATCAAATTTCTAAGTAATCCTCTAGTGATAAGATTGACAGTTCTAAGATTGTGAATCATATCAAGAGAATCATCAGGGGTAGGATGCAAGGGGTCAATGCTACGTCTTGAGCTTGCGTTGGTTTTCCTTGAAGAGGAAAGGGTGATGCAACAATAGTAGCGTAAGTATTTCCCTCAGTTTTTGAGAACCAAGGTATCAATCCAGTAGGAGGCTCCTCAAAAGTCCCACGCACCTACACAAACAAACAAAGAACTCGCAACCAACGCAATAAAGGGGTTGTCAATCCCTTCACGGCCACTTGCGAAAGTGAGATCTAATAGAGATAGTATGATAAGATAAATATATTTTTGGTATTTTATAATATAGATGCAAAAAGTAAAGATGCAAATAAAAGTAGATTGGGAGAAAATATGATAAGAGATAGACCCGGGGGGCATAGGTTTCATAGTGGCTTCTCTCAAGATAGCATAAGTATTACGGTGGGTGAACAAATTACTGTCGAGCAATCGATAGAAAAGCGAATAATTATGAGATTATCTAGGCATGATCATGTATATAGGCATCACGTCCGTGACAAGTAGACCAACTCCTGCCTGCATCTACTACTATTACTCTACACATCGACCGACTCCTACCTGCATCTAGAGTATTAAGTTCATAAAGAACGGAGTAAAGCATTAAGCAAGATGACATGATGTAGAGGGATAAACTCAAGCAATATAATATAAACCCCATCTTGTTATCCTCGATGGCAACAATACAATACGTGCCTTCTTTGCCCTAACATCCTTTGGGAAAGGACACCGCAAGATTGAACCCAAAGCTAAGCACTTCTCCCATGGCAAGAAAGATCAATCTAGTAGGCCAAACCAAACTGATAATTCGAAGAGACTTGCAAAGATAACTCAACCATACATAAAAGAATTCAGAGAAGATTCAAATATTATTCATAGATAAACTTGATCATAAACCCACAATTCATCGGATCTTGACAAACACACCGCAAAAAGAGTTTACATCGAATAGATCTCCACAAGAGAGGGGGAGAACATTGTATTGAGATCCAAAAAGAGAGAAGAAACCATCTAGCTAATAACTATGGACTCGTAGGTCTGTGGTAAACTACTCACAACTCATCGGAGGGGCAAGAATGTTGATGTAGAAGCCCTTCATGGTTGATTCCCCCTCCGGCAGAGTGCCGACGAAGGCTCCAAGATGAGATCTCGCGGATACAGAAGGTTACGGCTGTGGAAATTGTGTTTTGTTGGCTCCCTGGATGTTTTCGGGGTACGTAGGCTTATATAGGAGGAAGAAGTACGTCAGTGGACGCCCGAGGGGCCCATGAGACAGGGGGCGCGCCCTCCTATCTCGTGGAGGCCTCAGCTGCTTCTTGACTTGACTCCAAGTCCTCTGGATCACGTTCGTTCCAAAAATCACGCTCCCGAAGGTTTCATTCTGTTTGGACTCCGTTTGATATTCCTTTTCTTCGAAATACTAAAATAGGCAAAAAAACAGCAATACGGGCTGGGCCTCCGGTTAGTAGGTTAGTCCCAAAAATGATATAAATATGTAAAATAAAGCCCGTAAACATCCAAAAGGGGGTAATATAATAGCATGGAACAATCAAAAATTATAGATACGTTGGAGACGTATCAGTCAACAAGGGGCACACAAGGGGTAGTAATGTACTTGTTCAAGTGATATTCATTGAAAATCTCAAGCATCTCATTTTTCCAAGCAATAAAGAACTCTCCATCAAGCATAGGCACTCTATGTCTAAAACTCCCAATTGTAGACTCATCCATGTTCCTCCAATGGTGTTTAAACCAAAGCAATGGAGACCAAAGCTCTGATGTCAATTGAAAGGATCGAGAAGAGGTGTCTAGAGGAGGGTGATTAGACCCTCAACAAGTAAAGATAGCAGTTTTTTATTTTTTTCAAATTAAGGTTGGAGATAGGCACAATTTTAAGCACTCACAATACATTTCAAGCAAGCATGGCAAGAGTATATGAGCAGCGGAAAGTAAAGCATGCAACTTGCAAGAAAGTAAAGGGATGGGATTGGAGTGTGCAAACGCAATTGGAGACACGAAGATTTTTGGCGTGGTTCCGATAGGTGGTGCTATCGTACATCCATGTTGGTGGAGACTTCAACCCACGAAGGGTAATGGTTGCGCAAGTCCACGGAGGGCTCCATCCACGAAGGGTCCACAAAGAAGCAAACTTGTCTATCCCACCATGGCCATCGCCCATGAAGGACTTGCCTCACTTGGGTAGATCTTCACAAAGTAGGCGATCTCCTTGCCCTTACAAACTCCTTGGTTCAACTCCACAATCTTGATGGAGGCTCCCAAGTGGCACCTAACCAATCTAGGAGACACCACTCTTCAAAAGGTAATAGATGGCGTGTTGATGATGAACTCCTTGCTCTTGTGCTTCGAATGATAGTCTCTCCAACACTCAACTCTCTCTCACAGATTTGGATATGGTGGAAAGATGATTTGAGTGGAAAGCAACTTGGGGAAGGCTAGAGATCAAGATTCTTGTGGTTGGATTGGAATGTCTTGGTCTCAACACATGAGTAGGTGGTTCTCTCTCAGAAAATGAGTAGTGGAAGTGTAGGCACATTCTGATGGATCTCTCTCAAAAGGAGAAGGGGGTGGAGGGGTATATATAGCCTCCACACAAAATCTAGCCATTACACATAATTTTCCAAACTCAGTGGGACTGAATAGTGAAACTCGGTCAGACCGATATGGTTCAAAATGTGAACGTTAGAGTTTTCAGTGGGATCGACAAGGTCAACTCGATGAGACCGATGCGGTAGGGTTAGGGCAAAAGCTCATCTCGGTGAGACCGATTGCGTGAACTCGGTGAGACTGATTTCAGCAATAAGCAAACAAAGACTTGGTCAAGCAAACTCGATGGGACCGATTGCACATTTCAGTGAGACCGAACTAACTGCAATAGGTAACAGAGAGTTTGCAAGGCCATCTCGGTGAGACTGAGATCCCATCGGTGAGACTGAACTGATTAGGGTTTTTGGTAGTGGCTATGTCAAGTGAACTCGGTGGCGCTGGATAGATCAAATCGGTGGGGCCGAGTTTGACTTTAGGTTTAGGACATATGTGGAAATGAGAAAGTGGTTGAGGGATTTGGAGCATATCACTAAGCACTTTGAGAAAGCAAGCCATTAAGCAACACCTCATCCCCTTTTAATAGTATTTGCTTTCCTATGGACTCAATGTGATCTTGGATCACTAAAATTAAAAAGAGCCTTGAGCCTTTGCCAATGTTTGTCCTTAGCATCTTGAAGGGGTTCCACATCCTCTTGTCCTGCCACTCCAATGTTGAACTCATTTGAAATATACTAGGTAGAAGTATTAGTCCAACAAGAGATATGTTGACATTAATTACCAAAATCACCCAGGGAGCACTTGTGCTTTCAAAGATCCACTAGGAAAAACAAGGGGATGTCAAAACATTTCGGTGGAGCGATTGATCTAGGTCTTCTCTTCCAAATAGAATATCAAGAAGTTTTGGTGGCTAGGGAGAGAGGTCTAGGAGTTTAAGCTTTGGGCGACAATGGAGGAGAGAGAGGAAAGAACTAGGTCATCTTGGGGACGAAGACCCCCTTTCTATATGCCCCCTCCAAATCCAACTGTTGCCCTAGTTTTCACTGAGCGGTACTACCGGTGCGGACAATAGTACTACCATAGTCCCATACGGGTCGCACTGCAAATGCCCAAGCGGTACTACCACACAAGACACCGGTAGTACTAGCTATTATGAAATAATGGTACTGCCGTAATAGTGTCGCCTTAGTACCGTGGGCCAAAACGGAGGGGAATGAGCCCCATGCGATAGTAGGTCCAACACTTAATTTGGCAGTTCTACTCCAACAGGGGAGTACAGTACTACCGGTCTGAAGGCATGTAGCAGCAGTACTGCTCCATTGAAGGAGTGATATTACCGGGTAGGAAAATTCAGGGGCACCAAAAAGGATGGGGAACTACTCGAATGTTGGGAAGGCTAAGGGGGTGAAGTTTGTTTTTTTGCTTTCGTGATTTATTCCACCCATACCTTCTGAAGCGGACCCCCTCTTAATAGTGCAGTTTTCCTGTGACTCAAACAAAATGAAAATGTCAAAACCTGTCTTCGATCTTTTCCTTTTAAAGGGGTATCTAACCGTCTTGTGGCATTTTCAAATATACATGTATAACTCAAGCACACGATTCATCTAGACCAAAATCACTTAGGGAGGAAATGCCCTTTTAGGGTGGTTTTCCTCACTTAGGATTTCCTGACTGAAATGATGTGAGGACGATGCTCAAGACAACACAGGTCTGAAATTCAACTCGAGCATCCAACCACAAATGGTTAGAGGTAGGGGCTATTTATAGTTGGTGCACAGACCCACCCGGGCGGAAATAACTGTTGGAAGGGGCGCATGTTGGGAAATGTAGATAACAAAAAAATCATGCCTACAAATAAAAACCAGGATAACTATGAAAATTAAAATATGTTTGATCAGATCTTTACCAACAACCGCAACAAAGAGAAGAGGTTGGTCAAGATTGTTGCACATTCCCGCAGCTAGGTTATACCTCCCAGTCGTGGGAATTTTTTTCGATTGAGGATGGAAGCTACGATCCCTTGCGGGTATCCACGCATACTGAGTCAACGATCCATCAGAGCTTCGTTGTCCAGAACTGAGAACTACCGGAGACGAGAGGTGGGGTGTAGCAGCCTTGTGACGGAGATAATTTTTTCGAGAGAGAGTGAGAGGGGACGCAACCTTCAAGCACAGAGTTGTGTTCGTTTCCGTTGCGGTTGGACGCAGCCAACTCCATGTGGGCCTTCTCATTGTGTTTATCTTCATCGCACATAGTCCATGTAGGGGTCACCTGTGTGACAGGATCTCTCCGAGTGGTCACCGCACTCATTTGCTATACACCGCTTACAATGGACCATAACAATAAATCGCCCACGCCGTGCAGTTAGTGGGTCGGGTAGCATGGGAGTGGCAACGCAATAATTTTCTCCATGTTCCTTTCCTACCTTTCGCTTTTTTCGGGTTTTGCTTAGATCTTTTATCTTTTATAGTGCATGTGGTTTTACGTGGCATTCCGGTTCCACTCTCTTGTTTTACACTTTTTTTCATTTTTGTTTCCTTTTATTTTCTCTATTTAAATTTTCTTTATTGTTGGTTTAATTTCGGGCTTATTAATTTTAATCTGATATTTTCAATAAAATATATATCAAACACTTTTAAAATTACATGTAAATTAAATTTTAATATGTAAAGCCTTTTTAAAATTACATGAGCATCTTTATTTAATATCCTAACACTTCTTAAAAATGGTGTACATCTACAAAAATTAAATGAATATTTTTTAAATTGCACGAACATCTTTTAAATGTGAGAATACTTACACAAGCATTTTTTATGCCAGAACACTTTTTGAAGTTACATAAAGATCGTTTGAAAATGCGTAAATACTTCTTTGAAATTACATAAGCATTAGGCGTGAATAATTTCTAAAACTATACAAATATTTTTAAATGAGTGAATTGTTTTTGAAATTATAACATATTTTATAAAATGAGCTCACTTTCTCCAAGTATACCAACATTAACTGAAGTCATCTTTGCCGAACTCATTCATTCCTTCTGTGCAAAAAAGGCGATCACTTTTAAAATTATATGAACATTTTATAAAATTAGATCAATATGTTTGAAAATACACTAACACTCTGAGAAACATAAAAAGAAATCTTATCGTTAACCAAATTATATAAACAAATGAAATAAATATTAGTATTTGGGACTTAGAGAAAAAAGGAAAACGGAAAATGCCTCAGATATTATGGGACGGAGGAAGTACCTGCATAAATTTTTTGAAGGGGAAAGTACGAGCGTAGCTGTGCATGTTGCCGAGAAAAACAAAAGCTATGCACATCGCCAAGGCGGGCCGCGCCGTGCTGTTGGCGGCAACAGTGATCGGAGGCGAACAAGGATGAACGAAGATGGGGATGCTGCTGCAAAGATGATGGTCGGCACATCGGGAAGTGAGAGAACCAAGCGAACAAAGTGAGGTGGGACTTTCAGAAAACATGGAGCCTCACCAAAGCAGCAGTACAAAGACACCGCTACACACAGACAACCGCTCCCGAGTCCTGAAGCGAAAAAACCATTAGAATATCGAAAAGTTCGTACTACTCTTTATTACTACCATCCGCCGATTCCCGTACGACAGCACAAATCGCACTGCACAACAGTACGCGTTGCAATTAGCCAATTCGCACCCCTGTCCGATCAAGTCCTTTTCGCCCAGCACCAGCAATGATGTCCCCAGAATAGGGCTTCTGCAGGTCCAGCAACGCATTCCCAAACCTGGAGCCATCGTGCCAAACATTTCCCCGATTAGCATCAAGGCCAGACTCGACCTCCTCATCTGCCACCTAACGGAAGATGCCCACCCCAGTCGAAGATGATCACTCACGAGTCACAAGGCCAAGAGAGAGCGAGAGAGCGAAAGCGATTTGCTCGCTACAAATGGCCTAGAATGGGTCCAGTCCCGCTTGACCTGACAACTGTTTCCCAGTGTTGGCCAGAGGCTCTCATGTTGCGATCCTCAGGCGGACCCCCAGTTTTTGTCATCCACAGGGAAAATGCAGCACATAGCGGCATGGATGCTCCAAGAAGCTGTCCAGCCAACCGACATTGCTCGATGCTGAGAGTCCAGCGAACGATAGAGCGTGTTTCGTCTAGATGCAGTGCAGGCAATAGGACGGCTGCAGCTGTAACTGAATCTGGCAATAAAAATCCAAGATGTTATAGAAGCATACTACTCCCTCCGTCCCATAACCTAAGACGTTTTTTTAGTGTCAAAAAACGTCTTGCATTCTGAGACAGAGTAGTATGTTTTAATATAACCATATCCCTTCCGAGGATGTACTGTCAGAAGCTTATGAAACGAACGGACACCACCTTGAACATGTTCCCCACTCCTTCAGAGAGCCTTGTCAAAATCAAACATGGCATCATACTACCAACGGAACATCATACAAACAAGTCTTGCCGGAAGGAGGGGAATGAGAACTCTCATCAGAATGGTATCAGTTTCATCTGGAAGTCGTTCCAAAAAAAGGAGACAGTATTATTAGTAACAGAACATGAGACGTGCATGTCCGGAATAATTTAACAAGAAGAAAACACCAAGACAAAAGAGGTATGGTGTAGAGGGTAAAGAAAACAACTGAAGAGGAAGAACATGTCGGTCACTAAATGACAACTCAGAGGCAGCAATTGAAAGAGGAGACGTAAACGTGGTAGATAAACTCATTTCAGCAACAAATAATTCCGGACGGAGGAAGTAACTATAGTTAGCACATGTCCTCGGTTACTAGCCAACTGGATAGAGATTAGGAGCAAACAGCTGATGACCATGAGAAGCTATGAAGCACAGCTATATCATGATGGAGCCCAAGTAGCAGATAGCAAAACCAGAAAGATTTTTTACTAACTGAGGACTATCATCCAAGTTTTAGCTTCTAAGAATTGAACCCTTCTTTCTTATCATTGGTATGAAGCGTGAAGACATGCAATTGATATTTAGCTCTAGGCTGCAGGCAACACAAATGAGCATATGATATTTCACTATTCATAAGACAATTAGAAACCAGTCCAAGAACAGACATGTTACTGTATGGCTACTTGAATGGGCAAGGAAATGCAAGAAAAATAAGTTAGTGAGCAAAGCAGAGACCATATGTGGTTTGCCAGAAGCCTTCTGCTGTAAGCAACCTAGAAATTACCAGTAAGTCCAAACAATAACAACTTGAATACATGATCGGTTTAGAAGCAATGCAATTTACAAACAAATGATGATACAATATAAGGCAAATAAGAGAATGGTCACAAGCAAATCCAAACCATGGGCAAAAATGAATTACAGCTATGTAAAACAGAATGGACAAGGCCCTTTTTCTTGAATAGCATTAAAACATGGACTATTGAACATACAGAGTTGATAGCTTTAGCAAATTATTCATGTGCAATGCCACAACTAACTAGAGAATTACTGTAGATATATTCCTACATGAGCAACGGAACTCACTATAGGTGAGTTTCAAAAGAGAAATAGATAACAATTCCATTGGTTCTGCTGAAGATCATCCTGCCACTATTTTATACAGAATGAGTCTACAGAAGAAATGAGAAGTAGAACATCCAAATTAGGCCAACCACTATGCACTAACTTGTATGACTATCAAACAAGAGAAATGAACTACAATGATGAAAATAGACAAAGAGTGTCATGCCTACTGCAAGATAACTAACACTGTTCAGAATTCAGCCCAACATGAACTTGGAAAACAATAACATGGCATTCCCAGCAACTTTATACATATATGAAGAAAGGAACAGAGAACTCCATTTGGATTTGCGGTCCAAAAAACTCCACTTCAACATCTCTTATACATGCCACAAACTGCTAATTGCTGTGACAGAAATATAATGACAGAATATCATCTTACTAATACGGTAGACATTTCTTCAGTAATCACTTCACTCATATGGACCCTCACACTAGTTCAATTCACGGAAGAAATAAATCTAGATCGGTATCTCAATGTTACAGACATAACATTTGAATCGGTTGAGCATCAAAACCCTGTAATGGACTTCTTTTGTTTCTCTATTTAGCAGTGCAAATGAAAACATTAAGAGTCCAGCATGTAGAAGGCACATCCAAAAAAAAAAAAGAAATTCAAAACATCACTTATATTGTGTGCAAGCTATCCCTATTTAGCAGCCCTAGATTTAACCAACTACAAGTAAATCGACGGCCGTTGTTACAACTTATAACAGAACTAAGGATATCTTATGTTGAAACAAAAAAGAGGTTTAGCCAGAGGAATAATACAACAAAAACAGAAGTACTCAAGTATATTGAAATTTCATGTATGGGACCAACATAATGCAAAATTGAAATTTATCTTAACGAATCCAGTATATGCACAAACAATACAGAAGTGAGAACACCAATTGTTCTCTTTGCCTAGAATATTGCCAGTGATTGATTTCCCCCATAATTCACTGCTATCCCATTCTTGAAGGCTTGGGCTTGTTCTTCCTGATTTGCTATGAAATTTCATTTCTGAGTAGTTTGCTCATGGCCAACTCTAAATTCTTAAAACGAGACAAAAGGGGGAATGCAAGCCCTTCATTTACATCAAACTAACCAAGAACTCATCACCTGGGGTTTCCTCCTTATACTAACTCCTACTTATTCACCACTATCATCAATTGAAAGTGAGTTACCAGGAAGAACATTGTTCAGCCACTACGGGACTGCGAGGAACTCTCAGGCCGGCCGCCCCGGCCAAAGCACCCAAACAGGTTCCTAAATACACGGCGAATCCGACCTTCGCCGCCGTCCACCTGCCCTTCTCCTTCTGGCCATGTCACCCGCCTCGGCCCGACGCCGTTGCTGAAACCACCATCCAGCTCCGTGTATACAACAGGCAGTTGCTCTCTGGGCCCGCCGGCGAACCTTCCAACGGCAAATCCGCCGCGGGGGAGTCGCCAGATGGTGAGCCCGGCATCCGCCTCCGCCTCAGGCACGGCTGCCGCCGGAAGCTCGCTGCGGCAGATGGGGCAGGAGTTGCGGAGGGAGAGCCATGGGAGGATGCAGTCCTGGTGGTAGACGTGCTTGCACGGCATCTCCCGAGCCGCGGCGCCGGGCTCGAAGGCCTCCTGGCACACCGCGCAGTGGGCCCCGCCTCCCCCGGCGACCGTCACGGACGGCATAGACTCGACCGCGGCCTTGGACGCCGGCGGGCGCGGCGCGGCCGCCTCCAGCCGTGAGAACTGGTCGAGCAGGCGGTGGAAGCCCGACCCCATGAGGAGGTGCGAGACGTCGCCGGGCAGCGGCCGCAGCCCGTCGCCGGAGCCGTCCTCGTAGTAGAGCTCGAAGCCGGAGAGCGAGCCGCCCCGCAGCACGATCACCGGGTTCATCGCCCCGCGCCGGCCGCTGCCACCGCCGCCGCGCGGCGGCGGCGGCTGCGGGAACTGCTCGAGGAAGCCGCCGTCGCAGTCGGGGCAGACGACGGTGGCCGGGGAGACCCGCACGAAGCGGCTGCAGTGGTAGCACCAGTAGGAGACCGGGGACGACGCCATCGGGAGCGAAAGCCCGAAACAAATCCCCCGGACGAATCGAGCCGCGGGCCGATCAGCTCCGACGGCAGCCGCAGATCAACGGGGCGGCCGAGCGAACCGGCCGGAGGCGCGGATCTGGGGGAGCTCGGGACGCCGAAATCCCCAAATCGATTTTCGAATTGGGGGTTTCGGGCAGGCAGTGGGGAGGAGACCTGGAGAGGGGAGGGGAGGGGAATTGCGTGGTGGGTAAGTGGGTGGTTTCGTTTTTATGTGGGACGGCGCAGCGCACTCGCTCGCGGCGGTGACGTCGCTGGTGACGGCGACGCCACGCGGGCTGCCGCGACACGCCAGTGCGTGGTGTCACGGCGTTAGTTAAGCGGCTGCGTTACGTTGACCGGTCAGCTGGGCAGGGAGTCAAAGCCTCAACCAAGGTAGAGGGGCGGGATGGATGGTTCGGCGCTGCCCGCCGCCCGGATCGGCTCCGCCGCTGGAGAGGCGATTCTATTCCGTACTTTTTTCTTTTCTTTTCTGCGGGATCCCTTCTGATTATTTTCGAAGCGAAAATCAGCATGGTCCTCGAATATCCATTTCTGGACCTGAACTCGGAAAAAAATCTAAATTATGTTTGAATGGAAGATGTTTAGGTGCGTGAGGTGCATACCCATTTTTAGTGTGCTCGGACATCTGAGTAGCTCTAAAAAAAAACAATTCAATCCATGCAGGAACTAGTAAACTTTTTCACAAACCGTATTATTTTCTGAGAGCTACTCAGATGTGCAATCACGCTAAAGATTGACACAGTCATCACACACTCAAACATCTCTCATGTAAAAAAAAGTCAGTTTTTTATTATTACTTACTTTACTGTTCACATACAAGGAAGCCATTTAGAGGGTGCTTGGATACGTTTTAGTCCCATGACTAAAAGTAGTGGGACTAAAACTTGCTAGCCTCACCTATGCTTGGATCCAAATACTAAAGAGACTAAAATCAAGTTATTGAGCATTTATTATCCTCCAAACCCTTCAATCCAGAACTCGCATGTGTTAAAGGAGGGAAATTAAATGAGGAGAGAAAGGGCTAATACATATTTTAGTAGGTTTCCTATGACTAAAAATTTTTAGCCTCAAGACTAGTCCTAGCCTCTCTTTAGTCAGGGGTGGTTGGAACTTTAGCCTCTAAAAGAGACTATTTTTAGTCAGACTAAAAATGTCCCTTGGATCCAAGCACCCTCTTAGCTGCTCTCCAAGATCCTTTCCTTTTTCTTTTATAAATACTACTCTATCGTTTTTTCCTTTGAGACTAGCCGCAATGGGAGTAACTTCAGCAGTAACATCGAGTCCAACTCAGCAAACTTGCTTATGTGGCAATGAGTTAATGAGGAGAAAGGTAGTTATAGTAACTTAGCTATACTGTAACATCACACGTCCCAATGCAATATGAGTCTATAACCTAATAAATGAAGATCTGCATGTTACTACACTTATGTTACTACCCACTATGAAAGTAGTAACATAGTCTAGGGATATGTGTATGTTACTAGTATATGTTACTATGCATTGTGACTAGTCTGAATTGCTTGACGGGCTTGCCGCCTGGTGTATACTCCCTCCGTTCCTAAATATAAGTCTTTGTAGGTATTTCACTATGGACCACATACGGATGTATATAGATGCATTTTGTGTGTAGATTCACTCATTTTCCTTCATATGTGATCCATCGTGAAATCTCTCCAAAGACTTATATTTATGAACGGAGGGAGTACTACTCTCGTTTTTTCTTTTTGCGGTGACTACTCTATCGCTGACGTGCCCACACGTTATTTTCTGTCCGATCATCCAGCAATCCAGCCACATGTTCGTAGGTTTGGCAGCACAAAAGTACGTACGCACGCACTAGTGGCGCCATTCAAAGAATCAAACTAAATTCAGTTTTAAGACGTAGAGAAATAAGACTTTGTCCTGTATGTAAAATTCAAGGAAGGAACGAGCACACTTTATCGATTCCCCTTTCCGATGCGTTCTTCCTGTCTTTTGGTAAACTGCAATGCCCACCGTTGCTCCTCTCGTCGTATGGCCCGTGTTACTTCTGTCTCCCGGACCAGAGACGATTTACGGCCGGCCCCGGTGCTTTTTCTGCGAGTGGTCACCATTACAGCAACAACTCCGCACTTCCACTCACTTTTGAATCTCATCACAGGAGAAAAAAGATGACACGGCTCATCGGTTGCAGTAGATAGATGCTCCCGGCTCAGTGCTAAGGTCAAAGGTCTCCTGCTGCTGTAGTAACCGCCTCAGTTTCTTAACCACTCACCGGAAAGATGGTAACGTAGTACTAGTAGCAGTGACGACCATACTTAACCGCAGCTGCTTCTAGTGGCTGTAATCAGCATGGCACAACCAGTCCAGGTGTCGACAAAAGAGGGAGGTTTGACATGCGCTCATGTCCATGTCAGGAAAGGCGGTGAGATCCATAGAACCAACAAAGAAACTTCAGATGATGTACGTCATGATCAACACAAGACACGCTACACTACTCCATGTCTGCTACTGCTGGAGAGGAGAGGGCTGACAAGAAGCTTCATCCCCATACCTTACGGTCAAGCATATTCATGATCGCTGTTGATGTACTACTGTACTATATCACAGACAAAAAAGGGATTCCTATTTTCAACTCCCACTACCAGTATATGTATATACACACATGGGTTCGGTTCATGTGCCTATCCTATCCGAGGATGATGTGTTAGCTTAGAAGAGTGGGTCGCAATTCACCATCATATTACATCAAATTTACCTAACAAGATGCCTTGTCCAGAAAGAAAAAATATATTTGGTTCAACCCAGCATCCAACATGCACGCATATGATATACTCCATGATGCATCCATCATTGTACAGCTGCTTTCTTTTCCAAGGTTCCGCTGAGGCTACACATGTCCATGCAGGACGCACCGTCCACGAACATCCAGCAGACCACCAGTATCCAGCTGCGGGAGCTTCATCGGGACCGACCTTTTGGCACATGGGCCCTCGGCATATCGTACGGCGCATCTCGGAATGGACGGACCAAGTTTCTCTCCGTTGGTCCGCGCTTCCAGAAGGGAAAGCAACTCCCAACGAACATGGATGGATGCGCTGGCTGTCGTTTTCAGGGTTCGCGCGCACGAGAGAAAGGGCGCTGCCAAGCCAGCTCGAATCCAGCGTTGCCACACGAGCGACCGAACTGTTGGAGTAATTATGCATCTCTGGGATGCCATTAGCAGGAACAGATTGCATCTAGATCATCTAAAACATGAATAGAGAAAGGGTCTAGGGGATCATTACGTGTCACGACAGTGGACATGATCGCCTGCTTGGTGCAGGCTTGATGCAGAGGTGATGTAGTCGAGGTAGAAGTCCTCCTCAACGCCCCGATGCCCTCAGACGCCACCGCATCGCCGGCGGCGGCGCGGCCGGAGTAGGTCTTTCCGTGCCGCAGCAGCCCCCGATCGGATGGGGTGAAAGAATATCGGGAGGAGTGAAACCGACGTGAATTGTGATCGCGCAGCCGCCAACCCTCTCCGTTCCCTTTATGTAGCGGCATGGCGACGAGGACCTAAACCATCATTGGTTTGGGTGCCCCGATCGGCGCCTTAGTTGGGATAAACCTCACGACGTTGGTGCGTGGGGCCTTTTCATTAACGTTATCTTTTCCTTTTTTTTTCCGTTAAACTAATAGATCTAACTGGCCTGTTTAAGCCGTCAGATCAAAACCAACATTCTCCCCCTTGATCGTTAGGCTTAACTTCATTCACCCATTCTACATAGGAATGATGTACCAAAGTGAGGTGTTACAATAGCTCGAAACGCCATAGAACCTCAACACCTATAGTACACCCGCCTATTTCGAAATGGAAAGCATTTTGCTAATTGGGGAGTGGTTTATTTTAATGGTCCTCTTATTCCAGAATCATCAGGCCTCCAGTAGTCCCATGCCGGCAACATGCTCACGAAAAATACTGGGTGGTAAGCCTTTTGTTAGCGGATCCGCAAGCATATGCTTCGTTCTTATATGTTTAACATCAACTGTTTGATTTCGGATTCTATCTTTCACAACACGATACTTTATGTCAATGTGTCCGCAAGACATTACTTGACTGTTGTTACTCATATAGAAAACTGCTGGTTCATTATCGCGAGACAATAAAATTGGTTTAGATATGTCACAACCACTTTAAGTCCGGTATAAAATTCTTTAGCCATACAATTTGCCGGTGGCCTCATAACATGTTACAAATTCGCTTGCATCGTAGATCCAAGATTAATGTTTGTTTGGAGCTTTTCCACGATATAGCTCCTCCCATGAGTGTGAATATATAACTGACGTGGATCTCAAACTATCCACACACCCGCAAAATCGAGTCCGAATAACCAACAATTTCTAGGTTATCGGTTCTTTTATATGTAAGCATGAAGTCCTTAGTTCCTTGCATATAACGCAAGACTTTCTTTGCGCCTTCGATTGGTCCGTCTGGATTTGATTGGTATCGCCAAGCACCCGGTTACAAAACATAAGTCAGGCGTGTACACACTTGAGCATACATGATGCTTCCAACAACTGAAGCATAAGGTACCGACTTCATCGATCGGTTTCACATTGGTTCCTCGGACATTGAAATGTCCCAAACTTATCGCCCTTAACTATAGGAGCGGTGAAGGTGAGCACTTATGCATATTGAATTTTTCAAGACTCTCTCAAAGTATGCCTTTTGAGATAGTCCTAACGTTCCTCTGGACCTATCTCGATGAATCTCGATGCCGAGGACATACGAGGCTTCACCAAGATCTTTCATATCAAAAGCGGATGACGAAATTTCTTGGTCTCATGCATCATATCCTTATCGCTACATGCCAACAATATGTCATCAACGTATAGGACTAAAAATGTGAACCTACTGCCTTTAAACTTAACGTATATGCAGTTGTCCACAACATTTTCAGCGAAACCAAAAGTTTTGATAATTTTATCAAACTTGAGGTACCACTCTCTTGAAGCTTGCTTCAAGCCATAAATTGATTTCTTTAGACGACATGCTAAATGTTCCTTTCCTTCCACAACAAAGCCTTCTAGCTAAGCCATGTAGACATCTTCTTTTAAGTCACCATTTAGAAATGCCGTTTTAACATCCATTTGGTGTAGTTCTAGGTCGTAATGAGCTACTAATGCCATTATGATTCTGAAAGAATCCTTGGTTGACACAGGAGAGAAGGTTTGCTTATAATCAATGCCTTCTCTCTGTGTATACCCTTTTGCCACTAGCCTTGCCTTGAACCATTCGACATTCCCTTTGGAATCATACTTGGTTTTGTAGACCCACTTGCAGCCTACTTTCTTAGCTCCATCGGGAACTTCTACTAAGTCCCATACGTCGTTTGTGCCCATAGATTTTAACTCGTCTTCCATGGCAACCAACCATTTGGACGAATTTTCGCTTTTAATGGCTTCCTTATACGAGGTTGGATCCTCCACCTTTCCCATATCATTCATGTCCTCCATCAAAAAGGTGATATAATCATCTGATATGGCTTTCTTCCTCTCACGCCGTGGTCTACCCATGGGCGGAGGTGGTGGTGGAACATCATCATTTTTATTATTTTCTCCGAGATCCTCATTTGTGTTTGGATTCTCATTATTAGTTCTGGATCACCATTATTTCGAGAGATCGAACCGTGAGATTCAGGATCATCGATGTCACATTTCTTCATATTGGAAAAACAATCTCTTGGATAGTCGGGATGGTACACAAACCCGCTTCTCCTCAAGATCGATCTCCTTAAATTTGTGACCTCATTATCCTCAAAAAATACCGCTTGTCTAGTCTCCACAAACTTGGTGGTGTGACTTGGACAATAAAAGCGATATCCCTTTCCCTATGAGGGTATCCAACGAAGAAACAACTAACTGTTTTTGGATCCAATTTCTTAAGTTGTGGATTGAAAACTTTAGCTTCAAAGAGGCAACCCCACACCCATAAGTAATTCAAGCTCGGTTTCTTTCCTAACCACATCTCGTAAGGTGTGTTCGGTCTTGACTTAGTTGGAGCAAGATTTAGTATGTGTGCAATTGTCTTTAATGCCTCTATCCAAAGGCTTCTTGGTAAACTCGAGTGACTAAGCATGCTTCGCACCATATCCATAAGGGTGCGGTTATGGCGCGGCCACACCATTTTGTTGTGGTTCACTGGGCATTGAGTCTTGAGCAATGATTCCATTTTCGAGATAAGAACTTGGCAAAAGGTCCGTGAATCGCCCATAAGGAGCATGCCTACCATAATACTCTCCCCGCGATCGGGCCAGTACAACTTTGATTTTTGCTCAGTTGATTTTCAACCTCCGCTTTATAGACTCTGAATTTCTCCAAAGCTTCCGATCGGTCACGTATGGGATAAATATACCCATAGCGGGAAAAGTCGTCTGTGAATGTAATGAATGAATCAAAACCATCTACAGACTTAACATTAAGGGGTCCACATATGTCGGTGTGAATTAATTCTAAAACCCCTGTGGCTCTTACTGCTCCTTTCTTAATTGTTTTTGCGAATTTTCCTTTAATGCAGTCGACACATTTGTCTGCATCTGAGAAGTCTAATGGGAGGAGTATTTCATTTTTAACTAAGCGTTCCATTCTCCCCCTCGAAATGTGGCCCAAATGACAATGCCACGATTTTGAAGAATTACTAACTCCTTTCCATTTCTTTTCAACATTAACTTCATCACTCACATGCATAACTGAATTATTATTAAGAGATAACATGTATAGTTGGCCTCGTCTAACACCGATGCCTACATTCTTATTACATTTGATCAAAGCAAATTGTTTCTTGCCAAAATGGCACTCATACATATCATCATCTAAACGAGAAACTGAAATCAAATGCCTACTTAAGGTAGGCACATAAATAACATTATTCAATCTAAGAGTGTGGCCAGTGTGTAGCTCCAACGTGAGAGATCCCACAGCTTCAACATCGGCCTCAACTCCATTCGCAACCTTAAGCTTTCTTGTTCCTCCTCTTATGGTTTGGATCGATCGAATACCGCATAGAGTTAGCAACGTGAGTAGTTGCTCTGAATCAATCCACCAAGACTTTATAGAAAAATCAACATAAAGAGATTCATCTACAAAAGTAATTTCATCAATACCTTTTTGTTCATCCATTTTAGAAAGCCCAGGCGGTCCTTTGATAGTGTCCTCCTCTTTACAAAAGTTACAAGCATTTTCTCCAAAGTGGAGCTGCTAGGAGCGTAAGAAGAACCACCGCTTCTTTACCCTTGAATGCCTTAGGGTTGAATGGCTTAGTGCCTTCTTTCTTGACTTGCCTTTTCTGAGGCTTAGGGAAACCTTGCCCGTCATGCTTTCTCTTGTTAGAGCCAACATGAAAGACATGGTCTTTCTTCTACCTCATGATCCTCTCTTCCTCGTGGACGATCCTTGCGGTCATCTCAAAGAGTTGCCATTTTTCCTTTAGAGAGTTATAGTTGACCTTAAATTGTTCAAACTCTTCAGGAAGAGACTCAAGAATAATTATGACAAGAAGGGCTTCACTTAAAGAACACTCCAAAGCCTTAAGCTTGGTGAAAGCATTTACCACCCTCAATATGTGTTGCCTAACATTTCCATCAATAGTGTATTTATGAAGAAGCTTAGCAAAAAGCTCATGAGCATACACTTTATCGGAGCCTTTAAATTGCTCCTCCATTTCGGTGAGGAAATCTTTAGCGATATCTTTCTTAGGGAGTGCTTGAAATATCCGCGATATTGTCGCTTTCATGATGAGAAGCGCAATATGGTTGGACTTATTCCACTTTTCCATCTTAACATCATACTCCTTCTTGAGTTACGCATACCTGTGACATACGCCACAGGTGCCACAGTTTTTCTTCCCTCAAGGCATAGTCAAATTCATTACAACCCAAACATAATTCGACTTGGGACTTCCAACGAGGGAAGTTACTCCCCGTAAGTGGTTCGATCGTGTCGGACCGGAATGGAGCGGAAGCTGAAATTATCATAAAAGTTCATAAGTAAAGTTGCATGATTATAAATTTACGTTGGTAAATAAACAAACATGCCAAGTATTTAATTTCAACTCCATGTCAAAACACCGTAGCGAAAAAACATGGAACTAAAATATCATAAGGGATGACTCATAATAATAAAACAACGTTGGTCCGAAATAAAATTAGGGTCATGTCATTATCAATTTAAGCATCAACATAAAAAACATTATCATTATTTGATGTCTAAAAAAGATTCATCATCCAAAACACATAATAAATCCTGAATAAAATATCTCGTTGGTTCAATTTTACGCAGAATAATAGTGTGTTCATTATATTTTTATGCATTTTCTGTTTTAAACGGTGCAAAAACATAATAACTATTAACTTTAACGCACCGGAAAAACAGAAAATGGCGACACTGATTTTGGCCCAAGAACCCCACGGCTGTCCGAAATGCAGCTCAGTCCAACAACAACAACAACAACAACAACAACAAAGCCTTTAGTCCCAAACAAGTCGGGGTAGGCTAGAGGTGAAACCCGTAAGATCTCGCAATCAACTCATGGCTCTGGCACATGGATAGCAAGCTTCCACGCACCCCTGTCCATAGCTCGCTCTTTGTCGATACTCCAATCCTTCAGGTCTCTCTTAACGGACTCCTCCCATGTCAAATTTGGTCGACCCGCCCTCTCTTGACATTCTCCATGCGCTTTAGCCGTCCGCTATGCATCTGGAGCTTCGGAGGCTCATTGAATATGCCCAAACCATCTCGAACGATGTTGGACAAGCTTCTCCTCAATTGGTGCTACCCCAACTCTATCTCAGATATCATCATTAGGACTCGATCCTTCCTCGTGTGGCCACACATCCATCTCAACATACGCATCTCCGCCACACCTAAGCTGCTGAACATGTCGCCTTTTAGTCGGCCCACACACCGCGCCATACAACATTGCGGTCGAACCGCCGTCTGTAGAACTTGCCTTTTAGCTTTTGTGGCACTCTCTTGTCACAGAGAATGCCGAAGCTTGGCGCCACTTCATCCATCCGGCTTTGATTCGATGGTTCACATCTTCATCAATACCCCATCCTCCCGCAACATTGACCCCAAATACCGAAAGGCGTCCTTCCGAGGTACCACCGCCATCAAGGCTAACCTCCTCCTCCTCACACCTAGTAGTCTTGAAACCGCACATCATGTACTCGGTTTTAGTTCTACTAAGCCTAAACCCTTCGATTCCAAGGTTTGTCTCCATAACTCTAACTTCCTATTTACCCCTTGACTATCGCCAACTAGCACCACATCATCCGCAAAGAGCATACACCATGGGATATCTCCTTGTATATCCCTTGTGACCTCATCCATCACCAATGCAAAAGATAAGGGCTCAAGGTGACCCTCGATGCAGTCCTATCTTAATCGGGAAGTCACCGGTGTCGACATCACTTGTTCGAACACTTGTCACAAAGATTATCGTACATGTCCTTGATGAGGATAATGTACTTTCTTTGGAACTTTGTGTTTCTCCAAGGCCCACCACATGACATTCAGCGGTATCTTATCATAGGCCTTCTCCAAGTCAATGAACACCATATGCAAGTCCTTCCTTTGCTCCCTATATCTCTCCATAAGTTGTCGTACCAAGAAAATGGCTTCCATGGTCGACCTCCCTGCATGAAACCAAATTGATTTTTGGTCACGCTTGTCATTCTTCTTAAGCGGTGCTCAATGACTCTCTCCCATAGCTTCATTGTATGGCTCATCACCTTAATTCCACTGTAATTAGTACAACTCAACACCCCTTGTTCTTGAAGATTGGTACTAATATACTCCGTCTCCATTCTTCCGGCATCTTGTTTGCCGAAAAATGAGGTTGAAAAGCTTGGTTAGCCATACTATCGCTATGTCCCCGAGACCTTTCCACACCTCAATGGGGATACAATCGGGGCCCATCGCCTTGCCTCCTTTCATCCTTTTTAAAGCCTCCTTCACCTCAGACTCTGGATGCGCCGCACAACACGCATCTTTGGTCTCATCAAAGGAGTCGCCCAGTTCAATGGTAGAACTCTCATTCTCCCCATTGAGCGACTTGTCAATACTCCGCCATCTATGCTTAATCTCCTCGTCCTTCACCAAGAGTTGGCTGCTCCGTCCTTGATGCATTTGACTTGGCCAATATGCCTCGCCTTCCTCTCCCGGATCTTAGCCATCTTATAGATGTCCCTTTCACCTTCCTTCGTGCCTAACCGTTGGTAGAGGTCCTCATATGCCCGACCCTTGCTTCACCAATACCGCTGCGGCCTTCTTCGCCATCTTGTACTTCTCTATGTTTATCGCACTCCTATCCGGTATAGGCGTCGAAGCAATCTTTCTTCTCTTTAATCGTATACGGACATCATCATTCCACCACCGGTATCCTTATCTTCGCTTCTCCTTCCTGGACACTCCAAACTCCTCCGAGGCCACCTTACGAATGCAAGTCGCCATCCTCATCCACACATTGTCCGCATCCCCTCCTTCCTCCCAAGGGCCCTCCTTAATTACCCTCTCCTTGAACACCTGAGCTACCTCCCCCTTGAGCTTCCACCACTTCGTTCTAGCGACTTTGGCACGCTTATCCCGCTGGACACGAATCCGAAATGCAGCTCAGTCCAGTAGCGTTTTTTTTGCTGGACTGAAACAACCTTGGCTGAAGCCTGCGGCCGGATATGGCCCGTTAAACCCCCGACGGCCCGGCTGGGAGCCGCGCGTCGCTTACAACCGTTCGATTGACTCGGACGGTCCGTATCGCTACCGATCGGAACAAAACAGCCGCCCGATCCAGAACCCTAGCTCAGTTCCCCCGACCCCCCCGCATCTCACGCTCGCGAAGAGAGCGGCGGCACTACGGCGGCTCGAGGCGCGAGCAGTTATGGCGGCGGCGGCGGCTGGCTTCCGGAAGCGCGGCAGCAGATGAATCTCGCGCTCCTCGCCGAACGTTGCCCCGGCGTCCGTGCAGATGGCACATCAAGGAGGGAGGAGGGACGCCGGCCACCACGGCATGAGTAGCAACGGCGACTTGCTCGGCGTCGGCAAAGACAAGGGCGCGTCCATTCGGGCGGAGGCGGCGGCGGCTCAACTGCGTTCCGCGCGTCGTCCCGAGGACGGCGGCGTCATGGCGTCTTCGCCCTCGCCAAGACGGTGGAGCTGCTGCGGGCCTCAAGGGAACAAAGTAGTACGCGGCACATTAGGTGAGGATTTCATCTCATTCTCCCCAAAAATCGTATTCATCAGTGCTTAATTGGTGAAAAGACATGCCTAATTGAAAAATTAGGGCTCTACCGAAATTGGGGATTTTTTCTAGGGTTCTTGATGTGGGGATTCTACTGTTTGTATAGTGTTCAGACCTCTGCCTTCTAATGTGCTTAGCAAAAAAAAGAAACCAGTACTTAAACATGATTGATTCTTATCCGTGACAGAACCATGAGCATTAAGGGTATCACATAATTATTTGCAGATGGCAATTGGCATGAACAGCAAACAGTAGCATGAGCATCAGGCTAAAACTTTAAATCTTGATCATAAAAAAACCCTAATCCTGACTTGATCTAAACTTGATGTTGATCTACACATCAATTGTCAAGGGCCTCGGTGCCCAAGACAGCAGGACCTCGACTACGTAGTTCGTAGTCGCGGTGGATAGGAGCGCTAGGGTTTTGCCGGTCGCTCTATGATGCGGGAGGAGAAGATAGAAGGAAATAACTTTATTGCTTGTCCCTAAAGGGTGCTAACTATCGATATATAAAGGCCCCATGGGCTAATAACAAACTAGAAACCTATCTGAAACAAACTAGTCTAGGAACTAATGTGCCCGAATCGGGACTCTGTCCGACTGCTAGCGTTACTGCTGCCGCCGTCGCTTGCTCGCGGGCTGCCCACGCCCATAAGACGTGCCCCACATGACATCTCTCCCCTCGACGAAAGCGGCTCGTCCTCGGTAAAAGCGGGTAGCGCCTTTTAAACTGTCAAGATCCTCCCATGTAGCCGACGGCCGCTTCACCTTCCGGTGGGCGAGTAGTGGCGAACGCCGCGTGCTAAGCGCGCACGAGTCACGCGCTCGGTTTCGGAACAACCGCCCGTTGTGGACGAAGGCAATCCCGCGGTGTAGTTGGAGGAGTGCCGAAGAACTTCTTGAGGAGGCCGACGTGGAACACGTTATGGAGGCGCGAGCGTGCCGGAAGCTCAAGACGGTATGCCACGTCGTTGATCACTTCTGAAATGCGGTACGGCCCATAGAATCGTGGCTTGAGCTTGCCCCTGGTTGGCAAGTTGAGAGAGGACGCGCTGTCGCAGGCGAAGCCAAACCCAATCGCCCACCTCATGCTGAATGTCCCGATGACGTCTGTCGTAGTAGGACTTATAGACCGCTTTGTGCTCGGTGTAGACGATAGCGGACGTCCTCGATAAGTTAAATCGCGCTCACCATGCTCCCGCCACCGCAGCTACCGTGTGTCGCCGGGCTCGTAAGAGCGAATAGTGGGAGGGTCACGACCATACACAAGTTTGAACGGAGTCTCGTGGGTTCTTTGTTCGGTAGGCGGTGTTGTAGATGTACTCGGCCCGTGCAAGCCACCGGAGCCACCGCTTGGGGCGATCCCCGAAGACACCGTAAATACATCACGATGATCTTGTTAGCGACCTCCGTTTGACCATCCATTGCGGGTGAAATGTCGGCGTCATGTGCGGCTTTGTCCCCGTGAGGCGCATGAGCTCTCGCCAAAAGCGGAGGTGAAGACGGGTCGTGATCGAGACCATGGATCTGCGGCACGCCATGGAGACGAACAACCTCGGCGAAGAACACTGTGCATCGACTCTGCGTGTATGGGTGGGCTAACGCCACAAAATGGCAATACTTGTCAAGCGATCCACCACGGTGAGGATGACGGACTTCCGCCTACTCGAGGAAGCGCTTCCACGAAGTCGATGCCGATGTCGATCCACACGCCCAGGCACCGGCGGCGGCGAGAGCAGCCAATGGGTGCAAGTGCTCGGACTTGTATACCGACAAGTACCGCAATTGCGGACGTATTCTCTGCACCGTCTTGCGAAGGTTAGGTGCGTGGAAATCGCGGCGAGACGATGCAATGTCGCAGGACGCCTTCATGTCCATCATCGCACGGCGGCGAGAATCTCCCGGAGAAGCGGGGATGACGGCGGAATGTAGAGGCGGCCGTTGAAAGTAACGAGGCCGTCGGAGAGCGCCCAAGGCTGTTGCCGCGCACCTGCCGTGATATCCTCCCGCAGTGTGACGAGCGCCGGATCAGTGGACGTCACTTGCCGGAGGCGATTGATGAAGTCGAAACGAGGCCCCGAGACCGCCATGATTGTCGTCTCCTCTGTATCGCGGCGGGAAAGTGCATCCGCCACCGTGTTGGTACTACGCCTTGTACTCCACCGTAAAGTCGAATCGTGAGTTTGCCAACCCAATGATGCGGGATGGTGGCCAAACGCTGGTCAAGCGTAAATTTGAGGTCAGAATGATCCGTCTTTACCACAAACCGGCGCCTAAAGGTACGGCCTCCGATGGCGAATCGCGAGCACCAGGCCGATGAGTTCCCGTTCATACGCGGCCAGGAACGGTGACGTGGCGCGGCTGGCCGGCTAAAGAAAGCCACCGGGTGGTGGTCCTGAAGAAGGACGGCCCCGAAACCGTACGTCGATGCGTCACACTCGACGATGAACGGCCGTGTAAAATCCGGTAACGCGAGGACGGGAGCCGTGGTGATTGCCGTCTTGAGGGTGTTAAAAGCTGCTGCCGCCTCCGGCGACCAAGAGAAACCATCCTTGCGAAGGAGGGCCGTCAGGGGCGCGGCAACCACGCCAAAGTCCTTGACAAACTTGCGGTAGTACCCGCAAGGCGAGAAAGCCCTAACAAGGCCGAAGCGTGGTAGCGGCGATCCGCCATCGTCGCACCTTTTCCGGATCCATGGCCACGCTGCGGCGGAGATGGTGTGACCTGTATGCGATTGATTCGACGGCGAACGCGCATTTGGGCGCTGACGAAGAGCGGTCTTTGGTGCGGGACCGTGAAGACGGTGCGCACATGTCGGAGATGGTCACCCATGTCTCGCTGAAAATGAGGATGTCGTCAAAGAAGACGGAACAAAACGGCGCAGTATGGCGCAGCAGATCATTCATGAGGGCACGAACGTGGCGGGCGCGCTGCAGAGTCCGAACGGCATCACCGAAACTTCGTAGAGGCCGTCATGAGTACGGAAAGTCGTCTTGGGATGTCCTCGCGACGCATCCGCTTTGGTGGTAGCGGAACGAATCGAGCTTAGTGAAGAAACGAGCGTGCGTAGCTCGTCGAGGAGTTCGTCCACCACCGAATCGGAACGCATTCTGAGCGATAATGGCGTTCGGGCGCGATAATCGGCGCAGAACGCCAGACCCGTCGCTTTGCGGACCGGCAATACCGGGACGAGAATGCGGAGCGGCTCGCACGGATGATTCCTTGGCGAGCATGGCGGCGACCGACGCCGGCTCGTCCTTGTCTTGTGGCCGGTATCGACACGGACGGACGGCCACCGGGCGGAACCAGTAGTAGGGTGATGCCGTGATCGCGGCGCGGGCGGTGGCACGCCGGAGGGTCGGCGAAGATGCCGTCGAACTTCGGTGATGATGGCGTCCGAAGTCGCGGCATTGCATGAGTGTAGGGCTGGCTGTCCGGTCTGCAATGCCGTACAAGACACCCGATGGCCCCGCCGCCGAATGTCATGGAGAGGGCTCGAAATCCCACAGATCGGTCCGGCGATGCCGACCATGCGTGCCGGGACGATGTCGTAGCCGCGGCGGCAAAGGCGAGAAATCCTCCGCGAACTCCTCGTGGCCGATGCGGAAGGGCACGACGCAGACGCCACCGCACGGACGCGCTTCGCTTCGCCGCACCGTGACGCGCATCTTCTCGGTGGTGGGGACGGTAAGCGTAGCACGGCGCCGCCTCTTGGCGATGAAGTTGTGGGTGGAGCTGAATCGATCGAGGCGAGGAGGAGACACCTCGAGTAATCTGCATCCGCATGGTTTCGCTCGGCGCGCGCCGGCGATCGCGTGGAGCGAGATTTGAGGGTCGGCCCGCGATGCATCCTCAATGGCGAGGCCGCGTCGTCATCGTCGTCGTCCGGCGCTAAGTCGAGGAGAAAGATCTGCGCCGCACACGCGGTTGTGGCCCCGCCAAACTTCGTTCTGATTGAAGCAAAGGCCAGCGGCGGCGTTCCTCCATCTCGATCTGGGAGAGACGCTTGATTGGGCGACCGTCCGCAGATTGTGGCCCTGGCGAGGTGCGTTGGTGGGGCCGGAGCGAAGCGAGGCGTGGTCAGTGTCGGCAGGATGCCCTTCGTGGAAAACGCACCGGTGGCGCGCGCGAAAGCGCGACCGTCGCGCAGCTCAATTTTGGGCGAGGCTCATGGCGACGGCGAGGGTATGGGTTATGGATCTCCACGTCGAGGTGAGGGTGGCCGGAGTCCGCGGTGAAGATCTGCACTACGTGTCTCGGATAAGGTGCTCGCCGGGAAGGAGTGCCTCAAACCGCTCTCGAAGTCGACGACGGACGTCGTGCGTTTACACGCCATGAGTTCGCCAATGAGTTAGCGCTAGCGTGTGCCCAAGCGGAGATTGAGCGGCTTCGGAGAAGTGGCGCCACGGAGGTGTGCCCTCGTCGCTACTGGACACTGCATATACCATAGTTGGGCAGACCCTCGAGATTGTAAGACGCCATCCACACCTTCTCCTCTTGGCGATCCGTTGTTGATGGAAGAAGGACTCGCATCTGCTGATGAAGGCGGCGGATCGACTTTGCGTCGAACTTGGGGAAGTCCATCTTCGGAACACGGGCGGCCGATCATTGTGGCGCCGCCCATCATGGGCGGCGTTAAGGCCGGACGAGGAGGAGGACTTGTCCTTACGAGTGCGATGACGGACGGCTGCAGGGACGCCACCGTGGCCGTCAAGGCCTCGATCATCTTAGCCGATCCGCGGTGGTCGGTTACGCCATGCTGGAAATGGCGGCAGCGGATAATGGCGACGTCGGGAGCTGGCGCGACGAGATGGGAAGGCGGCCGGCGGATGGAGCGTGGGCGAGGAGGAGGATCGCCGAACTCGATACCAAGTTGTCAAGGGCCTCGGTGCCCAAGGCAAGAGGACCTCGACTACGTAGTTCGTAGTCGCGGTGGATAGGAGCGCTAGGGTTTTGCTGGCCGCTCTATGATGCGGAGGAGAAGATAGAAGGAAATAACTTTATTGCTTGTCCCTAAAGGGTGCTAACTATCTCGATATATAAAGGCCCCATGGGCTAATAACAAACTAGAAACCTATCTGAAACAAACTAGTCTAGGAACTAATGTGCCCGAATCGGGACTCTGTCCGACTGCGCGTTACTGCGGCCGTCACCGCTCTCGTCATGTGCCCACGTCCATAAGACGTGCCCCACATGACATCAATAATATTGGGACCTAATGCAATCAGAATTGGCCACTGATACCATTGTTGAAGTAATTATGCATCTCTGGGATGCCATTAGCAGGAACAGATTGCATCTAGATCACCTAAAACATGAACAGAGAAAGGGTTTAGGGGATCATTACGTGTCCTGACGATGGACATGATCGCTGCTTAGTGCGGGCTTGATGCGAGGTGATGTAGTCGAGGTAGAAGTCCTCCTCAACGCCCCGATGCCCTCAGACGCCATCAAGCCTCGCCGGGGACGGCGGCGGATCGGAGTAGGTCTTCTCGTCGCAGCGCTAGCCCCCGATCGGATGGGGTGAGAGAATATCGGGAGGAGTGAAACCGTCGTGAATTGTGATCGCGCAGCCGCCAACCCTCTCCGTTCCCTTTATGTAGCGGCATGGCGACGAGGGACCTAAACCATCGGTTGGTTTGGGTGCCCCGATCGTATGCCTTAGTTGGGATAAACCTCACGTATGTTGGTGCGTGGGGCCTTTTCATTAACGTTATCTTTTCCTCTTTTTTTTCTGTTAAACTAATAGATCTAACTGGCCTGTTTAAGCCGTCAGATCAAAACCAACAGGAACATCCAAAAAATCATCAGGTTTCTCAAAAGAGAAAAAAAAATTCTGAAAAATCATCATGCGGCATGTAGAAATTCAACCAGCAGAAAGGCTGCTTTGATGCTAAGTGCTTCGGCCTTTGTTTTCAATGCAAGTGTTTTGGGGTTGTCCACACTTTTCAGCAAACTATTGGTTGGCCTCGACAGCAGAAGGGTGCCTCGTTTCAGGACGGAAGACCGCACGCATCAGGTTTATTCGGTCGGCGTCGGTTTTGAGATATAATTTACCATGCATTTTGCAGTACATACACTTTTACTCACGATTCACAGCCTGAATAACTGACAGGAAATGGAACTCATCTGAACTGAACTACCATGAGAAAGGGGCGCCAGAACGTCAGAATGGCACGAAACCAGCACAAAAATCATATCCCGGAGAATCATCTGCATTGATACCAAATGGGACACCATAAGTGAATGCATAACTCAAAGTACAGCAGAATGGATTTTAGAACATCGAGAATTACTACAAGGACAAAGTGGATTCTAGCCACAGATACAACACTGACGATTAAACACATGGTCCAAGTTCAACAGGCAAGCAAGACAACCATTGTGAAAGGTCAAAGTAACGTTATTTTCTGTTTATATAGAAAATATATCCATTGCTACCACATTATGGTGCTACCAGCCTACCATGCAGTCCCTCTGAAAAGCGATGTGAATGTTCATTGAAAAATTTCAAGAAAAATCTTTAGATAAATCATTTATATAATCAAGCCTCCTGCATAAAGTATAAAGAGAAAACTATATGAATATTAGCTTTATGTTTATCTTTTTGCCCTCATAACAAATTTTCTATTTTGGATCACCGATTCTAGACCAGATTTTTATACGATAATATGATATGTTAGATTGATTTTATATCCATGTTATCGGAACTCTCAAAGAACAACTGTATCATTTTCCCAGGGGTGGCAGGCCCTAACATGATCTGATATTTCTACCTTCCTGTTACCAACCAGTCCCAAAGAAAATACAGAGGCCCACATGTGTTTGATGCAAATTTAGCTGCTCTATTAACATCTGCCAGCTGGTATGACCTCGATCCTTCCATTTCTGAAGGATGCTAAGGCCTCCTTTGGTTTAGAGGAATCTTGTAGGAATTTCATAGGATAGGATTTCTACAGGAAAAATTCCTTCAGAGCCCTTTCGTTTGTAGGTGGAATCCTATTGCTATGGAGGAATTCTTCCTATCCTCCACATTTCATAGGAAAATAAACATTAGCCTAGACTCAATGGAAAAAATCCTATGATGTGAATCAAAGGGCGTCTCCTTTCCTATTCCTACTCATAGGATTTGAGATACATGTCATCTCATTCCGGGCTCTGAAGGAATTTTTCCTATAGAAATCCTATCCTATGAAATTCCTACAAGATTCCTCTAAACCAAAGGAGGCCTAAGAATGTAAGCAGACTGTGGTGAATTTGTCTTTTGTCCGGAAATCTCTGTCAGATAAATCTAACAAATTTGACATGATAGATCCATTCCATGTCAATATTGTCTGGAATTTCCAATGAAGAATTGTATAACTTTTTCGAGGGGTGACAGGACCTGATATGTTCTCATGTTTCTACCTTCCTGTTATGTACCAAATAGTCACAAAGAAAAAGGCAGAGGCCCACATGCGTTCGATGCAAATTCAGCTGCTCTGTTAACATCTGCCAGCTGGCATCACCTCCATCCTTCCATTTCTGATTAAGAACGTAAGAAGATTGGGTGGATGAATTTGTCTTTTTCGTTTGGAAATCTATGTCAGATTCAAATAACAAATTATATGACATGATAGATTGATTCCATGTCAATGTTGTTGGAATTTTCAACAAAGAATTGTATCATTTTTCGTGGGGTGGCAGGACCTGAAATGCTCTCTCTACCTTCCTGTTCTATACCAAAATGTCACAAAGAAAAGATAACAGGCCCACATGTACTCTGTGCATTTTTTCGAGAAACGTGTTCTATGCAAAATTAGCTGATGTGTTAACATCAGCCAACTGGTATAGCCATCTGTGAATGATTCTGAGAATGTAAGCGGATTAGGTGGTGAAAATGATGTTGTCTAGAGCAGTAATCATATATTGTTGACGCTGAACACATTCCCCTTGTCAACAAAATAATCATCTTAAGCGAAATGCATATGTGACTTTCGACGAGTGTGCATGTAAGCATTTGTCGACGTGGCATGGAAGCACCGTAACAGGAGAAAGCACCAGATCAATTCGCTATGAGGGTGGAACCCATGTGTAGCAATAAAAAAGTAATTAACATGCTTATGGGCAATTGAGCAGTATTTTATACCACTAGGGCTTGAGAGAGCAGAGGACGAGGGGAGAAGAGAAGGGGAGGAGGAGGCGCGCTGGCGGCGGAGGGCACGAGAGGAGGAGGGGCCGGGAGGGAAAGCGGAGGGACGCGGGGCTCCAGGACGGGAGGGACTGCTCGCTAGGTTTTCACCGGGTCCATCCCGTGTGCGGCACTTTGTGTACGCAGAATCTGAAGAAAACTCAACTCATTGCTGAATCCCATGTTTAAGAAGGCCCACTTGTCATCTACCTCTGAAACAGTTGCGCGGGTGAAAAATGAACCAACGGCTGACAAGCCGCCAGCAAGGTAAAAATTAGCACAGTAAAAAGATCGCTCGACCAGAAATTGTTCGCGCACACAAGTGCCCTCGCTAGGCGGGTAGCCTAGCGAGGTTTATATGTTCGATGATGCTCACTTGCTAATGCACAATCCAGGGTTTAGCTTTCTTGAATTCAGAAAGATAAGCAGACTAGGCCATTAATCCTTAACATTAACTGAACAAAATAATTAGCTGTCTGGCAACATAAAAGTGTGTTGCTTATAAAAATATGTTATATGGGGTGAGCTTTGGATAGAGCATCCATCTATTGTCATGTTAATGCTGACAGTGAAGTCTTAGGACAAGCGTTAGTGCATAGCGGATGGTTAAAGCAATTAGATCGCTGCACAACATTGTCTGAGATGGTTTGGGCATACACAACGCAGGCCTCCAGAAGCGCCAGTGCACAACAGACGGTTAAAGTTGCTTATAATGTCAAGAGAGGTCGGGGTAGACCGAACTTGACATGGGAGGAGTCCGTAAAAAGAGATCTAAAGGACTGGAATATCACCAAAGAACTAGCCATGAACAGGGGTGCATGAAGTTAGTTATCAATGTGCCAAAACCATGACTTTGTTTTGAGATCTTATGGGTTTCAAATCTAGCCTACGCCAACTTGTTTGGGACTGAAAGGCTTTGTTATTATTGTTTGTTTGTTTGTTTCTTGTAAAACTGATGAACTCAGTATACTATTTTTTCAGTTATTTTTATCCTGTTTTGCAACCTTGATGGCCAAACTGGGGCTTTATATCTGTACAAAGTCAGGCGCGCCTCACGCCTTCAATCTAAAAACATGTAGTTTGTCAGATATTTCCAAAAGAGAAACTTTCATATGTGAGTGTGAGATGTTTCTTCCTTTGATCCAATATGCCAATGCATCTAATGGTAAAATACGTAATAAAGTTTTGTTGTGACACCATAAATATTCATTCTTTTTTAAATAGTTGGTTGAACCATGACTATCTACCCTTTATTCATGTGGGGATATGAGCTTCAGCATAGGCTACTGTAGCTTATCATATTTTTAATCCCACCTAGCACACAAACGCAAAGCACAACACATGGTAAAATCATTTAAAATACATTAAAAGAAAAATCTGTATTTTATTTGACATTGTATGTGTTCATGTCTTCTGTATGCGTGCAAAATTTTCTGAAAAAATGACTCATTTTGTGCTCTGGGAGATAAAAAAGCACAAAACCCGTGCTCTAAAAATGTAAATTTTGGAAACTACGCACTTTAATTAGACTTTGGATACTGCACACTATACACATTGAATTAATAATGTTGTATAGATCTCGAGATACCGAAATAGGGATTCTACGGCTTAGAGATATGGACCAGCTGAACCATGGGTCAGCAAATCCTCTCCCCATTTTTTGCTCCCTGGCTGAAGTACAAAATTCTGATAGTAGCATATACGGTGGTTGAATACTTTTTTTTAAGGTGTGAATGAATACTTCCATATGTGAGTGTTTTGGTTCTTTGGTATTCATCGTACAAAATTTGGTGTGTTGGTTTTTTATTTGTCTTTTTTCTAGCACTTTCTTGTAAAATTAATGAATTTATAGAACATTGATGTATCTAACACTAAAATGTTTAGTGTTAGATACATCCGTATCTAGACAAATCTAAGACAAATAATATGGATCGGAGGGAGTATTAGTTTATCCTGTTTTACTATCTTGATGGCCGGTTTCGGGCTTTATATTAGTAAGTAAAGCTGGGTGCACCTTCTGTCTAAAAACATGTTCAAAACTTCCATATGTGAGCGTGAGATGTTTCTTTGAACCAATATGACAATGCATCTAATGGTAAAACATGTAATAAAGTTTCGTTGTCACACCGTAAACATTTTACCCCATGGCCAAAGTACAAAATTCTGCTTGTAGCATATACGGAGGCTGAATAAGTTTTTTTGGAAGGTCTGGTTGGAGCTTCATCCATATTGGGGCCAGCAACAAAGACAGGACTCAATTTCCTGGTGTTGAAGCAGCTCGTTTCGAAGGTGCGGTTCTTATTACGGTCATCCACACCGTCCAAATAAGGATGGACGTATTCAAGCTTGAATGAAAGATCATCCTAAAGACCCACAAAACAAATGGATAAGCACATACATGTGGAAAACCGAAATTCAGAAGTGATAGAACTTCTCAGGAAGGAATGCTAGATCCATATTAGGTTGTCTAAAGACAGACAAATACAAGGCCAAAAGGAAACCTCTAGCCTACCCCAACTTGTTTGGGACTAAAGGCTTTGTTGTTGTTGTTGTTGTTGGAAGGTCTGGTTGAATACTTCTGCTGGTCATATTCTAGTTAAAGGGCAGCCTGGTGCATGTAGCTCCCGCTTGCGCAAGTCCAGGGAAAGGTCTGACCACTTTGGGTCTACTGTACGCAGCCTTTCCCTACATTTCTGTAAGAGGCTCTTTCCAGGACTTGACCACTGCACCAAGGCTCCCCTTCGCTAGTCATATTCTAGTTCTTGGTACAAAATGGGAGAAACTCACTCATACTAAATATGTAATCTTGGATCTAATATTACTGCTGTTCCAAGAAGCAAAGGCAGAAAAGCTAAGAATTACTCACCGAGGTTACAGAAGAACCAGTCACGAGTTCTCACACTGAGGTTACTGAAGAAGCAGTCATCGTCGATTTCTTTTCTTTCCCCTCGCTTTGGCCCTCTTCTGCCTCGCCTCCTCTTTCTGTCTCTCAGCTTCCTCCCTCTCAAACTTCTCGCTCTCCCTCTTCTGCAAGAAGTCCTGCACCGCCAGATAGATCACCTGCATTTCGAGAGAAGACCAGCAAGGTCAGCACCGACCATCCGAAAACAACACTGTCCATCAATGCAATTCGCCATTCATTATTACAGGCGGGGCGAAATGATTCGACAGATAACAAACGCGTCACGCACCCCGATGGTGAGGAGGGAGAGCCCGACGAACGAGACCGTGAGCAGCACCGACACCACGGTGGCGGTGATGCTGTCGTCGTCGGCGGCCACCCTCATCATGGCCTCGGTCTGCTCCACCTCTTCGATGGCGGCGGCAGGCGGGCGCAGCCTCCTAGCGAGGCGCAAGCGCCCGGTGGCTCCCCCGGCATTCTTACCACGGCGCGGAGCAGCGACGCACCTCGAGAAGAGCGCTGGCCTGGGTGCCGCAGGCGGCGCGAGAGGGAGGGGGGAGAGGGAGCACGCTGCCGCCATTATCCCGTCCCTCGCGCCAGCGGAAGGAAAGGGAATGGAAATGAACGGTCGGAGCGAACGGGGAAATGGATGGGCCAATCCGGCGCGCAATGGGCCCGTACCGGGCAGCGTGGATGGGCCGAGGCCTGCCGTGTCGCCGTGCGCGGGTCCGCGCCGAGCGGCCGAGAGAATTCCAGAGAAATCCATCCCCATCGAGACGAAGGAAACCGATGAGGACGCCACCGCTGTGCCGCGCGGCCGGACCCGTCCGCATTCGCCAGTTTGTCTGTGACACGCACTCGAAGAAGAGAAAGCGAACGAACGAGCGCTCACCGCACCGCACTCGAGACCCGAGCACAGGCTAACCGCGACACCGCAACCCGGTGGTGGTTCCGCCTCGCTTCGCCGGCGGCGTCGTGTGATTGTGATTCGGGAGCGGGAGAGGTCTGGGATGGCCGGGGATCGGATGAGCTGGGCGAGGCTGCTCAAATGGAGCCTCTCCTACATGGACGGCGCGCGGCCTTCTCGCGACATCAGGTGGGGCGAAGGGAAATGGAGGCGTATCTCTTCTGCTGTTTTCATTTGGGCTGCGGCTGAGGCAAGGGTGTGGCGTTCTGTGTGCAGTGAGGAGGAGCGGAGGTGGCTGGCGGAGGCGGTGGAGCGGCACATGGCGGAGGACGTGGTGGGCCGCCTGAGGGAGATCGCGCTGCTGATGAGAACCCCGCTCTCCGTCCTGGAGGCGCAGGGCATCACACCCGAGGACATCGAAGGTACGGATCAGTTGTCGACGATAAACGGTGGTCGATTGGTAGTATTAGCGTGGATTTTAGAGTTTTGATGATAGAGTAAGGATGATGGATGTGTGGAATTGTGGTACTAACAATTTGCCCACCCTTGAAAAGCCTGGAATATGGATGGTTCTGAACAATTTAGGTGAAACATATGCGATTCTGAATATTCCCAGCATTCTGAATATTCTGTAATTCGTAACATTGCGCTTGGTATTCGTAATTCACACTTGCCCGCTGGCGACAGTGGATTTGTAGTATTAGAGTGGATTTGAGAATTTGGATAAACCGAGGATGCTGGATGCGTGGAATAGTGGTAAAAATTTGCCCGCCCTTAGAAAGATTGGAATAGGATTGTTTTGAACAATTTAGGTGAAACATATGCGGCAGTTAGGAATGTTCCGGCATTCTGAATATTCTGTAATCCGTAACATTGCGATTGGTATTCGGAATTCACCCAAGCTTTTCAGGTCAACAGGAATAAAACCCTTTGTCTCGTCCTTCAAAATGTTAGGCATCTTTTGAAGGTTGTCATTTGTTATAGGCTTATCTTAGCCCAATAACACTAGTATTTTGTTTGCTCAACTCACAGTTGGTACTGATTAATTACTTGTGACCGTTGCAGATTTACTCGCAGAGCTGCAAGTACATGTCGAGTCTATCGACATAGCAAATGGTATGTCTGATCATTGTTATGTTTTGACATTCCTCCTGGAATGCCATGGTCCAACTATGGTGTATGGGTTGGCTTAGCATAGGAAGCATAAGTCATATCCTTTTGACGACCTCTTGGGATGCTCACGCAGCCACGCAGAGATCTCAGTCGAGCAATGTCCTTACACAACATTTTTACTATTCTAAACAATTTAAGTCCCAGTGTCCACTGAACTTTCTGATTTCTGCAACTCATCCTTAGTACTCCACTGCTATGGGTTAGTAATCGATGAAAGCACTAAAGTTCTGCTGATGTATTGTTATTATAACTAGCAATGTGCCCGTGCGTTGCAACGAATCCAAAGTAGAATAATACTTGTTCACAAACTTGAAAGAAAACACTCTAGTTTTCATATACATATATCACTAAAAATGTACTATTATGTTTCACTAAAAATATATTCCCTGGGCTGTTTTGATGAGGTGAGGGAGGGATGTGGTTGGTTCCAAGATACTAAGGGGTTTTCTGCAAATTGGAGCAGAGAAGTGGGCTATTGTTGCAAAAAGGCCACAACTTACCTCATAGTCGTTAGATGCAGATCTGATGGTAAAAAATGATGGCTAGGAGACACACCATCATCACCAACTGAGTCTTTTATAGGAGTATATAGATATATAGATATAGAACTGTCCACTGAACTTTCTGATTTCTGCAACTCATCCTTAGTACTCCACTGCTATGGTTTAGTAATCGATGAAAGCACTAAAGTTCTGCAGATGTATTGTTATTATTATTATTGCATTTCTGTGACGTGAACTCGGATTTATTACCTTGAGTTGAACCTACAGTTCCATCTGTAGGAAACAAAGGTAGCACTTGGAAGGCATACTTTACTGCTGTCAAAATGAAAACGTTCACGTCACTGGATGATTCAAAGGCATATGTAGTTTCTCTTGAGGTGGCTAAACAAATGGATGGAGGCAACTGTAGTGGGTTTTGCCAATAAAAACACTGCTCTTCAGGTGCATTCTCAGCTTCCCCTTCCACTATGCTAGTATTACAACTTCCAAGGGGAGCTGATCTGCTAGGGTCCAAAAGATTGTTGCGTGCCCAGAATTGTTTGATGAATGAATAGATCCATGACAAACTTCCAACCGAGAAACAAGGGGCGTACAGACACCAAAACATTGTACATGTATTGTTTGTGAGCATTTTATTATGAATACATTGTTGTGTATTAATCTCCCCGTTTGTTCCTCTGGTGTGCTAGATCTGCATTCTGTTGGTGGCTTGGTTCCAGTTATTAGGTACCTCAGAAATACTAATGCACGCATCCGAGCCAAAGCAGCTGATGTGGTAACAACGGTTGTTCAAAACAATCCGACTAGCCAGCAGCTGGTCATGGAAGCTAGTGGTTTTGAGCCACTTGTATCCAATTTTACATCAGATCCTGATCTCACTGCACGCATAAAGGCCCTTGGTGCACTATCCTGTAAGTTCTTTCCTCTTTCTGTTTAGATGCTGTAACTATTAAGTTTCCAATTTGACAATTCCCTCGCATCATGTTCAGCCTTGATTCGGAACAACAAACCAGGAGTTGCTGCATTTCGTCTAGCCAATGGATATGCAGGACTGAGAGACGCTTTAAATACAGAGAGTGCAAGGTTTCAGAGGTAACATAATTGATCTAGCCTGAGTATATTCGCCAAATGTCCCGCTGGCATGCCTGTGACAGACACGTGTCTTCTCTGACAGGAAAGCACTAAGCCTGACTCATTATCTACTCAGCGAAAGCCATTCCGATTGCTCGGTGTTTGCACAGCTTGGGTTTCCTCGCCTTATGATGCGTTTGGTATCCAGTGATGACTCTGGTGTTCGAGAAGCGGCATTAGGAGGCCTGCTTGAGCTTGCAAAGGACACAACACTGGGGAATAGGAGTTTACTAGCAGAGCAGGACAGGCTACGACGGCTTCTCTGGGGGCGTATACAGAGCATAAGGATGATGGCTCCTGAAGATCTTGATGCTGCACGAGAGGAAAGGCAACTCGTTGACTCATTGTGGATTACATGTTACCACGAGCCATCCACACTTCACCGGGAAGGACTTGTCGTTCTGCCTGGAGAGGAATCTTTTGAACAACCTCCTGATGTGGCTGGTAGATTCTTCGAGCCACTGCGCCGAGCTCCATTGCAGAGGTTACCTCCTAGTACCGATGAGAGATCAGATCCAGGAAATGGAACTGTGGGAGGAATTATGCTGCTTCTAGGTCCAGCACCAGGTAACTCGGAGTAATTGATCATCCTGAACTGGGCACCTACGCGTGAAGAGGAGAGACTAGAGTTTGATGTCCTTTATGTATAGCTAGAAATATCAGGGCTAATTCTATGAAGTGTGTAATTCGAGTCGATAATCCGAGTCTGAAGTGGTATCTTGTTGTTGAGTGTTGTGTATAATTTGAAGTCTGCAATAATGTCGCCCTATGCTCGAGTATGTGTATGCAATTGTAATGTGTTGTCTAAATATTGACAGTCGTATGTACTATATGAACCATAACTACCAATAAATCTTGCAGAAGTCATTGTGTAGGTTTTGTGGAAAGGAGGTGACGGGGCAAATGAACTAACCAGAGCTCGACAGTGCACATGCTGCTGCTATTCTTCCCACGCCATGATCACACAATTGTGCTACTCCTCGACAGTGCACATGATGTTAGCCTGCTTATGGTCGCCATAGCTAGGACGTCTCTAGCCAGCTGCAACCGTCAAGCCTCTTCAGCCGCCGTCTCTTCACCAACCTTTTGATGTTGAAAACGTCGTTCTGCTTGCCGGCATCTGCCAGCGCTCCCGAGAGCAGCACGTAGCTCGCGGCGTTTTCTGGCTCGACGGTGCGCACGCGGGACGCCGCCAGCTCCGCGAGCTCGACGTTCCCGTGGCTCCGGCAGGCACCGAGCAGCGCTCCCCAGACGAAGCAGTCGGGCTCGATGGGCATCGCCCTGATGAAATCGTGAGCCTCGACGAGCCTCCCGGCTCGGCCAAGCAAATGCACCATGCAGGCGTAGTGCTCCAGCCTCGGCACGATGCCGTGCTCCTCTTGCATGCGCTGGTACAGGGCCTTCCCGGCCTCGACCATGCCACCGTAGCCACAAGCTGTCAGAACGGCCGTGAACGTCAGGTGGTCCGGCGTCGCTTCTTCGTCCAGCATCCGGTCGAAGAGGCTGACTGCTTCCCGGCAGTGGCCGGAATTCGCCAGCCCGAAGATCATGGAATTCCATGTCACGGTGCTCCTTTCTGACATTTTGTCGAACAAGCGGCACGCTTCGTGCACAAGCCCGGACTTGGCGTACATGTCGACGAGCGCGCTGCTCACCGTGAGCTCCTGCTCGACACCGGTCACCACAGCGTAGCCGTGGACCTCCTTCCCATGCTTTGTGTCACCGACTCCGGCAAATGCTGGCAAGATGCTACTAATCGTGGCCGAGCTTGGCAGGACACGGGCGCCACCGGCAACCATTTCCCTGAACAGGGTACGCGCTCTGCCGTATTGAAAGTTCAGCACCGAGCCAGAGACGAGCGATGTCCATGTCACCACATCTGGCCGGAACCCGTCCTCTTGCATGGCGCCGACCAAATCGGTGGCCATTCTGCCATCGCCGGCCATGGCAAAGCCCGATATGGCAGCATTCCAGGTGACCAGATCGGGGTTCAGGCCGAGGCCCCGCATCTTGACAGCCAGCGCCAGCGCGTGCTCTGGAAGCCCGTGCCGCGCGTAGCCCGCGAGCAGCGCATTCCAGACGACGAGGTCCCTCGCCGGCATTTCGTCGAACACCTTGCGGGCGCTTGGAATGAGGCCGCACTTGGCGTACATGTCGAGCAGCGCGGTCGCGACGACTTTGTCCGAGGTGAGGGCGGGGCGTGTGAGCACGAGCGCGTGGATGAGGCGGCCGGAGGCAGCATCGGCGAGGTGTGCGCAGGCGCGTAGAGCGGTGGGCACGGAAGCAGGGTAGGGATCAACCGTGCCGCCGATGCTGGCTTGGAGGCTCAGGCGGGTGAAAAAGAGGTGGAGCGCGTGGCCGTGGCGACCTTGCCGGGAAGAGCTCGCGAGCTGCTTCATCCATGAGCTAGTTTCGACTCCACGCATTGGCTTTTTTTTTCTGCGGGGGAAACTTTGGAAGCTTTATTCAAGGAAGGCATTCGTCGAACGCCAGGAGTGTTCGTCAAGCCAGCTCTCGGTCACGTCAATCGTGCAAGCATGCTTTGCACAGATATGAGCTGGACCGTTTGCTGACCTGGATACATGCTGAATTATAAAGGAACTAAAAGTGCTAGCTAGCTCTCTAATTTCTATAGAGCGAGAATCGTGTCGAGTGGCCCAGAGGTTAACCACCTCCAGGCAATCAGTCTCCAGGACGACTTTTGAAAAACCCCGTAGATTGGCGATGATGACGCCGTCACGAACTGCCATCGTCTCCGCGGTGAGGGGGTCAGTCACACCCGGGGATGGTTTGCTCCAAGCGCCTTGGAAGGAGTTTGAAGATCGAGCAACTCCGCCCCCGCCACCCTTGCCGGCCTCCTGATGGATCGCGACATCGGTGTTGATTTTAACAAATTCCATGTCCGAGGGGCGCTACCCATGTCCAGGCAACAATATTGCATGACGCCGAGGGATATCCAGAAGTGCAAGAGTTTCCATGGTTCTGCAAACTGAAAGAGCAGGATCTAGTGATTCCTCCCCATGCGTCAACTTGTTTCTAGAGTGCCAAACAGACCACATAACTGAAACTATGATGGCCCGGTCTCTACTCATGAATCTGTCATCACAGATTATGTCTCTCGCCCAAGTGTCTGGGTGTAGTAGTGGGAGATGGAAGTCAAAGAGCTGTTGAACTTCTTCCCAAAATAGTTCTGCATGGGAGCATTTCAGAAGGGCATGCTCCATGTCCTCATCCATCGCCATCTATATTTTGCAAAGCCCTATCTGTATCAAATGTCGGTGCTTTAGGATGCACTCATCAGGCAAAATTCCCCTAAGCACCCGCCAGAAGAAAACTCTCACTTTTGGCATCACATTTAGCTTCCACAAGCCATTCCACAGTCGTTGATTTTCAATTGAGGATACGGTATCCGGCCCTTCTTCTAGAGCTTGACGCTCGTTGCGAATCATAAGAGCTCGGTACGTCGATTTTACGGTGTAGTTGCCTGAAGACTCGTCTGTCCATGCAAGAAAATCTTCACCACCACCAGACCGGAGTGGAACGTTGAGGATGGCTTCCGCGTTTGGTAATATGAATATGCTCCGAACCAACTGTCGCCGCCATGTCCAGTTATCGGTATCGATCAGATCGCTTACCCTGGATATGTTCGTATTTGGTGGCCTGAACAATGGCGACATTGATGTTGTGGATGGGATCCACCGGTCGTCCCAGACCGAGATAGTGGACCCGTCACCCACCCTCTTGATCAGTCTGGTGAGCAACGCCTCCCGACCTGATACAATAGCCCTCCAAGTTGCAGAAGAACGTTTAGGAGCTGTAGCTTGCATAAAATCCAAATTTGGGAAATGCCTGTCCTTTAGAACTTGAGCACATAGCGAGTCCGGGCTTGTCAACAACCGCCATCCCTGTTTGTCGAGGAGGGCCAAGTTGAAGAGATGAAGGTCACAAAAAACCATGCCCCCATTACTCTTGGGTGTTGCAAGTTTTTCCAAGATATCCAGTGAAGACATCGCCTATCAATCGAGCTACCCCACCTGTACCTTGCCATACTGGATGGCAAACTCTTACACACCTTCTTGGTCAGGAGAAAACAACTCATGCGGAAAGTGGGAATCGCTTGGGCAATTAATTTGATCAAAGTTCATCTTCCTGCACAAGCAAACAATCTCTTCGACCACCCTTGCATCTTACTTCTTGAGTGTTCCCCTATGTGGTCAAAAGTGCCACTAGTAATCTTCCCCACCGCCGTAGGTAGACCGAGGTAACGTTCACTAAACGCCTCGACGTGCACATCAAGCGTACTCTTGATAGCCTGCCTAGTGGCAACCGGAGTGTTGGGGCTGAAATAGAAGGTACTTTCCTCACTAGTTGGTGTAGGAATCACTGGAACTGATTTCTGTGATGAATTACTTTCCAATTCAGGAGAAGGTACAATTACCTCATCAAGTTCTACTTTCCTTCCACTCACTTCTTTCGAGAGAAACTCCTCCTCTAGAAAGGATCCATTCTTAACAACGAATATCTTGCCTTCGATTATGTGATAGAAGGTTTACCCAACAGTTTCCTTTGGGTATCCTATGAAGACGCACTTCTCCGATTTGGGTTCGAGCTTATCAGGTTGAAGCTTTTTCACATAAGCATTGCAGCCCCAAACTTTAAGAAACGACAACTTGGGTTTCTTGCCAAACAATAGTTCATATGGTGTCGTCTCAACGGATTTCGATGGTGCCCTATTTAATGTGAATGCAGCCATCTCTAAAGCTTAACCAAAATGATAGCGGTAAATTAGTAAGAGACATCATAGATCGCACCATACCCAATAAAGTACGGTTATGAAGTTCAGACACACCATTACGCTATGGTGTTCCAGGTGGCGTGAGTTGCGAAACTATTCCACATTATTTCAAATGAAGACCAAACTCGTAACTCAAATATTCTCCTCCACGATCAGATCGTAGAAACTTTATTTTCTTGTTACGATGATTTTCCACTTCACTCTGAAATTCTTTGAACTTTTCAAACGTTTCATACTTATGTTTCATTAAGTAGATATACCCATATCTGCTCAAATCATCTGTGAAGGTCAGAAAATAACGATACCCGCCATGAGCCTCAACACTCATTGGTCCGCATACATCGGTATGTATTATTTCTAATAAGTCAGTAACTTGTTCCGGAGAACGGAGTTTTAGTCATCTTGACCATGAGGCATGGTTCGCAAGCACCAAGTGATTCATAATCAAGTGATTCCAAAAGCCCATCAACATGGAGTTTCTTCATGCGCTTTACACCAATATGATCCAAACGGCAGTGCCATAAATAAGTTGCACTATCATTATCAACTTTGCATCTTTTGGCTTCAATATTATGAACATGTGTACCACCACGATCGAGATTCAACAAAAATAGACCACTCAACAAGGGTGCATGACCATAAAAGATATTACTCATATAAATAGAACAACCATTATTCTCCGATTTAAATGAATAACCGTCTCGCATCAAACAAGATCCAGATAGAATGTTCATGCTCAACGCTGGCACCAAATAACAATTATTCATGTCTAAAACTAATCTCGAGGTAGATGTAGAGGTAGCGTGCCGACGGCGATCACATCGACCTTGGAACCATTTCCGACGCGCATCGTCACCTCGTCCTTAGCCGATCTTCGTTTAATCCGTAGCCCCTGTTCCGAGTTACAAATATGAGCAACAGAACCAGTATTAAATACCTAGGTGCTACTACGAGCATTAGTAAGTTACACATCAATAACATGTATATCAAATATATATTTCACTTTGCCATCCTTCTTATCCACCAAATACTTGGGGCAGTTCCGCTTCCAGTGACCAGTCCGTTTGTAGTAGAAGCACTCAATTTTAGGCTTAGGTCCAGACTTGGGCTTCTTCCCGAGAGTAGAAACTTGCTTGCTATTCTTCTTGAAGTTCCCCTTCTTCCCTTTGCCCTTTTTCTTGAAACTAGTGGTCTTGTTAACCATCAACACTTGATGCTCCTTCTTGATTTATACCTCCGCAGCCTTTAGCGTTGCCAAGAGCTCGGGAATGATTTTCGTCATCCATTGCATATTATAGTTCATCACGAAGCCTTTATAGCTTGGTGGCGGTGATTGAAGAACTCTGTCAATGACACTATCATCAGGAACATTAACTCCCAGCTGAGTCAAGTGGTTATGGTACCCAGACATTCTGAGTATGTGCTCACTGACATAACTATTCTCCTCCATTTTCCTAACTTCAACTCTTGGAACATCTCATATGCTCCATGACGTTCAAAACGTCTTTGAAGTCCCGATTATAAGCCATAAAGCATGCCACATTGAACTATCGAGTAATCATCAACTTTGCTCTGCCAGACGTTCATAACGTCCGCAGTTGATCCTGCAGCAGGCCTTGCACCTAGCGGTGCTTCCAGGATGTAATTCTTCTATGCGGCAATGAGGGTAATCCTCAAGTTACGGACCTAGTCCGTGTAATTGCTACCATCATCTTTCAACTTAGCTTTCTCTAGGAATGCATTAAAATTCAAGGGAATGGTAGCACGGGCCATTGATCTACAACAACATAGATATGCAAGAACTATCAGGACTAAGTTCATGATAAATTAAAATTCAATTAATCATATTACTTAAGAACTCCCACTTAGATTGACATCTCTCTAGTCACTACAGGAAACTGCTAATTTGCCGTCAGGAGGCGTCTTTGCCGTCAGGTTTTCGTCGACCAGACGGGAAAGAGTGGATTTGCCGTCATCAGAAGACGGCAAACAAAAACTAACGGTAAAAAAGACTTTGCCGTATGCAAAAAAAATACAGACGACAAAGAGCATTCTTTGCCGTCTATAATACAAAACACAGACGGCAAAGATCTTTGCCATCTGTGTTTTTTATTATAGACGGCAAAGCATGCTCTTTGTTGTCTGTAATAAAAATTGCAGACGGCAAAGATCTTTGCCGTCTACTTTTTGATTACAGACGGCAAAGTATGCTCTTTGCCGTCTGTATTAAAAAACGCAGACGGCAAAGAAGAAACACAATACACGGATCGATCACATGGATCGATGAGATGGCAGGATCTGAGCCACACATCCTCACGTGCCCCTGACGCCCCACGCACCCACGCGCCCCCGCGCCTCACGCACCCACGCATCCACGCACCCACGCACCCACAGGCTCCACTCCTCTGCCCTTATCCACCCGAGCGGCCCACCCCCACCACGATCTCTCTCTCTCTCTCTCGTTTCTCTCTCCGTGATCCAAATCGAGAAGGCAGCGCCCACAACCACCTCGCTTCGCCTCGCCAGCCACCACCTTGCTGCCGGTCCCATCCACTTTCCCCTCGCCGGACCTCGCCTTGTCCCCTCGCCAGACCCGCGGCGTCTTCACGGACCCGCGTCGTCCCTCGCCGGACCCGCGGCGTCCCCACGCGGACCGCCTTGGCCCTCGCCGGACCCGCGGCGTCCCTCGCCGGAATGAGGGTGCTCCTCGGCCTTGTGGCGGCTAAGGCTAACCGGAGCGGCGCTCTCCAACGAAGGCGCCAACGACAGCGCCCACGACCGGGGAGGACAAGGAGGTGCGGCGCCCGTGTCCGCCTCGCCCATATCCGCCGCGGAGCTTGCCTCCGCCAGCGCCACCGGTTGCCGCTGCGAAGCTTGCCTCTGCCGCGCCACCGCCGCCGCCCGCCGAGCTTGCCTCCGCCAGCGCCATGGCGTCGCCGCCTCCGCCCGTCTTTGGCAGATCGCCGGAGCCCTCCTCACTCGCCTCACCGGCCGTCGCAGGAGCGCGCCGGCGCGGAGGTCCCTGCTGCTTTCGTCTCCATTGGGTGCAAGACACCGAAGCGGTTGTCGACAAAGCCGCCTGCCCGTGCCAGTGCGGCTGCAGCAGGCGACAGAGTTGCTTAGCCCTTTTCTCTGTATCATGAATGTATTTCTTGATTATCGAAAATACTGATGTTAAGTTGTGTAAATGGATATACAAACAATGTTGTAACTACCAATGTTTAATGGTTAGGTGTTCTGCGAACAAATTGTAATAGACTTGTTGTGTAAACTGATCTATGAAGAATGCCATGAGAAATGTTTTTGAAAATGTCCTGTGATTTTTTTTTAAATTAAAAAATTCTTTGCCGTTTGTAAATTAGATCAGCTGATGGAAAAGATTATGTTTCGGCTGACAGCAAAGATATTGCTTTGCCGTGTGTTATTGGGATTGGCAGACGGCAAAGTCTTTGCCGTCTTCCCTATAAAAAAGCTGACGGCAAATTATTCTTTGCCAACTTATCTTTGCCGTCTACTTCCTGACGGCAAAGTCTTTGCCGTCTGGATTTAGGTCTTTGCCGTCTGTAATCCACAGATGGCAAATTACCTGTTTCATGTAGTGAGTGATCTGAATGATCACGTGATCCAAATCAACTAAACCATGTCCGACCATCACGTGAGATGGAGTAGTTTTCAATGGTGAACATCTCTATGTTGATCATATCTACTATATGATTCACGTGACCTTTCGGTCTCAGTGTTCCGAGGCCATATCTGCATATGCTAGGCTCGTCAAGTTTAACCCGAGTATTCTGCACGTGCAAAACTGGCTTGCACCCGTTGTATGTGAACGTAGAGCTTATCACAGCCGATCATCACGTGGTGTCTCGGCACGACGAACTGGGTGCATACTCAGGGAGAACACTTATACCTTGAAATTTAGAAGGGGTCATCTTATAATTCTACCTCCGTACTAAGCAAAATAAGATGCATAAAAGATAAACATCACATGCAGTCAAAATATGTGACATGATATGGCCATCATCATCTTGTGCTCATGATATCCATCACCGAAGCAACGTCATTATCTCCATCATCACCGGCTTGACACCTTGATCTCCATTGTAGCATCGTTGTCGTCTCACCAACTATTGCTACTACGACTATCGCTACCGCTTAGTGATAAAGTAAAGCAATTACATGGCGATTGCATTTCATACAATAAAGTGACAACCATGTGGCTCCTGCCAGTTGCCGATAACTCTGTTACAAAACATGATCATCTCATACAACAATTTATATCACATCATGTCTTGACCATATCACATCACAACAATCCCTGCACAAACAAGTTAGACGTCCTCTACTTTGTCGTTGCAAGTTTTACATGGCTGCTACGGGCTTCTAGCAAGAACCGTTCTTACCTACGCATCAAAACCACAATGATTTTTTCGTCAAGTGTGCTGTTTTAACCTTCAACAAGTACACAAGTTCTTCATATTTTACACTCATTAGTATCACATTTGACAAAAAAATCAATTAACCCATCTCAATAATAGGTAGATGAGTGCATGACCACTATCAAAATTTAGAAATCATAACACAAGCATAAGTCAATAGACGTAGACAAATCACATGCCAAATTAGTGATTAATTGACGACAACTTAACATTAGTTCATGAGCGGGAGGGTATGGGTATACCCACGGGTACAAGGTTATACCCGTACCCTACCCGTGACTTAACGGGTAGGGTATAAGCACTACTCATGGGTATAAACATATGCCCATACCCTATCCATGCGGGTACCCGTGGGTAAAATTGCCATCCTTAAACTTGTTCTAGCTGCATGTTTTCATCCAAGTCAATTTTTTATGTGCACTTGAGAACTAACCATGCTTGTACAGAACCCAAATTGAGCAAGTTTTCCAGTCTTTGGTAGAAATTGAACAAGTTTCTCATGAATACTTTTTTAACTTCAAAACTACTGTTCGTCCAGCTCTATGATTTCTCAAAGCCAATTGGTTTTGCGGCTTAGAGATGTGCTTTCTTGCACTAGATAAATAGGTTACTAATCATGCAACTTCCTTCTTTTCTCATCCCTTTTATATTTTTATATTTCAGATACTCTGTGTAACATGTGCAATGCCATGGAGGTGTGTGTGGGCATCATGCATGATTGCTTGGTTGAACAGTAGTACTTATGTTACATGAGAAGTAACGTAAGATGAAGTGCAACATGGTGGACATGGCTTCGTGACAAAGTTGGTGGAGAGATGTTAGGGGCGATGTAGAGGTAGGTGGTGGAAGAAATTGGTAAATGGGGTGCCTCAGCGCTAGCGACAAATTGGTAAATTATCCAATCTAATGAAATAAATCAAAAGATAAGCAATAACTCACAAAACATAACATGATTGATGTGAAAAATGATGCATCAGACTAAATTCCAAGGTTCTGTAGTAATACTTACCTCTAGAACATTCCTTGATGCACCCAGTTCACCCATACCATAGCTCCTAACTGAGTAAGGCCCTCCAAGTGTAAATGCATCATAGCTTGGCAGATCTCCTACACAACCTGCATGATGACCATGAAGAACCAACACAGCTGACAGCGTCTTGCCAACACCTTTCTCTTGATTATTTAAGTTAATGAACTTTGTCAATGTAAGTTGATTTGGTTAAAGAGTGAGCTTTTGCTTCCAATGCCAAGACCTTGATCCAATTGTTTTAACAACAAAAATCTCATAAGAAAATATATCACCACGAAATTTTTCCTACACGCACATGATGGTATTAAACAATAACAGCGAGATGTTCACAGGCTTGTGCAGATCTATCAAAACATTTAATTAAACAAATAATTTACAGACTCTGTTACTACTGAACATATATAATAAACAAAAACATCACTTGACCAAACTCAATTTTATGTACTATGTGGAAGTCTCGAGGTTGAAGCAAATATAAACCATAAAGAGGTCTTGTCCTTTTGGACACTATTAAGTACAAGATTTTATCCTTGTCTGGAGCCGCTTAGTAATAAGGTTTGCTTTGTGTTTTCAGAAACATAAGGCTATAGGTCAGCATACCTGGAAAATACATCTGTCACCAAAGACTGCACCATTTACTCCAAGTGGTTTTGCTGCGCATCTGAAGCCGCCTACCTTTAAGGGGGTACAATATAAGAGGTGGTGCACGAGAGCAGTTTACTGATTTCAAACCATGTACTGTTATGACGCCACCAAGGGCAAGCTTGAGGGCGTTCTTAATCCTGCACAACAGGGAGCTTTTGAGAAGATCAATACCCTCTTTAAAGGCACCCTTCTGAGTGTTCTTGATGATTCCATTGTGGATTCGTATATGTCATTTGACAATGGCTAGGACATGTGGGCTGCGCTCGAGGCCAAGTTTGGGGCCTCGGCCGCTGGCAGCGAGTTTTATGTCATGGAGCAATTCTATGACTACAAGATGAATGATGAGCGCTCTGTTGTCCAACAAGCTCATTAGATACAGTCGCCCGCAAAAGAACTTGAGTACTTCAAGTGTGTGTTGCCGGACAAATTTGTTGCCGAAGGCATCATTGCCAAGCTTCCACCTTCGTGGAACAATTTTGCTACTTCCCTAAAACACAAGAGACAGGAGTTTCCCGTTTCGGATCTCATTTGTACTCTTGATGATGAAGAGAAGGCAAGAGCAAAATACGCACGTGCTCGAGTTGCTGAGGGAGCTTCTAGTGCCCACATGGTGCAGAAGAAGAACTTCCAGCCCAACAAGTTCAAAAATAACAAGAACAAAACTCAAGGCAAAGGCAAGTTTGATGCAAAGAACAAGCCGTCACATTCTACCAACTTCAAGAAGAATTCTCATAAGAAGGGGAAGAGACTTTGCCATGTCTGCGGTGATCCTAATCACTGGGCCCCGAAATGTCCTAACCTCTTTGAGGAGCGTGAACATAAGAAGAGCGGCAAGTCTGCTAATGTTGTCGTCGGTGATATTGATATGATGGAATCGGGGTACGGTATTTTTCCTACCATCCTTTCAGTATTTCAATCCCCTGATTGGTTAATTAACACCGGTGCCAATGTACATGTTTGTGTTGATGCCTCCAAGTTTTCTTCTTATCAGGTGATTGGGACTTCTCCTGTGCTGATGGGTAATGGGTCACATGCCACTGTTCGAGGTGTCAGTACAGTTGATCTGAAGCTTACTTTGGGGAAGATTGTGCGTCTGAAGAACGTTCATCATGTGCCGTCCATCAATAAGAATCTCGTCATGATCCCGTTTATGTCAAGATGGTTTTAAGTTGGTTTTTGAGTCCAATAAAGTTGTAATTTCTAAGTGTGGACAATTTGTTGGAAAAGTCTATGAGTGCGGAGGCTTGTTCCACCTGTCTTTGTCAGGTATTTGCACTAAAGTTATCAATAATGTTTGCCACGATAATGAGTCTAATATTTAGCATTCACGACTTTGTCATATTAACTTTGGTTTCATGACGCAGCTAGCCAATATGAGTTTGATTCCGAAATTCATCACTGTCAAGGGCTCCAAGTGCCAAGTGTGCATGTTGGGGAGCGCGGTAATTTCAAAAAAAAATCCTACGATCAAGCAAGATCTATCTAGGAGATGCATAACAACGAGAGGGGAGAGTGTGTCCACGCACCCTTGTAAACCGAAAGCAGAAGCGTTTCAATGACGCGGTTGATGTAGTCGAACTTCTTCGCGATCCAACTGATCAAGTACCGAACGTACCGCACCTCCCCGTTCAGCACACGTTCAACTCGATGACGTCCCTCGTGGTATTGATCCAGTTGAGGACGAGGGTGAGTTCCATCAGCATGACGGCGTGGTGACGGTGATGATGATGCTACCGGCGCAGGGCTTCGCCTAAGCACTACGATGGTATGATCGAGGTGTGTAACTGTGAAGGGGGGCACCACACACGGTTAAGAAAAACTTGTGTCTCCTTGGGGTGCCCCCTGCCCACGTATATAAAGGAGGGAGGGAGATAGGCCGGCCCTCCTAGGGGCGCACCAAGCGTAGGGAGTCCTACTAGGACACCCAAGTCCTAGTAGGATTCCCTTTCCTTTTCGGAGTAGGAAAGAAGGAAAGGGGGGAGAGGGAGAAGGAAAGGGGGCGACGCCCCCACCCCTTGCCCAATTCGGTTTGGGCAGGGGGGGGGGCGCCACCTTGTGGCCCTTCTTCCCTCTCTCCACTAAAGCCCAATAAGGCCCATTAACTTCCCCGGGGAATTCCCGTAACTCCCCGGTACTCTGAAAAATATCCGAATCACTCGGAACCTTTCCGATGTCTAGCCTTACAATATATCAATCTTTACATCTCGACCATTTCGAGACCCCTCGTCACGTCCGTGATCTCATCCGGGACTCCGAACAAACTTCGGTCATCAAAACACATAACTCATAATACAAATCGTCATCGAACGTTAAGCGTGCGGACCCTACAGGTTCGAGAACTATGTAGACATGACCGAGACACATCTCCCGTCAATAACCAATAGCAGAACCTAGATGCTCATATTGGCTCCTACATATTCTATGAATATCTTTATCGGTCAAACCGCATAACAACATACGTTGTTCCCTTTGTCATCGGTATGTTACTTGCCCGAGATTCGATCGTCGGTATCTTAATACCTAGTTCAATTTTGTTACCTACAAGTCTCTTTACTCGTTCCATAATACTTCACCCCGCAACTATCTCATTAGTCACATTGTTTGCAAGGCTTATAGTGATGAGCATTACCGAGAGGGCCTAGAGATACCTCTCCGAAACACGAAGTGACAAATCCTACTCGATTTATGCCAACCCAACAAACACCTTCGGAGACACCCGTAGAGCATCTTTATAGTCACCCAGTTACGTTGTGACGTTTGATAGCACACAAGGTATTCCTCCGGCATTCGGGAGTTGCATAATCTCATAGTCTAAGGAACATGTATAAGTCATGAAGAAAGCAAGAGCAATGAAAGCAGAACGATCATAATGCTAAGCTAATGGATGGGTCATCTTCATCACATCATTCTCCTAATGATGTGACCCCGTTCATCAAATGACAACACATGTCCATGGTTAGGAAACATAACCATCTTTGATAAATGAGCTAGTCAAGTAGAGGCATACTAGGGACAATATGTTTTGTCTATGTATTCACACATGTACTAAGTTTCCGGTTAATACAATTCTAGCATGAATAATAAACATTTATCATGATATAAGGAAATAAATAATAACTTTATTATTGCCTCTAGGGCATATTTCCTTCAGTCTCCCACTTGCACTAGAGTCAATAATCTAGTTCACATCGCCATATGATTTAACACTAATAGTTCACATATGTATGTGATTAACACCCATAGTTCACACCGCCATGTGACCAACACCCAAAGGATTTACTAGAATCACTAATCTAGTTCACAATTCTATGTGACTAACACCCAAAGAGTACTAAGGTGTGATCATGTTTTGCTCGTGAGTGAAGTTTAGTCAACGGGTCTGTCACATTCAGAACCGTATGTATTTTGCAAATATTCTATGTCTACAATGCTCTGCATGGAGCTACTCTAGCTAATTGCTCCCACTTTCAATATGTATCCAGATTGAGGTCTGGATTGGTGTAAAAGCTTGCATCGACATAACTCTTTACGATGAACTCTTTATCACCCCCATAACCAAGAAATACTTCCTTAGTCCTCTTAGGTAACTAAAGATAACTTTGACCGCTATACGGTGATCCACTCCTGGATCACTATCGTACCCCCTTGCCAAACTCATAGCAAGGCACACAACTGGTTTGGTACATAGCATGGCATACTTTATAGAACCTATGACGGAGGCATAGGGAATGACTTTCATTCTCTTTCTATCTTCTGCCGTGGTCGGGCTTTGAGTCCTACTCAACTTTACACCTTGTAATACAGGCAAGAACTCCTTCTTTGACTGATCCATTTTGAACTCTTTCAAAATCTTGTCAAGGTATGTACTCATTGAAAAATCTTATCAAGTGTCTTGATCTATCTCTATAGATCTTGGTGCCCAGTATGTAAGCAACTTCACTGAGGTCTTTCTTTGAAAATCTCCTTTATGATTTCCAGAAAATTCTACATCATTTTCGATCAAAAATATGTCATTCACATATACTTATTAGAAATGTTGTAGTGCTCCCACTCACTTTCTTGAAAATACAGGCTTCTACAAAAGTCTGTATAAAACTATATGCTTTGATCACACTATCAAATCGTTTATTCCAACTCCGAGAGGCTTGCACCAGTCCATAAATGGATCGCTGGAGCTTGCACACTTTGTTAGCACCCTTTGGATCGACAAAACCTTCTGGTTACATCATATACAACTCTTCTTCCAGAAATCCATTCAGGAATGTAGTGTTGACATCCATCTACCAAATTTCATAATCATAAAATGCAGCAATTGCTAACATGATTCGAACAGACTTTAAGCATCGCTATGGGTGAGAAAGTCTCATCATAGTCAACTCCTTGAACTTGTCAAAAACCTTTCACAACAATCGAGCTTTGTAGATAGTAACACTACTATCATCGTCCATCTTCCTCTTGAAGATCCATTTATTTTCTATGGCCTGCCGATCATCGGGCTAATCCACCAAAGTCCACACTTTGTTCTCATACATGGACCCCATCTTAGATTTCATTGCCTCAAGCCATTTCACGGAATCTGGGCTCATCATTGCTTCCTCATAGTTCGTAGGGTCATCATGGTCTAGTAACATGACTTCCAGAATAGGATTACCGTACCACTCTGGTGTGGACCATACTCTGGAAGACCTATGAGGTTCTGTAGTAACTTGATCTGAAGTTTCATGATCATCATCATTAGCTTCCTCACAAATTGGTGTAGGAATCGCTGGAACTGATTTATGTGATGAACTACTTTCCAATTCGGGAGATGGTACAATTACCTCATCAAGTTCTACTTTCCTCCCACTCACTTCTTTCGAGAGAAACTCCTTCTCTAGAAAGTACCCATACTTAGCAATAAATATCTTGCCTTCGGATCTGTGGTAGAAGGTGCACCCAACATGTTCCTTGGGTATCCTATGAAGACGTACTTCTCCAATTTGGGTCCAAGTTTATCAGGTTGAAGCTTTTTCACATAAGCATCACAGCCCCAAACTTTAAGAAACAACAACTTTGGTTTCTTACCAAACCACAGTTCATAAGGCGTCATCTCAACGGATTTCGATGATGCCCTGTTTAATGTGAATACAATTGTCTCTAATGCATAACCCCAAAACGATAGTGGTAAATCTGTAAGAGACATCATAGATCGCACCATATCCAATAAAGTGCGGTTACAACATTCGGACACACCATTACACTATGGTGTTCCAGGTGGCGTGAGCTGTGAAACTATTGCACTTTGTTTTAAATGAAGGTCAAACTCGTAACTCAAATATTCTCCTCCACGATCAGATCGTAGAAACTTTATTTTCTTGTTACGATGATTCTCCATTTCACTCTGAAATTCTTTGAACTTTTCAAATGTTTCAGACTTGTGTTTCATTAAGTAGATATACCCATATCAGCTCAAATCATCTGTGAAGGTCAGAAAATAACGATACCCGCCACGAGCATCAACACTTATTGGACTGTATATGCTGGTATGTATTATTTCCAGTAAGTCACTAGCTCGTTCCATTGTTCCAGAGAATGGAGTTTTAGTCATCTTGCCTATAAGGCACGGTTCGCAAGCACCAAGTGATTCATAATCAAGTGATTCCAAAAGTCCATTAGCATGGAGTTTCTTCATGCGCTTTACACCAGTATGACCTAAACGGCAGTACCACAAATATGTTGCACTATCATTATCAACTTTGCATCTTTTGGCATCAATATTATGAATATGTGTATCACTACGATCGAGATTCAATAAACCATCAACATTGGGCGTATGACCATATAAGGTTTTATCCATGTAAACAGAATAACAATTATTCTCTATCTTAAATGAATAACCGTATTGCAATAAACATGATCTAATCATATTCATGCTCAACGCAAGCACAAAATAACATTTATTTAGGTTCAACACTAATCCCGAAAGTATAGGGAGTGTACGATGATGATCATATCAATCTTGGAACCACTTCAACGCTCATCGTCACTTTATCCTCAACTAGTCTGTTTCAAGTTACTTATCTTAGCAACTGAACAAGTATCAAATACCCAGGGGTTACTATGAGCACTAGTAAGGTACACATCAATAACATGTATATCAAATATACCTTTGTTCACTTTGACATCCTTCTTATCCGCCAAAATATTCGGGGCAGTTCCGCTTCCAGTGGCCATTTCCTTTGCAGTACAAGCACTCAATTTCAGGCTTAGGTCCAGCTTTGGGCTTCTTCACGGGAGTGACAACTTGCTTGCCATTCTTTTGAAGTTCCCTTTGTTTTCCTTTGCCCTTTTCTTGAAACTAATGGTCTTGTTTAATCATCAGCACTTGATGCTCTTTCTTGATTTCTACCTTCGTCGATTTCAGCATCACGAAGAGCTCGGGAATCGTTCTCGTCATCCCTTGCATACTATAGTTCATCATGAAGTTCCAGTAACTTGGTAATGGTGACTAGAGAACTCTGTCAATCACTATCTTATCTGGAAGATTAACTCCCACTTGATTCAAGTGATTGTAGTACCCAGACATTCTGAGCACATGCTCACTAGTTGAGAAATTCTCCTCCATCTTTTAGGCAACGTACTTTTCAGAGGTCTCATACCTCTTGACATGGGCATGAGTCTGAAATACCAATTTCAGCTCTTGGAACATCTCATATGCTCCGTGATGTTTCAAAAAAAAATTTGAAGTCCCAGTTCTAAGCCGTAAAGCATGGTGCACTAAACTATCAAGCAGTCATCATATTGAGCTAGCCAAACGTTCATAACGTCTGCATCTGCTCCTCCAATAGGTCTGTCACCTAGCGGTGCATCAAGGGCATAATTCTTCTGTGCAGCAATGAGGATACACCTCAGATCATGGACCCAATCTGCATCATTGCTACTATCATCTTTCAACTTAGTTTTCTCTAGGAACATATAAAAACATAGGGAAGCTATAACGTGAGCTATTGTTCTACAACATAATTTGCAAAATACTATCAGGACTAAGTTTAGGATAAATTAAAGTTCAATTAATCATATTACTTAAGAACTCCCACTTAGACAGACATCCCTCTAGTCATCTAAATGATTACGTGATCCAAATCAACTAAACCATGTCCGATCATCACGTGAGATGGAGTAGTTTTCAATGGTGAACATCACTATGTTGATCATATCTACTATATGATTCACGCTCGACCTTTCGGTCTCCAGTGTTCCGAGGACATATCTGCATATTCTAGGCTCGTCAAGTTTAACCCGAGTATTCTACGTGTGCAAAACTGGCTTGCACCCATTGTATGTGAACATAGAGCTTATCACACCCGATCGTCACGTGGTGTCTCGGCACGACGAACTATAGCAATGGTGCATACTCAGGGAGAACACTTGTACCTTGAAATTTAGTAAGGGATCATCTTATAATGCTACCATCGTACTAAGCAAAATAAGATGCATAAAGGATAAACATCACATGCAATCAAAATATGTGACATGATATGGCCATCATCATCTTGTGCTCATGATCTCCATCACTGAAGCATCGTCATGATCTCCATCGTCACCGGTGTGGCACCTTGATCTCCATCGTAGCATCATTGTCGTATCGCCAACTAGTGTTACTACGACTATCGCTACCGCTTAGTGATAAATTAAAACAATTACATGGCGATTGCATACAATAAAGCGACAACCATATGGCTCCCGCCAGTTGCCGATAACTTTGTTACAAAACATGACCATCTCATACAACAATTTTATATCACATCATGCCTTGACCATATCACATCACAGCAAGCCCTGCAAAAACAAGTTAAACGTCCTCTACTTTGTTGTTGCAAGTTTTACGTGGCTGCTACGGGCTTTTAGCAAGAATCGTTCTTACCTACGCATCAAAACCACAACGATTTTTTGTCAAGTGTGCTATTTTAACCTTCAACAAGGACCGGCCGTAGTCAAACTCGATTCAACTAAAGTTGGAGAAATAGACACCCGCCAACCACCTATGTGCAAAAGCACATCGGTAGAACCAGTCTCATGAACGCGGTCATGTAATGTCGGTCCGAGCCGCTTCATCCAACAATACCGTCGAATCAAAGTAACATGTTGGTGGTAAGAATATGACTATTATCACCCACAACTCTTTGTGTTCTACTCGTGCATATAACATCTACGCATAGACCTGGCTCTGATACCATGATATGTCTCTGTCGTATCTATAACTTTTGATTATTCCATGCCAATATTCTACAACTTTTACATACTTTTGGCAACTTTTTATACTATTTTTGGGACTAACATATTGATCCAGTGCCCATTGCTAGTTCCTGTTTGTTGCATGTTTTTTGTTTCGCATAAAATCTATATCAAACGGAGTCCAAATGGGATAAAAACGGACGGAGATTTTTTGGAATATATCTGAATTTTGAGAAGTGGAATCAACGCGAGATGATGCTTGAGGGGCCCACGAGGCAGGTGGGCGCGCCCCTGACCCTCGTGGACACCCCGTAAGGCGGTTGTTTCCCTTCTTTTGCCGCAAGAAAGCTAATATCCGGAGAAAAATCTTGTTCAAAGTTTCAATCCAATTGGAGTTATGGATCTCCGGGAATATAAGAAATGGTGAAATGGCGGAACCAGGAACGCAGAAACAGAGAGACAGATCCAATCTCGGAGGGGCTCTCGCCCCTCCCATGCCATGGAGACCAAGGACCAGAGGGAGAATCCCTCTCCCACCTAGGGAGATGGCCAAGGAAAAATAAGGAGGGGGGCTCTCTCCCCCTCGATTCCGGTGGCGCCGGAACATTGTCGGGACCTTCATCATCGCCGCAATCTACACCAACAACTTCACCGCCCTCATCACCAACTCTTTCCCCCTCTATGCAGTGGTGTAACCCCTCTTTTACCCACTGTAATCTCTACTTAAACATGGTGCTCAACGCTATATATTATTTCCCAATGATGTATGGCTATCCTATGATGTTTGAGTAGATCCGTTTTGTCCTATGGGTTAATTGATGATCGTGATTGGTTTGAGTTGCATGTTTTATTATTGGTGCTGTCCTATGGTGCTATCTGTGTCGCGCAAGCGTGAGGGATCCCCGCCGTAGGGTTTGCAATATGTTCATGGTTTGCTTATTGTCTGCGTTGTGTGAGTGACTGAAACACAAACACGGATAAGTGGGTCATGGCATATGGGAATAAAGAGGACTTGATACTTTAATGCTATGGTTGGGTTTTAGCTTAATGATCTTTAGTAGTTGCGGATGCTTGCTAGAGTTCCAATCATAAGTGCATATGATCCAAGAAGAGAAAGTATGTTAGCTTATGCCTCTCCCTCAAATAAAATTGCTATAGTGATTACCGGTCTAGTTATTGATTGCCTAGGGACAAATAACTTTCTCGTGACAAAAAGCTCTCTACTAAAACTAACTTTATTGCTTCTTTATCTAAACATCCCTTACTTTTTATTTACGTGCTCTTTATTATCTTGCAATTCTATCCAACAACACCTACAAAGTACTTCTAGTTTCATACTTGTTCTAGGTAAAGCAAACGTCAAGCGTGCGTAGAGTTGTATCGGTGGTTGATAGAACTTGAGGGAATATTTGTTCTACCTTTAGCTCCTCGTTGGGTTCAACACTCTTACTTATCGAAAGAGGCTACAATTGATCCCCTATACTTGGGGGTTATCAAGACCTTTTCTTGGCACCGTTGCCGGGGAATCATAGCGTGGGGTGAATATTCTCGTGTGTGCTTGTTTGCTTTATCACTAAGTATTTTTTATTAGCTGTTCTTAGTTGTTTTCTAACTTTAGTTATGGGTAGGAAACGCAAAATACCAAAAAATTAGTTGTACCTACTACACCAATGGTTGAAGAACCACTCAAAATCTATCACACTACTAAAGATTTTTACTTGGATCATCTTCGATCCCTATGTGCTCGTGCTGAAACCCTGATGAGGACATCACCTCTGCCTCTATCAAACCCCAACTAGCTTAGTTGAGGGCAAATCTTTATATGAGCATGATTGTTATGTGCAACACCGCAAATCTGAAAAAGGGAAACTTTTACTGGATCAAATCATCATTTGCAATGCTATGCTTGGAATTTATATGAAATATATGATTTTACTTGTTGTTCTGAAGACCCTAAGAAACACCTTCCCTACCAATTTTAGTTTAGTGATAATGGAATCATATCTTCGTATGCTAAGGGTGTTTATAATTACTATGATGTTCAACAAATTGATGAATTTTTTGCTTTTAAGGGTGCTTATGAAATTGCTTCTTTGATTGGAAAGCATGATGCTACTCTTTACAAATCTGAAAATTTTGCCATACTCAAATATTGTTATGATAATTATGCTTCTAATGCCTATGTTAAACCATATTTGAGGACTCCTTCGCTATCCAAGAAGAGACTAATATTTTGCAGGAGTCTATGGAAGAAGGAATTGATGAAACTATGAGCTCATTGGATGAAAAAGATGATGAGGAGATCGAAGAACAAAAGGAGGAAGAGCGGATTAGCTACCCGTGCCCACCTTCTAATGAGAGTAACTCTTCAAACCATACATTGTTTAATTTCCCTTCGTGCTTACCGAAGGATGATTGCTATGATGATTGTTATGATCCCATTGATCCTTTTGAAATATCCCTTTTTGTTGATGCTTGTGGCCAAGATGCCAATATGAATTATGCTTATGGAGATGAACTTGCTATAGTTCCTTATGTTAAACATGAAATTGTTGCTATTGCACCCACGCATGATAATCCTATTATCTTTTTGAATTCTCCCGACTACACTATATCGGAGAAGGTTGCCCTTATTAAGGATTATATTGATGGGTTGCATTTTTCTACTACACATGGTGATTTTGATAGATATAATATTCATGTGCTTGCTGATCCTACTTGCAATTATTATGAGAGAGGAACTATATCTCCACCTCTCTATGTTACCCACACGATGAAATTGCAAGAAACTGTTTAACTATGCATTGGCCTTTACTATGTGTGCATGAATTGTTCTTTTATGACATGCCGATGCATAGCAAGAGAGTTAGACTTCGTTGTTGCATGATATATATTACTTTGTGCTCACTACTAAATCACAAATCATTGTGAATTAAAATTGGCTTTGATATACCTTGGGATCCGGGTGGATCCATTACTTGAGCACTATATGCCTAGCTTAATGGCTTCAAAGAAAGCGCTGCCTGGGAGACAACCCGGAAGTTTTAGAGAGTCATTTATTTATGTTGAGTGCTTTTATATAGTCTAAAAACAAAAAATATATAGGGGAACCCAAAACTTTTCAAAAAGAAAAGTGAAAGTGAGAAAGACAAGCATTGTTGTAGTGGAGGAGCTCCTTGAACTTTGTTCATGCTCACGGAAACTTTGTGTATCTTAATTACAGAAACTTTTCAACAAAAATAATTATCCCCTTGTACAATGCCATTGTATTATAAAAATAATGTGCCAAGGTTTGCCTTTAGGATGTTTAGATTGCTTGTTGGTTGGTGCGGTGCAAGACAAAAACTTTGGCTGTAGTGCGCGATTTTACATTTTTTTACTGGAACGTCAAACGGTTCTGAAACTTTTTGCACTGTCTTTCTATACAACTTGTTTATTTTCCCTAAATTTTTCAGAATTTTTGGGGTACCAGAAGTATAGTGAATGTTCAGATTACTACAGACTGTCCTGTTTAAGACAGATTCTGTTTTTGATGCATAGTTTGCTTGTTTTGATGAAACTATCAATTTCTATCAGTGGATTAAGCCATGGAAAAGTTATATTACAGTAGCTACAATGCAAAAACAAAATATGAATTGGTTTGAAACAGTACTTAGAGTAGTGATTTGCTTTATTATACTAACGGATCTTACCGAGTTTTCTGTTGAGTTTTGTGTGGATGAAGTGTTCGAAGCTCGAGGAGGTCTCGATATGAGGAAAAGGAGGAGAGGCAAGAGCTCAAGCTTGGGGATGCCCAAGGCACCCCAAGTAAATATTCAAGGAGACTCAAGCGTCTAAGCTTGGGGATGCCCCGGAAGGCATCCCATCTTTCTTCAACAAGTATTGGTATGTTTTCGGATTTGTTTCGTTCATGTGATATGTGCAAATCTTGGAGCGTCTTTTGCATTTAGTTTTCACTTTTCTTTATGCACCATGCTGGTATGAGATAGTCCATGGTTGATTTATAGAATGCTCTTTGCATTTCATTTATGTCTTTTGAGTATGGCTTTATATAATGCTTCATGTGCTTCACTTATATCATTTGAAGTTTGGATTGCCTGTTTCTCTTCACATAGAAAACCGCCATTTGTAGAATGCTCTTTTGCTTCACTTATATTTGTTAGAGTGTGGGCATATCTTTTGTAGAAAGAATTAAACTCTCTTGCTTCACTTATATCTATTTAGAGAGATGACAGGAATTGGTCATTCACATGGTTAGTCATAAAATCCTACATAAAATTTGTAGATCACTGAATATGATATGTTTGATTCCTTGCAATAGTTTTGCGATATAAAGGTGGTGATATTAGAGTCGTGCTAGTGAGTAATTGTGGATTAGTAGAAATACTTGTGTTTAGGTTTGTGATTCCCGAAGCATGCATGTATGGTGAACCATTAAGTAACGAAGTGGGAGCATGATTTATTTTTTGATTGTCATCCTTTGTGTGGAGGTCGGGATCACGTGATGGTCAACTCCTACCAACCCTTCCCCTAGGAGCATGCGTATAGTACTTTGTTTTGATGGCTAATAAATTTTTGCAATAAGTATGTGAGTTCTTTATGACTAATGTTGAGTCCATGGATTATACGCACTCTCACCCTTCCATCATTGCTAGCTTCTTCGGTACCGTGCATTGAGTTGGTGCAAACTTCGCCGGTGCATACAAACCCCGTGATACGATACGCTCTATCACACATATGCTTCCTTATATCTTCCTCAAAACAGCCACCATACCTACCTATTATGGCATTTCCATAGCCATTCCGAGATATATTGCCATGAAACTTCCATCATCATATACATGACTTGAGCATTCATTGTCATATTGCTTTACATGATCGTAAGATAGCTAGCATGATGTTTTCATGGCTTGTCCGTTTTTTGATGTCATTGCTATGCTAGATCATTGCACATCCCGGTACACCGCCGGAGGCATTCATATAGAGTCATATCTTTGTTCTAGATATCGAGTTGTAATATCGAGTTGTAAGTAAATAAAGTGTGATGATCATCATTATTAGAGCATTGTCCCATGTGAGGAAAGGATGATGGAAGCAATGATTCCCTCACAAGTTGGGATGAGTCTCCGGACTTTATGAAAAATAAAAGAGGCCAAATAAGCCCAAATAAAAAAAGAGGCCAAAGAAGCCCACCAAAAAAATAAAAAAAAATAAAAAAGAGAAAATAAAAAATGAGAGAAAAAGAGAGAAGGGGCAATGTTACTATCCTTTTACCACACTTGTGCTTCATAGTAGCACCATGTTCTTCATATAGAGAGTCTCTTGAGTTATCACTTTCATATACCAGTGGGAATTTTCATTATAGAACTTGGCTTGTATATTTCGATGATGGGATTCCTCAAATGCCCGAGGTCTTCATGAGCGAGCAAGTTTGATGCACACCCACTTAGTTTTTAGTTTGAGCTTTCATACACTTATGGCTCTAGTGCATCCGTTGCATGGCAATCCCTACTCAGTCACATTAATATCTATTAATGGGCATCTCCATAGCCCATTGATACGCCTAGTTGATGTGAGACTATCTCCTTCTTTTTGTCTTCCCCGCAACCACCATATTCTATTCCACCTATAGTGCTATATCCATGGCTCACGCTCATGTATTGTGTGAAAGTTGAAAAAGTTTGAGAATACTAAAGTATGAAACAATTGCTTGGCTAAAACCGGGGTTGTGCATGATTTAAATACTTTGTGTGGTGAAGATGGAGCATAGCCATACCATATGATTTTGTAGGGATAACTTTCTTTGGACATGTTATTTTGAAAAGACATGGCTGCTTTATTAGTATGCTTGAAGTATTATTGTCTTAATGTCAAATGATAGACTATTGCTTTGAATCACTCCTATCTTAATATTCATGCCATGATTAGATTACATGATCAAGATTATGCTAGGTAGCATTCCACATCAAAAATTATCTTTTTTATGATTTACCTACTCGAGGACGAGCAGGAATTAAGCTTGGGGATGCTGATACGTCTCCGTCGTATCTATAATTTTTTATTGTTCCATGCCAACATTCTACAACTTCTACATAATTTTGGCAACTTTTTATACTATTTTTGGGACTAACATATTGATCCAGTGCCCAATGCCAGTTCCTGTTTGTTGCATGTTTTTTGTTTCACAGAAAATCCATACCAAACGGAGTTCAAACGGGATAAAAACAGACGGAGATTTTTTTTTGGAATATATCTGAATTTTGAGAAGTGGAATCAACGCGAGATGATGCTTGAGGGGCCCACGAGGCAGGGGGCGCGCCGCTGACCCTCGTGGACACCCCGTAAGGCAGTTGTTGCCCTTCTTTGGCCGCAAGAAAGCTAATATCCGGAGAAAAATCGTGTTCAAAGTTTCAATCCAATCGGAGTTACGGATCTCCGGAAATATAAGAAACGGTGAAAGGGGAGAACCAGGAACGCAGAAACAAAGAGACAGATCCAATCTCGGAGGGGCTCTCGCCCCTCCTATGCGATGGAGACCAAGGAGCAGAGGGAGAACCCTTCTCCCACCTAGGGAGAAGGCCAAGGAAGAAGAAGGAGGGGGGCTCTCTCCCCCTCACTTCCGGTGGCGCCGGAATGCCGCCGGTGCCATCATCATCACCACAATCTACACCAACAACTTCATCGCCCTCATCACAACCTCTTCCCCCCTCTATTTAGTGGTGTAACCCCTCTTTTACCCAATGTAATCTCTACTTAAACATGGTGCTCAACGCTATATATTATTTCCCAATGATGTATGGAGATCCTATGATGTTTGAGTAGACCCGTTTTGTCCTATGGGTTAATTGATGATCGTGATTGGTTTGAGTTGCATGTTTTATTATTGGTGCTGTCCTATGGTGCTCTCCATGTCGCGCAATCGTGAGGGATCCCCGCTGTAGGGTTTGCAACATGTTCATGGTTTGCTTATTGTCCGTGTCACGTGAGTGACTGAAACACAAACACGGATAAGTGGGTCATGGCGTGTGGGAATAAAGAGGACTTGATACTTTAATGCTATGGTTGGGTTTTACCTTAATGATCTTTAGTAGTTGCGGATGCTTGCTAGAGTTCCAATCATAAGTGCTTATGATCCAAGAAGAGAAAGTACGTTAGCTTATGCCTCTCCCTCAAATAAAATTGCAATAGTGATTACCGGTCTAGTTATCGATTGCCCAGGGACAAATAAATTTCTCGTGACAAAAAGCTCTCTACTAAAACTAACGTTATTGTTTCTTTATCTAAACAGCCCCTACTTTTTATTTACGTGCTCTTTATTATCTTGCAATTCTATCCAACAACACCTACAAAGTACTTCTAGTTTCATACTTGTTCTAGGTAAAGCGAACATCAAGCGTGCGTAGAGTTGTATCGGTGGTCGATAGAACGTGAGGGAATATTTGTTCTACCTTTAGCTCCTTGTTGGGTTCGGCACTCTTACTTATCGAAAGAGGCTACAATTGATCCCCTATACTTGTGGGTTATCATACCATTGTTGGGAACGCGGTAATTTCAAAAAAATCCTATGATCACGCAAGATCTATCTAGGAGATGCATAGCAACGAGAGGGGAGAGTGTGTCCACGTACCCTCGTAGACCGAAAGCGGAAGTGTTTCAATAACGCGGTTGATATAGTCGAACTTCTTCGCGATCCAACCGATCAAGTACCAAATGACGGCACCTCCGTGTTCAGCACACGTTCAGCTCGATGATGTCCCTCGTGCTCTTGATCTAGTTGAGGACGGGGGTGACTTTCGTCAGCACGACGGCGTGGTGACGGTGATGATGATGCTACCAGCGCAGGGCTTCACCTAAGCACTACGATGGTATGATCAATGTTTGTAACTGTGGGGGGGGGGGGCACCGCACACGGTTAACAAAAACTTGTGCTCTTTGGGGTGCCCCCTGCCCACGTATATAAAGGAGGGAGGGAGAGAGGCCGGCCATCCTAGGGGCGCGCCAAGTGCAGGGAGTCCTACTAGGACTCCCAAGTCCTAGTAGGATTCCCTTTCCTTTTCAGAGAAGGAAAGAAGGAAAGGAGGGAGAGGGAGAAGGAAAGGGGGGGCCACGCGCCCACCCCTTGTCCAATTCGGTTTGGGCAGGGGGGAGGCGCGCGCCACCTCGTGGCCCTTCTTCCCTCCCTCCACTAAAGCCCAATAAGGCCAATTAACTTCCCCGGCGAATTCCCGTAACTCCCTGGTACTTCGAAAAATACCTGAATCACTCAGAACCTTTCCGATGTCCGAATATAGCCTTCCAATATATCAATCTTTATGTCTCGACCATTTCGAGACTCCTCGTCACATCTGTGTTCTCATCTGGGACTCCGAACAAACTTCGGTCATCAAAACACATAGCTCATAATACAAATCGTCATCGAACGTTAAGCGTGCGTACCCTATGGGTTCGAGAACTATGTAGACATGACCGAGACACATCTCCGGTCAATAACCAATAGTGGAACCTGGATGCTCATATTGGCTCCTACATATTCTACGAAGATCTTTATCGGTCAAACCGCATAAAAACATACGTTGTTCTCTTTGTCATTGGTATGTTATTGCCCGAGATTCGATCGTCGGTATCTTAATACCTAGTTCAATTTTGTTACCTACAAGTCTCTTTACTCGTTCCATAATACTTCACCCCGCAACTATCTCATTAGTCACATTGTTTGCAAGGCTTATAGTGATGAGCATTACCGAGAGGGCCTAGAGATACCTCTCCGAAACACGAAGTGACAAATCCTAATCTCGATTTATGCCAACCCAACAAACACCTTCGGAGACACCCGTAGAGCATCTTTATAGTCACCCAGTTACGTTGTGACGTTTGATAGCACACAAGGTATTCCTCCGGCATTCGGGAGTTGCATAATCTCATAGTCTAAGGAACATGTATAAGTCATGAAGAAAGCAGTAGCAATGAAACTGTAACGATCATAATGCTAAGCTAATGGATGGGTCATCTTCATCACATCATTCTCCTAATGATGTGACCCCGTTCATCAAATGACAACACATGTCCATGGTTAGGAAACATAACCATCTTTGATAAATGAGCTAGTCAAGTAGAGGCATACTAGGGACAATATGTTTTGTCTATGTATTCACACATGTACTAAGTTTCCGGTTAATACAATTCTAGCATGAATAATAAACATTTATCATGATATAAGGAAATAAATAATAACTTTATTATTGCCTCTAGGGCATATTTCCTTGAGTCCAAGCTAAGCAACCTCGCAAGTCCCATAAGACTGCAGAGGCAAGAGACTTGGCGCCATTGATACGTCCATTTTGCATCATGCTTCTATATCAATATTTATTGCATTATGGGCTATTACTACACATTATATCATAATAGTTATGCCTTTCCACTCTTATTTTATAAGGTTTACATGAAGAGAGAGAATGCCGGCAGCTGGAATTCTGGATTGGAAAAGGAGCAAATATTAGAGACCTATTCTGCACAACTCCAAAAGTCCTGAAACTGCACGAAGATCAGTTTTGGAATATATTAAAAATATTGGGCGAAGAAAGCACCAGAAGGGGCCCACCAGTTATCCACGAGGGTGGAGAGCGCGCCCTACCCTTGGGCGCGCCCCCTGCCTCGTGGGCCCCCTGGCAGGCCCTCGACATCCACCTTCTGCTATATGGTGTCTTTTGCCCTGGAAAAAAATCATAAGGAAGATTTCGGGACGAAGTGCCGCCGTGTCGAGGCGAAACCTAGGCAGGACCAATCTAGGGCTCAGGCGGAGCTGTTCTGCCAGGGAAACATCCCTTCGGGAGGGGGAAATCACCGCCATCGTCATCACCATCGATCCTCTCATCGAGAGGGTGTCAATATCCATCAACATCTTCACCAGCACCATCTCCTCTCAAACCCTAGTTCATCTCTTGTATCCGATCTTTGTCTGAAAACCTCAGATTGGTACCTATGGGTTGCTAGTAGTATTGATTACTCCTTGCAGTTGATGCTAGTTGGTTTACTCGGTGGAAGATCATTTGTTCAGATCCTTAATGCTTATTAATACTCCTCTGATTATGAACATGAATATGCTTTGTGAGTAGTTACGTTTGTTCCTGAGGACATGGGAGAAGTCTTGTTATAAGTAACCATGTGAATTTGGTATTCGTTCGATATTTTGATGAGATGTATGTTGTCTCTCCTCTAGTGGTGTTATGTGAACATCGACTACTTGACACTTCACCATGATTTGGGCATAGGGGAAGTCATTGGGAAGTAATAAGTAGATGATGGGTTGCTAGAGTGACAGAAGCTTAAACCCTAGTTTATGCGTTGCTTCGTAAGGGGATGATTTGGATCCATATGTTTCATGCTATGGTTAGGTTTACCTTAATTCTTCTTTTGAAGTTATCAATGCTTGCGAGAGGGTTTAATCATAAGTGGGAGGCTTGTCCAAGTAAGGACAACACCCAAGCACTGGTCCACCCACATATCAAATTATCAAAGTAACGAACGCGAATCATATGAGCATGATGAAAACTAGCTTGACGATAATTCCCATGTGTCCTCGGGAGTGCTTTGCTTTATAAGAGTTCGTATAGGCTTGTCCTTTGCTACAAAAAGGATTGGGCCACCTTGCTACACCTTAGTTACTTTTGTTACTTGTTACCCGTTACGAATTACCTTATCATAAAACTATCTGTTAACGATAATTTCAGTGCTTGCAGAGAATATCTTACTGAAAACCGCTTGTCATTTCCTTCTGCTCCTCGTTGGGTTCGACACTCTTACTTATCTAAAGGACTACGATAGATCCCATATACTTGTGGGTCATCAAGACTCTTTTCTGGCGCCATTGCTGGGGAGTGAAGCGCCTTTGATAAGTGGAATTTGGTAAGGAAACATTTATATAGTGTGCTGAAATTTACTGTCACTTGTTACTATGGAAAATAATCTTTGAGGGGCTTGTTTGGGGTATCTTCACCCCGACCAGAAGTGCAAAGATTTGCTCCTCAACCTACTGAACCTACTGAAAAGATTTACTTTGAAATTCCTTCAGGTATGATAGAGAAACTGCTAGCTAATCCCTATACAGGAGATGGAACATTAAATCCCGATATGCACCTTGTCGTGGAATTATCACATCACATGTCCTAGTGTGTGGACTTAGTCGTGGAGACATCGCGACGAGATTAGCTTAAAGGCGTTAAACCAGACAAAGTACACGGGGAGTGTATACTGGTTTGGCCCCTTGCGGTGAAGGTAAAAGCCTACGATCCAGTTGTGGTGGAATTGATGGGGTCTCGATGATCAGGGAGCGAATCTGCTTTACCTCGCTCTCGAGTTGTTGTTTCTTGTCCTTGAACTGCCGCTGGGTCGTCCCTTTATATACACAGGTTGACGCCCGCTGGGTTTACAGAATCCCGACGCCGACTCATACACGTGTCCGGCTCGGTTTCTACCCTTTCCTATCTTACAATACAAGTTACATAGTATATGGCGGTTTATATCTACGGGCCCTAATCCGCCTTTGGGCCCTGGGCCTCTAAGCGTCTTAAGTAAAGTGCCACACTCCTTGTCTTCATGGGCTTCAATATGAACGACTCTTTACAGGTATAACCCGGCCCCACCTAGGTGGTTTATACTCAGTAGTTATATCCCCAACATTAGGCCCTAGATTGATTTGAACCTGTTCATGTCAATCTTCCAGACTTAAGAAAATTCCTTCTTGAACATCTTCATGTGAACCTTGTAAACCGCCATGACGTTATCTCCAAGATTGTAATAAACCGCCACGATGTCACCTGCTTATTAAAACCGTATATACTTCCCTTTTATTAATGAGCCTCCAAAATCGAGGCAACAACTCTGTCACATATCCATTTTTTGGGCTCCTCGATTCCTGCGCCTGTCGCTTATCCTTTCGTCTTATAAATAGGGCCAAGGGTCCCTTTCCTTTTCTCCCCTTGCCTCTTCGTCTTTCTTCCACCTCGTGTCGCCTTATTGCTTGAGCACAGCCGCCGCCGTCGACCTTCGCCTCTGCCCCAACAACGGCCGCTGCATCAACCTGATTCGATCAGATTCTTGTCTGCACGCCTCCGTGTTCAACAGACCTGGTGAATCCATCATTGCTCTCCCATAGACCCCGTTAGGGTTTTCCGCGAGTTCATCGAAGCTTGGTGTTGTTCTTCCCTGTTCTTCTCCATAGCGTAAATGGCGAGTTCAATCTGATATTTTTCTGTGTAGTCGTAGTTTATAACCCCCCTTTCCATCATTAGCGCATCCTCTTTGTATAGAAAAATCTCAACTGGATCTGATGAACTGCTTAAGCACCTGTATCTTAGGTCTGAATATATTTTGATTTGCTGACACGCTGCAGATCTGAAATTATCATATCAATCTATGAAACTTGTTTTTCATCACTTCAGATATGTACTTTCCACACTAGTATAGGCGGTTTAACCTTTAGAAAATGATAACCCGCCAGGTACCATTAGCCCTCTCTTAAAACGCCGATTTTCCTTTAATGTCATAATCCGGTTTTAACATGTACATACGTTTCAATGTCTTCTCCCTCCGTTCTTGCGCCGGTTTATACGTGTCAGTCATGAATCTTAAACCGGCATTGATCCTCTTTTCCAGCTTTTCGTTGAAATGGCCAAACAGTTCTATGCTTGCAATTGGGTCCCTTCCCGAGTTACTGAAGAACAATTAAATGGGTTCGTTGCCGCTGGCGTTTTAGCGAAGAAGGAAGTCATACACTAGAGAGTTCTTGGTCTAGAAAATCCTCCTAGACCCGAAAATGGAGAGGTGATTGTGTTTGTTGACCATTTGGGTCGAGGGTTTAGCCCGCCCGGTTCAAAATTCTTCCGTGATGTGCTTGCTAGCTTTCAAATCCACCCTCAAGATATTGGGCCTAACTCCGTGTCCAATATTTGTAACTTTCAAGTTTTTTGTGAGGCTTATCTACAAGAATAACCCACTGTTGAGATGTTCAGAGATTATTTCTATTTGAACCGCCGTACTGAGTTCACAGATGGACCCAACACTAAGCTGGGCGGGGTTTCAATTCAGAAGAGGAAAGGTGTCAGCTTCCCTCACGCCAAGCATCATAGTCATCCCAAGGACTGGAATCAGACTTGGTTTTACTGCCGTGATACATCTCCACCTGACGAGAACCCTCTGCCGGGTTACCGTGCTCACCGGCTTACCAATACTCATCCATTTCCCCAGTGGCTAACTGCTAAGGACAATCAAAATACGCCCCTCAGCTATCAAAACTCAGAGCTTTTGTTGCAAACTGGTTGGCAGGTGTTGACTTCGTTCGATGCTGGGTTTCTTGGAGCATTATGCCTTTAAGCCGGCGCCCCGGTTTAATGTGTGAGTACACGGGGGATCTAAAAGACCCTCAGTGTCATATCGACATCCATCTCACTGATGATGAAGTCACCGAATCTGTCAAGAAAATGCTTGACGAATCGGTAGCTGTATGCAGCAAAGTAGGGCTCAGTCCCTTCTGTGATTCCAACAAACCACCAGCTGTAAGAATTGCATCACTCTTTTTAATCCGTCCTCCTGTAAACACTCTATTATAACCTTTGCTAAGCTTTGCAGGGTGATGATCCATTCTAGAAGCGAAAACCACAAGATAAACCGGCGAAGCCGCAGGATAAACCGGTGAGAGCGCCTCGCATCAAGACCAAAGTTATAAAGAAACCTGCAAAGAAGAAAACCGCCAAGTCCCCTGACCTGCCAAATGAGGAAGAACTGGATGATCTGGAAATAGAGGTAGACCTTGACTCTCTTGGTTCTTTTTTCATACACCTCATTGACAACGATCATTATCAGGATGACGCTGAAGCTAGCTGCGCTGGTGATGTAGAGGTAACTATTCTTTCTTCCGACTCAGATCTTGTGCCAACACCAAAAATCCGTCAAGCAGTCCGGAAAGTAAAATTTTCACGCCCTCTTGCGTATTCGAATCCGCACTTTCTTTTCAAGACACAGCAGCATGAAGCTCGCCGCACAACCCAGCATATCGACTAAGTGGTGACCTCCTCCGGTTTACCAAACTCTCCGGTTCGTAAACGCCGCCAAGAGGATTCGTATACTCCTGACACACTTTGTCCTAAAGCGGGTTACTTCCGATATCCTCTTTACCCATCTGACTCAAATTATCGGGGAACCTCCCATTCATCATCCGGTGAGTCATCGGCCACACCACTCCCTCCCCTCAAAACTATTCCTGGGTAAGCATATTACACTTAACCCTTTATACCTTGTATTTGTTTATTATACTAATTTTTGTGTCTGTTCTTTTTAGTGCCAAAGCCAGAACTAGCAAGAAGGCCAAGTTGAATAAACCGACCGATGATAATCCGGTCACTGAACCAGAGAAGACCCCAAAGACCTTTGATCCGAATGATGATACCATCCTGGATGATCCAGTACCTCAGGTTCAGGACACTTTTGTTGAACCGGTAGAGATAAATCCGACGAGCCAGTCTGCTGACCCGCCAAGCCCATCCGCTGATCCACCAAGCCCAGCAAAAACAACTGATAAACCGCCAAGCCCAGCCAAAACTATTGATGACACCACGGATGATATTATGATTACCGGTGTTGGTCATACTGTTCCTGGCAACCTTGTCGCTTTATCAAAGCATAGTGCCAATGAAGAGTTTTCTGCTATGGACAAGGGCAAGTGGAAAACAGACTTATCAAGCTATGCCCACCTTAATGCTCAGGACATTCATTCTGGATATTTAAACCGCCTGTACACAAGCCGTGACTATGAAGCCGGTTTAGTAGGTCTGATGAAGGAGCAATATGAGGTAAATATTAGTTACTTTACACAAGTTCTTTTTCCTTAGAACCGGCTTAAATTATCAACTCCAGTAGCCCCCAAGTGCCGGTTCATAATATTAATGTGAACCGGGACTTGTAGTAGAATAATATTTAATTTTGCTTGCGTAGCCCCCAGGGGCCGGTTTATACCTTTAGGATGAACTGGTACCCTTCCTGTCATGAAGGTTCCAAAATTTCTGATAATCATCTTTCTTGTAATCCAATTTATTGGGAAAAACTCCATAACTTTGAGTTGAACTGATATGCATTAGCCCCCAAGTGCCAAGTGTATAACTTGTTATGTGCTTGGGACATAAAATGTCAGTTGATAAAAAGCAATACACATTAGCCCCCAAGTGCCAAGTGTATAACTTGTTATGCGCTTAGGACTTCAAATATGTACTACCAACTCATTAAATGTCTCTTGCAGGCTGATCTGAACAAAAAGGAATCTCAAATCGCCGACCTTCAAGAAAATATCAAGTCCCAGCAAGCAGAAACTTCCAAGGCTAAGGAGGAGCTGACCGGTGCTTTAACAGCCATGGGACAACTGAAGGATAGCTTTAAAGGCGAACGGGCAGAATGGGAGGCTGAAAAAGCAACTTTGCTAAAGCGGGCGGAGGATGTTGAAGCAGCCCTTAATCAGGTAACAGAAGAACTGACTGGCTTGAAGCGGCAGATCAATGCTATGGCCTCTGCTGTCTATGGTAAATAACCTCCTCTTATGCTTTAAATAAGTAACATCCATGAAACTGCCGGTTTAATAATACTTTGACCATTGCAGGTAGCCACATTACTCATCTTGGCTCGGATATGCAAAAAAACTGAAAGTTGCCTATACTTTGATAGAGCAATTATATACCGGCGTTCAACGGGTCATCTGTACAGCTTCACATAGTAAACCTCCTCCAACTTTAACAAAGGAAACATTGGAAAAATTATCCATGATGCCTGTCCAGCTTGAGGATTTGAAGAAATCAGCTGCTAGGGCCGGTGCTCTGACTGCACTGACTCGGGCCAAGGCCTGGATATCTGACCTTGATCCGGAAGATATTTGAAATGGCTATCCAGGCCAGAAAGAGGACGGGTCAGATTTTGACAATGACGACCTCAGAGCCATAACGAGGGAAATGCGTCCACTAGCAAGCAAATTGGCCGAGGACACTGACTTGTCATTTTACCAAACGATTTATGACGCCAACAACAAACGGGTTAACGCACCAACTTATGATGTGCAGAATCTTATCCCGCCCATCTGTAAGCATACTTACGCCCCTGATGTTGAACCGTCCACCCTTATAAATGATGAAGCTATCTTCCGAGCCTTAACTGGGATTGACTAGGCAACCATTGACTTCCAGTCACTGGGTGGAGAGGAGGAGGGTGAACCGGCGCAGGATGATCAACAACCTTCAAGTCAGCCTGAGGAAGAATCATAATCCAGAGGCCGGTTTAACTTCTGCATACTGAGATATCGGTAATAAACAATTATTATTTTGGGCGTCAGCTGCCTAGTAATAGGCTAGTTTTAAACACTTGGTCTGCTATGCCATCGCGCAAATTCACTTTGCATAACACTGCTAATCCGTCATGCTTATGTTATGTCTGCTTATGATCCTTAGCAGCTTTATTCACTCCTATTTCTGTATACAACAAGTTGAAAGTGTCCTGGCGGTTTATCGCCGGACGGGTCATAATGCCCAATATAAAGCCAGGGTTTATAATCAAGGCTGTATTTTCAAAAATAATTTAAATATGAAATACATCATACCTGTGACATTAAATCAGATTGTTGATTTACCAACTTTATTGTAGTAAGGGTGATAACCCAAATCTTGAGTGTTGATAACTCCCACCATGCTTTGCTGGTTTATAATGAAGCCATGCCAGGTTATAATAAACACTGTATGATCATACTGGCGACTTATAGTCAAAGCCAGACCGGGTTCACAAATACCGGATTATAATTGATCGTGTACTGACAACTTATAGTTGAAAGCCAAGCCGGGTCAATTGACACCGGTCATCTTATAAGTTTGTACTTGGCAACTCAAAAGCCATACCGGGTTAGTAAGCACCGGATTTAATATAAACCTCATCGAAATAAACATCGAAAAGAAAGATTGCGAAGAAAATATGCAAAAAGGCGAGGATTTTCATGGGCTGCCAGGCCACTGAGTTAAACAATTTTACAAAGCCTTATAAGATGGACCTCACATTAACCAATCGTCAATTTAACTATGACAAGTTCAGGGTCTTTATAAGATTGACTGTCAAACGTTCGATGGGTCTTACTAGGATTACCTGGATGGAGTGACTTACTTAAAAAGGCAGGATAACCCGGGGTTTTAGGTGAATACACCTGGCTTCCAAGCCTGGCTTTTATAGCCTATTGCAAGGTTGTAGACTCTTTGTTCTTGTAGAATCAAAGAGCCCCCAAGCAATATTTTGAGCTGTGCTTAGTGGGCGCCTATGTTTGAGTTGTGCTTTGCAATAAACTCTATTTGGCTCCTTATGACATTGGGTATGAAGCCCCCAAGCTCTCTTTTTTGTAGCTTTATAAGCCGGATTAATGGACAAACAGAACTCCGCTTTATAAGCAGAAGCCCCCATGTAACCAAGAATTTTTTTAAGATGAACGACAGAGGCCCCGCTTTAGCAAGGATGCCGGTTTATTATATTGATCATAATATATACATTGTCAAGAATATATACATAATAGGAGCCTATGGCTCAGGTATAGTAAGGCCGAAGATGAGAAATATTCCACGGCCGGTGGGTCTCCTCCTCCGACTTGTGTGAGTCTTTGTGCTCTAAAACATCGATAAGGTAGTATGACCCATTGTTCAGATTCTTGCTGACCACAAAGGGCCCTTCCCAAGGTGGGGATAACTTGTGCATATCGGTCTGATCTTGGATAAGCCGGAGCACTAAGTTGCCTTCTTGAAAAGCTCTAGTTTTAACCCAGTGGCTGTGGTAACCCCGCAAGTCTTGTTGATAAATCGCCGAATGAGCTGCCGCTATATCCCATTTTTCATCTAACAGGTCCAATGCATCTTGGCATGCTTGCTCGTTGTCCGCTTCAACATAAGCTGCCACCTGAGGCGAGTCATGGTGAATGTCACTTGGGAGAACTGCTTCTGCTCCATAATCCATGAAGAAGGGTGTATAACCAGTAGATCTATTGGGGGTGGTATTAATGCTCCACAATACGAAAGGCAACTCTTCCACCCAACTACCCGACGTCCTCTGCAAAGGGACCATAAGTCGGGGCTTGATGCCTTTCAAGATTTCTTGATTAGCTCTCTCAGCTTGACCATTAGACTGGGGGTGAGCCACTGATGACACATCAAGCCGGATGTGCTCGCGTTGACAGAACTCTTCCATAGCACCCTTGGAGAGGTTCTGAATTGAACCGCCGTGGCCGCATCACACTTGCTGACTGGCTTTGCCTCCACCCACTTAGTGAACTTATCAACCGCCACTAGAAGGTGGGTCTTCTTATCCTTGGACCTCTTAAAAGGCCCAACCATATCCAGCCCCCAAGTTGCAAACGGCCAGGTGATTGGAATCATCCTTAACTCCTGAGTCGGAACATGGGCTCGGCGTGAAGACTTCTGACAACCATCACACTACCTGACTAAATCCTCAGCATCAGCATGAGCCGTTAGCCAGTAAAAACTGTGTCAGAAAGCTTTAGACACAAGGGATTTTGAACCGGCATGATGACCACAATCCCCTTCGTGGATTTCACGCAAAATCTCACAGCCTTCTTCAGGAGAAACGCAGTGCTGAAACGCCCCCGAGACACTGCAATGATGTAACTCGCCATTGACAATAGTCATGGACTTGGACCGCCGGATTATCTGTCTGGCTAAAACTTCGTCCTCGGGTAACTCGCCCCGGGTCATATGCACCAGGTATGGCACCGTCCAATCAGGGATAGCATGAAGAACCGCCACCAATTGAGCCTCCGGGTCGGGAACAGCCAGATCCTCCTCCGTCGGTATTTTGACCGACGGGTTATGCAGAACATCAAGAAAGACATTAGGCGGCACCGGTTTACGCTGAGACCCCAGCCGGCTTAAAGTGTCCGCCACTTCATTCTTACACCGGTCAATGTGTTCAACCTGGTAACCCTTGAAGTGACCCGCAATGACATCCACCTCACGCCAATAAGCCGCCATGAGTGGATCCTTAGAATCCCAAGTACCGGAGACTTGCTGGGCCACTAAATCGGAGTCCCCGAAGCATCGTACCCAGATTAAGTTTATCTCCTTAGCCATCCGAAGACCATGGAGCAAGGCCTCATACTCAGCTGCATTGTTAGTACAAGGAAACATCAAGCGGAGAACATAACAAAATTTGGAGGGGAAGTAAGAACCACTCCAGCCCCCGAGCCCTCCAATTGTCTGGATCCGTCGAAGTGAATAGTCCAGTATGTGTTATCCGGTTTATCCTCGGCGCCTGCAATTCTGTCCAGTCATTGATGAAATCCATGAGCGCTTGGGACTTGATGGCCATACGAGGCATATATTTTAACCCGTGAGGTTCAAGCTCGATAGCCCACTTAGCAACCCGGCCAGTTGCTTCCCTGTTCTGAATGATATCTCCCAAAGGAGTGGAACTGACCAAAGTGATGGGATGGCCCTGAAAATATTGCTTAAGCTTCCGGCTTGCCATAAAAACTCCATACACAAGCTTCTGCCAATGTGGATATCGCTGCTTCGACTCAATAAGCACCTCGCTGATGTAATAAACCGGCCACTGAACCGGATACTCCTTACCTGCCTCCTTGCGCTCCACCACAATAGCCACGCTGACAGCCCGGGCGTTGGCAGTCACACATAACATCAATGGTTCTTTATCAATGGGGGCAGCAAGAACAGGCGGCTCGGCTAACTGCTTCTTCAGATCCTCAAACGCCGTATTAGCAGCATCACTCCAGACAAAATTGTCTGTCTTTTTCATCATTTGATATAGAGGTATAGCCTTCTCTCCCAACCAGCTTAGCGCTGCAATGCGACTCGCCAGATGTTGAACATCGTTGATACACGCCGATTTAGCCAGGGACGTGATGGCTTTGATCTTTTCCGGATTAGCTTCAATGCCCCTGTTAGACACCAGAAAACCCAAGAGTTTGCCTGCCGGTACACCAAAAACACACTTGGCCGGATAATCATCATCTTATAATCCCGGAGATTATCAAAAGTTTCCTTCAAATCAGCTATTAACGTCTCTGCTTCCCTGGATTTTACCATGATATCATCCACATAAGCATGAACATTGCGCCCAATCTGATCATGAAGACAATTCTGCACACATCGCTGATAAGTCGCCTGGGCACTCTTGAGCCCAAAAGGCATAGACACGTAGCAGAAGGCTCCAAAGGGAGTTATAAAGGATGTCTTCTTCTGGTCCTTAACTACCATTTTGGTCTGATGATAACCAGAATAAGCATCCAGAAAGCTCAAACGCTCACAGCCCACTGTAGCATCAATAATTTGATCAATATGATGGAGATCAAAGGGATCAGCTGGACAATCTTTATTCAAATCTTTGTAATCCACACACATACGCTAGGTGCCGTTCTTCTTGAGCACCAGCACTAGGTTAGCTAACCACTCAGGGTAAAAAACCTCCACAATAAATCCTGCTGCCAAGAGCCGGGCTACTTCCTCACCGATGGCTTTGCGTCTTTCTTCCTTGAAATGACAGAGAAACTGTTTGACCGGTTTGAACTTAGGATCGATATTAAGAGTGTGCTCATCGAGTTCCCTCGGTACACCTGGCATGTCAGAAGGCTTCCATGCAAAGATGTCCTGGTTCTCACGGATGAACTCGATGAGCATGCCTTCCTATTTCAGATCCAAGTTAGCGCTGATGCTAAACTTATTGGATGAATCACCAGGAACAAAACCAACCAACTTAGTATTATCAGCCGATTTAAACTTCAAAGCCGGATCATGCTTTGTAGTTGGTTTTTTCAAAGAAGTCATATCCGACAGATCAACATTGCCTTTGTAGAACTTCAACTCCTTTGTTGCGCAAACCGACTCAACACAAGCCGCATCACCCTCCTCACATTCCAAAGCGATCTTTCGGCTTCCATGCACTGTGATGGTCCCCTTATGACCTGGCATCTTGAGCTGCAGATAAACAAAACAAGGCCTTGCCATGAACTTAGCATAAGCCGGCCGTCCAAACAGGGCATGGTACGGGCTCCTGATTTTCACCACTTCAAAAGTCAATGTTTCTGATCTCGAATCATGATCATCTCCAAAAGCAACCTCCAGAGCTATCTTACCGATCGGATAAGTCGATTTACCAGGCACCACACCGTGGAAAACGGTGTTCGACGGTTTAAGATTCTTGTCTGTCAACCCCATACGACGGAAGGTTTCATAATACAAGATGTTGATACTGCTCCCTCCATCCATGAGCACCTTGGTGAACTTATAATCTCCAACCTGAGGCACCACCACCAATGCCAGGTGACCCGGATTATCAACCCGGGGCAGATGATCCTCTCGACTCCACACAATAGGTTGTTCAGACCAGCGCAAAAAATGGGGTACCGCCGGTTCAGCAGAGTTCACTGCCCTCTTATGAAGCTTATGATCACGCTTGCACAGGCTAGTAGTGAAGACATGGTACTGCCACTATTTAACTGCTTCGGGTGGCTCTGGTAACCTGACTATTGCTGCTGATGACTTCCCTGCTGATTATAACCACCCTGGTTGCCCTGATTGCCTTGATTGCCATGTCTGCTTTCATTGCCTTGAAATCCTGAGCCAGAATTGCCTCCACCATAACCTGGCCCATGAGACCCTGGTCCTGAACCGCCGGACGGTGCATGATCATATAAAAAAAGATCCGAGTTTTTGAACTCCCGCATAATAAAGCAATCCTTCCAGAGGTGCATAGCTGGCTTTTCTCGCGTCCTGTGCCTGGGGCAAGGCTGATTTAACAGGCGCTCAAGATTAACGCCTGATCCTCCACTCTGCGGTGGCGGTTTACCCTTATGACGCTGACCATGATCCTGCGCATTGGTGTTAGCCACAAAATCTGATCTATTATCCGCTTTACGCTTACCATTATTTCCATGGCCTGCCGGATTATGTTGCTGCCCTTTTGTGTTGCCGTTCTTCTTTCCCTTCCCCGGCTTTTCATCGTCAGACTCGGGGTCCTTGGTACTATCAGAATTGGCATACTTAACCAGAGCTGCCATAAGCGCTCCCATGTCATTGCAATGATGCTTGAGCCGTCCCAACTTCACCTTCAGAGGTTTAAACCGGCAATTTCCCTCCAACGTTATGATCGCTGAATCGGCATTGACGCGGTCCGATGAATGCAAGATCTCCAAAACCCGGCACACCCAATGGGTTGTCGACTCACCTTCTTCCTGGACATAGGCGGCTAGCTCCACAATTGACATGGGTTGCTTGCACGTGTCCTTGAAGTGCAGAATAAACCGGGCCTTTAACTCGGCCCATGACCCGATGGAATTAGATGGCAAACTTTTCAGCCAAGTGCAAACCCTTCCATCCAACATCATGGTGAAGTACTTAGCACATGCCGCCTCATCTACATCTAGCATCTCCATTGCCATCTCATAGCTTTCGACCCATGATTCGGGGGGTAAGTCAGCAGTGTAATTGGACACTTTGCGCGGACCCTTGAAATCCTTGGGCAGCCGCACATTGCGTAAAGCCGGGGTGAGACACGGCACCCCCCAAGAGCTGAAAGCAAGACCTGGTTCCACTGAAGTCGTTGGACGAACCAGAGTAAGCTTATGGTCCACGTACTGCGCTGCTAACTCGGCTTCTCAACGCGCTCTACCGTTATCCACCACGTCCTGAGCATTGGCACCACCGCCCACTGGGTTAGGCCCTCGAGGTGCGTTACGGTTCCGTGCACTGCTCGACACAGTCAGTTCATCAATATGCCTGCTATAACTCCATCTCGGGCGGGGGGTTGAATGAATTCTATCTCGACTATATGAATAAGCCTGCTGCTGAACCATAGCCGTTTGAAGGAGATCTCTGGCGCGCCGCGCCTCAACCGCTGCTGGAGACTCGCCCTCCATTGGAATAGCTGCCAATCGTGACGCTGCAACGATCATGTTATCCAAAGGGGTGGAGAAGTGACCCGACGGTGTCGGCATGTACTGAGGTGGTTCATGGTTCCGTCGAGGCGGGTCCGTCGCCCGTGGCTGATCCGACGCTCTTGTCCCAGGTGCTTCAATCCGGTTTACTGCTGCCGGATTACTGGTTCCTGCTCGTGGCGTGTTGAAGAGATTCATTGCTTCATAAACCGGTGGTAGACGAGACCGATGCCTCCTCCTTAACACGTCGTTTGAAGCATTCTGATCCAGCATGAGCCGGTAATTTTCTGCTTGAATCCGCTACGCCTGAGCATCCAAAGCGGCCTGCTCCTCAGCCATCCTGGTTTCCTCAACCGCCAAGTCCTCATTGGCCTGGTCTATCTGATCATGCAGCTTCGTGACTTCCGCGTTATGCTGATCTCAATTGTCCGCGGTAAGCTCTGTGGTCAACAATGTTGTCCAGGCGTCCAATAAACCGGACATAACTTGAGCCGGCGGGCGCGCGGGGCCTCCTGCCCTGGCTGCCGATCCAGAAATCATCACTGCTGCAGCTAAGGAGTGCTGCGTGGGCTGCGTATCGGCCATGAAGACCGCAACCCGGTTTGGCAGTTCAAGGGGGTCCGGAATACTGTCGCCATCAGAACAGCCCCCAAACCGGCCATCTTGCAGTTGGTATAGTGACCCGGTCTCACCGGTGAATGACTCGCCATCTGAGTAGACAACCGTCTCACCATCGGATGTCGGTTCAGATTCCGCACCATTGATGAATCCTATGAACGCACGCTTCATGGCGGGCTGACCCCGGGCGGGGCTTGCATGCTGAGTTGTCTCGACGAGGTCGTCACAGATGTTCGACTCAGGGCCCGGTTCACCGATCTTGCCAATGAAGACATGAATTCCTCTGAAGGGGACCCGGTACCCGTACTCGATTGAGCCGGTGTCGGGGCCCCAGCCTGCGTCATCGATGTAGAGCTTGCCACAACAACTCTTGGTCATCCGGCCTACTGCGTATCCCTTGAGTCCTTCGAAGTTGCCCTTTAAGAACTCGAAACCATCATGCGATAGCCCCATGGTGGGCGCCAACTGTCGTGGAATTATCACGTCAGATGTCCTAGTGTGAGGACTTAGTCATGGAGCCATCACGACGAGATTAGCTTAAAGGGGTTAAACCGGACAAAGGACACGGGGAGTTTATACTGGTTTGACCCCTTGTGGTGAAGGTAAAAGCCTACGATCTAGTTGTGGTAGAATTGATGGGGTCTCGATGATCAGGGAGCGAATCCGCTTTACCTGGCTCTCGAGTTGTTGTTTCTTGTCCTTGAACCGCCGTCGGGTCGTCCCTATATATACACAGGTTGACGCCGCCGGTTTACAGAATCCCGACGCCGGCTCATACACGTGTCCGGCTCAGTTTCTACCCTTTCCTATCTTGCAATACAAGTTACATAGTATATGGCAGCTTATATCTACGGGCCCTAATCCGCCTTTGGGCCCTGGGCCTCTAAGCCTCTTAAGTAAAGCGCCACACTCCTTGTCTTCATGGGCTTCAATATGAACGACTCATTACAGGTATAACCCGGCCCCACCTGGGCGGTTTATACTCAGTAGTTATAGCCCCAACACACCTAATCTGTGTGGATGAAGTTTGTGGATTATTTAAGTTTGCAGGTATGTCTGAGGATGTTGTCAAGAAGAAGGTCTTCCCTTTATCTTTGAAGGGAAAGACATTGACATGGTATAGGCTATGTGATGATATTGGATCATGGAACTACAACCGATTGAAATTGGAATTTCATCAGAAGTTTTATCCTATGCATCTGGTTCATCTTGATCGGAATTATATATATATATATATATATATATAATTTTTGGCCTCGTGAAGGTGAAAGTATCGCTCAAGCTTGGGGGAGGCTTTAGTCAATGTTATATTCATGCCTCAATCATGAGCTCTCACAAGAAATTATTATTCAAAATTTTAATGCTCGGCTTTCTCTATAATGATCGCTCCATGCTCGATACTTCTTGTACTAGTTCTTTTATGATGAAGACTATTGAATTGAAATGGGATTTTTGGAGATAATTAAATGCAACTCTGAAGATTGGGAACTCGACGAAGCTAAGGAGTCAGGTAGAAACCTTAAGTTTGATTGTTAAATCTTTTATGGATGCCGATGCCTTTCGTGAATTTAGCACTAAATATGGACTTGACTCTGAGATAGTAGCTTCTTTTTGTGAATCATTTGCTACTCATGTTGATCTCCCTAAAGAGAAGTGGTTTAAATATCATCCTCCCATTAAAGTGAAAGTAGTAGAACCTATTAAAGTTGAAGAAGAAACTATTACTTATAATGTTGATCCTATTATTCCTACTGCTTATATTGAGAAACCACATTTTCCTGTTAGAATAAAGGATCATGCTAAAGCTTCAACTGTGGTTCGTAAGAGTAATACTAGAACACCTACACCCCCTGAACAAATTAAAGTTGAACCTAGTATTGTTATGGTTAAAGATCTCTTGGTCGATAATATTGATGGACATGTTATTTATTTCTGTGATGAAGCGGCTAGAATTGCTAAACCCGATACTAAAAATAAACATAGACCTGTTGTTGGCATGCCTGTTGTTTCTGTTAAAATAGCAGATCATTGTTATCATGGTTTATGTGATATGGGTGCTAGTGTGAGTGCAATACTTCATTCTTTATACAAAGAAATCATGCATGACATTGCACCTGTTGAGATAGAAGATATTGATGTTACTATTAAGCTTGCCAATAGAGACACTATTTCACCAATTGGGATTGTTAGAGATGTTGAAGTCTTGTGTGGGAAAGTTAAATATCCTATTGATTTTCTTGTTCTTAGTTCCCCACAAGATGACTTTTGTCCCTTTATATTTGGTAGACCCTTCTTGAATATTGTTAATGCTAAGATAGACTGCAAGAAAGATATTGTTACTGTTGGTTTAGGGGATATATCTCATTATTTTAATTTCTCTAAATTTCGTAGACAACCCCATGATAAAGAATTGCCTGGTAAGGATGAAATTATTGGTCTTGCTTCTATTGCCGTGCCTCCTAATGATCCTTTAGAACAATATTTGCGAGACCATGAAAATGATATGTTTATGAATGAAAGAAGGGAAATAGATGAAGTATTCTTTAAGCAAGGAACTATTTTGAAACACAACTTATCTGTAGAAATTCTCGGAGATCCTCCTCCACCCAAGGGAGACCCCGTGTTTGAGCTTAAACAATTACCTGATACTCTTAAATATGCTTATTTTGATGAAAAGAAGATATATCATGTTATTATTAGTGCTAACCTTTCATAGCATGAAGAAGAAAAATTGTTGAAAACTCTGAAGAAGCACTGTGCTGCCATTGGATATACTCTTGATGATCTTAAGGGCATTAGTCCCACTCTATGCCAGCACAAAATAAAATTGGAGAAAGATGCTAAACCAGTTGTTGATCATCAACGATGGTTAAATCCTAAGATGAAAGAAGTGGTAAGAAATGAAATACTAAAGATCCTGGAGGCAGGTATAATTTATCATGTTGCTGATAGTCAGTGGGTAAGTCCCGTTGATTGTGTCCCTAAGAAGGGAGGTATTAGTGTTGTTCCTAATGATAAAGATGAATTGATCCCACAAAGAATTGTTACAGGTTATAGAATTGTAATTGATTTGCGCAAATTAAATAAAGCTACTAGAAAGGATCATTACCCTCTACCTTTTATTGATCAAATGCTAGAAAGACTATCCAAACATACACATTTTTGCTTTCTAGATGGTTATTTTGGTTTCTCTCAAATACCTATGTCAAAAGAGGATCAGGAAAAGACCACTTTACTTGCCCTTTCGGCACCTTTGCTTATAGACGTATGCCTTTTGGTTTATGCAATGCACCTACTACCTTTCAAAGATGTATGAATGCTATATTCTCTGACTTCTATGAAAATATTATTGAGGTTTTCATGGATGATTTCTTCATTTGCGGAACTTCTTTTGATGATTGCTTAAGCAACCTAGATCGAGTTTTGCAGAGTTGCAAAGAAACTAATCTTGTCTTGAATTAGGACAAGTGCCACTTTATGGTTAATGAAGGTATTGTCTTGGGGCATAAAATTTCTGAAAGAGGCATTGAAGTTGATAAAGCTAAAGTAGATGCTATTGAAAAGATGTTGTGTCCTAAAGATATCAAAGGTATAAGAAGTTTCCTTGGTCATGTTGGTTTCTATAGGAGGCTTATTAAAGACTTCTCTAAAATTTCTAGGCCTCTCACTAATCTCTTGCAAAAAGATGTTCCTTTTATTTTTGATGATGATTGTGTAGAAGCATTTGAAATACCTAAGAAGGCCTTGATTTCTGCACCTATTGTTCAACCACCTGATTGGAATTTACCCTTTGAAATTATGTGTGATGCTAGTGATTATGATGTTGGTGTTGTTCTAGGACAGAGAGTTGATAAGAAATTAAATGTTATCCAATATGCTAGTAAAACTCTAGACAGTGCCTAGAGAAATTATGCTACTACTGAAAAAGAATTTATAGCAGTTGTATTTGCTTGTGATAAGTTCAGACCTTGTATTGTTGATTCCAAAGTAACAGTTCACACTGATCATGCTGCTATTAAATATCTTATGGAAAAGAAAGATACTAAACCTAGACTTATTAGATGGGTTCTCTTGCTACAAGAATTTGATTTGCATATTTTTGATATAAAGGGAGCTGAGAACCCCGTTGCAGACAACTTGTCTAGGTTAGAAAATGTTCTTGATGACCCACTACCTACTGATGATAGCTTTCCTAATGAACAATTAGCTGTAATAAATGCTTCTCGTACTGCTCCATGGTATGCTGATTATGCTAATTACATTGTGGCTAAATTTATACCACCTAGTGTCACATACAAGCAAAAGAAAAAGTTTTTCTATGATTTAAGACATTACTTTTGGGATGATCCACAACTTTATAAAGAAGGAGTAGATGGTGTTATTAGATGTTGTGTACCTGAGCATGAACAGGAACAGATCCTACACAAAGTGTCACTCCTAGAGATAGAACTGCACATAAGGTATTGCAATCCGGTTTTATTGGCATACTCTCTTTAAAGATGCTCGTAAGTTTGTCTTGTCTTGTGATGAATGTCAAAGAATTGGTAATATTAGTAGATGTCAAGAAATGCCTATGAATTATTCACTTGTTATTGTACCATTTGATGTTTGGGGCTTTGATTATATGGGACCTTTTCCTTCCTCCAATGGGTATACACATATTTTGGTTGCTGTTGATTAGTTACTAAGTGGGTAGAAGCTATTCCAACTAGTAGTGCTGATCATAACACTTCTATTAAGATGCTCAAAGAAGTTATTTTTTCGAGTTTGGAGTCCCTAGATATTCAATGACTCATTGTGGTTCACATTTTAATCATGGTGCTTTTCGTAAAATGCTTGCTAAGTATGATGTTAATCATAGAGTTGCATCTCCATACCATCCTCAGTCTAGTGGTCAAGTAGAGTAATAGGGAGATTAAGTTGATTTTGCAAAAGACTGTTTATAGATCTAGGAAGAATTGGTCTAAGAAACTTGATGATGCATTATGGGCCTATAGAACCGCTTATAAAAAATCCAATGGGTATGTCTCCGTATAAAATGGTCTATGGAAAAGCATGTCACTTACCTCTCGAACTAGAACATAAGGCATATTGGGCTATTAAAGATCTCAATTATGATTTCAAACTTGCCGGTGAGAAGAAGTTATTTGACATTAGCTTGCTTGATGAATGGAGAACCCAAGCCTATGAGAATGCCAAGTTGTTTAAAGAAAAAGTTAAAAGATGGCATGACAAAAGGATACAAAAGCGTGAGTTTAATGTAGGTGCTTATGTTTTGCTATACAACTCTTGTTTAAGATTTTTTGCAGGAAAACTTCTCTCTAAGTGGGAAGGTCCTTACATTATCGAGGAGGTCTATCGTTCCGGTGCCATCAAAATCAACAACGCCAGAGGCACAATTCCGAAGGTGGTAAACGGTCAAAGAATCAAGCATTATATCACAGGTAATCCCATAAATGTTGAAACCAATGTTATTAACACCGTAACCCAGCAGGAGCACATAAGGGACACTTTCCAGAATGTTTTAGACTCCGAAAAGGAAGAGGTATGTGGTACGGTAAGTAAACCGACTCCAAAACTATTCAAATAGAAAATTTTCTCCATTTTGGAAAATTTAAAAAATTAGGAAAATAAAAAGTAGTCCGAAAGAGACATGAGGCATCCACGAGGGTGGAGGGCGCGCCCTACCCCCTGGGCACGCCCCCTGCCTCGTGGCCATCTCGTGTGCCCTCCGGACTCCTTTTTCTTGCACAATACTTCTTTTGGTCGGTAAAAATTCATTATATAATCTCCCAAAGGTTTTGACCACCGTACCATGACAAAATCCTTAGTTTTTGTTTCGAGTGTTTCTGCAGCAGATTTAGAGCAAGATGTCTTCTCAAGATTCAGTCAGGGAGAGTCGGGTATCTCATCCGACACAGGGGCCAAGAGCAAACAATGAAGCTGACCACTTTGGGCCATCAACAGAGGAAGAGATGGAGGCCGACTTGAAAAGGGTGGATGCCATGGAGGAGGATCAAGAAGTGACTTCTCGTCTTCAAGCCAGATTCATGTTGGAGGAACTTCAGAGCTCAACAATTCCCAATTCGGTCATCCCTCCCAATGCTAGATTTCTTTCTTATGAAAATATGAAAAAGAGTGTTGCCTTTTCTCCCGCAGCTATGAAACATCCATGGGTGAATGCAGCTTTAATCATCACGGGTAAACTCCGTAAGGAAATAATGGATCTTAAGCAGCAAGTCAATAACCTCAAGGAAGAGAATCATATCCTAAGGGCATCATGGCCAAGAATATCACATCACCACCTCCGAAGAAAGAGACATAAATACATGGGTATGTGCACTCCCCTTGGCAACTGCCAAGATTGGGGGAGGTGCCCCGGTATCGTATCACCAGCACACTCCTATCTTTATCGTTTTTCTTAGTTCAATCCTTTTCGTTTTATCTTGATCTAGTAGAATAAAGTTTTAGTATGATCTAGCTTTGAGTTTTGTTTTGATCTCTATCTATATAATCGAGTCCGTGAGTTATATATAATAAAGAGTAGTTTTGAGTTGATGGCTTTGCTATCTTGCTATGATCTTGAGGGAATTAAAGAAAGAACAAAAAGAAATAAAAAGTTCATATTGATCTTATGGAGAGTAATGACTTCACATATAAAGAGTATGATGAATAAAAGTTGTTGAGAGTTGACAAACATAGTTTTGGTCATCGTTGCAATTAATAGGAAGTAATAAAGAAAGATAGGTTTTCACATATAAATAGACTATCTTGGACATCTTTTATGATTGTGAGCACTCATTAAAATATGACATGCTAAAAAGTTGATGTTGGACAAGGAAGACAACGTAATGGGTTATGTTTTCTTATATCTGAATAAGTTATATTGTCATGGATCATCCAACATGTTGAGCTTGCCTTTTCCCCCTCATGATAGCCAAATTCTTTGCACCAAGTAGAGATACTACTTGTGCTTCCAAACATCCCTAAACCCAGTTTTGCCATGAGAGTCCAGCATACCTACCTATGGATTGAGTAAGATCCTTCAAGTAAGTTGTCATTGGTGCAAGCAATAAAAATTGCTCTCTAAATATGTATGATCTATTAGTATGAATAAAATAAGCTTTATACAATCTTGTGATATGGAAGAAATAAAAGCGACGGGCTGCATAATAAAGGTCCCTATCACAAGTGGCAATATAAAGTGACGTTCTTTTGCATTAAGATTTTGTGCATCCAACCATAAAAGCACAAGACAACCTATGCTTCCCTCTGCGAAGGGCCTATCTTTTATTTTTACCTTCTACCTTCATACAAGAGTCATGGTGATCTTCACCTTTCCTTTTTACACTTTTATCGTTGATGATACTCAATAAAAGAAACTAAGTGGGGTGCATCCAACTTGCTTGCTCACGAAGACCTAGGGCACTTTTGAGGAAGCCCATCATTGGAATATACAAGCCAAGTTCTATAATGAAAATTTCCCACTATTATATGAAAGTGACAACATATGAGACTCTCTATCATGAAGATCATGGTGCTATTTTGAAGCACAAGTGTGGAAAAAGAGATAGTAGCATTGTCCCTTCTCTATTTTTATTTTTTTTTCTTTTTCTCTTTTTTTCTTTTTTGTTCTTTGGCCTTCTTTTTTTTCTTTTTTTGGCCTTTCTCTTTTTTTTTCTTTTTTTCTTTTTGTAAAGTCCGAAGTCTCATCCCGACTTGTGGGGGAATCGTAGTCTTCATCATCCTTTCCTCACTAAGACAATGCTCTGATAATGAAGATCATCACACTTTTATGGATTTACAACTCAAAGGTAGGACAAGATATGACTCTATATTAATGCTTCCAGCGGTGTACCGGGATTTGCAATGAATCAAGAGCGACATGTATGAAAATTATGAAAGTGGCCTTGTCACAATTACAATATCAACTACATGATCATGCAAAAAGCAATATGACAAAAGTGATGCGTGTCATATGAACGGAACGGTGGAAAGTTGCATGGAAATATATCTCGGAATGGCTATGGAAATGCCATAATAGGTAGGTATGGTGGCTGTTTTGAGGAAGCTAAATGGTGGGTGTATGGTACTGGCGAAAGTTGCGCGGTACAAGAGAGGCTAGCAATGGTGGAAGGGTGAAAGAGTGCGTATAATCCAAGGACTCAACATTAATCAAAAGAACTCATACACTTGTTGCAAAAATTTAGAAGTCATCAAAAACCAAAGTACTAAGTGCATGCTCCTAGGGGATAGATTGGTAGGAAAAGACCATCGCTCGTCCCCGACCGACACTCATAAGAAAGACAATCAATAAATAAAATTGTGCTCCAACTTCATCACAAAGCGGTTCACCATACGTGCATGCTACGGGAATCACAAGCTTCAACACAAGCATTCTTTAAATTCATAATCACCCAATTAGCATGAATTTAATATCACTACCTCCAGATCTCAAAACAATTATCAAGCATCAAATTGATCATGGCATCCAATTCACTTTCTATGATAGTTTTTATTATACCCAACTTGGATGCTCATCATTCTAGGACCAACTTTATGATCATAGCAAATACCATGCTGTTCTAAAAGACTCTCAAAATGATATAAGTGAAACATGATAGACTAGCAATTTCTTCAAAATTAAGACACCACCATGCTCTAAAATATATAAGTGAAGCACTAGAGCAAAAACTAGCAAGCTCAAAAGATATAAGTGAAGCACATAGAGTATTCTAGCAAATTCTAATAAAATAGGCTTCTCCCAAAAGGTGCGTACATCAAGGATGATTGTGGTAAACTAAAAAGCAAATACTAATATAATACACGATGCTCCAAGCAAAACACATATCATGTGGCGAATAAAAATATAGCTCCAAGTAAAGTTACCAATGAACGAAGACGAAAGAGGGGATGCCTTCCCGGGGCATCCCCAAGCTTAGGATTTTGGCTATTCTTGAATATCTTGGGGTGCCATGGGCATCCCCAAGCTTAGGCTCTTGCCACCCTTTATTCCATTGTCCATAAAAGCTTTACCCAAAACTTGAAAACTTCACAACACAAAACTCAACAGGAAATCTTATAAGCTCCGTTAGTGAAAGAAAACAAAACCACCACATAAGGTACTGTAATGAACTCATTCTTTATTTATATTGGTGTTAAACCTACTGTATTCCAACTTTTTTATGGTTTATAAAATAATTTACTAGCCACAAATGCATTGAAATAAGCAAACAACACGCGAAAAACAGAATCTGTCAAAAACAGAACAGTCTGTAGCAATCTGTAACTAACGCAAACTTCTGGAACTCTAAAACTCCTACAAAAATAGGAAGTCCTGTAAAATTTCTCTATTGAAGAGCATCAAAAAGAATAAACGCAAAATCACGTTCCTGTGATTTAACAAAATTATATTCGTGCACCAAAGTTTCTGTTTTTCAGCAGAATCAAATCAACTATCATCGTAGGTTATCCTATAGGTTCTACTTGGAACAAACACTAATTAAAAGATAAAAACACATCTATCCAGAAGGTAGATGCAAGATTTATTACTAAACAGGAGCAAAGACTAAAAACATAAAGAAAAATTGGGTTGCCTCCCAACTAGCGCTATTGTTTAACGCCCCTAGCTAGGCATAAAAACAAAGATAGATCTAGCGAATGCCATCTTTGGCACTAGGTTCATAAGTAGCACGCATGATAGATTCATAAGGTAATTTGACTTTATTTCTTGGAAAGTGATCCATGCCTTTCTTTAATGGAAATTGAAATCTAATGTTCCCTTCCTTCATATCAATAATCGCACCAATTGTTCTAAGAAAGGTCTACCAAGAATAATAGGGCAAGAAATATTGCAATCTATATCAAGAACGATAAAATCTACGGGCACCAAATTTCTATTTGCAATGATGAGAACATCATTGATCCTTCCCATAGGCTTTTTAATGGTGGAATCCGCAAGGTGCAAATTTAAAGAGCAATCATCAAGATCATGGAAACCTAGAATATCACATAAAGTTTTCGGAATCGTAGAAACACTAGCACCCAAATCACACAAAGCAAAACACTCAAAATCTATAATTCTAATCTTTATAGTAGGTTCCCACTCATCATTAAGTTTTCTAGGTATAGAAACTTCCAAATTAAGTTTTTCATCATAAGATTGCATCAAGGCATCAACAATATGTTTGGTAAAAGCTTTATTTTGACTATAAGCATGAGGAGAATTAACAACGGATTGCAACAAGGAAATACAACCTTTTAAAGAGCAATTATCATAATCAAATTCCTTGAAATCCGAGATAGTAAGTTCAATATTATTAGAAGTAGAGGATTCTCCAATCTCACTTTTACCAATTTTAGCATCAAGATCTAAAGACTCTGAATTTTTGGGACGCCTTCTAGGCAAAGTTGATTCATCATCACTCCCATAATCATCAAAATTCATATTGCAAAACATAGATCTAATCGGATATGCATCAATAACTTTAAGATCCTCATCATTATTTTCGCGTAATTTTTCTGGTTTAGCGGCCATCTTATTGACTAAGGTGGCTTGCTTGTCAGAAATTTTGGCTATAGCATTTTCAAGCCGGGTAATTTGAGCGTTAACTCCATAGAATTATTTGTTCATATCGTCAAGCTCTTTATTCCTAAAACCCAAAAAACTCTTTTGTTCCTTAAGCTCATTTCTAAAGAAATTATTATGCTCAAATTGCAAATTCATAAAGCTTCTAATATTTGTTTCAATCTCATCCATCCTTCTGAGAAGGTGGTCAGGACCCTTGGGTGCAGCCATGAGGTCAAACAGGCGAACAAGCACACAAAAGAAGGCAAGCGAAAAAGAGAGGAGGAGATTGGGAAAGAGAGGGCGAATAAAACGGCAAGGGTGAAGTGGGGGGAGGAAAATGAGAGGCAAATGGCAAATAATGTAAATGCGAGGGAGATGGGTTTGTGATGGGTACTTGGTATGTCTTGACTTGAGCAAAGACCTCCCCGGCAACGGCGCCAGAAATCCTTCTTGCTACGTCTTGAGCTTGCGTTGGTTTTCTTCGAAGAGGAGAGGGTGATGCAGCAAAGTGTAGCATAAGTATTTCCCTCAGTTTTGAGAACCAACATATTAATCCAATAGGAGGCTCCTCAAAAGCCCCACGCACCTACACAAACAAACTGAGAACTCGCAACCAATGCAATAAAGGGGTTGTCAATCCCTTCACGGCCACTTGTGAAAGTGAGATCTAATAAAGATAGTATGATAAGATAAATATATTTTTGGTATTTTTTATATAGATGCAAAAAGTAAAGATGCAAATAAAATAGATGGAAAGCAAATATGATAAGAGATAGACCCGGGAGCCATAGGTTTCACTAGAGGCTTCTCTCAAGATAGCATAAGTATTACGGTGGGTGAACAAATTACTGTCGAGCAATTGATAGAAAAGCGCATAGTTATGAGATTATCTAGGCATGATCATGTATATAGGCATCACGTCCATAACAAGTAGACCGACTCCTGCCTGAATCTACTACTATTACTCCACACATTGACCGCTATCCAGCATGCATCTAGTGTATTAAGTTCATAAGAACAGAGCAACGCATTAAGCAAGATGACATGATGTAGAGGGATAAACACATGCAATATGATATAAACCCCATCTTGTTATCCTCGATGGCAACAATACAATACGTGTCTTGCAACCCATTCAGTCACTGGGTAAGAACACCGCAAGATTGAACCCAAAGCTAAGCACTTCTCCCATGGCAAGAAAGATCAATCTAGTAGGCCAAACCAAACTGATAATTCGAAGAGACTTGCAAAGATAACTGAATCATACATAAAAGAATTCAGAGAAGATTCAAATATTATTCATAGATAAACTTGATCATAAACCCACAATTCATCGGATCTCGACAAACACATCGCAAAAAGAGTTTACATCGAATAGATCTCCACAAGAGAGTGGGAGAACATTGTATTGAGATACAAAAAGAGAGAAGAAGCCATCTAGCTAATAACTATGGACCCGTAGGTCTGTGGTAAACTACTCACAGCTCATCGGAGGGGCAAGGATGTTAATGTAGAGGCCCTCCGTGGTTGCTTCCCCCTCCGGCAAAGTGCCGGCAAGGGCTCCAAGTAGGTTACGGCGCTGGAAATTGTGTTTCATGGTGCTCCTGGATGTTTTCGGGGTACGTAGGTATATATAGGAGGAAGAAGTATGTCGGTGGATGCCCGAGGGGCCCACGAGATAGGGGCGCGCCCTACAGGGGTGCGCGCCCTTCTATCTCGTGCGCCGTCGTAGCTTTCTTGACTTGCACTCCAGGCTCTCCGGATCAGATTTGTTCCAAAAATAACACTCCCGAAGGTTTCATTCCGTTTGGACTCCGTTTGATATTCCTTTTCTTCGAAATATTGAAATAGGAAAAAAAACAGCAATATGGGCTAGGCCTCTGGTTAGTAGGTTAGTCCCAAAAATGATATAAACGTGTAAAATAAAGCCCATAAACATCCAAAAGGGGTAATATAATAGCATGGAACAATCAAAAATTATAGATACGTTGGAGACGTATGACATGGCAATATATCTCGGAATGACTATGGAAATGACATAATAGGTAGGTATGGTGGCTGTTTTGAGGAAGTTATAAGGAGGTTTCTGTGTGATAGAGCGTATCATATCAGGGGGTTTGGATGCACCGGCAAAGTTTGCAACAACTCTCAAGGTGAGAAAGGGCAATGCACGGTACCGAAGAGGCTAGCAATGGTGGAAAGGTAAAAGTGCGTATAATCCATGGACTCAACATTAGTCAAAAGAACTCATATACTTATTGCAAAAATTTAGAAGTCATCAAAAACCAAGCACTACGCGCATGCATCTAGAGGGATAGATTGGTAGGAAAAGACCATCGCTCGTCCCCGACCGCCACTCATAAGGATGCACAATCCAAGTACACTTCATGTTTCAAATTTGTTACATAACTTTAACCATACGCGCATGCTACGGGACTTGCTAACTTCAACACAAGCATTCTTTAAATTCATAATCACCGAACTAGCATGACTTTAATATTACTACCTCCATATCTCAAAAAAATTATCAAGTATCAAATTGATCATAGCATCCAATTCACTTCCTATGGTAGTTTTTATTATACCCAACTTGGATGCCTACCATTCTAGGACCAATTTTATAACCAGAGCAAATACCATGCTGTTCTAAAAGACTCTCAAAATAATATAAGTGAAGCATGAGAGACTAGCAATTTCTACAAAGTAAGCCACCGCCGTGCTCTAAAAGATATAAGTGAAGCACTAGAGCAAAAACTATCTAGCTCAACAGATATAAGTGAAGCACATAGAGTATTCTAATAAATTTCAATCAAGTAGGATTCTCCCAAAAGGTTTCTACAGCAAGGATGATTGTGGCGAACTAAAAATCAAAGACTAATATCATACACGACGCTCCAAGCAAAACACATATCATGTGGCGAATAAAAATATAGCTCCAAGTAAAGTTACCAATGAACGAAGATGAAAGAGGGGATGCCTTCCCGGGGCATCCCCAAGCTTAGGCTTTTGGCTACTCTTGAATATATTAGGGTGCCATGGGCATCCCCAAGCTTAGGCTCTTGCCACTCCTTATCCCATAGTCCATCAAATCTTTACCCAAAACTTGAAAACTTCACAACACAAAACTCAACAGGAAATCTTATAAGCTCCGTTAGTGAAAGAAAACAAAACCACCACATAAGGTACTGTAATGAACTAATTCTTTATTTATATTGGTGTTAAACCTACTGTATTCCAACTTCTATATGGTTTATAAACTATTTTACTAGCCATAGATGCATCAAAATAAGCAAACAACACACGAAAAACAGAATCTGTCAAAAACAGAACAGTCTGTATCAATCTGTAACTAACGCAAACTTCCAGAACTCTAAAAGTCCTACAAAAATAAGAAGTCCTAGAAAATTTGTCTATTGATCTTCAGCAAAAAGAATCAATGAAAAATCACGTTTTTGTGATTTAAAAAAACTAATTTCATGCGCGCAAAGTTTCTGTTTTTCAGCAGAATCAAATTAACTATCATCATAGGTTATCCTGTAGGTTCTACTTGGCACAAACACTAATTAAAACATAAAAACACATCTAAGCAGAAGGTAGATGCAAAATTATTACTAAACAGAAACAAAAGAAAAAAACACAAATAAAATTGGGTTTCCTCCCAACTAGCGCTATCGTTTAACGCCCCTAGCTAGGCATAAAAGCGAAGACAGATCTAAGTAGTGCCATCTTTGGCACTCGGAAAGAAAAGAGCAAATTTCCTTTCTATGGCATTCATACTTCTATTTTGTGAAAGCACATTGCCATTAATGGAGGAAGTAAGATTAAGCACGTTACAGAAATTTGCATATAAACTAGACTTCATCTCTTTGATAATTTCGTTTTGATAAAAGCATAAGAGGGTGGTAGATTCAAGAAACCTTCTTCAAAAATAGAATCTAGAACTTGCTTGAAAGAAGCGGGTAAGCCAACATAGAAACTTTTTAAGTAAACCTCAATTTTATATTGTGGTATATAGCTAGGCCGAATTCTTAATAACCTATCCCAAGCATCTTTTAAAGACTCATCAAGTAAATAACAAAAAATTCCAGAGTCATCTTCATCAAAATTATTAAAGCTCCCATTGGTGACCCCGGTGGGTCTTTCCATAGCATCATTATTTATGAGCCTAGAGAGGATAGAGGGGTTATCCAAGGTACTAGAACCCGGGAGAGGACCCTTAGTTCTTTTTGATTCGGCCATGGCAATGGGAAGGCAAACGGAAAAGAGAGAGGAGAAAGATTGGGAAAGAGAGGGCAAATAAAACGGCAAGGGTGAAGTGGGGGAGAGGATAACGAGAGGCAAATGTCAAATAATGTAAATGCGAGGGAGATGAGTTTGTGATGGGTACTTGGTATGTCTTGACTTGAGCGAAGACCTCCCCGGCAATGGCGCCAGAAAAGATTCTTGATGACCCACAAGTATAGGGGATCTATTGTAGTCCTTTCGATAAGTAAGAGTGCTGAACCCAACGAGGAGCAGAAGGAAATGACAAGGGGTTTTCAGTAAGGTTTTCTCTACAAGCACTGAAATTATAGGTAACAGATAGTTTTGTGATAAGATAAATTTTAACGAGTAACAAGCAATGAAAGTAAATAAAGTGCAGCAAGGTGGCCCAATCCTTTTTGTAGCAAAGGACAAGCCTGGATAATTTCTTATAATGAGAAAAGAGCTCCCGAGGACACATGGGAATTATCGTCAAGCTAGTTTTCATCACGCTCATATGATTCGCGTTCGGTACTTTGATAATTTGATATGTGGGTGGACCGGTGCTTGGGTACTGCCCTTACTTGGACAAACATCCCACTTATGATTAACCCCTATTGCAAGCATCCACAACTACAAAATAAGTATTAAGGTAAACCTAACCAAAACATTAGACATATGGATCCAAATCAGCCCCTTACGAAGCAACGCATAAACTAGGGTTTAAGCTTCTATCACTCTAGCAACCCATATCTACTTATTACTTCCCAATGCCTTCCTCTAGGCCCAAATAATGGTGGAGTGTCATGTAGTTGATGTTCACATAACACCACTAGAGGAAAGACAACATACATCTCATCAAAATATCGAACGAATACCAAATGCACATGACTACTAATAGCAAGACTTCACTCATGTCCTCAGGAACAAACATAACTACTCACAAAGCATATTCATGTTCATAATCAAAGGAGTAATAATATGCATTACGGAGCTGAACATATGATCTTCCACCAAGTAAACCAATTAGAATCAACTACAAGGAGTAATCAACACTACTAGCAACCCACAGGTACCAATTTGTGGTTTTGATACAAGATTGGATACAAGAGATGAACTAGGGTTTTGAGAGGAGATGGTGCTGGTGAAGATGTTAATGGAGATTGACCCCTCCCGATGAGAGGATTGTTGGTGATGACGATGGTGATGATTTCCCCCTCCCGAAGGGGAGTTTCCCCAGCAGAACAGCTCTGTCGGAGCTCTAGATTGGTTCCGCCAACGTTCTGCCTCGTGGCGGCGGAGTTTCGTCCCGTAAGCTTTCCTCCGATTTTTTTTCCAGGGTAAAAGCCTTCATATAGCAGAAGATGGACACCTGAGGGCCACCAGGGGGCCCAGGAGACAGGGGCGCCCAAGAGGTGGGCGCGCCCCACCCTCCCTGGCAGGTGTGGGCCCTCCGTGTTTCTTGCGCTCAATAATTCTTATTAATTCCAAAAATAACTTTCGTGGAGTTTCTGGATTTTTGGAGCAGTGCAGAATAGGTTTCCAATGTTTGCTCCTTTTCCAGCCAGAATTCCAGCTGCAGGCATTCCCCCTCTTCATGGTAAACCTTGTAAAATAAGAGAAAATAGCCATAAGTATTGAGATATAATGTGTAATAACAGCCCATAATGCAATAAATATTGATATAAAAGCATGATGCAAAATGGACGTATCACTCGATCATGCACTTGCAGCCCAGCCCAGTCCAACATCGCGCTGTCCTCCTCCTCACAGGGGTCGGTAGACCCGTTGGCGATGAACAACACATCCCTTCCGACGGCCTCCTCTCCCAAGGCCGCGGACAACACCAAGGTGTTGTCTCGAAGGATCCCAGGCCTGGGAGAAGCTCAGGAGGTCGTCTCGGTGGTGCCCGAGGATGAAACCCAGGCTTTCGGACACATGGGGGAGCAAACCCCCATGGACACCGATGATGGGGGTCGTATCCAATTCAGCCCCCAGCCGCATACAGCTCTGGAAACCCAAGCGGCTCCGGATTCAGGCAGGCTGCCTCTTTCGAACGAGGGAGGTGAGCCAACTCCACCGGTGACCTCTGTCCATCCAGAGGCACCAGATAGATTACTGGAAGCGCTGCAAGGCGCTTACATTGTGGAAGAACACCGTACTCTTATGAGCATGGTGATTGAGAAGATCCAGTCCGCCAAAAGCGGACTAACCGAAGCATGCACTAGCCTTCTAACATGCTTTGAGGTAAGTAATTGTAAAAGAATGTCACAATATAGACAGTAGCCCCTGATGCTCTGTTCGGTGTTTGGAAAGAAAAACCGAACAGAGGATCAAAATAATTTTCTCAGGAGTCTAACTTAATATGTCTATGTGAACAAGCAGGCGTCGCTGCTGGCTGCCACTGCTCACACTGTGGAAGTCTGCAGACTGAAGCAGAATCTGGAGTGGTCTGAGGAGGAACTCGACCTCGTGAAGAAGCAGCATGAGGAAAGCAAAGGTATGTGTTTAACCTGTGTATATTTGGGAATGATTAATGGTTCATGCTGATGAACGTGTCATGAACTTGTTAGGGGCCACTACCGGAGTAGCGGCCCTCAAGAAAGCCTTGGCCGAGGCCGAGGACAAAGCGGCCAAGGAACACGCCACATGCGAGAAGCACGAGGCCCGGGTCGGCGAGGTCCAGCAAGAGCTCCAGGACACCGTCAAGAAGTACGAGTACTTGGAGCGCGATTTTAAGACTCAAGAGTCTGAACTTGCCAAGGCCCGCCAGAGTGCACTAGACACCCGAGCCAAAGCACTAGGCGCCCTCCAGGAGATCCAGGCGGCCAAGAAAATTACAACGGATAAGGCTTTCGTTATGCAAAGCAGACATGTGAAGGAAACATTCCTGTTACTTACCCGGATTTGGAGCTCTCCAGGGGTGTTTACGGATCTGCTGCGCAGCATATCAGATGCTGCACAATTTTACCGAGCCGAAGAAGGGAGCTCTACGTTGAAGCTGTTCTGGTCTCAATACCTTGGACCAGAACTTCCGGTGCCCTTTAGCGACCAACTGAAACAGCTGGTCGAGCTGCATAAAGCGACCGACCTAGCCATGAAGGACTTAATAGTCCGGCTATGGCCTGCCGAGCCCATGCCCAGCAGCTACTTTGGACTCGTGAAGTGGCTTGTCAGTGCCTGCCCACAGCTCGAAGTCATCAAGCGATCAGTATGCATTGAAGGTGCGCGAATGGCCTTTGCCCGTGAGAAGATGCACTGGGCGAAGATGGATGCCACGAAGCTGATGACCGAGGGGCCGCCTAAGGGCAAGGAACACCGCCGACCCGAGCTATATTTGGATAGTGTCCTGGAGGGATCCCGCCTTGCGGCGGAGCAATGTGCGAGGGATGTTATATTCCCCTGAAAACATTCATGTTATCCTGTCCTATAATATGAAACAAGTTTGTTATGTAATATAATGCTTGTTACTTTAAAAAATTTACCTGCTGTGCGTCCGTTTATGAAAATCTGAGAGCTGCTAGTCGTCGGCTTCTGCCCCCACGTAGATAGTACGGGGGTGTTCGGGATAAATATAAACACTCTTTACTCCAAATTTTGGTCCTTAAAAGAGGTGTTTAACGCAACGAACAAGGCAATCAGACTATACGACTTTATCACCCTCACATAGCCATAGGAGTTCGACAATGAAAATTTTGGCGAAGCCCCTGGTATTCGGAAGACCAAAGTTGGGGCGCTATACACGCCTAATCGGATGAAAACCGATTCCTCGCATAAAGCGGAAAAATCTCTAAGGATTTGAAAACCTCTCGAACAGTTGACCAGCTCTCGCCGCATCATGACAATCACAGTAGTTCTCCCTTTACTACCCTAGCCAATATAGCGAAACGTAAGGTAGTAAGCACAGGAGCCGGGCAACCCAACTATTGACCAAAGACATGATTCGGAGCCGATGCATATATTATAAGTTTGGGGTGCCGAACTACACTGTAAAAGTGTACGGACTTGATTGCCGTATTGCAGGGTGTAATGAAGCCCCTGGAGAAGTAATGCGTACCAGAGTGTACGGATGCAATTGATAAAAAATACAAAGACAAGGAAAAAAATCAAGTAATAAGCTGACGCTACAAATTATTTTCCATTGTCATTTGATTAATACGTCGAGGCGTACTTACACAAATAATGCGATAAGCGAGTAAGGCTATTTAATATGCCATGACCAAGAGCGAGCTGCGTACGGGTATGTGAAATAGGTACAGCGATCGTTAGCAGAGACCACCTGGGTATTCCCTTGTACGTCAAAGCTCCTTGCCTCCTTGGTGTATCTGTCCCGTGATGGGTCCGATGATCAGGTTATCAGAAAAGCCTCAAGAAGGAAAGAACCTGAAAGAAAGAGAAAAGGTGAAGGTATGCGGATCCAGCGGTGGTTGAGCCGCATTTTGGACCGCGGTCTAGCTATGCCTCCGTCCGTGCCCATGGTATTTTGGGTGCGTAGTTATGTATGCGCGGCACAAATGTCACCGCTTGATCGAGACTGGGACGGAGGTTGGATTGCTAGTCAAGCTCTGGACTAGCTGGACCGTCCTGCCGCAGAGTAGTTCGGACTCGCTTGATGGTGTCCGGGGGTTTACTGCCGAATCGAGGTTCTGCCTAAAAAGGCTATTCTGTACTTCTGCTGCAAGGGCCGCGGTGTGCTCCGTATTTCCATTGACCGTTATTACACCGCGTGGTCCGGGCATCTTGAGCTTGAGGTAGGCATAGTGCAGCACCACATTGAATTTGGCTAATGCGGTTCGTCCGAGCAGTGCATGATAGCCACTGTGGAAAGGGACGATATCAAAGATTAACTCTTCGCTTCGAAAATTATTCGGGGATCCGAAGACCACTTCCAGTGTGATTGAGCCCATACAACATGCCTCTACACCTAGTATGACACCTTTAAAGGTGGTTTTTGTGGGCTTGATCCTTGAGGGATCGATACCCATTTTGCGCACTGTATCCTGATAGAGCAGGTTCAGGCTGCTGCCATCATCCATGAGGACTCGCGTGAGGTGGAATTCGTCGATAATTGGCTCAAGGACCAGTGCGGCTGAACCGCCATGACGGATACTGGTCGGATGGTCCCTTCGATCAAAGGTGATCGGACAGGAGGACCATGGGTTGAACTTTGGGGCAACTGGCTCCATAGCGTAGACGTCCCTGAGTGCACTGTAACGCCCCGGATACAACTTTCCATATTCGTAACTCCAACTCTTGCCTTTTCTGGAGATGCGATATGATATTTTCCTTCGTGGTTGGGTTTTTGTATTTTGTTTTGCATTTTGTTCTTGGCGTGCATCTCATCTCATAGCATCATGCGCATTGCATTTGCAGGTTTTCATAAAAACTCGTAGCCGTTCGCAGTTTCCCTTTCCCCCCTTGTCTTCGTCGACCTCCCTCAGACACCTCTTGCGCGCGCCCGAAAACTGCTCCGAACCCGGGTCGGGCTATCATGACCGACGAGTCCGGATCATCCTCAAACATCTATAAAACATCTCCGTTTTCTAATTTGGACTCTCCTAGTCTATTTTTCTCGATTGTTCGATCATTATCGGAGGGTCCGTTTTGCCCTAACCACACATAGTATAAATAGCAGTGCAATCATCAGACAAACCCTAATTTCTAGGGATCCTCCTAGCCGCCGCCGCCACTCCTCTTGTCTTCTTCCACCTCGGGTTCTTCCCCGATCCAAAAATCCACCTCGTCTTTAGCCACCCACCAAGCAGAGCAGCGCCCGACCTTCTCTGTCCCGTCCATCCCATCGATCCACTCCACCCACAACCGCAGCCGCCTTGCCTCATCGCTCGCCCGCATGCTCAAGGAAGCCCGAGGCCGTGCCTCCTCTTCTCTCCTATGCTCGATCCCGAGTGGATCGTGAGCACCAGCGCCTCCCCACCACCTTGCGCCCACGCCGCCCGGCGACAACAAAGAAGCAGTCATGCCACCGGCCTCGTCCCGCTCCTTTCCTTTCTTCCTCCTCTCTCTGTCTGTCTCACCTCTGTCTCTCTCACTCAGTTTTGGACCAGGGGCCTCTCCATGGATCTCCAACCACCGGCAAGACCTGGCCTCGTCGGATCCACCTCCCAATGCCGGGAATCAGTTCCCCTCGACCTCGCGCACCTCCCCTGCCCTGTGCCATGGATCCGCACCCAGCCTTCCTTCTCTGCGCCGTTCCTCGTGTGTCGGACCTTCCCAACCTCGCTGGAGCCCCGCAGGTCGCCGACCCTGCCTCTCCTTCCTTCGGTCCTCCTCTGTGTTCTCTCGCCACGCTCTCTCGATCGCTCTCTATCTTCGCTGCAGCTAGCCGCCATAACCACCGATGGGAGATGCATCCCCTGCTTCTGCGTGTGAAGCGCGCGGGGACGACGACGGATCCAGCGAGCGCCCTCCTCGTCTTGCCGGGTCTGAACCCAGGCGCCTCCCCGCGCTGCCGTTTCTCGCCCACCGCTCCGCCCAGCTGCCGCCGTCCTGCTTCTTCCCGGCGAGAGCCACGCCTCTGCCCCGTCCTGTTCGAGCAAACGAGAGGACCGGCGCTCCCCTCGTTGACTTGGTCGGTGTTGGCAGGACGAGTGCCACGTCGCCAGCAAGACGCACTCTGCCTCGCCTTCGCCGTGGGCCACCAGATCCGCTGGCCTGCTGCTTCCTCCTCCACCAACTGGGCCTTGGCCCATGGTGAGCAGCCCAGCCGCCTCAGTGCACTGTTCAATTCGGCCCGATGTGTTTTTTCCCCTGCTGCGAATTTAGACATTATCTAGTGATTTACAGTTTTGCAGAAAAACCCTCAAACATCATGCATTTAATAACTCACAAATGGTGCATCGGATTAAAATGAATTATATATGTAAAATGCTTAGAATCTCATCTAGTTTCATAATATGCTGCTTGCATCCATGTTTAAAATGTTTAAAAGGCTGTTTGTTTAAATTTGTTCATATGCCATGTTAAAATGGTTTATTCCATAACTAAATAACCGTAGCTTGGTTTTAAATGTTCTTTATATGTAAATGGGGTGGAAAAATGCCTAGTTTAACATGGTCCACTTTATTTTCCTATTTAACAACTTTAAAATATGTTTTAGGGCAAAACAGTAGCAAATCAATAAATATGCATATGGGGTTTTTTCCGGAATTGTTGTTTGTTGTTCCGGCCTCATTTAAACTTGACTAAATAGTTAGTTTACTTTTGATTCACCCCTTGCCATGTTTAACAACATTTAATATTGATGAGTAGCATAACCGAGAGAGAACTAAATAATTGATGTGGTGTTTTGTCAAAATGCAACTCGTTGCATATTGAGCTGCACTTAACTTGTGGTATTGTTTGTTGCACTTTGCCATGCCATGCCTCATTAAACCGGTCATGCATCATACTTGTGTGTGCATCATGCCATGATTATGCTTGGGTGCTTACCATGTTGTTTGCTTCTTTCCTGTTTGCTTCTCTCGTTAGCTTCGGTTTCGTTCCGGAGTTGTGAGGATTCATTCGTTTACGCTTGGTTCATCTTCGTGGCTTCATCATCTTCATGGACTCATTCTTCTTCCTAGCGGGATTTCAGGCAAGATGACCACTACCCTGGATCTCACTACTATCATTGCTATGCTAGTTGCTTCGTTCTATCGCTTTGCTGCGCTACCTATCATTTTCTCTTCAAGCCTCCCAAATTGCCATGAACCTCTAACCTTTGACACCCTTCCTAGCAAACTTTTGTTTGGCTATGTTACCGCTTTGCTCAGCCCTCTTATAGCGTTGCTAGTTGCAGGTGAAGTTGAAGATTTCTCCATGGTGGACAGGATTTTGGTTGGGATATCACAATATCTCTTATATTATTAATGCATCTATATATTTGGTAAAGGGTGGAAGGCTCGGCCTTATGCCTGGTGTTTTGTTCCACTCTTGCCGCCCTAGTTTCCGCCATACCGGTGTTATGTTCCCGGATTTTATGCTCCTAACGCGGTCGGGTGATTTATGGGACCCCTTGACAGTTCGCTTTGAATAAAACTCCTCCAAAGAAGGCCCAACCTTGGTTTTACCATTTGCCTCACCACCACCTACTTTTCCCTTGGGAGTCGCTCTCTCGAGGGTCATCTTTATTCAGCCCCCCCGGGCCAATGCTTGTCTAAGTGTTGGTCCAAACTAGAGCCACTTGCAGCGCCACCTCTGGGAAACTTGAGGTCTGGTTTTAGTTGTACGTAGTGTTCATCCGGTGTTGCCCTGAGAACGAGATATGTGCAGCTCCTATCGGGATGTCGGTGCATCGGGCGGTCTTGCTGGTCTTGTTTTACCATTGTCGAAATGTCTTGTAAACCGGGATTCCGAGACTGATCGGGTCTTCCTGGGAGAAGGAATATCCTTCGTTGATCGCGAGAGCTTATCATGGGCTAAGTTGGGACACCCCTACAGGGTATAAACTTTTGAGAGCCGTGCTCGCGGTTATGTGGCAGATGGGAATTTGTTAATGTCCGGTTGTAGATAACTTGACACCATATCCGAATTAAAACGCATCAACCGTGTGTGTAGCCGTGATGGTCTCTTCTCGGCGGAGTCCGGGAAGTGAACACGGTTTTTGGGTTATGTTTGACGTAAGTAGGAGTTCAGGATCACCTCTTGATCATTGCTAGCTTCACGACCGTTCCTTTGCTCCTCTTCTCGCTCTCATTTGCGTATGTTAGCCACCATATCATGCTTAGCCGCTCTTTGCAACCTCACCACTTTACCCTCCTTTCCCTTTAAGCTTTGCTAGTCTTGATACACATGGTAATGGGATTCTTTGAGTCCTCGTGGTTTCACAGATTACTACAACAACAGTTGTAGGTACAGGTTATGCGATGATCATGACGCGAGAGCGATGTTTGCTTGTTTTGGAGTTCTTCTTCCGCTTCTTCTTTGATCGGGGTTAGGTTCGTGTCGGCAGCCTGGGCTAAAGGTGGTGGATGTCGTTTGAGTTTCTGTTTGTGTTTCATCCGTAGTTGGATGTTGATCTTATGTATGATGTATTGATGTATTCGTGTGGCATTGTATGCCTTATGTATGTATCCCCATCTACTATGTAATGTTGATGTAATGATATCCACCTTGCAAAAGCATTTCAATATGCGGTTCTATCCTTGGTGGGACCTTCGAGTCTCTTTAGGATAGTATCGCATATTGGGCATGACAAGTTGGTATCAGAGCCTCGACCGACCATAGGATCCCCCTTGATTGTTGGCCGTTGTTGAGTCTAGACGAAAACTATTTTGAGTCATAGAATTATATATATCGGAGAGTAGGATTATTTTTACTCCTCAGCCCCCTTCGTCGCTCTGGTGAGGACTCCTGACGTAGATGTTTTGTCTTTCCTCTCCTGAAATTTCACTAAAAAAAAATTAGGATCACGCGGGTATCTTGGGATCGTTCCGATATTCTTATGATGAGAACATTGTTCTTGGTGCCTCCTGACATTTAGGGGTTGTGGCAGTGTCCCGGGGAGTTGAGCTCCGAGGTGTTGTCATCATAATTTTATCATTGCAGTTTTGGAATACCTGAGTTTTGCCGACATCGAAAATCTCTTTTATGCAGTTGTTGGTGAGATAACCTCGACGTCACCCAGTACTGGGGAGTTCGGGAGTATTTCCATAACTCGTATAACGGATGCTTTTAGAAGGTTGAGGTACATGATTTCCGGGGTTTTCTTGGTTATGTGTTGACGGATGGATACAGCTGGATGTAGGGATTGTTAGTTTGGGTGAGATATATTGCTTCCCCTGTATCCCCAACACCAGATTGCATAGCCAGAAAGTTTTGGGAGTTTATAGGTGGGAATTCAAGTAGCTCCTAGAATATCCTTCCGACAGATGCATGATATGGGATTGGGTAAATCTCTATCATATGTATTTGTTCCGGTCCTGCAAGCCAAATCCTTTGTTTTGTTTTATTTGTGGTATTCGAGTTGCTTCAATGTCAAGTGTTGATTCCATACCTTTTCTAAACGGTGTTCTCATATTTCAATGGGAGTACTAATCCTTCTTGATCATCGAGGTCGTCATGTTAATTCTTTTTCAACCGGCGTGCTTCTCTTCAAGTGAATCCGATCATTTCAACATTTGCGAGATCAATTATAAGTTTTCTCAATGGTATTCGTTTCATCCGTCCCCAAGTTGCCTTTGTTTTCCCGCCCTCCCACCCTTTTTCTTCAAGGACTCAGATTTCGTAATCATGTATCCTTTTATTGGTGGAAAGTCTCTTCATTCTTTTCTTTCAATGTTCTTATCCGGTGATTTCCCATGAAGATGCTCAACAGTTTCAAGTTCATCATCCTTCATTGTTGTTTCTTCTCCGGTGGATCCAATTCAAGCTTTCGATATTCACCATATTCTTTTCCTCGTTTCTAATGCTTTCTCATGCCAGTGCTCCTCTCAATCACTCACCTCTTGCTATTCATTTGTTCCAGAGTGTTGAAGATATCTCAGAAGATTTGTTTTTCCATTCTTAATCCGTTCGAGTTACTTCAAGGTTTTTCTCTCATTCAAGCTATTTAATTCAACTGGTACAATCTCTCTTAAAAATCATTTTCAACGGTGTTTTCTTTTGAGTGGGCCCTAACCCACAGGTCTTTTCCCAGGATCTTACCTGACTCTTCTAATTATTCCGGAGTTATTCTTAAATTCTTTCCAAGTGTGACGTAAGAATGGGTTATCATCAGTCATATGTCTTTCTCCAAGATCTTTCAAATTCTTTTCATCGTTGGTTCAACCTTTCCAATTTTCATTCCGGAGTGCCTCAACAATTGTCATGGTGGTTCTCATGATCATTCTCAACATGTGAAGACCGAAGAAGAGTTTCTCTTAAATCTTGGTCCATTCTCTTGAATATTCATGGTTCTAGCTTCATGCTATCCTCATAATTGTTTTGATTGTGAGAATTCTCTTCACCCATTCGGAGCATTTCATGAGTTGTTTCCATTTCTTTCCTCTGAAGGCCATCATGCCATAATTCTTCATTCTCAGTGTGTAGCTATCGTTCTCCAAATCTTATCAATGAATCATTCAGATATCCTCTAAACAGTTCATGATCTCTTCGTTCTCATGTATCTAAATCCCCTGAACTATCTTCTTTCGTTTTCCAATTCTTCCCATTGAATTGTACCTTTGCTACTTTCATTTTCAATTCTTATGGTGGTTCGTTCAAGATTTCACTTCCTTCATTATCATATCAAATATTCTTTGTTTCCAAATCCCACCGGTGGTTCCATCAATACCTTCTCTAGTTTGCGCTATCTCTATCCTTAATCCCTCAAGAAGAATAAGTAGTATGCCTAATCCGTTGCTTGTCATCAATTTAAATTGGTGAAGGATACGCATAACATAATTCTTATTACTGTTTCATCCAAGTGATCTAGTTTCTTCTTTCTAGAGTTATTCATCATGTCACATTTCTTGGTTCGAGATGCTTCATCTTTTCTTTTCCAGAGTTCCAAGTTTTTTGCATTATCTCGTCGCGAAGCTCCATCTAAATCATCGCAAGGCTTCACCTTGTGTTTTCAACTTCTCTTTCTTTTATCATCCTTTTATTACCAGAGTTTTTCATGGAGGCTGTCGGTGTCAAAACCGGCGGATCTCGGGTAGGGGGTCCCGAACTATGCGTCTAGGCGGATGGTAACAGGAGACAAGGGACACGATGTTTTACCCAGGTTCGGGCCCTCTTGATGGAAGTAAAATCCTACGTCCTGCTTGATTAATATTGATGATGTGTATTACAAGAGTGGATCTACCACGAGATCAAGGAGCCTAAACCCTAGAAGCTAGCCTATGGTATGATTGTTGTAATGGAGGTTATGTCCTACGGACTAAAGCCCTCCGATTTATATAGACACCGGAGAGGGATAGGGTTACACAGAGTCGGTTACAATGGTAGGAGATCTACATATCCGTATTGCCAATCTTGCCTTCCACGCCAAGAAAAGTCCCATCCGGACACGGGACGAAGTCTTCAATCTTGTATCTTCATAGTCTTGGAGTCCGGCGGACGATGATAGTCCGGCTGTCCGGACACCCCCTAGTCCAGACTCCTCAAGAGTCCCGAACACGGCTTCAACGACGATGAGTCCGGCGCGATAATGTTCGGCATTGCAAGGCGGGTTCCTCCTCCAAATAATCCATAGAAGATTGTGAACACCAAGATAGTGTCCGGCTCTGCAAAATAAATTCCACATTCCACCGTAGAGAGAATAAAATGTACACAAGTTCAATCTGCAGACATACTCCGTGACATGACGTCACGCCACTACCAAGCCTTTACTTGAATCGTTTTTATTATACCACCTCAACGTGTTTAGCGAAGCGGTTTCCTTGGCACGTCTTGTCGAAGCAGAGATCGTGTTCCCCTTATTCCAGGATTCTCATCAATACGGATGTGGGTAACCCAACGCGCCGCCGCCACGCCTCCTCTATCGGCGAGTCCCGAACGGTCACGGAGACGGCTCTTGGTATTCTCCCTCTTTATAATAGGACCAAGGCTCGTTTCTTTTCTTCAATCTTCCACCGAATCTTCTCCTTGCTCCAAGTTCCAACACCCAGAGCCCCAGATTCGAGCGCTTTGGACCTTCAACAATGTCCGGCTCCGACCTTCAGGGCCGGTGGATGCCCTCCTCCGTTACGGAGGAGGACATGCTAAAGCTACGAGAAGCCAAGTACCTGTCCTACGAGATTTTGCATAGGTTGCCCGCCGAAGGGCAAGCCATCCCCACCCCCGAGCCCGGCGAGTATGTCGTCTTTGTATCCCACCTCCGTCGGGGTTTAGGCTTCCTGACGGATCCTTTTGTGAGAGGGCTCATGTTTTACTATGGGTTGGAATTCCACGACTTGGCTCCGGAGTCCATCCTCCATATTTCCGCGTTTATTGTCGTCTGCGAAGCCTTCCTCCGCGTCACCCCCACTTCGGCCTGTGGCTGAAGACTTTCAATGTGGAGCTGAAGATGATCGGGGGGCGTCAAGCAGAGTGTGGCGGGGCGGCCGTAAGCAGGAGGGCCGATGCCCCGTGGCCCGAGGGCTCCTTCCAAGAGGAGCTCAGCTTGTGGCAGCAGGAGTGGTTCTATATCACCGCTCCGAAGGGCAGCAGGCAGAAGCTGCCGCCTCCGTTCCTCTCGGGACCTCCACGACGGTTGATGTCGTGGGTCAACCAAGGGCTCAATTGGGGGCCGTCAAAAGACGTTCCCCTATTGCAGGGCCGGATTCGAGACCTCCAAGCGAGGGAGATCGATCCGTCGTGGTGATGCGAGTTATGCTAATTAGGCGCCTCTCGCTCACGCAACGCCGCCCTCTCCGGCTATGGGAGTTCAATCCGGAGGGACCACAGATTCTCCAACACTTAATGGGTACGACACCCGTGGAAATGTACAAGTTGTTCTTTGGATCACAGGCGGTGTGTCCGGAATTGACCAAGGATGCCGGCCTAAGCTGCAATCGCCCGGATAATCAAGTAAGTAGCTCAGTGTTCGGACGTACCATTTGTTTGCCTTTCTACAATTCGCCTTTTAACCCGTTATCCTTCAACAGGAGTGGATAGCGCAGCAAAGATGATACGGTGTCCGCCCTCCCAGAGACCGCGCCGAGCCCGTCTTTGGTCGAATGTTGAGGTTGCGCCTGTAAGAAGGCTAAGGGGAAATGGAGGAGCTACGCCCGCCCTAAGGGGGCGCTTGAAGAAGGGGGTTGAGAATCCCCCTCCAGCGGAGAAGAGGACCGCCTCAAGACCCGGAGGCCAAAGCCCCTAAGCGGGGAAAAATCTTCACCAGAGGGTCTGCGTCTGGGAGGTCCCGCCGCATCTTCTCTAAAGAATCGACCTCCAATGAGCCGTGAGTAGAAAAGGGGGAGTTCATTAATAAGAAACATCCCTATTTGTGCTTCTAAGGATAACCGAAATTTTTACCTTGTAGTTCGGATCTGCGACCTTCTCAGATGAGCTCGTCTTCGGGGGATCTTCGTCCAGAGATGATGGAGAGCGAGACGCCTCCGTCTGCTGCGCCACCGGATAGGGCGGGCGAGCCTGAAGTGTCGTCACGGAGGGTATCCCCCAGCCCGGCAGAGCCGAAGAGTTCGGCGCCGACTAGTGTTCGGCCGGGGGAGCTGAAGGATCTGCTTGAGAGGGCGTCCATCTCAGAAGATCACCATGCATTGATGAATATGGTGATTGGAAGGGTTTCGTCCACCGAAAGCGGATTGCATAATGCTGTCAGGAGTTTGCTGGAGGGGTTTGAGGTATGTACAAATGACACACCTTTTGAAAATTTTGTGCATGGGAAGTGCGCCCTGTAAGGATAGTAGCCCCTGAGACTCGGTAGGTTGTTGAAAACGACAGTGTGCCGAGGATCAAAATCGCAGGTTTCAATCTTCGTTGTTCCTATGCAGGTGGAGGATCGTCCGAGGGCTAGCCGGACTGATGGGGTTGCTGAATTAATGCGGCAACTCGATGTTGCGGATGCAGACATCGCGCTAGTCAACAAGCGACTTGACGAGTCGCAAGGTAAGTTTTTTCTCCGCAGTCACCTTTTAACGGAGCCAAAGCCCACCTCTTACAATATTTGTGCTTAACGCAGATGGTGCTGCTGCTATGGAGAGACTTCGGGAAGAACTTGCTCAAGCCAAGGAGCAAGCCAGAAGGAGTGATGCGGCTGCCTCGAGGGCGGCCGAGGAGTTAGAAGCCGAAAGGGCTGCCCACTGCCGAAGCAGGGAAGAGATGGCCGAATTGGCCGTTAAATTGAAGGATGCTACCGACCGAAATGAGGCTCTTGAAATGGAGCGCCTATCGAGCGAGAAGACTGGGAAGGCCACCGCCGGGCCAAGGATGTCCGCTCGCAATGCGGGTTATAAAGGAGGAGCTGCGTCGGTCGGAGACATTGTGGTGGCAAGCCTTTTTCGCTACGCCGCAGTTTACGGATCAAAGTATGTCCAGCCGCCACCGTGGGGTCTGGAGGATCCATATATGGACTTAGCGGCGAGTGCGGCAGATGCTGTTGTGCACTTCCGAAGTCAGAAGGATCACAAGACGGAAGAGCTATTTTGGTCTCAATTCCGTAGTCCGGATCGTTCACTTCCTCTGACCGATCGGTTGGCCGAATGGGCTGAGCTGAATAGGTTGTCCGGACTTGCCATGACAGATATCGTGACTCATGTCTGGCCGAAGAGGCCCAAGCCGACGAGCTATTTTGGCTTATTGCAGCTGTTTCTTGGGGCGGTGCCGCATATCAAGGTGATGAAGCGGTCGGCCTGCATAGAGGGTGCGCGGATGGCCCTTGCCCGTATGAAGACACATTGGACAGAGATGGATGCCACCGCTGTTGCAACCTGTGGTTGGACGAATGCGGTTACCCGCCGAGCACTATTTTGGGGAAGTTATGTGGTGCTCGATAATAGAGTCGCGAGGTTCAAAAATGTCACGCTCAAATGAATGTTTTATCTTGTAAAACAATGTTTATGATATAGGCGCTTTTTGTACTTGTGCGTTCAAGTATTGAAATATCTCTGTCGCGCCGCTTATGTATACTTATGTATAACCCGAAGATGGCGTGTCGGTTTCAGCCCCCACGCACAAGGTGCGGGGTGTTATAAAAATAGCGATTTTCACACTTAATCCAACGCCCGGTCCTGTTTAAGGAGGTGGTAGCGAGCAAACGAGGCAACCGGACTATAATGCTTTATCACTTTCACTTAGCCATTGAGTTCGAGGGTGGGGCTACGATATAGCCCCCGGGGCACCGCGCTCTCGAATTCGGGCGTATGTGCTGATCGAAACGGTCCTTCGTCAAAGCGGAGGAATTCTAAACATTCCGTGGTCGATCGAGTGGTCGACCAGTCTCTCGTTGTATCATGATGATCGGTTTTCGGCTTTCATCGAGGTGCTCGCCAAATTAATCGGGCACAATCGCAGATAGTTCTCCGGTGTCGCGTTAGCCGATGATACGGAACGTAAGGCAGCAAAACACGTGAGCCGGGCAAACCCAACATTTGACCAAAGACATGATTCGAGCTGATGCATATAAGGCCTAACTCAAGACGCCAACACTCCCTAAGGTGTTCGGTCTTTATAATAACGGCTAAACAATGCCCTAAGCCCCTTGTGTCTGTGTATCGGCGAGGTCCTTCGACGCGCCGATGCCAAAACATCAGATCCTCTCTCGTCATCATGAAAAAAACAGGGATTATAGCAACAAGAGACCGTAAAAAAGGTTTACGCAGGTCTTAATCAAAAGAATCCTAGCACTGGTCCCTACCGCACGCTTCACGCCGTGTTCCATTGTGCCGTTATCCGAACGGTGTGCATGGTGTTCATCTGTAAAAAGAGAGGAACTTAGTTTGAAAAGAAATCGTGCGAAAAGTGCATAAAGAAAAATATTAATAAATTAATAAATCTGAGCCTATATTAGCCCATTGTTGCTTATATGCGTAGCCCCCTGTGAAGGGGTGTGCGGCTAGGGAGCCCCTAGCTTATTTATACCGGACTCGTCTAGTCGTGTCCGGGGTCTTTGAATGACCCTCTTAATGAAATGATGCCACGTGGACCGGGCATTTTGAGTGTAAGACGCGTAATGTGGTATGGCGTTGAAGCGAACAAAAGCTTCACGCCCCAATAGTGCTTGATATCTACTTTTGAATGGGGCGACATGGAAGATTAGCTTTTCGTGTCGGAAGTTGTCTGGTGACCCGAACACAACTTCTAGTAATAAGGAGCCTGTGCACTTGGCGTAAGGGCCTGGCGTCACTCCTTTGAAGGAAGTGCGGCTATGTCGAATTTTAGTAAGGTCTATCCCCAACTTGCAGATTGTGTTCGGATATAGCAGGTTTAAATCGCTGCCGCCGTCCATCATGACTTGTGTAAATTGTAGTCCGTCGATTATAGGATCCAATATCAGAGCAGTCCATCCTGCATTTCGAACACTTCTAGAATAATACAGGTGGTCAAAAGTGATTGGTTTTGACATCCAATCTCCAGATTCCGCTGGGGTGGACCATGCGAGACCCATCTTAGCGGGTGCCGCATTGTTTTTCCGTAATATCACATGAAGTGAGTTTACTGTTTTGACTTCTTGTGGGAAAGTCTTTTGTTTTCCGTGCTCACTGGTGGGGTTATCATCATCCTCGCTAATGCGCCGAGCCCCTTGTGTTCGGCGTTTAGTCGGCCGGACTGTTTGAAAACCCAACAATCTCGGTGGGTGTGGTTTGCGTGCCTTCCGGGTCTTGTGGATTTGACATATCCGATCCAAAATTTTGTTTGTTGATAGCTCATCACCTTGTTATCCTTAAGAGGCAAGTGTTTTGTTGTTTGGTCATGAGCTTTTGAATCCGGCGTTGACCGCTGTATTCTTTGGGCTTTTTTCTTTATTCCGGCGCTGATCCTTTCTGCGCCGTGATTTTCCGTTTCCATCTCTAATCTCGGATGTACTCGGGTCACTGGTGCTGCATCTTGCTAGCCAGCTGTCCTCCCCCGCACAAAATTGAGTCATGAGGCTTGTTAGCGTGGCCATTGTCCTCGGCTTCTCTTGGCCGAGGTGTCTGGCGAGCCATTCGTCATGGATGTTGTGTTTGAAAGCTGCTAAGGCTTCCGCGTCCGGACAGTCGACTATTTGGTTCTTTTTGGTAACGAACCTGTTCTAGAATTTGCGCGCTGACTCTCCGGGCTGTTGAGTTATATGACTTAGATCGTCTGCATCCGGAGGGTGGACATAAGTCCCTTGAAAATTTGCTCTAAATGCGTCCTCGAGCTCTTCCCAACTTCCAACAGTGTTTTCTGGGAGGCTTTTGAGCCAGTGCCGAGCTGGCCCTTTGAGCTTGAGGGGTAGATATTTTATGGCGTGGAGATCATCTCCTCTATCCAGACTCTAGGGTCTGTTGTTCCGTCGTATGCCTCTATGTTTATGGGTTTGAACCCTGCTGGAAATTCATGATCCAGCACCTCATCGGTGAAACATAGTGGGTGTCGGCGCCCAGATTTGGGTGTGCCATCGTCTTCAACACTTGGCGTGTTGTGATGCTTCTGGGCCCTCTTCTTTGGCCCGTAAATGGACTGGCTGGGCCATCTGTTTTCCTGTGATCATGAGTCGGCTTGAGTGCGGCGCCGCTTGTCGCTGGCTCGTCATCCGTCATCTATCCGCCAGCGCTTTTTAATTTTTGACTGTGGTGGCTCTATGGCTTCCTCGTCAAATTCTGGCAGCAGCTTGCGCTTCGGGTAGCTCTTTGATTGATGGTCATTGCCATATTTGTCTGCGGTCTTGAGTACTTTAGTCCACCTCGTTCTGAGTATGTCTTCCGCTGTTTTGAGCTTCCGTTTTTCTTTCTTCAAGCTTCTTGCGGTGGCGACGAGTCTTCCGTGAAGGTTCTTATGCTCCGGTGGTATGTCCGGCGTGAGGTCGTCCGGACTGTTGGTTTTGCCGGGATTGGATTGATTATCCAATTCGTCCTGTTCGGACGGTTGCTTGGTTGCATGTTCGTCGTCCACTGGTTTGCCCTGCTCAAACGCTGGGTCATTAGGGATGCTATCTTTGCCGAGGCGGGGCTTAGGGCGGCGCTTGCGTCGCCGTTTTGGTTGTTTATCGGCGGGATTATCCTTTGTCGCGCCCCGTTGTTCCTCGTCGTCGCTTCCTTTTGGGGTATCCACCATATACGCCGTGTGTTGGGGTGGTCTTCCAATTCGTCGAGGCGCTGGTTCTTGATCGTCTCGGCATCGCCGCCCATACCGCCGATGTCTTGAGTCATAGTCTAGCATGTCTGTTAGATCGCCGACAAGTGGCTACAAAGTGGGCGGTGGGTGGGCTTTGAATTTCTTCGTCGTCTCGCATCTCAACCATCTCGGCCGTAGTCCGCCAGGCTCTCCGGATAGCGAGAGATGTTTTAGCGAATTTAGGATGTCGCCAAGGGGTGAGTGTTGGAAGATGTCCGCAGCGGTGAACTCCATGATCGGTGCCCAATCAGATTCGATTAGCAGGGGCGCGGGAGGTTCGGAGTCCGGCAAGGAGTCCGGCGCCTCGGAGTCACAAGCTTTATATGGGACAGGGTCGGTATTCGGCTCCATCGTCGTGGGCGCTGCAGCCCCCGAGGCGGTGTCCAGCCACTAGTCCTTGATCTGCGCAATCGGTTCCGAACTAAAGGTCGGAGCGGATTCGTGCACGGCCTCCAAGGTACTGTCCGATGGCAGAGTTAGATCATGCTCATCATGACAGTGCGGCATGCTCGGCTGTGGCTCGGATCCATCGAAGATCAAGTCTCCGTGGATATCCGCCGTGAAGTTTAAGCTTCCAAATCTGACCTGACGGCCAGGGGCGTAGCTTTCGATCTGCTCCAGATGGCCAAGTGAATTAGCCCGCAGTGCAAAGCCGCCGAATACGAAGATCTGTCTGGGGAGAAAAGTCTCACCCTGGATGGCGTTGTTGATTGGGGAAGCCATCAAGCCTATCGGTGATGACATAGAGGAACTCTCAATGAAAGCACCAATGTCGGTGTCAAAACCGGTGGATCTCGGTAGGGGGTCCCGAACTGTGCGTCTAGGCAGATGGTAACATGAGACGAGGGACACGATGTTTTACCTGTGTTCGGGCCCTCTTGATGGAGGTAAAACCCACGCCCCGCTTGATTAATATTGATGATGTGTATTACAAGAGTGGATCTACCACGAGATCAAGGAGGCTAAACCCTAGAAGCTAGCCTATGGTATGATTGTTGTAATGGAGGTTATGTCCTACGGACTAAAGCCCTCCGGTTTATATAGACATCGGAGAGGGCTAGGGTTACACAGAGTCGGTTACAATGGTAGGAGATCTACATATCCGTATTGCCAAGCTTGCCTTCCACGCCAAGGAAATTCCCATCCGGACACGGGACGAAGTCTTCAATCTTGTATCTTCATAGTCTTGGAGTCTGGCAAACGATGATAGTCCGGCTGTCCGGACACCCCCTAGTCCAGGACTCCCTCAGAGGCTCTACATGGTGGTTCGTCGAGGATTCCTTTCATCCTTCAATTATTCTTCAAGATTTCTCTCGAAGTTATAAACCGCCAAGCTATACTCTAAAAATAAACATGATGCTCAACACATGTTTTGTTTTGAGGAGCTCAAGTATTCTTCATCTTGCATTCCAAAGTGCAATTCTTTCTACCTTATCTTTTGAGGTGGTGTTATGTCACTCTTGACAGTTTCCTTCACGTTTCATGAGTCATATGTTGTCAAGAATGAGGTATTTTAAATCCATCAATCTCTTTGTTGGAGTTATCTTGGGATATGTTTCACCTAAAGCCTTCCATTGGGAATGTTGCTATTTGTGGTGATTACGCATGACCCAAGCTCGCTCTTTATCCTCTTGGTGGAAGAAGTTTTCATCTCTTCCTTGATCTCAAACAAGCAATTGTTTTTCATTACTGGCAGAATTTCACCTCTTAGTCTTGGGATGTTTTCCATAAGCCCACTACAAGCTTGTGCTTCTCGTTGTTGATTTTCCAACAACTCCGTTCGGTTCTTCTTTGCAAGGATGCTTTCCAAGTTCACTTGTGGCAAAAGTTGTCATTTTCTTCTCCGTCCCTTTATCCCAACGGTCTAACTTCTTTTCTTTCATTATGGAGGCATTGTGATGTTGTGCTCTTCACCCATCACCTCGTTTGGTGAGGATCGTCTTCTTTTCTGCCTTATCCATTTAACCGAAGTGTTGTATCATCTCTTCAATATCTTTTCATCTCATCAAATTTTCTTCTCTTTTCTATCGGAGTGCTGTCCAAATTTTGTCATTCTTGTTCCTTGGCTATCTCATTATAACGAGGTGGTCATATTCTTTTCGTTCGTGAAGCTCTTATTTCCATGTCTTTCAACCTTCAAGTTCTCGTAATACTCCTTGTCCCTCTATTCTAACGGATTGTTTGCAATCTCGTTCATCTTTGTTGTTACTCTTTCTTGTAAATTGCTCAACCTCTCAAGGTTCGTGGATTCACTCGTTCGTCAAAGAAGCAACTTAGTTTTACCTATTATCTTCCTCTTCCTTTTCCCTCCGGTGCCATCCTAGATCTCGGGACGAGATCCTCTCGTAGTGGTGGAGTGTTGTAACGCCCCGGATACAACTTTACATATTCGTAACTCCAACTCTTGCCTTTTCTGGAGATGCGATATGATATTTTCCTTCATGGTTGGGTTTTTGTATTTTGTTTTGCATTTTGTTCTTGGCGTGCATCTCATCTCATAGCATCATGCGCATCGCATTGGCATGTTTTTATAAAAACTCGTAGCCGTTTGCAGTTGCCCTTTCCCCCTTGTCTTCGTCGACCTCCCTCAGACACCTCTTGCGTATGCCCGAAAACTGCTCCGAACCCGAGTCGGGCTATCGTGACCGATGAGTCCGGATCATCCTCAAACATCTATAAAACATCTCCATTTTCTTATTTGGACTCTCCTAGTCTATTTTTCTCGATCGTTCGATCATTATCGGAGGATCCGTTTTGCCCTAACCACCACATAGTATAAATAGCAGTGCAATCATCAGACAAACCCCTAATTTCTAGGGATCCTCCAAGCCGCCGCCGCCACTCCTCTTGTCTTCTTCCACCTCGGGTTCTTCCCAGATCAAAAAATCCACCTCGTCTTTAGCCACCCACCAACCAGAGCAGCGCCCGACCTTCTCTGTCCCATCCATTCCATTGATCCACTCCACCCACAACCGCAGCCGCCTTGCCTCATCGCTCGCCCGCATGCTCAAGGAAGCCCGAGGCCGTGCCTCCTCTTCTCTCCTCTGCTCGATCCCGAGTGGATCGTGAGCACCAGCGCCCCCGCCACCTTTGCTACCACGCCTTGTGGCGCATAACAAGAAGCAGGTCATGCCGCCGGCCTTTTGAAGGAAATATGCCCTAGAGTCAATAATAAAGTTATTATTTATTTCCTCATATCATGATAAATGTTTATTATTCATGCTAGAATTGTATTAACCGGAAACATGATACATGTGTGAATACATAGACAAACATATAGTCACTAGTATGCCTCTACTTGACTAGCTCATTAATCAAAGATGGTTATGTTTCCTAACCATAGACATGTGTTGTCATTTGATTAAATGGGATCACATCATTAGGAGAATGATGTGATTGACATGACCCATCCCGTTAGCTTAGCACTTGATCGTTTAGTATTCCGCTATTGCTTCCTTCATGACTTATACATGTTCTGTAACTATGAGAATTGTGTAACTCCTGTTTACGGAGGAACACTTTGGTACTACCAAACGCCACAACGAATCGGGTGATTATAAAGGAGTACTACAGGTGTCTCCGAAGGTACTTGTTGGGTTAGCATAATTCGAGATTAGGATTTGTCACTCCGATTGTCGGAGAGGTATCTCTGGGCCCTCTCGGTAATGCTCATCACCTAAGCCTTGCAAGCATGTAACTAATGAGTTAGTTATGAGATGAAGTATTATAGAACGAGTAAAGAGACTTGTCGGTAACGATATTGAACTAGGTATTGGATACGGACGATCGAATCCCGGACAAGTAACATACCGATGACAAAGGGAACAACGTATGTTGTTGTGCGGTTTGGCCGATAAAGATCTTCGTAGAATATGTAGGAACCAATATGGGCATCCAGGTCCCGCTATTAGTTATTGACCAGAGACGTGTCTCAGTCATGTCTACATCGTTCTCGAACCGTAGGGTCCGCACGCTTAAGGTTTCGATGACAATTATATTATGAGTTTATGTATTTTGATGTACCGAAGTTTGTTCGAGTCCGGATATGATCACGGACATGACGAGGAGTCTCGAAATGGTCGAGACATAAAGATTGATATATTGACGGATATATTTGGACACCGAAAGGTTCCGGAGAGTTTGGGAATATACCGAGCTCCGGGAGGTTACCGGAACCCCCCGGTAAGTATATGGGCCTTATTGGGCCCAAGTAGGAGGAAGGGAGAAGGAGCAAGGGAGGGGGGCGCGCCCCCCCAAGCCCAATCCGATTGGGGAGGGGGCCGCCCCTTCCTTTCTCCTTCCCCCTCTTCCTTCCTACTACTAGTACTCCTTCCTCCCCCCTCCAAATTGGATTAGGAAAAAGAGGGGAAACCTACTTGGGCCCCCTCCCTATGGCGCGCCCCCCTTGGGCCGGCCACCTCCTCCCTCCCTCCTTTATATACGGGGGTAGGGGGCACCCTAGACACACAAGTTGATCATTGATCATTCCTTAGCCGTGCAAGGTGCCCCTCCACGATATTACACCTCGGTCATATTGTAGCGGTGCTTAGGCGAAGCCCGCGACAGAGAACATCAAGATCGCCACCACGCTGTCAGGTCGACGGAACTCCCCTCGGCGCCTCTCATTGGATTGGAGATCGAGGGTGCGCCATCGAGCTGTACGCTGCGTGTGAAGAACTCGGAGGTGCCGAAGTAACGGTGCTTGGATCGGTCGGGCCGGGAGGACGTACGACTACTTCCTCTATGTTGCGTCAACGCTTCCACTTCGGTCTACGAGGGTACGTAGACAACACTCTCCCCTCGTTGCTATATCATCACCATGATCTTGCGTGTGCATAGGAATTTTTTTGAAATTACTACGTTCCCCAACACCTTTTCCCGCTCCTTTCCTTTCTTCCTCCTCTCTCTGTCTGTCTCACCTCTGTCTCTCTCACTCAGTTCTGGACCAGGGGCCTCGCCATGGATCTCCAACCGCCGGCAAGACCTGGCCTCGTCGGATCCACCTCCCACCGCCTGAATCAGCCTCCCCTCGACCTCGCGACCTCCCCGCCTGTGCCATGGATCCGCACCCAGCCTTCCTTCTCTCGTCGTTCCTCGGCGTCGAACCTTCCCAACCTCGCTGGAGCCCTGCAGGTCGCCGACCCTGCCTCTCCTTCCTTCGGTCCTCCTCTGTGTTCTCTCGCTCGCCTCTCTCTCGACTGCTCTCTCTATCTTTGCTGCAGCTAGCCGCCATGACCACCGATGGGAGATGCATCCCCTGCTTCTGCGTGTGAAGCGCGTGGGGACGACGACGGATCCAGCGAGCGCCCTCCTCGTCTTGCCGGGTCTGAACCCAGGCGCCTCCCCGCGCTGCCGTTTCTCGCCCACCGCTCCGCCCAGCTGCCGCCGTCCTGCTTCTTCTTGGCGAGAGCCACGCCTCTGCCCCGTCCTGTTCGAGCGAACGAGAGGACCGGCGCTCCCCTCGTTGACTTGGTCCTGCGCCAGCGCGGACGAGTGCCACGTCGCCCGCGCGCGCCCTCCTCTGCCTCGGCTTCGCCGTGGGCCACCAGATCCGCCGGCCTGCTGCTTCCTCCTCCACCGACTGGGCCTTGGCCCATGGTGAGCAGCCCAGCCGCCTCAGTGCACTGTTCAATTCGGCCCGATGTGTTTTTTTTCAGCTGCGAATTTAGACATATCCAGTGATTTACAGTTTTGCAGAAAAACCCTCAAACATCATGCATTTAATAACTCACAAATGGTGCATCGGATTAAAATGAATTATATATGTAAAATGCTTAGAATCTCATCTAGTTTCATAATACGCTGCTTGCATCCATGTTTAAAAGGCTGTTTGTTTAAATTTGCTCATATGCCATGTTAAAATGGTTTATTCCCTAACTAAATAACCGTAGCTTGGTTTTAAATGTTCTTTATATGTAAATGGGGTGGAAAAATGCCTAGTTTAACATGGTCCACTTTATTTTCCTGTTTAACAACTTTAAAATATGTTTTAGGGCAGAATAGTAGCAAATCCATAAATATGCATATGGGTTTTTTTCTGGAATTGTTGTTTGTTGTTCCGGCCTCATTTAAACTTGACTAGATAGTTAGTTTACTTTTGATTCACCCCTTGCCATGTTTAACAACATTTAATATTGATGAGTAGCATAACTGAGAGAGAACTAAATAATTGATGTGGTGTTTTGTCAATATGCAACTCGTTGCATATTGAGCTTCACTTAACTTGTGGTATTGTTTGTTGCACTTTGCCATGCCATGCCTCATTAAACCGGTCATGCATCATACTTGTGTGTGCATCATGCCATGATTATGCTTGGGTGTTTACCATGTTGTTTGCTTCTTTCCGGTTTGCTTCTCTCGTTAGCTTCGGTTTCGTTCCGGAGTTGTGAGGATTCATTCGTCTACGCTTGGTTCATCTTCATGGCTTCATCTTCTTCATGGACTCGTTCTTCTTCCTAGCGGGATTTCAGGCAAGATAACCGCTACCATGGATCTCACTACTATCATTGCTATGCTAGTTGCTTCGTTCTAACGCTTTGCTGCGCTACCTATCATTTTCTCTTCAAGCCTCCCAAATTGCCATGAACCTCTAACCTTTGACACCCTTCCTAGCAAACCGTTGTTTGGCTGTGTTACCGCTTTGCTCAGCCCTATTATAGCGTTGCCAGTTGCAGGTGAAGTTGAAGATTTCTCCATGGTGGACATGATTTTGGTTGGGATATCACAATATCTCTTATATTATTAATGCATCTATATATTTGGTAAAGGGTGGAAGGCTCGGCCTTATGCCTGGTGTTTTGTTCCACTCTTGCCGCCCTAGTTTCCGTCATACCGGTGTTATGTTCCCGTATTTTGCATTCCTTATGCGGTCGGGTGATTTATGGGACCCCCTTGACAGTTCGCTTTGAATAATACTCCTCCAGCAAGGCCCAACCTAGGTTTTACCATTTGCCTCACCACCACCTACTTTTCCCTTGGGAGTCGCTCTCTCGAGGGTCATCTTTATTCAGGCCCCCCGGGCCAATGCTTGTCTAACTGTTGGTTCAAACTAGAGCCACTTGCAGCACCACCTCGGGGAAACTTGAGGTCTGGTTTTAGTTGTACATAGTGTTCATCCGGTGTTGCCCTGAGAAAAAGATATGTGCAGCTCCTATCGGGATGTCGGCGCATCGGGCGGTCTTGCTGGTCTTGTTTTACCATTGTCGAAATGTCTTGTAAACCGGGATTCCGAGACTGATCGGGTCTTCCTGGGAGAAGGAGTATCCTTCGTTGATCGCGAGAGCTTATCATGGGCTAAGTTGGGACACCCCTGCAGGGTATAGACTTTCGAGAGCCGTGCCCGCGGTTATGTGGCAGATGGGAATTTGTTAATGTCCGGTTGTAGATAACTTGACACCAGATCCGAATTAAAACGCATCAACCGTGTGTGTAGCCGTGATGGTCTCTTCTCGGCGGAGTCCGGGAAGTGAACACAGTTTTTGGGTTATGTTTGACATAAGTAGGAGTTCAGGATCACCTCTTGATCATTGCTAGCTTCACGGCCGTTCCTTTGCTCCTCTTCTCGCTCTCATTTGCGTATGTTAGCCACCATATCATGCTTAGCCGCTGCTGCAACCTCACCACTTTACCCCTCCTTTCCCTTTAAGCTTTGCTATTTGCTAGTCTTGATACCCATGGTAATGGGATTGCTGAGTCCTCGTGGCTCACAGATTACTACAACAACAGTTGCAGGTACAGGTTATGCGATGATCATGGCGAGAGCGATGTTTGCTTGTTTTGGAGTTCTTCTTACGCTTCTTCTTCGATCGGGGATAGGTTCCGTGTCGGCAGCTGGGCTAGCAGGGTGGATGTCGTTTGAGTTTCTGTTTGTGTTTCATCCGTAGTCGGATGTTGATCTTATGTATGATGTATTGATGTATTCGTGTGGCATTGTATGCCTTATGTATGTATCCCCATCTACTATGTAATGTTGATGTAATGATATCCACCTTGCAAAAGCGTTTCAATATGCGGTTCTATCCTTGGTGGGACCTTTGAGTCTCTTTAGGATAGTATCACATATTGGGCGTGACATGCACGCTTGCGCTCCTTCTTGGGGATATGGGTGGCGTATATCATGTTCACCGTTTTGACTTGGGGGGGGGGGATTTCTTTTGTCCCCCTATGTTCGGTGGTCAGGGCTCCTCGTCATCGTCATTGCTTTGCGACCCTTTCTCCTTATTCTCGGCATTTAACTTGCCGGCGTGTTTGAAAACCCAACATTCTCTGTTGGTATGATTGGTTGTTTTGTCAGGAGTGTCATGGATTTGGCATGGCCGATCGAGTATGCGGTCCAGACTGGACGGGCCCGGATTGTTTCTCTTAAATGGCTTCTTCCGCTGACCGGACTTGGAGCCACCGAATCCGGCATTGACCGCCGTGTCATCGATGCTATCACCGTTGTTTCGACACTTATGTCTATTGCGTCGGGGCTCGCCCTTGTTGTTTCTGGCTTCAGAAGTGCCAGGTTCGCTTGTGTTGTTGTTGCTACGGGCTAGCCAACTGTCTTTGCCCGCACAGAAGCGGGTCATGAGTGCCGTAAGGGCTGACATGGACTTCAGTTTTTCCTGGCTGAGGTGTCTAGCCAGCCATTCGTTGCGGATGCTGTGCTTAAAGGCCGCTAGGGCTTCAGCGTCCGGATAGTCGATGATCTAGTTCTTTTCAGTAAGGAACCGGGTCCAGAATTTCCTGGCTGACTCTCCGGGCTGTTGGATTATATGACTTAGGTCATCGGCATCCGGAGGTCGGACATATGTGCCTTGGAAGTTGTCGAGGAAGGCGCCCTCCAATTCCTCCCAGCCGCTAATGGAGTTTTCAGGCAGACTGTTTAACTAGTATCTAGCTAGTTCCTTGAGTTTGAGCGGGAGGTATTTGATGGCGTGAAGATCATCGCCGCGGGCCATATGAATGTGGAGAAGCAAATCCTCAATCCACACCGCGGGGTCTGTTCTGCCATCATATGATTCGATGTTTACGGGTTGAAACCTTTCTGGGAAATCATGTCCCATTACTTCGTCAGTGAAGCAGAAGGGGTGTACGGCGCCTCTATATCAGGACAAGTCGTGACGTAGTTCGGATGGAGCTCGTATGCGGTTTTCGGCCCGGACGTGGTTATGTTTCTCACATTCTGCCAGATGGCCGTCGTTGCGCGTCGAGGCGTGCCCCCATGATCCATAGATTGATCTTGTCTGACCTGCTTGCTTTTCCAAATCGCGTCCCAGGTCATGTGTATATCCCGGAGCTGTTGTATTTTTGTTTGTTCGGCGAGGTAGTGTGGGCTGGTATTCGGCTTGAGGTGCTGCTTTGTCCCAGCCACGTGGTGGTCTGTCAGCCGTATTGTACCTTGGTAGGGCGGGCTCCAGCGCCTCGTCGTCAAACTATGGTAAAAGTTTGCGCTTCGGGTAGCTTTTGGTTGGGCGCTCGAGGCCATATTCCTCGGCTGCCAGGACGTCAGTCCATCTTTCATTGAGCAGATCCTGATCAGCTTGAAGCTGTTGCTGATTCTTTTTCAGCCTTCTTGAAGTGGCAATTAGCTGACGCTTAAAGCGTTCTTGTTCGGCGGGCTCTTCAGGCACGATGAAATCTTTGTCACCGAGGCTAACCTTGTCCTCGGAGAGCGGAAGGTAGTTTCTATCCTCTGAGTCTTCGTTCATGGCCCGTTCGCTAGGGCTGACTCGCCCATCATCCTGTTCCTCCTGTTCGGAGGTTGGCTCAATGGGGTCTTCATTGTTTTCGGCACCGTCCGAAGTGTTGTCCTCTTCTGTGGCGGCGTTGATGTTTTTACTACGGCGTGGCTTAGAGCGGCGCCGCTGATGTCGGCGCTTCGGCTATATCTCAAGAGGCTTGTCCTCGACTGGATTTTCATTGTCGCCGTTATTTTCTTTGGGTGTATCCACCATGTATATGTCGTACGAGGAGGTGGCCGTCCAATGCCCTGTAGGCAGTGGTTCTGATCCTCTCCGGCATCGTCGTCCATACCGTCGATGTCTTCGGGGTCATAGTCAAGCATGTCGGTTAAGTCGTCGACAGTGGCTATAAAGTGGGTGGTGGGTGGGGAACAAATTTTCTTCATCATCCACTTCCCATTCGAGCCGGACATAGTTCGGCCAAGAATCCCCTGACAGGGAGAGAGATTTCAATGAATTTAACACATCGCCAAAAGGCGAGTGCTGGAAGATATCCGCGAAGCTGAACTCCAAGACCAGCGCCCAATTAGGTTCAATGGACGCAGATGCACGCGGTCCGTAATCCATGGCCGGAGACGAGTCCGGGGTTCCGGTGACACAAGCCCCTGTTGACGCTGGGTCTGTGTGCGGTTCGAGCGCTGTTGAGTCTGTGGTCTCTGTGGCTGGGTTAAGCTTCCCGTCCTTGGACGACACAGTCCGCTCTGGCTCTAGGGCCATGGCGGTCACAGGTGCTATATCATGCGTGTGGCCCGATGACATATCTAGGTCATATTCATCATAGTGGCCGGGGACAGCCGTCATGGGCTCGAATCCGTCGAAGATCAAGTCTCCGCGGACATCGGCCACAAAATTCAGCCTTCCAAATCTGACCTGATGGCCAGGGGCGTAGCTATCGATCTTCTCTAGATGGCCAAGCGAGTTGGCCCGCGGTGCGAAGCCGCCGAATACGAAGATCTGTCCGGGGAGGAAGGTCTCCCTTTGGACTGCATTGTTGTAGATGATTGATGGAGCCATCAAACCTATCTTGGACGACAGAGAGGAACTCTCAATGGAAGCACTAACGTCGGTGTCAAAACCGGCGGATCTCGGGTAGGGGGTCCCGAACTATGCGTCTAAGGCTAATGGTAACAGGAGGCGGGGGACATGATGTTTACCCAGGTTCGGGCCCTCTCTATGGAGGTAATACCCTACTTCCTGCTTGATTGATCTTGATGAATATGAGTATACAAGAGTTGATCTACCACGAAATCGTAATGGCTAAACCCTAGAAGTTTAGCCTATTAGATTAGGATTATTGTGACTAAACCCTAGAAGTCTAAACCCTCCGGTTTATATAGACACTGGAGGAGCTAGGGTTGTACAAAGTCGGTTACAGAGAAAGGAATCTTCATATCCGAATCACCAAGCTTGCCTTCCACGCCAAGAAGAGTCCCATCCGGACACGAGGCGAAGTCTTCTATCTTGTATCTTCATAGTCCAACAGTCCAGCCAAAGATATAGTCCTGCTGTCCGAGGACCCCTTAGTCCAGGACTCCCTCAGTCGTCACACTTGAAAAAAAGGACAGTCCCGTTACGTTCATTGACTTACCGTAATCCATATGTCGTATCCATCTCTCTGCTACCCCTTCTTGCGCCACGTCTTTCTCTCTTTCTCAAGGCGAATAGTGTAAAACCATCACATTCTTGGTTAGGATTATAAAACACCACCCCATTTGTGGTTCGATGTATAATGCAGCCTACTGGGGTGTAATCTTTCTATTACGAAACACTAGTGAGACAATTAGCTCAATTTAAATGAGATTTTGATCGGTCGTCCCTACTAGGCCACGTGGGAGGGGGAAGACCGCTGTCACGCCCAAGATGCGACCCTATCCTAAAGGAACTCGAAGGTCCCACCAAGGATAGAAGCGCATCTTGAAGACGCTTTTGCAAGGTGGATATCATTACATCAACATTACATAATAGTGGGGATACATCCAATACATACAATGTCGCATGAATACAACAATACAACATACAAGAACAACATCCGACTACGGATGAATCATAAACAGAAACTCAAACAATATCCACCCTGCTAGCCCAGGCTGCCGACCTGGAACCTATCCCCTAATCGAAGAAGAAGCAGAAGAAGAACTCAACGCAAGCAAGTATCGCTCTCGCGTCATGATCATCGCATAACCTGTACCTGCAACTATTGTTGTAGTAATCTGTGAGCCACGAGGACTCAGCAATCCCATTACCATGGGTATCAAGACTAGCAAAGCTTAATAGGAAAGGAAGGGGTAAAGTGGTGAGGTTGCAGCAGCGGCTAAGCAAGTATGGTGGCTAACATATGCAAATGAGAGCGAGAAGAGAAACAAAGGAATGGTCGTGAAGTTAGCAATGATCAAGAGGTGATCCTAAACTCCTACTTACGTCAAACATAACACAGAAACCGTGTTCACTTCCCGGACTCCGCCGAGAAGAGACCATCACGGCTACACACATGGTTGATGCGTTTTAATTCGCATCAGGTGTCAAGTTATCTACAACCGGACATTAACAAATTCCCATCTGCCACATAACCGCGGGCACGACTCTCGAAAGTTTATACCCTGTAGGGGTGTCCCAACTTAGCCCATGACAAGCTCTCGCGATCAACGAAGAATAGACCTTCTCCCGGAAGACCCGATCGATCTCGGAATCCCGGTTTACAAGACATTTCGACAATGGTAAAACAAGACCAGCAAAGCCACCCGATGCGCCGACAATCCCGATAGGAGCTGCACATATCTCGTTCTCAAGGCAACACCGGATAAGCGAAGCGTACAGGTACCGACGAATCCAAGTTGCCAAGGAATGGTGCCGCACGGTGCTCTAGTTTGGACCAACACTTAGACAAGCATTGGCCCGGGGGGCTATAATAAAGATGACCCTCGGGTTGGCCGACCCAAGGGAAAGGGATAGGTGGTGGTGAGGCAAATGGTAAAACCAAGGTTGGGCCTTGCTGGACAAGTTTTATTCAAAGCGAACTGTCAGGGGGGTCCCATAAATCACCCGACCGCGTTAGGAACGCAAAATCCGGGAACATAACACCGGTATGACGGAAACTAGGGCGGCAAGATTGGAACAAAACACCAGGCATAAGGCCGAGCCTTCCACCCTTTACCAAATATATAGATGCATTAATAATATAAAAGAGATATTGTGATATCCCAACCAAAATCCTGTCTACCATGGAGAAATCTTCAACTTCACCTGCAACTAGCAACGCTATAAGAGGGCTGAGCAAAGCAGTAACATAGCCAATCAATGGTTTGCTAGGAATGGTGTCAAAGGTTAGAGGTTCATGGCAATTTGGGAGGCTTGAAGAGCAAAAGATAGGTAACGCAGCATAGCGATAGAACGAAGCAACTAGCATAGCAATGATAGTAGTGAGATCCAGGGTAGCGGTCATCTTGCCTGAAATCTCGCAAGGAAGAAGAATGAGTCCATGAAGAAGATGAAGCCACGAAGACGAACCACACGTAGACAAACGCATCCTCACGATCGCAACGAAACGGGAACTATCGAGAAGAAGCACACAACATGGTAAACACACCACACATGGACAAGACATGATGCACAACAAGCATGATGCATGACAAAACTACATGAAGCTACTCATGGCAAGAGATGATGCAAACAAGAACAACACATCAAGGCTAGTTTAAATGAGGCCGGGAACAACATATAACAATTCCGGTAAGTCTTCATATGCATATTTCGAAATTGGTCCAGAACTGAATAAACCTTATGTTCAAGTTGTTAAACAGCAAGTTAAAGATCTCCAAGATGATCTACACGAAATTCTAGTCAAGTTACATATAAAGTTCATTAGATTCGGAGCTACGGCCTAGAAGATATGAGCAAAACAAGTTAAACATGGCATTGGTGAAAAATGCATACAAACATCAAGCAAACACCTCAAAACAAGGATGCAACATGATAATATGAAACTACATGCAAAATCAAGCAAGTTTAATATAGAGCACACTCAAAACGGAGCAACGGTGCAACACACACACACTATACAAGTCATAGCAACAATCTGTCCATAACAGCAACTAGGCATCTTGCAAGCATCAAAACAATAAGCTACAGCATCCCAACATAATAACAAAAGGCGTGGGCATGAAGTACAGATAAAGCATAACAACACATGAACATTGAGCTATCTCCAGAAATCACTAGAACATGCTCCAAAACACATGGTAAGATTGCAAATAATAACAGTTTCAAACTTTAGCAGAAATAACATCAGGTTGCAATGTTTAGAGCAAGCAAACAACATGTTACAGGAACATATCATGGCACACAAAGGCATGGCATGAGTCTACTAATAGCATAGATCAAAAGTCCCTTACTGACCAAGAGTCAAAAAGGATCAGAAAATATGATGGCACCCACGTAAACATGGCAAGTTATATTACAGATTCATACATGGCAGGAACAACAATAAGTAGGCATGTTGGTGAGCTTGAACCACTCACCACAGAGAAATACATGGCATGTCCAGGCAACCCACAGTAAGAAGGCATGTTTATGAAGCTAATCATGTCAATAGCAAGGTCATAGGATTCATGGATCACTAGGAAAACACATGGAAACAACTGAACTTAATGTAAACAGGCTGACAGCAACATTATCAAGCAAATTTGGAGCAAGATATGAACAATCTACAGCAAGCTATAAATGCAACCAGGGGCATGGATGGATAGGTCATAACATGTAGATCAAAACATGTTTATAGAGCATCTCCAGATTATGCATAGAATGATTAGTGGCAACATGTTTACATAGCATCACGAAATAACAGATTCAGCCTAGCAAAACAGCAACAATAAGTACACTACTTAACAAGCTCGATTCACTCACCACAAGTCATTGCATGACAAGATAAGCATAGCATCATCAAGAAGACATGTTTGTGAAACAAACCAAGGCAAGAACAAGTCCATAGCATGCAAGGATCAACTATAGCAAGCTTGGCCATATTGAATAACATGTAAACAATCTGCCAGGAAACATTTTGAAGCAAAAGTAGAGCACTCAAATGACATGCTAGACTACTCCACAATTGCAACCAAGGGCAGGGATGGATAGACAACAACCATATGTTCAAAACACCCTTACTGAAGTATCTCAAAATATGCATGGATATCTCTGAGCATCAAGTTAACATGGCATCAAAATAACAAATTGAACAGGACTAAAATCAGCAATATCACGAAGCCTAGTTTGCATGCTTGTGCTAGTCACCACATTGATCACAAAAATACATGGCATACACCCCTGGAAAGATGGCATGGCATAGATCAAAACACATGAAGACATCAACCTCATAGGATGCACACATCAATCATGGCAAAAATGACAAATGAGCAAGTTATAACAGTTTTAGTAGATTAACATCAACATGCACTCTTCCAACAGCATTTCGGGCATCAAGATAAGCTCAAATGAAAATGATGCAATGTAATGAAATGAAGTACTCGTCGAGACGAACAATTTGACATATTACACGCACGAATCGAAGCTACGGATGCAGAGATACCGCATGATGAACATGGCATGATAATGTCAAATATTCGGGACTTGGTGGAAAACGGGTCAACCTCTGGGTCTGCACGGATATCGATCCACGCCGGAGTTAGCCGGAGAACACGCCGGAGTTGACGGGGATGATGCCGGGGAGGCGGATTCGGGCCGGATCTCGCCGGATCCGGCCGGATCCGGGCGCGGGGAGGCGGAGGAGGTCGGGCGACGCGCCGGAGGCGGAAGGTCGCCGAGGGCGGCGCGCCCGTGGGTCGGCGGACGGCGGCGAGGGCGCTGGTCGCTGGCGCGGGCGACGCGGTCGACGGGGCAGGGCTGCCGGGCGCGGCGGAGGCCGAGGGAGGCGCTACGGGAAGCGGCAGGGCAAGCGTCTTGAGGCGCTTCGGCGGAGGGCGGGCCTGCTGGGCGGCACTGGTGGCGGCGCGGGCGACGAAGCGGCCGGGCGGAAGAGCGGCGTGACGCAGCGGCGGCGGCGGCGGCGCGGGCTGCAAGGCTGCTTTGCTGGTTGCAACCTTGGCCGTGGCGGAGGAGAGACGGCGGCGCCACATGGCAGCGCGGGGTTGGCGGGGCGTGGCGTCGGAGGACATGTCCGGCCGTCGCGGACGCGTCCGGTGGCGGCGGAAGGCGATTTTAGGGTTTCGTCTGCGAAATCATCCGCGAAATTCTGGGGAGGGGCTAGTTTTATAGGTAGAGGGAGCTAGGAGAGTCCAAATGAGGAGCGGTTTTCGGCCACGCGATCGTGATCGAACGACCGAGAGCATGGAGGGGAGTTTGCTGGGTTTTGTGCCACTTTGGAAGGGGTGTTGGGCTGTAACTCAAAGAGGGCTTTGCGGTCACCCGGTTAACCGTTGGAGTATCAAACGACCTCCAAATGACACGAACCTTGACAGGCGGTCTACCGGTGCTATACCAAGGCCGCTTGGCAAACCTAGGGCCATTCCGAGAACGTTTAACACCCACTCACAACGAGAGACAAAAGGGGAACGCCGGAGGGCATAGGAGTGTCGGATTGCAAAACGGACAACGGGGAAAAAGCTCGGATGCATGAGACGAACATGTATGCAAAATGAAATGCACATGATGACATGATATGAAATGCATATGATGACATGGCAAAGTGCAACACGCAAGCAAATGACATGGCAAAGACGGCGAATAACTGGGAAACACCTGGCGCAACGAATCCGGGGCGTTACAACACTCCTCCACTAACAAGAGATCTCGTCCCGAGATCTTAGGACCGAGACGGAAGGGAAAAGGGATGAGGTGAAGCAAGAACTCAAGAGAAGAAGCAAAGAATCGAGAGCACTTGAGAAGAAGAGAGGAACGACGAGAATGACGAGAGTCGAAAGCTCACGGAATCAGATAGACTATGAAACGACTCGTTCTAACCGGAGTGGTTAGAATGAAAAAAGAAACGAATAAGACTGAAAGGATTCAGGCAGCACTCCGGCCGAAAATGGAAGGATTAGAACACGCGCTTGAGAGGATGGAATGATACTTGATGAAGACATGACACAAAACCTCCGGAAAGAATTGAAACAATGGAATGAAATGAACGGATGAGAAAACAACATCTTCCACCATGAATGAGTTCAATAGCATCCTTAGAAGAAGGTTAGAATGGAGTTGTTGAGAAAATCAACAACGAAAGAATAAGCTTGTTGTGGACTTATGGAAAACATCTCGAAATTATGAGGTGATCTCCGACCACAAGTGGAAATGATTGTATAGCTGAGAAGAACGAAGAAATTCAAAACTCCACTTCAAAAGAGTACAGAGAATTAAATGCACTTCGAGATGCGAGAAGAAAATATACTTGAACTCCACCAACAAAATCTTGATGAACACTTGAAGAATGAATTAGATCATGAAGAACCACCATGAAGAACTCCGGTGACAAAAGGATGATGAGATCGAATGAAGGAAGAAAGAATAAGATTAAAGCTTACGGTGATTTAGATGGAGGTTCCGACGAGATGGCCGAGGAAATAGAACTCCGGAAAAAGAAAGATGAAAACACTTGGGACTAGAATTTATTCAACAAGAACAAACTCCGAAGGAAGGGATTACTCACTTGGAGGAAATAAGAATAAGATTTATTGTATGCTTATCCTTCATCAAATTTAATTGATGACAAGCGGATTTGGCATGCAACTTATTCCCCTTGAAAAGGATTGAGGAGTGGCATATCACAAACTTGAGAAGGTCTTCATGAACCACCGGTAGGATTGAAAAGAACGAATGGATTAAAAGATAATCAAGGAAAAAGAATCTTGAACGAACCACCGTAAGAATTCGAAAATAACTGACGAAAGAGAATGAATCACCGGGTAGAATTCGAAGAACCAATATGCTAGAGGGAATTTAGATGCAAAAGAACGAAGAGATCGCGAACTGATTGAAGAATACTTGAACGAAGCACCGGAAGAATATTGAGACGAACGAAGGGGCACGGATACAGAACAATTGGAGAACGAATCTGAAAACTTAGAATGAAGAAATCTTCCGAAAAGATGACCTCCGGATGATCGAGAGGGAAAGCAACTCCTGAAATACTCCGGATGGATGAAAAGAATAACTGACAAATGGAATAATTCGCGAGGATAACTTGAAGCTAGAACCACGAATCTCCGGGGGAATGGACAAGATTTAGAGGAAAAACTCTTCTTCGATCTTCAAAAGACGACGAGGAACGCCACCCAAATTACTGAGATACTCTGGGAGAATGAAAAGCAAAGATGTTGAGCCAACAATTAACTGATTTGAATGAGATCTTAGAAAAGCATCTGACTGATGAAATCATACTTACGTCAGACTTGAAAAGAGATAAGAATGGCTCCGGAATAATTAGAAGAGTCAGATAAGATCCTGGGAAAAGACCTGTGGGTTATGGCCCACTAAGAGAAAAACACCGTTGGAAAGGGTTGTTGAAGAGATAGATGATGCACCGGAACAATTGAAATATTTGAATGAGGTGCTAACCTCGAATTAATTGGAACATAGACGAATCTCCTGAGATGTCTTGAACACTCCGGAAGGGTAAACTGGCGAGAGGCGAACGAGCGAGGAAAACACTTAAGCCGAGGGAAAGAATGTGATCAACCCGAAAAAACTAGAATTGAATCCACCGGAGAAGAAAGGGATGAAGAATGACGAACGAGACAAGAATTCACCGGTTGAGATAATTTACGAAAGACTGAAGAGGTTCCGCGCGAATGAAATAGATGGTCGAGAGAGAGTCAGACTCCGGGAAGAAAAAGGGTGGGAGGGCGGGAAAAACACAGGCAACTGGAAGGGAAAACCGACGAATAACTTGAAGAGAAAACACCGGTTGAAATAATTGAGTAAAGAAAGCAAAGACTTCACACGAGTAGGATGGATACTCGATTACGGACTCTAGTTCCGAGATGAAAAAGGGAGGGCGGGTGGGAAAAACAAGGACAACTGAGGATTGAACTTGGAAACGAAGAACAGGCTCGAGTCAACTTGACGAGAAATGCACCGGATAAAAGAGGATGGACAACTCACGAAAATAACCACGTGATCCTAAGGAAAAATTTGAACGGGAAGAGGAGTAATTCAAAACACCTACGTCAAGATTCCTCACCAGAGTGACGAAGGGGCAGAGGAGTAAAAACAATTCCTACTCTCCGATATAACTAGACTCCGAAAACAGTTTTCTTCTAGACTCAACAACGGCCAAACTACACAATCAATCAAGGGGGACTCCTAAGGTCGGTCGAGGCTCTGATACCAACTTGTCACGCCCAAGATGCGACCCTATCCTAAAGGAACTCGAAGGTCCCACCAAGGATAGAAGCGCATCTTGAAGACGCTTTTGCAAGGTGGATATCATTACATCAACATTACATAATAGTGGGGATACATCCAATACAGACAATGTCACATTAATACAACAATACAACATACAAGAACAACATCCGACTACGGATGAATCATAAAAGAAACTCAAACAATATCCACCGCTAGCCAGGCTGCCGACCGAACCTATCCCCGATCGAAGAAGAAGCGGAAGAAGAACTCAACGCAAGCAAGTATCGCTCTCGCGTCATGATCATCGCATAACCTGTACCTGCAACTGTTGTTGTAGTAATCTGTGAGCCACGAGGACTCAGCAATCCCATTACCATGGGTATCAAGACTAGCAAAGCTTAATAGGAAAGGAAGGGGTAAAGTGGTGAGGTTGCAGCAGCGGCTAAGCATGATATGGTGGCTAACATACGCAAATGAGAGCGAGAAGAGGAGCAAAGGAATGGTCATGAAGTTAGCAATGATCAAGAGGTGATCCTGAACTCCTACTTACGTCAAACATAACACAGAAACCGTGTTCACTTCCCGGACTCCGCCGAGAAGAGACCATCACGGCTACACACACGGTTGATGCGTTTTAATTCGGATCAGGTGTCAAGTTATCTACAACCGGACATTAACAAATTCCCATCTGCCACATAACCGCGGGCACGGCTCTCAAAAGTTTATACCCTGCAGGGGTGTCCCAACTTAGCCCATGACAAGCTCTCGTGATCAACGAAGGAATAGACCTTCTCCGGGAAGACCCGATCAGTCTCGGAATCCGGTTTACAAGACATTTCGACAATGGTAAAACAAGGCCAGCAAAGCCGCCCGATCGCCGACAATCCCGATAGGAGCTGCACATATCTCGTTCTCGTGGCAACATCGGATAAGCGAAGCGTCTGGTACAAACGAATCCAAGTTGCCAAGGAATGGTCCCAAGACGGTGCTCTAGTTTGGACCAACACTTAGACAAGCATTGGCCGGGGGCTATAATAAAGATGACCCTCGGGTTGGTGACCCAAGGAAAGGGATAGGTGGTGGTGAGGCCAATGGTAAAACCAAGGTTGGGCCTTCTGGACAAGTTTTATTCAAAGCGAACTGTTAGGGGGTCCCATAAATCACCCGACCGCGTTAGGAGCATAAAATCCGGGAACATAACACGGTATGACGGAAACTAGGGCGGCAAGATTGGAACAAAACACAGGCATAAGGCCGAGCCTTCCACCCTTTACCAAATATATAGATGCATTAATAATATAAAAGAGATATTGTGATATCCCAACCAAAATCCTGTCTACCATGGAGAAATCTTCAACTTCACCTGCAACTAGCAACGCTATAAGAGGGCTGAGCAAAGCGGTAACATAGCCAATCAATGGTTTGCTAGGAATGGTGTCAAAGGTTAGAGGTTCATGGCAATTTGGGAGGCTTGAAGAGCAAAAGATAGGTAACGCAGCATAGCGATAGAACGAAGCAACTAGCATAGCAATGGTAGTAGTGAGATCCAGGGTAGCGGTCATCTTGCCTGAAATCCCGCAAGGAAGAAGAACGAGTCCATGAAGAATATGAATCCACGAAGACGAACCACACGTAGACGAACGCATCCTCACGATCGCAACGAAACGGGAACTATCGAGAAGAAGCATACAACATGGTAAACACACCACACATGGACAAGACATGATGCACAACAAGCATGATGCATGACAAAACTACATGAAGCTACTCATGGCAAGAGATGATGCAAATAAGAACAACACATCAAGGCAAGTTTAAATGAGACCGGGAACAACATATAACAATTCCGGTAAGTCCTCATATGCATATTTCAAAATTGGTCCAGAACTGAATACACCTTATGTTCAAGTTGTTAAACAGCAAGTTAAAGATCACCAAGATGATCTACATGAAATTCTAGTCAAGTTACATATAAAGTTCATTAGATTCGGAGCTACGGCCTAGAAGATATGAGCAAAACAAGTTAAACATGGCATTGGTGCAAAATGCATACAAACATCAAGCAAACACCTCAAAACAAGGATGCAACATGATAATATGAAACTACATGCAAAATCAAGAAAGTTTCATATAGAGCACACTCAAAACGGAGCAACGGTGCAACACACACACTATACAAGTCATAGCAACAATCTGTCCATAACAACAACTAGGCATGTTGCAAGCATCAAAACAATAAGCTACAGCATCCCAACATAATAACAAAAGGCGTGGGCATGAAGTACAGATAAAGCATATCAAAACATGAACACTGAGCTATCTCCAGAAATCACTAGAACATGCTCCAAAACACATGGTAAGATTGCAAATAATAACAGTTTCAGACTTTAGCAGAAATAACATCAGGTTGCAATGTTTAGAGCAAGCAAACAACATGTTACAGGAACATATCATGGCACACAAAGGCATGGCATGAATCTACTAATAGCATAGATCAAAAGTCCCTTACTGACCAAGAGTCAAAAAGGATCAGAAAATATGATGGCACCCACGTAAACATGGCAAGTTATATTACAGATTCATACATGGCAGGAACAACAATAAGTAGGCATGTTGGTGAGCTTGAACCACTCACCACAGAGAAATACATGGCATGTCCAGGCAACCCACAGTAAGAAGGCATGTTTATGAAGCTAAGCATGTCAATAGCAAGGTCATAGGATTCATGGATCACTAGGAAAACACATGGAAACAACTGAACTTAATGTAAACAGGCTGACAGCAACATTATCAAGCAAATTTGGAGCAAGATATGAACAATCTACAGGAAGCTAAAAATGCAACCAGGGGCATGGATGGATAGGTCATAACATGTAGATCAAAACATGTTTATAGAGCATCTCCAGATTATGCATAGAATGATTAGTGGCAACATGTTTACATAGCATCACGAAATAATGATTGACCTAGCAAAACAACAACAACAAGTACACTACTTAACAAGCTCGATTCACTCACCACAAGTCATTGCATGACAAGATAAGCATAGCATCATCAAGAAGACATGTTTGTGAAACAAACCATGGCAAGAACAAGTCCATAGCATGCTAGGATCAACTATAGCAAGCTTGGCCATATTGAATAACATGTAAACAATCTGCCAGTAAACATTTTGAAGAAAAAGTAGAGCACTCAAATGACATGCTAGACTACTCCACAATTGCAACCAAGGGCAGGGATGGATAGACAACAACCATATGTTCAAAACACCCTTACTGAAGTATCTCAAAATATGCATGGATCTCTCAGTAGCATCAAGTTAACATGGCATCAAAATAACAATGAGATGGGGACTAAACTCAGCAATATCACGAAGCCTAGTTTGCATGCTTGTGCTAGTCACCACATTGATCACAAAAATACATGGCATACGCCTGGAAAGATGGCATGGCATAGATCAAAACACATGAAGACATCAACCTCATAGGATGCACACATCAATCATGGCAAAAATGACAAATGAGCAAGTTATAACAGCCAAATGATTAACATCAACATGCACTTTTCCAACAGCATTTCGGGCATCAAGATGAGCTCAAATGAAAATGATGCAATGTAATGAAATGAAGTACTCGTCGAGGCGAACAATTTGACATATTACACGCACGAATCGGAGCTACGGATGCAGAGATACAGCATGATGAACATGGCATGATAATGTCAAATATTCAGGACTTGGTGGAAAACGGGTCAACCTCTGGGTCTGCACGGATATCGATGCACGCCGGAGTTAGCCGGAGAACACGTCGGAGTTGACGAGGATGATGCCGGGGAGGCGGATCCAGGCCGGATCTCGCCGGATCCGGCCGTATCCGGGCGCGGGGAGGCGGAGGAGGTCGGGGCGGCGCGGCCGAGGCGGAAAATCGCCGGAGGGCGGCGCTACGCCGGCGGGTTAGTGGACGCGGCAGCGCATGGGTCACATGCGCGGGCGACGCGCGAGTCGACGGGCAGGGCCGCCGGCGCCAGGCGGAGGCCGAGGGAGGCGCTGGCGGCGGCAGGGGCAGCGCGCGAGGCGCCTGGCAGCGGAGGGCGGCGGCGCGCAGGCACGACACCAGCGGCGGCGGCGGCGACGAGTGGCCGGGCGGCGGAGAGGCAGCGGCGGCCGGCGGCGGGCGGTGCTGGGCTGCTGGGCTGCCTTGGTTTCGCTGGCCGCGGCGGAGGAGAGAGAGCGGCGCCACGTGGCAGCGTGGGGTTGGCGAAGCGCGGCGGCGTGGACATGTCCGGCCGTCGCGACGCGTTCGGTGGCGGCAGAGGGCGATTTTAGGGTTTCGTCTGCGAATCATCCGCGAAATTCGGGGGAGGGGCTAGTTTTATAGGTAGAGGGAGCTAGGAGAGTCCGAATGAGGAGCGGTTTTCGGACACGCGATCATGATCGAACGACCGAGAGCATGGAGGGGAGTTTGCTGGGTTTTGGGCCACTTTGGAAGGGGTGTTGGGCTGCAACTCAAAGAGGGCTTTGCGGTCACCCGGTTAACCGTTGGAGTATCAAACGACCTCCAAATGACACGAAACTTGACAGGCGGTCTATCGGTGCTATACCGAGGCCGCTTGGCAAACCTCGGGCCATTCCGAGAACGTTTAACACCCACTCTAGCGAGAGACAAAGGGGAGCGCGGAGGGCATAGGAGTGTCGGATTGCAAAACGGACAACGGGGAAAAAGCTCGGATGCATGAGACGAACATGTGTGCAAAATGAAATGCACATGATGACATGATATGAAATGCATATGATGACATGGCAAAGTGCAACACGCAAGCAAATGACATGGCAAAGACGGCGAATAACTGGGAAACACCTGGCGCAACGAATCCGGGGCGTTACAACCGCGCGGGGTGACGATCGTTAACCAGCTCGGGTAGGTGCGGCCGTTTCAGTCCCCCCCCTTGCGCACGCTCACTCTCTCCTTTATAACTCCTCCCTCCTCTCATCTCGCTCCATGGCGGCGGCGAAACTCTACGACGGCATCGACTCAATCACAGTGGAGGTACCAGCAGCAAGGGTAACGACTACTCGGAGGTGGAAAACTAGATTGGGAGCGTGAGATCAGTAGAAAAGCTACGCCCATGGTCTCTGCCATAGGGCGACATTGGTTGTGTCCCATACGATGGTGCCCAATCTTACGCAAGGCCATCATTGGGGCCTCCCGCTTAAGCGGTGTCGAGTAAGCTCTCTAGTTTTTCCTTGAACCGCTCGGCCCAATAGCTACATCCTCCAAAGGACAACCCTCCTACCCCCTCCCAACTGTCACTATTAGTTCGAATTGTTCGTAAACCCCACCTTGGTCTATAATCAAGGGGAGAAGTGGGAGATGTCCATCGCCTCGTCGGTGTGAATAACATGACCCCGCCGTTAAACCTCATATACTCTCCAAGTCCTCTCTCTCTCCTGTTTCTCCACCGATCTCGGTGAGCCCCTGCCCACTTGTTGCAGCTATCGCCACCGCTGCAGCCACTCCATTAGCCGTCGGGCCGCTCCTCCCTTGTTCTTCAAGTCAAACTTTGACCATCTATATTACTAAGAAAATACGAAGTACATGATACAACACCAAAATACTACTCCCTCCGACTGTTGCTGATTTAATACAAAGTATTATATTTGTATTGGAATGAGGTTTTCATGATATAAACTTATATGCCATATAAATTAAATTATACTTATTAGTTAAAATTGATTAAAATTTGACCCAAAATACGAAGCCGTAACAAATCCGGGCGGCGGATGTAGCATACTGAGCCGCCGGTTGATTTCCTGTGTTCCACTGCTTCCTTTCCGCTTTGGTGTTTGCACCTTCCAATCCATGCCAATGCCAATATGTGCACCTGGAATGCTCGTAGTCACACACTCACAGCACGAGCCACCCTACGTGGTGAGCCTCGCTCGCTAGTAATTTTCTTTACAAATAATGCACAGCAGAGCGGTCCATGCATAATCATCATTAGACTAAGCTTGGTTTACTTTGATTGCACGTGCTTTCTGCCATCATCATTAGTTGATTGACTCATGATTAGCGCATGCATGCGCGCTTCATCCCAACGGAGCGATCCATGCATATGTGCAGTTCCAGCATGATATGGGTTGCAGATCATTGGACGGTAGCCGTGCGTTTGCTATTTCGCATCCGAAATGATCACAGATAAACCTCGTAGGGTCTCTCCGCTTCGCGAGATTGCACAGAGCTATGCGGTACCAGCAAAAAAAATGCTTCGCAGATCTTCGATGGCAATTTAAATACGTAATAATCCTGCAAATTGTTTGTTTGTTGTTGGTCTTAGTTGGTACAACAACGAAAATGAGACTTTCTTTCTTCTTCTTTTTTGCGAGGAAAGAGTGAATATATTAGCTAGCAATAGAGAAGAGACTTTCTTTCTTCAAATGGCAAGCAAAAAACTCGTAAGATTTCAGTTGTTAAAATCGGGATGTGCACTCCCCTTGGCAACTGCCAAGATTGGGGGAGGTGCCCCGGTATCGTATCACCAGCACACTCCTATCTTTATCGTTTTTCTTAGTTCAATCCTTTTCGTTTTATCTTGATCTAGTAGAATAAAGTTTTAGTATGATCTAGCTTTGAGTTTTGTTTTGATCTCTATCTATATAATCGAGTCCGTGAGTTATATATAATAAAGAGTAGTTTTGAGTTGAGGGCTTTGCTATCTTGCTATGATCTTGAGGGAATTAAAGAAAGAACAAAAAGAAATAAAAAGTTCATATTGATCTTATGGAGAGTAATGACTTCACATATAAAGAGTATGATGAATAAAAGTTGTTGAGAGTTGACAAACATAGTTTTGGTCATCGTTGCAATTAATAGGAAGTAATAAAGAAAGATAGGTTTTCACATATAAATAGACTATCTTGGACATCTTTTATGATTGTGAGCACTCATTAAAATATGACATGCTAAAAAGTTGATGTTGGACAAGGAAGACAACGTAATGGGTTATGTTTTCTTATATCTGAATAAGTTATATTGTCATGGATCATCCAACATGTTGAGCTTGCCTTTCCCCCCTCATGATAGCCAAATTCTTTGCACCAAGTAGAGATACTACTTGTGCTTCCAAACATCCCTAAACCCAGTTTTGCCATGAGAGTCCAGCATACCTACCTATGGATTGAGTAAGATCCTTCAAGTAAGTTGTCATCGGTGCAAGCAATAAAAATTGCTCTCTAAATATGTATGATCTATTAGTATGAATAAAATAAGCTTTATACAATCTTGTGATATGGAAGAAATAAAAGCGACGGGCTGCATAATAAAGGTCCCTATCACAAGTGGCAATATAAAGTGACGTTCTTTTGCATTAAGATTTTGTGCATCCAACCATAAAAGCACAAGACAACCTATGCTTCCCTCTGCGAAGGGCCTATCTTTTATTTTTACCTTCTACCTTCATACAAGAGTCATGGTGATCTTCACCTTTCCTTTTTACACTTTTATCAACGATAAAAGTATTATTGTTGACATTACCCTTGAGGTAAAAGGTTGGGAGGCGAGACTATAAGCCCCTATCTTTCTCTGTGTCTGATTGAAACTTTGTACCCATAAATATCGCATGAGTGTTAGCAATTGTGAAAGACTAAATGATAGTTGAGTATGTGGACTTCCTAAGAAGCTCTTATATTGACTCTTTCCGATGTTATGATAAATTGCAATTGCTTCAATCACTGAGATCATTGTTTGTTAGTTTTCAATGAAGTTTCTGATTCATACTTTACATTGTGAATGGATTGTTACTTTAGCATAAGAAATCATATGACAATATATGTTGCTGTTCTAAAGATGATCATGCATGATGCCCTCATGTCCGTATTTTATTTTATCGACACCTCTATCTCCAAACATGTGGACATATTTTCTCGATATCGACTTTCGCTTGAGGACAAGCGAGGTCTAAGCTTGGGGGAGTTGATACATCCATTTTGCATCATGCTTTTATATCAATATTTATTGCATTGTGGGCTGTTACTACACATTATATCACAATACTTATGTCGTTCCTCTCTGATTTTATAAGGTTTACATGAAGAGAGAGAATGTCGGCGGCTGGAATTCTGGACTGGAAAAGGAGCGAATATTAGAGACCTATTCTGCACAACTCCAAAAGTCCTAAAACTCCACCAAGATCAGTTTTGGAATATATTACAAATATTGGGCGAAGAAAGCACTAGAGGGGGGGGCACCAGTCATCCACGAGGGTGGAGGGCGCGCCCATACCCTCTTGGGCCCGCCCCCTGCCTCGTGGGCCCCCTGACAGGCCCCCAATGTCCATCTTCTGCTATATGGTGTCTTTTGCCCTGGAAAAAATCATAAGGAAGCTTTCGGGGTGAAGCCTTGCCGTCTCAAGCGGAACACAGGCGAGACCAATCTAGGGCTCCATGAGCTGTTCTCTGGGAAACATCCTCCGGAGGGGGAAATCACCGCCATCGTCATCACCATCGATCCTCTCATTGAGAGGGGGTCAATCTCCATCAACATCTTCACCAACACCATCTCCTCTCAAACCCTAGTTCATCTCTTGTATCCGATCTTTGTCTCAAAACCTCAGATTGGTACCTGTGGGTTGCTAGTAGTGTTGATTACTCCTTGTAGTTGATGCTAGTTGGTTTATTTGGTGGAAGATCATATGTTCAGATCCTTAATGCTTATTAATACTCCTCTAATTATGAACATGAATATGCTTTGTGAGTAGTTACGTTTGTTCCTGAGAACATGGGAGAACTCTTGTTATAAGTAATCATGTGAATTTGGTATTCGTTCGATATTTTGATGAGATGTATGTTCTCTCTCCTCTAGTGGTGTTATGTAAACGTCGACTACATGACACTTCACCATGATTTGGGCCTAGGGGAAGGCGTTGGGAAGTAATAAGTAGATGATGGGTTGCTAGAGTGACAGAAGCTTAAACCCTAGTTTATGTGTTGCTTCGTAAGGGGCTGATTTGGATCCATATGTTTCATGCTATGGTTAGGTTTACCTTAATTCTTCTTTCGTAGTTGCGGATCCTTGCGAGAGGGTTTAATCATAAGTGGGAGGCTTGTCCAAGTAAGGACAGCACCCAAGCACCGGTCCACCCACATATCAAATTATCAAAGTAACGAACGTGAATCATATGAGCATGGTGAAAACTAGCTTGATGACAATTCCCATGTGTCCTCGGCAGTGCTTTGCTTTATATAAGAGTTCGCCCAGGATTGTCCTTTGCTACAAAAGGATTGGGCCACCTTGCTGCACCTTAGTTACTTTTGTTACTTGTTACCCATTACGAATTACCTTATCACAAAACTCTCGGTTACTGATAATTTCAGTGCTTGCAGAGAATACCTTACTGAAAACCGCTTGTCATTTCCTTCTGCTCCTTGTTGGATTCGACACTCTTACTTAACGAAAGGACTATGATAGATCCCCTATACTTGTGGGTCATCAGCCACTAGGGTGGAAATAAATACTTCATGACGTTGATTGATGATTCCACTAGATAGTCATGTGTATCTTCTGAAATCAAAAGATGAGGCTTTAAATTTCTTCAAAAACTATAAAGCTGAAGCAGAGAACCAACTTGATCAAAAAATTAAACGACTTTGGTCTGATCGTGGTGGAGAGTATTTTTCCAATGAATTTGATTTGTTCTATGCGAAACATGGTATAATCCATGAGATGACGCCTCCCTACTCACCTCAGTCAAATGGGGTAGCCGAAAGAAAGAACCGAACTCTAATTGATTTGGTTAACGCCATGTTAGACGCATTGGGTCTCTCCAAGGCATGGTGGGGGGAAGCACTAATGACTGCATGTCATGTCCTAAACCGAGTTCCCACAAAGCATAAGACTATGACTCCATTTGAGGAATTGGAAAGGAAAAGACTGAAACTCTCCTACCTACGTACTTGGGGTTGTTTGGCGAAAGTGAATATACCAATTCCCAAGAAGCGCAAGCTGGGACCAAAAACTGTAGATTGTGTTTTTCTGGGCTATGCTTTTCATAGCATTGGCTATAATTTTTTATAATAATATCTGAGGTATCCGACATGCATGTTGGTACGATTAGGAGTCGAATGATGCAACTTTCTTTGAGGACATATTTCCTATGAAGGATATGTCTAGTTCATCAAATCAGGAGATACCTACTCCATCTAGTGAGGAATTCATTGTAATTTCTGAACACACCATTGCGATGGAACACATTGAGAATCCTGTTGAGGATCACAATGAAACTCCTGCAAGGAGTAATAGACCGAGGACCACAAAGTCCTTTGGTGATGATTTCATTGCGTATCTCATGGATGACACACCCAAGACTATTTCAGAAGCCTATGCATCTTCTGATGCTGACTACTGAAAGGCAGATTTCCGCAGTGAGATGGATTCCATCTTAGCTAACTGAACTTGGGAAATCACTGACCGTCCTTATGGGTGCAAACCTGTAGGATGTAAATGGGTGTTCAAGAAAAAGCTTAGGCCTGATGGTACGATTGAAAAGTACAAGGCACAACTTGTGGCCAAGAATTACACCCAGAAAGAGGGTGAATATTACTTTGATACTTACTCACATGTGGCTAGACTAACCACTATTCGGGTGCTACTATCACTAGCTTCCTCACACGGTCTTCTCATTCATCAAATGGAAGTTAAGACGGCTTTCCTCAATGGAGAGTTGAAGGAGGAAATCTACATGGATCAGCCAGATGGTTTTGTAGTACCTGGTCAGGAAGGAAAGGTGTGCAAGTTATTAAAGTCTTTATATGGCCTTAAACAAGCTCCTAAGGAGTGGCATGAGAAGTTCGAAAGAACATTAACTGCTGCAGGCTTTGTAGTAAACGATGGTGACAAGTGTGTGTATTATGGCCATGGTGGGGGTGAATGAGTTATTCTTTGTTTTTATGTCGATGACTCGTACTGATCCTTGGAACCAAACTTGATCTAATCAAGGAGGTTAAGGATTTCTTATCTCGCTATTTTGAGATGAAGGATCTAGGAGTAGCTGATGTTATCTTAAACATCAAGCTGTTGAGAGATGAGAATGCTGGGATTACACTGCTTCAGTCCCACTATGTGGAAAATATCTTGAGTCGCTTTGGGTATAGCGACTGCATGCCTTCTCCAACTCCATATGATTCTAGTGTGTTGCTTCGAGAGAATCGACGGATTGCTAGAGATCAACTGAGGTATTCTCAGATTATTGGCTCGCTTATGTATTTGGCGAGTGCCACAAGGCCTGACATCTCTTTTGCTGTGAGCAAACTGAGTCGGTTTGTGTCAAAACCGGGAGATGATCATTGGAATGCGCTTGAGAGAGTCATGCGCTATTTGAAAGGCACTGTGAGCTATGGGATTCACTACACCGGGTATCCGAGGGTAATGGAGGGTTATAGTGACCAAACTGGATATCTGATGCTGATGAGATTAAGGCCACAAGTGGTTGTGTTTTTACACTTGGTGGTGGCGCTGTTTCCTGGAAGTCTTGTAAGCAGACCATCTTAACAAGGTCAACTATGGAGGTAGAACTCACAGCATTAGACATTGCCACTATTGAAGTAGAGTGGCTTCGTGAGCTCTTGATGGACTTACCTATGGTTGAAAAACCAATACCCCCTATCCTGATGAACTATGATAATCAAATTGTTATCATCAAGATAAAAAGTTCTAAGATTAATATGAAGTCCTCAAGGCATGTGAAGAGGAGACTAAAATCTGTCGGAAAATTGAGGAACTCCAGAGTTATTAAGTTGGATTATATTCGAACATTGAAAAACTTGGCAGATCCCTTCACAAAGGGTTTATCACGTAATGTGATAGATAATGCATCGATGGAGATGAGTTTGAGACCCACCGCATGAGTTGTCCATAGTGGTAACCCACTCTATGTGATCGGAGATCCCGTGAAGTAGACGTGGGAGACAAGTTGTTGGTCTGCTGAGAGGAGAGTATCCCTATTTTAATTATCCCACTATGTGAAGATGCAATACTCTCCTGATCTGCATGGCAGGTTGATAGTTATCTTAATGTGTTCCAAGTGGCTTATTTGAGTAAGCAGAGATGTTGTCCTGCACAGCATCTCCTGAGGAACACACCTATATGAATTCGACTATTAACGTCGCAGTCTGTGAGAATTAGGTGTTCCGTAATAAATTCATGAAAGGCCCTGGAGTATGACGTATACACTCCACCCACGGGGAACCCTTGCGGCAGCCCAGTATTGGTCAAGAATTTGTGTGAAACTAGTCTCGCAGAAAACTTGTAGTTCAAGGCATAGTCCACTATTCAAGTTGTGATCTAGTGTAGCATAAAACTCTAAGTGGAAGTTCAACTTCACAGTCTCCACTAAGCACTGGTATATAAACAATGTTTTGGAACTAAATGATGAGATGTGCCAATGAGATTTTGTGGGGGATTGTTGGAACTTACTAGTAGGCCTTTGGCCCAAAGCCCAACTAAAATTTTGAGTTCCTCTTGGTCCATTCATGCATAGCTAGTGAGTGATATGAGTGGGACTAAAGTTTAGTCCCACCTCGGAAGTTGAGTGAGACTTGCACCTCTTTATAAGGTGAGCTCTTCTACCATTTGTATGAGCATGAGAAGAAGAGACCTACACGCGCGCTCCTCCTCACTCACCTCGCCACGCCACGCCACAGCTTGTCACGACGCATCGCGGGTTGCGGGAATGAGCCGAGCTGAGAACAAAGTTATGCACGTTGTCTATATTTTTGGTGCTCGGAAAAAATTAATAAGTCATTAATTAAATTAATGGACGCGTTAATTACTCGGCCATTTCCGATTCTTTTGGATCATGGGACTGTTACCCGGACATGGGGTTTTTCTCCACAACCTACCTGGCCCGCATTATATAGTTAGGCAGACGCCTACCCTAGCCGCCGCCGCATCGTATGGTTTTGCACCACCGTTTCAGATCATTGTGCCACCACACAAGTCTTCTTCATCCCTCCTTTCGGCATGCACCGAGAAGGGACAACAGGCCTCCAGAACCCCGCCTCTCGTGATCCTGTACGGGGGAGGGGAGATCACGCTTTTAGGGAGCGCATTCGCGCGACTGCTGGCAGCGACGACGTCGCCAACCACAACTTCTTCCCCGACCTCAGCAACCTCCTCATCAACGACATGGGCGACAACATCAACACCGGCGGTCCTACTCCCGCTGCACCGTATGTGATCTTGTCCTCCTTGTTCGAGATCTTTCTAGGATTCTTAATTCTAGTCTGTGCCCTAGATATGATATTTTCATCTACTATGCTAGTCCGCATGATTAGTTTAGTCTCTGTTCTTGCTGTAATGATTTATTCAGTGCTTATTCAGATTAAATCTCATAGTAATTTGCTCATATATTCAACACGTAGTTCTGGTCGGTGTGGGGGTCGAGCGGGGCCACCCTCGTGCTCCATGCCTTGGTCTTGGACGAGTAGAGCAGGAGTCGTACTCGCGGGCACGACCACCGTCAACGTACTTTCGCTAAAGCCGACGGCCACCACGTAGCCCCCGCCGCCACAGGGCAGGATGTCGGGCGCCTTGAGGCGATTGAAGCGGCGACTCGTCGACGGCGTCGGTGGGAGAAGCTCGAGCAAGGAGGGGTCCCGCGGCCTGCCCGCAACCTGTACACGAAATAATGCCCCGACCGTGACCGGTTCCTGATCAAGGTGATGTGGAGAAGCGCGATGTCGCCCCCGGCACCGACCACGAAGGAGTCGTTCTCGAAGACCAAGGCTTCATTCTACACGCAGCGGCAGTGGACGACGAAGGAGGAGACTTCCGGGCTTCCGGCGGGTTGAGGAGCCGGAAGGACACCTCCACTTCCACGTCCACCTCTGGCAGGGCTTTCGCGGTAGAAACCAGGGCTGTGGCGGAGGCCAAGCTCTACCAGCGGTACTTGCCGCATCTCGTCACGGTGTCGAGGAGGATCCAGTCAGGGGAGCTGCTTCCGCTGGTGGCTTCATCATGGACAATCGGCGTGGCCATGGGCAACAAGTATCGGGGGGATTAGGGGACTCTTCTCAGATTTCTATTTCTTTGAGACCTTAAAATAAATAGAGGTCGTGACTAGGGTGCCAAACATTGGATCTGTCCCGTGTTTGCATTGGAGTTCTTGACCTATCTCAAACCGACTGGGTGTACTGGATATCGGTTTGGTAGTATATGTATACTGCACATATGCCCGTGCATTGCATCGGGAAAAAAAATAGTATGCATTTAAAGTTAATGAGAATTATATGTGCAAGCAAAACCTTGTGCGCACGTGAAAAAGGAATATTTAGCTTCTCGGTTTCGCCGGTTGTGAAGTAATAAATCCGCTATTTTTCCATTCATTGATCGAGAGCATTTACGAGTTTTGTTACGTCATCATACATCAGAGAATGCCCATGAATTATTCAATCCACTTTCCCTTTCAATAGAGGAGATTTTAAGATATGAAGTTTCTGAATATTGCAGGAAACATGAACCATTTTTTAAATCTCAAACAGTTTTTTAAAAATTATGTACACTTTAAGAAAAACGTGAACAAAATTTGAAACAGGAACATCTTTGAAAATTCACAAACATTTTTTCAAAACACTAGCTTTTTTATAAAAACATGAACTTTATTTGAATTTGTGAACATTTTTTTAGAATGGGAAAACTTGTTAAAATTCATAACATTTTTCAAAAATGCGTAACTTTTAATATTATTTTGAATTGTGAAAATTTCATTAAAACAAGAATAATTTTTGAATTTGGACATATTTTTAAAATTGTCATTTTCTTTTAGAAATCTAAAACAATTTTGAAAAACAATAAAAGTTTTTGAAAAATGGGAAACTTTTTTCCAGTTGTGAATATTTTTTAAACTAGCAAAAAAACTTTGGAATTCTGAACATTTTCTATAATTTGATTTTTTTTTTGAAATTCCAGACGTTTTTTGAGAATTTCCAATTTATGAAATAAATTTTATAAGAAAAATAAACTTGGAAGTGAGAAAAGCGATAGGGGAAGGAGAATAAAAATAGAAATAGAACACAGAAACAAAAAAACTGGGCCACCCCATTATTGGTTGTCCTGTGCGAAGCTCTGACTATCTGACTATTTGTTCGGAAAATAGAATTTTTACAGCTGTGTGGGCAGAAAAATAAGTCGGCTGGCTTCATTGGGCCACAACATGTGGGCCACGTACAAAATTCTGAAAAAAGTCTTTTTTTCCAGCAGACGGACGCATAAGAATTTAGTACCACCTCGGATAGAAAAAAAATCTTTTCGGCTGTGAATGGATGAATTTTTTTTTGACAAAACGCAACTTACTTTATTAGTACTAGCACATATGCCCGTGCCTTGAAATAGGAGAAAAAAATATGTATTTAAAGTTAGTGAGAATTATATGTGCAAGCAAAATCCTCTGTGCACGTGAAAAAGGAACATTTAGCTTCTGGGTTTCGTCGGGTGTAAAGTAATCAATCACTATTTTTCCATTCATTGATCGAGGGCATTCAAGAGTTTTGTTACGTCATTGTACGTTAGAGAAGGCCCATGAATTATTCAATCTACTTTTCCTTTCAATCGAGGAGATTTTTTAATGTATGAAGTTTTTGAATATTGTAGGAAACATGTACCTTTTCTAAATCCTGAGAAAATTATGTACACTACCAGAAAAACACGAAAAAAATTTGAAACAGAAACCTCTTTTAAAATTATATAAAAAAATTGAAAACACCAACCTTCTTTTATAAAAACATGAACATTATTTGAATTTGTGAACATTTTTTAAGAATGGGAACATGTGTTGAAAATTCATAACATTTTTGGAAAATGTTAAGTTTTAATATTATTTTGAATTGTGACAATTTCACTAAAACAAGAATATTTTTTGAATTTAGAGCATTCTTTAAAATGCCATTTTCTTTTTAGAAATTTTGAACAATTTTGAAAAAAAAATTTAAAATGGGAAACTTTTTCCAAGTTCCGAATATTTTTCAAAATAGCAACAAAAAGTTGGAGTTCTGAACATTTTCTATAATTTTATTTTTTTTCTTTTTAAATTCTGAACGTTTTTTTAAAATAGGGGAAGGAGAACAAAAATAGAAGTTAAACACGGAAAGAAAGAAAACTGGGCCAGTTCATTATTGGTTGTCCTGTGCGAGGCTCCGACTATTTAACGCTCCATGCGGAAAATAGAATATCCCAAGCTGCGTGAGCAGAAAAATGAGTGGGCTGGATTCACTGTGCCAAAGCACGTGGCCCATGTACGAAATTATGGAAAAGCCTTTTTTTCTCTAGGAGACGAACGTAGAAGAATTTAGTACCACCTCGGATAGCAAAAATTCAAAAAAAGGGTAAGATAGCGAGAAGAATTTGGTACCACCTCGGATATGCCCGTGCGTTGCAATGGGAAAAATAATTTTTTTTATGAGAAGCAAGGGGAAAGATAATTTATGTGTCATCCAAAAAAGGGTCTCCACAATGATAGGCGACAGGGCAAGGAGTTATGGTCTTCTCGATAGCGATGTTTGACACGCGAAATCTTGATAGTGGTGGGGTTGGTCGCTGTGCTGGCGAGCACCCAATTCATGCCCTCTTTCCTCCAGGTCCGCCTCCATCTCGGGGTTGCACGGCGACCTTCGGGACACGATTGCTTCGGCCACTCTCTCCTACAACGGCGTAACCGGGTGGATTATTAATTGCAGCGCATAAATCTTGTTTCATTCACATAATCAGCATGAATGTTCCTTCTTTATGAGGGTTTATTCTCTTTGATTTTTTTAGTGCTCAAGTGCCCATAATTTTGCTCTAATTAAAGCCAAACAACATATTCTCTTTTATTGGCACGTGCCCACAATTTTTTTTTCATTTATAGTCAACCAACATAGAACGAATGCACACCCCTAACCAATGGCTGACACGAATATTGAAGAAAATACTATAGCGTCAGATTAGAAGAAAAGAATTGATTTTTTAATATTACAAAAATGAATTGGCGAATATTCTTGGGAACATGAACAATTTTATAAATCCTGAACAATTTTCATAAAATGTGAAAATATTTTTTTGAAAATTCTAATATTTTTGGAAAAACACAAAAATTTAGAAACATCAATAGTTTTTGAAATTCACAATCAATATTTTGAAAGCATGAAAATTTTATAAAAATACAATTGTTTTAAAAAATCGATTATTTAAAGGGATGGCATTCAAAGCAATTTTGAAAATGAATTCTTAGACGCAAACATTATTTTGGATTTGTGTACATTTCACCAAAAAAGAATATTTTCAAATATGGATTCTTAGGCGCCTTGTGTGAAGCAGCAACTATTTACCGCTCCATGCGATAAATAAGGGCATCAAAACTGCATGGTCAATAATAAATGGGTTGGCTTCCTTGGGGCGGGCCGCGCACGACCCAATTATGGTATTCTAGACATTTTTACTTTTGTAGCGGATAGATGCACAAACATTTAGCACCACCTCGGATATTAAAAAATATTTTTTAAACAATGAACGGATGAAAAAATTGAAGAAACGCACCTTGCTTTATTAGTAGGTAATAGAGGTGTAGATAGCATAAGTGAAGCAATTTCTCTAAATTATTAGGAAACTAATCAAACTATATTTCAAACTGCAAACATCAGTTTGGTAGTATATCTCTACTCATAAGGGAGGAGTACATTGTCGTTTCGTCTCGTTCGTTTCGTACCCCATCCATCAAAGTCTTCCCATCCCCTCGATCCCCCACGCAGCGACAAAAGCAGTCCTTCCCATCCCCTCGATCCCCACGCACTAAAAAAAGAAGAAAATTAACCAAGAAACGGAAATGAAGGATAGACATCAATCCCTTCCTGTCTCCCATTCTCTTTCCTTTCCCAGCTCTAGGGAAATTGATTGAGGAGGATGAGAGGCCTCTGATCATGGATCCTCTATGATTTGGACCTCCTCGCCCCCTTTGACGCCGTCGTTGACCGATACACCCAGGTGCTTCAGAAGACCCAGCGCCGCGAGGACGACGACATCCCTACTGTGCTACATGGTGGCCGCTGTCGGTGTCAAAACCGGCGGATCTCGGGTAGGGGGTCCCGATCTGTGCGTCTAAGGCTGATGGTAACAGGAGGCAAGGGACAAGATGTTTTACCCAGGTTCGGGCCCTCTCGATGGAGGTAAAACCCTACTTCCTGCTTGATTGATCTTGATGATATGAGTATTACAAGAGTTGATCTACCACGAGATCGTAGAGGATAAACCCTAAAAGCTAGCCTATGATGATTATGATTGTTCATCTACGGACTAAACCCTCCGGTTTATATAGACACCGGAGGAGGCTAGGGTTACACAGAGTCGGTTTCAAAGAAGGAGATCTAATATCCGAATCGCCAAGCTTGTCTTCCACGCAAAGGAGAGTCCCATCCGGACACGGGACGAAGTCTTGAGTCTTATATCTTCACGGTCCAACAGTCCGGCCAATGCATATAGTCCGGCTGTCCGGATACCCCCTTATCCAGGGCTCCCTCGGTAGCCCCTGAACCAGGCTTCAATGACGATGAGTCTGGCGCGCAGTTTGTCTTCGGCATTGCAAGGCGGGTTCCATCTCTGAATACTCCAAAATAGATTAAGGATTGTGTCCGGCTTTGTGAGATAATTTCCGCACACCACCGTAGAGAGCATAACACTTTACAAATCCAATCTGCTGACAAATTTTTTTATGGTGTGCCCTAATGCCGCGGCCTGGCCTAATAAGAACTGGTTTTTCTCGGCCTGCCTCGACACGTGTTGTGAGGCGGTTTTATTGGCACACCTTGTCGAAGCAGAGATCGTGTTCACCTTATTGCGGGATCCTCCATCAATGTAGGCATGGGCAACCCCACGACGCCTGTTGGTATGACTCCGTGTTTTTAGGCAAGTCCCAAGCGGTTACGCTGAGGACGCTTGATATTCACCCCCTTTATAGAGGGGCCGAGGCCTATCCCTCTTTCCTACTACGCTTGCGCCTTTCCGCATCTCGAGTTCCAACACCTGAAGCCCAAGCTTAGGCACTTCAGATCTTCAATCATGTCCGGATCCAACCTTCAAGGCCAGTGGACAGAGGAGGACATTGCGAAGCTTAGGGAGGTCAGATATCTGACAGCCGACATCAAGCACAGGCTTCCTGTTCCAGGGCAGGTCATCCCTACTCCCAAGCCCAACGAGAGTGTTGTATTTGTTTCTCATTTCCTCCGTGGCTTAGGCTTAACCCTTGATCCCTTTGTGAGAGGGCTCATGTTCTACTACGGGCTAGATTTTCATGATCTAGCTCTGGACTCCATCCTTCACATCTCGTCGTTCATCGTCGTGTGCGAAGCCTTCCTCCACATCACCCCGCACTTCGGCTTATGGCTCAAGACCTTCAATGTGAAGCCGAAGATGATTGAGGGGCGACACGCGGAGTGTGGAGGTGCTGCAATAAGCAGGAATGCCGACGCCCCATGGCCAAAGGGCTTCTTCCCGGAGGTGTCCTATCTATGGCAGCGGAGGTGGTTTTACATCATGGCTCCCAGAGGCACAAAGTGGGTGGCTGCCCCCAACTTCCGTTAGGGCCCTCCGCCTCAACTGGCGTCATGGGCCAATGTGGGACTGGATTGGGGGCCTGCTAATGACGTAACAACATTGCAGAGCTGCATTCGGGAGCTTCTTGAGAGGGACATTAGTCTTGTTAGTGTAATTCAGGTAATGCTAGTCTGACGGATCTTGCCGTGCAAACGTCGGCCTCTTCGGATGTGAGAGTTCAACCCAGAAGGTCCGCGGACTATTCTACACTTCTTCGGCATGACGCTCGAAGGGATGTGTAAGTTATTCTTTGGACCACAAGTAAAGTGTCCGGACACCACCGAGGATGCGGGCCTGAGCTGCAACCGCCCAGATACCCAAGTAAGTAACCCAGAAACCGAACACTTCGTTTATATTTATCATAACATTGTTCTGAAAACCATCCGCGACCAGGAATGGCTCAGCAAGGCGGAGAGAATCAGGTGTCTGGCACCGCTTCCTGAAGGCTCGCCTAGTCCTGCCATAGCTAGGATGCTTAGTCATGTGCTAAGTCAAGTGCCCTCAGGGAAAGATGAAGGGAAGAACAGAGAAGCAGAGCTTCACACATTGCACATCCAAACCGTGGGAATTACTACCTCCACGAAGGAGGATAGTCGAGGAGGGGAATCTACGGTCTCCTCCCCCCGCGGGAAGAAGAGGGCCGCCTCCGAAGACTTGGAGACGGAGGTGCCTAGACAAGGGAAGAAAACTTCACCAGGGGGCCCTGCCCCAAAGGGCGTCCTCACTACGCCATGCCCGCAAACGGGCCAGCCCTCAGCCGAGCTGTAAGTTAATCGTAAATACAAAGCTACTGCTTCCTCCTCCGAGAACAATAACTAGGATCCATTCTTTGCAGTCCGGCTAGCAGCTCTTCTCGACAGAGTTCGTCTTCGAGGGATCTTCTTCCGGAGATGATGGAGAGTGAAACCCCACCTACCTCTCCGCATCATGGGGCGGGCGACCCCGAGGTGTCGTCACGGAGGAATCCAGATTTGCCGAGGCCAGAAGCTAATACTTCGGTCGCCCTGAGCCCGGAGCGTTCGGCTCCCACGGGGGGCGATAAGAAGGGTCCGACACAGTTCGGCGACCGGCCGGACACGCTGACGGGCCTTCTGGAGCAAGCTGCTCTCTCGGAGGATCATCGTTCATTAATGAGCACGGTGCTTGAGAAGATTTCATCCGCCACAAGCGGGTTGAACGAAGCTTTTACGAGCCTGCTCAAAGGCTTTGAGGTATGTAATAAAATTCATAATTTTTGGTTATGGCGCACACGCTAGGTGTGTTCCTGTAACGCCCTCGATGCGGCTATATCTCCCACGTGTCGAAGCACGACTTAGAGGCATAACCGCATTGAAAGCAATGTCGCAAGTGAGGTAATCTTCACACAACCCATGTAATACATAAGGGAAAAAGATACATAGTTGGCTTACAATCGCCACTTCACACAATTACATGAATAAAGCATTACATCATCCAGATACAATCAAGGTCCGACTACGGAACCAAAATAAAAGAAGAACCCCAAATCGACATAAAGGTCCACGATCGACCCCAACTGGGCTCCACTCTTGATCAACTAGAACGAAACAACACAAAGGGCAAGATCTTCAATGAGCTCCTCCTTGAGCTGGGTTCGTCACCGCTTTCGATAACATAGGCACCGCAAACTGGTTTTGGAAGTATCTGGTGAGCCACGGGACTCAGCAATCTCGCACCACGAGATCAAGACTATTTAAGCTTATGGGTAAGGTAAAGGCATGAGGTGGAGCTGCAGCAAGCGACTAGCATAAATGGAGACTAACATACATAAATGAGAGCGAGAAGAGAAGGCAAAGCACGGTCGATAAGAGTATGATCAAGAAGTGATCCTATAGCAACCTCGTCAAGCATAACTCCAACACCGTGTTCACTTCCGGACTCCGCGGAAGCGACCATCACGGTAACACACGCGGTTGATGTATTTTAATTAAGGTCAACTTCAGGTTTTCTACAACCGGACATTAACAAATTCCCATCGCCACATAACGCATGGCACGGCTCTCGAAAGTTTATACCTGCAGGGTGTCCCAACAGCCCATGACAAGCTCTCGCGATCATCGAAGGAATAGACCTTCACCCAAGACACTCCGATCAGACTCGGTATCCGGTACATCAAGACATTTCGACAATGGTAAAACAAGACCAGCAAAGCCTCCCTGTCAGCCGACAAATCCCGATAGGAGCTGCACATATCTCGTTCTCGGGCACACCGGATGAGCAGACGTCGGGTTGGCATAGACCCTGGTTGCCAGGCGCCGGACATCGCTTCGAGTTGGACCAACACTCGAAGGAGCACCGCCCGGGGGTTAAAATAAAGATGACCCTCGGGCTCCGAAACCCAAGGAAGAAAAGGGCTAGGTGAGGCAAATGGTAAAAGTCAATGTTGGGCCTTCTTGGACAAGTTTTATTCAAAGCGAACTGTCGGGGGTCCCATAAATCACCCGACCGCGTAAGGGACGCAAAATCCGGGAACATAACACCGGTATGGCGGAAACTAGAGGCGGCAAGAGTGGAACAAAACACCAGGCATAAGGCCGAGCCTTCCACCCTTTACCAAGTATATAGATGCATTAATTAAATAAGATATATTGTGATATCCCAACAAGTAACCATGTTCCAACAAGGAACAACATCTTCATGTTCCAACGAGGAGCAAACTTCAATCTTCACCTGCAACTAACAACGCTATAAGAGGGGCTGAGCAAAGCGGTAACATAGCCAAACAACGGTTTGCTAGGAATGGTGTCAAAGGGTAGAGGTTCATGGCAATTTGGGAGGCTGACAAGCAAATGGTAGGCATCGTAGCATTGGCATAGCAAAAGAAGCGAGCAAACTAGCATAGCAAAGATAGAAGTGATTTCGAGGTATGATCATCTTGCACGAGATCCCGCAAGGAAGAAGAACGAGTCCAAGAAGAAGACAAGCGGACGTGGTCGAACGGATCCTCACAACTCCGGAGCGAAACCGAAGCTAACGAGAGAAGCAAACCGGAAAGAAGCAAACAACATAGTAAACAACCATCACATAAACATGGCATGATTCACAACCAAGTATGATGCATGTCGGTTTAATGAGGCATGGCATGGCATGGCAAAGTGCAACAAACAACACTACAAATTAAGTGGAGCTCAATATGCAACGAGTTGCATATTGATGAACACCACATTCAAGTATTTAGTTCGCTCTCGTTATGTACCCACCAATATTAAATGTTGTTAAACATGGCAAGAGGGTGAAGCAAATGAAAACTACCTATCTAGGCAAGTTGAAATGAGGTAGGAACAACAAACAACAAGTCAGGAAAGTCCCCATGGGCATATTTATAGATTAGGTACTGTTCTGCCCTAAACACAATTTTAGAGTTGTTAAACAGGAAAATAAAGTGGACCATGTTAATCTAGGCATTTTCCACCCCAAATACATATAAAGAACATTTAAATCCGAGCTACGGTTATTTAGTTATGAATTAAATCATTTTAGCATGGCATTTATGCAAATTTAAACAAACAGCATTTTAAACATTTTAAACATGGATGAAAATGACATATTATGAAACTAGATGAAAAACTAAGCATTTTACATATAAAGTTTGTTTCAATCCGATGCACCGTTAATGAGTTATTAAATGCATGAAGATGGAGGGCCAATCTGTAAAACTGCAATCTCAGGAATAATAGCTAAATTCGCAGCGTAAGAAAAAAACCACATGGGCGAATCTGGCTTGAAACAGATCGAGGGGGTTTGGCGGCTGCTCACAATGGGCCATGGGCGGTCGGAGGAGAGCCTAGCAGAAGGAAATTTGGCGCGCTGGTATTCTTGCTGGCCGAGGAAGAGAGGCTGGCCGGGCCGAGCCCACAGGGCCCATAACAGAGCGTATGGCGCTTCCCGATCCGATCGGGATCGGGAGCGGCGGCAATGGCGGCGTGTGCTCAGCGAAACACGTGACAACGGGCGAAGCGGAGGAGGCGGAGGGGCAGGAACGGCAGCCGAGGAATATGAGGCCGGCCCGGGAGCGGGCAGGCGTGGGCGCCAGCGGCAGCTGGCAGAAGTGAGCAGCCGGGCGGCACGGCGACGCCGAGGAAGGCGCCGGAGGAGCGAGGGCGGGGGAGCTCAGTCTGAGGCGGGAACAGCGGATGAGTGGCCTTGGCGAAGCCGAGAAGTCGCCAGCGGCGACAAGCGCGCAAGTCGGTGAAGGGAGCAGCTGCAGCAAAGCGCGGCAGCGGGGGCGGCGGCGGCCATGACTCGCAGTGGACGGGGGCGGGTCGGGCGCGAGGCGGCGTGGCAGCGCGTGAAGGTGGAGGTGGAGGGCGCGCGGGTGGCGTGGCATGATATGATTGGCTGCAGCGACGTGGCGGGCGGACATGTCCGATGGCGTGGGCGCGTCCGGCGTGAGGAGGAGATTGCTAGGGTTTGCACCGCGAATTTTAGAGGGGATCACCTATTTATAGGTAGAGGGAGCTAGGAGAGTCCAAATGAGGAGCGGTTTTCGGCCACGCGATCGTGATCGAACGACCGAGAGCATGGAGGGGAGTTAGATGGGTTTTGGGCCACTTTGGAAGGGGTGTTGGGCTGCAACAAAAGAGGACATTACGGCTACCCGGTTAACCGTTGGAGTACCAAACGACCTCCAAATGGCACGAAACTTGACAGGCGGTCTACCGGTGCTATACCAAGGCCGCTTGGCAAACCTCGGGCCATTCCGAGAAAGTTTAACACCCGCACACAACAAGAGAGAAGAAGGGGCGCAGGGGACATAGGAGCACCGGATTGCAAAACGGACAACGGGGAAAAGGCTCGGATGCATGAGACGAACACGTATGCAAAATGAAATGCACATGATGACACGATAAAATGCAAATGATGACATGGTGAAATGCAACACGCAAGCAATGACATGGCCACAACGGCAAATAACTGGCGGACACCTGGCGCATCGGATCCGGGGCGTTACAACACTCCACCACTACGAGAGGATCTCGTCCCGAGATCTAGGATGGCACCGGAGGGAAAGCGGAATAGAAGAGAAGAGGTAAAACTAAGTTGCTTCTTTGTGAGCGTGTGAAACCACGAACCTTGAGAGGTTGAGCAATTTAAAAGAAAGAGTACAACAGAGATGAACGAGTTGCAAACAATCCGTCAGAAAAGAGGAAGAAGGAACATTACGAGAGCTTGAAGGTTACAAATACATGAATCAAGAGTTTAATGGACAAGATAGAATTTGAAACCACTCCGGTTAAAACAAGATGAGAGAGGAAGAATGATATAATTTGGGCAGCACTCCGACTGTAAATGGAAGGAATTGAACATGAACTTGACAAGATGAGAGGATATTTAATGAAATGAGCAACACACTGCCTCCGGAACTATTGAAAGAATGGCACAAGGGGTAAGAAACATTTCAGACAGCACTAAGGTTGAAAAGAGAGGCAAAACTTGATAAGATGAAAGAACTTGAAGAGAGAAGATACAACACTCTGGTTAAATGGATAAGAATGAAAAGAACACGATGCTCACAATTCGAGATGATGAGCGAAGAGAGCAACATCACAATGTCACCGGAAGAAAGAATATAAGATAGATCATTGGAATAAAAGAATGGAGAAGAAAACAACATGTACTACCTCAAATGAATTTGGGAGAGCATCTTTAAAAAGAAGGATTGAACGGAGTTGTTGGAAAACCAACAACGAAACGAAAAGAATAAGTTTGTAGTGGGCCTATGGAAATATCTCAACATTATGAGGTCAAATTCTGCCACTAACGGAAACCATTGATTTGATTGAGAGCACCAAAGAGATGAAAAACTGCTTTCGCCAAGAGGATAGGAGATAACTTGGATCATTGATAAGCACCATAATAGCAACATTCCTTAGGGAAGTTTTTAGGTGAAATCTATACCAAGATAACTCCAACAAAAGACTGATGGATTTAAAATACCTCACTCTTGACAACATGTGAATCATGAAACATGAATGGAAATTGTCACGAATGATATAATACCACCTCAAAAGATAAGGTAGAAAGAATTGCACTTCGAAATGCAAGATGAAGAATACTTGAACTCCCCAAAACAAACAAGTGTTGGGCACCCTGTTTAATTTTGAGTATAGCTTGAAGGATCGTAACTTCAAGAGAAATCTTGAAGAACAATTGAAGAATAAAAAGAATCCTTGACGAACCACCATGAAGAAACTCCGGTCAGAAAAGGATGATAAAAGAAAGGGAAGTTGAAAACACAAGGTGAAGCCTTGCGATGATTTAGATGGATCTTCGTGGTTATATAACCGAGAGAACTTGGAACTCCGAAAAAGAAGGATGAGCAATTTAAACCAAGAATTTTGAAGAACCTCTGGAATAAGGAAATGAATTTACTCGATGAAACAAGAATAAGAATTACATTATGCTTACCCCTCATCAATTAAATTGATGACAAGCAACGGATTTGGCATACTACTTATTCTCGTATAAAGGATTAAAAGAGATATAGCGCAAACTTGAGAAGGTCTTCAACGAACCACCAGTAGGATTGGAACAACAAATGAATTGATATGATAACGAAGGAAGAGAAATCTTGAAAGAACCACCGTAAGAATTGAAAATGAAAGCAAAGGCACCATTCACCGGGAAGAATTGGAAAACGAATGAAGATACTTGAGGGGATTTAGATACAGATGAACGAATAGATCATGAACTGATTAGAGGATATTTGAACGATTCACCGGTAAGATTTGGAGAATGATGGCTACACGCTAAGAATGAAGAATTAGGACATGATGGCCTTCGGAAGAAAGAAATAGAAATAACTCATGAAATGCTCCGGATAGGTGAAAAAGATTCTCACAATCGAAAACAATTAAGAGAGGATGGCAACAAGCTAGCACCATGAATCTTGAAGAGAATAGAGCAAGATTAAAGAGAAACTCTTCTTCGGTCTTCGAATGATGAGAATAACACGAGAAACACCACCAAGAATTATTGAGGCACACCGGAAGAATCAAAAGCGAAGAGGTTGAGCCAACTATGAAAAGAATTTGAAAGATGGAGAAAAGCATTTGACTGATGATAACTCATTCTTACGTCAAACTTGGAAAAGAATTTGAGATAGCTCTGGGAAAATAGAAGAGTCAGGTAAGATCCTGGGAAAAGACCTGTGGGTTAGGGCCCACTCAAAAGAACACCGTTGTAAAGATTTAAAAGAGATGTTGCACCGGTTGAATTAAATGACTTGAATGAGATACCAATCTCGAAATGGCTTGAACGAATGCAGAGTGGAAACACGAATCTTCGAGATATCTTGAGCACTCCGGAATAACAAATAGCGAGAAGTAGAATGATAATGAGGTGCACCGGTATGAGAAGACATTGAAATGAGGAAAAAGGTATGATCAACAAAACTTGACTTGAATCCACCGGAGAAGAGAAAGGAATGAGGAATGACGAACTAGAAACTGTTAAGCATCTTCATGAAAAGAATGAAGAGACTTCACATGAATAAATGGATACTTGATTAAGAAATCTGTGTCCTTGAAGAAAAAGGGTGGGAGGGCGGGAAAAAAAAAGGCAACTTAGAGACGGATGAAACAAACACCATTGAGAAGAAATGAAGATTGGTCTTGCTGATGTTGAAGTGATCGGATCCACTTGAAGAGAAACACGCCGGTTGAAAAGGATTGACATGACAATCTCGATTGTCGAGAAGGATTGGTATTCACATCGGAGTATGAGAACACCATTTCGGAAAGGTATGGAATCCACACTTGACATTGAAGCAACTCGAATACCACAACTCAAAACAAAACAAAGGACTGGCTTGCAGAATAAGCCGGAACAAACATATGATAGAGATTTCGTCCGAAGTTTTCGTGGTGGGGCCTACGGGCTCAATCGTACAGCACCATCATGTACAAGGCAATTGCACATGACATCTGAAGCGTCCCAGTCGGCATAGCCAAGGACTCTTTAAGACACAACGAGACCATTGTAAAACCAACCGTGAATAGGCGGACCACTAGGCGTCGAACCCCAATTTCATATCATACATCCGTTGGAAAGATATCCTAAGAGCTACTTGAATTCCCACCTATGAAACTCCGAAACTTTACGGTTATGCAATCGGTGTTGGGGATACAGGAGCAATAATATCTCACACAAACTAACAATCCCTACATCCATTGTATCCATCCGTCAACACATAACCAAGAAACCTTCGAAATCGTCTACCTCAACCTTGAAAAGCATCCGTTATACAAGTCATGGCAATACTCCGTACTCACCTCGAAGATTGGGTTAGCGGGTTATCTCACCAACAACTGCATAAAAGAGATTTTCGATGTCGGCGTACTAAACTCGGTATTCGAGAATCGCAACGATAAAATTATGGCGACAACACCTCGGAGCTCAACTCCCGGGACACCGCCACAACCCCTAAATGTCGAGGCAACCAAGACAATGTTGTCATCATAAAACCATCGAACGATTCTAAGATACCAGCGTGATCCTAAAAATTTTTTAGTGAAATTTGAGAAGAGAAGAGTCAAAACTCTCGTCGGGATACCTCACCGAGAAGGTCGAAGGGATGGGGAGTAAAAAGAATTCCTAAACTCTCCGATATATATAATCCTAAATGACTCAAAACATTTTTCTAGACACAACTCGCCGCTAAAAACGATCAAGCGGTGGGGCTCCTAAGGTCGGGAAGGCTCGATTACCAACATAGCGCCCTCGATGCGGCTATATCTCCCACGTGTCGAAGCACGACTTAGAGGCATAACCGCATTGAAAGCAATGTCGCAAGTGAGGTAATCTTCACACAACCCATGTAATACATAAGGGAAAAAGATACATAGTTGGCTTACAATCGCCACTTCACACAATTACATGAATAAAGCATTACATCATCCAGATACAATCAAGGTCCGACTACGGAACCAAAATAAAAGAAGAACCCCAAATGCGACAAAGGTCCACGATCGACCCCAACTGGGCTCCACTACTGATCAACTAGAACGAAACAACACAAAGGGCAAGATCTTCAATGAGCTCCTCCTTGAGCTGGGTTGCGTCACCTGCTCGGTAACATAGGCACCTGCAAACTGGTTTTGGAAGTATCTGGTGAGCCACGGGGACTCAGCAATCTCGCACCCACGAGATCAAGACTATTTAAGCTTATGGGTAAGGTAAAGGCATGAGGTGGAGCTGCAGCAAGCGACTAGCATAAATGGAGACTAACATACGCAAATGAGAGCGAGAAGAGAAGGCAAAGCACGGTCGATAAGAGTATGATCAAGAAGTGATCCTATAGCAACCTACGTCAAGCATAACTCCAACACGTGTTCACTTCCGGACTCCACGGAAGCGACCATCACGGTAACACACGGTTGATGTATTTTAATTAAGGTCAACTTCAGGTTTTCTACAACCGGACATTAACAAATTCCCATCTGCCACATAACGCAGGCACGGCTCTCGAAAGTTTATACCTGCGCAGGGTGTCCCAACAGCCCATGACAAGCTCTCGCGATCATCGAAGAATAGACCTTCACCCAAGACACTCCGATCGACTCGGTATCCGGTACATCAAGACATTTCGACAATGGTAAAACAAGACCAGCAAAGCCTCCCATTGTGCCGACAAATCCCGATAGGAGCTGCACATATCTCGTTCTCGGGGCACACCGGATGAGCCAGACGTCGGGTTGGCATAGACCACAGTTGCCGGGCGCCGGACATCGCTCAGGTTGGACCAACACTCGAAGGAGCACTGGCCCGGGGGGGTTAAAATAAAGATGACCCTTGGGCTCCGGAAACCCAAGGGAAGAAAAGGGCTAGGTGAGGCAAATGGTAAAAGTCAATGTTGGGCCTTCTTTGGACAAGTTTTATTCAAAGCGAATCGTCGGGGGTCCCATAAATCACCCGACCGCGTAAGGGACGCAAAATCCAGGAACATAACACCGGTATGACGGAAACTAGGGCGGCAAGAGTGGAACAAAACACCAGGCATAAGGCCGAGCCTTCCACCCTTTACCAAGTATATAGATGCATTAATTAAATAAGATATATTGTGATATCCCAACAAGTAACCATGTTCCAACAAGGAACAACATCTTCATGTTCCAACGAGGAACAAACTTCAATCTTCACCTGCAACTAACAACGCTATAAGAGGGGCTGAGCAAAGCGGTAACATAGCCAAACAACGGTTTGCTAGGAATGGTGTCAAAGGGTAGAGGTTCATGGCAATTTGGGAGGCTGACAAGCAAATGGTAGGCATCGTAGCATTGGCATAGCAAAAGAGCGAGCAAACTAGCATAGCAAAGATAGAAGTGATTTCGAGGGTATGATCATCTTGCCTGAGATCCCGCAAGGAAGAAGAACGAGTCCAAGAAGAAGACAAGCGGACGAGTCGAGCGGATCCTCACAACTCCGGAACGAAACCGAAGCTAACGAGAGAAGCAAACCGGAAAGAAGCAAACAACATAGTAAACAACCATCACATAAACATGGCATGATGCACAACCAAGTATGATGCATGTCCGGTTTAATGAGGCATGGCATGGCATGGCAAAGTGCAACAAACAACACTACAAATTAAGTGGAGCTCAATATGCAACGAGTTGCATATTGACGGAACACCACATTCAAGTATTTAGTTCGCTCTCGTTATGTACCCACCAATATTAAATGTTGTTAAACATGGCAAGAGGGTGAAGCAAATGAAAACTACCTATCTAGGCAAGTTGAAATGAGGCCGGAACAACAAACAACAAGTCCGGAAAGTCCCCATGGGCATATTTATAGATTAGGTACTGTTCTGCCCTAAACACAATTTTAGAGTTGTTAAACAGGAAAATAAAGTGGACCATGTTAATCTAGGCATTTTTCCACCCCAAATACATATAAAGAACATTTAAATCCGAGCTACGGTTATTTAGTTATGAATTAAATCATTTTAGCATGGCATTTATGCAAATTTAAACAAACAGCATTTTAAACATTTTAAACATGGATGAAAATGACATATTATGAAACTATATGAAAAACTAAGCATTTTACATATAAAGTTTGTTTTAATCCGATGCACCGTTAATGAGTTATTAAATGCATGAAGATGGAGGGCCAATCTGTAAAACTGCAATCTCAGGAATAATAGCTAAATTCGCAGCGTAAGAAAAAAACCACATGGGCCGAATCTAGCCCGAAACAGATCAGAGGGGGGGTTTGGCGGCTGCTCACAATGGGCCATGGGCCGGTCGGAGGAGAGGCCTAGCAGGAAGGGCGCTGGTTGGCGCCTGGGTATTCTTGGCCGAGGAAGAGAGCTGGGTGGGCGGAGCCCTGAGGGCCCATGATGAGCGCAGAGGCGCGCTTCCCCCGATCCGATCGGGATCGGGAAGAGCGGCGGCGGCGCGCCGGTGCTCCGGCGAGCACGCGACGGCGGGGGAAGCGGAGGAGGCGGAGGGGGCGGATGAGCGCGGAGGGCGCGGAGGCTTGCCGAGCGGACGCCATGCGGCGCGAAAGCGGCGGCAGGCCAGACAGGAGCGGCCGGGCGGCACGGGCGACGCGGAGGAAGGCGCCGGAGGAGGAGGGCGGGAGCTCAGTCAGAGGCGGGAACGGCGGAGGTGGCGCGGCGAAGGGAGGTCGCCGCGGCGACGGGCGCGGCAGAAGTCGGCGAAGGGAGAGCAGCATGGTGTGCGGCCATGGGCGGCGGCGATGGCCCCGCAGCACTGCAGCTGACCGGCGGCGGGTCGGCGCGGAGGCGACGTGGCAGCGCGCGAGAGGTGGAGGGCGGCGGCGCGGGTGACGTGGCATGATATGATTGGCTGCAGCGACGTGGCGGGCGGACATGTCCGACGCGGCGTGGACGCGTCCGGCGGCGCGGGGAGGAGATTGCTAGGGTTTGCACCGCGAATTTGAGAGGGGATCACCTATTTATAGGTAGAGGGAGCTAGGAGAGTCCAAATGAGGGCGGTTTTGCCCGCGATCGTGATCGAACGACCGAGAGCATGGAGGGGAGTTAGATGGGTTTTGGGCCACTTTGGAAGGGGTGTTGGGCTGCAACAAAAGAGGACATTACGGCTACCCGGTTAACCGTTGGAGTACCAAACGACCTCCAAATGGCACGAAACTTGACAGGCGGTCTACCGGTGCTATACCAAGGCCGCTTGGCAAACCTCGGGCCATTCCGAGAAAGTTTAACACCCGCACACAACAAGAGAGAAGAAGGGGACGCCGGGGGACATAGGAGCGCCGGATTGCAAAACGGACAACGGGGAAAAGGCTCGGATGCATGAGACGAACACGTATGCAAAATGAAATGCACATGATGACACGATAAAATGCAAATGATGACATGGTGAAATGCAACACGCAAGCAATGACATGGCCACAACGGCAAATAACTGGCGGACACCTGGCGCATCGGATCCGGGGCGTTACAGTTCCGTATAGATAGTAGCCCCTGAGACTCTGGTTGCCTGCCCTAGGCGGCAAATGGAGGATCACATTGTTAAGTAATGATCGCACTGAATTCATGCGCAGGTGGCTAAGGGTCCGGCGGCCGACCGGTCCATTGAAGTCGCTGAACTGAGGCGATAGATTTAAGTTGTGGATGCCAACATCACACTTGTGAACGAGCGGCTTAACGAGTCACAAAGTATGTGCTCTGCTTTCCTTATTTTTATAGGAAATATTTAAGAGTAGCAGAATGTTAATGTGATATGCTTCGACTGCAGGCGGAGCTGCTGCCGTGGAGGCCCTGAGGGCGGAGCTTGCCCTAGCCAAGGAGCAAGCCCGGGCCAGCAATGTGGCTGCCCTAAAGGCGGGCGAAGAGTTGAGAGCCGAACAGGCTGCTCATCGCCGAAGCAAAGATAAAATAGCCGAGATGGTTGTGGAGCTAAAACACACCGCCGACCGGTATGAGCTCCTTGAGAAAGAGAATCAGGTGAAGTCGGCTGACCTGTAGAAGGCCCCTGATGCGGCCAAGGAGACGCGTTCCGAAATTAGGGATGCGCAGGAGGAGCTTCGACAGGCCGGAGAAATCGCGGCTGGAAGCCCCTATTTGTTGCGGATGAAGTTCTTAGATCCAAAGTACGCTCCTCTGGATCGACGTTGGAGCCCTGCAGACGGGTATGCGGATCTGGCAAAGAGTACGGCTGAAGCGGCCAAGTTTTTCGAGGATCAAAAAGATAATGAAGTGGAAAGGCTGTTCTTGTCGCAATTCAGTGCTCCAACGTGCCCGTTGCCATTGAGTGAAAGTATGGCCGCTGTGGCCGAGCTCCATAGGTTGTCCGATCTTGCGATGAGGTCTATAATAGACCATCTATGACCAAAGGGGCCGAAGATGGACAGTTATTTTGGTTTAGTGCAACAATTCTTCGGTGCCGTATCACGAATCGATGCCATGAAGAGGTCGGCGTGCATAGAGGGTGCGCGGATGACTCTTGCCCATGTGAAAACATATTGGATAGGTATGGAGGCCACCATCATTGCAACCCAGAATCCGGCGGGAAGCCAGGATCCAACCGAGCACTACTTGGAGTAGGTAACAGAAGGTGCTCGTTTAATAGAGGCTCAGTGCTCGAAGAATGTCATGTTCGAGTGACAAATCGTTCCGTTGTAAAAACAATTGTATTTTAATTATAGAGGCTATGTTTATACTTTCGCCCAAAAGTGTTATTGTGCCTCCTGTGCGGCCGTTTGATGTATATATAACCTGAAAGTTAGCAGTCGTTGGCTTTAGCCCCCACGCATACAATGCGGGGGTGTTCGCAAAAAGATGCGTAATCACACTTGATCCAACGTCTTGGTCCATTAAGGAGGTGATCGCATGTCGAACAGGCAACCGGACTATATAGCTTTAACACTTTCACTTAGCCATAGGAGTTTGACGGTGGGGCTACTATGTAGCCCCTGGTACCTTCGCGTGCATCCGGATACGGGCGCATGTGTACATGACCGGGGGACGGCCCTTCGTTAATGCGGAGGAACCCTAAAGATTCCGATGAGTCCTCGAGTGGTTGACCAGTCTCTTGCTATATCATGATGATCGGTTTTGGCTTTCTCTCGAGGTGCTCATCCGGAATAACCAGGCACAATCGCAGATAGTTCTCCTTTGGCCGCCTTTAGCTGATAAAAGCGGGCGTAAGGCAGCAAACCCGTGAGCCGGGCAAACCCAACATTTGACCAAAGACATGATTCGAGCTGATGCATATAAGGCCAAACTCACGACGCGAACACTCCGAGGGTATTCGGACTTTATAACATATCTTGGGCTGAGTATGCGCCCTTTATTATGAACCCCGTTGTCCGTGTCAAAACCGGCGGATCTCGGTAGGGGTCCCGAACTGTGCGTCTAGGCGGATGGTAACAGGAGACAAGGGACACGATGTTTTTACGAGTGTTGGGCCCTCTCGATGGAGGTAAAACCCTACTCCTGCTTGATTGATATTGATGATATGGGTAGTACAAGAGTGGATCTACCACGAGATCAAGGAGGCTAAACCCTAGAAGCTAGCCTATGGTATGATTGTTGTTGTGTCCTACGGACTAAAACCCTCCAGTTTATATAGACACCGGAGAGGGCTAGGGTTACACAGAGTCGGTTACAATGGTAGGAGATCTACATATCCGTATCGCCAAGCTTGCCTTCCACGCCAAGGAAAGTCCCATCCGGACACGGGACGAAGTCTTCAATCTTGTATCTTCATAGTCTTGGAGTCCGGCCGATGATGATAGTTTGGCTATCCGGACACCCCCTAGTCCAGGACTCCCTCAGTAGCCCCTGAACCAGGCTTCGATGACGACGAGTCCGGCGCGCATATTGTCTTCGGCATTGCAAGGCGGGTTCCTCCTCCGAATAATTTATAGAAGATTGTGAACACCAGGATAGTGTCCGGCTCTGCAAAATAAATTCCACATACCACCGTAGAGAGAATAATGTTTACATAAGTTCAATCTGCTGACGTATTTTGTGGCGTGACATCACACCACAACCAAGCTTTTACTCGAATCGTTTTTATTATACCACCTCAGCACGTTTAGCGAAGCAGTTTCCTTGGCACGTCTTGTCGAAGCATAGATCGTGTTCCCCTTATTCCGGGATTCCCATCAATAGGGACGTGGGTAACCCAACCGCGCCATTGATTGCGGCGCTTGGGAGGTAAGCGAGTTTTACCAGGCCAGTAGGGACGCATAGTTTCATCCGCCCATATATAAGGGGATAAGGATCCACCTTTTTTACCTACGCCTTCGTCCTCCTTTGCTTATCCATCTCCGCGCACTCGAGCTCCAGCGCCCAAGTCCGCACATCTCACCTCGACCCTCTCCAGCCATGTCCGGAGCGGGAGGCAAGTGGATGGCCTCCTCCATTACGGAGGGGCACATCGAGAAGCTGCGCAGCGCCAGATATCTGTCCAGCGACATCGCAAGACCGGCTCCCCAATGAGGGGCAGCTCATCCCCACCCCAGGCCCCATGAGAGGGTGGTATTCCTTCCCATTTCCTCCATGGACTGGGCTTCCCCTCCACCCCTTTGTCCGGGGATCATGTTCTACTACGACCTGGATTTCCATGATCCGCCCCAAATTTTATCCTCAATATCTCGGCGTTTATAAATGGGTAATGCGAGGCCTTCCTCAGCATCCAGCCCCACTTCGCTTGTGGCTAAAGATCTTCAATGTCAAGCGAAGGTTGTGAAGGGCAGCAAAGCGGAGTCTTGGGCGCCATGGTGGGCAAAATGCCCAACGTCACTTGGCTCGAGGTGCCTTCGTGGAATCCATCAAAGGGTGGCAATCGGGGTGGTTCTACATCACCAAGCCGCGTGACCCTAAATGGGCAGCAGCCCCCGAATTCAGATCTGGCATCCCCATGCAGCTCACCTCTTGGAAAGAGAAGGGCTTGCTATGGGGTAGTTCGGAAGAGCTGACCGGACTCGATCTGTCTCCAAACCACAGTGAACAAGAAGCTCAAGCTTGTCAGCGTGATCCGAGTCATGCTCAAATCACGGATTCTCCCCGCCAAAGAACGGGACTTCAATTTGTGGAGTTTGATCCGCACTGACACGGACCTTGGCGGGCTCTTGACACTACGTCTGAAGCTGCACGGAGGTGTTGTTCAAGGGCGCCTAAGCTCCGCATCCGCCATCGAAGATCATGGATTCAGCTCGCAGCGTCCGGCTGGCGAGGTAAGCCATGTTATCCTTTATGGGACACTTGCTTTTCATGTTTTGACTTTATGCGGGATCTAAACTCCCAATACCTTTAACAGGCCTGGCAGGTAACATCCGGACAGGTTAACTGTCCGGCTCCCCTTCCAGAGGACCCATCGGATGCCTGTTTGACAGGGCCGCTGGTCCCGACACTTTACGTAGTGCCGGAGAAGAAGGCCAAGAAGAAGGTCACGGGAACCCGAAGGCGTTCCCGGCGTCAGGTGGTATCGGACTCATCGTCCGATGACTCCGAGGCGGACTCCTCGCACGAGGACAAGGAGGAGAAGAAAGAGGCCTCTCCCCCAGCGGGGGGAGAGAAGAAGAGGAAGGCCTCCCCAACAAGGGAGGCGAAGGTCAGAAGGAAGGACCCTTCCCCCGGACTGTTCCGCCAACGTCGGCGACGGCGACGAGGAGTGGCCCTCAAGGGCCAAGCCCCTGGCGAGATCATAAGTATCCGGATTCCTAGATGAGTTATAATTTTTCTTTTTGTCGCATGGTGTCTTTCTAATGCCGCATACAACCCTGTAGTCCGCCCAAGGACGATCTTCCCGCTTCGTCGAGCGGGTCCTTGGGCACGCCGGATATGGATTCTCTTCTGACCGCCTCCACCCCCCGTGATGCTGACGACGCCGAGGTGGCATCCGGGGAAGGGACCCACCAGGAGGAGGAGGTGCCGGAGGTGCCGCAGGGCAACCTCCCGGACTTTGCACCGGACTCCGCACCGGAACTTGCAGTGGTTCCAAAGTCTGGCGGGCGGCCCCTTCGCAAGAAGGGCAAGACTGTTACACCGGCAGCCTCCGTCCAACTGGAGGCGCTGGATAACTTGCTGGAGGCGCTCAACGGCACTTCCATCAAAGAAGAACACCGCCCGTCATGAGTGCGGTGATTCAAGGTTCACTCACCAAGAGCGAATGACCGACTGCTCGCAACCTTCTAACAGCTTTGAGGTAAGAATTTTAAGATATGTAATATAGTACCGCATAGACAGTAGCCCACGATGCTCGGTTCGTGTTCGGAAACAAAAGCTGGTGAGGATCTAAAAAGATATACGGAGGAGTCTTAAAAATATGTCCATATGGGAATGCAGGCTCTGGCTTGACCTCTGCCAAGACCGATCATGGAGGTCAATACCTTGAAGCAGAGCCTCGAGTAGTCCGAGAGCGAGCTCGGCCGTGCCAAGAAGCAGCTCGAGGACAAGGAAGGTGAGTAACACCATATTAAAGTTGTACCTTATAGAAAAGGATTTGGTTGCAAGAGAAATAACAAGGATAACGTGGGTATTCTAGGGGCCACGACCGAGGTGGCAACCCTGAAGGAGGCGGTGTCATGGCTGAGCATAATGCGGCCATGAACGAGCCGAGCAAGAGAAGCAGGAGGCGGGTGGCGGAGGTACAGCAAGAGCTCTGGGCTCTCGTGGAAAAGCACGAGTTTGGGCATGACTCAAGACTCGAGAGTGCGAGCTTGCGTCGGCTCTTGAGAGTGCCAAAGCCGCTAAGGCCGATGCCCACAAGGCCCTCCAGAAATCGAGGATTTGAAGAAAATAGCGGCGGGTAAGGCATTCTTCATGCAAAGCAAGCATGTTAAAGTGAATTACCGTTACTTACCCGAATCGGAGCTCTCCGGGAATGTTCGCAGATCTGCCTTGCAGTGTCCGATCTGCCGCTTTCTCTGAGCCGAGGAGGAGCTCGATGGATAAGGTATTCTAGTCTCGGTATCTTTGAGGCGGACATCCGGTGCCCCTTAGCGACCAGTGAAGCAGCTGGTCGAGCTCCTAAGGTAGCCGAACAGGCCATGAAGGGCCTTATAGTTGGTTGTGGCCCAAGGAGGCCATGCTTGGGAGCTACTTGACTGGTCTTGGCGGCTGGTGGATGCTTGTCCATGGGTTGAAGTCATCAAGCACTCCTTTGCATTGAAGATGCCCGTCGGTCCCTTGCCCGTGCTAAGGTGCCTTTGGGCAAGATGGACGCCGAGAAGCTTGTGAGGGACGGCACACCGCCGGGCAAGGAGTATCGCACGCCCGAGATGTATTATAAGGGTGTCCTGAAGGGTGCCCGCATTATTGCGGGTGAGTGCTCCAAAGATGTAATATTTGAGTAGACTCGCATTTTGTTATCCTGTGCACTGAAAACTTTGTTCGTATGCGCTAAGCAACGCTTGTTAATTTAAAATATTACCTTCTGTGCGGCCGTTTATCAAATATGAGAGATGGCAAGTCGTCGTCTTAAGCCCCCATGCCACGAGTGTTGGGGTGTTCGGGATAAACTTGAGCGCTCTTGTTCCCATTTTTGGGTCCATCTAGGGAGGCGTTCAACACAACGAACAAGGCAACCGGACTTATAGTGCTTGAACACTCTCACTTAGCCATAGAATTCTATAATTTTAAATTTCGACGAAGCCCCTAGTGTTGAGAAGGCCGAATTCGAGGCGCTATCCACGCCTGGACCGGACAAGGCTGGTTCCTCGCTCTAAGCGGCATAAGTCTTTAGGGACTCGAAAAAACCTCTCGAACAGCAATCGGCTCTCGCCTCATCATGACGGTCAGTTTTAGCTTTCTCATCGAGGCGCTCGCCCAGCTCAAGCTGGGCGCAATCGCGATGGTTCTCCCAGCTACCTTAGCTGATATAACGGAACGTAAGGTACCAAAACATGGGAGCCGGGCAAACCCAACTATTGACCCAAGACATGATTCGGAGCCGATGCATATAATGCTATAAGTTCGGGGTGCCGCACTTCTGAAAGTGATCGGACTTATCACACCATAATGTGGGGAACTTAAGCCACTGGTGTATTTAGCCGTACCAAAATGTACGGATGCAACATGTCATAAATGAACATATGTATAAGAAAATAATGCAATTATAAGCAAAAAGGCGATGCATTGTTTATTTAAGAAATACTGCCATGAATGCAGAACGATACAAATAGTGCGGTAAGCAAGGGATGGGACTATTAAACATGTCCCCCTCCAGGGGTAGGCTGCGGAATGTTGTATAAAACATATTTAATGCTCGTAATGGAGACCACCTGGATACTCGTCGTAGCATTTCTCCTTCCCTGGCTGTTGCATTGTGAGTTCGGCAGGTCTACTGCCGGATAGGGCCTCTGGTGAACGGAGTCCTGTGGGTAAGAAAAAATAAAAAGGAAAAAAAAGATGACACACTTGGGAGCCCCTGGTGTGGTTAAGCCGCATTCTGGGCCTGTCGTGGTCGTGCCCCTCCCCCAATGCCCATGGTATCTCTAGAGCGTAATGATGTACGCGAAGGACCAGTCTTGCAATTTTGCGAGGGCTGGGGTTGGGGCCGCATTGCTACGCATGCTCGGAACATGCCTGGTGGTCTTGTTGTAGGTTACTCCGGGCGCGTTTAGCCGTGTCCGGTCGCTTAACGGCCGGACTCGAGAATTGCCTTAAGAGGCTGCACTGTACTTCTTCCGCGAGAGCCGCTGTATGTTCCTCCGTTCAGAGAGACCGCTCAGTGTTTCCGTTGACCTTGATGACTCCTCGAGGGCCTGGCATCTTGAGCTTGAGGTATGCGTAGCGCGGCACCGCGTTGAACTTTGCAAACGCAGTCCGTCCGAGCAGAGCATGATAGCCACTGCGGAACGGAACTATGTCGAAGATTAACTCCTCGCTTGAAAGTTATCCGGGATCGAAGACCACTTCGGTTATGGCGAGCCTGCACAATTGGCCTCTACACGGTATGGCGCCTTTGAAGGTCGTCTTTGTGGGTTTAATCCTTGAGGGTCTATGCCCATCTTGCGCCTTTGTATCCGATAAAGCGAGTTCAGTTCTGCTGCCGCCAAATCCATCAGGACTCGGTGAGGTGAAATCCATCGATGATTGGGTCTAAAACCAATGCGGCGAATCCGCCGTGGCGGATCTTTGGTGGGTGGTCCTTCGATCAAAGGTGATCGGGCGGGAGGACCATGGGTTGAACTTCGTGGCGACTGGCTCCATCGCGTATCGTCCCTAAGTGCACACTTCCGCTCCCTCTTGGGTATGTGGGTTGCGTATATCATGTTCACCGTCCGCACTTGTGGGGGAAACCTACATCCTCTATTGTTCGGGCGGTCGGGTCTCTTCCTCGTCATCGCTATGCAGCCTTGTCATTGTTTTCGCAATTAGCTTGCTGCACTGCTTGAATACTCAACAGTCCCTGTTGGTGTGATTAGATGGCTTTTCGGGGGTGCCGTGTATCTGGCACGAGCGGTCGAGTATTCGGTCCAAATTGGACGGACCCGGAGTAGTTCTTTTGAATGGCTTTTTCCGCTGACCGGGTTTGGAGCCTCTGAATCCGGCATTGACTGCCGTATCCTCAGTATTGTTGCCGTTAATGTAGCGTTTGTGCTTGTTGCGACGCGACCTGCCGTTGCGGTCCTTGGCATCCGGACTGCTAGATTTTTTGCTGAGGTTGTTGCTGCGAGCTAGCCAGCTGTCCTCTCCCGCGCGGAAGCGGGTCATGAGTGATGTGAGGGCTGCCATGGATTTCGGCTTTTCCTGTCCCAGGTGCCGAGCAAGCCACTCATCGCGGATGTTATGTTTGAAGGCCGCGAGGGCCTCCGCATCCGGACAGTCGACGATTTGATTTTTCTTAGTTAAGAACCGTGTCGAGAATTATGCGGCGATTCGCTGGCTGCTGAATTATATGGCTTAGTAAATCGGTGTACGGTGGTGCTTTATCGTGCCCTAGAAGTTATCAAGGAATGCGACTTCCAGGTCCTCCCAACACCCAATTGATTCTGCTGGCAAGCTGTTAAGCCAATGCCGAGCTGGTCCTTTAAGCTTGAGTGGGAGGTATTTGATGGCATGAAGATCATCACCGCGGGCCATGTGGATGTGAAGGAGATAGTCTTCGATCCAAACCGCGGGGTCTGTTGTGCCATCGTAGAATTCAATATTCACGGGTTTAAACCCTTCGGGGATTTGATGACCCATTACTTCATCTGTGAAGCATAGTGGGTGTGCGGCGCCTCTGTATTGGGCTATATCACGACGTAGCTCAAACGAGCTTTATCTACTGTGTTCGGCCCGGCTGGACTTACTGTGTCCGGCGCGACGGTTGTCGTCGCGTATCATGCGGCGCCCACGCGATCCGTACATCGATCTTGATTGTCTTGCCTTATCCTCCAATATATCTACATAAGTCCGGCGTTCCTCGTGGCTTTGTGCTTTTCGGCGATGCGGGTGCGGTTCTAGTGGAGGGCCTAGAGGCCTCTTTTGTCGTTAGCCATGAGGTGGTCGGTCAACCGTGATTGTCTTGTTGGTGATGCAGGTTTATATGCCTCCTCCTCTAATCGGGGGAGCAGCTTGCGTTTGGGGTAGCTTTTGGAGGGGCGTTCGAGTTCATGCTCTTCGGCCGCAAGGACTTTAGTCCATCTGTCGGCTAGTAGATCTTGATCAGCTCTAAGTTGTTGTTGTTTTTTCTTGAGGCTGCTTGCCGTGGCCATGAGCCTGCGTTTAAAACGCTCTTGTTCGACGGGATCCTCAGGCACGACGAATTCGTCGTCGTCGAGGCTTGCTTCGTCTCCGGAGGAAGGTATGTAATTATCATCCTCTACCTCTTAAATCGCCGCTCTCTCATGAGGTTGGCTTCTCCGTCCTCATGTGCTGAATCTTTTTGGAGGGGTTGTCTTCCTTTATGCTGGGTGCTATTATCTCCGGTGCGGAATCTCCATTCTTCTTTGTGGCGGGATTTAAGCGGCGCCCGACGCCGACGCAACAGGCTGTTTCTTGGAGGGTCTTCCTCCGCTGTTCCATCGCCATTCCCATTCTTTGGGATATCCACCATGTATATGTCATATGATGAGGTGGCTTTCCGGTGCCCGATGGCGCTGGTTCTTGGTAAATCTCCGGCATCGTCGTCCATACCGTCGATGTCTTTGGAGTCGAAGTCTAGCATGTCGGTTAGATAAATCGACGGTGGCTACTAAGTGGGTGGTGGGTGGGCTTTGAATTTCTTCGTCGTCCACATCCCAACCGTCGACATGATCCGCCAAGGCTCTCGATAACGAGAGATACTTTAGCGAATTCGAGGATGTCGCCGAAAGGTGAGTCTTGAAAGATGTCCGCAGCGGTGAACTCCATGATCGGCGCCCAATCGGATTCGATTGGTAGGGCGCGAGGTTCGGAGTCCGGCGAGGAGTCGGCACCTCGAGTCACGAGCTTTACAAGGGACAAGGTCGAGATTCGGCTCCATCGTCGTGAGGTTGCAGCCCCCAAAGGCGGTGTCTAGCCACCGTCCTCGTCTGGGCAGCGGCTCCAAACTAAGGGTCGGGCGGACTCGTGTGCCGCCTGTGGCCTTGTCCGCAGCAGAGCTAAATCATGCCCATCGTGTGGTCTTGGCGGCGCTTCGGCGTGGCTCGAATCCATCGAAGATCAAGTCTCCGCGGATGTCGGCCGTGAAGTTCAGACTTCAAATCTGACTGACGCCAGGCGTAGCTTTCGATCTGCTCCTGATGGCCAAGTGAATTGGCCCGCAGTGCAAAGCCGCTGAATACGAAGATCTGTCCGGGGAGAAAAGTCTCACCCTGGACTGCGTCATTGTTGTTGATGATCGAAGGAGCCATCGAGCCTATCGGTGACGACACATAGGAACTCTCAATGAAAGCACCAATGTCGGTGTCAAAACCGGGGGATCTCGGGTAGGGGGTCCCGAACTGTGCTTCTAGGCGGATGGTAACAGAAGACAAGGGACACGATGTTTTTACCCAGGTTCGGGCCCTCTCGATGGAGGTAAAACCCTACTCCTGCTTGATTGATATTGATGATATGGGTAGTACAAGAGTGGATCTACCACGAGATCAAGGAGGCTAAACCCTAGAAGCTAGCCTATGGTATGATTGTTGTTGTGTCCTACGGACTAAAACCCTCCGGTTTATATAGACACCGAGAGGGCTAGGGTTACATGAGTCGGTTACAATGGTAGGAGATCTACATATCCGTATCGCCAAGCTTGCCTTCCACGCCAAGGAAAGTCCCATCCGGACACGGGACGAAGTCTTCAATCTTGTATCTTCATAGTCTTGGAGTCCGGCCGATGATGATAGTTCGGCTATCCGGACACCCCCTAGTCCAGGACTCCCTCACCTGTATTTCCAGGTACGTGCATTATTCTGTCGTGGAAAAATGCCAATAACGCTAGTATCCCCTGTGGGTGTATTGAGTACCCATGGGATGTTAAGCAACAAGAGAGAATAAAGAAGGTTTACACGGGGGCTTAATCTAATGAGAAACCTTTGAGCGGGGCCCTGCTGCACGTCTGCGCCTTTATCTCTGTTGTGCCGTGTCCTGGGAGGGTATCGCATGAATGGTGTCTGTAAAAAGGAAAACTCATGTAAAATAGTATGTCGTAAGCGTGCGAAGAGTTGGTTATTATCAGTGGATAGTAGAAGTGTAAGACATTGGCATGTTAATAAGGTCAAGCCAAAAGGTGGGCTTTATTGAATATATGTAGCCCCTGGTGTCCTCTATGGGATTACATGTATAGCACCCAGCTCAGGTTTATCTAGGCTGTTACCGATGGTGGTGTGCCAGACTCGTCTAACCGTGTCTGTGGTCTTAACGACTGATCATGCGTTGTGATATTAGAGGCTGCTTAGTGTCCGACTGCTAGAGCCGCCGCATACTCTTCCGCATGTAAGGAACGCTTTGTATTTCCTTTAATGGTGATGATGCCACGTGGGCCTGACATCTTGAGTTAAGGTAGGCGTAGTGCAGTACTGCGTTGAAGCGGGCGAAGGCCGCTCTCCCGAGCAATGCATGATAACCACTTTGGAGGGAGCGATGGTGAAGAGTAGTTCTTCGCTTCTGAAGTTGTCTGGAGAACCGAATGTCACCTCTAACACGAGGGAGCCCCTGCAGCGGGCCTCAACGCCTGGTATCACCCCTTCAAAGGTGGTGTTACTTTGGCTGATTCTGGATGGGTCTATCCCCATCCTACGGATAGTGTCCTGATATATTAGATTGGTACTACTGCCTCCGTCCATGTGGACACGAGTGAGATGGTATCCGTCGATTATTGGGTCGAGCACCAAGGCAGCCGATCCTCCGTGCCGCATACTAGTCGGCTAGTCCCTGTGATCAAATGTGATCGGGCAGGGCGACCAGGGGTTGAGTTCGAGGGAAACGGGCTCTACAGTGTATGCGTCTCTGAGCGTGCGTTTGCGCCTTCTCTTGGGTATGTGAGTCGTGCAGATCATGTTTACTGTTTTTACCTCTGGTGGGAATTTTTTCTGTCCCCCAGTGTTCGGCTGGCGAGGCTCATCCTCGTCTTCACTTGGTGTTTCCCTTCCCTTGTGTTCGACATTTAACTTGCCGGCCTGCTTAAAGACCCAGCATTCTCTGTGAGTGTGGTTCGCAGGTTTTTCGGGGGTGCCATGAATTTGGCACAGTCTGTCCAGGACTTTGTTCAGGCCGGACAGTCCCTCTTTGCTGCCTTTAAATGGCTTCTTTTGTTGACCGGGTCGAGAGCCCCTGAATCCGGCGTTGACCGCTGTGTTGTCCGGACTTTCTTCCTTGTTTCGACACTTGTTTTTACGCCGTGGCTTCCCATTGCCATCGCTGATTTTGGATGTGCCTGGGTTGCTGGTGCCTCTACGGGCCAACCAGCTGTCTTCACCCGCGAAAAAGCGGGTCATAAGGCTTGTTAAGGCTGCCATTGTCCTCGGCTTTTCTGGCGAGGTGTGCAGCGAACCACTCATCCCGGATCTTGTGCTTGAAGGCCGCTAGGGCTTCGGCATCCGGACAATCGACAATTTGATTCTTCTTAGTGAGGAATCTATTCCAAAGCTTGCGGGCGGACTCTCCGGGCTGTTGAATTATGTGACTTAAATTGTCAGTGTCCGGAGGTCGGACATAGGTTCCTTGAAAATTGGCCCTGAAAGCGTCCTCAAGTTCCTCCCAACTTTCGATTGAATTTTCGGGGAGGCTTTTCAACCAGTGCCGAGCTGGTCCCTTCAACTTGAGGGGAAGATATTTGATGGCGTGGAGGTCGTCCCCACGAGCCATGTGAATATGCAGGATAAAATCCTCAATCTAGACCCCGGGGTTTGTCATTCCGTCATATGCCTCTATGTTCACGGGTTTAAAACCCTGTGGAAATTCATGGTCCAGTACCTCTTCGGTGAAGCACAGAGGGTGAGCAACCCTCTCAGATCTGGACATGTTATGCATCTTGTCATTGTTGTTGTGTTCAGTGCTGATTCCGAACTGGTATTCGATCAGCTGATCGTTTTGGTGACCATAATCCTGCGCCGGAGCGTGTCCTCTAGATCCATAGATGGCCTCGTCGCGCCAGTCTTTTTGTCTAGGAGCTCACGTAAATCGTGTGCGGCGTCAGTAGCTGCTCTGTTGCGGTCATGAAGTGGTTGGTCCGGCCTACCGGTCGTACTGTTCTTCGGCGGAATGGCCTCATCATCGAATTCTGGCAGCAGCTTGCGCTTTGGATAGCTCTTTGTGTGGCGATCGTCACCGTATTTTTCTTCAGTGTCTAGCACTTTATTCCATCTGCGGTTGAGCGTTTCCTGCGCGGCCTTAATCCTTTGCTTATGCTTCTTTAGACTTCTCGCAGTGGCCATAAGCCTTCTGTGGAGGTTATCTCATTCCAAACGTTTTTTTGGGATGATGAATGCATCGTCGTCCGGACTGTGCTCCTCTCCCGAGGCAGGTTGATGAGTTCGGCCCTCGGGATCGCTGTGATCGGGCGTCAGCTCCGGGCTGTGTTCGGTGTGACCTGGCTCATCCTGCTCCATTGCTGGGTCCATATGGTCGGTGTTGCCTTTGGAGTTGACTGGGGTGTCGATCTTTCTAGCGCTGTTATCGCTATTTTTACTGTGGCTGGACTTAGAGTGGCGTCTGCGTCATTGTTTTGGCTTTTGTCTAAGGGTTTTATCCTCCGTTGTGTTTTTTTTGTCGCCATCGTCCTCCTTAGGCGTGTCCATCATGTATGTATCGTATGATGAGGTGGCAGTCTAGCGCCCCGTGGGCGGTGGTTCCAAATCATCCCCTGCGCCGACGTCCATACCGTCGGTGTCATCGGAGTCGAAGTCAAGCATGTCTATTACGTCATCGACAGTGGCTATGAAGTGGGTGGTGGGTGGGAAACAAAATTCTTCATCGCTTTCTTCCTCCTCGAGCCGGACAAAGTTCGGCCAAGAGTCTCCTGACAAAGAGAGAGACCTTAATGAATTCAGCATGTCACCGAAGGGCGAGGGCTGGAAGATATCCACAGCGGTGAACTCCATTACCGGAGCCCAACCAGATTCGGCGGGCTTGGGGGCGCGTGGTCTGGAACCTACAGCCGGACACATGTCCGGGGGTCCGGTGACACAGACTTCCTTGGGGGTGGAGTCTGTGTTCGGCTCTACCGCCGATGAGTGTGCGGCCTCCGAGGCGGGGTTTATCCACCCGTCCTCGGACGACGCGATCTGCCCCGGATTTAGGTCCGGAGCTCCTACGGGTGCGATATCCCGAGTGTTGTCCGACAGCAGGTCTAAGACGTGCTCGTCGTGACTGTTCGGCGCTCCTGGCGTAGGCCCGAATCTGTCGAAGATCAAGCCTCCACGGATATCGGCCGTGTAGTTCAAGTTTCGAACGACGATGGCGGGCGTGGTGTCGATCTGCTCCAGATGGCCAAGTGAATTGGCCCGCAGTACGAAGCCGCCGAACACGAAGATCCGTTCGGGGAGAAAAGTCTCACCCTGGACCGCGTTGTTGTTGATGATTGAAGGAGCCATCGAGCCTTGCAGCGACGACACAGAGGAACTCTCAATGAAAGCACCAATGTCGGTGTCAAAATCGGCGGATCTCGGGTAAGGGGTCCCGATCTATGCATCTAAGACTGATGGTAACAGGAGGCAAGGGACACGATGTTTTACCCAGGTTTGGGCCCTCTCGATAGAGGTAAAATCCTACTTCCTACTTGATTGATCTTGATGATATGAGTATTACAAGAGTTGATCTACCACGAGATCGTAGAGGCTAAACCCTAGAAGCTAGCCTATGATGATTATGATTGTTCTTCTATGGACTAAACCCTCCGGTTTATATAGACACCGGAGGAGGCTAGGGTTACACAGAGTCGGTTACAAAGAAGGAAATCTAATATCCGAATCGCCAAGCTTGTCTTCCACGCAAAGGAGAGTCCCATCCGGACACGGGACGAAGTCTTGAGTCTTGTATCTTCACGGTCCAACAGTCCGGCCAATGCATATAGTCCGGCTGTCCGGATACCCCCTTATCCAGGACTCCCTCAGCCGCGGCGTAGAGCTCTTGGCCGGGTTTGAGAGCCGGTGACCACCCGGTGGTCCGGTGGCAAGACCACCGTGGTACTCTACACCAAGTCGCTGCGCAGGGTGCACACGACGTTCAAAGACTGCTCCACCGTCCGCCGGCTGCTCAAGAGGCTCCGCGTTGCCTTCCTGGAGCGTGACGTGTCCATGCATGCGACTTCTACTTGACGACGGCGGTGGCCATGCGACTTCCAATAGAGGACTCAACAACTCGGCGCGACGACGGCGGCGGCCATGCGACTTCCAATGGAGGACTCCACAACTCGGCGCGACGACGACAGCGGCTTCCACTAGTCTACTCGGCGTGTGCGCTCAGCGTCGGCCACTTCCCTCGGCGACTTGGCACGCATGGACGGCGGTGGTTTGCACTTGTCGACCCAGCATGCACCCGCTGCCGGTTTCCTTCGTCGACTCGGCCAAATCGCCATAATGTGTCCACGCATGTGCAGTGCCATACTGGGACGAGCTCTGTGCGATGTTGCTGTGCCAGACCGTGTGATGCCCCTTCCACCCCGGTTGTTCGTGGATGGTAGGTGCGTCGGCGAAGCCGACGAGATGATGGCGCTCTATCGCACCATGCGCCGGGGCACGGGACAGGTGGCCTCCGTGGTGTACGGCGGCGCCTGGTTCGTCTTGTGCGGCGGGTGCAGGTGGTCGTCATCATTGGCTCTATGAAAATGACTCGGCCGCTGTCATCTCTGCAAACTGCGTGTTGTTTACGAGAATGACTTCTTGAGTTCACTATAATTTCTGAATGGTTCTAACTTTTTGGCTTCTCAAGTTTCACATGATACCGACAGTTCTTTACCAGAATTGATCCACATGATGATAATCTTATAAAGTCCTCAAGCAAATAAACTATAGGTTTGTCATTAAGATCTCGCTGTAATTTCCTTGTAGATTTTTTTACGCTTGTAGAACTCTAAAGTTACAGTTAGAACTATGTTTTCTATTTCAATTTTCAGCTTAGTTTGTGTTAGGATAGGTTGTAATCTCTGAACTTAGCAATCAAAAGTATTATTAGTAGGCAGTATCTATTGTTTTACATGTAGCTTACATTCTTTTACATTACTTGCAGTATTTCGTAGCTGTATTTTTGTTATGACCGGGCAGACTTATGGCCGTAGGAGGCCCATCGGGCAAGTTTAGTTAGAGACTTGGCCCACAAGTTATCTTATTTTTAGAATCATGGTTATATATACTAACTGTAAGACTATTTTAAGATCAAGAATTAAGAATAATCTATTGTCCGGCTCCCAGAGGAGCCGGACCCTAAACCCTAGCTGCACCCCTCTCTCTCTCGCAGCCGCCCCTCCTCCCGATCGCGACGGCGCCCACGCGCCGTCCACCGCGTCCCTGCCCCCAGCAACCTCCTGTCTTCCCCTACAACCTAAGGAGCAGGTCTGGTAGGACCCTGGGTTCTACAAATTTGGTATCAGAGACTCGGGCTCGATCATGTCATCTCCACCGCCAACGCACAGCTGCCGACCACCTCCACCCCGCAGGCGGCCATCACCACCGACGGGGCAATCCCGCCGACCTCGGGCGCCCCCGCTGCGTCCTCACCCGTCGTCTTCACGCCAGAAGAAGTCACCAACACCCTGCGGGATCTCGTGACGGCGGTTCAGGGCATCCGTCTGTACCTGGCCGACCCTCCCGCGCCTCCGCCGGCTGCGACGACCGCCGCCTATAGCCATTCCCCGCTGCCATGGCGTGCCCTGTGGCATCCTCAAGACCTTGGCGGGCTATCGCCGCTGCCGTTCGGGCAAGCAACCCAAAGCCAGCACCACAGATGTTGCAACTGCAACCACCACCAGCTGCGGCCCCCCTCTGGCTGCGATGGCGCCGCCACCGCCCGCTCTCCGGCGAAGCAACTGCAACTCAGCGCCACCTCGCGGCGCCGCACTGTCGTCGCCCGCACCGGTCGGCCTACCGATATAGCAGATCTTGTTCCCGCCATCCCCGTCGCCAATACCGGCTTGGCCGGTCGGGTCTTCGCCATCACCAGTCTACACCATGGCTTCGGAACAGCCAACTCTGTCCCTGCAGTTCGGCGGGCCATCTGGATCCGCGGGGCCCTACCCGGGGTACTCCGACCAGGCACCGCAAGCCTCGCTGCTCCGCACCTCCAAACCAGTCAGACACGGCGCCCCGACCCAGACACCGCGGTGGTTTGCTAAAATTGACTTCGCCACTTATGATGGCACGGAGGACCCCCTCAACTGGCTCAACCACTGCGACCAGTTCTTTCGCGGGCAACGCACCTTCGCATCGGAGCGTACATGGCTCGCCTCTTACCACCTCCGCGGTGCGGCACAAACCTGGTACTATGCCGTCGAGCAGGACGTGGGCAGCATGCCCCCTTGGGAACGCTTCCGCGAGCTCTGCCTCCTTCGTTTTGGGCCTCCGATCCGCGGGAGCCGCTTGGCAGAGCTCGGTCGCCTGCCCTTCACCTCCACGGTGCAGGACTTCGCCGACCATTTTCAGGCCCTGGCGTGCCACGCATCGGGCATGACGGTGCAGCAGTGGGCTGACCTCTTCGTCGGTGGTCTTCCGGATCACATCCGCGTGGACGTGGAGCTTTGGGGACCCCAGGATCTCCAGGCCGCCATGTATTACGCCCGCGTCTTCGAGTGTCACGCCCAGGCCATGCAGCAGGCAGCCCCGGCTCAAGGAGGCCGACAGACCGTCAGACCGCCCCCTGCATTGGGTCGGCCACCCCGGCCGCTCCGGTGACGACCACCCCGGCCGCGACGCGGCCCTTCCGTCGTCTCTCTCAGGTGGAGCAGCTCGAGCGTCGGCGCCAAGGGCTTTGCTATAACTGCGATGAGCCTTACGCATCGGGCCATGCCTGCCCAAGCCTCTTCTACTTGGAGACGGCCGACTACATCGAGGAGGACACCCCGATAGATGGGCTCGATGCGCTGCCGCCCCCAGCGGCTGCTGAGGCTGCCCTCGCAGCCGCCCCGGTGACGGCACTCGTGGTCGATCTCTCTCCATGCACTCGCCGGCATCCACGACGAGTGGACCATGCTCTTACCAGTGACGATTCACGGCGAGCGTCGTGTGGCCCTCATGGATACGGGCTCCACCCACAACTTCCTGCCTGAGGCTACGATGCGGCGCTTAGCACTTCAGCCGACAGGCGGGGAGCAACTTCAGGTCACCGTGGCTAACAACGACCGCCTACGGTGCCATGGGCTTGCACGGGACGTGCCCATCACTATCGGCGACGAGCACTTCACCATCACGTGCGCCGACATCGACTTGGGCTGCTTCAACTTCATCCTTGGCCTCGACTTTTTGCGGACTCTCGGCCCCATCCTCTGGGACTTTGACACTTTGGCGATGACCTTCTGGCGTCTCGGCTGCCACGTCCGTTGGGAGGCCATTGGCGGCGCCTCGCCAGCGACGCCCCAGCTCCAGGTGACCGCGGACACCTCCGAGGCCAAGCATCCTCTCTTGGACCACCTTTTGCAGCAGCACCGCGACCTCTTCGACGAGCCGCGGGGCCTTCCGCCGGCCCGGGTCTACGACCACCACATTCACCTACTGCCGAGCTCGGCCCCGGCGGCAGTCCGGCCCTACCGGTATCCTTAGCTGCAGAAGGACAAGCTGGAGCGGCAGTACGCGCTCATGCTCGCCTTGGGCATCATCCGGATCTCCACATCATCGTTCTCGATGTCGCTCCTCCTCGTCCACAAGTCGGACGGCACATGGCGCTTCTTCATCGACTACCGTGCTCTTAATGCTCTCACTCTGAAGGACAAGTTTCCTATTTCGGTGGTCGATGAGCTCCTGGACGAGTTACATGGGGCATGCTTCTTCTCTAAGCTCGATCTCCGGTCGGGCTACCACCAGGTGCGCATGCACGCCGATGATATCTCCAAGACGACATTTCAGACTCACCACGGCCACTTTGAGTTTATGGTCATGCCGTTCGGCCTCTCCAACGCTCTGGCAACGTTTCAGGCTCTGATGAACGACATCCTCCACCCCTACCTGCGTCGGTTTGTGCTTGTTTTCTTTGATGATATTCTTATCAACATCGCCTCATGGGCGGAGCACCTTTAGCACGTCGCCATCGTCTTTAACGAGCTTCGAGCGCACCATCTTCATCTTAAGCGCTCGAAGTGCTCGTTCGGGATGCCTTCCGTCGCCTACCTCGGTCACGTCATCTCAGCCGAGTGGGTGGCCATGGACGCCAACAAGGTGGCGGCCGTCGCCGCCTGGCCGATTCCGCATGCACTGCGGGCTCTTCGCGGGTTTCTTGGCCTCGCGGGGTACTACCGGAAATTTATCTGGGAGTTCAGCCTCGTCGCATCCCTGCTCACACGCCTACCCATCGCGATGCCTTTGCCTGGGATGAGGAGGCGACCACAGCATTCGAGGCCCTCAAGGGGGCCCTCACGATGGGCCCCATCCTTCATATGCCTGACTTCGATCGCCCGTTCGTCGTCGACTGCGACGCCTCTGGTGTGGGGTTCGGCGCGGTCCTTCATCAGGGCGACGGACCCTTCGCCTTCTTCAGCAGGCCCTTTGTCGCACGCCATCTTAAGCTCGCGACTTATGAGCGCGAGCTCATTGGCTTGGTGCAGGCGGTGCGTCACTGGCGTCCCTATTTGTGGGGTCGGCCTTTCCGGATCCGTACGGACCACTACAACCTCAAGTTCCTGCTGGATCAGAGGCTCTCTACCATCCCGCAGCACCAGTGGATCAGTAAGCTCTTTGGCTTTGACTTCATCGTCGAGTATCATCCGGGCCGCCTTAACACCGTCGTCGATGCCCTGTCTCGGCGCGATGCCGACAGCACCACCGGTGACTCTGAGGGGGCGGTACTCTGCATCTACTTGGGGCCCTCCTTTGCCCTATTCACCGACATCCATCGGGCGACAGCAGCCGCATCGGACGCGCTCCTCCTTCAGCAGCAGCTGGCTGCGGGTGAGCTGGAGGAGACGTGGCGCCTCGCCGACGAGTTGCTACTACATGGGCGCCGGGTCTTCGTTCCGGTGCACGACGATCTCCGTCACCAGGTGTTGTTGCTCGCACACTCGGCGGGCCATGAGCATGTGCAGAAAACCCTCCACCGTCTCCGCGCCAACTTCTACATTCCCGGTGATTGGGCCCTGGTCCGTGACTGGGTGCGGTCTTGTGTGATGTGCCAGCATAACAAGATGGAGACGCTGAGGCCGGCTGGTCTGCTCCAGCCATTGGAGGTGTCGTCTCAAGTCTGGGTGGACATTTCCATGGACTTCATCGAGGGCCTCCCCAAGGTGGGCGGCAAGTCGGTCATTCTCATGGTCGTCCACCGCTTCTCCAAGTATGCTCACTTCATCACGCTCGGTCATCCCTACACGGCGGCGTCTGTGGCCCGGGCCTTCTTCGACGGTATCGTCCGCCTCCACGGGTTTCCTTCTTCGATCGTCAGTTATCGGGATCCCGTGTTCACGGGGCATGTGTGGCGCATCTCTTCCGGATGGCGGACGTGAAGCTCCGCCTGAGCACGGCCTTCCACCCTTAGACCAACAGCCAGTCCGAGGTCGTCAACAAGGTGATTGCCATGTATTTGCGTTGTGTCACAGATGATCATCCTTGTGCATGTGTGAACTGGCTCTCGTGGACGGAGTACTGCTACAACACCTCCTATCACTCCGCCCTACGCGCCATGCCGTTTGAGGTGGTTTACGGCCGGCCACCCCTAGCAATTCTTCCTGTTGATCAGGCCACGGCTCAGACCGAGGCGGCCGGGGACCTTCTGCGGAGCCGTGACGAGATGCTGGCGGAGGTCCGACAACGCCTTCTTCAGGACCAACAGTTGGCCAAGCACTACTACGACGGCCATCATCGCGAGGCAGAGTTCGCGGTGGGTGATTGGGTGTGGCTGCGTCTTCTTCACCGCTCTACACAGTCACTAGACCCACGGGCGAAGAAGAAGCTGGGTCCTCGCTATGTCGGTCCTTTTGTTGTCCTGGAGCGCATTGGGAAGGTGGCTTATCGCCTTCAGCTTCCAGCGGGTGCTTGCATTGAAGGAAATATGCCCTAGAGGCAATAATAAAGTTATTATTTATTTCCTTATTTCATGATAAATGTTTATTATTCATGCTAGAATTGTATTAACCGGAAACATAATACATGTGTGAATACATAGACAAACATAGTGTCACTAGTATGCCTCTACTTGACTAGCTTGTTGATCAAAGATGGTTATGTTTCCTAACCATAGACATGTGTTGTCATTTGATTAACGGGATCACATCGTTAGGAGAATGATGTGATTGACATGACCCATTCCGTTAGCCTAGCACTTGATCGTTTAGTATATTGCTATTGCTTTCTTCATGACTTATACATGTTCCTGAAACTATGAGATTATGCAACTCCGTTTATCGGAGGAACACTTTGGTGCTACCAAAGCGTCACAGCGAATCGGGTGATTATAAAGGAGTACTATAGGTGTCTCCAAAGGTAGATGTTGGGTTGGCGTATTTCGAGATTAGGTTTTGTCACTCCGATTGTCGGAGAGGTATCTCTGGGCCCTCTCGATAATGCACATCACTATAAGCCTTGCAAGCAGTGTGACCAATGAGTTGGTTGCAGGACGATGCATTACATAACGAGTAAAGAGACTTACCGGTAACGAGATTGAACTAGGTATTGGATACCGACGATCGAATCTCGGGCAAGTAACATACCGATGACAAAGGGAACAACGTATGTTGTTATGCAGTTTGACCGATAAAGATCTTCGTAGAATATGTAGGAACCAATATGGGCATCCAGGTTCCGCTATTGGTTATTGACCGAGAATAGTTCTAGGTCATGTCTACATAGTTCTCGAACCCATAGGGTCCGCATGCTTAACGTTACGATGACAGCTTTATTATGAGTTTGTAAGTTTTGATGTACCGAAGTTTGTTCGGAGTCCTGGATGTGATCACGGACATGACAAGGAGTCTCGAAATGGTCGAGACATAAAGATTGATATATTGGACGACTATATTCGGACACCGGAAGTGTTCCGGTGATTTGGAGAAAACCGAGTCTTGGGAGGTTACTGGAACCCCGGCAGAGTAATGGGCCTTATGGGCCTTAGTGGAAAGGAGAGAGGCGGCCGGCATGGGTCGCCCCCCCTCTGGTCGATTGGACTAGGAGGGGGCGCGCCTCTTTCCTTCCCCCTCTCCCCCTTCCTTCCCCCTCCTAGTAGGAGTAGGAAAGGAGGAGTCCTACTCCTACTAGGAGGAGGATTCATCCTCCTTGGCGCGCCCTCTAAGGGCCGACCGGCCTCCCCCCTTGCTCCTATATATACGGGGGCGGGGGGCACCCCATAGACACACAAGTTGATCTATGGATCGTTCCTTAGCCGTGTGCGGTGCCCCCCTCCACCATATTCCACCTCGGTCATATCGTCGCGGAGTTTAGGCGAAGCCCTGCGCCAGTAGAGCATCATCATCGTCACCATGCCGTCGGTTGATGGAACTCATCCCGACACTTTGCTGGATCGGGTCCGGGATCGTCATCGAGCTGAGCGTGTGCTGAACTCGGGCGCCATACGTTCGGTACTGGATCGGTCGGATCGTGAAGGCGTCGACTACATCAACAGCGTTGTCATAACGCTTCGCTTACGGTCTCACGAGGGTGCGTGGACAATACTCTCCCCTCTCGTTGCTATGCCATCACCATTATCTTGCGTGTGCGTAGGAATTTTTTTGAAATTACTATGTTCCCCAACAGTGGCATCCGAGCCAAGTTTTATGCGTAGATGTCATATGCGAGTAGAACACAAGTGAGTTGTGGGCGATACAAGTCATCTGCTTACCGGCATGTCATACTTTGGTTGGCGGTATTGTGAGATGAAGCGCCCGGACCGACATTACGCGTTACACTTACGCGAGACTGGTTTCACCGTTACGAGCACTCATGCTTAAAGGTGGCTGGCGGGTGTCTGTCTCTCTCACTTTAGCTGAATCGAGTGTGGCTACGCCCGGTCCTTGCGAAGGTTAAAACAGCACCAACTTGACGAACTATCGTTGTGGTTTTGATGCGTAGGTTAGAACGGTTCTTGCTAAGCCCGTAGCAGCCACGTAAAACTTGCAACAACAAAGTAGAGGACGTCTAACTTGTTTTTGCAGGGCATTTTATTGTATGAGATGATCATGTTTTGTAACCGAAGTTATCGGCAACTGGCAGGAGCCATATGGTTGTCGCTTTATTGTATGAAATGCAAACGCCCTCTAATTGCTTTACTTTATCACTAAGCGGTAGCGATAGTCGTAGAAGCAATAGATGGTGTAACGACAACGATGCTACGATGGAGATCAAGGTGTTGCGCCGGTGACGATGGTGATCACGATGGTGCTTTGAAGATGGAGATCACAAGCACAAGATGATGATGGCCATATCATATCACTTATATTGATTGCATGTGATGTTTATCCTTTATGCATCATATCTTGCTTTGATTGACGGTAGCATTTTAAGATGATCTCTCACTAATTATCAAGAAGTGTTCTCCCTGAGTATGCACCGTTGCGAAAGTTCTTCGTGCTGAGACACCACGTGTTGATCGGGTGTGAGAGGCTCTACGTTCAAATACAATGGGTGCAAAACAGTTGCACACGCAGAATACTCAGGTTAAACTTGATGAGCCTAGCATATACAGATATGGCCTCGGAACACGGAGACCGAAAAGTCGAACGTGAATCATATAGTAGATATGATCAACATAGTGATGTTAACCATTGAAACTACTCCATCTCACGTGACGATCGGACATGGTTTAGTTGATTTGGATCACGTGATCACTTAGATGACTAGAGAGATGTCTGTCTAAGTGGGAGTTCTTAAGTAATATGATTAATTGAACTTAAATTTATCATGAACTTAGTCCTGATAGTATTTTTTGCAAATTATGTTGTTGATCAATAGCTCGCGCTATTGCTTCCCTATGTTTATTTTCATATGTTCCTAGAGAAAACTGTGTTGAAATTTGTTAGTAGCAATGATGCGGATTGGATCCGTGGTCTGAGGTTTATCCTCATTGCTGCACAGAAAAATTATGTCCTTGATGCACCACTAAGTGACGGACCTATTGCAGGAGCATATGCAGACGTTGTGAACGTTTGGCTAGCTCAATATGATGACTACTTGATAGTTTAGTGCACCATGCTTAAACGGCTTATAATTGGGACTTCAAAGACGTTTTGAACATCATAGACCATATGAGATGATCCAGGAGTTGAAGTTAATATTTCCAGCAAATACCCGAGTTGAGAGATATGAAGTCTCCAGCAAGTTCTAAAGCTAAAAGATGGAGGAGAATCGCTCAACTAGTGAGCATGTGCTCAGATTGTTTGGGTACTTCAATCGCTTGAATCAAGTGGGAGTTAATCTTCTAGATAAGATAGTGATTGACAGAATTCTCTAGTCACCATCACTAAGTTACTAGAACTTCGTGATGAACTATAGTATGCAAGGGATGACGAAAACGATTCCCGAGCTCTTCGTGATGTTAAAATCGACGAAGGTAGAAATCAAGAAAGAGCATCAAGTGTTGATGATTGACAAAACCACTAGTTTCAAGAAAAGGGCAAAGGGAAAGAAAGGGAAACTTCAAGTAGAATGGCAAACAAGTTGTCACTCCTGTGAAGAAGTCCAAAGCTGGACCAAAGCCTGAAACTGAGTGTTTACACTGCAAAGAAATGGTCCTTTGAAGCGGAAATGCCACAATATTTGGTGGATAAGAAGGATGGCGAAGTGAACAAGGGTATATTTGATATACAGGTTATTGATGTGTGCCTTACTAGTGTTTATAGTAGCCCCTGAGTATTTGATACTTGTTCGGTTGCTAAGATTAGTAACTCGAAACAAGAGTTACAGAATAAACAGAGACTAGTTGAAGGGGAAGTGACGATGAGTGTTGGAAGTAGTTCCAAGATTGATATTATCATCATCGCACACTCACTATACTTTTGGGATTAGTGTTAAACCTAAATAAATGTTATTTGGTGTTTGCGTTGAGCATGAATATGATTTGATCATGTTTATTGCGATACGGTTATTCATTTAAAATTAGAGAATAACTGTTATTCTGTTTACATGAAGAAGACCTTCAATGGTCATAGACCCAATGAACATAGTTTGTTGGATCTCGATCGTAGTGATACACATATTCAAAATATTGATGCCAAAAGATGCAAAGTTAATAATGATAGTGCAACTTATTTGTGGTAATTGCCGTTTGGGTCATATCGATTAGTAAAGCGCATGAAGAAACTCCATAAAGATGGATTTTGGAATCACTTGGTTATGAATCATTTGATGCTTGCGAACCGTGCCTTTTGGGCAAGATGACTAAAACTCCGTTCTCGGAACAATGGAACAAGCTCTTGACTTATTGGAAATAATACATACCGATGTATGCGATCCAATGAGTGTTGATGCTCGTGGCAAGTATCGTTATTTTCTGACCTTCACAAGATGATTTGAGCAGATATAGGTATATCTACTTGATGAAACATAAGTCTGAAATAGTTGAAAGGTTCAAAGAATTTCAGAGTGAAGTGGAGAATCATCATAGCAAGAAAATAAAAGTTTCTGTGATTTGAGCGGAGACAAATATTTGAGTTACGAGTTTGGTCTTCAATTAAAACAATGTGGAATAGTTTCACAAACTCACGCCACCTGGAACACCACAATGTAATGGTGTGTCCGAACGTCGTAATCGTACTTTACTAGATATGGTGCGATCTATGATATATCTTATCGGTTTACCACTATCGTTTTGGGGTTATGCATTAGAGACAGCTGCATTCACGTTTAATAGGGCACCATCTAAATACATTGAGACGACCCCGTATGAACTATGGTTTAATAGTAAACCTAAGCTGTCGTTTCTTAAAGTTTGGGGTTGCGATGCTTATGTGAAAAAGTTTCATCCTGATAAGCTCAAACCCAAATCGGAGAAGTGCGTCTTCATAGAATACCCAAAGGAAATTGTTGGGTACACCTTCTATCACAGATCCGAAGGCAAGATATTCGTTGCTAAGAATGGATCCTTTCTAGAGAAGGAGTTTCTCTCGAAAGAAGTGAGTGGGAGGAAAGTAGAACTTGATGAGGTAACTGTACCTTATCCTGAATTGGAAAATAGTTCATCACTGAAATCAGTTCCAGTGATTCCTACACCAATTATTGAGGAAGCTAATGATGATGATCATGAAACTTGATCAAGTTACTCTGAGAACCTCGTAGGTCTTCAGAGTACGGTTCACACAGAGTGGAGCAGTAATCCTATTCGGAAATCATGTTACTAGACCATGATGAACCTCACGAACTATGAGGAAGTGATGATGAGCCCAGATTCCATAAAATGGTTTGAGGCCATGAAATCTGAGGTGGGATCCATGTATGAGAACAAAGTGTGGACTTTGGTGGACTTGCTAGATGATCGGCAAGCCATAGAAAATAAATGGATCTTCAAGAGGAAGACGGACGCTGATAGTAGTGTTACTATCTACAAAGCTAGACTTGTCGAAAAAGGTTTTTGACAAAGTTCAAGATGTTGAATACAATGAGATTTTCTCACTTGTATCAATGCTTAAAAGTTTGTCTGAATCATGTTAGCAATTGCCACATTTTATGAAATTTGGCAAATGGATGTCAAAACTACATTCCTTAATGGATTTATTAAAGAAGAGTTGTATATGATACAACCAGAAGGTTTTGTCAATCCTAAAGGTGCTAACAAAGTGTGCATGCTCCAGCGATCCATCTATGGACTGGTGTAAGCATCTCAGAGTTGGAATATACGCTTTGATAAGTTGATCAAAGCATATAGTTTTGTACAGACTTACGGTGAATCCTGTATTTACAAGAAAGTGAGTGGGAGCACTACATCATTTTTGATAAGTATATGTGAATGACATATTGTTGATCGGAAATGTGACGCCCGGATACTTAAGCTACGGTGATCCCCGCTAATGATGCCACGTCACCTCGGTTACTGTGGATAAACTCGCGTTAGTTCGAAACCTAGTTCGAATTTCAAATTTAAAACCGAGGCAAACAATAAAAGTTTTAAAATATTAAACAAAAATGTTCGGTGTGTGACCAATATTGCTAAAGTAATTATATTGAAGAAAGCATAATTTTACAAAGTGCCTAAGTGCTTTAAACTAAATAAAACAGAAAAGAAAAAGAAATAAAAGAAAAGAAAGCAAACTAACAAAAAAAAGAAAGGCCCCATCGAAGCTTGGCCAAAGAGCCGGCCCATTAAACCACACCGACCGCCCAACCCTCCCTCCATAACCCCACGGGAGAAACCCTAACTTACCCACTCCCCAATCCCCACTCCCCCCACTCTCCCCTCACTCCCCCGATCTGGATCAAGATCGAGGCGACCACGCCACCGCCCCGGATCGTCGTCGACGTTGCCTTCTCGCCCCCTCCCCCTCGCCTCGCGCGACCCCCACCTGCCGGGCGCCACCGTCTCGACCCGTCGCCCTCGCTCGCCATGACGACAAGACGCTGGCGCCTCGGAGCTCGCCGACCCCGCCCCGCACCAAGACGCCACCTCACCGACCTGCCTCCTCTACGCCGTCGTCGCCATCTTCCTCCTCAACCCCCGTTGCCTAGACCCCACGAACTCCGGTGAGGCCTCGTCCGCCCTCGCTCCGTTCCCCTTTGCTCCGGTCGCTGTAGGCCGCCCCACCGCCCGTGCCGCGCTCACCCCTCTGTAGCCGTGTCCGTGCCCACACACCGGCCATCCCGTGCGTGCCCCGGGGGTCCCCAGCCCGTGCTCCCGCTGACACACACCCTCGCTCCCGATCGCGCTAACACGCTGAAGGGCTCGCCTCACGCCCCGCCGCTCTCCGGTGCCGCTTGGCCCAGCCGCTCCCGCTTGGCGCCCAGCAGTGCCCACGTCGGCGCCTAGGTCCGCCCCATCGGCGCCAGAATCGCCAAGCACACTCACGGGCTTCGCCCAACAACCTTCGAACCCGATAGGCCTCAGGCCATCGACAAGGGGCCCCGCCTGTAACGTTTTAATAAAAAAAAGAAAATAAAATAAAAATAAATTATTAATTAATTAATTAATTAATTAGTGGATTAATTAAGTTAATTAATCATGTTTAATTAATCTAATTAACTAGTTAGTTTACTTAAACAGTAATTAGTTTAACCTAAACCCTAATCAACCTAATAGTGTATGACAGATGGGTCCCACTGGGCCAACACGTCAGTTTGACCAGTCAACACCTCTGTTGACTGCTGATGTCATGCTGATGTCATGATAACGTCAGCAAACACTGTTATGGATAATGTTGAATTAGTTAAATTAATTAAAATTCTAAAAAATGATTTAAATCTTTTAAAATTAATATAAAATAAACCGTAGCTCGGATGGAAAAACTTTGTACATGAAAGTTGCTCAGAACGACGATACAAATCCAGATACACAACCCGTTTGTCCGCCAGGCATCCCTAGCATAGTGAACCTGCAACATTTCACCTCCGGTTCATCTAACCGAAAACGTGAAACACCGGGGATACTTTCCCGGATGTTTCCCCTTTTCGCCGGTATCACCTACTACGGCGTTAGGGCACACCGGACACCACGTATTGCCTTGTTACACCTTGTGATGCTTTGATTGCTCTGTTATTTATTATCCCCTCCATTAATTCTTTCCGGTAGAACCCGAGACTGTCGGCGCCCCCAGTTCGACTACGGAGTTGATGACCCATCCTTCTTGCTAGAGCAACCAGGCAAGCCCCCCCCCCCTTGATCACCAGATATCGCCTATTCTCCTCTATACTGCTTGCATTAGAGTAGTGTAGCATGTTACTGCTTTCCGTTGATCCTATTCTGATGCATAGCCTGACACTGTTGCTACATCTGTTGATACCTTACCTGCAATCCTAATGCTTAGTATAGGATGCTAGTTTATCATCATTGGCCCTACATTCTTGTCAGTCTGCCTTGCTATACTATCGGGCCATGATCACTTGAGAGGTGATCACGGGTATATACTATACATACATACATACTACAGATGGTGACTAAAGTCGGGTCCGCTCGAAGAGTACCCGCGAGTGATTCACGGATTGGGGGCTGAAAGGACCTTTGTCCCGACGACCCTCTGTGTGGATCTTTGTGGCGGAGCGACAGGGCATGTTGAGACCACCTGGGAGACAAGTGGGCCTGGTCCTGGTCGGCGTTCGCGATTGCTTCATAATAACACGCTTAACGAGATCTTGGTATCTGAGTCTGGCCAGTGGCCTATACGCACTAACCAACTTCGCGGGAAAGATATGGGCACTCGACGTCGTGGTATCAGTCGAAGCCTTCGTGACGTCGGCGAATCGAAGCGCGCGCGGGTTGGACTGCGTGGCGACTTCCTTTGTAATGGAGGTTGCTAGGTTCGCTCACCGTCGCGACGCAAGCGTGCGGTGTGTGCAATGGGCGATGGGCCTGACCCTGCGCGCATAGGATTTAGACGGCGTCTTGACCTCTCTGTTGTGCCTAGGTGGGGCTGCGACGTGTTGATCTTCGAGGGCGGGCATGACCCAGAAAGTGTGTCCGGCCAAATGGGATCGGCGTGTTGGGTTATGTGGTGCACCCTGCAGGGAAGTTAATCTATTGAATAGCCGTGTCCCTCGGTAAAGGGCGACCGGAGTTGTACCTTGACCTTATGATAACAAGAACCGGATACTTAATAAAACACACCCTTGAAGTGCGGATACAACCGGTGATCTCTCTCTAACAGTATGACGAGGAGAGGATCGCGGGTAGGATTATGCTATGCGATGCTACTTGGAGGACTTCAATCTACTCTCTTCTACATCTTTGCAAGGCGGAGGCTGCGAGCGTAGTCTTGACGGGATTAGCTATCCCCTCCTATTCTAGCATTCTGCGATTCGGTCCATCGATATGGCCCTTTACACATATACCCATGTATATGTAGTGTAGCTCCTTGCTTGCGAGTACTTTGGATGAGTACTCACGGTTGCTTTCTCCCCTTTTCCCCTTTCCTTTCTTTACGGTTGTCGCAACCAGATCTTTGGAATCCCGAGCGACGCCACCGTCGACGATGACCCCTACTACACTGGAGGTGCCTACTACTACGTGCAGGCCGCTGACGACGACCAGGAGTAGTTTAGGAGGATCCCAGCTAGGAGGCCTGCGCCTCTTTCGATCTGTATCCCGGTTTGTGCTAGCCTTCTTAAGGCAAACTTGTATAACTTATGTCTGTACTCAGATATTGTTGCTTCCGCTGACTCGTCTATGATCGAGCACTTGTATTCGAGCCCTCGAGGCCCCTGGCTTGTATTATGATGCTTGTATGACTTATTTAGGTTTTAGAGTTGTGTCATGATATCTTCCCGTGAGTCCCTGATCTTGATCGTACACGTTTGCATGCATGATTAGTGTACGATTGAATCGGGGGCATCACAAGTTGGTATCAGAGCCGACTGCCTGTAGGAATCCCCCTTCCACACTCCCTGGCCGAAGTCGAGTCTAGTCACTACAAAACTTTTACTAACTTGGTTGTGTGCCTTACGGGCCCACGTCGCCATTGGGTGGTATTAGGATCTTTTACTTCTCGACCTTTACTCTGGGGCTCTGAACTCTCTCCTACTCGGGTTAAATGAATTTTGCTAAATCTAACATTAGGATCGCATTATCACTTTCACCCGGAGAGCCCCTTATTACTGATGATCGTCTGATGCACGTGAAGACCCTGAAGATACTCACCGCTGTTAACCCGAGAACTTGTGTTCATCGCGTTTGCAATTCCTCTTCCACCGTAAACCCTTATGGATAACTACCTGCAGTTGTTATTCTTACCTTCATCCCCAGTTGGTCTTGTTATTACAAGATACCCTGAAAAACTCGTCGTTGTTTCGATAATCCTTTGAGCTGACTGCCTTGCTGTTCTTTGTCACCTGAATACCCCTACAGTTAATTCTCACACTTATCGAGTATCCGCTCATCCCCCAGTTGTTCATGTGTTACACAAAAGTCTTCAAAATGCTATTTGAACTTCCGAAAATCCTGAGTCGCCTATTGCACTTGAAATTCTTGCTTGCTGGCATTATGGTTAATCCCATAAGTCTCGTAGTCTTATTGACATTCCTTGTCATTATCATTTTGAGTCTGTTGACTCAATATGTTTGAGAATACACGCAATCATCATTGATCCTTATAAATTACCTTTCCGGCTGAGCTGCCATTCTTTTAACTGGAATTAGTTCTCGACCAATCCAATTGTCGTTGATTGTACCCTAAGGCTATTCAACTTATCCATCCCTAATCAGAGCATTGCTTCTGATCCCTTGATTTGGAAATCATAATTCCTTTGCATTTGACAATTGAGTTAGTCGGTTGTTTCTATAATCTGATCTCCTTGTATTCTTCTTCCTCTAGTTGAGTACCGATGCTCATGTCAGATCCCTTGTGGACCACCAGATCCTTTGTTGGATTTTATCTGACAACGCCCTTCATATTCAATAACCTTGTGAGCCTTTCCATGGGTATATAATGCCTTTGGTAATTTGTATCCTCTACTTTGATAACCATACTCTAGTTTCGAGCTTGTATTATCTACTCCGAAGCTTGTGGTACATTTTTCTAAGAAGCCCTTATGGGTTGAACATATGCCTTCTCTAAACCGTGTGAACCCGAAAGTTTTCACGAGTCATACCATTCTGGTGTTTTTACCAGATAATTTTCTTCTCTACAACTTCTTCGAAAAACGAGAAGTAAATGATAGGTTATGCATTGAAGAAGTGGGAGTCGACCTTGAACTTTGTGTTCATGCCCATGGACACGATGTAGATCTTATCATGGAAGCTTCTCTTAAATTAATTATCCCCTTGGTATAAGTTCATCTTATATCTGGGATTTGATCTTTTGCAATCGTGGTTCCGGCCATATTGTTCTTCGTTGATCCCGTTTCTCGGACAAGTAAAATTACTTGTCTTCTGCACATCATTTCACCTGTCAAGCTTCTATTCTACTCTACTTCGGGTATTACCCCCTGGTATCTCAAGGATATCAACCCATTGCACTTCATCTTATGAATTTCTGACGAAGTAATACCTTTCCCCGTCATAGTCACTCCACGGGTTCTAGGTTGTCATCAACCGAAAACACCGGGTTGTGAATCGAATCAACACTGAGATTTAGTACTCCCAGTACTTTGTTGTTGAGAATTTTAATACTCCATCAAGTCATTCCTAGCCTGATCGGCTATATCGTTATCATGCTAAATTTTAACCGTGCTACCTGGTCCTTATTCCCGGAGCACAACTTTCGATGATAGCTAAGCTTACGGCGATCGTCCTCGGCATATCATTTCGCCTTGAACAACAATCTTTGATTTTAAGTTTGTATTGTACTAGTGGTTTCAATAACCTTTCGCTTCATCATTCCTTTGACTTGTTGTCATCGCCGATCAATTACACCTTCATGAAATCTCTCGACAATTGTGTCGGATCACCTTCAACACTTTGACTTCTTCCGAGATGTTAATTGTGTTCATGATGAGAAATACCCTCCTTGACCTCGATGATTTTATTATCATCGGCAACACCCTTGACTTCCTTTCATCGCGAGCTTGTCCACATTATGAATACAACCTGCTCTCTAGCTAATGTTGTGTTCTTCCTTGAAGTATTACTGTCTTTTCTATCAAGAATGTTGTGAGGATTGCTCCACCTCTTAAGAATTCTTGAAATAGTGATACTTCTCCCCATCACCTTCTTTCTTGGTCCCCGTGTTGTTTCTAACCGGAATACCAACAATTGAACTATGATGTGTGAATTCAAAATTCCTAGCAACCTTATTGCTTTGAAGTGAATGGTCAATAACTCCATTCTAAGTCTTTTGGTTATTGAATCGCCATTCTAACATTGATCATGCTACCTAAGCCCATATTTCGGGTGCACCTTTCAACCAATGTTTAATTATGTATGTTTCCCTCGAGCATACATGATGTCATGCCTAGCACCCCCCAGCTGGAGGACCTATCATTATAATTTCTTTTGCAAGGATAACCGTTCTTCCTGGAGGAAATTGTAAAACTTATTTTATAAGTTGCTCCTGATGGATCATTTGTGTATCCAAAGTCAGACCCTTGATTGAAACACCATATCATTGCTACCTCGAAGCATGACTATGATACCCCGCTCATCAACAAGAACATTGGAGGCGCGATGCTAAATGTTTCTTGGTCAGTTATCCAAACACCATTGTATGGGTAACATCTTGATGAATCCTTGCCTCTTTATCTGAATGGTTGGGTACTTGCTCTCCTACCTGTATGCCATGTTCGCTTGCCCATGAGAAGGATATACTCCTAATAATTGTGTGTAATCACAATTTTTCTTCCATTGGTGCATTTAATCGATAATCACGTTTTCCTTTCCATTCTTTTGCTTAACCTTTCTGTAATCGACTTAAGCGAGCGGAGATAATTCCTGCTTAGGTAAGCACCTTGTTGTACCACTCATGCAGTAAGACCTGTTACTATTGTTGATGACATTCGGTAACCACCGATGGGTGAGAACTTTGCCAATTGGTTCGCCTCGTTCAACGAGCAGGAAAATGGTTTCTCTTTGTTCCTCGTCCTTGGTACCGACATTGTTGCCGACATAGCTGACAAGCTATCCACCGACATGCCTCCCTGTCGCGGTTGTGCAAGATGTCACCACCTTTCCTACTCTCAACCCACATGGTGGGCCCATAACCCACAGATCCACTGGATCGAAACCTGACTCTTCTTCACAACCCGGATTCTAATGTATCCTTTGCACCTGGCTTCGTGTGTGATTCACGAGCTAAATGCTATACCATTATTCATCCTGGGATCAAACACCATGTTATGCTCGTTGTTCAAACCCCCATTCCAGCTTCTGTCTAGTCATCGAATGATTGCCTACCTATTTGAAACTTTGGTACCAGCGTATATTGCACTCAACGAATTCACTGAAATACAACTCGTGGGGTACCTTGTGTATTTCCCATTGAGTTCACCGTCAGATGCCCAACTTTGTGGAGATGCGTTCTTCCGAAGTTTTTTTCCCCTTGGTCGCGTTCGTAGGATGATGGACAACTTTGTCATGGTGACTTGAAGCAGAGAAACGAAGACATCAACATAATGGATCGACCTCTTTGAGAAGAGCAACCAAGACTGGGAACACTCGCTAGAATTTCGTAACCAAAACTTTCCCCCTTACTCCCCTCTTAAATCTCGGGACGAGATTTCTTGTAGTGGAGGAGAATTGTGACGCCCGGATACTTAAGCTACAGTGATCCCCGCTAATGATGCCACGTCACCTCGGTTACTGTGGATAAACTCGCGTTAGTTCGAAACCTAGTTCGAATTTCAAATTTAAAACCGAGGCAAACAATAAAAGTTTTAAAATATTAAACAAAAATGTTCGGTGTGTGACCAATATTGCTAAAGTAATTATATTGAAGAAAGCATAATTTTACAAAGTGCCTAAGTGCTTTAAACTAAATAAAATAGAAAAGAAAAGAAATAAAAGAAAAAGGAAAGCAAACTAACAAAAAAAAGAGAAAGGCCCCATCGAAGCTTGGCCCAGAAGCCGCCCATTCGGCCACACCGATCGGCCCAACCCCTTCCCTCCATAACCCCACCAGGAGAAACCCTAACTTACCCACTCCCCGATCCCCACTCCCCCCACTCTCCTCTCACTCCCCCGATCTGGATCGAGATCGGGGCGACCACGCCACCGCCCTGGATCGTCGTCGCCGTTGCCTTCTCGCCCCCCCCCCCCACGCCTCGCGCGACCCCCACCTGAAGCCGGCGCCACCCGTCTCCGACCCCATCGCCTCGCCCATGACAGCAGACGCAGGCGCCTCGAGCTCGCCGCCCGCCCGCACTAAGACGCCACCTCGCCGGCCTCCCTCCTCTACGCCGTCGTCGCCATCTTCCTCCTCAACTCCCATTGCCTAGACCCCACAAACTCAGGTGAGGCCTCGTCCGCCCTCGCTCCGTTCCCCTTTGCTCCGGTCGCCGTAGGCCGCCCCACCGCCCGTGCCGCGCTCACCCCTCCGAGTCAGATCCGTGCCCACGACTGCCATCCGTGCGTGCCCGGGGTCCCCACCCGTGCTCCCCGCGACACACCTCGCTCCCGATCGCGCTAACACGCGAAGGGCTCGCCTGCGCCCGGCCGCCTCGCCGGTGCCGCAACCCAGTAGCGCCCGTCAGCGCCCAGGCGCCTCACCGTCGGCGCTGAGTCTGCCCCATCGGCGCCCGTAATCACCAAGACACTCACGGGCTCGCCCGACAACCACGCCCGAACCCGATAGGCCTCTGGGCCACTAACAAGGGGGCCCTGCCCCAGAACATTTTAATAAAAAAAGGAAAATAAAATAAAAATAAATTATTAATTAATTCATTAATTTATTAGTGGATTAATTAAGTTAATTAATCATGTTTAATTAATCTAATTAACTAGTTAGTTTACTTAAACAGTAATTAGTTTAACCTAAACCTAATCAACTTAACGATTGTATGATGTGGGTCCCACTGGCCCACACGTCGGTTGACCGATCGACACTTACGTTGACTTACGATGTCATCTTGATGTCATGATGACGTCCAAAAACACCGTTATGGATAATGTTGAATTAGATTAAATTAATTAAAATTCTAAAAAATGATTTAAATCTTTTAAAATTAATATAAAATAAACCGTAGCTCGGATGGAAAAACTTTGTACATGAAAGTTGCTCGTAAGCAGCGATATTGAATCGGATACACAGCCCGTTTGTTTGCCACGCGTCCCTAGCATAGTGAACCTGCAACATTTCACCTCCGGTTCATCTGACCGAAAACGTGAAACACCGGGGATACTTTCCCGGATGTTTCCCCCTTTCGCCGGTATCACCTACTACGGCGTTAGGGCACACCGGACACCGTGTATTGCCTTGTTACACCTTGTGATGCTTTGATTGCTCTGTTATTTATTATGTTCCCCCTCGATTAATTCTTTCCGGTAGAACCCGAGACTATCGGCGCCCCCAGTTCGACTACGGAGTTGATGACCCATCCTTCTTGCCAGAGCAACCAGGCAAGCCCCCCCCCCTTGATCACCAGATATTGCCTATTCTCCTCTATACTGCTTGCATTAGAGTAGTGTAGCATGTTACTGCTTTCCGTTGATTCTATTCTGATGCATAGCCTGACACTGTTGCTACATCTGTTGATACCTTACCTGCAATCCTAATGCTTAGTATAGGATGCTAGTTTATCATCATTGGCCCTACATTCTTGTCGACCGCCTTGCTATACTATCGGTCGTGATCACTTGGGAGGTGATCACGGTTTATACTATACATACGTACATACTACAGATGGTGACTAAAGTCGGGTCCGCTCGAAGAGTACCCGCGAGTGATTCACGGATTGGGGGCTGAAAGGACCTTTGTCCCGACGGCCCTCTGTGTGGATCTTTGTGGCGGAGCGACAGGGCAAGTTGAGACCACCTGGGAGACAAGTGGGCCTGGTCCTGGTCGGCGTTCGCGATTGCTTCATAATAACACGCTTAACGAGATCTTGGTATTTGATCTGAGTCTGGCCACTGGCCTATACGCACTAACCAACTACGCGGGAAAGATATGGGCACTCGACGTCGTGGTATCAGCCTAAGCCTTCATGACGTCAGCGACTAAGCGGCGCGCGCCGGGTTGGACTGCGTAACGCGACTTCCTTTGTAATGGAGGTTGCTAGGTCTGCTCACCGGCCGCGTACGCAATGTGCAGGTGTGCAATGGGCGATGGGCCCAGACCCGTGCGTGCATAGGATTTAGACTGGCGTGCTGACCTCTCTGTTGTGCTTAGGTGGGGCTTCAACGTGTTGATCTTCCGAGGACAGGCATGACCCAGGAAATTGTGTCCGGCCAAATGGGATCGAGTGTGTTGGGTTATGTGGTGCACCCCTGCAGGGAAGTTAATCTATTTGAATAGCCGTGTCCCTCGGTAAAAGGACGACCCAGAGTTGTACCTTGACCTTATGATAACTAGAACCGGATACTTAATAAAACACACCCTTCCAAGTGCCAGATACAACCCGGTGATCTCTCTCTAACAGGGCGACGAGGAGAGGATCGCCGAGTTGCAGAGGGCCGGCGGGGGTGCGGAAACGTGCCAGGGTGCGGGTGGTGGAGCAACGACGCGAGGGTGTGGGTATGGATGCGCAAGGCATGGGCGAGCAGCTGCCGCTCGCCGGTGTTGTGTGTGTGCAGAAGCAGAGAAAAACAGAGGAGGTAGCGCTGGGGACATTGGACGGCGGAGAAGCTCGTCGGAGCTGTTCCGGCAACCAAAACACGCGATGGAGGGCCCGGATAGAAGCTAGGCAATGGGGCGAACCCATTCATACCCAGCTTGCAACAGGAAGTGAACGGATTCCTCACCGACGGCGGGTTTCGCGGTGGGGCGCGTGAGCTTGATGCTCGCGGCCAGGGCGTTGTGCGGCGATGCAGGGGCGAAGCATGGCATGCGCGTGCAGCGGCGGGATTTGCAGGGGAGGTGCCTGCGCTGTGCATAGAGAGCAGCGGAGGTGCTCGGACCTAACGAACCAAGGACAAACACGGCGCGCTGAACGACGGAATTGGCAACGAAGAGAGGTCGAAACACTCGCCGGCGACGAGGTCCGACGGAGGAGTGCTCTAGCTCAACGGAGATGGATGAAACAGGGCGCAATCAAAGGGGAGAAGCGCCGGAGTCCTTGTGGTTACGAGCGAGGGTGAGGAAGATGACGATGGAGGAGGCCTCGCAAATGACGCAGAGGCGCTGTTCGTGGACGTGTTCGGCTCCGTGAAGAAGAGGAAGCAGGGAAGATGCCATCGTGGAGGGAGTCGATCGCATCGGCCCTGGTCCCTCCTGGCTCCTGGCCTTGAAGAAGACGAAGAATACGACGCAGTCGAGTCGACACGGAGCGAAGAAGACGACGGAGGATGGCTATGGCCACAGCGGAGCCATGGGAGTGCGCCGGGAGCTCTCTAATTTCTGCCTCTTGAAGAAGAAGGAGGAGCAGGAGAAGGGAAAAGGGGTGGCGGCGGCGAGAGGGAAACCCTAGGGGGTTGCGGGATGCTGGCTTTATAGGAGGGGCGCGACGTGAGCTCGGCCATGGTGGCCATGTGATCCCCCTGGTTTTCACCGTGAGAGACAGAGAGGGAGGAAGAAGAAAAGGAGGGAGACAGGTCGCTGGCAGGTGGGGTCGCCTAGGCGATCAGCTGGCCATGGGGAAAATTTTACCAGGGAGATGATCGGTGGGCTGCAGGGCTGGGCTAGATGGGTCGCGGCTCGACTGGAGCAGCGCTACTGCTGGTGCTGGACTGCATTGCTGCTGCTGGAGCTAGGCTATCTCTCTCTCTCTCTCCCTCTTATTCTTTCTTTTCTCAATTTCCTCAAACAGAAAATAAGAGAGAAAAACTCAGAGATAAAGGGAATGCGTGAGAGAGATATGAGAATATATCTGGAGTTCAGAATTTGTGCAGAATTTTAATAAATTGCTTTGGGCATTTTTAAGGATAGAAAAATAATTCAAGTTTGAATTAAATTCAAACTTGAGCCATTTTTGAACCCAACCAAAACAAGTCCAATTGATATCAAATTTGTCAGAGAGGTATAAGGCAATGAGTAAGATCACCAGGAAATAAATGAACATTAATGGAGGAGGAAATAATGTCACTTGCGAAAACATGAAGGAAGAAGGAAGAGGTGATGATACATGGGCATATGGCTTGAGAGAGATAGCAAGGGCTGATGCACACACAACATGAAGAATGCAACCCACATGATGAGCATGATGAAATGCAAAATGGCAAGGGAACAATGCAACATAACAAGTGAGATGAGCATGGTGCAAGAAGCAATTATATGACAAGGCACTCAACATGATCATGGCATAAACATATAGGAATTAAATATGCAAAACAATTATGATAATGCAACAAACATAATAAACACACGTCAACAACTAAAAAAAGGAAGGCAACTGGAGCATCGGTCTCGGGGCGTTACAACTCTCCTCCACTAACAAGAGATCTCGTCCCGAGATCTTAGGAACGAGTCGGAAGAGAAAGAGGAAGAGGTGAAGTAAGAATGCAAGAGAGAAGACAAACCAAGTCAAAAGAACTCGGTTAGAAAAGAGGAGTGACGAGTATGACAAGAATAAAAAACTCAACGAATAAGATAGACTCTGAAACCACTCCGGTTAGACAAGGTAGAAAAAGAATAAGCACGAAAGAATTTGGGCAGCACTCCCGCTAAAAATGGAAGGAATAGAACATGAACTTCACAAGATGGGATGGCACTTGATGAGATGAACAACGCAATGCTTCCGGAAGAATTGAAAGAATGGAATGAAAAGAAATTAGAAGGAAGGGTTGAACGGAGTTGTTGAGAAAATCAACAACGAAAGAATAAGCTTGTTGTGGACTTATCAAAAACAACTCAAAACTTGAGGTGAAATTATACCACAACCAATGTCTGAAAAGCTAAGAAGAACGAATAAATGCAAAACTCCACTTCAGAAGAAAAGGAAGAATTATTTGCACTTCGAGACGCGAGAAGAAAAAATACTTGAACTCCACCAACAAAATCTTGATTAACTCTTGAAGAATGAATTAAATCATGAAGAACCACCATGAAGATCTCCGGTGATGAAAGGATGATGAGATAGAATGAAGGATGAAAGAATAAGATTAAAGCTTGCCGTGATTTAGATGGAGGTTCCGATGAAATGGCCGAGGAAATTTGAACTCCGGAAAAGAAAAGATGAAAACACTTGGAACTAGAATTTATTCATCAAGAACAAACTCCGAGGGAAGGGATTACTTGACGATGATGAAATAAGAATAAGAATTACGTTATGCTTATCCTCATCAAATTTAATTGATGACAAGCGGATTTGGCATGCAACTTATTCTTGTTGAAAAAGGATTAAGGGGGATATAGCACAAAACTTGAGAAAGTCTTCATGAACCACCGGTAGGATTGAAAAGAATGAATGAATTAATATGATAATCAAAGAAAATGAATCTGAAAGAACCACCGTAAGAATTCGAAAATGACTGATGAAAGAGATTGAATCATCGGGAAGAGTTAGAAAAGCACAAAAGTACTTGAGGGAATTAAGAGACAAGATAACGAAGGGATCGTGAACTGATTGAAGAATACTTGAACGAAGCACCGGGATAATTGGATAACGTTAGCTAAAATGTGAGGACGAAGAATTCTTCTGGAACGATGGCCTCCGGTGAAAAGAAACAGAAATCAACTCCTGACATACTCTGGATGGGTGAGAAAAGGAATATCTGGCAAATGGAATAATTCGAGAGGATAACAAGAAGCTAGAACCGCGAATCTTCAAGAGAACAGACAAGATTTAGAGAAAAAACTCTTCTTCGGTCTTCAAATGACGACGAGAAACACCACCAAAATTACTGAGATACTCCGGTAGAATGAAAAGCAGAGAGGTTGAGGCAACCATGAAAATGATTTGAAATCGATCTTGGAAAAGGCATGTGACTGATGAAATTTATTCTTACGTCACACTTGAAAAGAATTAGGAATGGCTCCGGAATAATTAGAAGAGTCAGGTAAGATCCTGGGAAAAGACCTGTGGGTTAGGGCCCACTAAAGAGAAAACACCGTTGGAAAGGGATGTTGAAGAGATAGAAGATGCACCGGAACAATTGAAATATTTGAATGAGGTGACAACCTCGAATTAATTCGAACACAGACAAATCTCTTGAGATGTCTTCTGAACTCTAGAATGATTGAATGGCGAGAGGCAAATGAGCAAGGAGAACACTTGAGCCGAGGAAAAGAATATGATCAACCCGAAAAACTTGAATTGAGTCCACTGGGAGAAAAGAGATGAAGAATTTCAAACAAAAGAGAATTCACTGGTTGAAACAATTGAGGAAAGACTGAAGATACTCCGCACGAATGAAATTGATGCTTGAATAGATGCTTAGACTCCGGGAAGAATAGGGTGGGAGGGCGGGAAAACAAAGGCAACTTGGAAGGAGAAATCGATGAATAACTTGAAGAGAAAACACCGGTTGAAATCATTGAGGAAAGAAAGCAAAGACTTCGCACGAGTAGGATGGATACTCGATTACGGACTCCGGCTCCGAGAAGAAAAAGGGGTCGGCAGGTGGGAAAAAGAAAACAACTGAGGTTTGAACTTGGCAAAGATGAAGAGGCTCGAGTCAACTTGACAAGAAATGCACCAGATGAAAAGAGATGAGGAACAACGATCAGAAAACCAACTGCGTGATCCTAAAGAAATTTTTTTTTAAGGGGAAGAGGGGTAGTTCAAAACACCTACGTCAAGAATCCTCACCAAAGCGACGAAGGGGCAGAGGAGTAAAAAGAATTCCTACTCTCGGATATAGCTAGACTCAGAAATTAGTTTTCTTCTAGACTCGACAACGGCCAAACTACACCATCAATCAAGGGGGATCCTATGGTCGGTCGAGGCTCTGATTACCAACTTGTCACGCCCAAGATGCGACCCTATCCTAAAGGAACTCGAAGGTCCCACCAAGGATAGAAGCACATCTTGAAGACGCTTTTGCAAGGTGGATATCATTACATCAACATTACATAATAGATGGGGATACATACAAGAGGCATACAATGCCACACGAATACAACATCATAATACATAAGAACACCATCCAACTACGGATGAAACACAAACAGAAACTCGAACGACATCCACCCTGCTAGCCCAGGCTGCCGACCTGGAACCTATCCCCTGATCGAAGAAGAAGCAGAAGAAGAACTCCAACACAAGCAAACATCGCTCTCACGTCATGATCATCGCATAACCTGTACCTGCAACTGTTGTTGTAGTAATCTATGAGCCACGAGGACTCAGCAATCCCATTGCCATGGGTATCAAGACTAGCAAAGCTTAATGGGAAAGGAAGGGGTAAAGTGGTGAGGTTGCAGCAGCGACTAAGCATATATGGTGGCTAACCAACGCAAATAAGAGCGAGAAGAGAGCAAGCAGAACGGTCGTGAAGCTAGCAATGATCAAGAGGTGATCCTGAACTCCTACTTACGTCAAACATAACCCAAAACCGTGTTCACTTCCCGGACTCCGCCGAAAAGAGAACATCACGGCTACACACGTGGTTGATGCGTTTTAATTCGGATCTAGTGTCAAGTTATCTACAACCAGACATTAACAAATTCCCATCTGCCACATAACTGCGGGCACGGCTCTCGAAAGTTTATACCCTGCAGCGTGTCCCAACTTAGCCCATGATAAGCTCTCGCGATCAACGAAGGATATACCTTCTCCCAGGAAGACCCGATCAGTCTCGGAATCCCGGTTTACAAGACTTTTCGACAATGGTAAAACAAGACCAGCAAAGCTGCCCGATGTGCCGACAAATCCCGATAGGAGCTGCACATATCTCGTTCTCAGGGCAACATCGGATGAGACTAGCTACGAGTAAAACCAGACTTCGAGTTTCCCCGAGGTGGCCCCGCAGGCAGCTCAGTTAGGACCAACACTCGAAGGAGCACCGCCCGGGGGCTAAAATAAAGATGACCCTCGGGCTCCTAAACCCAAGGGAAAAAGGGCTAGGTGAGGCAAATGGTAAAACCAAGGTTGGGCCTTCTTTGGAGGAGTTTTATTCAAAGCAAACTGTCAAGGGGTCCCATAAATCACCCGACCGCGTAAGGAACGCAAAATCCGGGAACATAACACGGTATGATGTAAACTAGGGCGGAAAGAGTGGAACAAAACACCAGGCATAAGGCCGAGCCTTCCACCCTTTACCAAGTATATAGATGCATTAATTAAATAAGAGATATTGTGATATCCCAACATAATCTTGTCCACCATGGAGCAATCTTCAACTTCATCTGCAACTAACAACGCTATAAGAGGGGCTGAGCAAAAGCGGTAACATAGCCAAGCAACGGTTTGCTAGGAAGGGTGACAAAGGTTAGAGGCTGACATGGCAATTTTGGAGGCTTGAAGAGCAAATGATAGGTAGCGCAGCATAGCGATAGAACGAAGCAACTAGCATAGCAATGATAGTAGTGAGATCCAGGGTAGCGGTCATCTTGCCTGAAATCCCGCTAGGAAGAAGAACGAGTCCATGAAGAAGACGAACGGGAGTAGTCGAACGAATCCTCACAATTGCAACATTACCGGAACTAGGAAGCAACACCGGAAAGAAACAAACAACATGGTAAATGCACGAGCATAAACATGTCATGATGCACAAACAAGTATGATGCATGTCCGGTTTAATGAGGCATGGCATGGCAAAGTGCAACACACAATACTACAAATTAAGTGGAGCTCAATATGCAACGAGTTACACATTAACGAAACACCACATTCATTTATTTAGATCTCTCCCGTTTATGTACCCAACAATATTAAATGTTTTTAAACATGGCAAGAGGTGAAGCAAAAGTAAACTAACTATTTTAGGCAAGTTTAAATGAGGCCGGAACAACAAACAACAATTCCGGAAAATCCCCATATGCATATTTTGAATTAGCTACTGTTCTGCCCTAAACCATATTTTAGAGTTGTTAAACAGGAAAATAAAGTGCACCATGTTAAACTAGGCATTTTTCCACCCCATTTACATATAAAGTTTATTTAAAACCGAGCTACTGTTATTTAGTTATGAAATAAATCATTTTAGCATGGCATTTGAGCAAATTAATGCAAACAGCAAGTTAAACATGTTAAACAGAGATGAAAGTTGGAAGTTATTAATCTACACAAAATTCTAAGCATTTTACATATATTGTTTGTTTAATTTGGATGCATGCATATTTAGCTATTGACAATTCAAAATGATGGCATTTTTCTGTAATTATGCATGCACTAGAGAAATGCTAAATTGCAGTGAACAGGAAAAAAACATATGCGGGCCGAAAGTAATGCACTATGCAAACCCAGAAGCAGAATTGGCCCGAAGCGGATGTGGGTGTGGGTGTGCAAAACAGGGCAAAAATTGGGGCGCCTAGGAATCGAACCCCAGACCCTCGGATGTATACTAGATGCGCTAACCACTCGGCTAGCTATGTGTTCGTGATGTAAATGGAGATCGGGTGAACATAACACATGTGCGCATCGCGACCAGGACCAAAACTGAAGCATGCGCACGGGGACTCGCCGGCGACGGGAGCCAGCAGCAACCCTTGATGTGGTTGCAGAGGGCCGGCGGGGGTGCGGAAACGTGCCAGGGTGAGGGTGGTGGAGCAACGACGCCAGGGTGTGGGTATGGATGCGCAAGGCGTGGGCGAGCAGCTGCCGCTCACCGGTGTTGTGTGCATGCAGAAGCAGAGAAAAACAGAGGAGGTAGCGCTGGGGACATTGGACGGCGGAGGAGCTCGTCGGAGCTGTTCGGGCAACCAAAACACGCGACGGAGGGCGCGGATGGAAGCTAGGCAACGGGGCGAACCCATTCATACCCAGCTTGCAACAGGAAGTGAACAGATTCCTCGCCGACGACGGGGTTCCGCGGTGGGGCGCGTGAGCTTGATGCTCGCGGCCAGGGCATTGCGCGGCGATGCAGGGGCGAAGCATGGCATGCGCGTGCAGCGGCGAGATTTGCAGGGGAGGTGCCTGCGCTGTGCATAGAGAGCAGCGGAGGTGCTCGGACCTGACGAACCAAGGACAAACACGGCGCGCTGAACGAAGGAATTGGCAACGAAGAGAGGTCGAAACACTCGCCGGCGACGAGGTCCGACAGAGGAGCGCTCGAGCTCAATGGAGATGGATGAAACAGGGCGCAATCAAAGGGGAGAAGCTGATGGGGAGGTGTGGACGCTCACGTAGGGTTGGTTGGTGGAGTCTATCGAGCTCGGGGACGGCGGGCGACGACAAATTCCGACGACGATGTCCCGGACCCGAGGAAGAAGGAGATGAACGCGGCAGTGTCTTGGCGTTCCACGGTGATGAAGAGGACGTCGGGGAGGAAGCGCCGGAGTCCTTGTGGTTACGAGCGAGGGTGAGGAAGATGACGATGGAGGAGGCCTCGCAAATGACGCAGAGGCGCTGTTCGTGGACGTGTTCGGCTCCGTGAAGAAGAGGAAGCAGGGAAGATGCCGTCGTGGAGGGAGTCGATCGCATCGGCCCTGGTCCCTCCTGGCTCCTAGCCTTGAAGAAGACAAAGAATACGACGCAGTCGAGTTGACCCGGAGCGAAGAAGACGACGGAGGATGGCTATGGCCGCAGCGGAGCCATGGGAGTGCGCCGGGAGCTCTCTGATTTCTGCCTCTTGAAGAAGAAGGAGGAGCAGGAGAAGGGAAAAGGTGTGGCAGCGGCGAGAGGGAAACCCTAGGGGGTCGCGGGATGCTGGCTTTATAGGAAGGGCGCGACGTGAGCTCGGCCACGGTGGCCTTGTGATCCCCCTGGTTTTCACCATGAGAGACAGAGAGGGAGGAAGAAGAAAAGGAGGGAGACGGGTCGCTGGCAGGTGGGGTCGCCTAGGCGATCGGCTGGCCATGGGGAAAATTTTACCAGGGAGGTGATCGGTGGGCTGCGGGGCTGGGCTAGATGGGCATGGCTGGCCTGGAGCAGCGCCATCACTGGTCTTTGGACTGCATTGTCTTCTTCTTTGGAGTTGGCTATCTCTCTCTCTCCCTCTTATTCTTTCTTTTCTCAATTTCCTCAAACAGAAAATAAGAGAGAAAAACTCAGAGATAAAGGGAATGCGTGAGAGAGATATGAGAATATATCTGGAGTTCAGAATTTGTGCAGAATTTTAATAAATTTCTTTGGGCATTTTTAAGGATAGAAAAATAATTCAAGTTTGAATTAAATTCAAACTTGAGCCATTTTTGAACCCAACCAAAACAAGTCCAATTGAGATCAAATTTGTCCGAGGGGTATAAGGCAATGAGTAAGATCACCAGGAAATAAATGAACATTAATGGAGGAGGAAATAATGTCACTTGCGAAAACATGAAGGAAGAAGGAAGAGGTGATGATACATGGGCATATGGCTTGAGAGAGATAGCAAGGGCTGATGCACACACAACATGAAGAATGCAACCCACATGATGAGCATGATGAAATGCAAAATGGCAAGGGAACAATGCAACATAACAAGTGAGATGAGCATGGTGCAAGAAGCAATTATGTGACAAGGCACTCAACATGATCATGGCATAAACATATAGGAATTAAATATGCAAAACAATTATGATAATGCAACAAACATAATAAACACACGTCAACAACTAAAAAAAAGGAAGGCAACTGGAGCATCGGTCTCGGGGCGTTACAATTATGCTATGCGATGCTACTTGGAGGACTTCAATCTACTCTCTTATACATGCTGCAAGACGGAGGCTGCCAGAAGTGTAGTCTTTGACAAGATTAGCTATCCCCCTCTTATTCTGGCATTCTGCAGTTCAGTCCACTGATATGGCCCTTTACACATATACCCATGCATATGTAGTGTAGCTCCTTGCTTGCGAGTACTTTGGATGAGTACTCACGGTTGCTTTCTCCCCCTTTCCCCCTTTCCTTTCTTTACGGTTGTCGCAACCAGATCTTTCGGAGCCAGAGCAGACGCCACCGTCGATTTACGACTACTACTGGAGGTGCCTACTACTACGTGCAGGTGCGGCGGCGACCACTGGGAGTAGTTTAGGAGGATCGAGGCGGGAGGCTGCGCCTCTTCGATCTGATCCCGCTTTGTGCTAGCCTTCTTAAGGCAAACTTGTATAACTTATGTCTATATTCAGATATTGTTGCTTCCACTGACTCGTCTATGATCGAGCACTTGTATTCGAGCCCTCGAGGCCCCTGGCTTGTATTATGATGCTTGTATGACTTATTTGGATTTTAGAGTTGTGTTGTGATATCTTCCCGTGAGTCCCTGATCTTGATCGTACACGTTTGCGTGCATGATTAGTGTACGATTGAATCGGGGGCGTCACAGGAAATAATGGAGAATTATTCTGCAAAGCATAAAGGAGTGTTTGAAAAGAGTTCTTTAAAAGAAAGACTTCAGTAAAGCTACTTACATATTGAGCATCAATATCTATTGAGATAGATCAAGACGCTTGATAAGTTTTTCAATAAGTACATACCTTGACAAGATTTTGAAATAGTTCAAAATGGAACAGTCAAAGAAAGAGTTCTTGCCTGTGTTGCAAAGGTGTGAAATTGAGTAAGACTCGAATCCCGACCAAGGCAGAAAATAGAAAAGAGAATGAAAGTCATTCCCTATGCCTCAGTCATAGGTTCTACAAAGTATGCCATGCTATGGACCATACCTATTGTATACTCTGCCCTGATTTGGCAAGGGAGTACAATAGTGATCTAGGAGTAGATCACTGGACATTGGTCAAAATTATCCTTAGTGAGAACTAAGGAAATATTTCTCGATTATGGAGGTGATAAAAGAGCTCGTCAGAAAGAGTTACATTGGTGCAATCTTTTACACGATCCGGATGACTCTAAGTCTCGATCTGGATACATATTGAAAGTGGGAGCAATTAGCTAGAGTAGCTCCGTGCGAGCATTATAGACATAGAATATTTGCAAAATACATACGGCTCTCAATATGACAGACCGTTGACTAAGCTTCTCTCATGAGCAAAACATGATCACACCTTAGTACTCTTTGGGTGTTAATCACATAGAGATGTGAAATAGATTATTGACTCTAGTAAACCCTTTGGGTGTTGATCACATGACGATGTGAACTATGGGTGTTAATCATATACAGATATGAATATTGGTGTTAAATCACATGGCGATGTGAACTAGATTATTGACTCTAGTGCAAGTGGGAGACTGAAGGAAATATGCCCTAGAGGCAATAATAAAGTTATTATTTATTTCCTTATTTCATGATAAATGTTTATTATTCATGCTAGAATTGTATTAACCGGAAACATAATACATGTGTGAATACATAGACAAACATAGTGTCACTAGTATGCCTCTACTTGACTAGCTTGTTGATCAAAGATGGTTATGTTTCCTAACCATAGACATGTGTTGTCATTTGATTAACGGGATCACATCATTAGGAGAATGATGTGATTGACATGACCCATTCCGTTAGCCAAGCACTTGATCGTTTAGTATATTGCTATTGCTTTCTTCATGACTTATACATGTTCCTGAAACTATGAGATTATGCAACTCCCGTTTACGGGAGGAACACTTTGGGTGCTACCAAACGTCACAACATAACTGGGTGATTATAAAGGAGTACTACAGGTGTCTCCAAAGGTAGATGTTGGGTTGGCATATTTCGAGATTAGGTTTTGTCACTCCGATTGTCGGAGAGGTATCTCTGGGCCCTCTCGGTAATGCACATCACTATAAGCCTTGCAAGCAGTGTGACCAATGAGTTGGTTGCAGGATGATGCATTACGTAATGAGTAAAGAGAATTGCCGGTAACGAGATTGAACTAGGTATTGGATACCGACGATCGAATCTCGGGCAAGTAACATACCGATGACAAAGGGAACAACGTATGTTGTTATGCGGTTTGACCGATAAAGATCTTCAGTAGAATATGTAGGAACCAATATGGGCATCCGTGTTCCGCTATTGGTTATTGACCGAGAATAGTTCTAGGTCATGTCTACATAGTTCTCGAACCCGTAGGGTCCGCACGCTTAACGTTACGATGACAGTTTTATTATGAGTTTGTAAGTTTTGATGTACCGGAGTTTGTTTGGAGTCCTGGATGTGATCACGGACATGACGAGGAGTCTCGAAATGGTCGAGACATAAAGATTGATATATTGGACGACTATATTCGAACAGGAAGTGTTCCGGTGATTCGGAGAAAACCGGAGTCTTGGAGGGTTACGGAACCCCCGGGAGAGTAATGGGCCTTATGGGCCTTAGTGGAAAGGAGAGAGGGCGGCAAGATGGGCCGCGCCCCCCCCTGGTCCGAATTGACTAGGAGGGGCGCGCCTCTTCCTTCCCCCTCCCCTTCCCCCCTCCTAGTAGGAGTAGGAAAGGAGGAGTCCTACTCCTACTAGGAGGAGGATTCCTCCTCCTTGGCGCGCCTCTCGGGCCGGCCGCCTCCCCTTGCTCCTATATATACACAGGCGGGGGCACCCCATAGACACACAAGTTGATCTACGGATCGTTCCTTAGCCGTGTGCGGTGCCCCCTCCACCATATTCCACCTCGGTCATATCGTCATGAGTTTAGGCGAAGCCTGCGCCGTAGAGCATCATCATCGCCACCACGCCGTCGTCTTGTGGAACTCATCCCCGACACTTTCTTTGGATCGAGTCCGGGATCGCCATCGAGTTGAACGTGTCTGAACTCGAGGCGCCAGACGTTCGGTACTTGGATCGGTCGGATCGTGAAGACGTACGACTACATCAACCGCGTTGGCATAACGCTTCCGCTTACGGTCTACGAGGGTACGTGGACAATACTCTCCCCTCTCGTTGCTATGCCATCACCATGATCTTGCGTGTGCGTAGGAAATTTTTTGAAATTACTACGTTCCCCAACACGCATCCACGACGTCTTCCATGTGGGGCTGCTCAAGCCCTTCCGTGGAGAGCGACCCGCGGTTACTCCCGCGCTTCCTCCGAACGCCGACGGGCGTCTTCTTCCAGGACCGGAGAAGGTCTTGCAGGCCCAGCTACGTCGAGGAGTGTGGTACGTGTTGATCGAGTGGGCTGGACTTCCGGTGGAGGACGCCACTTGGGAGCAGCGTGAGGAGTTCCGCCAACACTACAAAGAGTTTCAGCTCGAGGACGAGCTGTTTGCGCAGGCGGGAGAGATGTTATGACCGGGCAGACTTATGGCCGTAGGAGGCCCACCGGGCAAGTTTAGTTAGGGGCTTGGCCCACAAGTTATCTTATTTTTAGAATCGTGGTTATATATACTAGTTGTAAGACTATTTTGAGATCAAGCAATAAGAATAATCTATTGTCCGGCTCCCAGAGGAGCCGGACCCTAAACCCTAGCCGCACCTCTCTCTCTCTCTCTCTCTCTCTCTCTCTCTCTCTCTCTCTCTCTCTCTCTCTCTCTCTCTCTCTCTCTCTCTCTCTCTCTCTCTCTCTCTCTCTCTCTCTCTCTCTCTCTCTCTCTCTCTCTCTCTCTCTCTCTCTCTCTCTCTCTCTCTCTCTCTCTCTCTCTCTCTCTCTCTCTCTCTCTCTCTCTCTCTCTCTCTCTCTCTCTCTCTCTCTCTCTCTCTCTCTCTCTCTCTCTCTCTCTCTCTCTCTCTCTCTCTCTCTCTCTCTCTCTCTCTCTCTCTCTCTCTCTCTCTCTCTCTCTCTCTCTCTCTCTCTCTCTCTCTCTCTCTCTCTCTCTCTCTCTCTCTCTCTCTCTCTCTCTCTCTCTCTCTCTCTCTCTCTCTCTCTCTCTCTCGCTCGGCTCCTCCTCCCGCCAGCCCTACAACCTCTGCCGCGTCCTCGCCCCGGGCAACCTCCTGTCTTCCCCTACAACCTAAGGAGCAGGTCCGGTAGGACCCTGGGTTCTACCAATCTTCTTGCCAAATTCACTTTAAGTTTTGCCTCTTGTTGTGTTGTAATCTCTACTCTATATTTTTCTTCTTCTTTTTAGTGTTAGCCAAAGCATGTTGATCCAGTGCACATTAGCATTACTCGAGAAGTAGTGATCTGCAGGACACAATCATGTGAAATTTAGGAAATTAGATTGCTAGGAATCTGACCTGGATTGATCTGCCATGCTTTGCTGCAAGTTTATCATCTACATTTCCTTGTAATTTCCCATTTTCTAGCTTCGTTCTCCTCCTCTTCTTCTTCAATCTTTCTTTTCTCTCCTTTTTCTAGAAGAGGCATATTGTTGTGCTTCAACCGCAAGTCTCTTTGTAGTTCTATCAAAAAAGAAAAAGCCTCTTTTTATAGGGGTTAGGTATGGGGGGCTTAGGAAGGTTGTTCTGGCATGATATTGGGCCTCACTAAGTGCATTTATTCGGGCTGGTTATAAACGACCTAAAAGTTATACTGATATACTTCGCACAAAATTTGAAACTAAATTTATTTTCGGTCGATTCTTTCAACCGTTCACAGGAGACGTACACTTATGTTTTCTCATACATACAGTTGTTTACATATTAGTCATAATTAATGTTGTACCACTAGCCAGCCACGGTGTGTGCTTTCCCTATCATCTTTAGAAGTCGGATTGCTTTTGCTTGAGTGCATAGTTTGCTCTATTATGTTGTGGTCGGTTTGATTAGTAAAATGCGTGCGGTTCCTCTGTGTTATAGAAGGAAGAACTATGGTTTCAATATCAGGCAACAATCATCCTTGTTGTTCTTCCTCCTGAACATGCATGGATTCTTATCACTTCTCTGTAATTTTCTGTACTGCCAGTTTATTTCATGTTAGTCACATGTCCCAGTAACTAGCCAAAGTGAAGACTGATGTAAGCTCATAACTTGAACTTGTTCTAGCTGCATGTTTTCATCCAAGTCAGATTTTTTATGTGCACTTGAGAACTAACCATGCTTGTACAGAACCAAAATTGAGCAAGTTTTCCAGTCTTTGGTAGAAATTGAACAAGTTTCTCATGAATACTTTTTTAACTTCAAAACTACTGCTCGTCCAGCTCTATGATTTCTCAAAACCAATTGCTTTTGCGGTTTAGAGATGTGCTTCTTGCACTAGATAAATAGGTTATTAATCATGCAACTTCCTTCTTTTCTCATCCCTGCCTGATTGCTTGGTGTAAATAGTGCCTATATTTTACTGATATGCTTGGTTGAACAGTAGTACTTATGTTACATGAGAAGTAATGTAAGATGAAGTGCAACATGGTGGACATGGCTTCATGACAAAGCTGGTGGAGAGATGTTAGGGGCGATGTTGAGGTCGGTGGTGGAAGAAATTGGTAAATGGGGTACCTCAGCGCTAGCGACAAGGAGGCGATAGGTTCCGACTTCTCATGGAGCAATGTAATGTGCAACAACATCGTATTGGGTTCCATCTCCGACTGGAGAAGAACTGATGAACGACATGTGTGCGATTCATTTGTTCATTCATTTTATCCTTCCTTATTCCACTCAACTCATATTCATTTACTTTTGCACTTACCCATGGTTTGATGGATCAAAAAAAGTTAGTGACATTAATTGTAATGAGGAATATCATATATCCGTAAGCCTCAGATGGTTTTGTTTTTTCAGTAGAACATGATCATTATGGTTTTTCAGTAGAACATGGTCATTATGTTTGTATATACAACCAGTAAATATTTTAAAATGCCTGTGGCAGCACACGAGCATTCTACTAGTGTATAGAGCATAACTGAAGCAATTTCTCTAAAATTATTAGGAAACTAATCAAACTATATTCCAAACTGCAAACAGCATCGACATACAAACAAGAAACACTCATCTTGGTTGATTACATATTCAAAACAATGAAACAATTAAGATGAACAAGTGAATTACCACCCACCATAAGTTAGCTACATTGTATAATAAGTGAAAAGCGCAACACTGCATTGTCAATTAAGCTAACCGACTGAACAACAAAGTGTTACATGGAAACAAATTGACTATGACACAAAACCTTGTCAAAACATTCCTGGGTAACACTAGAAGCTCAGCTTTCATCTATTCAACCAGCTTGAAGCTCTGCAATAACAGACCTTACTTCCTACTAGAAGCAAAGAACTCACCCTGACACTACCTTATCTCTCTTCCTCAAAGAAGGAACAAAACTTCATTATTCAGCGGAACACAAGTCACCTGCCGTTCACACCCACATGCATAGCCACTTTGAGACTCAACGCCTCAATTGTGCATTGAACATGCCGTCTTCAAGATATGTGCTTAATGAAATGCACTCAGAATCTCTCGCCAAATCTGAAGAAGACGGTTCCAGCCCCAGTATTGTGATCTACGATGTACTCTCCTCTTACCAAGCCAAGCTTGACGCCAACACCATAAGAAGATCCATGGCCAACGCGTCGGAAGAACTCAGTAGGGTTCCCTTTCACATCCTTGGAACTCCCAAGGTCGGTGCCATGCTCAGCAAATCCATAAACATATGTGTTCTTCACGGGTATGCGCACCTCACCAGCAACCTGTGTGGATTAAGAGGCAAATAAACATGAGCTGCCAACAAAGCAACGACCAACATATCTAACACTAAATTATGTGATGACACATTTCGATTATTTAAACTTGTCCAATCTAATGAAATAAATCAAAAGATAAGCAGCAACTCACAAAACATAACATGATTGATGTTAAAAATGATGCATCAGACTAAATTCCAAGGTTCTGTAGTAATACTCACCTCCAGAACATTCCTAGATGCACCCAGTTCACCCATACCATAGCCCCTAACTGAGTAAGGTCCTCCAAGTGTAAATGCATCATAGCTTGGCAGATCTCCTACACAACCTGCATAATGACCATGAAGAACCAACACAGCTGGCAGCGGCTTGCCAACACCTTTCTCTTGATTATTTAAATTAATGAACTTTGTCAATGTAAGCTGATGACGGTTAAAGAGTGGGCTTTTGCTTCCAATGCCAAGACCTTGATCCAACTGCATTTAACAAGAAAAACCTCATAAGAAAATATATCACCACGAATTTTTCTACAGGCACATGATGGCATTAAACAGTAACAGAGACATGTTCACAGGCTTGTGCAGAGCTATCAAAACATTTAATTTAACAAATAAATTACAGACTGTTACTACTGAACATATATAATAAACAAAAACATTCACTGGAATGTGACCAAACTCAATTTTATGTACTGTGTGGAAGTCTCGAGGTTGAAGCAAATATAAACCATAGAGGTATCGTCCTTTTCGACACTATTAAGTACAGGATTTTATCCTTGTCTGGAGCCGCTTAGTAATAAGGTTTGCTTTGTGTTTTCAGAAACATAGGACTGCAGGTCAGCATACCTGGAAAATACATCTGTCACCAATGACTGCACCATTTACAAATTCTGTATTGTCTCGAGTAATATTTGCTTGTAGAAATGCCATTCGATCTACACCAGTACCACTGAGGGTTGTGGGAGGTCCATCCATGCTCAAGCCGCCACTAGGCATTGCCCGAGAACCATGTGTGCAGATACTGTTGGTTTCATCACGTGTTGTAATCTCTTCCACCACGAGGCCATATGTGAATTTGCTCTGCCTTGTGAAGCTCTGAAATCCAGAAGTGTTATTTTCCTCATGTTAGAGACGTTTCTTGAATAGTTCATAAAAAACAAAATATGTAGAAGGTAATATCAATTTGTGCAAACCTCTGTTATGTTGGCTTTAAATCCAACTCGGTCAACCCAGACAGGTGGAGCTTCATCCATATTGGGGCCAGCAACAAAGACAGGACTCAATTTCCTGGTGTTGAAGCAGCTAGTTTTGAAGGTGCGGTTCTTATTACGGTCATCCACACCGTCCAAATAAGGATGGACGTATTCAAGCTTGAATGAAAGATCATCCTAAAGACCAACAAAACAAATGGATAAGCACATACATGTGGAAAACCAAAATTCAGAAGTGATAAAACTTCTCAGGAAGGAATGCTAGGTCCATATTAGGTTGTCTAAAGACAGACAAATACAAGGCCAAAGGAAACGAATCAATGTCCGTTGATGATGATAGAAAGTTAGCAGACATGTATGTGTGTCTTACATATCACAGGGTTGCACTTTATCTAACAGTTACAATATGGACTATTCTTTTCTTTTATATCGTAGCAGGCAATTAAAGTTAAATTCTGCTTAAGGATTTTGTAGACAGAAGTGTAGACATGTACAAATGTACACTTCCAAGATGGTAGCGTAATGAAGAAAACAGATAAATATCGGATCAAGAATGACATGCTTGACTTATGCTGTGAATCTATGCCGAAAAAGATTCCTCAATGATGATCTAACAGTAATTATAAGCAAGCAAACAAAAACTACAAGAAAAAGATGACACGTTACGAACTAACCTGAGGGTTGAGCAGGTTGCTGGATGTAACAGAACCAACAATGGATCTGTTAAGACCATAGATGTTGCGGTGCTCAAATGACACAGTTCCTCCAGGTTGAATGGATGCCTAAAAGAAATTTTCTATCAGATACGATGCCGCATAACAGGATTGCAATGTCCTGTAGTTTTCTCATTAGTCATGTACTCCCTCCGTCCCATAATATAAGAGCGTTTTTGACACTAGTGTAGAGTAAAAAACATTCTTATATTATGGGACGGAGGGAATATGTTAAATAAAGAATTCACAGAGAACAGAAAGCTGCGAAATGAGTAGGTATTTTACCAGGGTGGGCCTGCCTTGACGTCCAGGTACAATACTCCACTCTGTGCTTACTTCAGCAGACTTTGGTTCTAGTTCCTTAAGCTTAATTTCAACAACAATACCACCTTCTTTTGTCTCATCAGGACGTGGATTCACTTCTATATTGGAGAATAAAGCGAGCGAATTTATATTCTTCAGAGCCTGTTTTCCTGCTCCAATATTAAAGATATGACCAGGTCGAAGCTGTAATAGAAGCAGAAGTTCGAGTTAAATGCTGAAGTCCCAGAAATAATAACAGATAATCAATTGGAAAACATTGATAGCAGCAAAATGAGCGAGAATCATGATCAAATTCAACATCACAGTCAGCATAAGAAAACACTCATCTTTATTAAAGGCATGCACAAGGAGACCTTACTAGCAGTAGCAGGAAGTATGAAGCAAAAAGTGATCTGTCATACTAATCCATCATCAAACCATGCAACATAAAAGGCTATGGTCTTGGCTGCTACTCCCCTAGCTAAACAGCACATAAACAAAATTACACAGAAGTGCTAAAAGAAGGTTTCCAACTGTCAAGATAACCCAAAAACATCCTAGTTCAACAGGATATTGGAACTACTACAACACATAAACCTTGTTACAAAGACTGAAAGTCACAACATAGTGCATTGGCCAACACAAAATGTCAGAAACATCACAAGAAGCTAATTTTAGTCACTAGTCAAAATAAACTGTCACAGAAATCACTACTCCCTCCATTCCTAAATATAAGTCTTTTTAGAGATTCCAATATGGACTACATACGGAGCAAAATGAGTGAACCTACACTTTTAGAGATTCCAATATGGACTACATATGGAACAAAATGAGTGAATCTACACTCTAAACTACGTCTATATACATCCGTATGTAGTCCATATTGAAATCTCTAGAAAGACTTATATTTAGGAACGGAGGGAGTAGATGCTAATTTTTAACAGATTAGTTGACTGTACAACATCATAGTAGTGCTAATAAAATTGTCCTCCCATGTTTGTTTTATAAGCTAGTGGTATGCAGTATACCTGCTGGGGCAGCTCCCGGTCGATGATAGGAATTTGGGTATTCCCTTCCACAAAATTCCCTAGCTTATCCTGGAACTGGTACTCCACTTTGGTTATGTCCCCCTCGACCACCTCACACACAACCTCACTGGTGTTGAGGTTTCCAAAGTTCACCACTTGTGCGCATACAAAGCCCTCATTGTGGTACCATTTCTGAACATGGTCCCTGATCTTCTGCAGCATCCTGGCACTCACCTTCTCCTGTTTTTTCATCATTGCCAGAACCTCCCCTCGGACGGACTCTGGCAAAATGCACGGCATGGCGCCGCGGACACGCTGCTGGTAATCCCGTTCCTGCTTCCGAAGGTAGTCCATCTTCTCCCTCTCAGTCATGTCCTGATCGAAGTCAGCCTGGCCCGACTGTGCCATAAGCCCAACATTGATGCACTTGAACTGCTTGGCTGCACTCCACACGCTCTCTGTGAAGGAGACGGTGAGGCCAAGGGTGCCGTCAGGTTTGGCCTTCCCTTCTAGGTCAACCCGCTCGAACATGCCGCAGGAGACTAGCGTCTCGAGCTCTTTCAGAAGCTGCGACTTGGTGTACACGCCGCCTGGCTGCAGGGTAACCATCTCGAAGAAGGAATCCTCTGGCCCGGCATCCGTGGCGCCACCTCCGCCAGGCGCGGCTCGGTCGAAGAACTTGAGCTCCGACAACTTGTATCTCTTCAGCCCGCTCAGCTTCGAGAGCGGCACGGTGATGTTGGCCGGGAGGCCATGCGGGTCCCAGTCGGACGACGACTTGTCGTCGGCATTCGCCGCGCCGGCGGAGAAGATCCGCGACCAGAAGCCCCCGCCGCCCCCGCCGCCCCCGCCACCGGCACCACCGCCGCCGCCGCCGCCGCCCCATCCGCCTCCCCCGCCGAGGGGGCCCCCGGGGCCGCCCCCAAAGCCGCCAGAGGAGGCGAGGAGGAAAGCGCCGGAGGCGGCTGCGGCGATGGCGGAGCCAAGGGCGAGGTCGGTTTTGGAGGTCTTGGATTCGGATTTGGGGGCGGAGGATGAGACGGCGAAGGGGTTGTTTCGGGGTTGCGAGTTGTGCGATGCGGCGGCGGACATGGTGACGGGGCGCCCCCGGCCTCGCCGGGAAGGCCCGGCGGGCGACGGGGTGAAGAAGAGGCTCTGGGAGGTGAGCGCCATTTGGCTGCCGCGGATTAGGTGAGAGCGGGAGGGGGAGGGGGAGGGGGCGAGGTCTTCCTCTCCTGGAGGCTGGAGCTGGGCAAGGGTTTCTTCCCTATCTTCTGCCCCCGCTTCGCGTTTTTGTTGAGGGTTTAGCTTTGCTGTGCCCTTGCGTGGCGGCGTGCTGCCACCCGACTCCCATTGGTGCCACGGCCTATGGCTATTTTTTTTTTCTTTTAAATTTTGATGGTGCTTTAGATTGCGAAAACAATAATACCAATTTGTTGTTTTTGAAAAGCCTAAGGTCATATACGAAGTATCAAATATCCATACAAACGCGCCCTTATAGAAAATAAAATTACATATAAAAATCTTGAGGGTGTCAAAGTCGTCTTCCATCCTGCATCTACCGACCACGCGTCGTAAGCATAGCTCGATGCCGCCTCTAGGCCTACGCCTTGGCACAACAAATTAAACTCATGAGCTTGTAGAAGTAGCAGCCAAAAAGTCGTCAATGAAGACCACGAGATGCCGGCGATCGCAATCTGCAAAGCAAATTGTTGTCTCATAGAAGAAAACACCGTAAGAGCCTACAGAAATAGTTGGGCCTGGCTGAGCATATGCAGGCAAAAACCCAACATCTACATGTTGATTAGTTGCTTGCATTGCATCAAGGCCCAGATGGGTGCATGTTTTTTTCAAAACGGAGGCAAAAGATTTGCCCCATATATTAAATAAGGAGAAGATAGAGTGTGTTTGTGCATGTTGTTTGGTTGCATGTGTTTGTGCTTTAGCAGATGCAAAGCACAATTGTTTGGTTGGGTGCAAGTACTAGGTCTGCTCACCCTTTTCAAATATGGTGGACTTACCACCCATTTTGCAACACACAACACACTATGATGAACAACAGCAGAAGAACAGCGAGAACAAAGCAAAGAACATCAACAACAGTAAAAGAACAAAGCAAAACAAACGTCCACAATAGGACACACTATGATCATACCACAGTAGAACAGGAAGATCATAAGTACTACTAGGCATAAGTTTAAAACAGCGGGGCATTCTATGCCCATGCTGGACCCAGGGTGCTGCTCACTTCAGTTCAGACTTGACAGACAAACTACATGGCATGTGTGGTGTCGCTGACGCAGTTGTGCTTGGAGCACCGGACCATGCAGATGTTCGAGGTGTTGGAATTGTAGATATGCACCTTCGGCCCCAGCACGGAGAGCCTGAAGCCTAGGAGGTTGTCGGGGACGATCTTGTGTCGGCGGCAGAAGTACTCCCAGCCGCGCCCGAGTACCATGTGCCCCTTGAACATCTACGCATGGACCCAGAACTCGCACCATCCATTGCTTCATCACTGGCCTGAAGGCGGGCGGGATGACGAGCATGGCGATGTCCTCCCGGTCATGGCTCTGTACGTAGAACCTGATAGGTTCCCGTGCACCCTCCTCGTGGCTGGTCCTTAGTCTTCTGCCAACGCCGAGCGGCATGCTCGTGTAGTCCACCCTGCCATGAACCACCGCAGTATTCAGCCACCGGTTTGTGGGGATGTGAAAGTGCAACTAATCCCTAGGTGGTTTTGGTAATTCATAACAACATATAGCTCACTGAACTAATTTTCTTTCAAGATCAATGTTTTAGAAAGTTCAATGATTGGTATGGCATGGACTAGAGATGTGGACCCCTTAAAATGCTAAGGACACATTGGAAAAAGCTCAAGACTCTACACTTTCATTTTAGTGATCCAAGATCACATTGAGTCAATAAGAAAAGCCAATACTATTAAAAGGGGATGAGGTGTTGCTTAATTGCTTGCTTGCTCAAAATGCTTAGTGATATGCTCCAAAATCCCTCAACCACTTTTTCATTTCCACATATGTCCTAAACCTAAAGTTAAACTCGGCCCCACCGATTTGATTCATCCGGCGCCACCGAGTTCACTTGACATAGCCATATCCACAAACCCTAATCAGTTCGGTCTCACCGATAGGGATCTCGGTCTCACTGAGATGGGAATGCAAACTCTTTGTTTCCCTTCGTAATGTTTCGGTCTAACCGAAGTGAGCGATCGGTCCCACCGAGTTGGCATTGCAAACTCTCTGTTTCCTTTTCATAACGTTTCGGTCTAACCGAGATGAGCGATTGGTCCCACCGAGTTTACCTGAACAAGTCTCTGTTTGCTTATTACTGAAGTCAGTCTTACCGAGTTCATGTGATCGGTCTCACCGAGATGAGGTTTTGCCCTAACCCTAGCGCATCGGTCTCACCGAGTTGATGTTGTCGGTCCCACCGAAATGCCTAATGTTCACATTTTGAACCAAATCGGTCTGGCCGAGTTTAACCATTCGGTCCCATCGAGTTTGGGAATTTGTGTGTAACGGTTAGATTTTGTGTGGAGGCTATATATACCCCTCCATCCCCTTCTCCATTAGTGAGAGAGCCATCAGAACGTGCCTACACTTCCACTACCCATTTTCTGAGAGAGAACCACCTACTCATGTGTTGACACCATGACATTCCAATTCAACCATATGAATCTTGATCTCTAACCTTCCCCAAGTTGCTTTCCACTCAAATCATCTTTCCACCATAGCCAAATCTACGAGAGAGAGTTGAGTGTTGGGGAGACTATCATTTGAAGCACAAGAGCAAGGAGTTCATCATCAACACACCATCTATTAACTTTCGGAGAATGGTGTCTCCTAGATTGGTTAGGTGTCACTTGGGAGCCTCCGTCAAGATTGTGGAGTTCAACCAAGGAGTTTGTAAGGGCAAGGAGATCACCTCTCCTTGAAGATCTACCCAAGTGAGGCAAGTCCTTCGTGAGCGATGGCCATGGTGGGATAGACAAGGTTGCTTCTTCATGGACCCTTCATGGGTGGAGCCCTCCGTGGACTCGCGCAACCGTTACTCTTCGTGGGTTGAAGTCTCCATCAACGTGGATGTACGATAACACCACCTATCGGAACCATGCCAAAAATCTCCGTGTCTACATTGCGTTCGCTCCCTCCAAACTCCTCCCTTTACCTTCATATGCAATGATTTACATTCCGTTGCTATACTCTTAGAATTGCATGTGTAGGTTGATTGCTTGACTTGTGTTAAGTTGCTAAAATCTGCCAAGATATAAAATTGGGAAAAGGCTAGATTTTTATTTGGTCAAGTAGCTGATACCTCTCCAACGTATCTACTTTTCCAAACACTTTTGCCCTTGTTTTGGACTCTAGCATGATTTGAATGAAACTAACCCGGACTGACGTTGTTTTCAGCAAAACTGCCATGGTATTATTTTTGTGCAGAAATAGAAGTTCTCGGAATGACCTGAAAATCCATGGAGCAACTTTTCAGAAAATATAAAAAATACTAGCGAAAGAATCAAGGCCAGGGGGCCCACACCCTGTCCACGAGGGTGGGGGGTGCACCCCCTCCCCTGGGCGCCCCCCTGCCTCGTGGGCCCCTTAGATGTCCACCGACCTCAACTCCAACTCCATATATTCTCTTTCACGGAGACAAAAAACAGAGAGGAAGTTTCATCGCATTTTACAATACGGAGCCGCCGCCAAGCCCTAATCTCTCTCGGGAGGGCTGATCTGGAGTCCGTTCGGGGCTCCGGAGAGGGGGATTCGTCGCCATCGTCATCATCAACCATCCTCCATCACCAATTTTATGATGCTCACCGCCATGCGTGAGTAATTCCATCGTAGGTTGGATGAGATTTACCATGTAATCAAGTTAGTTTTGTTAGGGTTTGATCCCTAGTATCCACTATGTTCTGAGATTGATGCTGCTATGACTTTGCTATGCTTAATGCTTGTCACTAGGGCCCGAGTGCCATGATTTCAGATCTGAACCTATTATGTTTTCATGAATATGTGAGTTCTTGATCTTATCTGGCAAGTCTATAGTCACCTATTATGTGTTATGATCCGACAACCCCGAAGTGACAATAATCGGGATACTTCTTGGTGATGACTGTAGTTTGAAGAGTTCATGTATTCACTAAGTGCTAATGCTTTGGTCCGGTTCTCTATTAAAAGGAGGCCTTAATATCCCTTAGTTTCCATTAGGACCCCGCTGCCACGGGAGGGTAGGACAAAAGATGTCATGCAAGTTCTTTTCCATAAGCATGTATGACTATATTCGGAATACATGACTACATTATATTGATGAACTGGAGCTAGTTCTGTGTCACCCTATGTTATAACTATTACATGAGGAATCGCATCCGACATAATTATCCATCACTGATCCAATGCCTACGAGCTTTTCACATATCGTGCTTTGCTTATTTACTTTACCGTTGCTACTGTTACAACTGCTACAAAATTGCTACCGTTACTTTTATCACTGTTACCATTACTATCATACTACTTTGCTACTAAATACTTTGCTGCAGATACTAAGTTATCCAAGTGTGGTTGAATTGACAACTCAACTGCTAATACTTGAGAATATTCTTTGGCTCCCCTTGTGTCGAATCAATAAATTTGGGTTGAATATTCTACCCTCGAAAATTGTTGCGATCCCCTATACTTGAGTCACTTGGGATTTATATCTGCTGGTCACTATGAGGAACTTGAAAGACAAAACAACTAAGATTTTTCCCTTAGCTACGAGGGGAGGTAAGGAACTGCCATCTAGCTCTGCACTAGATTCTCCTTCTGTTTTGAGTAAGCTTGCGACACCTAAACCTGCTTCTGCTATTAATTCTGATATGCCGCATGTTATTGATGATGCCACTTCTACTATGCATGATACTTATGATGAAACTACTTCTATGCTTGATACTACTTTGCCATTAGGTGAATTTCTTGACGAACAACTAGCTAGGGATAGAGAGAATGAAATTATTGAAGATGATATTATTGAAGATAGTTATGATGAAGGTTCTCCCCCTAGATATGAATTGCCTGTTGTACCTGAGGGTTACGTTATGGATGAAGAAACTGCTAGAGATTTTCTTGCTTGCAATGATAGATCCGATCTTAAGAAGTTATTAGCTAAACTGAAACAGAAATCTCTGAATGCTAGAATGAAATATGACCCTGCTTTTGCTACTTCACCTATCTTTGTTACTGATAAGGATTATGATTTCTCCGTCGATCCTGAGATAATTACTTTTGTTGAATCCGATCCTTTTTATGGCAATGAATCTGAAACTGTTGTGGCACATCTTACCAAGTTAAATGATATAGCCACCCTGTTCACTAATGATGAGAAATCTCGCTACTATTATATCCTTAAGATATTTCCATTCTCATTAAAGGGTGATGCTAAAACTTGGTTTAATTCTCTTGATCCTGGTTGTGTGCGTAGTCCCCGGGATATGATTTATTACTTCTCTGCTAAATATTTCTCTGCTCATAAGAAACAAGTTGCCTTGAGGGAAATATATAATTTTGTGCAAATTGAAGAAGAGAGTCTCCCACTAGCTTGGGGGAGGCTTCTCCGGTTACTTAATGCTTTGCCTGATCATCCTCTTAAGAAAAATGAAATACTTGATATCTTTTATAATGGACTAACTGATGCTTCCAAGGACCACTTGGATAGTTGTGCTGGTTGTGTTTTCAGGGAAAGAACAGTCGATCAAGCTGAATTGTTATTGAATAATATGTTGACTAGTGAAAATAATTGGACTCTTCCTAAGCCAATTCCTGAGCCAATTGAGCCAACTCCTGAGCCAATTCCTAAATCTACTCCGAAAAAGAGAGGTGTTCTATTTCTCAGTCCTGAAGATATGCAAGAGGCAAAGAAATCTAGGAAAGAAAAAGGTATTAAAGCTGGAGATGTTAAGAATTTACCCCCTATTGAAGAAATACATGGTCTTAATTTACCACCTATTGAAGAAATACATGGTCTTGATAACCCGACACAGGTAGTAAAGGTAAATTCTCTGTATAGATATGATAAAGTTGAAATCCCGTCTACTAAGTTCCCTAGCCAATGTTTAGATGAATTTGCTGACTTTATGGCTAGACAAGAAAACTTCAGTGCTTATGTTGGTAGAGAATTAAAGAGTAATGCTTACATGATTGGATGTTTGAGTGATTATATGGCTAGAGTTAAAGGTGAACTTAAACTCATTAGCAAATATTCTTCTATGGTTACCACTCAAGCAGAACAAGTACTTAAAGCTCAAAGTGATTTATTCGATGAATTAATAATAAACATGACTTTGTTGTTATAGTGGCTACTAGAATGGGTAAAATGACTCAGGAACCTTTGTATCCTGAAGGCCACCCTAAGAGAATTGAGCAAGATTCTCAGAGAAATAATTTAGATGCACCTAGTCCTTCTAAAAAGAAGAAAAAGAAAAATGATAGGACTTTGCATGCTTCTAGTGAACCTGTTGTAGACACACCTGAGAATCCCAATGATATTTCTGTTGGGGAACGTTGCAGAAAATAAAAAAATTCTACACTTCACCAAGATCAATCTATGGAGTCATCTAGCAACGAGAGAGAGAGGAGTGCATCTACATACCCTTGTAGATCACGCGCGGAAGCGTTCAAGAGAACGGGGTTGAGGGAGTCGTACTCGTCGTGATCCAAATCACCGGAGATCCTAGCGCCGAACGGACGGCACCTCCGCGTTCAACACACGTACGGTTGGGGAAGACGTCTCCTCCTTCTTGATCCAGCAAGGGGGAGGGAGAGGTTGATGGAGATCCATCAGCACGACGGCGTGGTGGTGGAAGTAGCGGCGATCTCGGCAGGGCTTCGCCAAGCTCTACGAGAGGGAGAGGTGTTGCAGAGGGAGACGGAGGCGCCAGGAGCAGGGGTGCGCAGCCCTCCCTCCCCCCTCTTTATATAGGGGCCCTGGGGGGCGCCGGCCCCCTAGAGATTGGATCTCAAGGGGGGCGGCGGCCAAGGGGGTGGCTTGCCCCCCAAGCCAAGTGGGGCGCCCCCCACCCCTAGGGTTTCTAACCCTAAGCGCAGGGGGAGGCCCAAGGGGGCGCACCAGCCCACCAGGGGCTGGTTCCCCTCCCACTTCAGCCCGTGGGGCCCTCCGGGATAGGTGGCCCCACCCGGTGGACCCTCGGGACCCTTCCGGTGGTCCCGGTACAATACCGGTGACCCCCGAAACTTTCTCGATGGCCGAAACTGGACTTCCTATATATAATTCTTCACCTCCGGACCATTCTAGAACTCCTCGTGACGTCTGGGATCTCATCCGGGACTCCGAACAACTTTCAGGTTACCGCATACTAATATCTCTACAACCCTAGCGTCACTGAACCTTAAGTGTGTAGACCCTACGGGTTCGGGAGACATGCAGACATGACCGAGACAACTCTCCGGTCAATAACCAACAGCGGGATCTGGATACCCATGTTGGTTCCCACATGCTCCTCGATGATCTCATCGGATGAACCACGATGTCGAGGATTCAAGTAATCTCGTATACAATTCCCTTTGCTAATCGGTATGTTACTTGCCCGAGATTCGATCGTCGGTATCCCAATACCTCGTTCAATCTCGTTACCGGCAAGTCACTTTACTCGTACCGTAATGCATGATCCCGTGACCAACCACTTAGTCACTTTGAGCTCATTATGATGATGCATTACCGAGTGGGCCCAGAGATACCTCTCCGTCATATGGAGTGACAAATCCCAGTCTCGATTCGTGTCAACCCAACAGACATTTTCGGAGATACCTGTAGTATACCTTTATAGTCACCCAGTTACGTTGTGAGGTTTGGTACACCCAAAGCCCTCCTACGTCATCCGGGAGTTACACGATCTCATGGTCTAAGGAAATGATACTTGACATTGGAAGAGCTCTAGCAGACGAACTACACGATCTTGTGCTATGCTTAGGATTGGGTCTTGTCCATCACATCATTCTCCTAATGATGTGATCCCGTTATCAATGACATCCAATGTCCATAGTCAGGAAACCATGACTATCTGTTGATCAACGAGCTAGTCAACTAGAGGCTCAGTAGGGACATGTTATGGTCTATGTATTCACACATGTATTACCATTTCCAGATAACACAATTATAGCATGAATAATAGACAATTATCATGAACGAGGAAATATAATAATAATCATTTTATTATTGCCTCTAGGGCATATTTCCAACAGTCTCCCACTTGCACTAGAGTCAATAATCCAGTTACATTGTGATGAATCGAACACCCATAGAGTTCTGGTGTTGATCATGTTTTGCTCGCGGAAGAGGCTTAGTCAATGGATCTGCGACATTCAGATCCGTATGCACTTTGCAAATATCTATGTCTCCATCTTGAACATTTTCATGAATGGAGTTGAAGCGACACTTGATGTGCCTGGTCTTCTTGTTAAACCTGGGCTCCTTGGCAAGGGCAATAGCTCCAGTGTTGTCACAGAAGAGGGTGATTGGCCCCGACGCATTGGGTATGACTCCTAGGTCGGTGATGAACTCCTTCATCAAGATTGCTTCATGCGCTGCCTCCGAGGCTGCCATGTACTCCACTTCACATGTAGATCCCGCCACGACGCTTTGCTTGCAACTGCACTAGCTTACTGCCCCACCATTCAAAATATACACGTATCCGGTTTGTGACTTAGAGTCATCCAGATCTGTGTCGAAGCTAGCGTCAACGTAACCCTTTACGACGAGCTCTTCGTCACCTCCATATATTACAAACATGTCCTTAGTCCTTTTCAGGTACTTCAGGATATTCTTGACCACTGTCCAGTGTTCCATGTCGGATTACTTTGGTACCTTCCTACCAAACTTACGGCAAGGTTTACATAAGGTGCAGTACACTGACATGGCATACATGATAGACCCTATGGTGAGGCATAGGGACGACCCTCATCTTTTCTCTATCTTCGCCGTGGTGGGACATTGAACCGAGCTCAATTTCACACCTTGCAACACGTGCAAGAACCCTTCTTGGACTGATCCATATTGAACTTCTTCAATATCTTATCAAGGTATGTGCTTTGTGAAAGACCTATGATGCGTCTCGATCTATCTCTATAGATCTTGATGCCTAATATGTAAGCAGCTTCTCCAAGGTCCTTCATTGAAAAACACTTATTCAAGTAGGCCTTAATGCTGTCCAAAAGTTCTATATCATTTCCCATCAAAAGTATGTCATCCACATATAATATGAGAAATGCTACAGAGCTCCCACTCACTTTCTTGTAAACGCAGGCTTCTCCATAAGGCTGCATAAACCCAAACGCTTTGATCATTTCATTAAAGCGAATGTTCCAACTCCGAGATGCTTGCACCAGCCCATTGATGGAGCGCTGGAGCTTGCATACCTTGTTAGCATTCTTAGGATCGACAAAACCTTCCGGCTGCATCATATACAGTTCTTCCTTCAGATGGCCGTTAAGGAATGCCGTTTTGACGTCCATTTGCCATATCTCATAATCATAGTATGCGGCAATTGCTAACATGATTCGGACGGACTTTAGCTTCGCTACGGGAGAGAAAGTCTCATCGTAGTAAACCCCTTGAACTTGTCGATAACCCTTAGCGACAAGTCGAGCTTTATAGATGGTAACATTACCATCCGTGTCCGTCTTCTTCTTAAAGATCCATTTGTTTTCTATCGCTCGCCGATCATCGGGCAAGTCTGTCAAAGTCCACACTTTGTTTTCATACATGGATCCTATCTCGGATTGCATGGCTTCAAGCCATTTGTTGGAATCAGGGCCCGCGATTGCTTCTTCATAGTTTGAAGGTTCATCGTTGTCTAACAACATGATTTCTAAGACAGGGTTGCCATACCACTCTGCTGTGGAACGTGTCCTCGTGGACCTACGAAGTTCAGTAGTAACTTGATCCGAAGTAACTTGATCATCATCTTTAGATTCCTCTCTAGTCAGTGCAGGCACCATAGGAACATCTTCCTGAGCTGTGCTACTTTCCAGTTCAAGAGGTAGTACTTCATCAAGTTCCACTTTCCTCCCACTTACTTCTTTCGAGAGAAACTCTTTCTCCAGAAAGGACCTGTTCTTGGCAACAAAGATCTTGCCTTCAGATCTGAGGTAGAAGGTATACCCAATGGTTTCCTTAGGGTATCCTATGAAGACGCATTTTTCCGACTTGGGTTCGAGCTTTTCAGGTTGAAGTTTCTTGACATAAGCATCGCATCCCCAAACTTTTAGAAACGACAGCTTAGGTTTCTTCCCAAACCATAATTCATACGGTGTCGTCTCAACGGATTTAGACGGTGCCCTATTTAAAGTGAATGTAGCTGTCTCTAGAGCGTATCCCCAAAATGATAGCGGTAAATCGGTGAGTGACATCATAGATCGCACCATATCCAATAGAGTGCGATTACGACGTTCGGACACACCGTTACACTGAGGTGTTCCAGGCGGCGTGAGTTGTGAAACGATTCCACATTTCCTTAAGTGCGTACCAAATTCATGACTTAAATATTCTCCCCCACGGTCTGATTGTAAGAACTTTATCTTTTGGTCACATTGATTCTCCACCTCATTCTGAAATTCCTTGAACTTTTCAAAGGTCACAGACTTGTGTTTCATCAAGTAGACATACCCATATCTACTCAAGTCATCAGTGAGAGTGAGAACATAGCGATAGCCTCCGCGAGCCTCAACGCTCATTGGACCGCACACATCAGTATGTATGATTTCCAATAAGTTGGTTGCTCGCTCCATTGTTCCGGAGAAAGGAGTCTTGGTCATTTTGCCCATGAGGCATGGTTCGCATGTGTCAAATGATTCATAATCGAGAGACTCTAAAAGTCCATCAGCATGGAGCTTCTTCATGCGCTTGACACCAATGTGACCAAGGCGGCGATGCCACAAGTATGTGGGACTATCGTTATCAACTTTACATCTTTTGGTATTCACACTATGAATATGTGTAACATCACGTTCGAGATTCATTAAGAATAAACCATTGACCATCGGGGCATGACCATAAAACATATCTCTCATATAAATAGAATAACCATTATTCTCGGATTTAAATGAGTAGCCATCTTGTATTAAATGAGATCCAGATACAATGTTCATGCTCAAAGCTGGCACTAAATAACAATTATTGAGGTTTAAAACTAATCCCGTAGGTAAATGTAGAGGTAGCGTGCCAACGACGATCACATCGACCTTGGAACCATTCCCGACGCGCATCGTCACCTCGTCCTTTTCCAGTCTCCGCTTATTCCGCAGCTCCTGCTTTGAGTTACAAATATGAGCAACCACGCCGGTATCAAATACCCAGGAGCTACTATGAATACTGGTAAGGTACACATCAATTACATGTATATCACATATACCTTTAGTGTTGCCGGCCTTCTTGTCCGCTAAGTATTTGGGGCAGTTCCGCTTCCAGTGTCCCTTTCCCTTGCAATAAAAGCACTCAGTCTGAGGTTTGGGTCCATTCTTTGGCTTCTTCCCGGCAACTGGCTTACCGGGTGCGGCAACTCCCTTGCCGTCCTTCTTGAAGTTCTTCCTACCCTTGCCTTTCTTGAAACTAGTGGTTTTATTGACCATCAACACTTGATGTACCTTTTTTATTTCCACCTCTGCTGATTTCAGCATTGAAAATACTTCAGGAATAGTTTTCACCATCCCCTGCATATTGTAGTTCATCACAAAGCTCTTGTAGCTAGGTGGGAGCGACTGAAGGGTTCTGTCAATGACCGCCTCGTCCGGGAGGTTAATGCCCAGCTGGGACAAGCGGTTGGGCAACCCAGACATTTTGAGTATGTGCTCACTGACAAAACTATTTTCCTCCATCTTACAACTGTAGAACTTGTCAGAGACATCATATCTCTCGACCCGGGCATGAGCTTGGAAAAGCATTTTCAGCTCTTCGAACATATCATATGCTGTGTTGCTCAAAACGCTTACGGAGCCCCGGTTCTAAGCTGTAAAACATGCCACATCGAACGAGGGAGTAATCATCGACGCTGATCGCCAAGCGCTCATAACGCCTTGGTTCTCTGGGATGGGTGCTTCACCTAGCGGTCCTTCTAGGACATATGCTTTCTTGGCAGCTATGAGGATGATCTCGGGTTAGGACCCAATCAATAGTTGTTGCCATCATCTTTCAACTTGGTTTTCTAGGAACGCGTTGAAGTTGAGGTTGACATGAGTGTTGGCCATTTGATCTACAAGACATTTTGCAAAGGTTTTTAGACTAAGTTCATGATAATTAAGTTCATCTAATCAAATTATTTAATGAACTCCCACTCAGATTAGACATCCCTCTAGTCATCTAAGTGATACATGATTCGACTCAACTAGACCGTGTCCGATCATCACGTGAGACGGACTAGTCATCATCGGTGAACATCTCCATGTTGATCGTATCTTCCATACGACTCATGTTCGACCTTTCGGTCTCTTGTGTTCCGAGGCCATGTCTGTACATGCTAGGCTCGTCAAGTCAACCTAAGTGTTTTGCATGTGTAAATCTGTCTTACACCCGTTGTATGTGAATGTTAGAATCTATCACACCCGATCATCACGTGGTGCTTCGAAACAACGAACTTTTGCAACGGCGCGCAGTTAGGGGGAACACTTTCTTGAAATTATTATAAGGGATCATCTTATTTACTACCGTCGTACTAAGCAAATAAGAAGCAAAACATGATAAACATCACATGCAATCAAAGAGTGACATGATATGGCCAATATCATATTGCTCCTTTGATCTCCATCTTCGGGCGCCATGATCATCTTCGTCACCGGCATGACACCATGATCTCCATCATCGTGTCTTCATGAAGTTGTCACGCCAACGATTACTTCTGCTTCTATGGCTAACGTGTTTAGCAATAAAGTAAAGTAATTTACATGGCGTTATTCAATGACACGCATGTCATACAAAAAATAAAGACAACTCCTATGGCTCCTGCCGGTTGTCATACTGATCGACATGCAAGTCGTGATTCCTATTACAAGAACATGATCAATCTCATACATCACATATAATTCATTCATCACATCCTTTTGGCCATATCACATCACAAGGCATATGCTGCAAAAACAAGTTAGACGTCCTCTAATTGTTGTTGCATGTTTTTACGTGGCTTCTATAGGTTTCTAGCAAGAACGTTTCTTACCTACGTAAAACCACAACGTGATATGCCAATTTCTATTTACCCTTCATAAGGACCCTTTTCATTGATTCCGATCCGACTAAAGTGGGAGAGACAGACACCCGCTAGCCACCTTATGCAACTAGTGCATGTCAGTCGGTGGAACCTGTCTCACGTAAGCGTACGTGTAAGGTCGGTCTGGGCCGCTTCATCCCACGATGCCGCCGAAACAAGATAAGACTAGTAGTGGCAAGAAAATTGACAACATCTACGCCCACAACAAGTTTGTGTTCTACTCGTGCATAGAAACTACGCATAGACCTAGCTCATGATGCCACTGTTGGGGAACGTTGCAGAAAATAAAAAAATTCTACGCTTCACCAAGATCAATCTATGGAGTCATCTAGCAACGAGAGAGAGGAATGCATCTACGTACCCTTGTAGATCACGCGCAGAAGCGTTCAAGAGAACGGGGTTGAGGGAGTCGTACTGTAACACCCCGGATGTAACTTTCCACATCTGTAACTCCAACTCTTGCCATTTTTCGGATATGTGCTATGATATTCCCTCCGTGGTTGGGTTTTGTTTTCGTTTTGCATTTTGTCCATGTCATGCATCTCATATCATGTCATCATGTGCATCTCATTTGCATACGTGTTCGTCTCATGATTCCGAGCATTTTCCCCGTTGTCCGTTTTGCAATCCGGCACTCCTATGTTCCCCGGTGTCCCCTTTTACATTTTTCCGTGTGCGGGTGTTGATCATTCTCGGAATGGACCGAGTCTTTCCAAGTGGCCCGGTATAGCACCGGTAGACCACCTGTCAAGTTTCGGGTCATTTGGAGTTCGTTTGGTACTCCAACGGTTAACCGCACTCTCGCGAGGCCACTTTTAAGTTGCAGCCCAACAACCCTCCAAAACAGCCCAATAACCCATCTAACTCCCTTCCATGCTCTCGGTCGTTCGATCACAATCGTGTGGGCAAAAACCGCACCCCATTTGGAGCCTCCTAGCTCCCTCTACCTCTATATATAGATCCCTCCCCCGAATTCACGGGCAAACCCTAAAATCCCTCTCGCCGCCCGGACACGTCCGGATCGGACGGACGTCCGCCTGGCGCACTGCCAAGGCGATCGGGGCGCGCCACGTGGCGCCCGGCCGCCGCCGCCGCCGCCCGCCCGCCAGCCAGCAGGAGGCCCCATGACCCGTCGCCCGCCGCCGGCCTCTCCTTCCTCCCGCCGCCCGGCCTCTCCGCCGCGTGCCGCCGGCCGCCCCGCCCTGGCCCGCCTCCGCACCGCCCGCCACGCCCGGCGCCCGCTGCGCCCGCCCCGCCGTCCGCCGCCTCTCTCGCCGCCGCCTCGGGTGCGAGCCACCTCCGCCGCGCCGCCCGTCCCCGGCCCAAGCGCGTCCGCCGCCGCCGCCCGGCCTCTCCTCCGGCCCCGGCCCCTTCTCCGGCAAGCTCCGGGACGAACTCCGGTGACGACCCCGGCCAGATCCAAATCCGAATCGCCCTAGGTTGACTTTCCCCGACCCCCCGAATCTCACCAAGTCCTTTTCTGCATATATTTTTGTTGCATTTTCTTCGCATCACATCTCCGCACCCGTGGCTCCGTTTTGGGCGTGTAGCATATCAAATTGTTCGTCTCGAAGAGTAGATCATTTCATCTCATTGCACCATTTTCATTTGAGCTCATCTTGATGCCCGAAATGCTATTGGAAGAGGGCTATGTGATGTTAGTTTCTGTTTCTTAACAGAACTTGCACTTTTATCATTTTTGCCATGATTAATGTGTGCACCCTATGAATTTGAGTCCTACATGTGTGTTGATCTATGCCATGCCATCTTTCCAGGGGTGTATGCCATGTATTTTTGTGAGTTATGTGGTGACTAGAACAAGCATGCAAACTAGGGATGATAATGTTGTTGATTTCAGGAACTTCGTGTTTTCACTAAGTCATGTCCTGCTGTTATTTTTATGCCATATGTTCATGTTGTTACAGAGAGGTCTATGCCCTTTTTGAGCATGATCAGTAAGGGTGTTTTGAACATATGGATGTGCTCTAACCATCCATGCCTTTGTTGGCATTTATGGAGTAGTCTAGCATGTCATTTTCGTGCTCTACTTTTGCTTCAAAATGTTTCCTGGCAGATTGTTTGCATGAGATTCAATTTTTACGAGGTTGTTGTAGTTGATCCGTGTATGCTATGATGTTGTTCTTGCCATGTATAGCTTCTATGCCATGTCTTCTTGATGGGTGTATGCTTAGTTTATCATGAGATGCTCTGTAGTGAGTGCATCGAGCTCACGAACATGCCTACTTGATATCTGTTTTTGCCATGCCCAGTTTTTCTGCTAAGTCTGAGATCTGTAATAAAACTTGCTATGTTTACATGGGTGCCATCATATCCTCTAGTCCTTTTTGGCTTACGGTCAATAAGGGACTATTGATCTATGCTTTGAGTAGAATCATGTCATGCCTTGTTTTGCTATTATAAGTTCCTGTAGCATGTTGTTTGCTTGCTCTAAACATGCCTTCCTGATGTTAATTTCTGGCATGCTAGTATTTTCACTAAGTCTATGAACCTGATATTTTTTGCACTTTCACCATGCTTGTTTGAACATGTTATGATGTGATTTAGCCGTGGCTCAGTGTTCCTCTTTGTTAAGCATCTCTGTAGATCAACGCCATATGCTTTGTTTTTATGTTGGGGTGCTGTAGCATAGTTTCTTGTTGCATGCTAAGTAGCATCGTGCTGTTAAACGCAGATTCGCGTCATTCTTGTTTTGCTTGTCATTTGCAAACCGTGCATCCTATTCCGGTGATCTTTATATCGATTTCAACCGAAATCGTCTCATCTTTCCAACGGCATACTTGGTTTGCCAAGTTGATGCCCGGTTCATCATTTTCCTTCCGGAGCACACATATGCATTGCATATCACATCTCGCATCGCATGTCATGTTTTGCATCATATTGCTTGTGCATTGTTCCTTGTTTGATTGTGGTTCCGTTGCTTGTGTTCTTGATTTGGATAGAGCCGGGAGACGAGTACGTGAACGAGGAACCTGTTGAGAACGCCTACGAGGATCAAGCCTTCGACAACTCTGAGAACCTTGCAGGCAAGATGACCATACCTTCGATATCACTTCTATCTTTGCTTGCTAGATGCTCGCTCTTTTGCTATGCCTATGCTGCGATACCTACCACTTGCTATATCATGCCACCCATATTGCCATGTTGAACCTCTAACCATCCATGTCCTAGCAAACCGTTGATTGGCTATGTTACCGCTTTGCTCAGCCCCTCTTATAGCGTTGCTAGTTGCAGGTGAAGATGAAGTTTGTTCCTTGTTGGAACACGGATATTTTGGGATATCACAATATCTATTGTTTTAATTAATGCATCTATATACTTGGTAAAGGGTGGAAGGCTCGGCCTTATGCCAGTGTTTTGTTCCACTCTTGCCACCCTAGTTTCCGTGATACCGGTGTTATGTTCCTTGATTTTATGTTCCTTACGCGGTCGGGTGATTTATGGGACCCCTTGACAGTTCGCTTTGAATAAAACTCTTCCAAAGAAGGCCCAACCTTGGTTTTACCATTTGCCACCTAAGCCTTTTTCCCTTGGGTTTTCGCGAGCCCAAGGGTCATCTTTATTTAACCCCCGGGCCAATGCTCCTCGAGTGTTGGTCCAAACTAGAAGCCCTTTGCGCCCCTCAAGGAAACTTGAGGTCTGGTTTTAGTTGTACGGATTGCTCATCCGTTGTGCCGAGAACGAGATATGTGCAGCTCCTATCGGGATTTGTCGGCACGGTCGGGTGGTCTTGCTGGTCTTGTTTTACCATTGTCGAAATGTCTTGATGTAGGGATACCGAGTCGATCGGAGTGTCTCGGGTGAAGGTCTATTCTTCGTTGATCGCGAGAGCTTGTTATGGGCTAAGTTGGGACACCCTGCAGGTATTATCTTTCAAAGCCGTGCTCATGTTATGAGGCAGATGGGAATTTGTTAATGTCGGTTGTAGAAAACCCAAACTTGACCTTAATTAAAATACATCAACGCGTGTGTAGTCGTGATGGTCCTTCTCGGCGAAGTCCGGAAGTGAACACGTGTTGGAGTTATGTTTGGCGTAAGTAGTCGGGATCGTTCTTGATCGCTAATAGCTTCACGACCGTGCCTTGCTTCTCTTCTCGCTCTCTTTTGCGATCGTAGCCACCATATATGCTAGTCGCTGTCGTAGCTCCACCTCATTACACCAGCCTTCCCTAAGCTTAAATAGTCTTGATCTCGCGGGTGTGAGATTGTCGACTCCACGTGACTCACTGATTCTACCAAAAGCAGATGCAGTACCGATGATACCAGTACAGAGGGCGCGATCGAGCTGAAGTGGGAATTTGATGAGGCCCTTGGTCGTTACTATGTTTCATTTCCGACGATCAAGAGTGGAGCCAGTTAGGCGATCGGGGATCCGTGTTGCATTTGGGGTAGTCTTCTTTTATTTTGGTTCTGTAGTCGGACCTTGATTGTAAACTGAATGATGGATGTTTATTTATGTATTGTGTGAAGTGGCGACTGTAAGCCAACTATGTATCTCTTTCCCTTATGTATTACATGGATTGTGTGAAGATTACCTCACTTGCGACGTTGCTTTCAATGCGGTTATGCCTCTAAGTCGTGCTTCGACACGTGGGAGATATAGCCGCATCGAGGGTATTACACGTACTCGTCGTGATCCAAATCACCGGAGATCCTAGCGCCAAACGGACGGCACCTCCGCGTTCAACACACGTACGGTTGGGGAAGATGTCTCCTCCTTCTTGATCCAGCAAGGGGGAGGGAGAGGTTGATGGAGATCCAGCAACACGACGGTGTGGTGGTGGAAGTAGCGGCGATCTCAGCAGGGCCTCGCCAAGCTCTACGAGAGGGAGAGGTGTTGTAGAGGGAGAGGGAGGCGCCAGGAGCAGGGGTGCGCAGCCCTCCCTCCCCCTCTTTATATAGGGGCCCTGGGGGGCGCCGGCCTCCTAGAGATTGGATCTCTAGGAGGGGGGCCAAGGGGGTGGCTTGCCCCCCAAGCCAAGTGGGGCGCCCCCTACCCTTAGGGTTTCCAACCCTAGGCGCAGGGGGAGGCCCAAAGGGGGGCGCACCAGCCCACCAGGGGCCAGTTCCCCTCCCACTTCAACCCATGGGGCCCTCCGGGATAGGTGGCCCCACCCGGTGGACCCTCGGGACCCTTCCGGTGGTCCTGGTACAATACCGGTGACCCCCGGAAACTTTCGCGATGGCCGAAACTGGACTGCCTATATATAATTCTTCACCTCTGGACCATTACGAAACTCCTCGTCACGTCGGGATCTCATCCGGGACTCCGAACAACTTTCGGGTTACCGCATACTAATATCTCTACAACCCTAGCGTCACCGAACCTTAAGTGTGTAGACCATACGGGTTCAGGAGACATGCAGACATGACCGAGACGACTCTCCGGTCAATAACCAACAGCGGGATCTGGATACCCATGTTGGTTCCCACATGCTCCTCGATGATCTCATTGGATGAACCACGATGTCGAGGATTCAAGTAATCCCATATACAATTCCCTTTGTCAATCGGTATGTTACTTGCTCGAGATTCGATCGTCGGTATCCCAATACCTCGTTCAATCTCGTTACCGGCAGGTCACTTTACTCGTACCGTAATGCATGATCCCGTGACCAACCACTTAGTCACTTTGAGCTCATTATGATGATGCATTACCGAGTGGGCCCAGAGATACCTCTCCGTCATATGGAGTGACAAATCACAGTCTCGATCCGTGTCAACCCAACAGACATTTTCGGAGATACCTGTAGTATACCTTTATAGTCACCCAGTTACGTTGTGACGTTTGGTACACCCAAAGCACTCCTACGGCATTCGGGAGTTACACGATCTCATGGTCTAAGGAAATGATAATTGACATTGGAAAAGCTGTAGCAAACGAACTACGCGATCTTGTGCTATGCTTAGGATTGGGTCTTGTCCATCACATCATTCTCCTAATGATGTGATCCCGTTATCAATGACATCCAATGTCCATAGTCAGGAAACCATGACTATCTGTTGATCAACGAGCTAGTCAACTAGAGGCTCACTAGGGACATGTTATGGTCTATGTATTCACACATGTATTACGATTTCCAGATAACACAATTATAGCATGAATAATAGACAATTATCATGAACGAGGAAATATAATAATAATCATTTTATTATTGCCTCTAGGGCATATTTCCAACAGTCTCTCGCTTGCACTAGAGTCAATAATCTAGTTACATTGTGATGAATCGAACACCCATAGAGTTCTGGTGTTGATCATGTTTTGCTCGCGGAAGAGGCTTAGTCAACGGATCTGCGACATTCAGATCCGTATGCACTTTGCAAATATCTATGTCTCCATCTTGAACATTTTCACGAATGGAGTTGAAGCGACGCTTGATGTGCCTGGTCTTCTTGTGAAACCTGGGCTCCTTGGCAAGGGCAATAGCTCTAGTGTTGTCATAGAAGAGGGTGATTGGCCCCGACGCATTGGGTATGACTCATAGGTCGGTGATGAACTCCTTCATCCAGATTGCTTCATGCGCTACCTCCGAGGCTGCCATGTACTCGGCTTCACATGTAGATCCCGCCACGATGCTTTGCTTGCAATCGCACTACCATCGCCCCACCATTCAAAATATACACGTATCTGGTTTGTGACTTAGAGTCATCCAGATCTGTGTCGAAGCTAGCGTCGACGTAACCCTTTACGACGAGCTCTTCGTCACCTCCATATACAAGAGACATATCCTTAGTCCTTTTCAGGTACTTCAGGATATTCTTGACCGCTGTCCAGTGTTCCATGTTGGGATTACTTTGGTACCTTCCTACCAAACTTACGGCAAGGTTACATCAGGTCTGGTACTCAGCATGGCATACATGATAGACCCTATGGCTGAGGTATAGGGGACAACACTCATCTTTTCTCTATCTTTTGCCGTGGTCGGACATTGAGCCGAGCTCAATTTCACACCTTGAAACACAGGCAAGAACCCCTTCTTGGACTGATCCATATTGAACTTCTTCAATATCTTATCAAGGTATGTGCTTTGTGAAAGACCTATGAGGCGTCTCGATCTATCTCTATAGATCTTGATGCCTAATATAAGCAGCTTCTCCAAGGTCCTTCATTGAAAAACACTTATTCAAGTAGGCCTTAATGCTGTCCAAAAGTTCTATATCATTTCCCATCAAAAGTATGTCATCCACATACAATATGAGAAATGCTCTGAGCTCCCACTCACTTTCTTGTAAACGCAGCTTCTCCATAAGTGCAAGATAAACCCAAACGCTTTGATCATTTCATTAAAGCGAATGTTCCAACTCCGAGATGCTTGCACCAGCCCATAGATGGAGCGCTGGAGCTTGCATACCTTGTTAGCATTCTTAGGATCGACAAAACCTTCCAGCTGCATCATATACAGTTCTTCCTTACGATGGCCGTTAAGGAATGCCGTTTTGACGTCCATTTGCCATATCTCATAATCATAGTATGCGGCAATTGCTAACATGATTCGGACGGACTTCAGTTTCTCTACGGGAAAGAAAGTCTCATCATAGTCAACCCCTTGATGTTGTCGATAACCCTTAGCGACAAGTCAAGCTTTATAGATGGTAACATTACCATCCGCGTCCGTCTTCTTCTTAAAGATCCATTTATTTTCTATCGCTCGCCGATCATCGGGCAAGTCTGTCAAAGTCCACACTTTGTTTTCATACATGGATCCTATCTCGGATTGCATGGCTTCAAGCCGTTTGTTGGAATCAGGGCCCGCGATTGCTTCTTCATAGTTTGAAGGTTCACCGTTGCCTAACAACATGATTTCTAGGACAGGGTTGCCATACCACTCTGGTGTGGAACGTGTCCTTGTGGACCTACGAAGTTCAGTAGTAACTTGATCCGAAGTACCTTGATCATCATCTTTAGCTTCATCTCTAGTCAGTGCAGGCACCACAGGAACATCTTCCTGAGCTGCGCTACTTTCCGGTTCAAGAGGTAGTACTTCATCAAGTTCCACTTTCCTCCCACTTACTTCTTTCGAGAGAAACTCTTTCTCCAGAAAGGAACCATTCTTGGCAACAAAGATCTTGCCTTCGGATCTGAGGTACAAGGTATACCCAATGGTTTCCTTAGGGTATCCTATGAAGACGCATTTTTCCGACTTGGGTTTGAGCTTTTTAGGTTGAAGTTTCTTGACATAAGCATCGCATCCCCAAACTTTTAGAAACGACAGCTTAGGTTTCTTCCCAAACCATAATTCATACGGTGTCGTCTCAACGGATTTAGACAGTGCCCTATTTAAAGTGAATGTAGCTGTCTCTAGAGCGTATCCCCAAAATGATAGTGGTAAATCGGTGAGTGACATCATAGATCGCGCCATATCCAATAGAGTGCGATTATGACGTTCGGACACACCGTTACGCCGAGGTGTTCCAGGCGGCGTGAGTTGTGAAACGATTCCACATTTCCTTAAGTGCGTACCAAATTCGTGACTTAAATATTCTCCCCCACGATCTGATCGTAAGAACTTTATCTTTCGGTCATGTTGATTCTCCACCTCATTCTGAAATTCCTTGAACTTTTCAAAGGTCTCAGACTTGTGTTTCATTCAGTAGACATACCCATATCTACTCAAGTCATCAGTGAGAGTGAGAACATAGCGATAGCCTCCGTGAGCCTCAACGCTCATTGGACCGCACACATCAGTATGTATGATTTCCAATAAGTTGGTTGCTCGCTCCATTGTTCCGGAGAAAGGAGTTGAAAGTGCAACTAATCCCCAGGTGGTTTTGGTAATTAATAACAACATATATATCATTGAACTAATAACTTCTTGAGTATCATTTCAGAAAGTTCAGTGATATGGGTATGGCAATGACTGAAGATGTGAACCCCTCAAAATGCTAAGGAAAACATTGGCAAAAGCTCAAGACTCTATTTTTGGTTTAGTGATCCAAGATCACATTGAGTCTATAGGAAAGCCAATACTATTAAAAGCGGATGAGGTTATGATAATGATCTGGTTGCTCAAAGTGCTTAGTGATCTATCTCCCAAACTATCAGCAATCTTTCATTCCAACATATACTCATAAGTAATCTCGGTCCCACCGATTCCACAAACTCACCACACCGAGATGAACCACCTCACCATATAGCCAAACCCTAGTAATTTCGGATTTTCCGATTCCAAACTCGGTCTCACGAAACTAGTGTTGCCAAGCTTCAGAATCTTCAGAATCAAATCGGTGTCACCGAGATGATAAAGTCGGTCCCACCGAGATTGGCAAACCCTAGTCTTTGGAAGAATCGGACTCACCGAGATTGTATTTTCGGTCCCACCGAAAATCCCAACGCTCACAAGATTTGAACTTTCGGTCTCACCGAGTTGTCAACTTCGGTCCGACCGAGATTGGTCAAATGTGTGTAACAGTTGGATTTTGTGTGGAGGCTATAAATACCCTCCACCTCCTCTTCATTCGTGGAGAGAGCCATCGAAAGAACTACCACTCCTACCTTACATTTCCGAGAAGAAAACTACCTACCCTTGTGTTGAGATCAAGTTGCTCCACTCCCACCATATGAAACTTGATTTCTAGCCTTCCCAAGTTGCTTTCCACTCAATCCTTTCTTCCACCACAGCCAAATCGGTGAGGAGAGTTGAGTGTTGGGGAGATTATCATTTGAAGCACAAGAGCAAGGAGTTCATCATCACCAACACCATCTATTACCTTTTGGAGGGTGGTGCCTCCTAGATTGGTTAGGTGTCGCTTGGGAGCCTCCGTCAAGATGTGGAGTTGAACCAAGAAGTTTGTAAGGGCAAGGAGATCGCCTACTCGTGAAGATCTACCCCGAGTAAGGCTAGTCCTCCGTGGGCGTATGCCATGATGGCATAGACAAGGTTGCTTCTTCGTGGACCCTTCGTGGGTGGAGCCCTCCGTGGACTCTCGCAGCCGTTACCCTCCGTGGGTTGAAGTCTCCATCAACGTGGATTGACGATAGCACCACCTATCGGAACCACGAGAAAAATCTCCGTGTCTCCAAATTGTGTTTGCTCTTCTCCACCTCTATTTACTACATGTGCAATTTACTTTCCGCTGCCATAACTCTAGAATTGCATGTGTAGGGTGATACTTGACTTGATCATCATTGTGAACTTGCCAAAAAACTTGTCTTAATCAAAAGGCTAAACTTTTAAATTGTCAAGTAGTCTAATCACCCCCCCTCTAGACATACTTTCGATCCTACAAGTGGTATCAGAGCTTTGGTCTCCATTGGATTGGTTTCATTGCATTGGACTCCATAAGCTTGGTTTCACAACCTAGGAGAGTATGGCGCCTAGTGAGGGTAATTTTAAGAGAGGTCCTTACTTTGATGGTTCAAACTTTGCTAGTTGGAAGCATAAAATGAAAATGCATATTCTTGGACATAACCCGCCGCATGGGGCATTATTTGTGTTGGCTTGCAAGGTGAGTTCTTCGAGGAAGGAAAAGTTCGGATCATGGCTTACAACGGATGAATTGCGGATGTTGCAAAACAATGCTCAAGCTTGTGACATTCTCTTCAATGCTTTGTGTCCCGAGGAGTTCAACAAGATCAGCCGTCTTGAGAATGCAAAAGAGATTTGGGATACTTTGGTCGAAATGCACGAAGGTACCGAGTCCGTGAAGGAATCAAAGCTAGATGTTCTTCAAGGTCAACTTGACAAGTTCAAGATGAAGGAAGGTGAAGGAGCGCTGAAATGTACTCTAGGCTTGCTCTCATCACAAATGAGATTGCCGGCTTAGGAAGCGAAGAAATGACCGACCGATTCATCATCAAGAAGATTCTCGAGCTTTGGATGGAAAGTATGACACCGTGTGCACTTTGATCCAAATGATGCCAAACTACAAGAATCTCAAGCCTACGAAGTCATTGGAAGAATTGTTGCTCATGAGATGACACTTAAAGATAAGGAAGAGCTTCACAACAAGTCAAGTGGTGCTTACAAAGCTACAGTTGAAGCTCCCACAACCTCAAGTGACAAGCTAGTTTCCAATGAAGAGATAAGCCTAATGGTGAAGAACTTCAACAAATTCTACAAGAGTAGAAGCAAGGAAAGAAGCTCAAAGTCTAGATCATATGATGAAAAGAGATCTTCAAGTCGTGATCGAAACTGCTACAATTGTGGAAGACCCGGACACTACTCAAATGAGTGTTCGACTCCCCACAAGAGAAGAGAAGAATCGCCAAGAAGAAGAAGCTCAAGAGAAGAGTCACCTCGGAAAGAGAGAAGGAGTAGAGATGATCGTTATGAACGAAGATCCTCTCGGAGAAGCAAGGATTCGGAGAGGAAAGACAAGTCATTAAGGAGCTACACAAGAAGAAAACATCAAGCTCATGTTGGTGAATGGGTCTCCGGCTCCGACTCCGACAATCACTCCGAAAGAAGCTATCACTCCAACTCGGAATACAGTCAAGATGAAGGTGTTGCCGGTCTTGCTCTCGTATCCTCCAACTCCAACTCCTATGACTTATTTGATTCACCAAATGAGGGAATTGGAAGATGCTTCATGGCTAAAGGCCCCAAGGTATCACATCCTGAATTTATTGACTTTGATAGTGATGAGGATGACTTGCTTGGTGAAGATGAGCTTTTACATGATAAATCTAGTGAGCCTAGTAATGATGAACATGCTAGTAGTCTCTATAGTCGAGAAGAGTCGAATGACAATGCTATGAAGGAGATTGAGCGTCTAACTAAAGAACTAAACACTCTTAAGTTAGCTCATGAAACAACTCAAGAAGATCATAGAGAGCTCCTAAGATCTCATGAGAAGCTACGCTTCGAGAAGCTCAATCTAGAGCAAGAACATGAGTTCCTAAAAGCTATCAATGACGATCTTCGAAAGAAGAGTTCTTCATATCTTGCCAAACGACTTCTCTTGTCTAATTTCTTGCCACCTATTAAAACTAAGCATGACAAGCATAAGAAAAATTCTTCATCTAGAAACAACATAATTGGTTCTAGTAATTCTCTTGATTCCACTAACAATGTTTCAAGCCAAGTTTCACTTGAGCAAGAAAATAGTTTATTGAAAGGGATTATAGAGAAAGGTGTCTACAAGAGCCTTGCCGGAAGCAAGAACTTTGAGGAAATTGTTCGCAAGCAAGGAAGGCACCGGAAGAATCAAGGAATTGGTTTTGATCGAAAGTTCAACTCCGAGGGTGTTGAATGGGAAGAAGGTCAATATCCCACTCCAAAGTTTGTTTCTCAAAAGGAGAAGTATGATCCTACTTCTTCCAATGTGGAACAAGCTCAAGATGACCTTCCACCACAAGACCACAAGCTAAAAGGCAAGGACAAGCTTCAAGAGGAGATTGATGCATTCATTGAAGCACCCAAGGCCATGGTCAAGTGGGTTCCCAAGGAAACTTCAAGTTCTACTTCGACAAGCTCAACTACTACCCCAAGGATTCCCATCAAGATGATGTGGATCCCGAAGAAGAAGAACTAGAGAGTTCTTGAGGGTGACTCCGCCAACATACTTCACTCACATTCATTTTGGCAAAGAACTTGTGCAATCAACTTCCACATCTTGCACTAGTTCATGGAGTCACAAACCCTCATGTTGGTAAGTCAAGGGACAAGGTAATCATTGCTTTCATGGACATCATCTATTGTGTACTTCAATCTATGTCCATGGATATCCTTGTTTGTTCCTTGTGGGACTAACCCATGTAGGTATTGAAAGTGCCGAATCCAAAGGATTGCTCCCAACTCTTGATGATCTTCATCAACATTGAGCATCCACATCTTCAACATCTACATGAAGTCTTCAACGACAACCCAAGGTTAGTTTGACCCTTTAAAAGGGTTCTCACATCAAGGGGAGCTTTGCTCTAAAGAATTGAGCTAAAGCATCTTCAAATGATGTGAACACATTAATGCTTTATGTAAAAGTGGTAACCCCACTTGTGCTTAAACGATGAGTATGACCTATGATCAAATGTTCTCATTTGACTCCTAAGTCAATATACTCATATATAGATGACCTAGTCATCGCCAAATTGTGTGCTAGTTGCTAGAGTTTTGTTTGTGCATGTTTGACACATATTTCATTTGATATCTTATTGTGTGAGCATGTTGGATGCATAATTTTATCCATTCGAGGACATCCATTTGTTGCTTTGGTCTTTTGGATTTTATCTCTTTTGACCAAATGGATGGACAAGAATGCCTAAGTTCCTCCCTAGCTATCTATGCTTTCTTGTCTCAAACTCTATTCATGCTTATATCACAAACTTTGATCAAGTCTTTTTGGACGCATCGAGTGAGGAGCACTCTGAGCCACCGATCCGTCAAAAGCTTAACTTCCAAAACCTTCTAAGTACTTTCGGTCAAACCGATATACTCAAATCGGATGACCGAAATCACTTGATTGATCTAGGTTTTCACCTCGGTGAAACCGAGTTACAAATTTTGGCGTGATCAAGTGAGTAATCGCTGCGATTAACCATCTCGGTGCCACCGAAGTTTTCAACTCGGTGCCACCGACGGTGAAGGGTATATATACCGAGGGCAGCGCAGCGTTGATTCTTTCTTCAAACCGTCTCGCCCCAAACCCTCTCTGCCGTCGCCTTGGTCTCCGGATCGTCTCCGCTGCCGCTCAGGCGCCCTCGCCGCTGGTCTCCGTCGCCGTCAGCGGTCAATCTCACGCGCCGTTGCCGCCAGAGAGAAACTCCACCAAGTTAGGGTGAGTTTGATCCTCTCGTCTTCAACCTCCGATTCAATGCACGATAGGTTTGCCTAGCTTCTTGACACGATTGAGATCTTCCTATCCAGCAGATTTGTTCCTAGAACGAAATTCGAGTAAAAGTTTTAGGGTTAGGTTTCGCGAATACATCTCGGTGTGACCGATTCTACATTCTCGGATCGACCGATTTGGCCTCTGGCCATTGATCGCACTTTTCGGTCCAACCGAAGTTGTGCAAATCGGTCCGACCAAATGAGGATTTAGTGAAACCCTAGAGTTCTCGGCGAGACCGAAACCCATTTCGGTCCAACCGAAAGTGGTGTGAATGGTTCTGTCCAGACACTTCGGATTCACCGGATTTTAGACTCGGTCTGACCGAAATGCATTCTCTGAAAACCTAAAACTGAAATTTGAACTCATTCCTTTTGCAAAACCTTCTGCAGTTTGTGATAACTCTTCTATTCTGCCTATACCTTATCTATTCACAAAGTTGTCGGCCATGTCGATGCCGGTGACAGCGAACAGTCTGAATCACCAATTGAGATTCCAGAGGGGCACTAGTCCCGAAGCCGCAGCTATTCGATGATGGTGAGAGGAGCACACCAAGTGGTTTGCCCCTGCCGCCACCAGGCCAGAAGAAGAGGAATTCGATGAAGAGGACTCGACTTTGTTTGAGGAAGAGATTTCTTCTAAGCCTAAGAAGAAAGTGGTTGCCAAAGAGCATCAAGGGCAACAAACCAAGAAAGGCACCAAGAAGGTGAAGAAGTCCACATTGCCAAGAAGTTGAGCATGGAAGAAGAAACCTCCAGCAAGGTAAAGAAAACTTCCAAGAGGAAGAGGATTGTACATGATGAAGCGGTGATGAAGATTACGATGAGGAAGCACCCCAGCCTCCTCGAAGCCTAAGTTGATGGGAGATGCCATCGAGGCGCAGGAGCACCCACAAGGTCTAAGCCATCAGCTCCAAAGAAAGGCAGCTCAAGCCAAGCCTGCCGCCAAGCCAAAGAAAATAGTGAGAAACATTCCTGCTTCAGAGAAGAAGAAGGACAATGTGTCACCAGTGAGTCGGAGATGAGGCACATGTATTCTGAAACTCGCATGTAAACCGCCATCCACAATGATGCTCATCCTCGAGCTGAAAACATGAAGGAAAGGAAAGACAAAGGTCTCGGGCTATGGAGGCAAGTTGATCCATATGCCACCAGAGAAGGACATTTGTTGACTCAAGGTTCCACACCGAGAGCAACAAGATTTCTATGAGGCAGTGCTTATGGACAAGAAGCCCATTGTTGCGCATACACGCTATGTCGATCGGGATTATATTGACGATGAAGAGCACAGAGACTACTTCCCACATGTGCATGAGAGCTTCACCGCATGTGGTGTTCTTGAGTTCGTTGGTCGAAACCGACAGCTTGGAATGATGAGATGATCATGCAATTCTATGCCATGACTCATTTCTATCCAGATGGCGAATTGTATGGATGACTGAAGGCCAGAGATTCTCTTCAACAGTTGAAGAGTGGGCAGCACTGCTAAACGCTCCAGTATCAAGAGATGATGATGTTGATGTCTATGGAATTCCCAAGAAAAACCATGAGTCTATGAAGAACATGTATAATGAGGTACCAGCCAAGGATGTAGAGATCCGGAAGCTCGGCTCAGTGTATCATCTTCAGGCAGGTCTCCCAACCACTAACACTATTCTGAGGCATACCTTGATGCCCAAGTCTGGAGATCATCGCATGATAAGAGGCTATTCTATCAACATGCTGCATATTCTAGATCAGAAGGCACCTTTCAAGGTGATGGACCTGATAGTTGAGACTATCAAGAGGACTGCTGCAGCAGACGAGAAGAGGTCATGTGGGTTTGCCCGCACATTCAGATGCTCATCAATGCCAAGTTTGGCACGGCACCTACTTGTTGGATAGACCCCACTTGCCACTGCAGCTGAACATGAGGATAATGAAGTTGTGATGACCGAGGATGATCCCACGTCTGTTGAAGGTCAAGCTAAGTCTGAAGCTGCCAAACAAGCCAAAGCGAGAAGGAAGCGAAGAAGAGCAGCAGCCTAAACCCAAGAGCGTTGGAGAGCAGCTCCTTGAAGCTACCCAGAGGATTGAACTACGCCTGGCCAGCATAGTGCAGTCTCAGGAGAGTCTTGAGAGGATAGTTGAAGACAAGTTCCATGCTCTGGATGTCAAGCTGACTGAAGTGCAAGTCACTGTCAACAAGCTTGAGGCAGATATCGAGGAAGCCAAGAGGGAGAAGGCAGAGCTCATGAAGGAGATGGAAGGTGACTATGAGCAGCCTGCTCAGGTTCCCACAAGACCCAGATCATTGCTATTCCAAAGGATGACCCTGTGGCTACTACATCAGCACCTCCCACAGCTCCATCGGCCCAGCTCCAGCTCAGTGTCCACTCCTCCAGCTCCACAGACTTCACCAAGCCTTTGCAGATGCAGCTATCTCCACTCCATCAACCTGCACAGAGCCGCCGGCAGAGTCCCTAGTGACGTTTAGCTCTATACCTTTCGAACTTTTGGTAACTTGTTGCCAAAGGGGGAGAAATTGTATAGATCATAGGACTTCGAGAGAGAGAGTGCTCGCTTTTGCTCTTTCGTTTGCGTTTTTCTTTGAGATACTTTTGAGTTTTCCGAGACATTCCGTGTGTTTGATACTACGTTTGCTCTACTTTGATGAGTGCTTGATCATACTATGCCTTAATGTGTGCTTAATGCTTATCATATGCTATTCATATCTTGTATGATCATTTACTCATGTCTTGGTGATTGGGTGCATGTTATTCATTTTTATCATTTTGTGCGCTCCACCAAGATGTATGTGACATGGAAGAGTGACCCATGATCCTAATCAATTGTGCATTTGCATTCAAACGCAAATCTTAAATAATGCACAAATTTAGGGGGAGCTCTTGCTTATCACATACTTCTCAAAGCGACGATATTATTCATTGATTATATCATTTGTCGAAGCTTTGATCTATATGTTGTCATCAATTACCAAAAAGGGGGAGATTGAAAGTGCAACTAATCCCCAGGTGGTTTTGGTAATTAATAACAACATATATATCATTGAACTAATAACTTCTTGAGTATCATTTCAGAAAGTTCAATGATATGGGTATGGCAATGACTGAAGATGTGAACCCCTCAAAATGCTAAGGAAAACATTGGCAAAAGCTCAAGACTCTATTTTTGGTTTAGTGATCCAAGATCACATTGAGTCTATAGGAAAGCCAATACTATTAAAAGGGGATGAGGTTATGATAATGATCTGGTTGCTCAAAGTGCATAGTGATCTATCTCCCAAACTATCAGCAATCTTTCATTCCAACATATACTCATAAGTAATCTCGGTCCCACCGATTCCATAAACTCACCACACCGAGATGAACCACCTCACCATATAGCCAAACCCTAGTAATTTCGGATTTTCCGATTCCAAACTCGGTCTCACGAAACTAGTGTTGCCAAGCTTCAGAACCTTCAGAATCAAATCGGTGTCACCGAGATGATAAAGTCGGTCCCACCGAGATTGGCAAACCCTAGTCTTTGGAAGAATCGGACTCACCGAGATTGTATTTTCGGTCCCATCGAAAATCCCAACGCTCACAAGATTTGAACTTTCGGTCTCACCGAGTTGTCAACTTCGGCCCGACCGAGATTGGTCAAATGTGTGTAACGGTTGGATTTTGTGTGGAGGCTATAAATACCCTCCACCTCCTCTTCATTCGTGGAGAGAGCCATCGAAAGAACTACCACTCCTACCTTACATTTACGAGAAGAAAACTACCTACCCTTGTGTTGAGATCAAGTTGCTCCACTCCCACCATATGAAACTTGATTTCTAGCCTTCCCAAGTTGCTTTCCACTCAATCCTTTCTTCCACCATAGCCAAATCGGTGAGGAGAGTTGAGTGTTGGGGAGATTATCATTTGAAGCACAAGAGCAAGGAGTTCATCATCACCAACACCATCTATTACCTTTTGGAGGGTGGTGCCTCCTAGATTGGTTAGGTGTCGCTTGGGAGCCTCCGTCAAGATGTGGAGTTGAACCAAGAAGTTTGTAAGGGCAAGGAGATCGCCTACTTCGTGAAGATCTACCCCGAGTAAGGCTAGTCCTCCGTGGGCGTATGCCATGATGGCATAGACAAGGTTGCTTCTTCGTGGACCCTTCGTGGGTGGAGCCCTCCGTGGACTCTCGCAGCCATTACCCTCCGTGGGTTGAAGTCTCCATCAACGTGGATTGACGATAGCACCACCTATCGGAACCACGAGAAAAATCTCCGTGTCTCCAAATTGCGAGAGTAGATCATTTCATCTCATTGCACCATTTTCATTTGAGCTCATCTTGATGCCCGAAATGCTATTGGAAGAGGGCTATGTGATGTTAGTTTCGCTTTAATGTAACTTGCACTTTTATCATTTTTGCCATGATTAATGTGTGCACCCTATGAATTTGAGTCCCATGTGTGTTGATCTATGCCATGCCATCTTTCCAGGTGTATGCCATGTATTTTTGTGAGTTATGTGGTGACTAGAACAAGCATGCAAACTAGGGATGATAATGTTGTTGATTTCAGAACTTCGTGTTTTCACTAAGTCATGTCCTCGTCATATTTTTATGCCATATGTTCATGTTGTTACAGAGAGGTCTATGCCCTTTTTGAGCATGATCAGTAAGGGTGTTTTGAACATATGGATGTTTCAACCATCCATGCCTTTGTTGGCATTTATGGAGTAGTCTAGCATGTCATTTTCGTGCTCTACTTTTGCTTCAAAATGTTTCCATGCATTGTTTGCATGAGATTCAATTTTACGAGGTTGTAGTTGATCCGTATGCTATGATGTTGTTCTTGCCATGTATAGCTTCTATGCCATGTCTTTTGATGGGTGTATGCTTAGTTTATCATGAGATGCTCAGAGTGAGTGCATCGAGCTCACGAACATGCCTACTTGATATCTGTTTTGCCATGCCCAGCTTTTTCTCGCTAAGTCTCGAGATCCGTAATAAAACTTGCTATGTTTACATGGGTGCCATCATATCCTCTAGTCCTTTTTGGCTTACTCAATAAGGGACTATTGATCTATGCTTTGAGTAGAATCATGTCATGCCTTGTTTTGCTATTATAAGTTCCTCGTAGCATGTTGTTTGCTTGCTCTAAACATGCCTTCCTCGATGTTAATTTCTCGCATGCTAGTATTTTCACTAAGTCTATGAACCCGATATTTTTGCACTTTCACCATGCTTGTTTGAACATGTTATGATGTGATTTAGCCGGGCTCGTTGTTCTCTTTGTTAAGCATCTCCTGTAGATCAACGCCATATGCTTTGTTTTTATGTTAGTGCCAGCATAGTTTTGTTGCATGCTAAGTAGCATCGGTCGTTAAACGCAGATTCGCTGGCCATTCTTGTTTTGCTTGTCATTTGCAAACCGCATCCTATTCCGTGATCTTTATATCGATTTCAACCAAATCGCCTCATCTTTCCAACGGCATACTTGGTTTGCCAAGTTGATGCCCGGTTCATCATTTTCCTTCCGGAGCACACATATGCATTGCATATCACATCTCGATCGCATGTCATGTTTTGCATCATATTGCTTGTGCATTGTTCCTTGTTTGATTGTGGTTCCGTTGTTTGTGTTCTTGATTGGATAGAGCCGAGACGAAGTACGTGAACGAGGAACTCGTTGAGAACGCCACGAGGATCAAGCCTTCGATAACTCGAGAACCTTGCAAGATGACCATACCTTCGATATCACTTCTATCTTTGCTTGCTAGATGCTCGCCTTTTGCTATGCCTATGCCGCGATACCTACCACTTGCTATATCATGCCACCCATATTGCCATGTTGAACCTCTAACCATCCATGTCCTAGCAAACCGCTGATTGGCTATGTTACCGCTTTGTTCAGCTCCCTTATAGCGCTGCTAGTTGCAGTGAAGATGAAGTTTGTTCCTTGTTGAACACGGATATTTTGGGATATCACAATATCTATTGTTTTAATTAATGCATCTATATACTTGGTAAAGGGTGGAAGGCTCGCCTTATGCCCGTGTTTTGTTCCACTTTGCCACCCTAGTTTCGCGTGATACCGTGTTATGTTCTTGATTTTATGCTCCTTACGGTCGGGTGATTTATGGGACCCCTTGACACCGCTTTGAATAAAACTCTTCCAAAGAAGGCCCAACCTTGGTTTTACCATTTGCCACCTAAGTTTTTTTCCCTTGGTTTTCGCGAGCCCAAGGGTCATCTTTATTTAACCCCCCGGCCAATGCCTCGAGTGTTGGTCCAAACTAGAGCCCTTTGTACCAAGGAAACTTGAGGTCTGGTTTAGTTGTACGGATTGCTCATCCGCAGCTCCGAGAACGAGATATGTGCAGCTCCTATCGGGATTTGTCGCACACCGGGTGGTCTTGCCGGTCTTGTTTTACCATTGTCGAAATGTCTTGATGTACCGGATACCGAGTCCGACGGAGTGTCTCGGTGAAGGTCTATTCTTCGCTGATCGCGAGAGCTTGTTATGGGTTGTTGGGACACCCGCAGGTATTATCTTTCAAAGTGTGCCCGCGTTATGAGGCGATGGGAATTTGTTAATGTCCGTTGTAGAAAACCCAAACTTGACCTTAATTAAAATACATCAATCAAGGTAGTAGTCGTGATGGTCCCTTCGCTAAGTCCGGAAGTGAACACTGTTGGAGTTATGTTTGACGAAGTAGTCGATCAGCTTGATCGCTAATAGCTTCAATGCATCGCGTTTTGCTTTCTTTCGCTTCTTTTGCGATCGACCACCATATATGCTAGTCGCTGTCGTAGCTCCACCTCATTACACCAGCCTTCCTTGCTTTAAATAGTCTTGATCTCGCGGGTGAGATTGTCGACCCACGTGACTCATGATTCTACCAAAACAGATGCAGTACCGATGATACCAGCAGAGGGCGCGATCGAGCTGAAGTGGGAATTTGATGAGGCCCTTGGTCGTTACTATGTTTCATTTCCGCATTTATCAAGAGGGAGCCAGCTAGCGACATCATCCTGTTGCATTTGGGGTAGTCTTTTTATTTTGGTTCTGAGTGACCTTGATTGTAAACTGAATGATGGATGTTTATTTATGTATTGTGTGAAGTAATCGTAAGCCAACTATGTATCTCTTTCCTTATGTATTACATGGATTGTGTGAAGATTACCTCACTTATGACGTTGCTTTCAATGCGGTTATGCCTCTAAGTCGTGCTTCACACGGGAGATATAGCCGATCGAGGGTATTACACGACTGCTGCGGATCCAAATCACCGGAGATCCTATTAAACGGATTTGCACCTCCGCTCAACACACGCACGGGGGAAGATGTCTCCTTCTTGATCCAGAAGGGGAGGGAGAGGTTGATGGAGATCCAAAGAACACGACGGTGTGGTGGTGGAAGTAGCGGCGATCTCAAAGAGGGCTCGCCAAGCTCCCACGAGAGGGAGAGGTGTTGTAGAGGAGAGGGAGGCGCCAGAGCGGGGGTGCAGCCCTCCCTCTTATATAGGGGCCCTGGGCGCCGGCCTCCCAGAGATTGGATCTCAGGAGGGGCTAAGGGGTGGCTTGCCCCTCTAGTGGGGCGCCTCACCCTTAGGGTTTCCAACCCCAGGCGCAGGGGAGGCCCAAAGGGGCGCACCACCCCACCAGGCCGCCTCCCACTTCAACCCATGGGCCCTCCGGATAGGTGGCTTCACCCGTGGACCTGACCTTCCGTGGTCCCCGTACACCGTGACTTTAAACTTTCGCGATGGCCAAATCGACTGCCTATATATAATTCTTCACCTCGACCATTACGAAACTCCTCGTCACGTCGATCTCATCCGGACCAACAACTTTCGGGTTACCGTGATACTAATATCTCTACAACCCTAGGCCACCAACCTTATGTGTAGACATACGGTTCAGAGACATGCGTGACATGACCGACGACCGTCAATAACCAACAAATGATCTCGATACCCATGTTGGTTCCTACATGCTCCTCGATGATCTCATTGATGAACCACGATGTCGAGGATTCAAGTAATCCCATATACAATTCCCTTTGTCAATCGGTATAGTTATTTGCTCGAGATTCGATCGTCGGTATCCCAATACCTCGCTCAATCTGCTATCGCAGGTCACTTTACTTGCATCAGAATGCATGATCCCGTGACCAACCACTTAGTCACTTTGAGCTCATTATGATGATGCATTACCGAAAGGGCCCAGAGATACCTCTCCGCCATATGGAGGACAAATCACACCTCGATCCGTGTCAACCCAATGACATTTTCGAGATACCTGTAGTATACCTTTATAGTCACCCAGCATGCAGACGCTTTGGTACACCCAAAGCACTCCTACGGCATTCGGGAGTTACACGATCTCATGGTCTAAGGAAATGATAATTGACATTGGAAAAGTCTGAGCAAACGAATCCACGCGATCTTGTGCTATGCTTAGGATTGTTTGTCCATCACATCATTCTCCCTAATGATGTGATCCCGCTATCAATGACATCCAATGTCCATAGTCGTGAAACCATGACTATCTGCCGATCAACGAGCTAGTCAACTAGAGGCTCACTAGGGACATGTTATGGTCTATGTATTCACACATGTATTACGATTTCCAGATAACACAATTATAGCATGAATAATAGACAATTATCATGAACGAGGAAATATAATAATAATCATTTTATTATTGCCTCTAGGGCATATTTCCAATGCACTAGAGTCAATAATCTAGTTACATTGTGATGAATCGAACACCCATAGAGTTCTCGTGTTGATCATGTTTTGCTCATGAAGAGAAGTTTAGTCAACGGATCATGACATTCAGATCCGTATGCACTTTGTAAATATCTATGTCTCCATCTTGAACATTTTCACTAATGGAGTTGAAGCGACGCTTGATGTGCCCGGTCTTCTTGTGAAACCCGGCCCTTGGCAAGGGCAATAGCTCTAGTGTTGTCATAGAAGAGGTGATTGGCCCCACGCATTGGGTATGACTCATAGGTCGGTGATGAACTCCTTCATCCAGATTGCTTCATGCGCTACCTCCGAGGCTGCCATGTACTCGGCTTCACATGTAGATCCCGCCACGATGCTTTGCTTGCAATCGCACTACCATCGCCTCACCATTCAAAATATACACGATCCGGTTTGTGACTTAGAGTCATCCAGATCTGTGTCGGCTAGGCCGACGTAACCCTTACTTACCAGCCTTTCGTCACCTCCATATAAGAGACATATCCTTAGTCCTTTTCGTGTACTTCAGATATTCTTCGATCACCGCCCAGGTTCCATGTTGGGATTACTTTGGTACCTTCCTACCAAACTTACTAAGGTTACATCAGTCTCTGTACTCAGATGGCATACATGATAGACCCTGGCTAGGTATAGGGACAACACTCATCTTTTCTCTATCTTGTTGTGGTCGGACATTGAGCCGAGCTCAATTTCACACCTTGAAACAGTGCAAGAACCCCTTCTTGACTGATCCATATTGAACTTCTTCAATATCTTATCAAGGTATGTGCTTTGTGAAAGACCTATGAGGCGCCCTCGATCTATCTCTATAGATCTTGATGCCTAATATAAGCAGCTTCTCCAAGGTCCTTCATTGAAAACACTTATTCAAGTAGGCCTTAATGTTGTCCAAAGTTCTATATCATTTCCATCAAAAGTATGTCATCCACATACAATATGAGAAATGCTACAGAGCTCCCACTACACTTTCTTGTAAACGCAGCTTCTCCATAAGTCTGATAAACCCAAACGCTTTGATCATTTCATTAAAGCGAATGTTCCAACTCCGAGATGCTTGCACCAGCCCATAGATGGAGCTACTGAGCTTGCATACCTTGTTAGCATTCTTAGGATCGACAAAACCTTCCACCGCATCATATACGCTTCTTCCTTACGATGGTCAAGTATGAATGCCGCTTGACGTCCATTTGCCATATCTCATAATCATAGTATATGCAATTGCTAACATGATCTGGACGGACTTCGCTTTCTACGGGAAAGAAAGTCTCATCATAGTCAACCCTTGATGTTGTCGATAACCCTTAGCGCAAGTCAAGCTTTATAGATGGTAACATTACCATCCGCTGGCCCCGCCTTCTTCTTAAAGATCCATTTATTTTCTATCGTCACGATCATCTGCAAGTCTGCCAAAGTCCACACTTTGTTTTCATACATGGATCCTATTCGGATTGCATGGCTTCAAGCCGCTTGTTGGAATCAGGCCCGCGATTGCTTCTTCATAGTTTGAAGGTTCACCGCGCTTAACAACATGATTTCTAGGACAGGTTGCCATACCACTGTGTGTGGAACGTGTCCTTGTGGACTCACGGTTCAAGAGTAACTTGATCCAAGTACCTTGATCATCATCTTTAGCTTCATCTCTAGTCGCAGGTGCACCACAGAACATCTTCCGAGCTCGCCACTTTCCGTTCAAGAGGTAGTACTTCATCAAGTTCCACTTTCTCCCACTTACTTTTCGAGAGAAACTCTTTCTCCGTAGGAACCATTCTTGGCAACAAAGATCTTGCCTTCGATCTGAGGTACAAGGTATACCCAATGGTTTTTAGGGTATCCTATGAAGACGATTTTTCCGACTCTGGGTTTGAGCTTTTAGGTTGAAGTTTTTGACATAAGCATCATCCCCAAACTTTTAGAAACGATACTAGGTTTCTTCCCAAACCATAATTCATACGGTGTCGCCTCAACGGATTTAGACAAAGGCCCTATTTAAAGTGAATGTAGCCGTTTCTAGAGCGCATCTCAAAATGATAGTGGTAATCGGTGAGTGACATCATAGATCGCGCCATATCCAATAGAGTGCGATTATGACGTCGACAACCGCTACGCCGAGGTGTTCCAGCGGCGTGAGTTGTGAAACGATTCCACATTTCCAAGTGCGCACTCAAATTGCGGACTTAAATATTCTCCCCACGATCCGATCAGAAGAACTTTATCTTTGGTCATGTTGATTCTCCACCTCATTCTGAAATTCCTTGAACTTTTCAAAGGTCTCAGATTTGGTTTCATTCAAGAGACATACCCATATCTACTCAAGTCATGCGAGAGTGAGAACATAGCGATAGCCTCCGTGAGCTCCTCAACGCCATTGACCGCACACATCAAGATGTATGATTTCCAATAAGTTGTTGCTCGCCCATTGTTCCGAGAAAGGAGTTGAAAGTGCAACTAATCCCCTGTGGTTTTGGTAATTAATAACAACATATATATCATTGAACTAATAACTTGAGTATCATTTCGTAAAGTTCAGGATATGGGTATGGCAATGACCAAGATGTGAACCCTCAAAATGCTAAGGAAAACATTGGCAAAAGCTCAAGACTTATTTTTGGTTTAGTGATCCAAGATCACATTGAGTCTATAGGAAAGCCAATACTATTAAAAGCGGATGAGGTTATGATAATGATCCTGGTTGTGTGCTTAGTGATCTATCTCCCAAACTATCAGAATCTTTCATTCCAACATATACATAAGTAATCTCGGTCCCACCGATTCCACAAACTCACCACACCGAGATGAACCACCTCACCATATAGCCAAACCCTAGTAATTTCGGATTTTCCGATTCCAAACTCGTCTCACCAAACTAGTGTTGCCAAGCTTCAGAACTTTCAGAATCAAATCGGTGTCACCGAGATGATAAAGTCGGTCCCACCGAGATTGGCAAACCCTAGTCTTTGGAAGAATCGACTCACCGAGATTGTATTTTCGTCCCACTGAAAATCCCAACGCTCACAAGATTTGAACTTTGTCTCACCGAGTTGTCAACTCGGTCCGACCGAGATTGGTCAAATGTGTAACTGGTGGATTTTGTGTGGAGGCTATAAATACCCCTCCACCTCCCTCTTCATTCGTGAGAGCCATCGTAAAGAACTACCACCTACCTTACATTTCGAGAAGAAAACTACCTACCCTTGTGTTGAGATCTGTTGCTCCACCCCACCATATGAAACTTGATTTCTAGCCTTCCCAAGTTGCTTTCCACTCAATCCTTTCTTCCACCACAGCCAAATCAAGGAGGAGAGTTGAGTGTTGGGGAGATTATCATTTGAAGCACAAGAGCAAGGAGTTCATCATCACCAACACCATCTATTACCTTTTGAGGGTGGTGCCTCCTAGATTGGTTAGGTGTCGCTGGGAGCCTCCACAAGATGTGGAGTTGAACCAAGAAGTTTGTAAGGGCAAGGAGATCGCTTACTTCGTGAAGATCTACCCCAGTAAGGCTAGTCCTCCGGCGATGCCATGATGGCATAGACAAGGTTGCTTCTTCGTGGACCCTTCGTGGGGTGGAGCCTCCGTGGACTCTCGCAGCCTGCTATCTCCGTGGGTTGAAGTCTCCATCAACGTGGATTGACGATAGCACCACCTATCGGAACCACGAGTAAAAATCTCCGTGTTCTCAAATTGTGTTTGCTTTTTCCTGACCTCTATTTACTACATGTGCAATTTACTTTCCGCTGCCATAACTCTAGAATTGCATGTGTAGGGTGATACTTGACTTGATCATCATTGTGAACTTGCCAAAAACTTGTCTTAATCAAAAGGCTAAACTTTTAAATTGTCAAGTAGTCTAATCACCCCCTCTAGACATACTTTCTGATCCTACAAGTGGTACTCTGAGCTTTGGTCTCCATTGGATTGGTTTCATTGCATTGACTCTCATAAGCTTGGTTTCACAACCTAGGAGAGTATATGCCTAGTGAGGGTATTTTCAGAGAGGTCCTTACTTTGATGGTTCAAACTTTGCTAGTGGAAGTGATAAAATGAAAATGCATATTCTGGACATAACTCCCGCAGATGGGGCATTATTTGTGTTGGCTTGCAAGGTGAGTTCTTCGAGGAAGGAAAAGTTCGGATCGCGGAAGTTACAACGGATGAATTGCGGATGTTGCAAAACAATGCTCAAGCTTTCATGACATTCTCTTCAATGCTTTGTGTCCCGAGGAGTTCAACAAGATCAGCCGGCCTTGAGAATGCAAAAGAGATTTGGGATACTTTTGGTCAAAATGCACGAAGGTACCGAGTCCGCGGAAGGAATCAAAGCTAGATGTTCTTCAAGGTCAACTTGACAAGTTCAAGATGAAGGAAGGTGAAGGAGGCCGCTGAAATGTACTTCTAGGCTTGCTCTCATCACAAATGAGATTGCTTGGCTTAGGAAGCGAAGAAATGACCGAATCGATTCATCATCAAGAAGATTCTCAGAGCTTGGATGGAAAGTATGACACCGTGTGCACTTTGATCCAAATGATGCCAAACTACAAGAATCTCAAGCCACCAAGTCATTGGAAGAATTGTTGCTCATGAGATGAGACTGACTCCTAAAGATAAGGAAGAGCTTCACAACAAGTCAAGTGGTGCTTATAAAGCTACAGCTTGAAGCTCCCACAACCTCAAGTGACAAGCTAGTTTCCAATGAAGAGATAAGCCTAATGGTGAAGAACTTCAACAAATTCTACAAGAGTAGAAGCAAGGAAAGAAGCTCAAAGTCTAGATCATATGATGAAAAGAGATCTTCAAGTCGTGATCGAAACTGCTATAATTGTGGAAGACCCTTGACACTACTCAAATGAGTGTTCGACTCCCCACAAGAGAAGAGAAGAATCGCCAAGAAGAAGAAGCTCAAGAGAAGAGTCACCCTGAAAGAGAGAAGGAGTAGAGATGATCGTTATGAACGTAAGATCCTCTCTAGAGAAGCAAGGATCTCGAGAGGAAAGACAAGTCATTAAGGGAGCTACACAAGAAGAAAAACATCAAGCTCATGTAGTGAATGGGTCTCCTGGCCCACTCCCGACAATCACTCCAAAGAAGCTATCACTCCAACTCCGAATACAGCCAAGATGAAGGTGTTGCCGGTCTTGTTTCAGATCTCTCCAACTCCAACTCCTATGACTTATTTGATTCACCAAATGAGGGAATTGGAAGATGCTTCATGGCTAAAGGCCCCAAGGTATCACATCCTGAATTTATTGACTTTGATAGTGATGAGGATGACTTGCTTGGTGAAGATGAGCTTTACATGATAAATCTAGTGAGCCTAGTAATGATGAACATGCTAGTAGTCTCTATAGTCGAGAAGAGTCGAATGACAATGCTATGAAGGAGATTGAGCGCCTAACTAAAGAACTAAACACTCTTAAGTTAGCTCATGAAACAACTCAAGAAGATCATAGAGAGCTTCCTAAGATCTCATGAGAAGCTACGCCGAGAAGCTCAATCTAGAGCAAGAACATGAGTTCCTAAAAGCTATCAATGACGCATCTTCGAAAGAAGAGTTCTTCATATCTTGCCAAACGACTTCTCTTGTCTAATTTCTTGCCACCTATTAAAACTAAGCATGACAAGCATAAGAAAAATTCTTCATCTAGAAACAACATAATTGGTTCTAGTAATTCTCTTGATTCCACTAACAATGTTTCTGCCAAGTTTCACTTGAGCAAGAAAATAGTTTATTGAAAGGGATTATAGAGAAAGGTGTTCACAAGAGCCTTGGAAGCAAGAACTTTGAGGAAATTGTTCAAGCAAGGAAGGCACCGGAAGAATCAAGGAATTGGTTTTGATCGAAAGTTCAACTCCGAGGGTGTTGAATGGGAAGAAGGTCAATATCCCACTCCAAAGTTTGTTTCTCAAAAGGAGAAGTATGATCCTACTTCTTCCAATGTGGAACAAGCTCAAGATGACCTTCCACCACAAGACCACAAGCTAAAAGGCAAGGACAAGCTTCAAGAGGAGATTGATGCATTCATTGAAGCACCCAAGGCCATGGTCAAGTGGGTTCCCAAGGAAACTTCAAGTTCTACTTCGACAAGCTCAACTACTACCCCAAGGATTCCCATCAAGATGATGTGGATCCCGAAGAAGAAGAACTAGAGAGTTCTTGAGGGTGACTCCGCCAACATACTTCACTCACATTCATTTTGGCAAAGAACTTGTGCAATCAACTTCCACATCTTGCACTAGTTCATGGAGTCACAAACCCTCATGTTGGTAAGTCAAGGGACAAGGTAATCATTGCTTTCATGGACATCATCTATTGTGTACTTCAATCTATGTCCATGGATATCCTTGTTTGTTCCTTTGGGACTAACCCATGTAGGTATTGAAAGTGCCCAATCCAAAGGATTGCTCCCAACTCTTGATGATCTTCATCAACATTGAGCATCCACATCTTCAACATCTACATGAAGTCTTCAACGACAACCCAAGGTTAGTTTGACCCTTTAAAAGGGTTCTCACATCAAGGGGAGCTTTGTTTAAAGAATTGAGCTAAAGCATCTTCAAATGATGTGAACACATTAATGCTTTATGTAAAAGTGGTAACCCCACTTGTGCTTAAACGATGAGTATGACCTATGATCAAATGTTCTCATTTGACTCCTAAGTCAATATACTCATATAGATGACCTAGTCATCGCCAAATTGTGTGCTAGTTGCTAGAGTTTTGTTTGTGCATGTTTGACACATATTTCATTTGATATCTTATTGTGTGAGCATGTTGATGCATAATTTTATCCATTCGAGGACATCCATTTGTTGCTTTGGTCTTTGGATTTTATCTTGACCAAATGGATGGACAAGAATGCCTAAGTTCCCCCTAGCTATCTATGCTTTCTTGTCTCAAACTCTATTCATGCTTATATCACAAACTTTGATCAAGTCTTTTGACAGACTGAGTGAGGAGCACTCTGAGCCACCGATCCGTCAAAAGCTTAACTTCCAAAACCTTCTAAGTACTTTCGTCAAACCGATATACTCAAATCGGATGATCGAAATCACTTGATTGATCTAGGTTTTCACCTGTGAAACCGAAGGTAAATTTTGGCGTGATCAAGTGAGTAATCGCTGGTAAACCATTCGGTGCCACCGAAGCCAACCCGTGCCACCGACACCAAGGGTATATATACCGCGAGCGCTGATTTTTCTTCAAACCGCTCTTCAAACCTCTCGCCGCCGCCGGTCTCCGGATCGCTCTGCTGTCAGCCAGGCGCTGGGGTCTCCGTCATTAATCTGCTGACTAATTCACCACAGCCAGCCAGAGAGAAACTCCACCAAGTTAGGGTGAGTTTCGATCCTCTCGTGCTTCAACCTCCGATTCAATGCACGTATAGGTTTGCCTTAGCTTGACACGATTGAGATCTTCCTATCCAGCAGATTTGTTCCTAGAACGAAATTCGAGTAAAAGTTTTAGGGTTAGGTTTCACGAATACATCTCGTGTGACCGATTCTACATTCTCGATCGACCGATGCCTCTCGCCATTGTGACCGCACTTTTCGTCCAACTGAAGTTGTAAATCGTCCGACCAAATGAGGATTTAGTGAAACCCTAGAGTTCTCATGAGATCAAACCCATTTCGTCCAACCGAAAGTGGTGTGAATGGTTCTGTCTACACTTTGATTCACCGGATTTTAGACTCGGTCCCGACCAAATGCATTCTTCAAAACCTAAAACTGAAATTTGAACTCATTCCTTTTGCAAAACCTTCTAGCTTTGTAGATAACTCTTCTATTCGCCTATACCTTATCTATTCACAAAGTTGTCACCATGTCGATGCCGGACAGCCGTACTGTGTCCTGAATCACCAATTGAGATTCCAGAGGCGCACTAGTCCTGCCGCAGCCTATTCGATGATGGTGAGAGGAGCACACCAAGTGGTTTGCCTCTGCCGCCACCAGGCTGTGAAGAAGAGGAATTCTGATGAAGAGGACTCGACTTTGTTGTTGAGGAAGAGATTTCTTCTAAGCCTAAGAAGAAAGTGGTTGCCAAAGAGCATCAAGGGCAACAAACCAAGAAAGGCACCAAGAAGGTGAAGAAGTCCACAGCTACAAGAAGTTGAGCATGGAAGAAGAAACCTCCAAGAAGGTAAAGAAAACTTCCAAGAGGAAGAGGATTGTACATGATGAAGCAATGATGAAGATTCTGATGAGGAAGCACCCCACCTCCTCGTGGCTTCCAAGTTGATGGGAGATGCCATCGTAAGCAGGAGCACCCACAAGGTCTAAGCCATCAGCCCAAAGAAAGGCAGCCTGCCAAGCCTGCCGCCAGCCAAAGAAAATAGTGAGAAACATTCCCGCTTCAGAGAAGAAGAAGGACAATGTGTCACCAATGAGTCAGAGATGAGGCACATGTATTGTTCAAACTCGCATGTAAACCGCCACCCACAATGATGCTCATCCTCGAGCTGAAAACATGAAGGAAAGGAAAGACAAAGGTCTCAGCTATGGAGGCAAGTTGATCCATATGCCACCAGAGAAGGACAGTCTGACTCAAGGTTCCACACCGAGAGCAACAAGATTTCTATGAGATGTGCTTATGGACAAGAAGCCCATTGTTGCGATACACGCTTATGTCGATCGGGATTATATTGATGTGAAGAGCACAGAGACTACTTCCCACATGTGCATGAGAGCTTCAACGCATGTGGTGTTGTCAGAGTTGCTGGTCGAAACGACAGCCTTGAATGATGAGATGATCATGCAATTCTATGCCATGCCTCATTTCTATCCAGATGGCGTAATTGTATGGATGATCAAGGCTGTAGATTCTCTTCAACAGCTGAAGAGGGCAGACTGCTAAACGCCCAAAGATCAAGAGATGATGATGTTGATGTCTATGGAATTCCCAAGAAAACCATGAGTCTATGAAGAACATGTATAATGAGGTACCAATTAAGGATGTAGAGATCCGAAGCTCGCTCAAGGTATCATCTTCGTGCAGGTCTCCCAACCACTAACACTATTCTCGAGGCATACCTTGATGCCCAAGTCCGAGATCATCGCATGATAAGAGGCTATTCTATCAACATGTCGCATATTCTAGATCGAAGGCACCTTTCAAGGTGATGGACCCGAGAAGGAGACTATCAAGAGGATCAGCAGACTTAAGAGGTCATGTGGGTTTCCTCAAGACATTCAGATGCTCATCAATGCCAAGTTTGGCACGGCACCTACTTGTTGGATAGACCCCACTTGCCACCGCAGCCCTAACATGAGGATAATGAAGTTGTGATGACCGAGGATGATCCCACGCCTCTGAAGGTCAAGCTAAGTCTGTCGCCAAACAAGCCAAAGCTGAGAAGGAAGCAAAGAAGCAGCAGCAGCCTAAACCCAAGAGCGTTGGAGAGCAGCCCTTGAAGCTACCTGAGGATTGAACCACGCCTGCCAAAGATAGTGCGCCTCGTGGAGAGTCTTGAGAGGATAGTTGAAGACAAGTTCCATGCTCGATGTCAAGTCGATCAAGTGCAAGTATGCTTTAGCGATTTAGGATGTCGCCAAAGGGCGAAAGTTGAAAGATGTCCGCAGATGGTGAACTTCATGATCGGGCGCCCAATCGGATTCGATTGGCAGGGCGCAGGAGGTTCGAGTCCGCAGGAGTCCAAAGACCTTGGAGTCACGAGCTTTATAGGGACAAGGTCAGTGTTCGGCTCCATTGCCGCAGAAGTTGCAGCCCCCGAGGCGGTGTCCAGCCACCGGTCCTCGATCTGGGCGATCGGCTCCGGACTCTGGGCAAAGCGGATCCGTGTGCGGCCACCAAGGCACTGTCCGGCGGCAGAGCTAAATCATGCCCATCGTGATAGTGCGGCACACTCGGCTGTGGCTCGAGTCCGTCGAAGATCAAGTCCCCGCGGATGTCGGCCGTGAAGTTTAGGCTTCGAACCGACTGACGGCCGGGCGAGCTTTGATCTGCTCCAGATGGCCAAGTTTATTAGTTCGCAGCGCGCTGCCGAATACGAAGATCCGTCCGGGAGAAAAGTCTCACCGACGGTGTTGTTGTTGATTGAAGAAGCCATCGAGCCTATCGGTGGCTACGAGGAACTCTCAATGAAAGCACCAATGTCGGTGTCAAAACCGCGGATCTCGGGTAGGGGGTCCCGAACCGTGCGCCTAGGCGAATGGTAACAGAAGACGAGGGCACGATGTTTTACCTGTGTTTGGGCCCTCTTGATGGAGGTAAAACCTCACGCCCCGCTTGATTAATATTGATGATGTGTATTACAAGAGTGGATCTACCACGAGATCAAGGAGGCTAAACCCTAGAAGCTAGCCTATGGTATGATTGTTGTAATGGATGTTGTGTCCCACGGATTAAAACCCTCCGGTTTATATAGACACCGGAGAGGGCTAGGGTTACACAGAGTCGGTTAAAAAGGGTAGGAAATTTACATATCCGTATCGCCAAGCTTGCCTTCCACGCCAAGGAAAGTCCCATCTGGACACGGGACGGAGTCTTCAATCTTGTATCTTCGTAGTCTTGGAGTCCGGCGGACGATGAAAGTCCGGCTGTCCGGACACCCCCTAGTCCAGGACTCCCTCACTAACCATGTAATATAACATAACTAGTTGGGCACTTGTCTGATAAAGCACTAATGACCCCTACGCCTGGTCTCCATGCATGCCCTGGTTTTTTCATAACCGTGACGGTATTCGGACACACTCCGGACTCTAGGGTCCAGAGGTTGAAGCGAAAAGGTCCGCAAAGACAAACGATCTACAATCCGGCTAGAAGGCATTATACATGTCATTTCAAAAATAATACATTGTCACATTGACTGATTGTACTCCTCTTCAATCCCATCTAACAGGCTATCTAATTTACAGTCCCGTTGGGAATACTTAGCGGCCAACTCTACTTGGCCGTACACTAAGCTCACAGGGATCTCCTTCCTATCGGGCCCCACAGGTCCGACCTCGGCCATGTGGTTTGGATCTGCCTTCTTGTACCGCGTCTTCGCCATGGCCCAGGCCACCCTGGCACCTTGACGACAGGCTGATATCTTCCATAGACGGAAGCATTGCCGTGCTCCCTGAAGCTTCTCCGCAAGCCCTCCAAGACCCTCGGGTAGGGAGACGGATGGCCATAAGGCCTGGATGACGCCACTCATCGCCTGCCGAACACGTTCGTGCGATTGCAGGCCTTCGGGAAGTTGGTCACCCGTTGAACTGTGCATTTCCTCCATTGGCGACTCGTGAGCACACCTCTGTACACATTTACGTCGATCGACTTCCTCGCCGAACTCTTCTTTTCAAAAGAGTTTGCTCAAGCACTTATCAGATGCCGTGATGAAGCCGCCGATTCTCCTTCACGGAGCTGCATTTGGGCCCGAACACCTTTTAGCTCTTCTCCGAGCTGGGTGTGGGCATATCGAGTTTGTTCCTCTCCGCTTTGCACCATCATAAGCACCCTCTCGCCTGCCTTCACCGCGCAGAAGTCGTTGCTTGTCCGGATCAAGTCCGCAACATCTCGCAATATCATTGTCGACGATACGCACGCCGCACACCGCTTATCTTTTGAAATAATGTGTTACGGAGGGGGTCTCGTGTCTCCTCCGCGACGGCTAGTGCGGCCTCGTGTCGGGCCTTGCACTCTTGTAGCCCCGGGACAATTGGGTATTCTTCTCCGTAAGATCCTGATATCAAATGATCCTTAAATCAGTTATTTTAACTACTTTAAGTCTCGGGGCCACCGCATATACAACTATTAAAATCCCTTACCAAGATGTCTTTCACATACCGCTCCGTGGCTCGTTAAACCATCTTGAGCAGCATGGAGGTGCGCGTCTCCCGCGCTAAAGGCATTCAACGGCTCAGAGAGAAACACGCGTCATGAAGAACCGTCCGCGGTGCTCGTGATTCATGGCGCTTTCCACCTCGCACCTGGTGGCGGACAACTGTCGGCATCCTCCGTTGAGGAGCATCCGCTCGCGCTTTGCGCCTCCCCCGACCGTGTGTTGGATCCTCGGCTGGCAGAGGCTTGGTTGGCGACCTCTCGGGCATAGTCCGCGAGCGCTTTCTCTGAAAAAGTTAGGAGCATCAATATACCTCACAGAGCCTTTTTTCTTAAAAACGGTGGCGGTCATACCGCTAAGGGCGACGCTTCACCGCGACCGCACCCTCTTTCGCTTTCTTGGGCCGAATCGACCGTGGTTGGTCATCGCCGCGGGATCGAGCTTCCCGCTTGAAGGCACCTCCGCGAGACACCGCAGGCGCGGTGGTCGAAATAAGCATGCATTTAAGTGATGGTGTCAGGGCTCCGGTCGTATTTACCTCAGAAGCCGGAGATAAACCGGGGTAGTCAGCCGTAATGGCGACTAGAGCATTGTCTATGCTAAGCTGGTGGAACACCCCGTCGATCAGCTCCACCTTTATATCCGGATCCTCTTCGGAGGCCGGATCAAGGGATCTTCCCGGATCCTCGGGTTGTGGAGCCGGACTGTGTATGTCCTCCACATCCCGGCGCAATTCCTGCATCGAAAATCATAAAGTAAGGCGCTTAACTTTGAAAGCACGGATCAGATGAGCGAGCGTCCGCTTACCCACCTCCGAGGGTTATTCATGGAGAATCCATTCAATGGGCTCGTTTGGAGGAAGTCCTCCTTCTCCCCCTTGTATAAGCCGGACAGATCTTCACAGATCCGCGGCGATCCCGCCCCTTGCGGCCATGACGGGTGGCGCCATTCTCCCGCTGAAATCCCACATGGGTGGCCCCTATATTGAGCGGCTGCACCCTCGCATAATGCACGTGGCCATGACTCCAATCATGGTCAATCCGAACGGGCCAGCAACCTTATCCGCCCATCGATAATGGACGCCTCTGTCTTCCTCCCGTTGAGGGCTCATGGCGCCAACTTAGGCGTTTCTTCAGAGGGGCCTTGTTGAACTCCGGAGGCCGATCCAATCGATCCGCGGTGGAGCATCTTCCACATAAAACCATTCCAAGGGCCAGTCTTGGACGCCTTCTTTGGGGTTCCGGATAGATATCCGTCCCGCGACAAAGTGCCATATTTCGCCCGCCCACTTGATATATTGACCCCTCGTGAGAACGGGGTACGAGCCAAAATAGTCTCTTCCACAATGCAAAATGGGGCTCGATGCCCAGGAACTGCTCGCAAAGAGCTACGATGCCCGCGATGTGCAGAATGGAGGCGGGCGTAAGGTGGTGAAGCTGGAGTCCGTAGAACTCCAGTAGCCCCCGGAGAAACGGATGTATGGGAAATCCGAGCCCCTTATTAGATAAGGGATTTAAACACACCCACTCTCCTTTAGAGGGACTGGGGGTATTCTCCGCCTGCTTTTCACCTTTGTAGGTGGCCAGCCCGGCTTGAACCGGGACCATAAAGGCCGGAGGAAGGTATCCCTCTGCTTGGAGCGACACTAGCTCGTTGTGTGGGACTGAACATCTCCTCCAATCTCCTGGATGAGGGCTGGGAGCGCGAGAGGAGTAGCCGCATCGACGATCCATGGTGGAGTGGATTTTTTGTCAGAAGCGCTCCGATGAATACTCGCAGAAGGAGGATGGTGTGATTTGGATCTGGATTCTTGCCTCTCTTATAGGCAGCTTATTCACGCAGCTAGGGGGTAAAATGCAAAGATACCTTGGCCTTTCGCATTCGTACGACACGTGGAAGAGGGCCATTATTGGGCGTGGAAGCCAAGGAGCGCAACATTTATAAGGAAGCCGGACACTATTCGGCAAGCACATGGAATTGGGAGGAGAACCCGCCTTGCAACACTGAAGACAATATACGCGCCGGACTCATCGTCATTGAAGCCTGGTTTGGGGGCTACTGAGGGAGTCCTGGACTAGGGGTTGTCCGGATAGCCGGACTATCATCATCGGCCGGACTCCAAGATTATGAAGATACAAGATTGAAGACTTCGTCCCGTGTCCGGATGGGACTTTCCTTGGCGTGGAAGGCAAGCTTGGCAATACGGATATGTAGATCTCCTACCATTGTAACCGACTCTGTGTAACCCTAGCCCTCTCCGGTGTCTATATAAACCGGAGGGGTTTTAGTCTGTAGGACAACAATCACAACAACAATCATACCATAGGCTAGCTTCTAGGGTTTAGCCTCCTTGATCTCGTGGTAGATCCACTCTTGTACTACCCATATCATCAATATTAATCAAGCAGAGTAGGGTTTTACCTCCATCGAGAGGGCCCAACTGGGTAAAACATCGTGTCCCCTGTCTCCTGTTACCATCCGCCTAGACGCACAGTTCGGGACCCCTACCCGAGATCCACGGTTTGACACCGACAACAAGACACCCTTTCCACGAGGGTGGGGGCGCCTCCTCCGGCGCGCCGCCTCCTCGGGCCCCTCGATGTCCACCGACCTCAACTCCAACTCCATATATTCTCTTTCGGAGAAAAAATCGAGGGAAAGTTTCATCGCTTTTACGACACGGAGCCGCCGCCAAGCCCTAATCTCTCTGGAGGGCTGATCCGAGTCTGCTCGGGGCTCTAGAGAGGGGGATTCATCGCCATCGTCATCATCAACCATCCTCCATCACCAATTTCATGATGCTCACCACCGTGCGTGAGTAATTCCATCGTAGGCTTGCTGGACGGTGATGGGCTGGATGAGATTTACCATGTAATCAAGTTAGTTTTGTTAGGGTTTGATCCCTAGTATCCACTATGTTCTGAGATTGATCTTGCTATGACTTTGATATGCTTAATGCTTGTCACTAGGGCCCGAGTGCCATGATTTCAGATCTTAACCTATTACGTTTTCATGAATATATGTGAGTTCTTGATCCTATCTTGCAAGTCTATAGTCACCTATTATGTGTTATGATCCGACAACCCCGAAGTGACAATAATCGGGATACTTCTCGGTGATGACCGTAGTTTGAGGAGTTCATGTATTCACTAAGTGCTAATGCTTTGGTCCGGTTCTCTATTAAATGGAGGCCTTAATATCCCTTAGTTTCCATTAGGACCCCGCTACCACGGCAGGGTAGGACAAAAGATGTCATGCAAAATCTTTTCCATAAGCACGTATGACTATATTCGGAATACATGCCTACATTACATTGATGAACTGGAGCTAGTTCTGTGTCACCCTATGTTATAACTATTACATGAGGAATCACATCCGATATAATTATCCATCACTGATCCAATGCCTACGAGCTTTTCACATATTGTGCTTTGCTTATTTACTTTACCACTGATACTGTTACAACTGCTGCAAAACTTCTAACGTTACTTTTATCACTGTTACCATTACTGTCATACTACTTTGCTACTAAATACTTTGCTACAGATACTAAGTTATCCAGGTGTGGTTGAATTGACAACTCAACTGCTAATACTTGAGAATATTCTTTGGCCCCCCTTGTGTCGAATCAATAAATTTGGGTTGAATACTCTACCCTCGAAAACTATTGCGATCCCCTATACTTGTGGGTTATCAGTAGTCTAATCACCCCCCCTCTAGACATACTTTTGATCCTACAAGTGGCATTAGAGCTTTGGTCTCCATTTGCCTTGATTTCCATAGCTTTGATGATCATAGCCTTGGTTTCACAACCTAGGAGAGTATGGCGTCTAGCGGAAATTACCACCATAGAGGTCCTTACTTTGATGGTACTAATTTTGCTAGTTGGAAGCATAAGATGAAAATCCATATTCTTGGACATAACCCTGCCGTTTGGGCTATTGTGTGCATTCTTGCAAGGTGAATTATTCGATGGGAGGGAACGAAATCGTGAAGCAACTGCGAAAGAATTGAATATGCTACAATACAATTCTCAAGCTTGCGATATCCTCTTCAATGGATTGTGCCCCGAAGAATTCAACAAAATCAGCCGTCTTGATAATGCAAAGGAAATTTGGGATACTTTGATTGATATGCATGAAGTTACCGAGTCCGTCAAGGAATCCAAGTTGGATGTGCTTCAAAGTCAACTTGACAAGTTCAAAATGAAGGATGGTGAAGGTGTCGCTGAAATGTACTCTAGGCTTGCTCTCATTACAAATGAGATTGCCGGCTTAGGAAGTGAAGAGATGACTGATAGATTCATCATCAAGAAGATCCTAAGAGCCTTGGATGGAAAATATGATACCGTGTGCACATTGATCCAAATGATGCCCAATTACAAAGATCTCAAGCCAACATAAGTCACTGGAAGAATTGTTGCTCATGAGATGTCACTCAAGGATAAAGAAGAGCTTCACAACAAGTCTAGTGGTGCATATAAAGCCTCATGTGATGCTGCTGCAACATCAAGTGAAAAACAAGTCTTCAATGAGGAATTGAGCTTAATGGTGAAGAACTTCAACAAATTCTACAATAGTAGAAGCAAAGAAATAAGCTCCAAGTCAAGATCCTACCATGACAAAAGATCTTCTAGTCGTGAGCGAAACTGCTACAATTGTGGAAGACCCGGACGCTACTCCAATGAGTGTATGGTTCCATACAAAAGAATATAAGATTCACCTAAAATAAGAAGTAGAAGAGAAGAATCACCTCCAAGAGAGAGAACGAGTAGAGATAATCGTTATGAACGAAGAACCTCTCGCAGAAGCAAGGATTCGGAAAGGAAGGACAAGTCATCAAAGAGCTACACAAAACGAAGACATCAAGCTCATGTTGGTGAATGGGTATCCAGTTCTGACTCTGACCACCACTCTGAGAGAAGTTATCACTCCGACTCCGAATATACTCAAGATGAAGGTGTTGCCGGTCTTGCACTTGTGTCAACCAACTCCTATGACATATTTGACTCACCAAATGAAGGAATCGGAAGATGCTTCATGGCTAAAGGCCCCAAGGTATCACACCCCGAGTATTTTGATTTCAATAGTGATGAAGATGATTTGCTAGGTGATGATGATTTACTTGTTGACAATGCTAGTGATGAAAACTATGATGAAATTGATATTAATCATGCTAATCAAGATGAAAAGAATGACAATGATAAGAAGGAGATTGAGCGTCTAACTAAAGAACTAAACACTATTAAGTTAGCTCATGAAACTACTTTATAAAATCATCAAGAACTTTTAAAAACTCATGAGAAGCTACGCTTCGAGAAGCTAAACCTAGAGCAAGAACATGAGTTCTTAAAAGCCATCAATGATGATCTTCTAAAGAAAAGTTCTTCTTACATTGCCAAAGCGTTTACTCTTGTCTACTTACATGCCACAAGTAAAATCTAGCAACAAGAGTAAGAAAGATTCTTCTTCTAGCAGTAACAATAATCATGCTAAATCCAATATTGTTGCTTCTAGTAGTTCTCTTGATTCCACTAATGATTCTCTTGGCCAAGTTACACTTGAGCAAGAAAATAGCTTATTGAAGGGATTATAGAGAAAGGTGTTTACAAGAGCCTTGCCGGAAGTAAGCAATTTGAGGAAATTGTACGTAAGAAAGGAAGGTATCGGAAGAATCAAGGTGTTGGCTTTGAACAAAATTTTAGTGCCAATGGAGTTGAGTGGAAGAAGATCAATACCCCAAGACGAAGTTTGTTCCTCAATAGGAGAAGTATGATCCTACTTCCTTCAAGGGGACACAAGCTCAAGATGATCTTCCACCACAAGACCACAAGCTAAAAGGCAAGGATAAGCTTCAAGAGGAGATTGATGCATTTGAAGAAGCTCCAAAGGCCTTGGTCAAGTGGGTTCCCAAGTCTACCTCAAGTTGTACTTCATTAAGTACATCTACAACCCCAAGGATTCCCATCAAGATGATGTGGATCCCGAAGAAGATGAACTAGAGAGTTCTTGAGGGTGACTCCGCCAACATACTTCACTCATATTCATATTGGCAAGAACAAGTGCAATCAACTTCCACATCTTGCACTAGTTCAAGGAGTCACAAACCCTCTTGATAGTAAGTCAAGGAACAAGGTAATCTAATGCTTTCATGGACATCATCATGTGTGTACTTCACTCTATGTCTATGGATATCCTTGCTTGTTCCTTGTGGGACTAACCCATGTAGGTATTGAAAGTGTAACTCACTCCAAAGGATTTCTCCAAATGATCTACATCAACATTGAGCATCCACATCTTCAACACCTACATGAAGTCATCATCGACAAAACCCAAGGTTATCCCTCTAAAAGGGGATGTCACATCTAGGGGGAACTTTACTCTAAGATTTGAGCTAAAGCAACTCTAATGGTGTGAACACAACAATGCTTTATGTAAAAGTGGTAACCCCACTTGTGCTTAAACGATGAGTATGGCCTATGTTCACATGTTCTCATTTGACTCCTAAGTCAATATACTCATATATAGATGACCTAGTCATCGCCAATTGCTTGATAGATGCTAGAGTGTTTGTGCGTGTTTGCCACATATTTCATTTGCTATCTTATTGTGTGAGCATGTTGGTTGCATAATTTTCTCCATTCGAGGACATCCATTTGTTGTTTTGATTGTTTGGTCTTTTCTTTTGCCAAATGGATAGACAAGAATGCCTAAGTACTACCTCTAGCTATCTATGCTTTTCTCATCTCAAACTCTATTCATGCTACATCACAAAGGTTGATCAAGTCAGATTCAAACCCTCTGGGTGAGGAGCACTTGGAGCCACCGATTCATCATAGACTTAAACTTACAAAACCTCTTGATGCACCTTGGTTTGATCGATTCATTCCTTCCGGTCACACCGAGTTCATTAAGTTGATCTAGGTTTCAATCCTGGTGCAACTGATTTGAACACTTCGGTCTCACTGAGTTGCAGTAACCGCTTGCGATTTTGCATCTCGGTGCCACCCAGTTGTTCCACTCGGTCTCACCGACATGGTCTGTATATATATACCCACGGGTCGAATTTTTGGAAATTTCTCTAAAAACCCTTCGCTACTGTCAAAGCCTCCGCCAACCTGTGTCTCCGGATCATCGCCTGCCGCCAGCTGGCCCTCCCCGCCGATGGTCTCCCCCGCCGTCAATGGGATCTCATCCACCGTTGTTGTCATAGCGAACTCACCACCAAGTTAGGGTATGAGTTTGATCCTTTGTGCTTTCTCACTTCGATTCTTAGCATAAAGATAATGCCATGATTCTTGCCATGATAGAAACTATTCTATCCAGCAATAACTTCCTTTAAATTAGTTTTGATGCAAAAATTTAGGGTTAGGTTTCCGCCGAACTCATCTCGGACCGACCGAGTTTTAGAAATCGGTCCCAACGATTCGGCCTAGGCCATTGCACTATGATTTTCGGTCCGACCAAAACTCGTAAATCGGTGTTACCAAGTTCAGAACTTTGTGAAACCCTAGCATTATCGGTGTTGTTGAACTGCGCCTCGCTCTGACCGAGTTCACTAGTTTAGACACTAAATGTAGCTTCGGTGTCACCGAGTTCAGCAAATCGGTAGCTCCGAAATGACTTCAGCAGAAAACTAAAACTAAGTTTTTGGCTCATTTGTTTTGCAAAATCTCTGCACTTTGTGATGCTCATCCACTCTATCTCATCTATATCTATTCACAGGGTTAGCTTTCAACTTGCAGCATGTCTGACAATAGTGACAACCAGAATATGTCAGAGGAACAAGTTCAGATGAGTGAGGGCACTAGTCCCTCTTAGAGCAGTTCTAATGATGGGGCAGAAGCACTCCCAGCAACCTGCCAAAAGCTGCAACTAGGCAGAGGAAGAAGAAGACATTTGATTCTGAGGATGAAGATTTTGTGATTGATGAGGAAGTCTCTTCCAAGAGGAAAGGTGACAAGAAGGAAACTGGCACTACCGCAAATTTCAAGCCAGGATCAAAGACAAAAGCTCCAGCAAGAAGGATTCCCATGTCCAAAGCCAGAGCCTCAACTCAAATCTTTGCTGAACCAAGTGAGAAAGAGGCTACTGGTGAAGGAAAGAAAATAAAGGAAAGGGTCAAGAAGACTATGGCTAGAGTTATTGGCAGACCAACTATGGCCAAGAATCCCGATGAGGAGGAGGAAGAGGAAGATGCACCTCCTGCAAAGACTCGGAAACTGATGGGGGATGCAATCAGCTCAAGGGCTGCTCCTTCAAAGCCCAAATATGCCCCCAAGGTTGCTGCTCAAGCCCCAAATAGATCCGCCAGAAATATATCAGCTACTAAAATGAACAAGGCCCCAGTGCCTGAAGTGGAAGAAGAAGAAGAAGAAGGGCAAGTTCTTCGAAAGTTGAAGCCCAAGATTCCTGATCACGATGACACTCACCCTGTTGCTAAACATGAAGCACATGAAGGATGCAGATCTCAGGCTATGGAGGAAGAATGACCCATATGCCATTAGAAGGAGAACAACTGTTGACTACAGGTTCCACACAAAGGAACAACAAGATTTATATGAGACTATGCTGCTTGACAAGAAGCCAATAGTCGGTGACATGAGATGGGTCGACTGCGAGTACATTGATAGCAACGAAGATTATTTCCCAGGAGTCCATGAGAGCTTCAAATCTATAGGAGTTGATGCATTTGTTGGACAGAAGTTGACAAAATGGAATGATGAGTTAATCATGCAGTTCTACTCCACAACACATTTTTACCCTGGTGGTAAAATTGTCTGGATGATAGAGGGTACCAGGTACCAATCAATTGTGGTTGAGTGGGCAAAGCTGGTAAATGCCCCAGAAGAGCTTGAGGATGATACAGATGTATATGCTAAGCCAAGGAAAGGACATGACTCAATGGCTCACATGTACAAGGAGATTCCAACTGCTACCTTGGACACTCACAAGTTTGGGTCTGTTTATTATCTGTTGTCAGGTCTACCAACCATCAACACAATTCTCAGACACACTTTGCTGCCCAAGTCTGGAGATGATAGGATGATCATAGGGCACTCAATAAATCTGCTTCATATGTTTGATGTGCCTGAAAAGTTCAAAGTGATGACATTGATCCTTGAGACAATCAAGAGGACTGTTGCAGACCAGAAGAGATCATTTGGCTATGCTCCACAAATTCATATGCTCATCAAATCCAAGATGGGCAAGAGCATGTATCTTCTGGACAAGGAACATCTTCCCCTGCTGCCAGAGTTTGAAGATAATGTGGTTGTCATGGATCCATCACATCCCACATATGTGCAGGCTCAGGAGAAGAAAGAGAAAGCTAGAGCTGAGAAGGCATCTAAGACTCCAAGTGCAGAAGAAGCTTATCAAGTATTCCTAAAATCGAAGAAAGATCAACTGGGCTATCTCATTCAAGCTACTGTGAGAATTGAGAAAGGGTTGTCAACCCCGACTCAAAACCAAGAGAGTCTATAACGGATCATTGAGACTAAATTTTATGATCAAGACTTGAAGATTATAGAGATTCAGACTGCAATTGAGCAACTCCAGGATGAAGCAGAAGAGAAAAGAGGGAGAGCTACTACAGATGCCTTTTAGAGAGTGCCAAGGGGACAAAGGTCTGCAGCTATGCTAGCCATTGACACCAGGGCTACTACATCAGCACCAGCAGCTATAGCCTTTGTTGCTCCTCTAGTTGCAACTCCACCATCTCCTCAGACCTCTTTGGACGCATTCGTCACATGACTCCTCTCGATGCCACCTTCGCACTCCAGAGCTCCCAGAGATCATGCTTAGAGCCTCATAGCACTATGCATTTTCAAGCTTTTTGGTAAGCTGTTGCCAAAGGGGGAGGAAGTGTGTAGATCATAGGCTTCGAGAGAGAGAGAGTCCTTGCCTATTTTGCTTCCTTTTGCTACTCTATTTGCTTTGCTTGTTTGGGTGAAACAATATTTTATGCTTGTGTGTGAGATACTTCTATGATGATATGTTTGATCATATCATACTTTAATGCTTGTGCTTGATGATGATATTCTTATCTTATGTATGATCATTCATATCTTATTTTGGTGATAAGTGCATATTTCATATCTTATCATTTTGGGTGCTCCACCAAGATGTATGTGACATGGAAGAGTAACCCATGATCCTAATCGATTGTGCATTTGCATTCAAAAGCAAATTTAAATAGTGCACAAATTTAGGGGGAGCTCTTGCTTATCACATACTTCTCAAAGCGACGATGTACTTCATTTATATTATCATTGGTCAAAGCTTTGATCTATATGTGGTCATCAATTACCAAAAAGGGGGAGATTGAAAGTGCAACTAATCCCTGGGTGGTTTTGGTAATTCATAACAACATATAGCTCATTGAACTAATATTATTTCAAGATCAGTTTTTCAGAATGTTCAATGATTGGTATGGCATGGACTAGAGATGTGGACCCCTCAAAATGCTAAGGACACATATTGGCAAAAGCTCAAGACTCTACATTTTAATTTTAGTGATCCAAGATCACATTGAGTCCATAGGAAAAGCCAATACTATTAAAAGGGGATGATGTGTTCCTTAATGGCTTGCTTGCTCAAAATGCTCAGTGATATGCTCCAAAATCCCTAAACCACTTTCTCATTTCCACATATGTCCTAAACCTAAAGTCAAACTCCGGCCCACCGCTTTGATTCATCCGGCGCCACCGAGTTGTAGCGACCAGACCTCAAACAGTCTGATCTCTATGCACCAGTGTCATCCCTGGATCGGTAATGCTGACACACACAGTACTTGAAGGATTTATAACAGAGTAGCAATCACACACTTATTACATTGAATGTCTCAAAAGAGAACTTATTACAATAAATATGGCTTATGGACATCTAAATACGATAACAGCAGAAGGCTTGGAAGATAAAGTGAGTCCATCAACTCCAACGGCATCACTGAGTGAATGATCACGACCTAAGGCACCTTACTCATCGTCTGAAAAGTCAGCAACATGAACATTGCAGCCCGAAACGGGTCAGCACATGGAATATGGTGGCAATGTAACACATAGAGAATAATGAACAGAAATAATGCTATCACTACATGCATATATGGCTGGTGGTAAGCTCTATGGTTACAGTTTTGCATAAAGCCAAATTTTCCCTACAACAAAGAAAATAAAATTTATTTAACTATCATGGTGGTTGTTAAACATTGAGAAGGTAATCCCTCTCTTAATCCCAATTAAGTATCATCATTAAACCCAACAAATTTAAATTAAGAGTGATGAGATCCACATGATAATCCAAGAAACTAGATACTCGAAACGTCCATAACCGGGGACACGGCTAACCATGATTAGTTTATACACTCTGCAGAGGTTTGCGCACTTTTCCCCACAAGACTTGATCTCCTCCGTTGGATTTCTCTTACTACATGATGTTTGAAAAATGGATGACCGAGACACACTCTTTCAGAAGCATTAACTCTTTACTCTGGGTAGACAGTACCAACGTACATCCCCTACATCTGCTAGCCTACCACTGAAAGAGGTCACACAACATAATTAACTATGCTAGAGCCCATAGTAGCTTGTGGCTGCACACGGAAGTTTCTAGCATGAATAATCTTATGATCCCTTTGAGCCTGGGTGGCGGTCCATAGGAGAATCACACGGTACCCCGGGATTTCCAAAAATACAAGCAACACTGGGTTCCCTAGGTGCCTCAATCCACCCAGATGTGTATTAAAGTAGCTACCTTAAGTTATCCATTAATTAACAACACTCACATCTGTCATGGATACACTCACCCAATCCATGTCTACAAGCATAGCATTGCAATATAAGCAAACGTAGAAGTAACTCAGTAGTTTGATAGTAAAGAGGACAATAGGTACTACCTCATCTACTTCCCAAAACCCACATATTAAACAGATCCTAATCATGCAATTGTTTGAGGATTGATCTAATGCAATAAAACTGGGTAGTAAAGAGGTATGATCAAAGTGTTACTTGCCTTGCTGATGATCCGTGAAACCTAGAGACTCGTAGTAGCACGCTGCGCACTCCGGGTACTCCATCGCAAACAAACAAGCATACAATAAGCACTCAACTACAAACACGGGTAAAACTCAAATTAAGAGAATCTCACCGGAAAGTTGAACTTAAGAACTCCGGTTTGCAAAAAGAATCAAATCAAACCAAGCAACAAAACTCAAACGGCGAAAGAAACCATGCTGCGTTTACTAATTTCTACTTAAGTCAAATTTTACAATAGCAAAAACTTATTTAAGTTGGTTAAATAGAAAGAGGGTTCGAGACGAAACTCTAGACGCTCGAATCGCCTGATTTCGATAAACGAGTGAAAAGATAAACTAAAACGAAAATCAGGGCAGAAATCACGATCGAAAATAATTGCGGAAAACCCCTGGTAAAAGAAAAACTAACGAACAGGCTAATGAACGAACATTCGCTGTCTTTGGGTAAACAGTGAAAAATTGTTCGTTAAAACAAACGAACGAACAGGCGTTCGCTAAATAACTAAACTGAAATAAATAAATAAATAAAACCGATCTATTAAAAAAATAAACCGGGGTTCCTAAAAAAACAGATGGTTTTCTCACGAAAACTGCGGCGGCGGCGGCGGCTACCTTCGGCGGGTGGCGGCGGGGCTCGCTGGTGGCGGCGGTTGAGGCGCTCGTCGGGCGGGCGAGGCGACGCGAGGCATTTACACCATCGGGCAAGAAATGGCAAGCAGCAGCAATGCCATGGCGGTGGTCAAGGCTAGGGTTAGTGTTTGGGGCGGCGCGGGCTGGTGGGCTGGGGGGCTTGGGGGCGCGGCTTATAAGAGGCCGGCTGGGCGGAGTCCTGGCCGGTTAGGTCCGGAGTCGGTTTGTTTTCTTTTAAATAATTTCGCGCAGAAAAACAAATAAAAGAAATATTAAACGGGCTCCAAAAATCCTAAAACAAAATTTCCCCGTCCTCTAAAAATATAGCGGACAAAGCTAACATTTATTTGGCCCTATAATGCAATTTTGAAAAACGCGCATTTTTCCTAATTCAAAAAATAGCGATAAAACTCCGAGTAAAATTCTTATTTGATTTTAATATTAAATCTCCAATATTTCTTTATTTTTGGGAAAGTCATTTTATTCCCTCTCTTTTATTTTTATAAAAGAAATATTCGAAGATAAAATAATTAAAATCAAACGATCCTCTTTTCAAAATTTGAGAAAAACTCAAATATGAAAATAACGAAAATCCCCAACTCTCTCCGTGGGTCCTTGAGTTGCATAGAATTTCTAGGATCAAGCCAAAATGCAATAAAATATGATATGCAATGATGATCTAATGTATAACATTCCAAATTGAAAATTTGGGATGTTACAAACCTACCTCCTTAAGATGAATCTCGCCCTCGAGATTCGGGTTGGCTAGAAAATAGGTGAGGGTGGTCCTTTCGTAGGTCTTCCTCTCGCTCCCAGGTGGCTTCATCCTCGGTATGGTGGCTCCACTGAACTTTGCAGAACTTGATAACCTTGCTGCGCGTGACTCGGCTGGCAAACTCGAGAATCTTGACTGGTTTCTCCTCATAGGTCAAATTGCTATCCAACTGAATCGCCTCCAGTGGCACTGTATCTCTCAGAGGGATATCAGCCATCTCCGCGTGGCACTTCTTCAACTAAGAAATGTGGAACACATCGTGAACTCCTGACAATCTTTCGGGCAACTCCAATTTGTAAGCAACTTCTCCCATACGTTCCAGAATTTTGTATGGTCCCACAAAACGTGGTGCTAACTTTACTTTCCCTTAACTCCAAAACGCTTAACTCCTCGAAGTGGGGACACACGAAGATAAACTCTGTCTCTGACTTTGTAAACTGTCTCCTTGCGTTTAGAATCCGCATAGCTCTTATTCCTGGATTGGGCTATCTTGAGTCTATTGCGAATTAATTTGACCTTCTCTTGAGACTCTTTAATCAAATCTGGTCCAAACAACTGACAGTCTCCAACTTCATCCCACAATAACGGTGTCCTGCACCTCCTTCCGTATAAAGCTTCGAAAGGGGCCATCTTCAAACTGGATTGATAACTGTTGTTGTAAGAGAACTCTGCATAAGGCAAATTGTCGTCCGAACTAGATCCATAATCTAGCGCACAAGCTCTCAACATGTCCTCCAGAATCTGATTGACTCTCTCGGTCTGCCCATGTGTCTGTGGATGAAAGGCTGTACTGAACTCTAGCCTGGTACCCAAAGTTTCATGCAACTGATTCCAGAACTTTGAGGTAAACTGGGTTCCTCTATCTGATACAATGGTCCTCGGAACTGCATGCAGACATACGATCCTGGTCATGTATATCTTTGCCAACTTAGCACTGGTGTAAGTGGTCTTCACTGGGATGAAATGAGCTACCTTTGTCAATCAATCGACTACAACCCATATCGAGTCATAGCCCGAGCGAGTCCTGGGCAATCCCGTGATAAAATCCATGCCTAGTTTATCCCACTTCCACTCGAGTATCGGCAATGGCTGTAGCAATCCTGCTGGCTTCTGATGCTCTGCCTTTACTCTCTGACATACATCACAAATTGCTACATACTCCGCAATATCCTTCTTCATTCCGGTCCACCAAAAACTGTCCTTCAAATCCGGATACATCTTGGTATTTACTGGGTGAATCAAATACGCTGAATCATGGGCCTCCTGCAGAATCAACTTCCTAATCTCTGGGTCATTAGGCACATATACGCGGTCCTCAAACCATAAGGTATCGTGCTCATCCTCACGAAATCCCTTAGCTTTTCCTTTGCTCATCTTTTCCTTTATCTCGGCAATCTCCTTGTCGGTCTTCTAAGCTTCTCTGATCTTATCCATCAAAGTAGACTGAATCTCCAATGCTGCTACGTAGCCTCTCGGAACTATCTCCAAACATAGCTCGCGAAGATCCTCTACTAACTCCTTGGGTAACTCTACGGTCAAGAGGGTGTTGACATGACTCTTGCGGCTCAACGCATCGGCTACTACGTTAGCCTTTCCTAGATGATAATGCAACCTCATATCATAATCCTTAATGAGTTCCAACCATCTCCTTTGCCTGAGATTCAATTCCTACTGCGTGAAGATGTACTTCAAACTCTTGTGATCCGTGTACACCTCACAATGGTTTCCGATGAGAAAATATCTCCATGTCTTCAATGCATGCACTACGGCTGCTAACTCCAAATAATGTGTAGCATAATTCAACTCATGGGGTTTAAGCTGTCGTGAGGCATATAAAACAACTCTTCCCTCCTGCATAAGCACTGCTCCAACTCCTCGACGAGAAGCGTTGCAATACACTTCAGAACCCTTGCGTTGATCTGGCAGAATCAACACTGGTGATGTGACCAAGCATATCTTCAACTCCTGGAAACTGGCCTCACATTCCTCAGTCCATTTGAATTTGGTGTCCTTCTTCAACAACTCCAGCACGGGTTTTGCAATTTTCGAGAAATTCTCAATGAACCTCCGGTAGTATCCTGCGAGTCCAAGAAAACTCCGGATCTCTCCAACTGACGTGGGTGCTTCCCAATTTGTCACAGTGACAACTTTGGTGGGGTCTACAGTCTACTACTATTCCTCCACCGGATATAACATGTCCGAGGAATCCAACTTCCTTCAACCAAAACTCACACTTGATGAACTTGGCATATAACTGATGTTCTCTGAGCTTCCCAAGTACCAAACGCAAATGCTCCTTATGCTCTTCTTCATTCTTTGAGTAAACCAGAATATCATCGATGAACACCATGATGAACTTATCCAAAAACTCCATAAACACCTTGTTCATCATGTTCATAAAATAGGCATGTGTGTTCGTCAGACCAAATGACATAACGGTATACTCATATAGCCCGTACCTTGTGGTAAAAGTTGTCTTAGGTATATCCTGCTCTCGAATCTTCAACTGGTGGTATCCTGATCGCAGATCGATCTTGGAAAATACTTTAGCTCCTTGCAACTGGTCAAACAAATCATTGATCATCGGCAGTGGGTACTTGTTCTTGATTGTCACTTCATTCAATCCTCGATAATCAACTACCATCCTCAATGATCCATCCTTCTTCTCCACTAGAAGCACTGGTGATCCCCAAGGTGACGAACTTGGGCGAATATAGCCTTTATCCAGTAACTCCTTAATCTGTTTCTTAATTTCCTCCAAATCCTTTGCGGGCATCCTGTACGGTCTCTTAGATATTGGACCTGTGCCTGGAAAAAGCTCAATCAACAACTCAATGTCTTCTGGAAATACATCAGGGAAATCCTTCACCACTGGTACTTCCTCCTATATAACTCCTGATAAGGAATTCACTTGAGTCCTCTTCGGCACATGCCGGGATACATACTTAATCCTTCTTCCTTCTGGGGTGGTGAGCAAAATCGACTTGCTCGCGCATTCAATGTTCCCTTCATACTTCGATAACCAATCCATGCCTAATATCACATCCAGTCCTTGTGACTCCAATACTATTAGGTCTGAGGGAAACACGTAGTTAGCAATCCTTAATGGTAATCTATCACACCATAGACTAGCCATATACTCTGCTCCTGGCGAGATTACTAACATGGGTGACCTAAGGGCTTGGGTTGGCAGGTTATACTTATCCACAAATCCCCTTGATATGTATGAATGAGATGCACCAGTATCAAAATGAATGACTGCAGTAAATGACTTAACCAAAAACTTACCTATTACTGCATCTGGCTGCGCTTCAACCTCCTCCACGTTAACGTGGTTCACCTGTCCCCTGTTGAAAGGGTTAGGCTTCTTCCCAGAGCTTCCATTGCCATTTCCATTCTTAGCTTCCGGACATTCATTGGCATAATGTCCAGTCTTCTGGCACTTGTAGCAAGTAATGTGGCTTCGATCCTTCTTAGCTAGTGTTGCTGGGTTGGAATGGTTCTGCCCGTTGCTTCCTCCATTACCATTCCCATTCTTGGGGCCACTATGGTTGTGCGAACTTCCTCCCTAGTAGTTGTGACCTCCATGGTTATGCTAAAACGGTCCTCCCGAGTTCGGGGTAAAACGAGTGTTCTGCTGAGCTCCAGAATTGTACTTCCCTTGTCCATACTTCCTCTTGCGGCTGTCAATCTGCTGCTTCTTCCCTTCAATCATGAGAGCTCTATCTACCAACTCCTGGTAGTTGTTGAAGGTTGCCACCATCAACTGCATGCTCAACTCATCATTCAGTCCTTCCATAAACTTCTCCTACTTAGCTGCATCCGTAGCAGCGTCATCTGGGGCATAACGTGCTAAATTACTAAAATCATCCACATACTGGCCAACTGTGCGTCCTCCTTGGCGCAAGTTGTGAAACTCATGCTTCTTCATGGCCATAGCTCCCGCTGAAACATGGGCAGTACAGAAAGCCTGCTGAAAATGGTCCCATGTGACAGTGTCGATGGGGTAAGTGGCTCTGAAATTTTCCCACCATGATGCTGCGGGTCCATCAAGCTGATGTGCGGCAAACCACACTCTCTCCGCATCTATGCATCCTGAAGTGGTCAACTCCCTTCCAATCTTGCGGAGCCAATCATCTGCAACTATCGGCTCAGTGCTACTAGAGAACACCGGCGGATTTAGCCTCAACAAATGGGCTAAGTGATCCAAAGGTGGTGGTGGTGGTGGGTTGTTGTTGTTATTGTTGTTGTTGTTCCCCTGATTCTGATTCTGAACTAGTATCTGCATTAACATCTAAGGGTTTAGAAAGGATGAGAAAATAGAATAGAATGAGGTCTAGAGAGAAAACACTACCCATATGCACATGAGACAAACACAATCATATCACTTCAATCAATTCAAACAAGGGCATACAACGGTCTAACTATCGTTACAGAAGTGCTCGGACTATACTATATACATGGGGGAATACTACTACTGTTATGGTGGTCGACTAGAAAAATTGATCGGTCGAAGACTCCATGATATTTGCTCCAGCTTCATTAACAAAGTCATCATCGCTATCGTCGGGGTCCGAGTCGGTGTCGTCGATGATGATGTTTCTCCGGACAGGTTGAATCGTCGTCTTCTCCCCTTGGCGTGGGGTCTCCCATGAATACTCCGATCTTCTTTATCAGGTGGTCATTCTTCTCCAATAATGTTACGATTTCCTCCTCATATCCATCACGTGTAGACTTGAGTTCTTCCTCCAGCTCCGTGATCCTAGTCATTTCCTTCTTCAGATCTATCATGCCTGCACACATCTGGTTCTCCTGGCGATGAATGTGCTGGTTTAACTCCTGGATGAAAGCTGCAATAGATCTATCCTTCCTGGTGCTGATCATCTCCCATTGCTCATCTCGGCACCCACAAATCTGGTAGATAGTATCCTTTAGATCCTTGTGGTAAACTTCTCTAATGCATCCCATGGTGATGTGGGCTGCCATGCTCTTTCCTAAACTCCAGGTTGGTGCATCAAAGGAAAACTCTATGGGCTCAAGGATCGCATGAACGCCCTTCCCGAACTTGAACTCGAATCATCCAACGCTCCTCTTCTGGTAAAGTGGCAATGTAGGTCCCGGTGAAGCTTGGTACTCCGATGTTCAGGTATCTACTAACTTCCTTCAAGTGGCATCCAAAAGGTGTATCTTCTTCCGGTTGTGTGAACATGTTCCTTGCATTCGCCATCCTAAAGAGTAGAAAAAGGAGAGGAGTCAGAAATGAGAAGAGAGTAGTGATCTATGGCTTTAGCTTAGTGGTCGTTGAGGGACTCCTGGATTAGGGGGTATCCGGACAGCCGGACTATGTACAACGTCCGGACTATTGAAGCGTGAAGATACAAGACTCAAGACGTCGGCCCGTGTCCGGATGGGACTGTCCTTTGCGTGGAAGACAAGCTTGGGATCCGGATATTGTGTTTCCTTCCTTGTAACCGACTCCATGTAAACCCTAGCCCTCTCCGGTGTCTATATAAACCGGAGAGGTTGGTCCTTAGAAGGCCGATCACAATTACAATCATACCATCATAGGCTAGCTCTTAGGGTTTAGCCTCTACGATCTCGTGGTAGATCTACTCTTGTACTACCCATATCTTCAATATTAATTAAGCAGGAAATAGGGTTTTACCTCCATCGAGAGGGCCTGAACCTGGGTAAACATCTGTGTCCCTTGCTTCCTGTTACCATCAGCCTAGACGCATAGATAGGGACCCCATACCCGAGATCCGCCGGTTTTGGCACCGACATTGGTGCTTTCATTGAGAGTTCCTCTGTGTCGTCGCTGCAGGGCTTGATGGCGCCTTCAATCGTCAACAACACGGTCCAGGGGGAGACTTTTCTCCCCGGACAGATCTTCGTGTTCGGTGGCCTTGCACCGCGGGCCAATTCGCTTGGCCATCTGGAGCAGATCGATAGCTACGCCCCCGGCCACCAGGTCAGGTTCGAAAACTTGAACTACACAGCAGATATTTGCGGAGACTTGATCTTCGACGGATTTGGGCCTGCGCCAGGAGCACCAAACAGTCACGATGAGCACGACTTAGACCTGCTATCGGATGATGCTAGGGATACCACCCCGGTAGAAGCCTCAGATCTAAATCCGAAGCAGGTTGCGTTGCCTAAGGACGGAGGGCTGGACCCCGCCCCACAGGCCGCACACTCATCGGCGATGGAGCCGAACACAGGTCTCACCTCCGTGGAAGCCTGTAAGCCCGGGCCCCCGGACTCTTATCCGGTTATTTGTTCTGGTCCGCACACCCTTGAGCTAGCCGAGCCAGGTTGGGCTCCGGTAATGGAGTTTACCGCTGCGACATGCTGAATTCATTGAAGTCTCTCTCTTTGTCAGGAGGCTCTGGGCCGAACTATGTCTGGCTTGAGTGGGAAGCAGACGACGAAGGAATTCGCTGCCCACCCACCACCCACGTCATTACCACGGTCGATGATTTAACCGACGTGCTTGACCTTGACTCCAAAGACATCGACGGTATGGACGACGATGCAGGAGAATTACAGGAGCCACCACTCACAGGGCGGTGGACGGCCACCTCCTCGTACGATATATACATGGTGGACACCCCGAAGGAAACCAATGGCGACGAGGCAACAGAGGATAACCCCTCAGGGAGAAAAGCAAAGCATGGGCGTCGTCGGTGCCGCTCCAAGCCCCGCCACAGCAATACCGGCCCCGGAGATGAAAGCAATCCGGATAGCGCCAAAGAGGAATACAACCCTGACCAGCCCGCCTTGGCGGGATTTAACAGAAGATGAGCAGGTCAGCCTGCATATACAAAGCGATCGACGGATATCCGGAGGAGGAAAACTATGTGCCACCCCTCTGAAGATGAGATTAGCGTCGACGACGATGAGTTCGGCGTGCCTGAGGATCCCGTGGAGCAGGAGCACTTCAAGTGCCGGCTTATTGCCATTGCGAGGAGCCTGAAGATGAAGCAGCAGCAACTCCAAGCTGATGAAGACCTGCTCACAGATAGATGGAGTGAAGTCCTAGCAGCCGAGGAATACAGACTCGAGCGCCAAACGGCTGACCGACCACCCCATGGCCGGGATAAAACGGGATATCAGCCCGAATACCAGCTCGCACCCCCACGCCAATATACTACGGCCTGGGGAAACAGGCAAGACCTGCAAGATATCCTGGAAAATAAAGCAGGACAGCCAAGATCGATCTACGGATCGCGGGGCGCGCCCCAGCGTCCAACAATGACCATCATGCCGGATACATCATCAACAACTCCGCCAGGCAGAACACAGCAACCCAGACCAATTCGAACTTCGCAGCCACATAGCCCGGCACAGAGGCGCCGCCCACCCCCTCTGCTTCACTCACGAAGTGATGGACCATGAATTCCCAGAAGGGTTCAAACCCGTAAACATAGAATCATATGATGGAACAACAGACCCCGCAGTATGGATTGAAGATTTCCTTCTCCACATTCACATGGTCCGCGGAGACAATCTACACGCCATCAAATATCTTCCCCTCAAGCTCAAAGGACCAGACGGCATCAAGCTAAATAGCCTGCCGCCAAAGAAATTCCATTGGCGTTGGGAAAACTGGAAGACACATTCTCGACAACTTCGTGGCACATATGTGCGACCACCGAACGCCGATGACCGAGCCATATTACTCAATAGCCCGGAGAGTCACCAGAAATTCGGACTCGGTTCCTAACTAAAAGAACCAAATAGTCGACTGTCCGGACGCCGAAGCCCTGGCGGCTTTTAAGCATAATATCCGTGACGAGTGGCTCGCTCGACACCTCGGCCAGGAAAAACCCAAGTCCATGGCAGCTCTCATAACACTAATGACCCGCTTTTGCATGGGCGAGGACAGCTGGTTGGCTCGCAGCGGCACCACGCCACATTCCGGCACTTCGGATGTCCGCGTTAACAATGGCAAGCCACGACGCAACAGACACAAGCGATGGAACAATGGCGACAACACTGAAGACACGACAGTAAATGCCGGATTCAGCGGATCCAAGTCCAGTCAGCGGAAGAGGCCGTTCAAAAGAAATAATCAGGGACCGTCCAGTCTGGACCGAATACTAGAGCGCTCGTGCCAAATTCATGCCACCCCGGACAAGCCAGCCAACCACACCAACAGAGACTGCTGGGTATTCAAATAGGCCGGCAAAATAAATGCCGAAAACAAGGACAAGGGGCTGCACAACGACGATGATGAGGAGCCCCGACGTCCGAACACGGGGGGACAGAAGAAATTTCCCCCCAGGTGAAAACGGTCAACATGATCTACGCCACTCACATCCCCAAGCGGGAATGAAAGCGAGCACTACGGGACGTTTATGCGATGGAGCCAGTCGCCCCCAAATTCAACCCATGGTCAGCTTGTCCGATCACCTTTGATCATAGGGATCATCCTACTAGCATCCGTCACGACGGCTCAGCCACATTGGTCTTAGACCCAATCATCAATGGATTCCACCTCATGCGAGTCCTTGTGGACGGCGGCGGCAGCCTGAACCCGCTTTATCAGGACACAATGCGCAAAATGGGCATTGACCCTTCAAGGATCAAGCCCACCAAAACCACCTTTAAAGGTGTAATTCCTGGAGTAGAGGCCCGCTGTACGGGCTCTATAACATTGGAAGTGGTCTTCGGATCTCCGGACAACTTCCGAAGCGAAGAGCTAATCTTCGATATTGTCCCTTTTCGTAGTGGTTACCACGCACTGCTCGGACGAACCACATTCGCTAGATTCAATGCGGTACCACATTATGCATACCTCAAGCTCAAGATGCCAGGCCCGCGCGGGGTCATAACAGTCAACGGAAACATGGACCGCTCTCTCCGTACAGAAGAGCATACTGCAGCCCTCGCGACAGAAGTACAATGCGGCCTCCTCCGGCAAACCACCAATCCGGCGACGACAACCTCAAGAACCGTCAAGCGAGTCCAGAGCACCCCGCAACAGGATCATCAGGCACGCCAAGAGTGTGATTAGCAGTTTGGCCTCCACTCAAGCCCCATCAAAGTAGCATTCGTGCCACGCGTACACAATTACACACTCCAGATACAATGGGCGTAGGCGGAGGCGCAACAATGACTGAGTCAACAGTGCGGTATCACCGCAGCACACCTTCATAAATCTCCCTTTTTATTTTTGAGGACATTGCTTTAGGGCATCCCCTTTAGAAGAGCTGGATTGTCGGACTTATACAGGGGAGAAAACCAAGGAGGCCACAGGCTTCGCGCACAACAGGGAATACCCAGGTGGAATCTATTTACGATCGTTATACCTGTTTTATCTATCTGTACGCGGCCTACCCCTGGATAGGACATGTCAAATAGTCCTATTTATCTCTGCTTAATGCATTCATTGTAAACATACGCTTAAACGTATTGTTCATCAATGGGAGATCATATACAGCGTCAGCTTATTATTCTTATTTGAGCATTTTTCTCACAAATGTTTATTTTGATATTGCATCTGTACACCTTGGTACGTTCAGTTTGCCAGGGGCTTCTTATGGCGCCCCATAATACGGCAAGACAAGTTCGAACACTTTCAACAGTGCGGCACCCCGAACTTATAGCACTATATGCATTAGCTCCGAATCATGTCTTGGGTCTACAGTTGGGATAGCCCGGCTCCCTTGTTTTGGTACCTTATTCTGTTATATCGACTAAGGTAGCGTAGGGAGAACTACTGCAATTGTGTCCCGGTTCTACCGGACGAGCACCTCTGTAGAGAAAGCCAAAAACTAACCAGCATGATGTGGCGAGAGCTGGTCGCTGTTCGAGAGGTCTTAAATCCTTAAAGATTTTCTGCTTTAGGCGATAAATCGGCTTCGTTCGATCTAGGCGTGTATAGCGCCCCAATTCGGCCTTCCGGATTCTAGGGGCTTCGCCGAAATTTAAAATTGTAGACTTCTATGGCTAAGTAAAAGTTATAAAGCCGCATAGTCTGATTGCCTTGTTCACTGCGCCGGACACCTCCTTAAGGGACCAAACATTTGGATAAAGAGTGTCCGGGTTTTCCACGAACACCCCAGTACTACTTTCAGAATTTAGTCAAAGATCTTGTCATTTGGATAAAGACTGGCCTACTTTCAGAATTTTATAAACAGCCACACAGAAGGTAATGTTTTAAATCAAACAGTGCTACATAGCACAAGTAACTTCGTCTTTAAATTACAACAGCGGCAGAGGTACATTTAGTCAAAGATCTTGTCCTTGGTACACTCATCGGCCACAAGACGAGCGCCCTTCATAACGCCATCATAGTACTTCTCGGGATGGCGATGCTCCTTGCCCTCTGGCGGACCGTCCTTCACCAGCTTCTCAGCATCCAGCTTGCCCCAGTGCACCTTCGTGCGGGCAAAAGCCTGGCGGGCACCCTCAATGCAAACATATCGCTTGATGACTTCGAGCCGCGGACAGGCATTCACCATCCGCTTGATCATGCCGAAGTAGCTAGCCGGCAAGGTCTCACCAGGCCACATCCGGACTATGAAATCTTTCATAGGCAGTTCGGCCGCCCGGTGGAGTTCAACCAACTGCTTCAGTTGGTCACTCAGAGGCATTGGGTGTTCGGCCCCAACATACTGGGACCAGAACAGCTTCTCCGTCGAGCTCCCCTCCTGGGCACGGTAGAACTCCGCGGTATCTGATATGCTGCATGGCAGATCTGCGAATGCCCCTGGAGAGCTCCGAATTTGAGTAAGTAAAAGAAACGCCTCCTCCACATGTTTGCTTTGCATAAAGAATTTCTTACCCGCCGCTATCTTTTTGGCCTCCTGGATTTCCTGCTGTGCCTTCTCGGCTTTGGCCTTGGCGTCTTTCATACTCACAAGGGCCTTCGCAAGCTTGGCCTCTTTCATCTCCAAATCATGCTCCACGGACTCGTACTTCTTGCCGAAGTCCCGGAGCTCATGCTGTACCTCACCCACTCTAGCACTTTGCTTTTCGCGCTCCTTGCATTCCAAGGCCGCCTTGTCTTTAGCCTCGGGCAACGCTTTCTTCAGGGACGCCACTTCGGCGGTGGCCCCTGTTACACAGTCACAACGTTTTGGCGTTAGACTAACCAATTTTGTCTATCCTTAACTACATAAGAGCGGGGAATCACTTACCCTTGTTCTCTTCGAGCTGCCTCTTCATGAGGTCGAGCTCTCCCTGCGCCTACTCCAGGTCCCACTTTAGTTTGGCAACCTCGGCTGTGCGGGCAGTAGCGACAAGCAGCACAGCCTGCTTATTCACATGAATATTTATTATTAGACTCCTGCGGATTATAATTGACCCTCCATTTGGTTTTTCTTTCCGAACACCAAACAGAGTATCAGGGGCTACTACCTATTGGGTGGTAATTTTACACATATTTATTACTTACTTCAAAGCATGTCAGGAGGTTGGTGCAAGCTTCGGTTAGTCCGCTCTTGGCGGACGAAACCTTCTGAATCACCGCACTCATAAGAGTACGGTGCTCTTCACCCATGGAAGCGCCGTGAAGCGCTTCCCGCAGACAATCCGGCGCCTCGGGCACAACGGAAGTCCTCGACACGGATGGCTCGCCCTCCCTAACGAGGCACTACCCGCCTGAGCCCGGAACCGTCGAAGGTTCCAGAACAGTGTTCGGCTGAGAGCCCGGCTTACCGTAGCTGTCATCGACACGATCCGCGGGGATCTTGAACCCCTCGTGTCCGACATCTGGAATCCCGCCTTGGGGCGTCTCCAGGGTCACCTCCCCCCACTCTAGGAGCCTTTGGGACAACACCTCCGTGTCATCCGCGGGCTGAGGAGTAGTGGCCGTCGGAAGCGAGTTCATCTCCGAATCGCTCAGGGACCTGGAAGAAGATACCTCGGGATGAACCCTGGCCGGACTGCATACATGTCCAGCATTATAAAAACACAAACTGTGAAGTAAAGTCATGATAGAGTGCGGATACTTACGATCGCACTGGGGGCTTCCCCCTGGGCAGCCACCCCTCCTCGCTAAGAGCGGCCGTGGCGGAGTAGTCCGGAAGGGACACCTTTCCCTTCTTGGACGCCCCAGCCTCCCCTTCCGGGGCGACTTTTCTCTTTTTCTCCTCCCAAGTGCGGGGAGGTAGAATTTCTTCTTGCTTACCCCCGCCTCCGCGGGAGGAATCTGTCTCGTCGTCGTCAAATGACGTGGGTATGATAGCCTTGCACCAAGGGCCTTTTCTGGCCCCCTGGTCCGCCTCCCCAGGCCCCTCATCCTTTCCGGATGGGGCGTCTTCTTCTTCTTCCTCCTGCCCTTCGTGGGAGGAGTGTGTCTAATCATCTTCGGACGAGGCTTCTGGCACAACCTTACGTCGGAGACCCTTTTGGATCCCCAGGGCCTTCTTATTGGCCTTCTTCTCTGGCACCTTGTACGGTGCCGGGACCAGCATCTCCGTCAGGAGAGCATCAGCTGGACTTTCTGGCAGCGGAGCCGGACAGTCAACCCGCTCCGCTGTCTCCACATAATCCTGAACAAATATGCATAACTACTTAAGGCTCCCCCATGAATATATTGGGAAGGACTGAATCCGGTGATAGCCTGAAAACTCACCTTACTGGGAGGCCGTGCGGCGTGGAGCCCACGGTCCTCGGATGTGGGAGGAGGTACTTCGGAGGCCTTGAACAACGCCTTCCACGCGTCCTTGTGCTTCATGCCGTAGAGCCTCTGAAGCGTCTGGTGTTCGGCCGGGACGAACTCTCATAGATTAAATGCTCGCCTTTGGCACGGGAGAATCCGGCGAACAAGCATGACCTGGATCATGTTGACAAGCTTGATGTTCTTGTCCTTCATGCTCTTGATGCAGGTCTGGAGTCCGGTCAGCTCTGTAGGTTTGCCCCAAGCCAAGCCCTTCCTTTCCCAGGAGGTGAGCCGCATGGGGGCTCCGGATCGAAACTCGGGGGCCGCCGCCCAGTTGGCGCTGTGCGGCTCGGTGATGTAGAACCACCCCGATTGCCACCCTTTTACGGTCTCTACAAAGGAACCGTCCAGCCAGGTGACATTGGGCATCTTGCCCACCATGGCCCCTCCACACTCCGCTTGCTGGCCGCTTACAATCTTCGGCTTCACGCGGAAGATTTGCAGCCACAGGCCGAAATGAGGCCTGATGCGAAGGAAGGCCTCGCATACGACGATGAACGCTGACATCTTGAGGATGAAGTTCGGGGCTAGATCATGGAAATCTATCCCGTAGTAGAACATGAGCCCGCGGACGAAGGGATGAAGTGGAAATCCCAGTCCACGGACGAAGTGGGCGACAAACACGACCCTCTCGTGGGGTCCTGGGGTCGGAATGACCTGCCTGGTGTCTGGTAGCCGGTGCACTATGTCTGCGGCCAAGTATCCGGCCGCCCGAAGATTTGCGATATGCTTCTCCTTGACGGTGGAAGCCACCCACTTGCCTCCTGCTCCGGACATGTTTAGCTGTGCAGAGAAGACTTGGGCTTGGGCACTGGAGCTCGAGGGGGCAAGAGTGGTCAAAGGAGGAAGAAGGCGCGGGTAAAAATGGGGAAATCTTATCCCTTTATAGAGGCGCCGAAAGCGGTGCGCCTCCCCACTTGCCCGTTGGGAATCGCTTGCTTCCCAAGCGCCACGATTGATGGCGTGGTGGGATTACCGATACCCGTATTGATGAGAATCCCGTGATAAGGGGACACGATCTCTGCTTTGACAAGACGTGTCAAGGAAACCGCCTCGCAATATGCGCTGTGGCTGGTTGTAGGAAAACAGTTCGAATAGTGACCTGACCGTAATGACACGTCACGTTGTCTAAAAAAGGTTGTCAGCAGATTGCATTTGTGAAATATCATTCTCTCTATGGTGGCATGTGAAGATCATTTTGTGGATCGGGACACGATTCAAGTGTTCGATAATTACTTTGGAGTATTCGGAGAAGGAACCCGCCTTGCAATGCCGAAGACAAGACTGCGCGCTGGACTCATCGTCATTGAAGCTTGGTTCAGGGGCTACTGAGGGAGTCTTGGATTAGGGGGTATCCGGACAGCCGGACTATGTACAACGTCCGGACTATTGAAGCGTGAAGATACAAGACTCAAGACTTTGACCCGTGTCCGGATGGGACTCTCCTTTGCATGGAAGACAAGCTTGGGATCCGGATATTGTGTTTCCTTCCTTGTAACCGACTCCATGTAAACCCTAGCCCTCTCCGGTGTCTATATAAACCAGAGAGGTTGGTCCTTAGAAGGCCGATCAAAATTACAATCATACCATCATAGGCTAGCTCTTAGGGTTTAGCCTCTACGATCTTGTGGTAGATCTACTCTTGTACTACCCATATCTTCAATATTAATCAAGCAGGAAGTAGGGTTTTACCTCCATCGAGAGGGCCTGAACCTGGGTAAACATCTGTGTCCCTTGCTTCCTGTTACCATCAACCTAGACGCACAGATCGGGACCCCCTAGCCGAGATCCGCCGGTTTTGACACCGACAGTCGTGTCCTATAGTCAGCGTGTGCTCTGATACCATCTTGTAGTGACCAGACCTCAAACAGTCTGATCTCTGTGCACCAGTGTCATCCCTGGATCGGTAATGTTTACACGCACAGTACTTGAAGGATTTATAACAGAGTAGCAATCACACACTTATTACATCAAATGTCTCAAAAGAGAACGTATTACAATAAATATGGCTTATGACCATCTAAATACAATAACAGCGGAAGGCTTGGAAGATAAAGTGAGTCCATCAACTCCAACGACATCACTGAGTGAAAGATCCCGACCTAAGGCACCTTACTCGTCGTCTGAAAAGTCAGCAACATGAACATTGCAGCCCGAAACGGGTCAGCACATGGAATATGCTGGCAATGTAACACATAGAGAATAATGAACAGAAATAATGCTATCACTACATGCATATATGGCTGGTGGTAAGCTCTATGGTTACAGTTTTGCATAAAGCCAATTTTTCCCTAGAACAAAGGAAATAAATTTTATCTAACTATCATGGTGGTTGTTAGACATTGAGAAGGTAATCCCCGTCTCAATCCCAATTAAGCATCATCATTAAACCCAACAAATTTAAATTAAGAGTGATGAGATCCACATGATAATCCAAGAAACTAGATACTCAAAATGTCCATAACCGGGGACATGGCTAACCATGATTAGTTTATACACTCTGCAAGGGTTTGCACACTTTTCCCCACAAGACTCGATCTTCTCCGTTGGATTTCTCGCACTACATGATGTTTGAGAAACGGATGAATGAGACACAGTCTTTGAGAAGCATTAACTCTTTACTCTGGGTAGACAGTACCAACCTACATCCCCTACATCTGCTAGCCTACCACTGAAAGAGGTCACACAACATACTCAACTATGCTAGAGCCCATAGTAGCTTGTGGCTGCACACAGAAGTTTCTAGCATGAATAACCTTATGATCCCTTTGAGCCTGGGTGGCGGTCCATAGGAGAATCACACGGTACCCCGGGATTTCCAAAAATACAGGAAACACTGGGTTCCCCAGGTGCCTCAATCCATCCAGATGTGTATTAAAGTAGCTACCTTAAGTTATCCATTAATTAACAACACTCATATCTATCATGGATACACTCACCCAATCCACGTCTACAAGCATAGCATAGCAATATAAGACAACGTAGAAGTAACTCCAAAGTTTGATAGTAAACAGGACAATAGGTACTACCTCATCTACTTCCCCAAACCCACATATTAAACAGATACTAATCATGCAATTGTTTGAGGATTGATCTAATGCAATAAAACTGGGTAGTAAAGAGGTATGATCAAAGTGCTACTTGCCTTGCTGATGATCAGTGAAACCTAGAGACTCATAGTAGCACGCTGCGCACTCCGGGTACTCTATCACAAACAAACAAGCATACAATAAGCACTCAACTACAAACATGGTTAAAACTCAAATAAGAGAATCTAACCATAAATTTCAACTTAAGAACTCCAGTTTGCAAAAAGAATCAAATCAAACCAAGCAACGAAACTCAAACGGCGAAAGAAACAAGCTTCATTTACTTATATGGTTTTAAGTCAAATTTTACAGTAGCAAAAACTTATTTAAGTTGGTTAAACAGAAAGAGGGTTTCGAGACGAAACTCTAGATGCTTGAATCACCTGATTCCGATAAACGAGCGAAAAGATAAACTAAAACGAAAATCAGGGCAGAAATCTCGATCGAAAATAATCCCAGAAAACCCCTGGAAAAAGAAAAACTGACGAACAGGCTAACGAACGAACGGTCGCTGTCTGTGGCTAAACGGTGAAAAATCAATCGTTAAAACAAACGGGCGAACGGGCATTCGCTAAATAACTAAACCGAAAAAATAAATGAATAACCGATCTATTAAAAAAAACCAAGGTTCCTAAAAACACCCAATGGTTTTCTCATGAGAACCGCAGCGGCGGCTACCTCCGGCGGGTCCGGCGAGGTCCGTCGGGTGGCGGTGGGGCTCTGGCGGGTGGTGGCGGTCGGCGTCGTGACGGACGGCGTCGAGGCGGCGGCGAGGCAACGACGGCGTCGGGCAGCAGCGGCGGCGGTTAGCGGCTTGGGTTAGGGTTTGGGGCGGCGGGCTGGTGGGCTGGGGGGCTCGGGGGCGTGGCTTATAAGAGGCCGGCTGGGCGGAGTCCTGGCCGGTTACGGCATGGAGTCGGTTCGTTTTTTTTAAATAATTTTGCGCAGAAAAACAAATAAAAGAAATACTAAACGGGGTCCAAAAATCCTAAAACAAATTTCCCCGTCCTCTAGAAATATAGCGGACAAAGTGAACATTTATATGGGCCTATAATGCAATTTTGAAAAACGCGCATTTTTCCTAATTAAAAAAATAGCGATAAAACTCCGAATAAAATTCTTATTTGATTTTAATATTAAATCTCCAATATTTCTTTATTTTTGGGAAAGTCATTTTATTCCCTCTATTTTATTTTTATAAAAGAAATATTCGAAGATAAAATCAAACGATCCTCTTTTCAAAATTTGAGAAAAATTCAAATATGAAAATAAAAAAAATCCCCAACTCTCTCCGTGGGTCCTTGAGTTGCGTAGAATTTCTAGGATCAAGCCAAAATGCAATAAAATATGATATGCAATGATGATCTAATGTATAACATTCCAAATTTAAAATTTGGTATGTTACACGAGTTCACTTGGCATAGCCATATCCACAAACCCTAATCAATTCGGTCTCACCAATAGGGATCTCGGTCTCACCGAGATGGGTATGCAAACTCTCTGTTTCCCTTCGTAATGTTTCGGTCTAACCGAAGTGATCGATCAGTCCCACCGAGTTGGCATTGCAAACTCTATGTTTCCTTTTTGTAACGGTTCGGTCTAACCGAGATGAGCGATCGGTCCCATCGAGTTTGCCTGACCAAGTTTCTATTTGCTTATTACTGAATCGGTCTTACCGAGTTCATCTGATCGGTCTCACCGAGATGAGCTTTTGCCCTAACCCTAGCGCATCGGTCTCACCAAGTTGATGTTGTAGGTCCCACGAATGCCTAACGTTCACATTTTGAACCAAGTCGGTCTGACCAAGTTTAACCATTCGGTCCCACCAAGTTTAACCATTCGGTCCCACCAAGTTTGGGAATTTGTGTGTAACAGTTAGATTTTGTGTGGAGGCTATATATACCCCTCCACCCCCTTCTCCATTAGTGAGAGAGCCATCAGAACGTGCCTACACTTCCACTATTCATTTTATGAGAGAGAACCACTACTCATGTGTTGAGACCAATACATTCCAATCCAACCATATGAATCTTGATCTATAGCCTTCCCCAAGTTGCTTCCCACTCAAATCATCTTTCCACCATAGCCAAATCTGTGTGAGAGAGTTGAGTGTTGGGGAGACTATCATTTGAAGCACAAGAGCAAGGAGTTCATCATCAACACACCATATATTACCTTTGGGAGAGTGGTGTCTACCCAAGTGATGTACGTCCTTTGTGGGCGATGGCCATGGTGGGATAGACAAGGTTGCTTCTTCGTGGACCCTCCATGGGTGGAGCCCTCCATGGACTCGTGCAACCATTACCTTTCGTGGGTTGAAGTCTCCATCAACGTGGATGTACGATAGCACCACCTATCGGAACCACGCCAAAAATCTTCGTGTGTACATTGCGTTTGCTCCCTCCAAACTCCTCCCTCCAAACTCCTCCCTTTACCTTCATATGTGTAGGTTGATTGCTTGACTTGTGTTATGTTGTTAAAATCTGCCAAGATATAAAATTGGGAAAAGGCTAGATTTTTATTTGGTCAAGTAGTCTAATCACCCTCCTCTAGACATACTTCCAATCTTACAGGATGAGGTCCTCCGCACCCTTTGAGCCGACGACGACCTACGCTCCTCTGCTGGCTCTTCCCTACAATGTCTTCATTATCTTGTCGGCAAGGTGTGTTGGAGATATGGCCTAGAGGCAATCATGTGATGATGATATTTCCCTTAGTATTCACGAGTCCTTTGTATTGTCCTTGAACATCATCAATGCATGATATGTATCAATAAGTATGTGACTTGTTTGTGGAACTATGTATTGTATGATGAATCTTCTAATGGTCCCTAGTTGATAAGGTTATGCGGACACATATCCTTGACTACTATACGACTCGGTTGATGACTATGTTTCATAGGTCATGTGCATGGAGATGCTAAATCGACAGTAATGACTAGGGGATGGAGATCACCGAGTCAGACAGACCCACTTTGAGACGCAACGAGATATAGTCATCTGTTAGTCTCAAGTACAATGTCTATGGCATGTCCTAGACCTGAGGTCCTCACATGTTCTCGAGATGAGGATCGACTCACTTAGGGTCTATCAAACGCTACTCCATAACTGGGTAGTTATAAAGGTAGCTTTCGGGTGAGTTGTGAGACATGCCGCGAGACATGGTTGACCAAGACGAGATTTGCCCCTCCTATTTGGAGAGATATACTCTGGGCCCTCTCGAGTGATCAGATTCAAAAAGCATGGCCATGCGACTTGGGTTAAGTGTTAACCTAGTTCAGGAATCTGTATCACAGTTTCGAGAAGAGAGGTCGAGCTATCACAAGGGTGACAAGTACTTGCCTTGAGCTCGACAACAAATATCGTGAGTCAAAAGAAATGTTGCATACGGCACATTGTTGAGGTTCATCAAAGGACTTTACGTACACATGGGAGTTGGCATGTTCTGCTAGGAGCCACTTCCAACTATCGACTTGGTCGTGTCCATGTGTACGTGAACCTATAGGGTCACACACTTAAGGGGCTGCAACCCATTCGGATTGGATCCGAGTGGAAAATGGACGCAGACTCCTAGTGGGCTCAAGTGTTGAGCCCAGGTCTACATAAAGGGGAATGGGCACACCACTTAGGGTTGACCTTTTGCAACCCTCGATAGCCATCGCCACTCCCCATGCCCATGACGTGCGACCAGACCTAGCAGTCTGTCGCCTGTTCACGGGTCTTTGCTATTCGTGGGAGATCAGTGACGCGAGGAGGAGATGGCCCGGGAGATCGGCTGCACGCATCATCAACTCTACTTCCGCTGCGGTGACTGCGCGTCTAGTGGTAAATCCGATCTCGTAATCTATTTCCAGCACACGAAGATCAATGAGATTGATCGAATCGGAACATAGATCAACATCGTGGAAATGTGATTTCCGCAGTGCTGAAATCTGTTGGAGCGGTCTCGGTAAAATGATTGTAAATTTTGCATACGAACTCCATTTTTGCTCCATGACCTGTCAAACTGAAGCTAACGAAAAGTTGGATTAATAGCGAATATTCAAGACAGGATTTTGGCGCTTCTGGCTAGGCCAAAATCCGCTTGGAAAATAGAGTTTCGGGAGGTTTTATCTTTGGCGGTGGAACGTGTGACTCGTTTTTGCAGGGAATGTTTGTGATTTGCTATAGCCCATGAATGCTGCTTGTATATTATTGTTTCATGACCTGCATGTCATGAATGCGGCAACCAGCAACAGCCATATGGTTGTCCCATTATTGTATAAATGACATGCGTGTCAACATGAGAAGCCATGTAATGTAATTTACTTTCAGTAGCTATTAGTTTGTAATAGCATAGTATCTTATGTAACACTTGGCGGTTGACACCATGGCTTGGAGATGGAGATCACTACGAGGACAATAATGCATGGAGATGGAGATCACCATGGGCAGAACGTGCACGTGGAGATGGAGATCGCCATGCGCTGTGAAAAGGGGCTATACCATATCACACATATATGAACTGCATGTGAAAGTTTATCCCTTTTATGCACCCTTCTTTTGCATGGTAGATGTTTTAAGTAGGGTCATCCCTCAAAGAATGTCAAGTATAAATGCCTCCCCAATTGTTGCACGTTCACATGTCAAGTATATTTAGTGGTGGGCCTATAAAATTAGGGTGCCACTAGATCTCCTTGAAGTGACGGGTTTGTGTCGGACACTTACACGCGAAGCATTAGTTGACTTGCCATGGCTATCAAAACAATTTTGGGACACAAGGAATAGGAGTTGGCGCGACATGAGATGTCCCCAATAACAAGGCTCGTATGGAGATGCGATTAGCAAGAGTTGCTTACCGAGTGATCTTGTCTTCTAGCGGTGATGCAAAAGCTCACTAGTTGACATGTTGATCTTGGATCTTAAATCACTAAGTACAACCGAGGGATGTTGATTTTAGTGGGAGTAATGATCTTATTAAAATGTTTAATATGAATTACCTTTCATCAATACATGTCTTAGTGTTTTGCATATTTCTGTTGTAGATGTTGGGAAACATAGTATGCAATTTCAAAAAAATTCCTACGCTCACGCAAGATCTACCTAGGAGATACATAGCAACGAGAGGGGGAGAGTGAGTCTATGTACCCTTGGAGACTGAGAGCGAAAGCGTTTGCTTAACGCGGTTGATGTAGTTGAACTTCTTCTCGCTCCGACCGATCAAGTACCGAACGTATGACACCTCCGAGTTCTGCACACGTTCAGTGCGATGATGTCCCTCGAGCTCTTGATCCAGCAGAGTGTCAAGGAAGTAGATGAGTTCCGTCAGCATGACGGCATGGTGACAGTGATGTGATCCGCGTAGGGCTTTGCCTAAGCACTGCAAAAATATGACCGGAGGCGTAAACTGTGGAAGGGGGCGCCGCACACGGCTAGGAACAATTGATGTGTGCTCTAGGCACCCCCTCCCCATGTATATAAAGGAGGGAGGGGGAGGGATCCATCCCTAGGCACGCCCAAGTAGGAAGAATCCTACTTGGGCCCCTAGTTGGATTCGCCCCCCCTTTCCTTTTACCGGAGGTGAAAGAGGGGAAGAGAGAGGGGGAGAAGGAAAGAGGGGGGTGCCGCCCCTCCTCCTAGTCCTATTTGGCCTCCTTCCCTGGGGGGTCGCCACCCCTTGTGGGCTAGTGTGCCTCCCTCTTATGGCCCAAATGGCCCATATGTTCCCCCGGGGGTTCCGTAACCCCCCTGGTACTCCGATATGTACCCGATTCATTCTGGAACACTTCCGGTGTTCGAATACTATCATCCAATATATCAATATTTACCTCTTGACCATTTCAAGACTCCTCGTCATGTCAGTGATCTCATCCGGGACTCTAAACAACATCCGGTCAAAAAATCACATAACTCATATAATACAAATCGTCATCCAATGTTAAGCGTGCGGACCTTACGGGGTCGAGAACTATGTAGACATGACCGAGACACTTCTCCGGTCAATAACCAATAGCGGGACCTGGATGCTCATATTGGCTCCCACATATTCTACGAAGATTTTTATCGGTCGAACCGTTATGACAACATACATTATTCCCTTTGTCATCATTATGTTACTTTCCCGAGATTTGATCATTGGTATTCATACCTAGTTCAATATCGTTACCAGCAAGTCTCTTTACTCATTCCGTATTGCATCATCCCGCAACTAACTCATTAGTCACATTGCTTGCAAGGCTTCTTATGATGTGCATTACCGAGAGGGCCCAGAGATACCTCTCCAATACTCAGAGTGACAAATCCTAATCTTGATCTATGCCAACCGAACAAACACCTTCGGAGATACCTATAGAGCATATTTATAATCACCCGGTTATGTTGTAACATTTGATAGCACACAAGGCATTCCTACGGTATCCAGGAGTTGCATAATCTCATAGTCGGAGGAATATGTATTTGACATGAAGAAAGCAATAGCAATAAAACTGAACTATCATTATGCTAAGCTAACGGATGGGTCTTGTCCATCACATCATTCTCCTAATGATGTGGTCCCATTCATCAAATAACAACACATGTCTATGGCTGGGAAACTTAACCATCTTGGATTAACGAGCTAGTCAAGTAGAGGCATACTAGGGACACAGTCTTTTGTCTATGTATTCACACATGTATGAAGTTTTCGGTTAATATAATTCTAGCATGATTAATAAATATTTATCATGAATAAGGAAATATAAAATAACAAATTTATTATTGCCTCTAGGGCATATTTCCTTCAGTCTCCCACTTGCACTAGAGTCAATAATCTAGATTACGTTGTAATGATTCTAACACCCATGGAGTCTTGGTGTTGATCATGTTTTGCTCATGGAAGAGGCTTAGTAAACGGGTCTGCCACATTTAGATCCGTATGTATTTTGCAAATCTCTATGTATCCCTCCTTGACTAGATCGCAGATGGAGTTGAAGCGTCTCTTGATGTGTTTGGTATTTTTGTGAAATCTGGATTCCTTCGCCAAGGCAATTGTTCTAGTATTGTCACAAAAGATTTTCATTGGACCTAGATCGGATATGAACTCCTTCATCCACACTCCTTCATCCACCTAGATCGGATATGCACTAGGTATTACACCTAGATCGGATATGAACTCCTTCATCCACACTCCTTCACTTGCTGCTTCCCAAATAGCTATGTACTCCGCTTCACACGTAGATCCCACCACGATGCTCTACTTCAAACTGCACTAACTGACAGCTCCACCATTCAATATAAATACGTATCTAGTTTGTGACTTAGAGACATCCGGATCAATATCAAAGCTAGCGTCAACGTAACCATTTACGACGAGCTCTTTGTCACCTCCATAAACGAGAAACATATCCTTAGTCCTTTTCAAGTACTTCAGGATGTTCTTGACCGCTGTCCAGTGATCCACTCCTGGATTACCTTGGCACCTCCCTGCTAAACTTATAGCAAGGCACACATCAAGTCTGGTACACAACATATCATACATGATTGAACCTATGGCTGAGACATAGGGAATGACTTTCATTTTCTCTCTATCTTTTGAAGTGGTCGGGCATTGAGTCTGACTCAACTTCACACCTTGTAACATAGGCAAGAGCCCTTTCTTTGACTAATCCATTTTGAACTTCTTCAAAACTTTATCAAGGTATGTTCTTTGTGAAAGTCCTCTCAAGCGTCTAGATCTATCTCTATAGATCTTGATGCCCAATATATAAGCAGCTTCACCGAGGTCTTTCATTGAAAAACTTTTATTCAAGTATCCTTTTATGCTATCCAGAAATTCTATATCATTTCCAATCAACAATATGTCATCGACATATAATATTAGAAATGCTATAGAGCTCCCACTCACTTTCTTGTAAATACAAGCTTCTCCAAAAGTCTGTATAAAACCATATGCTTTGACCACCTCATCAAAGCGTATATTCCAACTACGAGATGCTTGCACCAGTCCGTAAAGGGATCGCTGGAGCTTGCACACTTTGTTAGCAACTTTAGGATAGACAAAACCTTCTGGTTGCATCATATACAACTCTGCTTTAAGAAATCCATTAAGGAATGCAGTTTTGACATCCATTTGCCAGATTTCATAATCATAAAATGCGACAATTTCTAACATGATCCAGACATACTTAAGCATCGCTACGGGTGAGAAAGTCTCATCATAGTCAACTCCTTGAACTTGTCGAAAACCTTTTGCAACAAGTTGAGCTTTATAGACAGTAACATTACCATCAGCGCCAGTCTTCTTATTAAAGATCCATTTATTCTCTATGGGTCGCTGATCATTGGGCAAATCCACCAAAGTCCACACTTTGTTCTCATACATGGATCCTATCTCAGATTTCATGGCCTCAAGCCATTTTATCGGAATCTGGGCTCATCATAGCTTCTTCATAGTTTGTAGGTTCGTCATGGTCAAGTAACATGACTTCTAGAACAGGATTACCATACCACTCTGGTGCGAATCGTGCTCTGGTTGACCTAGGAGGTTCTGTAGTAACTTGATCTGAAGTTTCATGATCATTATCATTAGCTTCCTCTCCACTTGGTGTAGGCATCACGGGAATGGATTTCTCGGATGAGCTACTTTCCAAACTGAGAGAAGGTACAATTACGTCATCAAGTTCTACTTTCCTCCCACTCACTTCTTTCGAGAGAAATCCTTCTCTATAAAGGTTTCATTCTTGGCAACAGAGATCTTGCCTTCGGATCTGTGGTAGAAGGTGTACCCAATTGTTTCCTTAGGGTATCCTAGGAAGACGCACTTCTCTGATTTGGGTTCAAGCTTATCAGGCTGAAGCCTTTGACATAAGCATCACATCCCCAAACTTTAAGAAACGACAGCTTAGCTTTATTGCCAAACCACAGTTCATACGGTGTCATCTCAACGGATTTTGACGGTGCCCTATTTAACATGAATGTAGTTGTCTCTAATGCATAACCCCAAAACAATAGTGGTAAATCGGTAAGAGACATCATAGACCGCACTATATCTAATAGAGTACAGTTACGACATTCGGACACACCATTACCCTGTGGTGTTCCAGGTAGCGTGATTTGTGAAACTATTCCACATTGTTTAAAATGAAGGCAAAACTCGTAACTCAATTATTCACCTCCACGATCAGATCGTAGAAACATTATTTTCTTTTTATGATGATTCTCCACTTCACTTTGAAATTCTTTGAACTTTTCAAATGTTTCAGACTTGTGTTTCATTAAGTAGATATACCCATATCTGCTCAAATCATCTGTGAAGGTCAGAAAATAATGATACCCGCCACGAGCCTCAACACTCATCGGACCGTATACATCGGTATGTATTATTTCCAATAAGTCATTGTCTTGTTCCATTGTTCCGGAGAACGTAGTTTTAGTCATCTTGCCCATGAGGCACGATTTGCGGGTATCAAATGATGATTCATAATCAAGTGATTCCAAAAGTCCATCTACATGGAGTTTCTTCATGTGCTTTCGACCGATATGACCTAAACGGCAGTGCCACAAATATGTTGCACTATCATTATCAACTTTGCATCTTTTGGCATCAATATTATGAATATGTGTATCTCTGCGATCGAGATTCAATAGAAATAGACCACTCTTCAAGGGTGCATGGCCATAAAAGATATTACTCATATAAATAGACCAACCATTATTCTCTGATTTAAATGAATAACCGTCTTGCACTAAACAAGATCCAGATATAATTTTCATGCTCAACGTTGGCACCAAATAACGATTATTTAGGTCTAAAACTGTCCCCGAAGGTAGATGTAGAGGTAGCGCACCGACGGCGATCACAATGACGTTGGAACCATTCCTGATGCGCATCATCACCTTGTCCTTAGCCAATCTTCATTTAATCCGTAGTCCCTTTTTCAAGTTACAAATATGAGCAACCAAACCGGTATCAAATACCTAGGCACTACTACGAGAATTAGTAAGGTACACATCAATAACATGTATATCAAATATACCTTTGTTCACTTTGCCATCCTTCTTATCCGCCAAATACTTTGGGCGTTCCGCTTCCAGTGACCAGTCCCTTTGTAGTAGAAGCACTCAGTTTCAAGCTTGGGTCCAGCTTTGGGTTTCTTCATGGGAGTGACAACTTGCTTGCCATTCTTCTTGAAGTTCCCCCTTCTTTCCCTTGCCCTTTTTCTTGAAACTAGTGGTCTTGTTAACCATCAACACTTGATGCTCCTTATTGATTTCTACCTTCGTAGCCTTGAGCATTGCGAAGAGCTCGGGAATAGTCTTTTCCATTCCTTGCATATTATAGTTCATCACGAAGCCTTTGTAGCTTGGTGGCAGTGATTGAAGAACTCTGTCAATGACACAATCATCTGGAAGATTAACTCCCAGCTGAGTCAAGTGAATATGATATCCAGACATTTTGAGTATGTGTTCATTGACAGAACTGTTCTCCTCCATTTTGCAGCTATAGAACTGGTTGGAGACTTCATATCTCTCAACTCGGCCATTTGCTAGAAATAACTTTTTCTACCCCTCTTCCCTTTTTCTTTGTATCAACTATAAACCATTGGATTGTCTTCAATTGGATGGGGGAATCCAATTGACAGCCTCGATTTGTATCCTAGCTCGTCTGAGAGCGAGCTTCGCTTCAACCAAATCTTTCGTACCCTCAGCTTTACTCAAGTTAGCTTTGGCTATTTCAAGTGCCTTTTGAGCTTCTTCCGGATCAATATCACTACCCAGTTTTGCATCATTTCCTAAAATGATGATCTCATTATTAACTATTCTCGCAAAACCGCTCCATAGAACCGCTGTTAACCATTGGTCGTTCAGGAGGCGTATTCTCAAAGGACCCATATCTCTGCTTTGTGTTAATGGGGGCGTGGTTTGATATCGCCAATTTGGCCACTATTAGTGGATAAAATGATTTCTTTCACCTCACAATCCCAAATAATTAAGCTTAGGAGTCAATACATAAAGATTTAATTTCATTTCTGCGATTTGTTCTCCTCTTCTAAGGTTATAGCTTTCGTGCTAGCTTCATCGATGTTACCCACCAAATAAAAAGCACATTCGGGTAGGCCGTCTAATTCTCCGGAAAGGATTAGTTGAAATACCCTAATAGTTTCATAAGAGCAACATACTTTCTGGAGAACCGGTGAAAACTTACGCCACAAAGAAGCGGTTGTGATAAGAAACGCTCAATTTTCTTGCTCTTGCTACGAGCTTAAGCGATCCTCTTCCGATAATTCATCCAAGCCAAGAATTGCAATAATGTCCTGAAGTTCTTTGTAACGTTGTAAAGTTTCCTTAACTCTTTGTGCAATTTCATAATGTTCGTTGCCAACGATCCGAGGCTGTAACATAGTCGAGGTTGAATCTAAAGGATCTACTGCTGGATAAATACCCTTGGAAGCACAATTTCACTATATTTCTTACCGGGAACAGGGCCTATCACAAGAATGTTTTTTTTATCGGGACGATAACTCTGAAAAGCAAGATTTCCTATCTTTTCTTTTAACTCGGGAAATCTGATCGGGTGGCGCTAATTGAATCCCTCGGGCAAAATAAGAACAGCACCTACATTCAACCCTCCCTTTTTCCATTAGCAAGAACTTGTTTCAATTGCATATCATAAGGAATTCAAAGAACTGCTTCAAATCTGAGATCGGGAAGCACAGCTTGGGGAACTTCAATATCGGCGGGCTTGCTAGCTAAATGGCAATTGGCACATACAATTAGTCCGATTGCTTCTCGTGGGTTTTCATAACCTGCGCAAGCAAAAATGGGATATGCATTTGAAATAGATGTCCGAGTTATTACGTATATCATGATCGATATAGAAATCAATCGAGTTATCGTTCCTTTACCCAAGAAAAAGTATTTCTATTTTCCATGTCCAATCGCAGATCCGAATTTCTACAATAAATTAGATAGGTAGATAAGCTAATCTAGTTCCCTATACACGAATCTGTTGTCATTCTATCGCAGCAGCTTGTATCGCAATGATGAATACCTTAAAGTAGGTATAAATAGAAAGAATTTTGCTAAAATGGAAAAGGGCTTTCTTTCTAAAAAAATATGCTTGCTAATTTGATTAATATTAATATCGGGAGATCGAATGAATTTATGCTTCACTAATTGAATGATAAATGACTGCAAGCGAAGGAGATAGACGGTTTAAACAAAAAAGACCCAAAATTTCAAACATGTATCTAGAATTACTGGAACTCTACAAACAAAAATAGTGAAAATAAGCTCGTTAGGAGCCCATCCAAAATCGTTGTAGACCCAATGAATTACTAGTTCCCAACCACGGGTGGAGTGAAATCCAACAAAAAAATCAGTAACTAAAAGAATAAAAAAAAGCTTTTATTGAGTCATTTAAATTATAGAAGAATTCCTGAACCCAAGAATTCAAATTGACAAGTTCCTCTTTACCCAGAAAAAAGAACCACTTAGAATAGCCAAACATACCGGTTTTCAAGACCGGAGCTATCAACCACTCAGCCATCTCTCCACAGCCTAATCCTTATTTTACTCCTGCAAATAGAACATAGCCATATAAAAAATAAAAAGATTTATTAGCCTCTAGAAAGATATCGATACAAGTTCCTTTTCGATATATCTCAGATATCTGTATACACGGATCTGAGGATCCGCTATACCCGCTTGTGAAATAAAGAGTAAATAATCTCTTCTCACCCCCATATCCAAATAAAAAAGCGGTTTAAGTAATAAATTTGAATTAAAGAGAAGAATCAATGGATTCATGATTAAACCCCTCCTACTTCTTGTATTTTTTTACAATTTTGGTTAAGTGAGGGATCAAATATGTAGTCAACTTTATTTGATGGTAGCTTGGAGGATTAGAAATATGACTATTGCTTTCCAATTAGCTGTTTTTGCATTAATTGCGACTTCCTCGATCTTAGTAATTAGTGTACCCTTGTATTTGCTTCTCGATGGTTGGTCAAATAATAAAAATATTGTATTTTACGGTACATCATTATGGATTGGATTAGTGTTTCTCGTGGGTATTCTGAATTCTCTCATTTCTTAAATTAAATTTGGTTAATATTTATTAACCCCATAAAAAAGAAATAATAAAGGCCATTTCTTCTAAAAAATTAGAATAGTGAGGCGTATTAAAAGCGCAATTTGCGTTCGAATTGCTAGCTCTTCTCTTTCAATATTATGAAATTCCATTCCCATTAGAATATTCATTGTGAGATAATAAAAAAGGAAAACTCTAATATAATAGAAAATGAAATGAAGCGGTTAACCCAGGACATAGAAGGTCGACCAGTGGATATACGCTATAAAATATATACCGTAGCAAGCGTAGTTCAATGGTAAAATATCTCCTTGCCAAGGAGAAGATACGGGTTCGATTTCCGCCGCCGCGCGCTTAATTTCTCAAAGTACTATGATAAAAAGTTTAGTCTAGTTAATTGTTTAACTACTTATATTAAATTAAGTATTAATTAGGTGTTAGTCTAGTCTTTGTATCCCTTACTATGCTTACCCTTCCTTTGCATCCCACTCAAGAGGGCTCCCGAGGCGAAATAGAACTCGCCAAGAGAGCTCCAAAATTGGGTGATTAATCGAGACAAACAATGGGCAAACTGTTTTTAAAGGGAAGGAGAGGTAGATTGTCCCTTCGTTTCATTTTATTTTCTCGTAGGTAGGGAGAAGCCTTGCGCCTTCTTTTTTAAGGCAAGTGACTTATAAACTGCTCAATTTTGCCCTCTAGGGCCGAGGAGCTAATGAATAAAAAAGGGTTGGATCGCCCTCTACCATATCTAGAGAAATAGAATAGTCCTTTTATCAGATCGCTAAGTGCGGAGGCAGAATCGAACCCGTGACCTCAAGGTTATGAGCCTCGTGAGCTACCAAACTGCTCTACTCCGCTCTGGAGTACCGTAGGCCGGTGGATGAAAAGGCTTGAATACATGCCTCTAACATGTCTAGAGAAATAGAATACTCCTTTTATGAGAATGGAGCGGGTGGCGGAATCGAACCCGCATCATTAGCTTGGAAGGCTAGGGGTTATAGTCGACGTTGGTTGATTATTTTTAACGTCTCTAATTCAAAACCGAACATGAAATTTTGATTTCATTCGGCTCCTTTATGGATATTCTCACCACTTAACATCTATGTCAGCTTTTCTATTTGAATGGAAGCAAAGCTCTCCGCTTTCTAGACGATCCTTATAGAGTAGGAGATAGAAATTCTATCTAAATCCATCTAATCTACTTACTTCGTTCCCTAATTTCATTCAAGAGATCCTGAGGAAAAGAATTGGGTTTCAGGGTGAGATCGCGACCCTTTGTCCCGCCCATTGTAGCACGTGTGTCGCCCAGGGCATAAGGGGCATGATGACTTGGCCTCATCCTCTCCTTCCTCCGGCTTAACACCGGCGGTGCATTCAGGTTCCAAACTCATAGTGGCAACTAAACACGAGGTTGCGCTCGTTGCGAGACTTAACCCAACACCTTACGCACGAGTGGCGGCAGCGATGCACCACTGTGTCCGCGTTCGAGGGCACCCTCTCTTTCAAGAGGATTCGCGGCATGTCAAGCCTCGGTAAGGTTCTTCGCTTTGCATCGAACTAAACCACATGCTCCACCGCTTCTGCGGGCCCGTCAATTCCTTTGAGTTTCATTCTTGCGAACGTACTCCCCAGGCGGGATACTTAACGCGTTAGCTACAGCACTGCACGGGTCGAGTCGCACATCACCTAGTATCCATCACTTTTTTGATTCACCCCAACATTACCCGCTTGTCCGACTGTTGCTAAGCAGTTTTGGGATACTAAACGGACCTCCCCAGATGGTAATCTTAAAGTGGCTGATTTACCCTCTTTTGCAATGAGTTTCGCTACAGCACCTGCTGCTCTAGCTAATTGCCCACCCCTTCCACGTGTGATTTCTATGTTATACATGGCCGTGCCTAAGGGCATATCGGTTGAAGTAGATTCTTCTTTTCTCTCAAAAAACCCCTTCCCAAACTGTACAAGCTTCTTCCAAAGCATACAGCTTTCTAGATGTATGTAACGCCCCGGATACAACTTTCCATATTCGTAACTCCGACTCTTGCCTTTTCCGGCGATGCAATTTATTTTTTCCTCCGTGGTTGGGTTATTGTCTGTTGTTTTGCATTTTGTTTTTGTTTTGCTTCTCGTCTCATGTCATCATTTGCATTTCATCTGCATGTTTTTCAAAACTTGCATCCGTTCGGGTTCCGTCGCTTCTCTCCGTTGTCCGTTCCGAGCCCTTTCACACTCGCACGCGCCCGTGGCACGTCCGAATTATTATTTTATAAGTGGCATAAAAATGTTCTCGGAATGGGATGCAACTTGTCGTGCGGTCTTATTATAGTGTAGACAGGCCGCCTGCCAAGTTTCGTCGCATTCAGAGTTCGTTTGACTGCCCATCCGTTAAACCTACAACCGCAATATAGTCGGTTTAATCGTCGGACGTTTTCGGTCTCCGGAAACAGTTGTCGGGCTGCACTTCCCTTCTCTCCCCTCGGCCCTACCCTCTCGTCACAGCCCACCTAGGCCACCCTACCTCTCCTCGCATCCGGAACCGCCCGATCGCGATCGGAGGGTCCCGAAACCCTTCCAAACCTCCCAAACCCTAGCATTTTTGCTATATATGGACCTCCTAGTCCATTTTGGGCAGCCCCTAGCCCCCCACCTACCTCTAGCCCTCTCCCTCCTCAATTTCCGCGCCGGCCAAACCACCTTTGCCACTTGGCCGCGCCGCCGCCATGCCCCTTCAACCAATCCCCGCGTGCCACCTCACCCTCCAGCGCCGCCGCAACCACCCAGGCGCCGCCACCTGTTCCCTCCCGTGCCTCCAGCGCGCCATCCCGCCGCGTGGTCCGCTAAGCCCGGGCGCAGCCCGCCAGGCCCATCCAGGGCCCGACCGCTCCCGAGCCGCTCGAAGCCTCCCGCTCGATCCAGTTGGGATCGGGGGAGCGCCGCCGTCCTCCAGCGCCTCGACCTCGCCGCCGGAGGCCTCCGTCCTCGCCCCGTTGCCTCGCCGGATCCCCGCCCCCCGTCCTCCTCGCCAGGTCGCCGCCCGTCGCCTCTCTTCCTCTTCGGCTCTCTCCCTCACGCTCTCTGCCCCGCAGGGAACCGCCGCCGCCGCCCATGGAACTCGCCGCCTTGGAGCTTCGCCGTCTGGCCTCGCCGTCGCCGGGAACGGATTCCCCGGGGTCAGATCCGTCCGGATCCGGCCGGGACCGCCGTCCCATGGCCTCCCCGCGCCTGCCGTCGCCGGAGATGCCCCCTCCTCGCCGCCGTTCTGCCATGGCCTCGCTCAGCCTCGTCAGAGGTACGAGGAGCTTCGCGTGGGCCACCTCCCCTCTCCGACCCACCTCTGCCGGCGGCCCAGCCCACCTCCTCACCGGCCTGCTGCCTCCTCTCCAAGCTGGGCCGAAGCCCAGGGTGAGCAGCCTCTGTTCAGCCCATCAGTGCTCCAGATTCAGCCCCTGTGTTTTTTTTTCCTGCGCTGCGAATTTTGCTATTTTCCAGAGATGCCGGTTTTACAGAAATGCCCCTGTTTTAAACTGCTAATAACTATTTAACCATGCATCGGATTAGAATAATTTATATATCTAAAATGCTTAGAATTTCATCTAGTTTCATAATATGCTACTTTCATCCATGTTTAAAATGTTTAAAATGCTGTTTGTGCTAATTTGCTAAAATGCCATGCTAAAATGATTTAATTCATAACTAAATAACCGTAACTCCGATTTTAATAAACTTTATATGTAAATGGGGTAGAATTTTGCCTAGTTTAACATGGTGCACTCATCTTGCATGTTTAACAACTCTAAAATTGTGTTTAGGGCAGAACAGTAGCAAATTCATAATATGCTCATGAGGATTTTCGGACTTGTTGTTTGTTGTTCGGCCTCATTTAAACTTGCCTAGTTAGGTAGTTTCATTATGCTCCACCTCTTGCCATGTTTAACAACATTTAACATTGTTGTGTACCTAAGCGAGATTAAACTAAATATGACTATGTGGTGTTTAGTCAATATGCAACTCGTTGCATATTGAGCTCCACTAATTTGTAGTGTTGTTTGTTGCACTTTGCCATGCCATGCCTCATTAAACCGGACATGCATCATACTTGTTTATGCATCATGCCATGTTTATGTGATGGTTGTTTACTATGTTGTTTGCTTCTTTCGGTTTGTTTCTCTCGTTAGCCCGGTTCCGTTCGGAGTTGTGAGGATCCGTTCGACTTCGTCCGTTTGTCTTCTTCATGGAATCGTTCTTCTTCCTTGCGGGATTTCGGCAAGATGATCATACCCTCGAAATCACTACTATCTTTGCTATGCTAGTTTGCTCGCTCTTTTGCTATGCCAATGCTACGATGCCTACCATTTGCTTGTCGGCCTCCCAAATTGCCATGTCAAACCTCTAACCTTTGACACCATTCCTAGCAAACCGTTGATTGGCTATGTTACCGCTTTGCTCAGCCCTCTTATAGCGTTGTTAGTTGCGGTGAAGATTGAAGGTTGTTCCTTGTTGGAACATGAAGATGTTGTTCCTTGTTGGAACATGGTTACTTGTTGGGATATCACAATATCTCTTATATTATTAATGCATCTATATATTTGGTAAAGGGTGGAAGGCTCGGCCTTATGCAGTGTTTTGTTCCACCCTTGCCGCCCTAGTTTCCGTCATACGGTGTTATGTCCCCGGATTTTGCGTTCCTTACGCGGTCGGGTGATTTATGGGACCCCCCTGACAGTTCGCTTTGAATAAAACTTGTCCAGCAAGGCCCAACATTGCCTTTTACCATTTGCCTCACCTAGCCTTTTTTTTCCCTTGGGTTTCGGAGCCCAAGGGTCATCTTTATTACCCCGGGCGGTGCTCGTTGTGAGTGTTGGTCCAAACCGTCGGCCGCCGGTGTACCGAGGGCAACTCTGGGCTGGCCTACGGAAGTTTGGACAATCCGGTGTGCCACGAGAGCGAGATATGTGCAGCTCCTATCGGGATTTGTCGGCACATTAGGCGGCTTTGCTGGTCTTGTTTTACCATTGTCGAAATGTCTTGATGTCTGGGATACCGAGTCGATCGGAGTGTCTTGGGTGAAGGTCTATTCTTCGATGATCGCGAGAGCTTGTCATGGGCTAAGTTGGGACACCCTGCAGGTATAAACTTTCGAGAGCCGTGCCAGCGGTTATGTGGCAGATGGGAATTTGTTAATGTCGGTTGTAGAAAACCTGAAGTTGACCTTAATTAAAATACATCAACCGTGTGTTATTACGTGATGGTCTCTTTCCGTGAGTCCGGGAAGTGAACTCTGATGTTGGAGTTATGCTTGACGCAAGTTGCTATAGGATCACTTCTTGATCATACTTTTATCGACCGTGCTTTGCCTTCTCTTCTCGCTCTCATTTGCGTATGTTAGCCACCATATATGCTAGTCGCTTGCTGCAGATCCACCTCATGCCTTTACCTTACCCATAAGCTTAAATAGTCTTGATCTCGCGGGTGCGAGATTGCTGAGTCCTCGTGGCTCACCAGATACTTCCTAAACCAGTTTGCAGGTGCCTATGTTACCGAGCAGGTGACGCAACCAAGCTCAAGGAGGAGCTCGATGAAGATCTTGTTCTTTGTGTTGTTTCGTTTCAGTTGATCAGTAGTGGAGCCCAGTTGGGGTCGATCGGGGACCTTTTGTCGCATTTGGGGTTCTTCTTTTATTTTGGTTCCGTAGTCGGACCTTGATTGTATCTGGATGATGTAATGCCTTATTTATGCAATTGTGTGAAGTGGCGATTGTAAGCCAACTATGTATCTCTTTCCCTTATGTGTTACATGGGTTGTGTGAAGATTACCTCACTTGCGACATTGCTTTCAATGCGGTTATGCCTCTAAGTCGTGCTTCGACACGTGGGAGATATAGCCGCATCGAGGGCGTTACAAGTTGGTAATCAGAGCCTTCCCCGACCTTAGGAGCCCCACTGCTTGATCGTTTTTAGTGGCCGAGTTGTGTCTAGAAAAAAGTTTTGAGTCACTTAGGATTATATATATCGGAGAGTTAGAATTCTTTTTACTCCCAGTCCCTTGACCTTACGGTGAGGTATCTGACGTAGAGTTTTGATTCTTCTCTTCTCAAATTTCACTAAAAATTTTTAGGATCACGCGGGTATATTAGAATCGTTCGATGGTTTTATGATGACAACATTGTCTTGGTGCCTCGACATTTAGGGGTTGTGGCGGTGTCCGGGAGTTGAGCTCCAGGTGTTGTCGTCATAATTTTATCGTTGCGATTCTGGAATACACGAGTTTAATGCGCCGACATCGAAATCTCTTTTATGCGGTTGTTGGTGAGATAAACCCGCTAACCCGATCTTGAGGTGAGTACGGGAGTATTGCCATGACTTGTATAACGGATGCTTTTCGAAGGTTGAGGTACACGATTTCCGAAGGTTTCTTGGTTATGTGTTGACGGATGGATACAGCTGGATGTAGGGATTGTTAGTTTGTGTGAGATATATAGCTCCCCTGTATCCCCAACACCTGATTGCATAACCGGAAAATTTCGGGAGTTTCATAGGTGGGAATTCAAGTAGCTCTTAGTATATCTTTCCGACGGATGTATGATATGAAATTGGGGTTCGGCGTCTAGTGGTCCGCCTATTCACGGTTGGTTTCTGATGGTCTCGTTGTGTCTTAAAGAGTCCTTGGCTATGCCGACTTCGGGGCGCTTCGTATGTCATGTGCCTTGCCTTGTACATGATGGTGCTGTCTGATTGAGCCGTGTAGGCCCCACCACGAAAACTTGGACGAAATCTATATCATATGTTTGTTCCGCTTATTACGCAAGCCAGTCCTTTGTTTTCTTTTGAGTTGTGGTATTGAGTTGCTTCAATGTCAAGTGTTGATTCCATACCTTTCATAAATGGTGTTCTCATACTCGATGTGAATACCAATCCTTCTTGATCATTGTGGTTGTCATGTTAATTCTTTTCCTACCGCGTGCTTCTCTTCAAGTGGATCCCATCATTTTTCCCATCAGCAAGACCAATTATCATTTTTTTTCTCTCAGCGGTGTTTGTTTCGTTCATCCCAAGTTGTCTTTGTTTTTCCCCGCCTCCACCCTTTTTCTTCAAGGACACAGATTTCTTAATCAAGTATCCATTTATTCATGTGAAGTCTCTTCATTCTTTTCAATCAATGTTTTATCCGGTGATTTCCCATGAAGATGCTCAACGACTTCAAGTTCATCATCCTTCATTGTTGTCTCTCCTCCGATGGATCCTATTAAAGCTTTCGATATTCATCATATTCCTTTCCTCGTTTATAATGCTTTCTCATACGGTGCACCTCATTATCATTCTACTTCTCGCTATTTGTTATTCCGAGTGCTCAAGATATCTCGAAGATTCGTGTTTCCACTCTGCATTCGTTCAAGCTCTTTCGAGATTGGTATCTCATTCAAGTCATTTAATTCAACCGGTGCAACATCTCTTTTAAATCTTTTCAATGGTGTTTCTTTTGAGTGGGCCCTAACCCACAGGTCTTTTCCCAGGATCTTACCTGACTCTTCTAATTATTCCGGAGCCATTCTCAAATTCTTCTCCAAGTTTGACGTAAGAATGAGTTATCATCGATCAAATGTTTTTCTCCAAGATCTTTCAAATTCTTTTCATAGTTGGCTCAACCTCTTCGCTTTTGATCCTTCCGGTGTGCCTCAATAATTCTTGGTGGTGTTTCTCGTTGTCATTCTCATCATTTGAAGACCGAAGAAGATTTTCTCTTTAATCTTGCTCTATTCTCTTCAAGATTCATGGTGATAGCTTGTTGCCATCCTCTCATAATTGTTTTCGATTGTGAGAATCTTTTTCACCCATCCGGAGCATTTCATGAGTTGTTTCCATTTCTTTCCTCCGAAGGTCATCATGTCATAATTCTTCATTCTCAGCTGTCAGTTATCATTCTCCTATCTTGCCGGTGAATCATTCAAATATCCTCTAATCAGTTCATGATCTTTTCGTTCTCATGTATCTAAATTCCCTCAAGTATCTTCATTCGTTTTCCAATTCTTCCCGGTGATTTGTGCCTTTGCTACTTTCATTTTCAATTCTTACGGTGGTTCTGTCAAGATCTCTCTTCCTTGTTCATCATATCAATTCATTCATTCATTCGTTCTTTCCAATACTACCGGTGGTTGTTGAAGACCTTTTTCAAGTTTACGCCATATCTCTTTAATCCTTTCTACGAGAATAAGTAGTATGCCAAATCCGTTGATTGTCATCAATTTAATTGGTGAAGGATAAGCATAACATAATTCTTATTCTTGTTCAGCCAAGTGATTAATTCTTTATTCCGGAGGCCCTTAAAATTCTCGGTTTCATTTGTTTCATCTTCTTTTTTCCCGGAGTTCCAAGCTCAAATTATCACGGAGATCCAGCTAAATCATCACAAGGCTTCACCTTGTGTTTTCAACTTCTCTTTCTTTTCATCATCCTTCTATTACCGGAGTTCTTCATGGAGTTTCTTCATGGTGGTTCCTCAAGGATTCTTTTCATTCTTCAATTGTTCTTCAAGATTTCTCTTGAAGTTGTGACCCGTCAAGCTATACTCTAAAATAAACATGGTGCTCAACACATGTTTTATTTTTGAGGCGCTCAAGTATTCTTTGTCTTGCATTCCGAAGTGCAATTCTTTCCACCTTATCTTTTGAGATGGTGTTATGTCATTCTTGAATATTTGAGTTCGTGTTTCATGATTCACATGTTGTCAAGAATGAGGTATTTTAAATCCATCAATCCCTTTGTTGGAGTTATCTTGTGTTAGATTTCACCTAAAGCCTTCCTTAAGGAATGTTGCTATTTTTGGTGCTTATTAATGACCCAAGTTATCTCTTTTCCATCTTGATGGAACAAGCTTTCATCTCTTCGTTAATCTCAAGCAAGCAATTGCTTCCGTTAGTGGCCGGTTGTCACCTCATAATGTTGAGATGTTTCCATAAGCCCACTACAAACTTATTCTTTTCGTTTCGTTGTTGGTTTTCCAACAACTCCGTTCAATCCTTCTTTTTAAAGATGCTCTCTCAAATTCATTTGAGGTAGTACATGTTGTTTTCTTCTCCATTCTTTTATTCCAATGATCTATCTTCTATTCTTTCATTACGGAGGCATTGTGATGTTGTGCTCTTCACCCATCACCTCATTTTGTGAGGATCGTGTTCCTTTTCTTGCTTATCCATTTAACTTAGGAGTGTTGTGTCATCCTTCAAGTGCTTTTCCTCTTATCAAGTTTTCCTTCTTCTTCGAGACGGAGTCTTTGCCCAAATTATTTCAATCTTCTTCCTCTCCCATCTTGTTTTAACCGGAGTGGTTTCGAATTCTATCTTGTCCATTAAACTCTTGATTCATGTCTTTGCAACCTTCAAGTCCTCGTAATGTTCCTTGTTCCTCTTGTCCAACGATTTGTTCGCAATCCTGTTCATCTCCGTTGTACTCTTTCTTTTAATTTGTTCAACCTCTCAAGGTTCTTTGGTTTCACTCATTGGTAAAAGAAGCAACTTTGTTTTACCTCTCCTCTTCCTTTTCCCTCCGGTGCCATCCAAGATCTCGGGACGAGATCCTCTCGTAGTGGTGGAGTGTTGTAACGCCCCGGATACAACTTTCCATATTCGTAACTCCGACTCTTGCCTTTTCCGGCGATGCAATTTATTTTTTCCTCCGTGGTTGGGTTATTGTCTGTTGTTTTGCATTTTGTTTTTGTTTTGCTTCTCGTCTCATGTCATCATTTGCATTTCATCTGCATGTTTTTCAAAACTTGCATCCGTTCGGGTTCGTCGCTTCTCTCCGTTGTCGTTCGAGCCCTTTCACACTTTCGCTTGCGCGCCGTGGCGCGTCCAGATATTATTTTATAAGTGGCATAAAATTGTCTCGGAATGGGATGCAACTTGTCGTGCGGTCTTATTATAGTGTAGACAGGCCGCCTGCCAAGTTTCGTCGCATTCAGAGTTCGTTTGACTGCCCATCCGTTAAACCTACAACCGCAATATAGTCGGTTTAATCGTCGGACGTTTTCGGTCTCCGGAAACAGTTGTCGGGCTGCACTTCCCTTCTCTCCCTCGGCCCTACCCTCTCGTCACAGCCCACCTAGGCCACCCTACCTCTCCTCGCATCGGAACCGCCCGATCGCGATCGGAGGGTCCCGAAACCCTTCCAAACCTCCCAAACCCTAGCATTTTTGCTATATATGGACCTCCTAGTCCATTTTGGGCAGCCCCTAGCCCCCCACCTACCTCTAGCCCTCTCCCTCCTCAATTTCCGCGCCGGCCAAACCACCTTCGCCACTTGGCCGCGCCGCCGCCACGCCCCTTCAACCACTCCCCGCGTGCCACCTCACCCTCCAGCGCCGCCGCAACCACCCAGGCGCCGCCACCTGTTCCCTCCCGTGCCTCCAGCGCCATCCGCCGCGTGGTCCGCTAAGCCAGGCGCAGCCACCAGGCCCATCGAGGCCCGGCCGCTCCCGAGCCGCTCAAGCCTCCCGCTCGATCCAGTTGGGATCGGGGGAGCGCCGCCGTCCTCCAGCGCCTCGACCTCGCCGCCGGAGGCCTCCGTCCTCGCCCCGTTGCCTCGCCGGATCCCCGCCCCCCGTCCTCCTCGCCAGGTCGCCGCCCGTCGCCTCTCTTCCTCTTCGGCTCTCTCCCTCACGCTCTCTGCCCCGCAGGGAACCGCCGCCGCCGCCCATGGAACTCGCCGCCTTGGAGCTTCGCGTGTCAGCCTCGCCGTCGCCGGAGCAGATTCCCGGTCGAATCCGTCCGGATCCGGCCGGGACCGCCGTCCCATGGCCTCCCCGCGCCTGCCGTCGCCGGAGATGCCCCCTCCTCGCCGCCGTTCTGCCATGGCCTCGCTCAGCCTCGTCAGAGGTACGAGGAGCTTCGCGTGGGCCACCTCCCCTCTCCGACCCACCTCTGCCGGCGGCCCAGCCCACCTCCTCACCGGCCTGCTGCCTCCTCTCCAAGCTGGGCCGAAGCCCAGGGTGAGCAGCCTCTGTTCAGCCCATCAGTGCTCCAGATTCAGCCCATGTGTTTTTTTTCCTGCGCTGCGAATTTTGCTATTTTCCAGAGATGCCAGTTTTACAGAAATGCCCCTGTTTTAAACTGCTAATAACTATTTAACCATGCATCGGATTAAAATAATTTATATATCTAAAATGCTTAGAATTTCATCTAGTTTCATAATATGCCACTTTCATCCATGTTTAAAATGTTTAAAATGCTGTTTGTGCTAATTTTCTAAAATGCCATGCTAAAATGATTTAATTCATAACTAAATAACCGTAACTCCGATTTTAATAAACTTTATATGTAAATGGGGTAGAATTTTGCCTAGTTTAACATGGTGCACTCATCTTGCATGTTTAACAACTCTAAAATTGTGTTTAGGGCAGAACAGTAGCAAATTCGTAATATGCTCATGAGGATTTTCCGGACTTGTTGTTTGTTGTTCCGGCCTCATTTAAACTTGCCTAGTTAGGTAGTTTCATTATGCTCCACCTCTTGCCATGTTTAACAACATTTAACATTGTTGTGTACCTAAACGAGATTAAACTAAATATGACTATGTGGTGTTTCGTCAATATGCAACTCGTTGCATATTGAGCTCCACTTAATTTGTAGTGTTGTTTGTTGCACTTTGCCATGCCATGCCTCATTAAACCGGACATGCATCATACTTGTTTGCGCATCATGCCATGTTTATGTGATGGTTGTTTACTATGTTGTTTGCTTCTTTCCGGTTTGTTTCTCTCGTTAGCCCCGGTTCCGTTCCGGAGTTGTGAGGATCCGTTCGACTTCGTCCGTTTGTCTTCTTCATGGAATCGTTCTTCTTCCTTGCGGGATTTCAGGCAAGATGATCATACCCTCGAAATCACTACTATCTTTGCTATGCTAGTTTGCTCGCTCTTTTGCTATGCCAATGCTACGATGCCTACCATTTGCTTGTCAGCCTCCCAAATTGCCATGTCAAACCTCTAACCTTTGACACCATTCCTAGCAAACCGTTGATTGGCTATGTTACCGCTTTGCTCAGCCCCTCTTATAGCGTTGTTAGTTGCAGGTGAAGATTGAAGGTTGTTCCTTGTTGGAACATGAAGATGTTGTTCCTTGTTGGAACATGGTTACTTGTTGGGATATCACAATATCTCTTATATTATTAATGCATCTATATATTTGGTAAAGGGTGGAAGGCTCGGCCTTATGCCTGGTGTTTTGTTCCACCCTTGCCGCCCTAGTTTCCGTCATACCGGTGTTATGTTCCCGGATTTTGCGTTCCTTACGCGGTCGGGTGATTTATGGGACCCCCCTGACAGTTCGCTTTGAATAAAACTTGTCCAGCAAGGCCCAACATTGCCTTTTACCATTTGCCTCACCTAGCCTTTTTTTTCCCTTGGGTTTCGGAGCCCAAGGGTCATCTTTATTACCCCGGGCGGTGCTCGTTGTGAGTGTTGGTCCAAACCGTCGGCCGCCGGTGTACTGGGGGCAACTCTGGGCTGGCCTCTGGGAAGTTTGGACAATCCGGTGTGCCACGAGAGCGAGATATGTGCAGCTCCTATCGGATTTGTCGGCACATTCGGGCGGCTTTGCTGGTCTTGTTTTACCATTGTCGAAATGTCTTGATGTCTGGGATACCGAGTCGATCGGAGTGTCTTGGGTGAAGGTCTATTCCTTCGATGATCGCGAGAGCTTGTCATGGGCTAAGTTGGGACACCCTGCAGGTATAAACTTTCGAGAGCCGTGCCGCGGTTATGTGGCAGATGGGAATTTGTTAATGTCGGTTGTAGAAAACCTGAAGTTGACCTTAATTAAAATACATCAACCGTGTGTGTTACCGTGATGGTCTCTTTCGTGAGTCAGGAAGTGAACTCTGATGTTGGAGTTATGCTTGGCGAGGTTGCTATAGGATCACTTCTTGATCATACTTTTATCGACCGTGCTTTGCCTTCTCTTCTCGCTCTCATTTGCGTATGTTAGCCACCATATATGCTAGTCGCTTGCTGCAGATCCACCTCATGCCTTTACCTTACCCATAAGCTTAAATAGTCTTGATCTCGCGGGTGCGAGATTCTTTGAGTCCTCGTGGCTCACGGATACTTCCTAAACCAGTTTGCGGTGCCTATGTTACCGAGCAGGTGACGCAACCAAGCTCAAGGAGGAGCTCGATGAAGATCTTGTTCTTTGTGTTGTTTCGTTTTAGTTGATCAGTAGTGGAGCCCAGTTGGGGTCGATCGGGGACCTTTTGTCGCATTTGGGGTTCTTCTTTTATTTTGGTTCCGTAGTCGGACCTTGATTGTATCTGGATGATGTAATGCCTTATTTATGCAATTGTGTGAAGTGGCGATTGTAAGCCAACTATGTATCTCTTTCCCTTATGTGTTACATGGGTTGTGTGAAGATTACCTCACTTGCGACATTGCTTTCAATGCGGTTATGCCTCTAAGTCGTGCTTCGACACGTGGGAGATATAGCCGCATCGAGGGCGTTACAATGTATATGACGATCTCTAGACAGATGGATCTTATATGAATCATATGATGAAGTACCACATGAGTGGATATATAGGAAAGGAATCCAAATCTGTCGAATCGCTCATGTTATGATCTTCTACATCCGAGTCAAATAGCAATGATTCAAAGCACTTCTTTTTCCATTACACTATTTCGGAAACCTAAGGACTCGATCGTATGGATATGGAAAATACAGGATTTCCGATCCTAGCGGGAAAAGGAGGGAAACGGATACTCAATTTAAAGTGAGTAAACAGAATTCCATACTCGATCTCATAGATCCGTATAGAATTCTATGGAAAGCCGTATTCGATGAAAGTCGTATGTACGGCTTGGAGGAAGATCTTTCCTATCTTTCGAGATCCACCCTACAATATGGGGTCAAAAAGCCAAAAAAATAAGTGATTTTAGCCCTTATAAAAATAAAATGGATTTTTTCTACAGCTTGTTGAATTATTTTGATGGATTCCCTCATTTAACCAACTCGTACTAAATAGCGAGCTAACGAATCCCCTTCTTTTTGCCATTGGATTTTCCAATCAAATTGGTTGTAAGACTCATAAGGATCTACTTTACGAAGATCCCATTGTATTCCAGAAGCTCGTAACATCGGTCCCGATAAGCCCCAATTTACTGCTTCTTCTCCGCTAATAAAACCTACTCCTTCAACTCGCTCTAAAAAAATTGGATTCTGTGTAATAAGTTGTTGATATTCAACAACTCCGCGTAAAAAATAATATTAACTTCAACTCTTGGGACATCTCATATGGTCCATGGCGTTCAAAATGTCTTTGATGTCCCGATTCTAAGCCGTAAAGCATGGCACACTTAACTATCGAGTAGTCATCAGATCGAGCTTGCCAGAAGTTCATAACGCTAGCATATGCTCCTGGAGCAGGCCTTTCACCTAGCAGTGCATCAAGGACATAATTCTTCTATGCAGCAATGAGGATAATCCTCTAGTTATGGACCCCGTCCGTGTAGTTGCTACCATCATCTTTCAACTTAGCTTTCTCTAGGAACGCATTAAAATTCAAGGGAACGGTAGCATGGTCCATTGATCTACAACATAGATATGCAAAAACTATCAGGACTAAGTTCATGATAAATTAAGTTCAGTTAATCATATTACTTAAGAACTCCCACTTAGATAGACATCCCTCAAGTCATTTAAATGATACGTGATCCAAATCAACTAAACCATGTCCGATCATCACGTGAGATGGAGTAGTCATTAATGGTGAACATCTCTATGTTGATCATATCTACTATATGATTCACGTTCGACCTTTCGATCTCCAGTGTTCTGAGGCCATGTATGTACATGCTAGGCTCATCAAGTTTAACCCGAGTATTCCGCATGTGCAAAACTGGCGTGCGCCCATTGTATGTGAACATAGAGCCTATCACACCCGATCATCACATGGTGTCTCAGCACGAAGAACTTTCGCAACGGTGCATACTCGGGGAGAACACTTATACCTTGAAGTTTAGTTTAAGGGAGCATCTTATAATCCTACCGCAGTACTAAGCAAAAGAAGATGCATAAAGATAAACATCACATGCAATCAAAATATGTGACATGATATCGCCATCATCATCTTGTGCTTTTGATCTCCATCTCCAAAGCAACGTCATGATCTCCATCACCACAGGCTCGACACCTTGATCTCCATCATAGTGTCGTGGTCATCTTGCCAACTATTGCTTTTAGAACTATCGCTACCGCTTAGTGATACAGTAAAGCAATTACATGGAGTTTGTATTGCATACAATAAAGCGACAACCATAAGGTTCCTGCCAGTTGCCGATAACTTCTACAAAACATGATCATCTCATACAACAACATATATCACATCATGTCTTGGCCATATCACATCACAACATGCCCTGCAAAAACAAGTTAGACGTCCTCTACTTTCTTGTTGCAAGTTTTACGTGGCTGCTACGGGCTTCTAGCAAGAACCGTTCTTACCTACGGCACAAAACCACAACGGTGATTTATCAAGTTTGTTGTTTTAACCTTCAATAAGGACAGGCCACAGTAAAATTCGATTCAATTAAAGTTGGAGAAACAGACACCCGCCAGCCACACCTTTATACAAAACTAGTTGCATGTCTGTTGGTGGAACCAGTCTCATGAACATGTTCATTTAAGGTTGGTCCGGGCCGCTTCATCCAACAGTACCGCTGAATCAAAATAAGACATTGGTGGTAAGCAGTATGACGATCACCGCCCACAACTCTCTGTGTTCTACTCGTGCATATCATCTACGCATAGACCTGGCTCGGATGCCACTGTTGGTAAATGTAGCATGCAATTTCAAAAAAGTTCCTACGCTCACACAAGATCTATCTAGGAGATACATTGCAACGAGAGGGGGAGAGTGTGTCTACGTACCCTCGTAGATCAAAAGCGGAAGCGTTTGCTTAACACGGTTGATGTACTCGAACTTCTTCTCGTTCCAACCGATCAAGTACCGAATGTACGACACCTCCGAGTCTACACATGTTCAGCACGATGACGTCCCGCGATGTAACGCCCCGGATGTAACTTTCCATATCCGTAACTCCAACTCTTGCCTTTTCCGGAGATGTGATATGTTATTTCCTTCGTGGTTGGGTTTTTGTCTTCGTTTTGCTTTTGTTCATGTCATGCATTCATCTTTGCATCTTTTGCATTGCATCATGTCATCATGCAATCCTTTTTAAAACTCAACTAAATAAATGGCATGGATCTTTGATCCATTTAAATCGAGGGAATTCACATGGTGATTCTCTTTAAAACATATCCTCTTGATATTTAGAGAGATATTATAAATATTCCATTTTGGGAATTCACCATAACACACTTGCAAAATCCCAATGCCTTTGTTATCACAACTCTTGACCTCTAACTGTGCCATATATCTTTTCATCATTTTCCGGGGCTCCACCTAATTTCTCAACATTTTTGAACACTTCAAAAACCTAGTCCTAGTTCAAACCCATTTGAATTAAATTCAAATGAGTTTGAATTTAATTCTCCATTTTTCTTGGAACGAGCATATTTTTGTGAGTCCAGGAAAATTATCCTCATGCCCAAATTCTTCCTCTAACCTTTCTCTTCTCTCTTTTCCTTTCTCTTATTTCTCTGTATTGTTTTTTTCTTTAGAGAGAGAGAGAGCCCAACCTTGCAACCTGCAGCCAGGACGGCCCATCCATTCTCCCCAGCCCACCTAAATCTTCTAACCCTAGCCCGACTCCCTCCTCTCGATCTCTCCCCCCTGCCGCGGCCTCCTGTTCGATCTCCCGATCCCATCTCTTCCTCTCACCCTCTCCCTCTCATCCTCCCACGCACGCAGAGGGGCAGCGCCCCACGCCCGATCCCCTCGACCGCTACCCTGGCCCCGGCCATGGCGACTGCGCCGGCGACCCTGGAGGCTGCTGCTTCACGCCATCTCCGCTCCTCGTTCCTCTGCCCGTGCGCCGGCATCGCCTCCAGCAGCTCCTCCCCGTCGTCTTCCCCGAGCAGGAGCTCATGCCCGAGCTCCTCAGCCACTAGCAGTTCCGCGGCGTCGCGCCTCCTCGCCGTACCCGTCCTCAAGTCCGGCCGTGGTCGTCGCCCCTGCATCCTCTGCCTCGAGGAGGAGTACGACCGCACGGCCACGCACGTTGACCTCCATGGCGTCGCCTCCCCAAGCTCCGCCCCGTCGGATCCACGTCGTCGCCCCCGTCTCGAGCCCCACCGACGTCCAGCCTCCCCGTGCTTGACCTCGACCTCTTCTGCTTCGTCTTCTCGCCGGAGCCGCGTCAAGCGCCGTCCTCTGCCTCGCCATCACCTCCTCCCGTCCCCAACATCCGTCACTGCCCCGCACCTCTCCCCGTGTCCAAGACGTGTTGTTGCCGCTGCTGCACCTCCGGCCTCCTGTCTTGCTTCTTTTGGTCTCGCAAGATCGTCGCCAAGAACCGTACGTGGACGCATCGTCTCCAGGATTTTCGCCAAGTACCTCTACATGTGGATTCACCAAGTACCCCTTCGGATGCGCCAAGTTCGACTACATGGTCCGCCAAGTACCTCTACCGAAGACCCCGGACATCTACGAAACGAATGTGTACAACTACCGTCGCCGTGTACAACGACTTCCACTACGCCGTGTACGACTACTTCCCACGACGGCCCGTGAACGACTACTTCCTCTATGAAACTCGAACCGCTCCGAAAACGCACGCTTCAAAGGTATACCGCCGGAATGACCGCCCGCGACCGAATGCATGTGTTGTATGAGATGCACCATTTGCACCGTGTTCGAATTGTCACTCATTTTTCCATGCCACTAACCCGTGGGAACCCGGTAGTCGGGAGCACCCCACCATCTCTAGCATGTTGCGCACATCCGCACGCCTCGTTTTCACCGGTGTCTCCATGAGTTACCGGGACCGGAATGTTGCCGTGGCACCATTTCCGTTTCACCGCCGTGGCACCTTTTTCCTTCCGCCATGGCGACAAATGCTTCATAACATGCTCATGTCAACATTTTCATAAATTTGCTTAAAACTTGCATTGTCATCCGCATCATGATAATAACAATTTAAATGCTAAAAATTGTTGTTGCATTAAATTGCTAAATAACATGGGGATTTTCCGGAAGTGTTGTTTGTTGTTCTGGCCTCATTTAAACTTGCCTAAATAGCTAGTTTAATTATGATTCACCTCTTGCCATGTTTAACAACATTTAATATTGTTTGGTAGCTTAACCGAGATTAAACTAAATATGTCAATGTGGTGTTTTGTCTATATGCAACTCGTTGCATATTGAGCTCCATTTAACTTGTAGTATTGTTTGTTGCACTTTGCCATGCCATGCCTCATTAAATCGGACATGCATCATACTTGTTTGTGCATCATGCCATGTTTATGCTTGTGCATTTACCATGTTGTTTGTTTCTTTCCGGGTTGCTTCTCTCATTAGCTTCGGTTTCGTTCCGGAGTTGTGAGGATTCGTTCGACTTCTCCCGTTCGTCTTCTTCATGGGCTCGTTCTTCTTCCTTGCGGGACTTCAGGCAAGATGACCGCTACCTTGGATCTCACTACTATCATTGCTATGCTAGTTGTTTCGTTCTATCGCTATGCTGCGCTTCCTATCACTTGTTCTTCAAGCCTCCCAAATTGCCATGAACCTCTAACCTTTGAAACCCTTCCTAGCAAACCATTGATTGGCTATGTTATCGCTTTGCTCAGCCCCTCTTATAGCGTTGCTAGCTGCAGGTGAAGTTGAAGATTGCTCCATGGTAGACAGGGTTATGTTGGGATATCACAATATCTCTTATATTATTAATGCATCTATATATTTGGTAAAGGGTGGAAGGCTCGGCCTTATGCCTGGTGTTTTGTTCCACTCTTGCCGCCCTAGTTTCCGTCATACCGGTGTTAAGTTCCCGGATTTTGCGTTCCTACGCGGTCGGGTGATTTATGGGACCCCCGACGGTTCGCTTTGAATAAAACTCCTCCAAAGCAAGGCCCAACATTGGTTTTACCATTTGCCTCACCACCACCTACTTTTCCTTGGGAGTCGCTCTCTCGAGGGTCATCTTTATTAGCCCCCGGGCCAATGCTTGTCTAAGTGTTGGTCCAAACTAGAACCACTTGCGGCGCTACCTCGGGAAACTCAAGGTGCGGTTCTAGTTATGCGTAGTGCTTATCTGGTCGTGGCTCGAGGCGAGATGTGCGGCTACTATCGAGGATGTCGACGCGCCGGGAGGTCTTGCTGGTCTTGTTTTACCATTGTCGAAATGTCTTGTAAACCGGGATTCCGAGAGTGATCGGGTCTTCCTAGGAGAAGGTCTGTTCCTTCGTTGATCGCGAGAGCTTGTCATGGGCTAAGTTGGGACACCCCGGCAGGTATAAACTTTGAGAGCCGTGCCCGTGGTTATGTGGCGGATGGGAATTTGTTAATGTCGGTTGTAGATAACTTGACACGGATCCGAATTAAAATGCATCAACCGCGTGTGTAGCCGTGATGGTCTCTTCTCGTGAGTCCGGAAGTGAACACTGTTTACGGGTTATGTTTGGCGTAAGTAGGTGTTCGGGATCACCTCTTGATCATTGCTAGCTTCACGACCGTTCCTTTGTTTCTCTTCTCGCTCTCATTTGCGTATGTTAGCCACCATATCATGCTTAGCCGCTGCTGCAACCTCACCACTTTACCCCTTCCTTACCCATTAAGCTTTGCTAGTCTTGATACCCATGGTAATGGGATTGCTGAGTCCTCGTGGCTCACATATACTTCCAAAAACAGTTTGCAGGTGCCGATGAAACCAAGCAGGTGACGCAACCAAGCTCAAGGAGGAGCTCGATGAAGATCTTGCCCTTTGTGTTGTTTCGTTCTAGTTGATCAGTAGTGGAGCCCAGTTGGGGTCGATCGGGGACCTTTGTCGCATTTGGGGTCTTCTTTTATTTTGGTTCCGTAGTCGGACCTTGAGTGTATCTGTATGATGTAATGCTCTATTCATGTAATTGTGTGAAGTGGCGATTGTAAGCCAACTATGTATCTCTTTCCCTTATGTATTACATGGGTTGTCTGAAGATTACCTCACTTGCGACATTGCTTTCAATGCGGTTATGCCTCTAAGTCGTGGTTCGACACGTGGGAGATATAGCCGCATCGAGGGCGCTACAAGTTGGTGTCGAGCCTTCCCGACCTTAGGAGCCCCTTTGCTTGATCGTTTTTAGCGGCGAGTTGTGTCTAGAAAAATGTTTTGAGTCATTTAGGATAATATATATCGGAGAGTTAGAATTCTTTTTACTCCCGGTCTCTTCATCGCTCTAGTAAGGCATCTGGCGTAGAGTTTTGACTCTTCTCTTCTCAAATTTCACTAAAATTTTTTTAGGATCACGCGGGTATCTTGGAATCGTTCGATGGTTTTATGATGAGAACATTGTCTTGGTGCCTCTGTCGGGGTTTAGTGGAAGTGTCGGGGAGTTGAGCTCGAGGTGTTGTCGTCATAATTTTATCATTGCAGTTCGGAATACACGAGTTTAATACGCCGACATCGAAAATCTCTTTTATGCAGTTGTTGGTGAGATAACCCGATAACCCGATCTTGAGGTGAGTGCGGGAGTATTGCCATGACTTCATATAACGGATGCTTTTGAAGGTTGAGGTAGCGATTTCGAAGGTTTCTTGGTTATGTGTTGAAGGATGGATATAGTGGATGTAGGATTTGCTAGTTTTGGGTGAGATATTATGCTTCCTGTATCCCCAACACAGTTGCATAACCGAAAGTTTGGGAGTTTCATAGGTGGGAATTCAAGTAGCTCTTAGGATATCTTTCCGGCGGATGTATGATATGAAATTGGGGTTCGACGTCTAGTGGTCCGCCTATCCACGGTTGGTTTCTGATGGTCTCGTTGTGTCTTAAAGAGTCCTTGGCTATGCCGACTCGGGGACACCGTATGTCATGTGCCTTGCCTTGTACATGATGGTCTTTGTCTGATCGAGCCGTGTAGGCCCCACCACGAAAACTTGGACGAAATCTCTATCATATGTTTGTTCCGCTTATTACGCAAGCCAGTCCTTTGTTTTTGTTTTGAGTTGTGGTATTGAGTTGCTTCGATGTCAAATGTTGAATCCATACCTTCCCTAATTGGTGTTCTCATATTTCTATGTGAGTGTTAATCCTTCTTGATCATTGAGGTTGTCATGTTAATTCTTTTCCTACCGGCGTGCTTCTCTTCAAGTGGATCCGATCATTCTCCCCATCCGCAAGATCATTTCTAAGTTTTCTCAATGGTGTTTGTCTCATCCGTCCCAAGTTGCCTTTGTTTTCCTGCCCTCCCACCCTTTTTATTCAAGGACTCAGATTTCTTAATCATGTATCTTTTATTTGTGGGAAGTCTCTTCATTCTTTTCTTTCAATGTTCTTATCCGGCGATTTATCCATGAAGATGCTCAACAGCTTCAAGTTCATCATCCTTCATTGTTGTTTCTTCTCCGGTGGATCCAATTCAAGCTTTCGGTGTTCATCATATTCTTTTCCTCGTTTCTAATGCTTTCTCATGCCGATGCACCTCTTAATCATTCACTTCTTCCTATTAGGTTGTTACGGAGTCTTTGAAGATATCTCACAAGACTTGTGTTTCCATTCTCAATCCCTTCAAGATATTTCGAGGTTGTTATCTCATTCAAGCCATTTAATTCAACCGGTGCAATTTCTCTTTAAAATCATTTCCAACGGTGTTTTCTTTTGAGTGGGCCCTAACCCACAGGTCTTTTCCCAGGATCTTACCTGACTCTTCTAATTATTCCGGAGCTATCCCAAATTCTTTTCCAAGTTTGATGTAAGAATGAATTTTCATCAGTCACATGCCTTCTCCAAGATCTTTCAAATTATTTTTCATTGTTCGCTCAACAACCTTGTTTTTTTTTCATTCTCCCGGAGTTTCTCAACAATTAATGGTGGTTCTCATCTTCATTCTCAACATGTGAAGACCGAAGAAGGATTTCTCTTAAATCTTGCTCCATTCTCTTCAAGATTCATGGTTCTAGCTTCATGCCATCCTCATAATTGTTTTTGATTGTGACAATTCTTTCTTACCATCCGGAGTATTTCTTGAGTTGTTTCCATTTCTTTCTTCCGAAGGCCATCATGTCATAATTCTTTATTCTCAGCGTGTAGCTATCATTCTCCAAATCTTACCGGTGCATCGTTCAAGTTTACTCTAGTCAGCTCACATCTCTTTGTTCTCTTGTTTCTAAATTCTGTCAAGTATCTTCATTCATTTTCCAATTCTTCCCGGTGAATTGTGCCTTTGCTACTTTCATTTTCTATTCTTACGGTGGTTCGTTCAAGATTTCACTTCCTTCATAATCATATCAATTCATTCGTTGTTTCCAAATCCCACCGGTGATTCCATCAATACCTTCTCAAGTTTACACTATATCTCTCTTAAATCCTTTTTTTTCAATGGGAATAAGTAATATGCCAAATCCATTGCTTGTCATCAATTTAATCTGATGAAGGATAAGCATACAATAAATCTTATTCCTATTTCCTCAAGGTGATTCAATTCTTTTCTTTCGGAGATTGTTCATGATGAAGTAATTCTGGGTTCCTAGTGTTTCATTTTTTCTTTTCCGGAGTTCCAAGCTCTCTCAATTATCTCGTCGCGAAGCTCCTTCTAAATCATCGCAAGGCTTCACCTTGTGTTTTCCAACTTCCCTTTCTTTTTTATCATCCTTTTATTACCGGAGTTCTTCATGGAGGCTCTACATGGTGGTTCATCAAGGATTCTTTTCATTCTTCAATTGTTCTTCAAGATTTCTCTTAAAGTTAAGATCAGCCAAGCTATACTCAAAATTAAACATGGTGCTCAACACATGTTTTGTTTTGAGGCGTTCAAGTATTCTTCTTCTTGCATTTCGAAGTGCAATTCTTCTACCTTAGCTTTTGAGGTGGTATTATATCATTCTTGACAATTTCCATTCATGTTTCGTGATTCACATGTTGTCAAGAATGAGGTATTTTAAATCCATCAATATCTTCTTTGGAGTTATCTTGGTATAGATTTCACCTAAAGCCTTCCCTAAGGAATATTGCTATTTGTGGTGCTTATCAATGATCCAAGTTATATCTCTATCATCTTGGTGAAGCATTTTTCATCTCTTCATTGATCTCAAGCAAGCAATTGATTTTGATAGTGGCAGAATTTCACCTCAAGTTTTGAGATGTTTACATAAGCCCACAACAAGCTTGTGCTTCTCGTTGGTGATTTTCCAACAACTCCATTCGATTCTTCTTTGCAAGGATGCTTTCCAAGTTCACTTGTGGCAAAAGTTGTCATTTTATTATCCGTCCCTTTATCCCAACAGTCTAACTTCTATTCTTTCGTTACAGAGGCATTGTGATGTTCTGCTCTTCATCCATCACCTCGTTTGGTGAGGATCATGTTCTTCATGCTTATCCATTTAACCGGCGTGTCGTGCCCTCCATTCAAGTTCTTTTCATCTTATCAAGTTTTCCTTCTTCTTTCAGACGGAGTGCTGCCCAAATTATTTCAATCTTCTTCCTCTCCCATCTTGTGTTAACCGGAGTGGTTTCGAATTCTATCTTGTCCATTAAACTCTTGATTTGTGTCTTTGCAACCGTCAAGTTCTCGTAATGTTCCTTGTCCCTCTTTTCTAATGGATTGTTTGCAATCTCGTTCATCTCTGTTGTTACTCTTTCTTTTAAATTGCTCAACCTCTCAAGGTTCGTGGTTTCACTCGTTCGTCAAAGAAGCAACTTAGTTTACCTCTTATCTTCCTCTTCCTTTTCCCTCCGGTGCCATCCTAGATCTCGGGACGAGATCCTCTCGTAGTGGTGGAGTGTTGTAATGCCCCGGATGTAACTTTCCATATCCGTAACTCCAACTCTTGCCTTTTCCGGAGATGTGATATGTTATTTCCTTCGTGGTTGGGTTTTTGTCTTCGTTTTGCTTTTGTTCATGTCATGCATTCATCTTTGCATCTTTTGCATTGCATCATGTCATCATGCAATCCTTTTTAAAACTCAACTAAATAAATGGCATGGATCTTTGATCCATTTAAATCGAGGGAATTCACATGGTGATTCTCTTTAAAACATATCCTCTCAATATTTAGAGAGATATTATAAATATTCCATTTTGGGAATTCACCATAACACACTTGCAAAATCCCAATGCCTTTGTTATCACAACTCTTGACCTCTAACTGTGCCATATATCTTTTCGTCATTTTCCGGGGCTCCACCTAATTTCTCAACATTTTTGAACACTTCAAAAACCTAGTCCTAGTTCAAACCCATTTGAATTAAATTCAAATGAGTTTGAATTTAATTCTCCATTTTTCTTGGAACGAGCATATTTTTGTGAGTCCAGGAAAATTATCCTCATGCCCAAATTCTTCCTCTAACCTTTCTCTTCTCTCTTTTCCTTTCTCTTATTTCTCTGTATTGTTTTTTTTCTTTAGAGAGAGAGAGAACCCGACCTTGCAACCTGCAGCCAGGCCGGCCCATCCATTCTCCCCAGCCCACCTAAATCTTCTAACCCTAGCCCGACTCCCTCCTCTCTATCTCTCCCCCCTGTCGCGGCCTCCAGTTCGATCTCCCGATCCCATCTCTTCTTCTCACCCTCTCCCTCTCATCCTCCCACGCACGCAGAGGGGCAGCGCCCCACGCCCGATCCCCTCGACCGCTACTCCTGGCCCGGCCATGGCGATGCGCCAGCAACCACAGAGGCTGCTGCTCCGCGCCATCTTCGCTCCTCGTTCCTCTGCCCGTGCGCCGGCGTCGCCTCCAGCAGCTCCTCCCCGTCGTCTTCCCCGAGCAGGAGCTCATGCCCGAGCTCCTCAGCCACTAGCAGTTCCGCGGCGTCGCGCCTCCTTGCCGTACCCGTCCTCAAGTCCGGCCGTGGTCGTCGCCCCTGCATCCTCTGCCTCGAGGAGGAGTACGACCGCACGGCCGCGCACGTTGACCTCCACGGCGTCGCCTCCCCAAGCTCCGCCCCGCAGGATCCATGTCGTCGCCCCCGTCTCGAGCCCCGCCGACGTCCAGCCTCCCCGTGCTCGACCATGACCTCTTCTGCTTCGTCTTCTCGCCGGAGCCGCGTCAAGCGCCGTCCTCTGCCTCGCCAGCACCTCCTCCCGTCCCCAACATCCGTCATTGCCCCGCACCTCTCCCCGTGTCCAAGACGTGTTGTTGCCGCTGCTGCACCTCCGGCCTCCTGTCTTGCTTCTTTTGGTCCAGCAAGATCGTCGCCAAGAACCGTACGTGGACGCATCGTCTCCAGGATTTTCGCCAAGTACCTCTACGTGTGAATTCACCAAGTACCCCTTCGGATGCGCCAAGTTCGACTACATGGTCCGCCAAGTACCTCTACCGACGACCCCGGACATCTACTAAACGAATGTGTACAACTACCGTCGCCGTGTACAACGACTTCCACTACGCCGTGTACGACTACTTCCCACGACGGCCCGTGAACGACTACTTCCTCTCTGAAACTTCGAACCGCTCAAAACGCGCTTCAAGGTATACGCGGAGCGACCGCCCGCGACCGAATGCATGTGTTGTATGAGATGCACCGTTTGCACCGTGTTCGAATTGTCACTCGTTTTTCCATGCCACTAACCCGTGGGAACGCGGTAGTCGGGAGCACCCCACCATCTCTAGCATGTTGCGCACATCCGCACGCCTCCTTTTCACCGGTGTCTCCATGAGTTACCGGGACCGGAATGTTGCCGTGGCACAATTTCCGTTTCACCGCCGTGGCACCTTTTTCCTTCCGCCATGGCGACAAATGCTTCATAACATGCGCATGTGAACATTTTCATAAATTTGCTTAAAACTTGCATTGTCATCCGCATCATGATAATAACAATTTAAATGCTAAAAAATTGTTGTTGCATTAAATTGCTAAATAACATGGGGATTTTCCGGAAGTGTTGTTTGTTGTTCCGGCCTCATTTAAACTTGCCTAAATAGCTAGTTTAATTATGCTTCACCTCTTGCCATGTTTAACAACATTTAATATTGTTTGGTAGCTTAACCGAGATTAAACTAAATATGTCAATGTGGTGTTTTGTCAATATGCAACTCGTTGCATATTGAGCTCCATTTAACTTGTAGTATTGTTTGTTGCACTTTTCCATGCCATGCCTCATTAAACCGGACATGCATCATACTTGTTTGTGCATCATGCCATGTTTATGCTTGTGCATTTACCATGTTGTTTGTTTCTTTCCAGGTTGCTTCTCTCGTTAGCTTCGGTTTCGTTCTGGAGTTGTAAGGATTCGTTCGACTTCTCCCGTTCGTCTTCTTCATGGACTCGTTCTTCTTCCTTGCGGGATTTCAGGCAAGATGACCGCTACCTTGGATCTCACTACTATCATTGCTATGCTAGTTGTTTCGTTCTATCGCTATGCTGCGCTTCCTATCACTTGTTCTTCAAGCCTCCCAAATTGCCATGAACCTCTAACCTTTGACACCCTTCCTAGCAAACCATTGATTGGCTATGTTACCGCTTTGCTCAGCCCCTCTTATAGCGTTGCTAGCTGCAGGTGAAGTTGAAGATTGCTCCATGGTGGACAGGGTTATGTTGGGATATCACAATATCTCTTATATTATTAATGCATCTATATGGTAAAGGGTGGAAGGCTCGGCCTTATGCCTGGTGTTTTGTTCCACTCTTGCCGCCCTAGTTTCCGTCATATCGGTGTTATGTTCCCGGATTTTGCGTTCCTAACGCGGTCGGGTGATTTATGGGACCCCCTGACAGTTCGCTTTGAATAAAACTCCTCCATCAAGGCCCAACATTGGTTTTACCATTTGCCTCACCACCACCTACTTTTCCCTTGGGAGTCGCTCTCTCGAGGGTCATCTTTATTAGCCCCGGGCCAATGCTTGTCTAAGTGTTGGTCCAAACTAGAACCACTTGCGGCGCCACCTCGGGAAACTCAAGGTGCTGGTTCTAGTTATGCGTAGTGCTCATCCGGTCGTGGCTCGAGGCGAGATCTGTGCGGCTACTATCGGGATGTCGGCGCGCCGGAGGTCTTCTGGTCTTGTTTTACCATTGTTGAAATGTCTTGTAAACCGGGATTTGAGGCGATCGGGTCTTCTGGGAGAAGGTCTATTCTTCGTTGATCGCGAGAGCTTGTCATGGGCTAAGTTGGGACACCCTGCGGGTATAAACTTTCGAGAGCCGTGCCGCGGTTATGTGGCATATGGGAATTTGTTAATGTCGGTTGTAGATAACTTGACACGGATCCGAATTAAAATGCATCAACGCGTGTGTAGCCGTGATGGTCTCTTCTCGCGGAGTCCGGAAGTGAACACGGTTTACGGGTTATGTTTGGCGTAAGTAGGTGTTCAGGATCACCTCTTGATCATTGCTAGCTTCACGACCGTTCCTTTGTTTCTCTTCTCGCTTTCATTTGCGTATGTTAGCCACCATATCATGCTTAGCGGCTGCTGCAACCTCACCACTTTACCCCTTCCTTACCCATTAAGCTTTGCTAGTCTTGATACCCATGGTAATGGGATTCTTTGAGTCCTCGTGGCTCACAGATACTTCAAAAACAGTTTGCGGTGCCGATGAAATCGGCGGTGGCGCAACCAAGCTCAAGGAGGAGCTCGATGAAGATCTTGCCCTTTGTGTTGTTTCGTTCTAGTTGATCGATAGTGGAGCCCAGTTGGGGTCGATCGGGGACCTTTTGCATGATTGGGGTCTTCTTTTATTTTGGTTCCGTAGTCGGACCTTGAGTGTATCTGTATGATGTAATGCTCTACTCATGTAATTGTGTGAAGTGGCGATTGTAAGCCAACTATGTATCTCTTTCCCGTATGTATTACATGGGTTGTCTGAAGATTACCTCACTTGCGACATTGCTTTCAATGCGGTTATGCCTCTAAGTCGTGCTTCGACACGTGGGAGATATAGCCGCATCGAGGGCGTTACACTCGAGCCCTTGATCCAGTAGAGTGTCGACGAATTAGATGAGTTCTGTCAGCATGACGGCGTGGTGATGGTGATGGTGATGTGATCTGCGCAGTGCTTCGCCTAAGCACCACGAAAATATGACCGGATGCGTAAACTGTGGAGGGGGGCACCGCACACGGCTAGGAACAATTGATGTGTGCTACATCTTGAGCTTATGCTGGTTTTTCCCTTGAAGAAGAAAGGGTGATGCAGCAAAGTAGAGTAAGTATTTCCCTCAGTTTGAGAACCAAGGTATCAATCCAGTAGGAGACAACGCACAAGTCACCGAGTACCTGCACAAACAATCAACAACTTGCACCCAACGCGATAAAGGGGTTGTCAATCCCTTCACGGTTACTTGCAAAAGTGAGATCTGATAGAGATAGATAAACAGTAAAGTAAATATTTTTGGTATTTTTGGTTTATAGATCAAAAAGTAAAAGATTTCAAAATAGTAGATCGGAAACTAGTATGATGTAAAATAGACCCCGGGGCCATAGGTTTCACTAGTGGCTTCTCTCAAGATAGCAAATATTCTAGTGGGTGAACAAATTACTGTCAAGCAATTGATAGAAGAGCGCATAAATATGACGACATCTAAGGCAATGATCATGAATATAGGCATCACGTCCGTGTGAAGTAGACTGAAATGATTCTGCACCTACTACTATTACTCCACACATCGACTGCTATCCAGCATGCATCTAGAGTATTAAGTTCATGAAGAACGGAGTAATGCATTAAGTAAGATGACATGATGTAGAGGAATTACCTCATGCAATATGATGAAAACCCCATCTTTTTATCCTCGATGGCAACAATACAATATGTGCCTTGTTGCCCCTAATGTCACTGGGAAAGGACACCGCAAGATTGAACCCAAAGCTAAGCACTTGTCCCATTGCAAGAAAAACCAATCTAGTAGGCCAAACTAAACCGATAATTCGAAGAGACTTGCAAAGATATCAAATCATGCATATAAGAATTCAGAGAAGACTCAAATAATATTCATAGATAATGTGATCATAAATCCACAATTCATCGGATTTCGGCAAACACACCACAAAAGAATATTACATCGAATAGATCTCCAAGAACATCGAGGATAACATGGTATTGAGAATCAAAGAGAGAGAAGAAGCCATCTAGCTACTATCTATGGACTCGTATGTCTGTGGTAAACTACTCACGCTTCATTGGAAGGGTAATGGTGTTGATGTAGAAGCCCTCCGTCGGTGTCAAAACCGGCGGATCTCGGGTAGGGGGTCCCGAACTGTGCGTCTAGGCGGATGGTAACAGGAGACAAGGGACACGATGGTTTTACCTAGGTTCGGGCCCTCTCGATGGAGGTAAAACCCTACTCCTGCTTGATTGATATTGATGATATGGGCAGTACAAGAGTGGATCTACCACGAGATCACGGAGGCTAAACCCGAGAAGCTAGCCTATGGTATGATTGTTGTAATGGTTGCTGTGTCCTACGGACTAAAGCCTTCGGTTTGTATAGACAGGAGAGGGCTAGGGTTACACAAAGTCGGTTACAATGGTAGGAGATCTACATATCCGTATCGCCAAGCTTGCCTTCCACGCCAAGGAAAGTCCCATCGGACATGGGGCGGAGTCTTCAATCTTGTATCTTCGTAGTCTTGGAGTCCGCGGACGATAATAGTCGGCTGTCCGGACACCCCTAGTCGAGACTCCTCGGTAGCCCCAAACCAGGCTTCAATGGCGATAAGTCCGGCGTATATAGTCTTGGCGTTGCAAGGCGGGTTCTCCTCCAAATTCCATGTGTTTGCGAGCGATTGTCGGCTTCCTTATCAATGTTGCGATTCTTGGCTTCCACGCCTAATAATGGCCATCTTCCACGCGTCCCACGAATGCGAAAAGCGAGGGTATCTTTTATGTTTTACCCCTAGCTGTGCAAATAATCGCCTATAAGAGGCAGAATCCAGATCCAAATCACACCATCTTCCTTCGCGAGTACTCATCGGGCGCTTCGACCAGAATCCATCCTATCATGGACCGTCGACGCGGCTCCTCTTCTCGCGCTCCCAGCCCTCCGCCAGGAGATTGGAGGAGATGTTCTGTCCTGCACAACGAGCTAGTGATGCTCCAAGCAAAGGGATATCTCCCTCCGGCCTTCATGGTCCTGGTTCGAGCCGGGTTGGCCACCTACCAAGGTGGGAAGCAAGCGGAGGCTACCCCAAGTCCCAACAAAGGGGGCGGGTATGCCGTCCCCTATCGATAAGGGGCTCGGGTTTCCTATACATCCGTTCCTCCGCGGGCTCACGGAGATCTCGGACTCAGCTCCATCACCTTACGCCCGCCTCTATCCTGCATATCGCGGGTTACGTAGCTCTTTGCGAGCTATTCCTGGGCGTTGAACCCCATTTTGCACTGTGGAAGAGGTTGTTCTGCCTTGTAACCCGCTCTCATGAGGGGTCCATATATCAAGTGGGCGGCGCCGAAATATGGCGCATTGCCGGGACCGGATATCCATCCGGAACCCCTAAGAAGGCGTCCGAAGACTGGCCTTCGGAATGGTTTTACATAGAAGATGCTCCGCTGCCGGACCCTGTTCGGATCGGCCTCCCGGAGTTTAGTAATGCTCCTCTGAAGAAACGCCTTAGTTGGCGTCCGTGGAGCCCCCAACTGGAGGAAGACAAGAGCGTCCATTATTTGATGGGCCGGATAAGATTATTGGCCCATTCCGGGTTGACCATAATTGGAGTCATGGCAACATGCATTACGCTGGGGTGCAGCCACTGCAATCTGAGGCCACCCATGTGGGATTTCAGCGGGGAGGGCGATGCCACCCGTCATGGCATAAGGACGGATTGGCCGAGGATCGGCAAAGATCTGTCCGGCTGTACAAGGGGGAGAAGGAGGACTTTCTCCGGATGAACCCGTTGAATGGGTTCTCCATGAATAACCCTCGGCTTTCAAAGTTTAAATTTCTTATATCATGTTTTCAACGCAGGAGCTGCGTCGGGTTGTGGAGGACATGCTAAGTCCAGCTCCGCAACCCGAGGATCCAGAGAGATCCCAGGATCCGGCCTCCGAAGAGGATCCGGATATAAAGGTGGAGCTAATCGACGGGGTGTTCTACCAGCTCAGCATGGATAATGCTTTAGTCGCCATTACGCCTGACTACCCCGGACTATATCCGGCTTCCCTGGTGATTGTGACCGAAGTCCCGACACCATTATCTCTTCCTTGCTCATTTCTGACCTTCGCATACGATGGTGTTTTGCAGGAAGCGCCTTCAAAGGCGGGAAGCTGAGCCTCTGCGGCGGTGACCAACAAAGGCCGATCCGGACCGATGAGGCGGAAGAGGAGTGCGCGCGGACTGAAACGTCGCCGCAAAGGTATAGCTCACACTTAATTATTTGGAGCAACGTTCCTAGGAAGCGTTTGAGTGCTCATGACTTTTGTAGGAGAAAAAGCGCCCGCCGGACTGCGGGCGTAGAGGTTGCCAATCCAACCTCTACCAGCTAGGCTCCAGCACCTGGTCTGGAGGGGAGGCGAGTGCAAGGCACGAGCCGGACACTCCTCAACGGAGGATGCCTTGCGTGACTGTCCGCCACCAAGTCGAGGTGGAGGCGCCATGGACCACAGGCGCCGCGGATAGTATTCGTGGCGTGCTTCTCCCCGAGGTGTTGAATGCCTTTAGCGGGGGGGCGCACCTCCGTCTTGACTCAAGATGGTTTTACTAGAGCCACGGAGCGGTATGTAAAAGACATACGGGTAAGAGAATTTAATAGTTGTATATGCGGTGGCCCCGAGACTTCAAGTAGTTATATTAACTGATTTAAGGATCATTTGAAGCCTTGGTCTTACGGAGAAGAATACCCAACTGTCTCGGGAGCTGCAAGAGTGCAAGGCCCAGCGGAGGCCGCACTTGCTGCCTTGAGGAGAAACACAGAGACCCCTCTGGTAACACATTATTTTAAAAAGATAAGTGGTGTCGGCGTGCGTGCAAGTATAATAATGTCGTTGCGGTCTTTGCGGACAAGATCTGGATAGGCAAGAACTACTGCGCGCCGGTGAAGGCGGAGAGAGGTCTTGAATAGGGTGCGGCGAGAAAGGAACAAGCTCTAGGATGCCCCGCCCAGCTCGGAGAAGAGCTGAAAGGTGTTCGGGCGAGCTGTCGGCTCCGATTAAGGAGGCGGCGGCTTCGTCGCGGCATCTATAGTAAGTGCTTGGCGGACTCCTTTGAAAAGAAGAGTTCGGCGAGGAAGTCAATTGACAAAATATGTCTTGTAGGTATACTCACAGTGCGCCTGCGGAGAGATGCTGTATCAGCGGGTGATCAACTTCCCAAGCTATTGCAGTTGCTCGAGCGAGTTCGGCGGGCAATGGCGGCGTCGTCCGAGATTTATGGCAGTCCTCTCCCTACCCGAGGGCCTTGGGGAGCTTGAGAAGCTTCAGGGAGTCTTGGCAGCGCTTCCGTTTATGGAAGATTTCGCCTACCGCCAAGGTGCCGGGGAGGCTTGGGCCATGGTGAAGGCAGCGGTACAAGAAGGCGGATCCCAACCACATGGCGAGGTCGAACTGTGGGGCCCGATGGGAAGGAGATCCTGTGAGTTTAGTATCTGACCAAGTAGAGTTGGCTGCTAAATTTTCCCAACAGGACTGTAAATTAGACAGCACTGTTAGGCGGGATTGAGGAGGAATCTGATCGATGGATTTGACAATGTATTTTAAAATGACATGTGAAATGCCTTCTAGCGGATTGTAGATCATTTGTCTTTGCCGACCTTTTAAGCTTCAACCTCGGGACCCTAGAGTCGGGTGTGTCGAATACCTTCTTGGTTAAGAAACAACGGGGTATGCATGGAGACCCGGCGTAGGGGTCATTAGTGCTTTATCGGACAAGTGCCCAACTAGTTATGTTATATTACATGGTTAGTAAGAAACATCTTCGGGGAGAATAGTTAGTTAAGGGTTCCTTTCACAGGAGGCATGCCCTAAAGTGCATGTCGAACTGCGAAAAAGAGAAAAAACATCTGGGGCAGATAAATAAGTAGGTAAAAATCATCTTTCAAGTCACCGACTGAATATTCCCTTAAACGCTAGCTTTCGACTTCACCCGAGTTTGAGGTACACATCCGGTGACCCGGCGGTAACAATCGTGAGAGGTGCTCCTTTACCTCCTAGCGAACAATCGGGAGCGTAGGGGTAAGCGTAGGAGCGAGCAACCCAACTTGGCCAAAACTTAAGTCATATTGATGCATATAATGGTGAATAAAAGGTACATGTGGAAGCTTGACACATGTCTTTGGGCATAAAGCCCTTATAATTAAGCTTACGTAAAAAAGCCCCGAGTATAATGAGTGCAGATGGCACATCAAGTGAGTCACGAACAATGCATAAGTAGGCCTTTAAGGGCTTTTTAGAAAAAGGGTTGAGAGAAGAAAGAGAAACAAAAACAGCTGCAATGTAAAAGTTTGGGCGGGGACGAACTCTTAGTCGGCGCTAGGCATAGAATCTTGAGGCGGGCTGCGTTTCCATGGGTTCGGCTCGAGCGGTTGTCAAACGCATTTAAGTAGGCAGTGCGCTCCGTCGGTCGAGGACTTGATTGATGATGAAAGGGCCCTCCCATTTGGGCTTGAGTTTGTCCTTTTTCTTGTCCGTGAGCGTAGAACTAGTTCACCAATGTTGTAAGTCTTGGCCCGTACTTCTGCGCTTTGATATCTTGAGCCTGCTGGCGATAGAATGTGGAGCGAGCCTTGGCGATGTCGCGTTCTTCCTCCAATGCGTCCAAGCTGTCCTGCCGATCCAGCTCGGCTTCTCTTTCTTCGTACATGCGCTTTTCGAGGTGAGTCATGAATGATGTCCGAGGCGAAGCGCCTCTGCGCCGTATACCATAAAGAATGGTGTGAATCCGGTAATGCGGTTGGGCATTGTCGACCCCAAAGTCTGAGTCTAGCTCCTCTACCCGGTCGTGTCGATTTACGTAAGTGACCGCACTAGTGCGGGTTTGATGCCGCTCATTATTAGACCGTTCGCTCGTTCCACTTGACCGTTGGTTTGAGGATGATAGGCGAGCGTGTCGAGCTTAATGCCCATATTTTTGCACCATGATTTAACCTCGTCGGCCGTGAAGTTCGTGCCGTTATCGGTGATGATCTTTGTGGGGACACCATAGCGGTGTACTACCGGAGATAAAGTCTATCACTGGTCGGACTCTGCCGTTTTGGTGGCTTGGCCTCTATCCATTTGGTGAATTTATCCACCATGGCCAATAGGTACCTTTTCTTGTGGGTTCCCCCTTTAAGGGGTCCAACCATGTCAAGCCCAGGACATGACGGCGGGTAATGGGTATAGTTTTGAGGCGGTGGGTGGCATATGGCTCGATTAGCAAAGAGGCGACAACCGGCGCATCTTTGGACTAAATCGAGCATCTGCCGGGTCGTCGGCCAATAAAATCCTGTCGGAATGCCTTTCCTACAAGGGCCCGAGCTGCTGTGTGGTGTCCGCCTAGTCCGGCATGAATTTCAGCGAAGGTTTCGCCCTTCCTCTTGAGTACACCTTTGAAGGACTCGGTTGTGCTTTTCTTATAGAGTTCTCCCTCATGGACCTTGTAGGCTTTAGATCGCGGACTATCAAATGGGCCTCATTTTGGTCTTGGGAAGTTCCTGCCTAAGCAAGTAGGCTAGGAATGGCTCTCATCCGCAGGCGATTACTGCCATTATGTCGTGGCTTTGAAGGTGTTATTTCATCGGCTGAATCGTCGGTTATGTCAGTTGCTCGTGCCGGTTGGTGTGGCTGCTTCGGTTTGGTATTTCGGACTCCTCTTCCCATAATGCGGATGGCTTAAACCGCCGTTCGAGAAGATGTTTGGAGGGACAGCGTCACGTTTTTGCGCCCGATCGTGCCAATCGTCTGCCGCTTGGTTATTATCACAGCTCGTGGTGGAATTCAAGTCCGTCAAACCGGTGACATTTTTAGGACAGCGTTACGATATGCTGCCATTTTGGATCCTTGGCATCAAAGTCTCCATTTACTTGGGATATTGCAAGGTTTGAATCCCCGCGCACCTCTAGGCGTTGAATGCCCATGGAGATTGCCATCCGGAGGCCATGTGTCGGTGTCAAAACCGGCGGATCTCGGGTAGGGGTCCCGAACTGTGCGTCTAGGCGGATGGTAACGAGGCGAGGACACAATGTTTTTACCCAGTTCGAGCCCTCTCGATGGAGGTAATACTCTCGTCTGCTCGATTAATATTGATGATATGGGTAGTACAAGAGTAGATCTACCACGAGATCAAGGAGGCTAAACCCTAGAAGCTAGCCTATGGTATGATTGTTGAGATGTAACGTTGTGTCCTCGAACTAAAGCCCTCCGGTTTATATAGACACGGAGAGGCTAGGGTTACAGAGTCGGTTACAATGGTAGGAGATCTTCATATCCGTATTGCCAAGCTTGCCTTCCACGCCAAGGAAAGTACCTTGGGACACGAGCGAGTCTTCAATTTTCTATCTTCGTGATGCAGGAGTCCGGCGGATATTGATAGTCGGCTGTCCGGACACCCCTAGTCGAGGACTCCTCGGTAGCCTGAACCGGTCTTCAATGGCGATAAGTCCGGCGTGCATAATGTTCGGCATTGCAAGGCGGGTTCCTCCCTTGAATAATCCGGAGAAAACAATGAACACGGGATAGTGTCGGCTCGCAAAATAATTTCCACATTCCAAGCGTAGAGAATAAAACATATACACCGATCCAATCTGGCGGCGTATTATGCGGCATGACATCACACCGACACCAAGCCCTTGTTTGAATTCTTGTACCACTTGACACGTTTAGCGGCGGTTTCAGCAACGCGTCTGTCAGCGAGATCGTGTTCCCCTTTTCGGGATTCTCATCAATACGTGCGTGGGTAACCCAACGCGCCATTGATGGTGGCGCTTGGGAGATAGCGAGTTTTACCGGGCGGTGAGGGGCGCATAGTTTTGTCGCCCATATATAAGGGATAAGTTTACCTTCTCACCTCGCCTTCTTCCTCCTTGCTCATCCATCCTGCGAACCCAAGCTCCAACGCCTAAGCTTCGCACATTCCGCCTCGACCCTTCTCCGATTATGTCCGGAGGGAGGCAAATGGATAGCCTCCACCGCCAGGAGGAGGACATCACCAAGCTTCTGCGACGCGGATACCTTTCGAGACATCGCGCATCGGCTGCCCGACGCGGGGCAGCTTCGTTCCTGAGGACCTCATGAAAGGTTGTTTTCCTTCCCCACTTCCTCCATGGATGGGCTTTCCGCTCCATCCATTCGTCAGGGATCATGTTTTACTCGGCCTAGATTTCCACGATCTGGCGCGAATTTCGTCCTCAACATCTCGGCGTTTATCGTGGGTGTGCGAAACCTTTCTCGCATCGGCCCCACTTGACTGTGGCTCAAGACCTTCAACGTCAAGCGAAGGTTGTGAAGGGGCATAAGCGGAATCTTGAGGCGCCATGTTGGGCAAGTTACCGCGTCCCTTGGCTAGAAGGACCTTTGTGGACTCCGTCAAGGGTGGCAATCGGGGTGGTTCTATATCACCGTGCAGCGCAAGCCTACATGGTGGCGGCCCAATTTAGATCTGGAATCCCTCGCAGCTCACCTCACGGAAGAGAAGGGCTTGCGGTAGGGTGATCCGTGGAGATGGCGGGACTTGAGCCTGCATCAAGAAGTTGGTGAGCAATGGGCTCCGGCTCGTCGGCGTGGTCCAGTCATGCTCCTCCGTGGATTCTCCCATGCCAAGAAAGGGCATTTAATGCGTGGGAGTTTAATCCGGAACAGCACAGGGCGTTGGCGGGCTCTTGATACAGCGTATGAAGGTGCACAGAGGGTGCTGTTCAAAATGCTGATGCGCCGCATCCATGACCGAAGACCATGATTCAGCTTGCGATCTCCGACTCATGGGGTAAGTGATTCGACCCCATTACGGGACACTTGTAGTAATTAGATTGACTCTAGCGAGGTTTTTAATCTGCCTCTTCCTTTGCGAGGAATGGATGGAGAAGGCCGAGCTGCTTATCGGCCGGCTCCCATGCGGAAGAACCGATGGATGCCCATTTAGCAAGGCTGCTGGTTCCGGCACCGTCGTGGTCTTGGGAGAAGAAGGCCAAGAAGGTGGCGCGGGGACTCGAAAGAGTTCCGCAATCAACGTCGGCGGCGACAGCGAGGACTCCTCCCGAAGGCGGCGAGGAGGAGGAGGAGTACTCTCCGGAGGAGGAGAGAAGAGAGGAAGGCCTCCCCAATCGGGCGGCGAAGGGTCAGAGGAGAACTACCCCGGACAGTTCGCCAATATCAATGTTGGCGAGGAAGAGTAACCTCAAGGGCGGCGTCCGGCAAGATCGTAAATATCCGGATCATTCATATGCCGTATATTGTATGTCACGCGTGTCCTTCTAATGCCGCATTGTTCCTTTAGTCCGGCGGTGGCGACTTTCCCGACTTCGATGGCGGGTTATTTGGCGCCGTCGGATGTAAATTCCATCTCATTGCCTCTACCCGCCGAGGGCGGCGAGGCGGAATCCCGAGAGGACCCGCCGGGAGGAGGCTCGGGCGCCGTCGAGCAGCCCCGGACTTTGTGCGGACTCTACTCTGGAACCCGTGGCGGTTCGAGTCCGCAACAACCCCCCTCGACGAGAGGGCAGGACCATAACGCCGGCAGCCTCCGTCCAGCCGGAGGCACGGACAACTTCTCTGGAGGCACTCAAAGCGCCTCCATCGAGGAAGAACACCGCACTCTCATGAGTGCGGTGATTGAAAGGTCCGGCTTCGCCAAGGCGGGCTGGCCAGCTGCAACAACCTTCTAACAGGCTTTGAGGTAAGAAAGTTAAAATTAAGCAATATAATACCGCATAGGCGGTAGCCCCGATGCTTAGTCGGTGTTTAGAAAGAAAAGCGGATGAGGATCTTACAAGATATCTGTGAGGTTGTTAAAAAATATGTCGATATGGGTTTGCAGGCTGCTTGTTGTTGACCTCTGCCGCATTAACAGCTGGAGGTCGAGGCGTGAAGAAAGATCTTGAGAGGTCGGAGCAAGAGCTCGGCCATGCCAAGAGGCAGCTCAAGGAAAAAGAAGGTGAACAACACCACTTTAAATAGGTACCTTCTGAGAAAAGGGTTTGGTTGCAAACAAGATTAACAAGGATAATATATTTAATCAGGGGCCACTAACGAGGTGGTAGCCCTAAAGGATGCTGAGTCCGTGGCGAGCATAATCTTGACCTGAGAATGGTGGCGAGAAAAGCAAGCGGCTGGTGGCGGAAGTTCGGCAAAAGCTCGGGCTCTCATGGAAAAACATGAGAGTTTGGGCGTGACTCAAGTTGAGAGTCAGAGCTTGCCTCGTCTCGAAAGTTCAAATCCGCCAAGGCCGAGGCCCGGAGGGCCCATGAGGAAATAGAGGACATGAAGAAGATAGCGGCGGGTAAGGCGTTTTCATGCGAGCGAGGCATGTTAATGTAAATTACGGATACTTACCCGAATCGGAGCTCTCTAGGGGCATTTGCGGATCTGTCGCGTAGTCGTCGATGCCGCTGCATTCTATCGTGGCGAGGAGGGGCTCGGCGGAGAAGGTCTTACGGTCTCGATCTGCTGAGGCAGGCCATCCGGTGCCCCCAAGCGACCCGGTGAAGTAGCTGGTCGAACTCCTAAGGTGCCGAGGAGGCCATGAAGGGCCTCACCGGTCCGGTGTGGCACTGGGCAAGCCATGCTGGCAGCTACTTTGGCCTAGTCGGCGGCTAGTGGATGCATGCCCAGGGCTGGATGTGATCAAGCGCTCACTTTGCATTGAAGGCGCTCGTCGCGCCCTTGCCGCATAAAGGTGCAATGGGGCAAGCTGGATGCGGAGCTTCCCGCGGATCCGCCGCCACCGGGCAAGGAGCATCGCACGCCGGGCGATATTATAAGGTTGTCTGAAGGAGCCCGCGATATTGCGGATGAATGCCCCTTAATGTAATCCTTGAGTGCACTTGCTGTATTTTTTATCTGTCGCTGAAATTTCGTTTATATGCACCATGAGCAACGCTTTGTTGAATTTAAATATTACCTTACATGCGGCCGTTTGTTAAATCGAGAGATGGCAAGTCGTTGGCTTCACCCCCAAGCCCGCAGTCTTTGGGGTGTTGGTGATAAACTTGAGCACTCTTGTTCCCATCTTTGGGTCCATCTAGGAGGCGCTCAACCACGGCGAACAAAGCGACCGGACTTATAATGCTTGAACACTCTCACTTAGCCATAGAATTCTATAATTTTAAATTTGGTGAAGCCCTGGTATTCGGAAGACCGAACCGGGCGCTATCCACGCCTCGTCGGACATCATCCGAACTTCGCTCGAGCGGCATGAGTCTTTAGGGACCGAAAAGACCTCTCGAACAGCGACGGACTCTCGCCTTATCATGCCGGTCAGTTTTAGCTTTCTCCACTAAAGGCGTTAACCGGCTCAGCAAGGCGCAATCGCGATGGTTCTCCTAGTGCTACCTTAGCCGCCGGAGCGGGCGTAAGGTACCAAAACATAGGGCAGCAAACCCAACTATTGACCCAAGACATGATTGGAGCTGATTCATATAATGCTATAAGTTGGGTGCCGCACTTGTGAAAGTGTTCGGACTTAATCACACCATAATATGGGGAGCGAAGCCCCTAGTGTATTCGGCCGTACCAAAGTATCTGGTGCAATATGTCATGTAGTGAACATTTGTAAAGGATAGCATAATTGCCATGAAAAGGTAATGAACTTGCAAAAGGAAGTGCTGCGTTATTTATGAAAGAAGATCGCTAATAAAGCGGATTGATACAAATAGTCGGTAAGCAAGGTGTTTGGACTAAATTAACATGTCCCCTCCGGGGATAAGCTGCAGACTTGGTGTATGTAATTGAATTGAATGCTAAATGCTTGGAGACCACACGAGTGTTCGTCGCAGCCTTCTTTAATCACATTGTTGTATCGTGAATTGGCAAGTTAAGCGTCGGACGAGGCTTACGGTTAATGGAGTCTGTGTATGCAAAAGAAGAAAAGATAAAAAACAAAGCCAAGGGGCGTCGCATGAGCCCCTTGTGTGGTCGAGCCACACTCTTTGGTCCTCGTGATTAAGCCCTCCCTGCGCCCATGGTATCTCCAAAGCGTAATGATGTCTGTGGTGTTATTCTAGTGATCATCTTGTTGGCGGGGTTGGGGCCGCATTACTCTGGCGATGCTCGATCGCGCCGGTGGTCTTGGTTGTTGTTGCTCGGGCGGCGTTTTAATGTGTCGGCTTTTAATTATCGGACTAGAAATTGCCGTGAAGGCTGCTCTGTGCGCCTGCTGCGAGACGCCGTATGTTCCTCCGTTCGGAGGGCGTTCCGTATTCCCATTGACCGTAATGACTCCACGAGGGCGAGCATCTTGAGCTTTAGGTATGCATAATGCGGCACGCGTTGAATTTTCGCGAGCGCGATTCGTCCGAAAGCGAGCATGATAGCCGCTGCGGGCAGGACTATATCAAAGATTAATTCTTCGCCGGAGATTATCCGGGATCGAAGACCACTTCGGTGTGTGAGCACTGTCAGTTGGCTTCCACTCTGGGATGACACCTTTAAAGGTTGTCTTAGTAGGTTTGATCCTAGATGGGTCTATGCCCATTTTGCGCCTTTGTGTCGATAAAGCGAGTTCGAGCTCTTGCCGCCGTCCATCGGGACTCTGTGAGTGAAATCCATCCACGATTGGGTCTAGGACCAATGCGGCGAATCCGCCATGGCGTATGCTAGTCGGATGGTCTCGTCGATCAAAAGTGATCGGACGGGAGGACCATGGATTGAACTTGGGCGGCGGCTCCATCGCATAGGCGTCCGTGGTCGCGCTTCCTCTCCCTCTTGGGTATATGGGTCGCGTAAATCATATTCACCATCCGCGCTTGCGAGGAAACCCTACATCCTTTGTTGTTGGCGGCGGGTCTCTTCCTCGTCGTCGCTATTTAGCCTTGTCATTGTGTTGACAATTAACGCAGCCTTCCTGAACACCCAACAATCTCTATTGGTGTGATTAGCTGGCTTTTCGGGGTGCCATGTATCGGCATGGCGGTCGAGTATTTTGTCCAGATTGGATGGGCGGAGTTGTTCTTTTAAATGGCTTCTTCCATTGACGGGTTTGGTGCCTCGAATCGGGCATTGGCTGCCGTATCCTCTTTGTCGTTGCCGTTAATGCGGCGTTTGTTTTGATTAAATGCGTGACCTGCCGTGATTGTCCTTGGTGTCCGGACTGCGAATTTTGTGGAGATTATTGTTGCGGGCTAGCCAGCTATCCTCTCTAGCATAAGCGGGTCATTAACGATGTGAGGGCTGCCATGGATTTGGCTTCTCCTGCCCCAAGTGCGGGCTTGCCATTAAATCCGGATTTTGTGTTTGAAGGCTGCAAGGGCCTCCGCATCCAGACGGTCGGCGATTTGATTTTTCTTCGTCAAGAACCGTGTCGAAGCTGTACGGCGATTAAATCTGCAGCTGCTGAATAATGTGGCTTAGGTCATCGGCGTCGGTGGTCGCGCGTATGTACCTTGGAAGTTATCAAGGAGCAGCGGCCTCGGGTCTTCCCAACACCAATCGACTCTGCGGGCGGCTGTTAAGCCAATGCCGAGCTGGTCCTTTAAGCAGTGGGAGATATTTGATGGCGTGCGAGATCGTCGCGCGGGCCATATGGATGTGGAGAAGATAATCTTGATCCACACGCGAGGTCTGTTGTACCATCGTAAGATTCGATGTTCTGGGTTTGAACCCTTGGGGATCGATGATACATTACTTCATCGATGAAGCATAGCGGTGTCTGGCGCCCTGTATTGAGCAATATCGCGGCGCAGCTCGAGGGGCGCTATGCTGCTGTGTTGGCCCGACCGGCGTTATGTCCGTAGCGACGGTATTAAATCTGGGTCGTAGGCGCCACGTGATCCATAGATGGATCTGGATTGCCTTGCTTTGTCCTCCAAGATGTCTCGCAAGTCCGTAGCGTTCTCTTTTGGCCGTACTCTGGATCGATGTCGGAGTGCGGTCTTGGCTGGGGCCTTGAATGCCTCTCTGTCGCGACCGCTGGGCGGTCGATCGACCATGTCGTCTTGGTGATAAAGGTATGTATGCTTCCTCCTCTAATTGGGGGAGCAGCTTGCGTCTTGGGTAACTTTTGGAGGGGAGTTCGAGTTTATACTCTTCGGCCGCGAGGACCTCGGTCCATCGATCGGCTAGCAGATCTTGATCAGCTTGAAGCTGTTGCTACTTCTTCTTTAGGCTATTTGCCGTGGCTATGAGCCTGCGCCTGAAGCGCTCTTGTTCGACGGGGTCCTCGGGTATGACGAATTCATCATCGTTGAGGCTCACTTCGTCTTCGGAGGAGGCATATAGTTATCGTCCTCAACCCCTTAAATGCAGCCGCCTGCCGTGAGGGCTTGCCTGCGTCCTCCTGCTTGAGTCTTGTAGGAGGGATCGTCTTGGCACTCTCCGGTGTTATTGTCTCCGTGCGGATTCTCCATTCTTGTTGTGGCGGGATTTAGGCGGCGCCCGGCGCTTGGCGTTTAGGCTGCTTCTTCAAAGAATCTTCCTCCGCTGCTTTTTCGCCATCCCCTTCTTTTGGGGTATCCACCATGTAGACGTCGTATGACGAGGTGGCCTTCCAGTGTCTCGTGGGCGCTGGGTCCTGTTCGTCTCCGGCATCGTCGCTCATAGCGTCGATGTCATCGGAGTCGTAGTCTAGCATGTCGGTTAGATCCTCGGCGATGGCTACAAAGTGGGTGGTGGGTGGGCTCGAATTTCTTCGTCGTCAGAACTCCAACCGTCTGGCCATAGTCGGCCAGGATTCTCTGATAGCGAGAGATGCTTTAGAGAATTCAGGATATCGCCAAAAGCGAATCTTTGGAAGATGTCATGGCGGTGAATTCCATAACCGGCGTAATCTGGTTTAGTTGGCGGTAGCGGGAGGCCGGAGTCCGCGAGAGTCGGCGCCTCGGGATCACGAGTTCGCGAGGGACAAGATCGGCATTGGCTCCATCGCCGTAGATGTTGAAGCCCACAGGGCAGCGTCTATCCACCGGCCCTCATCATGGGCAATCGGCTCCGGCAAGTGGCAAAGGCGGATTGATCTGACCACCAAAGCCTTTGTCCGTGGCGAGCAGATCATGCCATCGTCGCGGTCTGGTGGCGCTTAGGTATGGCTCGAGTCCGTCGAAGATCAAGTCTCCGCGATCATCGGCCGTGAAGTTTAAACTTCGAATCGACTGGCGGGGCGTAACTTCGATCTGCTCGGATGGCCAAGAGAATTGGCCCATGATCTGAAAGCGCCGAATCTGAAGATCTGTCCGGGAGAAAAGTCTCACCACGGACAGCGTTGAAGGTTGAAGATGCCATCGAGCCTATTGGTGGCGACAGAGGAACTCTCAATGAAAGCACCAATGTCGATTGTCAAAACCGGCGGATCTCGGGTAGGGGTCCCGAACTGTGCGTCTAGGCGGATGGTAACGGAGGCGAGGACACAATGTTTTTACCCGGTTGAGGCCCTCTCAATGGAGGTAATACCCTCGTCTGCTCGATTAATATTGATGATATGGGTAGTACAAGAGTAGATCTACCACGAGATCAAGGAGGCTAAACCCTAGAAGCTAGCCTATGGTATGATTGTTGAGATGTAATGTTGTGTCCTACGGACTAAAGCCCTCCGGTTTATATAGACACCGGAGAGGCTAGGGTTACAGTCGGTTACAATGGTAGGAGATCTTCATATCCGTATTGCCAAGCTTGCCTTCCACGCCAAGAAAGTACCTTGGGACACGAGCGGAGTCTTCAATCTTCTATCTTCGTGATGCAGGAGTCCGGTGATATTGATAGTCGGCTGTCCGGACACCCCTAGTCGAGGACTCCCTCACCATGTAAAGGGCCTCGTGTTGGCTGCGTTGTTGGAGTCCGTGTACATTATCTGAAATGCGTATTGGAATGTGTCCCGGTTGGGAAACGTCAATATGGCGCTTGACCCCAATCCGCCAACATTTTAGAGCCGTCGAAGTGCATAATCAATTGGAGTATCGCCATACTCTTTAGGGAGTTGACCCGGTCCATTCAGCGACAAAGTCAGCCAAAACTTGTGACTTTATAGCTCTTGAGTTTTGTAAGTTATATCGAATGGTAAGAGCTCAATGGCCCATTTGCAATCTTGCCCGTCGCGTCGCGATTATTTATGATGTCATTGAGGGGCACGGAGGCCACTATTATCGAACACTCTTGAAAGTAGTGTCGACTTCGGGATGCCATGAACACGCATCGCTATCTTTTGATAGTGCGGGTAGCAGGACTTCTGGGGGTTAACACGGTGGATCGTAGTACCTGGTTTTGAAGAGAATTTATGCCCTTCATCTCTCGTTAGACTGACAGTACGCGCTTACAACTTGATGTGTTGCGCGATGTATAACAACATTAGTTCACCGGGTTGGGCGCAGCGAGGACGGTTGTTGCCAATATGGCTTTTATTTCTTGAGTCGAAATAGCAGCATCCGTCCACTCGAAGTGTTGATTCGCCTAAGGAGGCGATAGAGGGCAATGCCTTTTCTCCTAAGCGGAGATAAAAGCGGCTTAGAGCCGCCATGCATCTGTCAATTTTGTATTTGTTTGAGGTCTTTTGGAATATCTAGTTGTGTGAGCTCGGATCTTAGCTGGGTTTGCTTCAATTCCTCTACGGATACAATGAAGCCGGGAGCTTTCGGCGGTACTCAGCGCATTTATCCGGATTCAGCTTGATGTCATATGCTCGAGGTTGTCGAATGTGAGCCTCAAGTTGTCTACTAGAGTTTTGGCGTGTTTGGTTTTGGCGACTCGTCGTCTCGTATCACCTCTCTTGTTTTGCCGATCTGGGTGGCGGACATATACGAATCATCTTGTTGATATGTTCTTGCGTGGCGTTTTTGAGGCGAAGGGCATTGTGTTGAAGCGAGAATGGTCCGTATGGAGTGATGAATGCCGTTGCGGCTTGGTCGCTTCGCCATCTTGATTTGATGGTAGCGGAGTATCGTTGAGGAAGCACAATGAATCATGTCTGCGGTAGCATCGATTATCTGGTCGATGCGAGGAGGGGATCCTTTGGGCAAGCCTTGTTGAGGTCTTTAAAATCGACACATAGGCGCGAGTTTGTCCTTCTTTGGTACCATTACCAGGTTTGCTAGCCAATCCGGATGTTTGATGTCTCGATGAATCCGGCTTCCAATAGTTTGGCTAGCTCTTGTCCCATTGCCCTGTCTTTTGGGTTGGAAAATCGTCGAAGAACTGTTTGGTGGCTTGAATCCTTTAGGATGTTTAGGCTGTGCTCTGCCAATCTGCATGGGATTCGGCATATCGAAGGGTGCGGCGAAGATGTCCCAATTTTCTGAAGAAATTCTCACGGTCTGGCGTCTACATCGGGTTCAAGCGTGCCCGATGGAGCCGTCTTTGTCGGGTCCGTTGGATGGACACGGAATTTTACTATTAGTCGCTGGTTTAAAGGAGGTGGACTTGGATCTCTTATCGAGTATCACATCGTCCCTATTCACCATAGGCGTGGCGCGGTGAGTTCTTCGCCACTAGGGCCGGATAGTGCCTCCGGGGATAATCGGCTGTCTTGTTTTCGGTAGCGAGTGCTATGTCGGATCACTAACGAGAGTGATTATTCGCGGGGCCGGGCATTTTGAGCTTCATGTACCCGTGGTAAGTGCGGCTTGAAAAATTGTGAATGCCTCTCGTCCTAATATAGCGTGATATCATTTGTTGAGCAGGGCCACAGGCGTGACTTCTTGGATCTGTAATTGTCCGTGAGCCAAACACCACATCGAGTGTGATTTTTCGGTCTGCGCGCTTCCGGCTAGGGATTATTCCTCTGAAGGTTGTCTGCTTAAGCTTAATGCGGCTCTAGTCTATTTCCATTTTTGAAGAGTTTCCTCATAGATGAGGTTTAATCCGATGCCGCCATCCATGAGGACCTTTGTGAGTCGAAAGCCGTCCACTATTGGACTAAGTACCGTCTGGTGGTGCTCGGGATGTTCAATTTAGGTTAAATCGTTGGCGTTGAAGGTGATGGCTGTGTCGCTCCATGGATTTGTTGTTGCTACTTGGTAGACTTCGGCGAGGCTGCGGATTGTCCGTTTCCGCATATTATTTGATGCGAAGGTCTGGAAGACTGTTGATACCGTACTGGTATTGTTGGAGTGGTTTTCGGGGCTAGAAGCTTCTCGCCACTTTGGCCACTGCCGTAATATCCAACATGCTCGAAGGCTATGTGTTGGGGTGGCGCCCTCTGTCTGTGAATTTTACGAGGTCCGCTAAGCCACCCCTCTAATGCGGTTCCATGCCCTTTATGGGGTTTTTGCTTTTTGGTTTTGTACCGGTGCACGAGTGTAATGCACCCTTTTGTTGCGGACTGGGGTTGTATTCGGGGCGGATTGTCCCAAAACTTAATTTGGTTTTCGGAAACTCTCCATCGCATGAGTACTTTCATACTATGGGCCTTGGTCGTGGCGTGTAACTTCACGAAGGTGATGGCATTCAAGATTCCTTGTCCGTGCAATTATTGCAAAAGATTGAGGCTGCGTTTTCCTCTCGGCAGTCCTTTATCCATCCATAACCGGGAGAATTTGGCCCGATAATGATGTCTTTGTTTCAGCGGGCTTTTGCGGATTAGAGATAGATCGCATATATGCAGGCGGGTGGGTGGAATTGAGTCGAAACCCTACCCATCTCAAGGCTCAAGGGCGAGAAGTTTCAATTTGGAAGCTTGGAAAGTGGAGCGTTGTCCAGCGAGTCGGTCCAATGCGACTTTAGGTTCGATGCTTGATCGAAGTCCGTCCCTCCGTGGGAATCCGGCGGGGAGGTTGACAGCCGGACATGACCAGTTTTCAATACAGGAGAAGAGTCGCCGCATTGTTCCTCTACCATTGCAACGTGGTGGGTGACCTGGAAAGAGTTAATCTCTCTCAGATCGGTTTTAAGCCCAACCTGATTGTAGTCTGTAGGGACTCCCAGGGCGGCGATGCGATCCAAGAGCTTGTTTACGGACGAGAGCTCTATTGGATCCAGCCGCTCGGCGAATTCTGAGCTGACGTGAAGATTGCTTTTGACGACTTGAGAGCTCATTGTCGAAGCGGTGGCCGGACAGGCGGTCATAACAAAACCACCTAGCCGGACAGTTTGGCCGGCGGCCAAGGCTCCTTTGGCGAAAATACCGTCCTTGAAGACGGGAGGAGGCATCCTTCCTATCGGTGACGGCACAGGGGAACTCTCAATGAAAGCACCAATGTCGGTGTCAAAACCGGCGGATCTCGGGTAGGGGGCCCCGAGCTGTGCATCTAGGCGGATGGTAACAGGAGACAAGGGACACGATGTTTTTACCCAGGTCGGGCCCTCTCGATGGAGGTAAAACCCTACTCCTGCTTGATTGATATTGATGATATGGGTAGTACAAGAGTGGATCTACCACGAGATCAAGGAGGCTAAACCCTAGAAGCTAGCCCATGGTATGATTGTTGTAATGGTTGTTGTGTCCTACGGACTAAAGCCTTCCGGTTTATATAGACACCAGAGAGGGCTAGGGTTACACAAAGTCGGTTACAATGGTAGGAGATCTACATATCCGTATCGCCAAGCTTGCCTTCCATGCCAAGGTAAGTCCCATCCGGACACGGGATGGAGTCTTCAATCTTGTATCTTCGTAGTCTTGGAGTCCGGCGGACGATGATAGTCCGGCTGTCCGGACACCCCCTAGTCCAGGACTCCCTCACCCTCCATGGTCGAATTCCCCTCTGGGAGGATGCCGGAAAAGTCCCCTAGATGGGCTCTCATTGGTACAGAAGGTTGAGGTGGTGGAAAAGTGGTTTTGTGGCTCCCCGGAAGTTTTTGGGGTATAAGAGTATATATATGTGAAGGAACTAGGTCAGGAGACCCACGAGGGGCCCACGAGGTAGGGGGCGCGCCCTCCACCCAAGTGGTCGCCTCGTTGCATCTCCAACTTCATCTCCAAGTCTCCTGGTTTGCTTCTGGTCCAAGAAATATCATCGCGAAAGTTTCATTCCGTTTGGACTCCGTTTGGTATTCCTTTTCTGGCGAAACTCTAAAACAGAAAAAATATAAAAACTGGCGCTGGGCTCTCGGTTAATAGGTTAGTCCCAAAAATAATATAAAATTGCATATTAATGCATATAAAACATCCAAAACAGATAATATAATAGCATGGAACAACCAAAAATTATAGATATGTTGGAGATGTATCAAGCATCCCCAAGCTTAATTCTTGCTCGTCCCCGAGTAGGTAAATGATAAAAACAGAATTTTTGATGTGGAATGCTACCTAACATATTTATCCATGTAATTTTCTTTATTGTGGCATGAATGTTCATATCCAAAAGATTCAAAACAAAAGTTTAATATTGACATAAAAACAGTAATACTTCAAGCAGACTAACAAAGCAATCATGTCTTCTCAAAATAGCATGGCCAAAGAAAGCTATCCCTACAAAATCATATAGTCTGGCTATGCTCTATCTTATCACATAAAATATTTAAATCATGCACAACCCCGATGACAAGCCAAGCAATTGTTTCATACTTTTGATGTTCTCAAACATTTTCAATCTTCACGCAATACATGAGCGTGAGCCATGGATATAGCACTATGGTGGAATAGAATATGGTGGTTGTGGAGAAGACAAAAAGGAGAAGATAGTCTCACATCAACTAGGCATATCAACGGGCTATGGAGATTCCCATTAAAAGATATCAATGTGAGTGAGTAGGGATTGCCATGCAACGGATGCACTAGAGCTATAAATGTATGAAAGCTCAAAAAGAAACTAAGTGGGTGTGCATCCAACTTGCTTGCTCACGAAGACCTAGGGAAATTTGAGGAAGCCCATCATTGGAATATACAAGCCAAGTCCTGTGATGAAAAATTTCCACTAGTATATGAAAGTGACAAAATAGGAGACTCTCTATCATGAAGATCATGGTGCTACTTTGAAGCACAAGTGTGGAAAAAAGATAGTAACATTGCCTCTTCTCTCTTTTTCTCTCATTTTTTGTTTGGGCCTTTCTCTTTTTTTATGGCCTCTTTTTTTCGTCGGGAGTCTCATCCCGACTTGTGGGGGAATCATAGCCTCCATCATCCTTTCCTCACATGGGACAATGCTCTAATAATGAAGATCATCACACTTTTATTTACTTACAACTCAAGAATTAAACTCAATACTTTAGAACAAAATATGACTCTATATGAATGCCTCCGGTGGTGTATCGGGATGTGCAATGACTCAAGAGTGACTTGTATGAAAGAATTATGAACAGTGGCTTTGCCACAAATACAATGTCAACTACATGATCATGCAAAGCAATATGGAAATGATGGAGCGTGTCATAATAAACGGAACAGTGGGAAGTTGCATGTCAATATATCTCGGAATGGCTATGGAAATGGCATAATAGGTAGGTATGGCGGCTGTTTTGAGGAAGGTATATGGTGTGTGTATGGTACCGGTGAAAGTTGCGCGGTACTAGAGAGGCTAGCAACGGTGGAAGGGTGAGAGTGCGTACTATCCATGGACTCAACATTAGTCATAAATAACTCACGTACTTATTGCAAAAATCTATTAGTTATTGAAACAAAGTACTAAGCGCATGCTCCTAGGGGGATAGATTGGTAGGAAAAGACCATCGCTCATCCCCGACCACCACTCATAAGGAAGACAATCAATAAATAAATCATGCTCCAACTTCATCACATAACGGTTCATCACACGTGCATGCTACAGGAATCACACACTTTAACACAAGTATCTCTAAAATTCACAACTACTCCACTAGCATGACTCTAATATCACCATCTTCATATCTCAAAACAATCATAAAGAATCAAACTTCTCATAGTATTCAATGCACTTCATATGAAAGTTTTTACTATATCCCTCTTGGATGCCCATGATATTAGGACTAAATTTATAATCAAAGCAAATTACCATGCTATTCTAAAAGGCTCTCAAAATAATATAAGTGAAGCATGAGAGTTCAACAATTTCTATAAAATAAAGCCACTGTCGTTCTCTAAAAAGATATAAGTGAAGTGCTAGAGCAATATTGCCTAGCTCAAAAGATATAAGTGAAGCACATAGAGTATTCTAATAAATCACGATTCATGCGTGTGTCTCCCAAAAGGTGTGTACAGCAAGGATGATTGTGGTAAACTAAAAAGCAAAGACTCAATTTATACAAGGCGCTCCAATCAAAACACATAACATGTGGTGAATAAAAATATAGCCTCAAGTAAAGTTACCGATAGACGAAGACGAAAGAGGGGATGCCTTCCGGGGCATCCCCAAGCTTAGGATTTTGGTTATCCTTGAATATTACCTTGATGTGCCTTGGGCATCCCCAAGCTTAGGCTCTTGCCACTCCTTATTCCATAGTCCATCAAATCCTTACTCAAAACTTGAAAACTTCACAACACAAAACTCAACAGAAAATCTCATGAGCTCCGTTAGTATAAGAAAATAAATCACCACTTTAAGGTACTATTGAAAACTCATTATTTATTTATATTGGTGTAATATCTACTGTATTCCAACTTTTCCATGGTTCATACCCCCCCCTGATACTACCCATAGATTCATCAAAATAAGCAAACAACACGCAAAAAACAGAATTTGTTAAAAACATAGCAGTCTGTAGTAATATGTAACTCTAGAATACTTCTGGAACTCCAAAAATCATGGTAAATTAGGAAAAGCTTAGAAATTTGTGTACCAACCCATACCAAAAAGAATCAGATCAAAATCACGTTTTTTGTGAATTTTCAAAACTAATTTACTAGGTGCAAAAGTTTCTGATTTTCAGCAGGATCAACACAACTATCACCATAAGCTATCCTAAAGGTTTAACTTGGCACAAACACTAATTAAAACATCAAACGACATCTAACCAGAGACTAGATGAATTATTTATTACTAAACAGGAACAAAAAGCAAAGAACAAAAATAAAATTGGGTTGCCTCCCAACAAGCGCTATTGTTTAACGCCCTTAGCTAGACATAAAAACGCGAATAGATCTAGGTATTGCCATCTTTGGTATGAAATTCTTCAATTGAACACGCATAATTTTTAGGAGATTTTCTTGCTTTATCAAATATCAAAATCCTAGGCAAGAAATCAAGAAATTCATTTGTGGCAAAAGGTTCCTTAATTATATCAAAAAGATTGGGGTGAACACTTATTGATTTGATATCTTCATTATCTTTACTAGAGGATTCACCCTTATTCTTAGGAACATAAGTAAACTTGGCAATCTTAGTAGGAGGAAATTTTTGAGTAGTTTTAAATGAGGAAAAAGTGGAACCCAAGTTGGTAATAATATCTTCGAGTTTATCTATTCTAGTAGAATCTTGATCTATCTTTTCATTAACTATGGGTTCCTTTTCTCTAAGATTCTTTAAAGTAACTCCTACTTTAGATCCATATTGAGTAATCTTATTATGAATCATTTTATCCAAATTTTCAATCAACTCTACAATAGCAATTTTATTCTCAATAATATCAAGTATTCGTATCACATGTTCCAAGGTTAAAATAGTTCCATTGATCAAAAGAGGCGGGGCCTCGCAAATCTATCATGGCATTGTAAGAATCAGAAGTGTGGCTCCCCAAGAAATTCCCCCCGGTGATAGTATCTAGAACATATCTATTCCAAGGAGTAACACCCACATAAAAATTGTGAAGAAGAATGGTAGTGGATTGCTTTCGAGTAGATCTATTTTGAGCATTGCAAATTCTATACCAAGCATCTTTTAGATTTTCTCCCTCCATTTGTTTAAAGTTGAGGACCTCATTATCGGGAGTGTTAACAATGATAGGAGGACTGTCCATGAAGGCGAATCAAGCGAGATAACAAACGAGCACACAAAAAGCAAGCAAAAAGGACGAACGAAAGAGGGGCGAAGAAAAGGAAAATCTTTTCAAAAATTGTTTTAGAGGCAGGGGAGAGGAAAACGAGAGGCAAATGACGAATAATGTAATGCAAGAGAGAACAATTTATGATGGGTACTTGGTATGGCTTGACTTGACGTAGATCTCCCCGGCAACAGCGCCAGAAATTCTTCCTGCTACCTCTTGAGCTTGCGTTGGTTTTTCCCTTGAAGAGGTAAGGGTGATGCAGCAAAGTAGAGTAAGTATTTCCCTCAGTTTGCGAACCAAGGTATCAATCCAATAGGAGACAACGCACAAGTCACTGAATACCTGCACAAACAATCAACAACTTGCACCCAACGCGATAAAGGGGTTGTCAATCCCTTCACGGTAACTTGCAAAAGTGAGATCTGATAGAGATAGATAAATAGTAAATTAAATATTTTTGGTATTTTTGGTTTATTGATCAGAAAATAAAAGATTGCAAAATAGTAGATCAGAAACTAGTATGATGTAAAATAGACCCGGGGCCCATAGGTTTCACTAGTGGCTTTTCTTAAGATTGTAAATATTATGGTGGGTGAACAAATTATTGCCGAGCAATTGATAGAAGAGTGCATAATTATGACGATATCTAAGGCAATGATCATGAATATAGGCATCACGTTCGTGTCAAGTAGACCGAAACGATTCTTCATATACTACTATTACTCCACACATCGACCGCTATCCAGCATGCATCGAGAGTATTGAATTCACAAAGAACAGAGTAATGCATTAAGTAAGATGACATGATGTAGAGTAATTAACTCAAGCAATATGATGAAAACCCCATCTTTTTATCCTCGATGGCAATAATACAATATGTGCCTTGCTGCCCCTACTGTCACTAGGAAAGGACACCACAAGATTGAACCCAAACCTAAGCACTTCTCCCATTGCAAGAAAAACCAATCTAGTAGGCCAAACGAAACCAATAATTCGAAGAGTCTTGCAAAGATATCAAATGATGCATATAAGAATTCAGAGAAGACTCAAATAATATTCATGGATAATCTGATCATAAATCCATAATTCGTCGGATATCGGCAAACACACTGCAAAAGTATATTACATCAAATAGATCTCCAAGAACATCGAGGAGAACATGGTATTGAGAATCAAAGAGAGAGAAAAGAAGCCATCTAGGTACTAGCTATGGACCCATAGGTCTGTGGTAAACTGCTCACGCTTCATCGGAAGGGTAATGGTGTTGATGTAGAAGCACTCCGTGATCGAATCCCCCTCTGACAGGATGCTGAAAAAGGCCCCTAGATGGGATATCACGGGTACAGAAGGTTGTGGCGGTGGAAAAATGGTTTCGTGGCTCCCCCGGAAGTTTTTGGGGTATAAGAGTATAAATAGGTGAAGGAACTAGGCCAGGAGACCCACGAGGGGCCCATGAGGCAAGGGGCGCGCCCTACCCCCTGGGTGCGCCCTCCACCCTCGTGCCCGGCTTGTTGCGTCTCCGACTTCATCTCCAAGTCTCCTGGTTTGCTTCTGGTCCAAGAAAGATCATCGCAAAAGTTTCATTCCCTTTGGACTCTGTTTGGTATTCCTTTTCTGCGGAACTCTAAAATAGGCACACAAAAAAACAGAAACTGGCACTGGGCTCTCGGTTCATAGGTTAGTCCCAAAAATAATATAAAAATGCATATTAATGCATATAAAACATCCAAAACAGATAATATAATAGCATGAAACAATCAAAAATTATAGATACGTTGGAGACGTAGCAATGTGTGTTCTAGGCGCCCCCTCCCCACGTATATAAAGGAGGGAGGGGGAGGGAGCCAGACCTAGGCGCGCCCAAGTAGGAGGAATCCTACTTGGGCTCCTAGTTGGATTCGCCCCCCCTTTCCTTTTACAGGAGGGGAAAAGAGGGGAAGAGAGAGGGGGAGAAGGAAAGAGGGGGGCCCCACCCCCTCCTCCTAGTCCTATTTGGCCTCCTTCCCTGGGGGGGGCGCCCCTTGTGGGCTGGTGTGCCTCCCTCCTATGGCCCATATGGCCCATATCTTCCCGTGGGGGGGTTCCGGTAACCCCCCGGTACTATGATATGTACCTGATACATTCTGGAACACTTCCGGTGTCCAAATATTATCATCCAATATATCAATATTTACCCCTCGACCATTTTGAGACTCCTTGTCATGTCCGTGATCTCATCTGGGACTCCAAACAACATTCGGCCACCAAATCACATAACTCATATAATACAAATCGCCATCAAACGTTAAGCGTGCGGACCCTATGGGTTCGAGAACTAAGTAGACATGACCGAGACACTTCTCCGGTCAATAACCAATAGCGGAGCCTAGATGCTCATATTGGCTCCCACATATTCTACGAAGATCTTTACTAGTTGAACCGTTATGAAAACATACATTATTCCCTTTGTCATCGGTATGTTACTTGCCCGAGATTCGATCATTGGTATCTTCATACCTAGTTCAATCTCGTTATCGACAAGTCTCTTTACTCGTTCGGTATTGCAATATCCCGCAACTAACTCATTAGTCACATTGCTTGTAAGGCTTCTTTATGATGTGCATTACCGAGAGGGCCCAGAGATACCTCTCCGATACTCGAAGTTACAAATCCTAATCTCAATCTATGCCAACCCAACAAACACCTTCAGAGAAACCTGTACAGCATCTTTATAATCACCCAGTTATGTTGTGATGTTTGATAGCAAGCAAGGCATTCCTCCGGTATCCGGGAGTTGCATAATCTCATAGTTGGAGGAATATGTATTTGACATGAAGAAAGAAGTAGCAATAAAACTGAACGATCATTATGCTAAGCTAACGGATGGGTCTTGTCCATCACATCATTCTCCTAATGATGTGATCATGTTCATCAAATAACAACACATGTCTATGGCTAGGAAACTTAACCATCTTTGATTAACGAGCTAGTCAAGTAGAGGCATAATAGGGACACGGTGTTTTGTCTATGTATTCACACATGTATCAAGTTTCCTGTTAATGCAATTCTAGCATGAATAATAAACATTTATCATGAATAAGGAAATATAAAATAACAATTTTATTATTGCCTCTAGGGCATATTTCCTTTAGTAGATAGATGGCACCACCTCCTCAAGTTACCCCTTTTGCATTGAAATCAATCCTGGAAAAAGATAAATTGAATGGAACAAACTTTACCAGTTGGTATAGAAACCTGAGAATTGTTCTTAGGCATGAGACAAAGGAACAAGTTCTAGAGAATCCACTTCCAGAGGAACCTGCCGATAATGCTAATGCCACAACCAGAAATGCCTACCAGAAATTCGTTGATGAATCAAACAAGATCAGTTGTCTCATGCTGGCTTCTATGGAGCCCGATCTGCAGCAGCAGTTTGAAAATATCGAGGCTTTTGATATGCTCGAGAACCTCAAAAGCATGTTTTAAATGCAGGCTAGGACCGAAAGGTTCAACTTCTGGCGATCCTTGATGGATTGTAAGCTGAAAGAGAGTGATCCACTGAGCCCACATGAGATCAAGATGATCAGGTACATGCAAGCTCTGGATCGGTTGGGCTTCCCACTTGGGGATTGTCGGTGTCAAAACCGGCGGATCTCAGGTAGGGGGTCCTAAACTGTGCGTCTAAGGTCGATGGTAATAGGAGACGGGGGACACGATGTTTACCCAGGTTCGGGCCCTCTCTATGGAGGTAATACCCTACTTCCTGCTTGATTGATCTTGATGAATATGAGTATTACAAGAGTTGATCTACCACGAGATCGTAATGGCTAAACCCTAGAAGTCTAGCCTATGAGGTTATGATTCTTCCCTATGTACTAAACCCTCCGATTTATATAGACACCGGAGGGGACTAGGGTTACACAAAGTCGGTTATAGAGAAAGGAATCTACATATCCGAATCGCCAAGCTTGCCATCCACACAAAGGAGAGTCCCATCCGGACACGGGAAGAAGTCTTCTGTCTTGTGTCTTCATAGTCCAACAGTCCGGCCAAAGTATATAGTCCGGTTGTCCGAGGACCCCCTAATCCAGGACTCCCTCAGTAGCCCCCGAACCAGTCTTCAATGACGAGGTGTCCGGCGCGCAGATTGTCTTCGACATTGCAAGGCATGTTCCTTCTCTGATTACTTCACAATGCCTGACTTAAGAGCAGTATCCGGCTTTTCATTTGATGTTACGCTCATTGGCTTCTGCACCTTCATGGTTTCAGCTTCCACATGTCGAGCGAATACGAGAGGTCGGGGCATTTTCGCACATACCACCCAGACCATGTGAGAAAATTGTCTATTAAAAGAGATGGAGATCTTCAGATCTAATCCACACCATCTCCTCCAAACGAGGAATCCTCGGAGCTTGCCCGCAGAAACCACCCCAACATGGCTAGCGCTCCTAGCTCTTCCTCCCGCCCCCACGGCCCCAAAAAGGGCGATTGGGAAAAGTGCTCCGTATCCCATAACCAACTGGTGAAGTTGCAGACACAGAGATTTCTTCCCCCCGCAGATCTAGTCCCTGTTCGAGCCGGATTGGCTTCCATCGACGGTGGGGAGAAGGTGGAGAATTTCCCCAACCCATCCAGGGGGGAACGAGCGTGCTTTGTTCCCTACTTGTTGAGAGGTGTCAGATTTACAATCCATCCATTCCTCCGAGGTCTACTAGAGTATTATGGCCTCCAACTGCACAATTTCACTCCTACCTCCATCCTGCATATTGCAGGTTATGTTGCTCTTTGCGAGCTATTCCTGGGCTGCGAGGCCCATTTTGAGTTATGGAAGAAGCTATTCTTCCTCGTCCCTCGTAATCAAGAGGGGTCAATACGGCGCCGAAATATGGCGTATCGCCGGGACCGGATATCTGTCCGGCACGCTGAAGAAGGCATCAAAAGAATGGCCTTCCGAATGGTTTTATATTGAGGACGTCTCCCTTCCCGACCCAGTCCGAATGGGTCTTGCTGAATTTTCAAGTGCTCCATTGAAGAAATGCCTCAGCTGGCGTCCCCGGAGCCTCAGGGAGGAAGATAGCACGGAAGTCTGCCAATTGATGAGCAAGATAAAGATGCTCGTTCAGTCCGGATTGCCAATAGTCAATGTTATGGCGATATCCATAATGCGAGAGGTTCAGCCACTCCAATACCGAGGGCGTCCTATGTGGCACTTCAATGGAGAAGATGATGCCACCCGCTGTGTCCTGACACCCCCGCCACTTTGGCAAAAATACTGTCCGGATTATACAAAGGGGAGAAAGAAGAGTTAATCCGCATTAAGCCCAGAGATGGATTCTCCATGTACAACCCTCCCAGCTGGGTGAGTTTCCACCCCATTGCTCAATCTACTCCCTGAGTCAGTTTCCGCAAATATTAATCTGTCTGGCGAAGATCACCAAGGAGTTCCACAGTCCCGCACCACACCCAGAGGACCACAACCGGGCCCTTGACCCCGGATTCACAAAAGATCCAGATATATTCGTGGAGCACGGGGACGGAGTGTTCTACCAGGCGAGCCATGATGGCGCAGAAGTGGCCATCATCGATGACTATCCCGGCCTTCTCCCTGCCTCGCATGTAAGTAATCAGGAGACTTATCCTTCGAAAGAATTTCCTCCTTCCGCCTCGCCCACCGCACTATCTTATGCTCTAAAGGGGAGGCGACCGGCGCGCCACACTGCAATTGAGGCGGCGCGCAAGAAGGTTGCACCTATGCTGGGCAAGCCTTCCAAGGGGAAGGCCAATAGAAGCACGGCCGAGCCTTCATCAAAGAGGTATGGCTTTTTAAATATGCTCTATGGCTGTCATATTTGAAGTGCAACGCTATCTGTTGTGTCTTAGTAGGAAAAACATTCACCGGACTGTGTCCAGGGATCCTGCCGGTCATGCCTCTACTAGCCAGATTATGTACCCCATCTCAAGGACTGAGACTAACACAGAAGTGACACCGGATTACCCTTTTGCGGAGGATTCGGATAAAGTATCCATCACGAACTCTTAAGTGGAAAGCGCCATGAATCAGCGGCGCCGGCGGGCCGCTCTTCGCGACCCCGGGTTTTTAGATGAGGCTTTCAGCGCCTTCAACTCAAGTGATGCGTACATTCGAGCTGCTCGAGATGGGCTTACCAGAGCCACAGACCAGTATTTGAAAGATATACGGGTAAGTACACATTTGTGCAAATCTGATAATCATATACCAGTAGCCCCTGAGACTTGAAATAGTTGGTACAACTGATTTAAGGATCATTGTATGACCAGGTGCTCATAGAGAAGAACATCCTGTTGTCTCAAGAGCTGGAAAAGTGTCAGGCCCAACTAACTGCTGCTACCGCCGAACTAGAGAAATCCAAGAAGGCAACGTCTGGTAATGTTCCCCTCTATCGAGAAAACATAATCATATACCAGTATTATTAATACAGGTGCAAATCCTATGACAGAGTCATCAGATCATCTGGGAGAGGCACCGGAAGTCGCACAAGCGGGAGGTACAGAAGACCAAAGGAAACTGGCCGCGGGCGAACATATACTAACACGGGTCGGGGACGAGAGAAACAAACTCCAAGATTCCCACACGAATCTAGGCGAAGAGCTGAAAGATGTGCGGGCCCAGTTGGCTGACTCCGTGAAGGAAAATAAGAGGCTGCGAGGCGGCATATTTAGTATGTGTTCAAACATACCTCTGCGTAATTCGGCGAGGGAAGGAACTAACAAAATTATGTCTGTAGGTATGCTGATGGGCCGTCCCTAAGAGGAGGTGTCCGGATCTTCGAGCGATCTCCTACAAGATCTGTCGCAAATGCACGAGCGAGCTCGGCAGGCGATGCACAGTGTTGCCAAGGCCTTATGGCCATCCGACTCCCCTCGTGGAAATATGGAGGAGCTTGTACAACTATTTAAGGGAGCGCGATGGCGTTTCTAATTATGGAAGATATCGACCTGCCGGGAAGGTGCACGAGAGGCCTGGGCCATGGTGAAAACACGGTATACGAAGCTCCATCTGAATCACATGGCCCGGGTTGGACCTTTAGGGTCAAATGGAGAAGAAATTCCCGTTAGTTTGGTATATGACCAAGTAAAAGTAGCCGCCAAATATTCACAACAGGATTGTAGGCTAGATAGCCTGTTAGATGGCATAGAGGAGGAAGTTTTTGAGTCAAAGTGACTATGCACTTGTATTGACAAATTTGTCCCTAGCTGGATTGTAAAACGATTGTCATGGCAGACCTTTTCACTGCGACCTCTGAACCCAAAGGTGCAGAGTGTTTCCGATTACCCGCTCGTTAATGTATACCGGGGTACGCATGGAAACCAGGCATAGGGTTCATAGTTTCTTGAACAGACAAGTATCCGGCTAGTTATGTTATATTACATTTTGATTATAAGAAACATCTTCTAGAGAGAATAGCTCCGTTAAGGGTTCCTTTCCCTGGATTAGCATGCGTTAACGTGCATGTCCAAACTGTGTTTGAGAAAACCGCAGCATACATAACATGTGGGGGTTCCTAATGTGACAAGTAAAAACATCTTTAGTCCGCCGACCGAATATTCCCTTAAGAACACTAGCTTTCGGCTTCACCCAGTCTGAGGTACACATCCAAATGACCCGGCAGTAACAATCGCAGAGGTGCTCCCTTTATGCCCTAGCCGAACTAACGGGAACGTAGGGCATAAGCACAGGAGCCAGGCAACCTAGCTTGGCCAAAACTTAAGTCATATCGATGCATATAATGGCGAAGAAAAGGTACATATGCGAAAAGGACACATATGTGGTGAGCTTGATGCTCAGAATATAATAATAATAATAAGCTTCTGTATGAGAAGCCCACAGGTATAATTGACGTACATATTTGAGAATGTGTGCGTCGTAGCTGTGCGTTTTAGCTACATGAGAGCTTTATGGCTTAAAAAAGAAATGTGAAGAGAGGAAAATTAATAATGGAAACAAAAAGGTAAAAAGGAGATGAGCGAAGAGTCCAGCGCTAGGCATAGAATCTTCGGAGTCTGTCCGCGTTCCATGGGTTCGGCTCTAGGCGGTTGTCTGATGCATCACACAGGCGGTACACTCCTCCAGTGAGAACTTCGTCAATGATGAAGGGACCCTCCCACTTGGGCTTGAGTTTGTCCTTTTTCTTCTCTGGCAAGCGTAGAACAAGTTCACCAACATTATAAGTCTTGGCCCGTACTTCTTTGCTTTGATACCTGCGGGCCTGTTGTTCATAAAATGCGGAACAGGCTTTTGCAATGTCGCGCTCCTCTTCCAGGGCATCTAGGTTGTCCTGCCGATCAAGCTCGACCTCTCTTTCTTCATACACGCGCACTCCATGTGAGTCATGAATAATGTCGCAGGGTAACACAACCTCTGCGCCGTACACCATGAAAAAATGTGTATATCTGGTAGAACGATTGGGTGTGGTCCGCAGACCCCAGAGTACGGAGTCGAGCTCCTCGACCCAGTGCCTGCCTGGTTCTTTCAAAGACCGCACTAGTCTGGGTTTAATGCCGCTCATAATAAGACCAATGGCTCATTCGACTTGACCGTTGGTTTGTGGGTGATAGACGGAGGCGTAATCGAGCTTAATGCCCAGATTAGCACACCAAGTTTTTACGTCATCAGCTGTGAAATTGGAGCCGTTGTCGGTGATGATGCTATGTGGAACACCAGAACGATGCACAACACCAGATATAAAGTCTATCATCGGTCCGGCTTCGGCCGTTTTAACCGGTTTGGCTTCTATCCACTTAGTGAATTTACCCACAATGACCAACATGTATTTTTTCTTATGGCTTCCTCCTTTAAGGGGTCCGACCATATCAAGCCCCCAGACCACAAAAGGCCAAGTGATGGGGATTGTTTTTAGAGCGGTGGGTGGCATATGGCTTTGGTTGGCGAAAAGTTGGCATCTGACAGAATGTTGGACAAGGTACTGTGCGTCTGCTCGGGCCATCATCCAATAGAAACCGGTATGGAAGGCCTTGCTTACAAGGGCCCGAGCCGCGGCGTGGTGACCACTGAGACCGGCATGAATTTCAGCCAAGAGCTGCCGCCCTTCTTCCTCGGAGATACATCTTTGAAGTACTCCGGTAGCGCTTTTCTTGTAGAGTTTTCCCTCGTGAACCTTGTAGGCTTTAGAGCGTCGCACAATGCAGCGTGCCTCATTCTGATCCTCAAGGAATTTTCGCCTATTAAGGTAGGCCAAGAAGGGTTCGGTCCATGGGGTAATGACTGCCATGATAAGATGGGCCGACGGTGTAATTTCGGTGGCTGAGCCCCCGGTGATGTCGGTGTGTTCGGAGTTTGGGGTTGTAGTCAGATTTGGATTGTTGTTGTTGCTCTCCCCTTGCCACACCACGGATGGCTTGAAAATCCTTTCCAGGAAGATATTAGGTGGGACGGGGTCGCGTTTGGCGCCAATGCGAGCAAGGACATCCGCCGCTTGATTACTGTCGTGGGAAACGAACACCTATGGGGCAGGGCCCTTTTGATCCGGCGAGGCGAGGGCGCCTGAAAGAAGCGGTCGGCGGAAGCCGAGGATTTTACCCAGCCGGAGCTCTCCGGAGATAAAACTCTCTGCTGCTTTGTGTTTCTATTACTGTTCTTGCTCGAGGCGTGGGTATGTTGTAGTTTGAATGAGTGAACCCCCTTCTCGTCGCATGGGCCTCATTTTATAGGTCAAAGGGTCACCGGTGGCAACGCAGAGAGAGGGTAAAAAAGTAAAAGAGGGGTTGGTACAACCGCTACCTCTGATGCCCCTACCTAACTCGGCGGCGGGGACAAGGGCATTTAATGCCCGTCCGGTCGCCTAAGCAGTCAGAGAAGCGACCGTTAGGGCGCCACCGATCGCCACGATGGCCTTCGTCATCTCCACTTGCCACCTCGCACCGCTTGGCTGCATAGCGCCCGCCACGTGCTCTGGGATGGTCAGCGGCGACACGTTGGCGAATGTGCTGGGGCGTGGTGCGCGAGTGGTAACCGCGGCAAGCGCCTTGCCGCTTGATCGTCGTCTTACCGCACCCGAGAGCTTGCCGCTCGTCGGGTCCTGCCGGGACGCACGGCGCGTCGCGGCAAGTCTCTCGAAATGGCTTGGGTGGCCTTCCCGGCAAGCTCCTCTTGTCGGGTTCTTGTCCTACCCGGCAAGCTCCTCTTGCCGGGGCTCTGTCTTCTCAGTTAAACACTTTGTTCTTGAATGGCAGTAATAGGAATAGCAAAGGATCTTGGCGGACGCCCGGCAAGCCTTGCCGCGGGACGCTGCGACTGCCCGTGCACAAGTTCGGGATACTAAGGTACCCCTACTTTAGTACACCGACAGGAGCTCCCGGGCCTTGGCCATACACGGTGCCGAGCGCTGTTGGGCTAGGCCCAAAACAGGGCACGGGCACGCGCGGCCTGGGTCCATACCAAATCTATCTCCGTATCCACCGCGCCCTCCCGTAACAGCACGCGTCAAACGCGACGTCGTGGGAGAGATCGTGGGCAATTCTTAAATCAAGAAAAGCGTAACGTTCGCCTCTCCCCTTTATAAGCGGAGAAGCAGGGGCGTACCCCACCTTCGCCACTTGCGGTTTCTTCCTCAGAAAGCTCCGCCGCTCCCCTCCGCTTCCCAAGCCAAAAGAGAGCAGCGCTCCGCCGCCCGTCGCCGCCGTCGCCCCCAACGCTTCCGCGCTCCCCCGCCGCTTCCGCCATGGCTCGAAGACCGGCAAAACGCGAAGTCGGCCCGGCGTTTCGGCTTGAGGCGCTTCGCGCAAGAAGCGAGTGCTTTTCCCCGAGCTCACCACTGAAGGCGCTGCGGAGAGTTCTACCTCTTCGGTTGGCGGAGATGCGGGCGCATCCGCGCGCGCGGTGCTCTCCGCGAAGCTTCTACTTGAGCGGTGCCCAAAAGGTACCATTTCTTTCGGTGTTCTTCTCTGCGGGCTCTGCCCACCTTTTTCGATTTCTTCTGCGATATCATGAATACCTACGGGTTTCATCTTCTTGACTTCACCCCCAACGCCGTTCTGACAATGGCGGTTTTCGCACACCTCTGCGAGAACTTTGTTGGCATCCACCCAAATGTTGCTCTTTTCCGCCACTATTTCATCCCCCAAGCCGAGAAAGGAGAGCCCTTGGCCGGCGAGATCGCCTGGATCTTACGAGTCGGCATGAAGGAGGTGTATCTGGAGGGGGAGCTCCGCAGCAAATGGGACGAGTGGAGGGCGGAGTGGTGTTGGATTGTTGACGCCAATCCGCAGCCATTCACCAACTTGCGCCAGACCCGGGTAGTGCGCGGCGGCGACTGGAGCGCTCTGTCGCCGGACGATGCCAAGCTGAAGATCGCCACCACCCGAATCCTGCGGCTCAGGCTTGCCGGGCTCACAGTAGGGGCCGTTGGCGCAGATTTCCTTCGCCGTCGCATCGCCCCTCTGCAGGAGAGGAGGAGGCCCGCCTGGCTGTTTGGCGGCCCGGCGGATATCATGAGGCTACGTGCAGGCCTCAACTTCAACTTCATAGTTCTGGAGCTTGACGGGATGCTCAAGGAAATATTCAAGCACGACGCCAACCATCCGGAGTGGTTCAGGCTGCCGCAGGGCGTCATCCCACTGTGCAACAACTCCCAGCGTGATCGCATCCGTGCAATGATGCGAGTGCGACTCGCCGCGGATTATCAACGGATGGAGCCCGCCCGCGATGTCGTCGCGGCAATTCTTTGACGGCTTGGCGGAGGTAGCAGTCCGCCCGAGCGGCGAGGCTCCTCACCCGCAACACCACCGGCGGCGAGATGCGGTACGCCGCCACCAGGGCGAAGAGGCGGCAGCCGCCGCCAGCGCGGCGGTTGGCTTCATGTTGGAGGAGGCAAAAGCGGCGCGGCAAGACTTGCCGACCAAGAGGACCTTGGCGGGGAGGTCATTGGCGAGTAGCCGGCTGAGGCAAGCGAGCTGCCGAGGCGCAAGTGGCCAACCATCTTCAAGCAGCTTGCCGCAGACGGGGCCCTCAGCGCAGCCCCCAGTTCAAACAAGGAGGCGTCTTCGCAGGGCCGGAGACACAACAGGGCGGCAGGCGGGGCAACATCAGCAGCGCCGCGGGGCACGCTCCACCGCGGCAAGTACCGTTGCCGCGAGGGCCTCTCATGCTGCGCCGACAACTGGGGCTGGGTCTTCTCGAGCCACCACGCCTGATCCTGCCGCAGCATCCGGCAAACGCCCAAGGGAGCCTACTCCTCCGCCTCATCGTGCAGAAAGGGTACCAGACTTCGACCTCTCCGCGCTGAGCTCTGACGAGGAGGAAGAAGAGGAGGAGGAGTAAGATTTTCCCCTTGTTGTACTTGTATTTCTTTGATCTCTGCTGTTTTTTTATCTTGCATCTGATCTGCTTCCCTCTGAATCCTTGTTCCATTTCAGGACTCTGGCCGAGAGAGCGGCAAAGAGGGCCAAGGTCCCCGTGGTTGGTTGTCATCGAGGACGACCCTGCTGTGATGGCAGAGGACACGTCCGAGACTACCTTGACGGACCCGGTACCATCTCCTCGTAGCAGCCCCCAGCACAGCCCCTAGCGTAAGTATTTGTTCACTTCCTATTGTGGGGCGTGCATGGGTGCTTTCTCTTTGCTGATATCTTGATTGCTGACTTGCTTGTGTAGGAGCAGAGCAGGCCCATTGGGAGCAACCAGAAGCCGCTCCGGAGGTGCTGTCTGCTTGGACTACGCCGCCAAGGCGATTCCCCGACAAGGGCGCTCCCGGCAAGGAGAGGTCCCGGCAAGGGGCGGAACCAGTGAGCCTTGGTGGTGGAGCCCATAGTCCTGAGCCCAGCCTGAGTAACCCTTATTGTCGGAAATCTTCCTTAGGTTCTTCTTGATCTTCTTTTTGGATCTTTGCTTGACTTTTCCTTTCTCTTCTGTCCTCAGATCCCCTCTCAGACCCAATGGAGGCCGAGGCCACGGCAAAGGAATATGCACGCAGCAACTTGAAAGCGCCTTGTTGACGAGGAAGAGGCAGTCTTGCGATCCGCTTGTGAAGGCCGCCAAGGCTCTTGGTGCGAGAGCTGGCGAGGCCAGCGATCATCTTGGCGACCGGGGCCGCAGGAGGCGCAAGCGCTACACCGACCGCCGACCCTCTCTGCCGTGCCCAGACCGGGCTCGAGGAGCCCCGGCCAGCGCCTACTTGAAGGCGGCGGGGTGTTTTCATCCATCTTCCACAGGGCATCGAGCTCGAGGCGCCCGATCGAGGAGAGTCTTTCACGGAGAGGTGCTCGCCTCCACGGGCTGTCGATGGTTGGCGCACCAAGCAGCAGTGGCGAGTCGAGGAGGAGCAGCTGCTCCGAAGTGGTGTCACTCTACGCGCCCGGCAAGCGAGTTGGAGTCGGGAAGCGCTTGTCGCTTGGCGGAATTGACATAGAAGCATGCGGAGGAGCTCCAAAACCACAACCAGGAGGCCCTCCGGTCCATTGGTGAGGAGAGGGCTCAGCTCGTCGAGGCGAAGAAGGCGTTCATCCTTGAAAAGGCTGAAGCCATAGAGCAGCAGAGGCTCGCCGCCGAGGCTATCCAGGCGGGAAGGTGGTGGCGAGAAAAAGGTAAACTTGGACAGCCACGAGGAGGAGCTCGCCGTCCGGGAACAATCACTTGGCGGGGCACTGAAGGAAGCAAAGGATGCTGCCACAGCTGCCAAGGCCGCCAAGAAGGAATTGGAAATGAAGGTGATGCAGCTGGAAGCTGACATGAAAGGGAAAAATGAGGAGCTTGCCGCACTCCAGCGCGAGCGTGAGAAGGATGCCCTTGCTCATGGCGATCTGCAAGTTCAGCTCGCCGATAAGGTCAGGGAACTGAACGCCGCCATGGACTCAAGTGCTGATCTAGAGCTGAAGTTGGCCACATTGACGGAGACGCTGGACGCCGCCAAGAGGCGGGAGGATGACTTGAAGAAGGAGATCAAGGGCAACGAGGAGTTGCTGACGAGGGCTGCTGAGACTCAAAACACCTTCAAGGCTATAGTGGAGCTACGGGCGGAGGCCTCGTCAACATTGATCGATCATCGATGAAGAGCTGGCGGAAGCTGGACTTGGCGGGAGCCGGGTACTCCTCGGCGAGAACCTCGGCCCGGCGCCAAGCTTACTCTTTTCTTCAAAGGTGTGGCGGCGGCTCTCCGGCAGCTCGGGAAAGGATCCCAAAGAAGTGGTGACGAGTCATGCGCAATCGCCAAGGTCTTGGAGAAGGTGTTGGTGAAGATACTCTTCCGCAATCCGGGCCTCGACCTCACCCGCGTCCTCAAGAAGCTGCCGACAGGTGCTGATCTTGAAGAACTCAAAGCAATTGTCGCACCCATTGTGGACAAGGTGAATGAGATCAGGAGGGTTGACGGCGAGCGCGTGGATTAGGCCACCCTTCTTCTCCCTTCCTTGTCACAGTTATTTAAGTCATGAGAACAATTTAGTTAGTGCTGCAACAAGCTACTTTTGTAATATAACTTTATTCTAGGCAATGCTTTCTACGCTATCTCCTTTACCTGATTCCTTTCTTTGTATGTTTTTACCCTATGCTTTTAGGGAACTTGCCGGCGCAGGCACACTTGCCGCGAGCGCTGAGTGCGGAATATCAGCAGCCCGCTGGCGGTGCCGGTTCCGGCAAGAAACCTTGCCGCAACTAGTCGTAGCACACTTAAGTTGTTGAGCGGACTCAAAACAAAGTAAGGGCGCAACTAGCTACGAGGAGGTTCCTCCAGCGCGGAGTTTTCCATACAAAGCACGGTCGTTCAAGGAAGATAGCTTAAAATTTAAAAACTGATCATGCTCGGACTTTGGCAACTTAGCTTTTACGTAAATGCGTGTCCGGCAAGGCTATACTCCTTTGAGCAGCGCCTTTGGTCCACACCTTTATCCTCTCCTCCCCCGTGAACTTGTGGGCGAAGGAACCTTCTTTTTGAGAAAAAGAAAGAAGAAAATAATGATATGGAGCCTTAAGGCTCGTTCTATTGCTATCGGGGCAAGTCTTTGCACAAAGTGTCGGACAATACATGCAAAAAGAAAAAGGCATGAAATTTGACAACATGTGCTGAGCATACGATCTTTATTTATGCACGGGATCTGCGCCGGGCTTTGTACAAAGGGTTACATGCAACAGCGGCAAGGCTTGTACAAAAGGTGGCTGCCGGAACAGCAGGTTCCGGCAACCGCGCCTTAGGGGTAAAACTTACGAAGATGCTCTATGTTCCAGGAGTTGCTCACCGGAAAGCCATCTTCGGTCTCAAGGCGGACAGCACCAGGCCTAGTGACTCGTTTCACTCGATAAGGGCCTTCCCACTTCAGCGTCAACTTGTTGGAATTCTTGGCGGATTGAGCAGCGAAGAACAAGGTCGCCTTCCTCGAAGCTTGGCATTAACTGCGGCTATGGTAGCGATGCAAAGCTTCTTTGGTAGCGAGCAACTTCATCTGACAACTGAAGACAATCTTCCTCGAGGAAGCGGCGCGTCATCTTGCCGCAGCTACTCTTGCTCAAGCTCATCGTAAGCGAGCACTCGAGGCGATCCGTATCTGAGTTCCGTGGGAGAAGCTGCCTCCGCTCCGTGAAGCGAGCAAAAGGTGTGCGGCGATGGCTCGATTGGCGTCGTCTGATCGACCAAGAACCACCGCACTCCTCGATCCGGTTTCTTCCGCACTTGCACAGCTGGTCGAAAGTTACGGTCTTGAGCCCGCGACGCCAGGCGTTCGCCCTCTCCGCTTGACCGTTGCTTCTCGGGTGAGCAACATAAGCGAAGCAGATCTTGGCGCCAAGATCTTGGATGTACTGCATGAAGGTGCGGCTCGTAAATTGTGTGCCACTGTCGGTGATGATCCTGTTAGGGACTCCGAAACGGCAAACAATCGACCTGAAGAACTTGATTACTGACTCTGCTGTCACCTTCCTCACTGCTTCCACCTCCAGCCACTTCGTGAACTTGTTGATCGCTACGTACAAGTACTCGAGGCCCCGACACTCGGGAAAGGGGCGAGGATGTCGAGCCCCAGACCGAAAATGGCGAGGACAAAGGGATTGTTTGGAGAGCTTGAGCTGGTTGATGTATCTGCTTGGAGTGGGCCGCACGCTTCACACTTGGTTACTTATGCGGTTGCATCTGGAGGGGTGTCGGCGGAAGAAACCTTGGGAAGGCTTTCTTTGCAAGTGCTCTTGCGCCAATGTGGTGACCACATCGCCTCCATGTATCTCCGCCAACAGCTCTTGTCCTTCTTCCCGGAAATGCACTTCAATTTCCTCCGTTGAATCTTCTTACATGCAGTATGTAAATCGACAAACTGGTACATACTTGATTGCGGGCTACTCTCTCTGCTTCTTCTTGCTCTTGGGAAGTTCTCTGTTTGAAGGAAATGGGCGATCTCTTTGTGCCCATGCGGAGCTTGTGGCTCAACAACAAGGACTAAAGGCGTAAATCTGCTGCGGAACATCTGCTTCCACGGCAAGAATCGTGATTCAGCGGGCGTGATGCTCCCGGCAAGCGTGTCGGGCACAACTTGTTGGGGCGTCTGCTTCAACGAAACAAACCCTAGGGCTTGTCGGAGTAGGCGCCCCTCGGCACTCTTTGTGTTGATCTTGGGGACCTTCTTGGCGCGGCCGGGAGCTCTGCTGGGAAAGTAGTCACCAGAAAGTGCTTCCTCTTCTTGCTCTGTCCGGTTGATGGTGTTCTGAGATGGTTGAGTCGGTTTGAGCACAAAGATCCTGGTTCCATGAGCAACTTAAGTCTGGCGCATTTTGTGAGCCATCTGCAATGTCATTTTGAGCTCTTGGAACATGTTCCATTTGCAGGCCGTCAAAATGCTCTTCCAACTTTCTCACTTCATCAATGTAGGCTTCCATCAACGGACTCTAATAATCTTTGTTCACTTGACGGACGACAAGCTGCGAGTCACCCCTGACAATAAGCTTCTTGATCCCAAGGTCATGGCGATCTGAGTCGGCAAGCAAGCCTTCATACTCTGCGGTATTGTTTGTTGCTTGCTCCTTGGGAAAGTGCATCTGGACCACGTACTTGAGGTGCTCTCCGGTGGGTGCGACAAGTAGTACGCCCGCACCGGCGCCTTGCAGCGAGAAGGCACCATCAAAGTACATGATCCATTCCTTGCTCGCTTCCTTGACGGGGATGCTCGTCTCCGGAGTTTCTTCATCAGGTGTTTCGTCCATTCTGCTATGAATTCTGCCAATGCTCGGCTCTGGATAGTTGAGGTACTCTCAAACTTGAGGCCAAAGCTTGACAATTCCGGTCGCACTAGACAATCCTGCTGTTTATACGGATTTTGCAATATCCTCTTCAGCAGCGAGTGACAAGCTGTGATCTCATGTGCTTGAAAGTAATGGCGCAGCTTTCTCGAGGCCATGAGAAGGCGAAAAGCAACCACGCACACCAGTACCTTGACCTAGCCCCTGCGAAGAAGGCCGACAAAATAAAGCTGGACGCTGCACCATCTTCTTCATTTCTCTTCTTGTGGCTGTGCAGATCCATCCTCATGGGACCAGAACTTGTCGGGAAGCCCCTGCTTGTCCTTTGGACTCGCTTGCCGCTTGATTCTTTGGCTCATCATCCGCCTCCCTCTCCGCTACTAACACAGCACTAACCACTTGATTGGTTGCCGCTAGATATAGTAGCAACTTCTCTTGTGGCTTAGGTGCGACAAGTATTGGGGTGGAGGATAGGTATCTCTTCAAGTCCTGCAGCGCAGCCTCCGCTTCCGGAGTCCATTTCATTGGACCTGCCTTTTTCAAAATTTTGAAAAATGGCAGGTATGGCCTTCAGCAGAACTTAGAGATAAACCCTCTTGAGAGCAAACAACACAGCCGGCAAGCCTTCACACATCCTTGACGCGCTTCGGTGCTTCAATATGTTCAATGGCCTTGATCTTGTCGGGATTGGCTTCGATCCCCCGCTGAGACACAAAGAATCCGAGAAGCTTGCCGGAAGGAACTCCAAACACGCACTTCTCGGGATTCAACTTGAGATTGATCTTGCGCAGATTTGCAAATGTCTCATCCAAATCTTGGATCAAAGTTTCTTTGTCCTTGCTCTTGACCACTATGTCATCCATGTAAGCTTCTACATTTACGTACAGCTGTGGCTCAAAAGCATGGTGACTAATCTTGCAAGCGTTGAACCAACATTCTTTAGTCGAAGGCATCCGTACAAAGCGTTACATGCCACATGGAGTAATGAATGCGGTCTTCTCTTCATCTTCTTACGCCATGAAGATCGATGATACCTGATGCTGCGTCAAGAAATGAAAGCAAATCACATCCTGCCGTGGAGTTGACAATCTGGTCAATGCTGGCAAGGGAAATGGATCCTTGGGACAAGCTTTATTAACATCGGTGAAGTCAATACAAAGCCTCCACTTCCCGTTAAGCCTTGCGCATGCGACTACGTGGATTGGCTAACCATGTTGGATGGAGTACTCCTCGGACAAGGCCTCTTGCTTCCGGCTTCTTGATATCCTCTGCAATGAACTCTTGGCGTTCCTTTGCTTGTTTCTCGACTCTACGCTTGACGGGCAGCGTGAGGCGAGGCGGCAAGGTGGTGCTCAATTACCTTCACAGGAACACGGGGATGTCGGATGGTTGCCATGCAAACACATCGACATTTGCCCGAGGAGAAAACAGCGGCGCTTTCCTATTTAGGGTCAAGCGTGGCACCGATGGTGAAGGTACCACCGGTGCCGTCCTCCTTGGCGGCCACTTTCTTGGTTTCGGTGAAGCTGTCTTTGCCTTCTTGCACTTGCCGGTGGAGCTCGATGGTGCATCCTCGGCGGTGGCGCAACACTCCCGAAGAGGTGCGCTTGCGGAGTGGGCATCGAGCTACTCTTGCCGGACTTGGTCTTCTTCTTCCCAGGGAGCCGTGACAAGTGGTTTGCGTTACGCTTTCTGATTCTTTGCTTCGGTAGATCTTGTCGATGCAGATAAGTGCATCTTTCTTGTTGCGGGGACGAAATGACCTTATCGGACCGGACATCTTGAGTACATTGTAGGCGTAGTGAGAGGCTGCCATGAACTTGGCGGTAGCTAGGCGGCCAAGTATCCCATTGTAGGGCAATGGAAATCAGCCACGTCAAAGGTGACCTTTTACGTCACGAAGTTCAGCTCATTGCCAAATGTCCTGGCGATGTAATCTTCCCCTTGGCTTGCTCCTTCCCGGTTATTCCTTGAAAGGTACCGTCTCTTGAGCTCGCTGCCGGGATCTGGGCTTCTTGAGCACCGCAGAAGAGATCGGATTCAGGCGGCTCCACCGTCAACCAGCATCTTCGTGACCTTGAGGTTGCGGATTGTTGGCGAAACCAACATCGGCAAGCACCCAACCGCAGTTATGCGATCAGGGTGATCCTCGACATCAAAGATGATGGGCGTCTTGGACCACTTCAGGGCTTGCGCGACTCAGCGGACGGTTCTGCTGCGTTCACCTCCGCACCTTTGTTTGAGTTGGCGGTGCGAGGTGTGCGAGAAGCACCATCGTCAGCCGCACAAAACCTCTGTTGCCTCGAAACTCTGCTTTCGTCGGCCTCATCCTCATCCATCTCTTCATCTTCGTCCTCGTCTTCATCCTTGTCGCGGCCGCGGGGAGGCCTATCTCCTTGCCGCTGTTTAGCCTTGCCGCGGCGTCCTCCCCGGGCGGGATGCTTCTTGCCGGATCCTCCACCACCTTCTTGGGCCTTCTCCTTGTCGCAGCGCTCGTATTCAGCTTTCTGCAGTTCTACGAGCTGCTCAACCTTCTTGCAGGCCTGGAGGTCATGGCCCTTGGTGCGGTGGATCTTGCGATCTTGCTTGCCGGAGCCATCACGCTTGTCGGCGGCCACCATAGCCTCGCCGGAGTCACCAGCTTTGGCCTTCTCGGCGCCACCTCCGTTCTTGGACTGCTCGACAACTAGTACATCCTTGGCTTTCCTCTTTACGTTATTCCGCCTCCGGTTCTTCTTTGCCGGGCGCATCCTCTTGTCGAGACCCTTACGCTCCTGCGTTCTCTCGGGAGTTTCCTCCCCTCTTCACCGATGCACACTTGTCGGCGAGCATATAGCTCGGCGACATCTCGATTTGCACATCGCCATCTCCTCCCTCATCCTGCGATTCATGCGTTCTAATGGAACACGCTGATAACCTTGGCGGGGTGGACGTCACGGGATGTTGCGCCGCACTGGTGAATCTCTCGTATGTACTTGCGCGGGGTTCTCCTTCTTTCGGGCGGCAGATGAAGATCGCTCTCCGCCATGGGGTTTGTGGCGCCGTGAAAGCGCCGACAAAGCGATGGCACAGTCCGCCGAAGAGATGAGTTGTCCGGAAAGTGCATGAGCCAAGATCTGAATTGGGCTTGAGCACCGGCGGAAGTAGTTGGCGAGATCTTCTTGTCGCGCCCCCGCAGCTCTGCACCGCGATGGTGTAGGCGCCGAGGAACTCCGACGGATGTATCCTGCCATCATACTTCGCATGCGTCGCTTGAAGTTCTTGGTCTTGGGCCTTTGGACTGCCGCAGCTCATGAGTGAGCGCAGGGCAACCTAACTTGCGTCTGACAAGTCGCTTTGGTTCTCTGGCGCATGCATAATAACGATGGGCCCAGCTGCTGGTCGGCCCGACGCCGTGCTTCTCTTGACGCTCGTCAAAAGTCTGGCGTCTTCGATGTCGTCGTTCTTGGAGAACTTGGCGTTGATCGGGCGAGCTTCATGGTCCGACGGCCAGTGGAGTCGGTGTCGAGGTTGGCCCGGCAAGTGGCGATCTTGGCTTTCGGGGCGGGGAGTGCATGGTGGTTGCACCCCCACCGGTCTTGTCGGCGTCGGCTTGCGCCTGGGCGTCTTGCCGGGGCTTCGACGTGCTAGGTTGCCGGGGCATGTCGCCGTTGGCGAAGCCGATGAGGCCCTGAATGGTGGCCCTCCAGTCGTCGATCTTGTCTGGCGCTGGAGGGTAATCTAGAAGCAGCTGGCTCGGGCGACTTCTTTCCGAGTCTTGGGTGGTGGCGGCAACGACGCGAGGAGCGAAAATGCTCGGACTTCTAACCGTGTTAGAAGGAGCAACATCTCGCCCAGCGATCAGACATGCTGCGCTTCGTGCCAACATCTTTGGCGCGCATGTTGGCCTTGGCGTCCGCGATCCACCAGCTCGGCCTTGCTCCAGCGCGAATGCGGTGCTAGGAGCACCATGGCGTTGTCGATCCCGCACCTCACGGGAGGGGTGCGGTGTATGTCTGATGCGAAAGCTTGCGGGGCCTTGTCCTTGGACCTGGTGACGATGTGAGTCCCCCCGTCGGCGCCCTCTCCTCCGCCGGCGTCTACCCCACCGCCCGTTTGCTCCGGTGGCGGTGGGATCGACGCGGACGGGCCAGCCACCTCCGAAGTCTTCTTCTTCGGTGGCATGTCGATGAAGATGTTGATGTAGCGCGCACGAACACCGGATCAGGTTCGCACAACCTCGACGCACCCCTACCGGGCGCGCCAAAGATGTCATGGGAAACGAACACCTATGGGGCAGGGCCCCTTTTCGGTCCGGCAGGGAGCGGAGGGTGCACGAAGAGTAGATCGAGGCGAAGCGCGCGAGGGATTTTACCCACCCGAGGCTCTCTCGAGAGATAAAACTCCCTCTGCTGCTTTGTGTTTCTATTCTGTTCTTGCTCGAGGCTTGGGTATGTTGTAGTTTGAATGAGTGAACACCCTTCTACGCGCGCATGGGCCTCCTTTTATAGGTCAAAGGGTCAGCGGCAGTGGCAAGCGAGAGAGGGGTAAAAAAGTAAAAAGAGGGTTGGTACAACTGCTATCTCTGATGCCCCTACCTAACTCGACGGCGGGGACAAGGGCATTTAATGCCCGTCCGGTCGCCTAAGCAGTCTGAGAAGCGACCGTTAGGGCGCCACCGATCACCACGATGGCCTTCTCGTCATCTCCACTTGCCACCTCGCACCGCTGCCTGCACGCCCGCCATGTGCTCCAGGATGGTCCGCGGTGACACGTTGTGAATGTGCTGGAGCGTGGTAGCAGAGTGGTGGCCGCGCATGACAAGCGCCTTACGCATGGCCGTCGTCTTGCCGCACCCGAGCTTGCCGCTCGTCGGGTCCTAGGAGACCGTGGCGTCGCAACAAGTCTCTCGAAATGGCTTGGTTGGATTTCCTGGCAAGCTCCTCTTGCCGGGGTCTTGTCCTTCCCGGCAAGCTCCTCTTGCCGGGGCTCTGTCTTCTCAGTTGAACACTTTGTTCTTGAATGGCAAGAATAGGAATAGCGAAGGATCTTGGCGGACGCCCGGCAAGCCTTGCCGCGGGACGCTGCGACTGCCCGTGCACAAGTTCGGGATACTAAGGTACCCCTACTTTAATACACCGACAATTACTTTGTCGAGCCACATGGTGAAACTCGAGCCCCTCGAACCGAGCTGACATCTTGAGGACGGCGTTGCGGTAAGCCGCCATCTTCGGATCTTTGGCATTGAAATCTCTGTTTATTTGAGATATTGCATGGTTTGAATCCCCGCGCACTTCCAGGCGTTGTATGCCCATGGAGACGGCCATCCGAAGACATGCAATAAGGCCTCGTATTTGGCTGCGTTGTTAGAGTCCGTGAATAATATTTGGAGGACGTACTGAACTATGTCTCCCATGGGGGATGTTAGGACAACGCCTGCCCCTAGGCATGCCAGCATTTTGGAGCCGTCGAAGTGCATGACCCAGTTGGAATATGTGCCGTACTCTTTAGGGAGTTCGACCTCGGTCCATTTGGCGACGAAGTTGGCCAGTACTTGAGATTTAATGGCCCGCCGCGATTTGTATGTTATGTCGAATGGGAGGAGCTCAATGGCCCACTTGGCACTCCAGCCCATGGCGTCGCGGTTGTTTATTATGTCATTGAGTGGTACCTCGGAGGCCACCATTATTGAGCATTCCTGAAAGTAGTGGCGTAGCTTCCAGGATGCCATGAAGACCGCATATGCTAGTTTTTGGTAATGAGGGTACCGGGATTTGCATGGTGTGAGGACAGTGGATACGTAGTATACCGGTTTCTGAAGCGGGAATTTGTGTCCGTCCTCCTCTCGTTCGAAGACGAGCACCGCACTTACGACTTGGTGTGTGGCTGATATGTATAATAACATGGGTTCACCGACGTTTGGCGCAGCCAGAATTGGGTTGTGTCAGTGTTCTGGGAACATGGGTCCCTAAACTTGCCTTCCTGCAGCCTGCGGCGTGGCTCAAGCAGTGGCCCAGTATGGCCCGTCTACATCGACCCAAGCTCAAGACCCTCGCGAGGGGCCAAGCCTCACGGGGTGGACGACGCAAGGCTTCCTCAGGGGCAGCCTTGCCAGGCAGGCTCGCGAGGAGGCGGAGAGATCAAGGCAGGGGTACCTCGTGAGGTGCTCATGACGCAAGCCATAACGTCCCGAGACAGGGCAGGCGCCAGAGGCGGGCTAGCCTGTAGTGTCCTTGTTTCCACTTTGGTGCAAAGGGGGCAAGCGCAGGCGCGGAGTACCGAGGCATCTAACAAAGGTTACCATTTCGGTGCAACGAGACCAAGACCAGCAGAGCGGCAGGATGGAGGTCACCGTGGAGCCCAAGACGGCGTCATCGCCAGTGCCTTTGGCAAACGGAGACCAACTTTAGTCAGTATAACCTGTACTAGCTATTCCCCTTCAAAATGGCCATTGTTGGCTCCCTTCCCGCTCAATATTTGGGGAAAGGACCAGGGCCTCTATATATAGAGCTAGCCACCACAGTAGAGAGCATTGGATCGGGACCTCAGAGGATCCACCCAAGTAGAACGCCGCACCAGCTCAAGAACACCCCTCGCGAGGCTGTTCTTCCTTTGTATTGTTCATCATCAGCCCCAGAGGCAATCCACCACACCACACACTAGTGTAGGGTATTACACCACAACGGTGGCCCGAACTAGTATAAACCTTGTGTCCCTTGTGTTGTCATCGTGTAGCTTAGATTCGCGACGAGGCTTTGGGGCGTGTACCGGTAGGAAGAAGATCTTCGTGCGCACCCTAGAGTTTGAACCTTAAGGGTTTTGCCGGAACCCATATCCGACATTTGGCGCGCCAGGTAGGGGTGCGCCGAAATGCTCTTTCCACCGACCTGCGTTCCATTGCTTCGTCGCATCCATGTCCGGCGACCTGACGGCCAACGCCGACCGCTGGGCGGCATGGCCTGCCCACGCCGTGTCGCCTGCCCAAGGTGACCTCAACCCCGCGCCTCAGGCATCCCACGCTCCGCAGAACGCTGTGGGGCGCAGGCGACGCGGTCAAGCGCCACCTGCCCTCACCCCACGGCAGGTGCGATCAGCAGCAAGGGCCTCAAACCACGCCACGACCATGGTGCCACACACCCGACGGGAGTAGGCGAACATGAAGGCCGCGCTCACGGTGGCTCGAGAATTGCTACGGTCCAGACTGCAAGAAAGCGGCCATGACGTGCTGCTGGAACGCATCGTCGAGCTCTTGGATGCCGCTGCTTCAGGGGCGCCCCCTTTCTGCATCCAGCTTCCACCCCAGGACCTGGGCGGATCACCAGGCGGGCCCATCCGCGCCCATGCGCCCTCAGGCGTACCCCAAGGATTCGTCAACACTAGCTCGACCATCAGCGCTGGATGTCAAACTGTACCAGCACCACCCCTGGTGAGTGAGGGCATGCGCATCGCCGCTTACGGCTCGGGCGGGCCGCCGCCCTATCACCCCCAAGATGGTGCTTCGAGCCAAGCCACATGGAGCATGGGGCACTATGGCGAAGCCTTCGGGGCGGCGACCCCGGAGGCTTACGTGCCACACATGGTGAATCGGGAATACGCACTGGAAGAAGACCACGGCTCGTTCCTCGGGCCAGGCTGGGAGGAAGAGATGCCAGAAGCCGAGCCCTTTCAGGAGCCTCAAGGAAGCCTCGCCGACCGCACCGGCGGCAGCAGCTATCGAGTACCGCTAATTCCTCAGGAGCAAGATTATGCTAACCATGGGTCGCAGGAAGTCCATGTCACTGCAGCGGAAGGCTGCCCCAGTGCGGCAACCTCCCTCCCCTCAGGAGGAGGGCACTGGGGGCTGCAGGAGAGGGGCTGGGAGCCAGGCCCCTCCCCACGGTGCGTAGAGCAAGGTGTTTCTTGCAGGTAGGCCCTCTGCTGGGGAGGTGCCACAAGGCCTGCCCCCGGCAGAGGACCCGTGGTCATCGGGGGAACCACTGGCGTCCCCTTTGCCCCATTGGTGTCGTCCTTGGTTTCCGGTCGCCTTCAATGGTGGTCGAGGGTGGCGCAAGGCGGGGCCCTCATCTAGTGATATGAAGCAAGGCCAGTACCTGTGAAGAAGGCCCAGTGCCTGTGAAGCTCTTTGAGGGAGTCCTGGATTAGGGGGTATCCGGACAGCCAGACTATATACATCGTCCGGACTATTGAAGTGTGAGGATACAAGACTCAAGACTTCGGCCCGTGTCCTGATGGGACTCTCCTTTGCGTGGAAGGCAAGCTTGGCGATCCGGATATTGTGTTTCCTTCCTTGTAACCGACTCCATGTAAACCCTAGCCCTCTCCGGTGTCTATATAAACCAGAGAGGTTAGTCCTTAGAAGGCCGATCACAATTACAATCATACCATCATAGGCTAGCTCTTAGGGTTTAGCCTCTACGATCTCGTGGTAGATCTACTTTTGTACTACTCATATCTTCAATATTAATCAAGCAGGAAGTAGAGTTTTACCTCCATCGAGAGGGCCCGAACTTGGGTAAACATTGTGTCCCTTGCTTCCTGTTACCATCAGCCTAGACGCACAGATCGGGACCCCCTACCCGAGATCCGCCGGTTTTGACACCGTCATTGGTGCTTTAATTGAGAGTTCCTCTGTGTCGTCACTGCAGGGCTTGATGGCGCATTCAATCGTCAACAACACGGTCCAGGGGGAGACTTTCTCCCTTGACAGATCTTCGTGTTCGGAGGCTTCGCACCGCGGGCCAATTCGCTTGGCCATCTGGAGCAGATCGATAGCTACGCCCCCGGCCACCAGGTCAGGTTTGGAAACTTGAACTACATAGCGGACATTCGCAGAGACTTGATCTTCGACAAATTTTGGCCCGCGCTAGGAGCACCGAACAGTCACGACGAGCACGGCTTAGACCTGCTGTCGGAAAAAGCTCGGGATATCACCCCTGCAGTAGCCTCGAATCTAAATCCGAAGCAAGTTGCGTTGCCTAAGGACGGAGGGCTGGACCCTGCCCTGCAGGCCGCACACTCATCGGTGGTGGAGTCGAACACAGGTCTCACCTCTGTGGAAGCCTGTAACCCCGGGCCCTTGGACTCGTATCCGGTTTTTGGTTCCAGTCCGCACACCCACGAGCCAGCCGAGCCTGGTTGGGCTCCGGTAACGGAGTTTACCGCTGCGGACATCTTCCAGCACTCGCCCTTTGGCGACATGCTGAACTCATTAAAGTCTCTCTCTTTGTCAGGAGGCTCTGGGCCGAACTATGTCCGGCTTGAGTGGGAAGCGGGCGACGAAGGAATTCGCTGCCCACCCACCACCCACTTCATTGCCACTGTCGATGATTTAACCGACGTGCTTGACTTCGACTCCGAAGACATAGACGGTATGGATGACGATGCAGGAGAATTACAAGAGCCACGCTCACAGTATGTGGACGGCCACCTCCTCATACGATATATACATGGTGGACACTCCGAAGGAAACCAATGGCGACGAGGCAACGGAGGATAATCCCTCAGGGAGAAAAGCAAAGCATGGGCGTCGTCGGCGCTGCTCCAAGCCCCGCCACAGTAATACCGGCCCCGGAGATGAAAGCAATCCGGATGGTGCCGAAGAGGAATACAACCCTGATCAGCCTACCTTCAAGCAGGCCGGACCGGCCACGGTGGGATACTTGGAGAGGGACAACTATACACCCCCCCTCCGAAGATGAGGTAAGCCTCAGCAATGACGAATTTGGCGTGCCTAAAGATCCAGTGGAACAAGTTCGCTTCAAGCGACGGCTCAAGGCCACGGCAAGGAGCCTGCAAAGGATGCAACAACAGCTTAAAGTTGACCAAGATTTGCTCGTAGACAGGTGGACCAAGGTCCTGGCCACCGAAAAATATGGACTCAACCGCCCCGACAAAGGGCACACACGGCACAACTGGCTACCTCAATGTAAGCAGGAGAACCCAAGGCACATACCCCAACTTCAACACACCACTACGGTCCAAGACAATATGAAGGATACACAAAGAGGCATCCTCAAGCCCCAGCGCAATGGTCATAAATGTCAAGTCAGAGAAGTTGGTGCCAAGTCCAGCAATTCCCACTCTGGTCAGCGGACAAAGAACAGCTCAAACCTATCTGGCCCGAGCAACATACTCGATCAACCATGTGAAATTCATGGTACTCCTAGAAGGATAGCAAAGCATACCAATAGAGAATGCCGAATCCTCAAAACAAAGCGGCTGGTCATGTGCTGGAAACAATAAGGGAAGGCGTCTAGTAAAGAGACCCCCCAAGAGCATAAAAATACGGCCGACCGCCCCTGATCACATCAACCACAGCAATTCAATTGCAGTACCTCTAGACCTAGTAGTCCGGGGGCTCCATAACACATAAATCCCCCACGGGTATGAAGCCACAAATAACATCTTCTAAAAGATGCCAGGCGCAAAGGCCAAGTTTTATTGGCCCACCACTCTAACGGTTGTCTTCGGATCACCAAAAAAATGCTACACCAAAGAGTAATTCTTCGGCACCTTCCCCTCATAAGGTAATTTACTGTATGCTAACGGGACGAACCACGTTGACTAGATCCCATGTGATAAACCATTAGGCCAACACCATGTGATATAATCACGCCCACGGGCAAGGCTGGACCCCGCCCTTAGAGGGGAAATCATACAGCTGCCGGAGTAGCGAGTCGCGCATGCTTATCAAAATTTTGATATGACAGCCAACTATCCGGACACCAACTGAGGAGCCCACGCTACTTCACAGTATAACGGCTGGATTCACCAGGGTCCGATCAAGAACCCTTAGACCAACCACAAGAGGACGTTCAGCTGCCTACAAGCATTTGCCTTTACAAACTAACTTTGACACAGAACAGGATTGGCGGCGTGGAATCAGCCCGGACACACAATGGCAGGAACATGCAGATAGAAGGCAGTTCGGATTCACTCTTGATCCACTCACAACCCCTTCCAGTCCGGCCATCACAGGTTCCGCCAGAAAACACCTCTTTTCATACATCGTACTCATATGCATAGACATATCATCCTACTACAATGCATAGACTTAAATAACACTTACCGGCCGTCGTTTATCGCCGACGCCTCTTTGCCAAAAAATGGCAGCCACGCTTCGTGCTATGCCCGGTTATGCCAGGGCTTCACAATACGACAATAAAGTCCGACCACCTTTTCGGTTGCTCGGCACCCCAAACTTATAGCACTATATGCATCCGCTCCGAATCATGTCTTAGGTCATTGGTTGGGTTTGCCCGGCTCCCATGTTTTGGTACCTTAAGTTCCGTTTTATCCGCTAAGGTAGTGCTGGGAGAACTACTGCGATTGTGTCCCGGTTCTGCCGGACGAGCACCTCAGTAGAGAAAGCCAAAAACCGACTGTCATGATGCAGCGAGAGGTGGTCAGCTGTTCGAGAGGTTGTAAAATCCTTAAAGATTTATTCCGCACAACGCCATTATAAATGCAGAGTGTGACAGATCGGTCTTCTGATCAGGCACCAATAGAGCCCCTAGTTCGGCCTTCCAAACACTAGGGGCTGCGCTGACCATACTCGAATTCCTATGTCTAAGTGAGAGTAATAAAGCCTTATAGTCCGATTTCCTGGTTCGTGGTGAGAAACACCTCCTTAAAAGGACCCAACTATGGGATAAAGAGCGTTCAGATATATCCAGAACACCCCCGTATTCTTTTTTTACGTAAAGCGGCGACGATCGCCAACTCTCAGGATTTACATACAATAAACAGCCGCACAGGAAGAACATATGTTCAAACAAAACAGGCAATATATAATAAAAATGCCATTATCCCATATTACAAAAAGCGGCACGAATGCCCTCAGGGAAATATAATGTCTTTGGCACACTTATCCGCCGCAAGGCGGGCCCCTTTCAGTACACCTTCATAGTACAGCTCGGGCTTGCGGTGCTCCTTACCCTCCGGCGGCCCCTCAGTCATCAGCTTCTCCGCGTCAAGCTTCCCCCAATGCACTTTTGCACGGGCAAACACCATGCGCGCACCTTCTATATAGACTGATCGCTTGATAGCATCAAGCCGAGGACAGGCGCCCACAATCCGCTTCATGAGTCCGAAGTAACTACTTGGAATTGGCTCCGCAGGCCACAGCCGGACAACCAAGTCCTTCATGGCTAGTTTAGCCGCATGGTGCAGTTCGACCAGCTGCTTCAGCTGATGGATAAAAGGCACCAGATAGTTCGGCGCCAAATACTGCGACCAGAAATTCCTCTCCGCAGACTTCTTCTCCTCGGTCCGATAAATTTGGGTGGCATCTGATATGCTGTAAGGCAAATCCGCAAATGCCCCTATAAAAACAAGAATTCAGCTTGTCGCTTAGAGTTCTCCCCGCTATCATGTAAACATGGCCATGAATACAACAGGCCTTACCAGCCGCAACTTTCCGGGCCTCCTGAATGTCCTGTACAGCACCTCGGGCTTCTTCCCGAGCATCTTCTGTGACTTCGAGAGCTTGGGCGAGTTCGGATTCTTTCCCTACCAGACTCTGCTCCAAGCCCTTGCTTTTCTTCACAGCCTCCTGGAGCTCCCGCTCGGTTGTGATGACCCTGGCCTCGTGTTTTTCACGAAGCGCCTGCTTGGCGGCAGCCTTCTCATTGGCAGCAGCCACAACCTTCTTCAGTGTCTCATATTCAGCACTCGCTCCTAGGGCATACAACAAAAATACTTTTCAATAGGCACAATTACTCATTCGTGCCTAATGCAAGACAATGCTTCAACATACCTTGCTTATCCTCTAATTGCTTCTTCACACGACCAAGTTCTTCTTCGGCCCGTTCCAGGCTCTGCTTCAGTTCGGACACTTCCGCATTATGAGCGGACGTCTTCTCCGCACACGCCTGTTTTCAAACAAAGAGGTACACATCATTAACAAAGGATTTGATCCCCTGCCCGGCTCCCTCTCTTTCGCCAGACAGTGTATCAGGGGCTACTACTTATATTATGATGATTCCTCAAAGGTTTCTTAGGAAACATACCTCAAAGGCCTTTGTAAGGCCAAGACAGAACTCGTTCAGCTCGCTCTCGGCGGACTAAATCTTTTCAACCACCGCACCCATGAGGGTCCGATGTGCATCGACGATAGACGCGTTCTTTAACGCTGTCGGCAGACCGCCTGGCAACTCTGCTTGGACAGAGGTTGCCGGCAGAGTAGGCAAGCCTCCCACCATCGAAGGTGGCTGCTCGCCCGATCCGGGAGCCTTAGAGGTCTCCTGGACCTTGTCCGGCTGTGGGCCGAACCCAAGATCACCCCCGCTGCCGGCACACTCAGGGGCCATCACTCCCCTGTGTCCGGCTCCAGTGATATGCCCCCCTAGTCCGGGTCCCGTTGAGACGACACCTCAGTGTCACGCCTGGACTTTGGGGAAGGGGCCTTTGGAGGCGTCTCGCTCGCCAAGGCGTCCGAGCTCAGCGAATCCTCCGATGAGGACTGTCCGGTGCGAGACCTTGCTGGACTGTGCAAAATATGGCAATAGTTAAAACTACTATACCCAAAAACAATCCTGGATGCATATGCGTGTTTGGATTTTGTATACTTACGACTTCTCCAGGGGCTGGGCCCTGGGATCCCACTCTGGGCTGTTATCGGCAGCCGTGGTGGATGCCTCTAGGAGGGAACCTTTCCCCCTCTTGGGCGATCCGGCCTCCAGGGATGTGGAGGCCGTCCTTTTCTTCCCACCACCAGAGTGAGGCTTGTCCTCCTCTGCTTCCTCCTCTTCACCTTCAGAAGAAGGATCGTCGCCGGAGTCTTCAGATTTGGCGTCCGAAGCCTCACGACGACGGAGGCCACTCCGGGTCTTTTTGACCTTCTTGGAGGCCTCTTTCTTTGGCGCCTCATAAGGCGCGGGGACCAGCATCTTCGTCAGAAGAGGTCCGGCCGGTTCCTCCGGCAGCTGGGCCGGACAGTTTATCCGCTCCACCTTCTTTATCCATCCCTGAGGTCATGATGAAACATGATTAAGATGTCTCCCTCAGGACATGCCAACTGAAGCATGGATGGATGGAGCGTAGTTATGACTTACTAGGCTTGCAGAATGGGATAATTGATACCCGCGGTCCTCGGAGGAGCCCGGCCATGATTTGCCGGACTTGAAGAGAACCTTCCAGATATCCTTGTGGGAGGAATCATAAAGCTCCTGAAGGGTTTGGTGCTCGGTTGGGTCGAACTCCCACAGAGTGCAGGCTCGGTGCTGACAAGGGAGAACCAGGCGAACTAGCATCACCTGGACTATGTCGACGAGTTTGACATCCCTGTCAACCACATTCTGAACGCGCGTCTGGAGCAGTGATAGCTCATCGGACGAGGACCAGGTCGGGCCCTTCTTGGGCCAGGACGTGAGCCGCAGTGGAGCTCCGGATCTGAACTCAGGAGCTACAGCCCACTTTTTGCCGCGCAGTTCGGTGATATAAAACCACTGCTGTTGACACTCCTTGACGGAGTCGTTGAAAGCGCCCTTCGGCCAAACGGCCTTGGGCATCTTTCTCACCATGGCGCCGCCGCACTCGGCGTGTTCGCCACTCACCACCTTGGGCTTGACATTGAAAATCTTCAGCCACAGGCCGAAGTGAGGCGAAATCTGGAGAAAGGCCTCGCACACGACGATGAACGTCGAGATATTGAGAAAAGAGTTGGGGGAAAGATCATGAAAATCAATCCCATAGTAGAACATGAGCCCGCGGATGAAGGGATGAAGTGGAAACCCCAGTCCATGGACGAAGTGGGCGGGAAACACGACCCTCTCGTGGGGTCCTGGGGTCAGAATGACCTGCCCGTCGTCTGGTAGCCGGTGCGCTATGTCCGCGGCCAAGTATCCGGCCACCCAAAGATTTGTGATATTGTCACATCCCTAGTTCTGGTATGCTCAAGGCTAGCTAGTCATTTGTGCATCATGTTTATATTCCATTTAAATTTGAAATGAGGATTGTTGAAACCCTCAGAATCATTTTTGAAATGACCCAAAAAAAAATTTCTCCAAAAGGGTCCAAGAAAATGCTCATGTTGCCCTCTGAAAATATTGGACAGAGGTAAAAATCAAACCAATATTTTCAGGAGCTCATAAGTATTTATTTTGGGCATTTGGATTAATCTAGTAATTATTTTGCCTTGGATATATAAATGTTATATATATAATATATGTCCAAAAATTATGTCATTTATTAAGGAGCTCTGGAATAATATAACTAGCTCCTGCGAAATTGGCATAAGTAAATAAAATGATTTAGTATTTTAATTAAATCAAACAGATGTCAGGAAATTAGAAAACAGAAATTAAAAAGGTACTTTACTGGCCTCCTCCTCAGGCGGCCCAAAGAATAGCCAGCTGCCCAGCCCATGGGCCCTCCTCTGTCGTCTTCGTCCTCGACAGGGAATGGGCGTGTGCCCGACGCGCGCGCGCTCCGCCGCGCCACGCCACCTCCTTCTCTGCCTGCCTGTCCTCCCCCTCGTCACTCTGGATGGCCCGGACGTCGCCACGCGCCGCCCCGGTCCTCTTCCACTCTCTCTCGCTCTCCCTCCTCCCCTGGACCTCTCCCTCTCCCGCGCCCGGCGCCGCTGCCGCCGCGCCGACGCCTGCTGTGTAGCCACCGCCTTCCCCTCGCCTCTCTGACACGCGCAGGAGCTCCGCCTCCTCGCTCTGAAGCTCTCCGCCGAGCCACGCAAGCCGGAGCGCCCTGTGGAGTCGCCGTCGCCATCGTCTTCCTCCTCGGACGCCGCCGACTCCGATTCGCCGTCTTCAGCGCCTCCTCGAGCCCACCGGACTGCTCAGCAAATCTGCAGTGAGCTCCGCCACCGTTTCCCCCTCTCCGCTAAGTTGCTCGCGCGTCGTAGCCGTCGCTACCACCATGGCCGAAGCCATCGCCGCCGCAGCTCCTCGCCGTCGTGGCCAGAGCCACCGCAGCCCGTGCCTGCACCTGCCACCGAGGTCAGCACGTCTCCAGGAGACGAACGCGACCAACCCCGGCCCTTGCCGTGCCCCGTAGCTCGCTCCCGCTCGAAGCCGTACTCCGGCCGCCGCCCCGAGCTCCGCTCCGGCACCCCCACGGCCTCCCGCGTGTCCTATTGGATGCGCGCGAGCCTGGGCTCCTCGCAGATGGTCTCCGCCGCCCAATTGGTCGCCGGAGCGACGATCCCGCAGCCGCCGCCGCGTCTGGCCTCGCCGGCGTCGAGTCGCCGGCGGGTTCGACCCCGTTTGACCAGGGTTTGACCACCCTGCGTCACTGACGCGTGGGGCCAGCCCCGTTAACTAAACAAGTTTAGGGTTAATTTAATTAAGATTAGCCACAGTCACTGACACATGGGTCCCACTGGTCGGGTTTGACCTGGACCTGGCCGTTGACCACTGACGTCACACGACATCGGTCGACGATTTATTCATTTTCTGGATTTAAATTAATCAGGAAATTCCAGAAAATGTTCAAAACTTCAAAAATTCATAGAAATTCAACCGTAACTCAGATTGAAATAAGTTATATATGAAAAATTATCAGAAAAATGCAATATATCCATCTGTACTAGTTTCATGCATGAAAAACCAACTTATACCTGCTGTATAGGTGAAAACACATTATGGCATATTAAGAGACTTAATTTAGAGTTGCATTTGAGTTTTTGTTTCAAATGGACTTCAAACCAGATGATTACTAGTTGCATTAGCTCAAACAGCATCACATCTTCATGCCATGTTCATGCATCATATTGTTGCATATGTTTGTGTATTGATTGCCGACACTGTTCCTTCTCGATAGGTCTTGCTCCGGAGACCGTTCCAGAGTACCTGTCTGTGAAGCAGTGCCTTCCTTGTTGATCTACTAGGCAAGCAAACCCCCTTGTTCATCCCGATAAAATCCTACCCTCTCGCTCCTGCTCTCAGTTATTGCATTAGGACAACAACGATTCATCTGCTACTTTGTGCTGCGGTAGTTGAACCCATTCCTCTGCATGACCTGTCATTGCCACAGTAAATAGTTGAAACCCACTAGCATGTGTAGGAGTTGATTGAGCCCATGTTTTGTTCCTACCATGCTATGCCTGCTATTGCTTAGAGTTGTGTCAGGTCTGATTCATTGGGAATGAATTGGAGTGCTATGAGTTGTTCTGGTGCTGAGAGTTAAGTGTGTGAACACGATTTGGTAAAGGTAGCGGTGAGAGGCCATGTAGGAGTACATGGTGGGTTGTCTCCTTTGGAACCGTCCCTAAGCATCGAAGTTCGTGTATGTTGTCCAATGACTAGCTACTACCACACATTGGAATGCTTAAGTGCCCTCTCGACTTATTAACCGACTTGATCTCTGCCCGTGAGTCGCAACTAGTTTATGGTGTTTGTAGGTAGTGTTAGTAGTCTACCAAGTGGCACCCGCCAGTGGGCTTGGGACAGACTAGGCACAAGTGGCACGTGTACCAAGCGTAGATCCATCCGGCGAGGTGGGCTTGGGAACCCTGTTCACATCGTTTGGGGCCGTGAGCGACACCCCGGCCGGATCTCCTTGCGGATGGAACCCGAATAGGCGATAAACCTGGATTAGAGTCTTGTGTGGTTAGTCAGGTCGTGGCCGACTCCCTCGCCAGGCTTCCGCTTGAAGGTAGCCGAGATACACGACGTGTACATGGTGGTAAGTGGCGAGAGCGTGTGTGAAGAAGTACACCCTGCAGGTTAACATGATCTATTGAATAGCGGGTCCATGGATATGGACTTCTTGGATGCTTACATGGTACATAGACAACTTGAAGTGGATACTATAAAATGCTCAAGAGAAGTGTGAGTACTATGGATGGCCTTCTCGTAGGGAGACGGGGACGAATCCATAGTAGTGTATTGTGTGGTGATTAGTGGACTGTGCGCCTATATCACCTCAAAGAAGTTCTCGTAGTCGAGAACGGGATAGCCCAGAGTCAAAGCTGGCTTGTTGCAACTAAACCCCACATTACCCTCTTGATACAAATGCATGTATGATAGGATCTCGATGTAAGTCTTCTTTGAGTACCTTTGTACTCATGGTGCTTTATTTATGTTTTTGCAGCGGAGACTTGGTCTTACTAGTGTTCTCGTGGACTTTGACAAGTAGCTTGTACCTCAGCTACGATCTTGATCGGATGTTGTAGATAGTCGGGCTCTTCACCTTTTTCTTTTGTAGATGTCTGCACCTGGACATGTAATGCTTCCGCTTGTTGCTTGTATGTTCTGTATGATGGGTCCTGTGACCCTGTTTGCAATAAATACTATGATGGCTCTTCCGAGCCTTTATCTATATGAGTTGTTGAGTTATCTTTGTGATGCCATGTTGTACAGCACATACTTGCATGTTATGCGACACGTGTAATGTGTATTGCTATGTGTGGGATCCGACTATCTAGTTGTTTATCTTTAGTAGCCTCTCTTACGGAAATGTCTCCTAGTGCTTCCATCGAGCCATGGTAGCGTGTATACGCTCGGAACACTTAGGCTGGCCGGCATGTGTCCTTCTTCGTTCTCGTATCGTCCTTCGGGAAATGTCACGCGATGAATACCGGAGTCCTGTTAGCCGCTACAGCCCGGTTCACCGAGTCTGTTAGCCCATGCTACAGCTGGATTCACTCGCCGATGACCGACACGTTCGATGCTGGGTCATGGATGCCTGTCCTTGTAAGATTGTGCCACTTTGGGTTTACGACTAGCCATGTCAGCCCGGGCTCCTTATCATATGGATGCTAGCGACACTATCATATACGTGTGCCAAAAGGCGCAAACGGTCCGGGGCGAAGGTAAGGCGACACCCGTGGGGATACCGTGCGTGAGGCCGCAAAGAGATATGAAGTGTTACATGCTAGACCGATGTGGCATTGAGTCGGGGTCCTGACAGATATGCTTCTCCTTCACGGTGGAAGCCACCCACTTGGCTCCTGCTCTGGACATGTTTAGCTGTGTGGAGAAGACTTGGGTTAGGGCGCTGGAGCTCGAGGGGGCAAGAGTGGGCAAAGGAGGAAGAAGGCGTGGGTAAAAATGGGGAACTCTTATCCCTTTATAGAGGCGACGAAAGCAGTGTGCCTCCCCACTTGCCCGTTGGGAATCGCTTACTTCCCAAGCGCCACGATTGATGGCATGGTGGGATTACCCATACCTGTATTGATGAGATTCCCGTGATAAGGGGACATGATCTCTGCTTTGACAAGACGTGTCAAGGAAACCGCCTCGCAATATGCGCTGCGGCTAGGAAAACGGTTCGAATGATGGCCCGACCGTAATGACATGTCATGTTGTCTAAAAAAGTTGTCAGCAGATTGCATTTGTAAAGTATCATTCTCTCTACGGCGGTATGGGAAGATCATTTTGCGGATCCGGACACGGTTTAAGTGTTCGATAATTACCTCGGAGTATTCGGAGAAGGAACCCGCCTTGCAATGTCGAAGACAAGACTGCGCGCCAGACTCATCGTCATTGAAGCCTGGTTCAGGGGCTACTGAGGGAGTCTTGGATTAGGGGGTATCCAGACAGCCGGACTATATACATCGTCCGGACTATTGAAACGTGAAGATACAAGACTCAAGACTTCGGCCCGTGTCCGGATGGGAATCTCCTTTGCGTGGAAGGCAAGCTTGGCGATCCGGATATTGTGTTTCCTTCCTTGTAACTGACTCCATGTAAACCCTAGCCCTCTCCGATGTCTATATAAACCAGAGAGGTTGGTCCTTAGAAGGCCGATCACAATTACAATCATACCATCATAGGCTAGCTCTTAGGGTTTAGCCTCTACGATCTCATGGTAGATCTACTCTTGTACTACTCATATCTTCAATATTAATCAAGCAGGAAGTAGGGTTTTACCTCCATCGAGAGGGCCCGAACCTGGGTAAACATTGTGTCCCTCGCTTCCTGTTACCATCAGCCTAGACGCACAGATCGAGACCCCCTACCCGAGATCCGCCGGTTTTGACACCGACACTCGCCGCCCGTGACACTCTCACGTATTAATGAGTTGGGGCTGTACACGCCCCGGAGTCTCCGGAGAGCCGCCCTCGGGCCTCGGGGGCTCCGTCCCATGCCCAGTGGCAGCACTTAGCTCCGCTCTAGTGAGAAGACGTCGAAGACTATACTAGGTGCCGGACGCAGCCTTTTGCTTTTCGCTTCCTTTTATGTGGTCAATCTTTCTCGTTTCGTATTTAAGTTGAAGTTGAATTTGTGTTTGCGTATGCAGGGAGGGGTGTCTTGTCTTGTTCGCGTGATTTCTCATATTCCGGTTCCTGCCCAAGTTGGAATTCACACTTGCCGCATCCCCCTCGCGAGCCCCCTCGCGGGCGGGGCTGGGCTCAGCACACGTGCGCATGCCATCCCGCGGCCGGCACTCGCTCTCGCGAAGCCCTCACCAAATGGCCAACAGGTCTCCTGAAGGACCCTCAGAGAACCACCAGAAGCCTAATCAGGGCTCGCCTAGGATAAAGGTAAAATCATAGCAACTAACCCACTGCAGGGCCCGTAAACATCATGCGGGCGACCACTCGTCGCCATCCTTGGCAATGCGTGGACAACAATTCTTTTTACATGAGGGGCTTCCCGTCCCAAAATGCTCTTACCATCTTCAGGGCCACGCCCGAGCTTTTTCCGTGCCGGATAAACAACAGGAGGGCGTGGAATCAGTCAGACATGTCGCTCACCGCATCCTCTTGATCGTCTCCGGAAGCATCGCTGGCACCACTGTCGCTGTCGCTGGCTTCACCATCACCATCGTTGGTGCCACCTTCGCCGCCGTCCACCACGTCACCTTCATCCGCAACAACTACCACCCCGTCATCGTCAGAGGTGAAGGCCCGGACAAGTGCATCCACGTTGTCCTCCACCCACCACACCAGGTCGCCTCAAATGGCCACGGGCACTGGAGCAATGACAGCGTCGAAGTCGAAGTGAGGATCCCTATCCTGAAGGTGGCTGAAGACAAGGGAGAATGCACGCGCAAGCATGCCGCGGCTCCTCTCCTCGACAAGCTGGCGAGCCCTCTGAGAGCAATTCTCCAGATGCATCAACACGTCAATGAAGAACTGGAGAGTGCCGGCATAGTTGGTCACATGAGGTTGCAAAGCAGTCGCATCACAGATATTGCCTAGGGCCATGTTGGCCCTATCCCTGAGCGTTTGGAGCATAGGACCGTGCATGTGCTCCAGCGTCTGCCGATGGCGAATCTCGTCTTTGCTCCGTCATGCAATGGCCTCGACGTCATCGACCCTCCGTTGGAGAAGAAGTAGCTCGACACAGGAGGAGGCCAGCTCAGCCTGCGCCGCAACCAGGGCAGCTGCGGTGGCCTCCGCGCGCTACGCCGCTTCAGCCAGCTTGGTCCTGAGAGCGGTACTCCTGCCTGCCGCCTCGGCTGCAATCAGCTCCAACCTCTCGCCATGCTCACATAGAAGACCTGCGCGAACTTCCGCCACGCGGCGGTCGATCTCCTCTTGGATTCGGGCCTCCCGCACGCCAACGTCGTCCTCTCCCAGGTAACCTGGCGCTCCCTTGTCTCCAACCGTTCAAGATCGAGGTTGCGCTCGGCAGCCTCCAGCGTCAGTGCTTCCCCGCGCCTCTGGAGCTCCTCCTCTTCGACGGGTATCCCCTTCAGTGACGTAAGGGCAGCTTGGCGCAGCTCCACTTGCTGCTCCAGGGAAGTGCTCCAGGCTTGGAGCTCCCACGCGCGCTTCTCCGCGATCTCGCGTCGTCAGTCTGCCTCCTGAGCCTCCTCAATGGCTCGGGAGCAGGTGAGGGAGTCCTGGACTAGGGGGTGTCCGGCCAAACCGGACTATCATTATCCGCCGGACTCCAAGACTACGAAGATACAAGATTGAAGACTCAGTCTCGTGTCCGGATGGGACTTTCCTTGGCGTGGAAGGCAAGCTTGGCGATACGGATATGTAGATCTCCTACCATTGTAACCGACTCGTGTAACCCTAGCCTCCTTCGGTGTCTATATAAACCGGAGGGCTTTAGTCCGTAGGACAACATACATTACAACAATCATACCATAGGCTAGCTTTAGGGTTTAGCCTCCTTGATCTCGTGGTAGATCCACTCTTGTACTACCCATATCATCAATATTAATCAAGCAGGATGTAGGGTTTTACCTCCATCGAGAGGGCCCGAACCTGGGTAAAACATCGTGTCCTTCGTTCCTGTTACCATCCGCATAGACGCAAAGTTCGGGACCCCCTACCCAAGATCCGCCGGTTTTGACACCGACATTGGTGCTTTCATTGAGAGTTCCTCTGTGTCGTCACCGATAGGCTTGATGGCATCTGCAACCAACGACGCTGTCCAGGGTGAGACTTTTCTCCCAGACAGATCTTCGTATTCGGCGGCTTCGCACTGCGGGCTAATTCCCTTGGCCATCTGGAACAGATCGAAAGCTACGCCCCTGGCCGTCACGTCAGATTCGGAAGCCTTAACTTCACGGCCGATGTCCGCGGAGACTTGATCTTCGACGGACCCGAGCCACAGCCAAGCGCGCCGCGCTGTTGCGATGGGCATGATCTAGCTCTGCCGCCGAACAGTGCCTTGGTGGCCGCACACGAGTCCGCTCCGGCCGTTAGTCCGGAGCCGATTGCCCAGATAGAGGATCGGTGGATGGACACCACCTCGGGGGCTTCAACTTTCACGGCGATGGAGCCGAACACTGATCTTGTCCCCATAAAACTTCGTGATTACGAGGCGCGGACTCCTTGCGGACCAACCTCCCACGCCCCTACCAATCGATTCGGATTGGGCGCCGGTCATGGAATTCACCGCCGTGGACATCTTCCAACGCTCGCCCTTTGGCGACATCCTAAATTCACTAAAGCATCTCTCGTTATCGGGAGAATCCTGGCCGGACTATGGCCGGGACGGTCGGGATACGGACGACGAAGAAATTCAGAGCCCACCCACCACCCACTTTGTAGCCACTATCGACGATCTAACCGACATGCTAGACTACGGCTCCGAAGACATCGGCGGTCTAGACGATGACGCCGGAGACGAACAAGAAACAGCGCCTATACGGCACGCGAGGACCACCTCGTCATACGACATATACATGGTGGATACCCCAAAAGAGAGCGATAACGAGGACCAACGGGCCGCAACAGAAGATAACCCCGCCGATAAACAACCAAAATGGCGGCGCAGACGCCGCCCTAAGCCCCGCCTCGACAACAACAACGCTCCTAAGGACCCCGCAATACAGCAGGGCACAAAAGTGGACGCATTTAACATGCAGCTAAGCAACCGTCCGAACAGACGAGTCGATAATCAGTCCAGGCCGGCGAAAAACGACGGTTCGGACGATCTCACGCCGGACACGCCACGGAAGGTAAAACCCTTCGGAAAAGACTCGTCAACACTGCAAGAAGCTTGAAGAAGGAAAAGCGGAAGCTCAAAACAGCGGAAGACACACTCAGAATGAGGTGGAGCAAAGTACTCAAAACCGCGGATAAATACGGCAATGGCCATCAATCAAAGAGCTACCCAAAGCGCAAGCTGCTACCAGAATTCGACGACGAGGCCATAGAGCCCACAGTCAAAAAATAAAGATGCTGCCTGGCCGGATAGACGGCCGGATGACATGCCAAATTCTGAAAGCGGCGCCACACATAAACCAACCACTGAACATGGAAGGACAGATGGCCCAGCCAGGTCCATCTACGGGCCAAAGAAGAAGGCCCCAAGAAGCAAGGCAACACGTCAGGTGTCCAAAGACAGCGGCACACCCAAATACAGGGGTGCCGCAAACCCACTATGTTTCACCAATGAGGTGCTGGACCATGAATTCCCAGCAGGATTTAAACCAGTAAACATAGAGGCCTACGATGGAACAATAGACCCTGGAGTCTGGATAGAAGATTATATACTACATATACACATGGCCAGAGGAGATGATCTCCATGCCATAAAATACCTACCCCTCAAGCTCAAAGGGCCAGCCCGCCATTGGCTTAAAGGCCTCCCGTAAAACACTGTGGGAAGTTGGGAAGAGCTCGAGGACGCGTTTAGAGCAAATTTTCAAGGACTTATGTCCGCCCTCCGGATGCTGAGATGATCTAAGTCACATAATTCAACAGCCCGAGAGTCGGTACAAGAAATTCTAGAACAGGTTCCTCACTAAAAAGAACCAAATAGTCGACTGTCCGGACGCCGAAGCCTTAGCAGCTTTTAAACACAACGTCCGAGACGAATGGCTTGCCAGACACCTCGGCCAAGAGAAACCGAGGACAATGTCCGCGCTAACAAGCCTCATGACCCGCTTCTGTGCGGGAGAGGACAGCTGGCTAGCAAGATGCAGCACCAGCGACCCAAGTACATACAAGATAAGAGATGGAAACGGAAAATCGCGGCGCAGAAAAGAGCAGCGCCGGAATCAAGAGAAAAGCCCAAAGAGCACAGCAGTCAACGCCGGATTCAAAAGCTCACGGCCAAACAACAAAACACCGCCTCTTAAGGATGACGGCGATGAGTTGTCCAACTTAAACAAGATTTTGGGTCGGATATGTCAAATCCACAGTACCCCCGGAAGGCCTGCAAACCATACCCATCGAGACTGTTGGGTTTTCAAACAGTCCGGCCGACTAAACGCCGAACACATGGGGCTCGACACGTCAAGCAAAGATGTAAACCCCACCAGCAGAGCACCGGAAAACAAAAGACTTTACCACAAGAGGTCAAAGCAGTAAACTCACTTCATGTGATAATACGGAAAAATAGTGCGGCACTTCCTAAAAAGAGCCTCGCACGGTCCAACCCAGCAGACCATAGAGATTGGATATCAAACCAATCACTTTTGACCACCGACTTTTCGAAGCGTTACGCACGCAGGACGGACTGCCCTGATATTAAATCCCATAATCGACGGATTACAATTTACTAAAGTCCTAATGGACGGAGGCAGCGACTTAAACCTGTTGTATTCAAACACAATCCGCAAGATGGGGATAGACCCTACCAAAATTCGACACAGCCGCACTTCCTTCAAAGGAGTGACGCCAGGCCCTTATGCCAAGTGCACAGGCTCCCTATTACTAGAAGTCGTGTTCGGATCACCGAACAACTTTCGGCGCGAAAAACTAATTTTTCGTATTGTCCCATTTCAAAGTGGATATCAAGCACTCTTGGGACGAAAGGCTTTTGTCCGTTTCAACACCATACCACATTACGCGTCTCTTACACTCAAGATGCCCGGTCCGCGTGGCATCATCTCAGTGCGAGGGTCACCCAAAGACCCCGGACACGGATAGACGAGTCTGGCATCAGTAGGCTAGGGGCTCCCTAGCCGCACACCCTTCACAAGGGCTGCAAGACAAACAATCGCGGATTCATTCAAACCCCGCTTTGCTTATTCATATTTTTTCTTTCACACATACCTTTTTTCGCACGAATTGTTTTCAAACTAAGCGTTCCTCTCTTTTTACAGATGAACAACGTGCATACCCGTCCAGGATAACGGCACAACGGAGATACAGGCGCAGACGTGTAGTAGGGACCCGTTGCGAGGATTCTTTTCAGATTAAGACCCTGCGTAAACCTTTTTTACTGTCTCTTGTTGTTATTCTCCCTTGGTTTCTTCCTATAACCAAAGTGGAGCCTGACGTTTTGGCATCGGCCGCGTCAGAAGACCATGCCCGTACCTGGACACTAGGGGCTTAGGGCATTATTCTGCCCATTATCATAAAGACCGAACACCTTAGGGAGTGTTCGCGCCTCGAGTTAGGCATTATATGCATTAGCTCGAATCATGTCTTTGGTCAAATGTTGGGTTTGCCCGGTCCTATGTTTTGCTGCCTTACGCTCAGATCATCGGCTAACGCGGCACCGGAGAACTATCTGCGACAGCCCTAGTTAAATTTGGCGAGCACCTCAAGAGAGAAAGACGAAAACCGATCATCATGATATAGCGAGAGACTGGTCAACCACTCGATCGACTACCGAATGTTTAGAATTTCGCTTTGACGAAGGACCGTTTCCGTCGCACACATGCGCCCAAATCGAGAAGTGCGGTGCCCCGTGGGCTATATCATAGCCCCACCCTCGAACTCCATCGCTAAGTGAAAGTGATAAAGCATTATAGTCCGGATTGCCTCGCTTGCTACGCTACCACCTCCTAAACAGTAACCGAGACGTCGGATTAAGTGTGAACACGAGCTATTTTTGTTAACACCCCGCACCTTGTGCGTGGGGCTGAAGTCAAGATCGCAATCTTTCGGGTTATACAAACGATACGTGAACGGCCAGATAGGAGAAGTTTTACTACTTGGGACGACAAGTATAAAAAGCGTTATAGCATAATCATCGTTTTACAAGCTAAAACGTTCATTTGAACGTGACATTTTTTGAGCACTGCGACTCTATTACACGAGCACCACGCATAACTTCCCCGAAATAGTGCTCGGCGGGGAGCCGTCTTTCATCCAAACCCTGGGCGGCAACAGCGGTGGCATCCATCTCTGTCCAATGCGCCTTCACGCGGGCAAGAGCCATCCGCGCGCCTTCGATGCAGGCCGACCGCTTCATCTCCTTGATATGCGGCACCGCTCCAAGGAATTGCTGCAGTAAGCCAAAGTAGCTCGTCGCCTTGGGCCTCTCTGGCCAGACATGAGCCACGATGTCAGTCATGGCAAGTCCGGATAATCTATTTAGCTCGGCCCATTCGGCCAACCGGTCGGTCAACGGAAGTGAGCGATCCGGACTATGGAATTGAGACCAAAATAGCTCTTCCGTCTTGTGATCCTTCTAGCTCCGGAAGTGCTCAACGGCATCAGCCACACTTGCCGCTAAGTCCATATACGGATCCTCCGGATTCCACAGCCGATCAAATTGAGCATATTTTTGATCCATAAACCGGCGACGCAGCAGAAAAGGCTTGCCAACCACGATATCTCCGGCCTGGCGCAGCTCCTCCTTCATGGCCCGCATTGCAGAGCGTGCATCCTTGGCCTCGGCGGTGGCCTTCCTCAGGTCTTCCCGCTCCGATAAGCGCCTTTTCAAGAGCCTCATTGTGGTCGGCAAGATCTTTTACTTTCACGCCAATTCGCCACCCTTTTACTTTCACGGCCAATTCGCCTTTCGCTTTCAACTCCTCGACCGCCTCGAGGCAGCCGCGTCACTCCTTCGGGCTTGCTCCTTAGCTTGAGCAAGTTCGCCCAAGGCTCTCCACAGAAGCAGCACCGCTCAGATAACAGCATTTAATTTATCGAGGAGGGCTTTGACCCCTTAATAAAGCGATCGTGGAGAACTCATTTACCTTGCGACTCGCCAAGTCGCCGGTTGACAAGTGCGATGTCGCGATCCGCCACGCCGAGTTGCCGCATTAACTCGGCAACCCCACTAGTCCGCTAGCCCTCGGACTATCCGCCACCGCATAGTAACGGCGACATTCATTACTTGCGATTTCGATCTCTCGACGCTGTCGCTTTCGACAACCTACCGAGTCTCGGGGGCTACTACCTATACAGGCGACTTTTATGTGCAAACGGCCAAAAACAGGTGCGCCATTTTCACAGACCTCAAATCCCGCCAAAGACAAACTCGTGGCGGCATCACATAATCCGCCTCGGCGACGAAATCCTTCCAATCACCATACGCATCAACGCACGGTGATCTTCTCGAGATGGACGCCTCTCCAGAGATTCTTCGATTCTCCGGCCGGACACTAGCGGGCGCCGAACTCCCCGCCCTCCGGACTCGGGACACCTCCGTGACGATATTTCAGCTCGCTCGCCCTATCTCGACGGCGCAGCAGACGGGGCGTTTGTTTCCATCATCTCCGGAAGAAGGTCCCCAAAGACGAACTCATCTGCAAGGCTACAAACCGAACTGCAAGATAAAAATTTCGGTCACCCACAGAAGCACAAATGGAGGTATTTTCTTACTAATGAACCCCCTTCTCATACTTACGGCTCGTTGGAGGGTTGATCCTTTGGTGATGATTGGACGTCCGGACTCTCCCCGGACGTCGGACCCCCCGGTGAAGATCTCTTCCCCCGTTTAGGGGCTTTGGCCTCCGGATCTTCGGAGGCGGTCCTCTTCTCCCCCTGAAAGGAGGAGTTTTTGATTCCCCCCTCTTCAGACGCCCGTTTGGGCAAAGTAATAGCTCCTTTATCTTTCCCATCACCCCCTTTTACGGGCGCGACCTCCAACATTCTGACCAGCACGGGCTCCAGTGCGGTCTCTGGGAGGGGAGCCGGACACCTTATCAGCTTTGATCGCGCTACCCACTCCTGTGAAAAGTTATGGGTCAGGAGGCGAACCTTAGAAAAGCAGATAAATAAAACGTCCGGATTCTGAGCTATTCACCTGAGTATCCGGGCGATTGCGGCTTAGGCCTGCGTCCTCGGTCAATTCGGACACGCCACTGCGGGTCCAAGAAAAACTCAGACATCTCCACGGGTGTTGCACCCACAAAGTGTTGGAGAATTCGAGGTCCCTCCGGGTTGAACTCCCATAGACGAAGAGGACGGCGTTTGCAGGGCAGGAGACGCCTGGTTAGCATTACCTGCATCACCACGACCAGATTAATCTCCCTCGCTTGGAGGTCTCGAATCCAGCCCTGCAGTAAGTGCACGTCTTCGGACGGCCTCCAATTGAGCCCTTGGTTGACCCACGACATCAGTCGGCGTGGAGGTCATGGGCGGAATGAAGGCGGCGGCTTTTGCTTGCTGCCCTTCGGAGCGGTGATATAGAACCACTCCTGTTGCCACAGTCCGAGTTCCTCTTGGAAGGAACCTCGTGCCACGGGCATCGCCCTTATGCTTATGGTCGCCCGCCAAGACTCCGCTTAACGCCCGATCATCTTCGCTCCACATTGAAGGTTTTCAGCCACAGGCCGAAGTGGGGGGTGACGCGGAGGAAGGCCTCGCAGACGATAATGAATGCGGAGATATGGAGGGTGGACTCCGGAGACAAATCATGAAAATCCAGCCCGTAGTAGAACATGAGCCCTCTCACGAAGGGGTCCGTCGGGAAGCCTAAACCCCGACGGAGGTGGGGTACGAAGACAACGTACTCACCGGGCTCGGGGGCGGGCACGGCCTGCCCTTGGGCAGGCAACCTGTGCGAAATCTCATAGGACAGGTACTTGGCCTCCCGCAGCTTTGACACGTCCTCCTCCGTGACAGAGGAGGGCATCCACCGACCATGGAGGTCGGAGCCGAACATGGTTGAGAATCCGAAGCGCTCGAATCTGGGGCTCTTTGTGCTGGAACTAGGGGCGAGAAGGAGATTCGATACAAGATTGAAGAAAAGGAACGGTCCTTGGTCCTCTTATAAAGGGGAAAAATAGCAAGGGTCGTCTCCGTGACCGTTCGGGATTCACCTTCGATGGAGGTGGCGTGGCGACAGGCACGGTTGGGTTACCCACGCACGTGTTGATGAGAATCCCAGAATAAGGGGAACACGATCTCCGCTCGACAAGACGTGCCAAGGAAACCGCCGCTAAACGTCTTTGAGGTGGTATAGTAAAAACGATTCAAACAAAGGCTTGGTAGCGGTGTGATGACACGCCATATAATACGCCGCCAGATTGACTGGTGTACATTTTATTCTCTACGGTGGAACGTGGAATTTATTTTGCGAGCGGACACTATCCCGGTGTTCATGATCTTCGCTGGGTTATTCAAGGAGGAACCCGCTTTGCAATGCCGAACATTATGCGCTACCGGACTTATCGTCATTGAAGCCTGGTTCAGGGCTACCGAGGAGTCTCGACTAGGGGTGTCCGGACAGCCGGACTATCATTATCCGCCGGACTCCAAGACTACGAAGATACAAGATTGAAGACTCCTTCCCGTGTCCGAATGGGACTTTCCTTGGCGTGGAAGGCAAGCTTGGCGATACGGATATGTAGATCTCCTACCATTGTAACCGACTCTGTGTAACCCTAGCCTCCTCCGGTGTCTATATAAACCGGAGGGCTTTAGTCCGTAGGACAACATACATTACAACAATCATACCGTAGGCTAGCTTTAGGGTTTAGCCTCCTTGATCTCGTGGTAGATCCACTCTTGTACTACCCATATCATCAATATTAATCAAGCAGGACATAGGGTTTTACCTCCATCGAGAGGGCCCGAACCTAGGTAAAACATCGTGTCCTTCGTCTCCTGTTACAATCCGCCTAGACGCACAGTTCGGGACCCCCTACCCGAGATCCGCTGGTTTTGACACCGACAGCAGGCCTTTCGCGAGGCCACGAGAGATGCTTCGGCCTTTGCATTGTCAAGATCACGCTGATGACGCGCAAGGCTGACGGCCACCTTCAGCTTGCGCCGCTCCTCAACCAACCGCAGGCATTCGGCTTCAAGACACGCATCCACGTCCGCGAGCTCTCCACCAAGCTGGCCCATCGCATCCGTCGCCCTCCGGAGAAACTCTCGGCGGATGGCGCTGCGCTCCCGCGCTCGCTTGAGCATGTCGTCGATATCGTCCTCCGCCGCCGGTGTCGGCGGAGGGCCCTGAAGTGGTTCGCCCCCTCTCGGCAGGGGGTTGGGGGCTGGCGCCCCCACAATCGCCGGACGGGCCCCGCAAGGGGCCCAGGTTGGCGCAGGCCCGTCCCCAGAAGAAGAGCTGAAGATCGACTTCAACCATTCGCCGTCCACGACCAGAGAAGGAGCCCGGGGCAAGCTGATCACGTCGCGTGCAAGGTCGCGAAGGAAAGGCGGCAAGGACTCGGGCTCGAGGCACCATGCGGGCTGGCTTGCTTCCCCTGGTGAATCCGCGTCAGGGGCGGCACGCGAGCTCGGGGCACTCAAGGTCGACCATGGAGGCGAGGCCGGAGGAAGTTGTTTCTTGACAGATTCTGCGAGCTTGGTAGGAGGGATCCTGAAAGGCCACCATCAGGAAAGAGACCAGCAATTGAGGAACTACAGGAATGAGATACTTACTTGTCCATGGCGAAGTACTTCCCGTGCTTCAACGGGTGGCAGGGGCGATCACTGCCACTCGAAGCCTCCTTCCTCTTATGGAGGGCATCGAAGTCTATGCGGAACCGACCCAAGCTCTCGACGTGAGGGCTGGCGCATGGCATGGACGAAGAAGCACCAAGGCGACCTGCCTCAGGGGCGCCAGGCTGGGAGGAGCGATCGGGTGCCACCTCTTGGTGGCCTACCGAGGCCTCGAGGGTTTTGGCCTCGGGAGCCGCAGGTTGCGTCCCCTCATCAACGACCGCCTTAGGACGGGCTTTGCAAGCTCCGAAGGATGACGCCTTGGGAGCCCGACGCGACATCGGCATCTCGACGCCAGATCCCCCAGCCTTCAGCGATGCTTGCCTCCCTGCACCACCTCCTGAGGCAAGATCGACGCGGGCGACGGGGAGAGGAACCACGGCAACGGGATTTTCACGAGGCCCCATGAGGTTAGCTGGGCGCAACCCCCATTCGTCAAAGCGGGGGGCATCTGCCTCACGAACTCGGCCCTGCCAGAGCAAAGATACAAGAGGCCGCCCCCATGCCGGATGTCGCCTAGGGAGGGGTCGCCAGTCAAGACCTTCAACACCTTTCCTCAGCATTTCAGGCGCGAGATCCTCCTCCCAAAGCCTCATGCGGTATTGATACCCAGTCAGGGTCCACATCGGTTGAGAGTGGCGCTGAAGAGGAGCGATGCGTCACTGTAGGAACTCCTTCACCACCTGGGGTGCCGTCACGCCAAGCACCCTCAACCTCTCGAATCGGCGCCAGACAAAGGCGAGCTGAGGGCTCGCGAGCTTCTCATGACCCCATGTCGGATGTGCGGGCAGGGGTCTGGGCACCCCGACATCCACGTACAGCCACCACTCCTGGAACCCGTTCATGGAAGGTGGAAGGCTAAACTCAATCCCTGAGGCGGCCGTCTCTGGCATGGCCTGGAAGCTCACGCACCCCGAGCACTGCAGTGGGTCGGTCAGGCGCAAGGAGAAGAGGTGGTGCAAGAGGGCGATGGAAGGGGCAATGCCCACCATGGCTTTGCAGACAAAGGCGAAGACATCAAGAAGAGTGATGGATTGAGGATCGAGATGCATCATGTGGATCTCGTAGTGGGAAAGCACCGCATTGAAGAAAGCAGAGAAAGGGGGAACCAGGCCAGCCCACAGAGCGTCGGCAAAGAATCGAACCTCCGTGACGATCCTGTCGAAGGAGGCATGGGACGCAGGCCAGGCCATTGTCCTTCCGCACTTGTTAAAGCTGGAGGCGAGGGCGGAGCGGACCTTGTCCAAGGCTTCTGGGTTGAGTATCCGCGACCGGCCGACGGCGGGCGCGATTGCCGGAGGCGAGCTGGCCAAGGGCACGGGCTTCTTCCCTTTCTCCCTTTTTGTTGGCGCCATGGCAACGGAAGGAGGCAGAGCTCAAGTCGGATTGGAGGTGGAAACAGAGGTTCAAGGAAGAAAGGGGAACAGGAAGCTCGCGGGCAGCAAGGAGGGAATAACTATGTAAAGTTTCGTGGCCGCCTAGCTAGGCGGGTATTGAGGGAGTGTGGGGAAGTGGAGACGCCCACGTCCAATCAACCGCCACGCGGCGACCAAGGCCGTAGGCTGTTGGGGCCCGCAGTGCTCCGCATTTCGCTTCGCTACTAAGCCAAGTCCGAGCGCGCCTTGGGCCCGGGGGCTACTGTCGGCGTTCTGGGAACGAGGGTCCCCAGACTTGCCTGCCTGCAGCCTGCGGCTTGGCTCAAATAGTGGCCCAGTACGGCCCATCTACATCGACCCAAGCTCAAGACCCTCGCGAGGGGCCTAGCCTCGCGGGGCGGACGACACAAGGCTTCCTCTGGGGTGGCCTCGCCAGGCAGGCTCGTGAGGAGGCAGAGAGATCAAGGCAGGGGTACCTCGCGAGGTGCTCATGATGCAAGCCATGACGATCGAGACCAGGCGGGCGCTAGCCTATGCAGTGTCCTCGTTTCCTCTTTGGTGCAAAGGGGGCAAGCGCAGGCACGGTGTACCGAGACATGCTACGTCTTGAGCTTGCGTTGGTTTTCCTCGAAGAGGAGAGGGTGATACAGCAAAGTGTAGCATAAGTATTTCCCTTAGTTTTGAGAACCAAGGGTATCAATCCAGTAGGAGGCTCCTCAAAAGTCCCACGTACCTACACAAACAAACTGAGAACTCGCAACCAACGCAATAAAGGGTTGTCAATCCTTCACGGCCATTTATGAAAGTGAGATCTAATAAAGATAGTATGATAAGATAAATATATTTTTGGTATTTTATAAGATAGATGCAAAAAGTAAAGATGCAAATAAAGGTAGATTGAAAGCAAATATGATAAGAGATAGACCCGGGGGCCATAGGTTTCAGTAGTGGCTTCTCTCAAGATAGCATAAGTATTACGGTGGGTGAACAAATTACTATCAAGCAATTGATAGAAAAGCGCATAGTTATGAGATTATCAAGGCATGATCATGTATATAGGCATCACGTCCATAACAAGTAGACCGACTCCTGCCTGCATCTACTACTATTACTCCACACATCGACCGCTATCTAGCATGCATCTAGAGTATTAAGTTCATAAGAACAGAGCAACGGATTAAGCAAGATGACATGATGTAGAGGGATAAACACATGCAATATGATATAAACCCCATCTTGTTATCCCCGATATCAACAATACAATACGTGTCTTGCAACCCTTTCTGTTACTGGGTAAGAACACCGCAAGATTGAACCCAAAGCTAAGCACTTCTCCCATGGCAAGAAAGACCAATCTAGTAGGCCAAACCAAACTGATAATTCGAAGAGACCTGCAAAGATAACTCAATCATACATAAAAGAATTCAAAGAAGATTCAAATATTATTCATAGATAAACTTGATCATAAACCCACAATTCATCGGATCTCGACAAACACACCGCAAAAAGAGTTTACATCGAATAGATCTCCACAAGAGAGGGGGAGAACATTGTATTGAGATCCAAAAAGAGAGAAGAAGCCATCAAGCTAATAACCATGGACCCGTAGGTCGGTGGTAAACTACTCACAACTCATCGGAGGGGCAAGGATGTTGATGTAGAGGCCCTCCATGGTTGATTCCCCCTCCAGCAGAGTGCCGACGAAGGCTCCAAGATGGGATCTCACGGATACAGAAGGTTACGGCGGCGGAAATTGTGTTTCGTGGTGCTCCTGGATGTTTTCGGGCTACGTAGGTGTATATAGGAGGAAGATGTACGTCGGTGGCTGCCCGAGGGGCCCACGAGACAAGGGGCACGCCCTACAGGGGGGCCCCTAAATCATGGGGCCCCCGGGAGCTTCTTGACTTGCACTCCAAGCTCTCCGGATTAGGTTCGTTCCAAAAATCATGCTCCCGAAGGTTTCATTCCGTTTGGACTCCGTTTGATATTCCTTTTCTTCGTAATACTGAAATAGGCAAAAAAACAGCAATATGGGCTGGGCCTCCGGTTAGTAGGTTAGTCCCAAAAATGATATAAATGTGTAAAATAAAGCCCATAAACATCCAAAAGGGGTAATATAATAGCATGGAACAATAAAAAATTATAGATACGTTGGAGACGTATCAAGCATCCCCAAGCTTAATTCCTGCTCATCCTCGAGTAGGTAAATAATAAAAAGAGAATTTTTGATGTGGAATGCTACCTAGCATATTTCATAAAGTATTTTTCTTTATTTTGGCATGAATGTTCAGATCCAAATGAATACAAAATAAAAGTTCATATTGACATAAGAAATAGTAATACTTCAAGCATACTAATCAAAGTAATCATGTCTTCTCAAATTAACATGGCTAAAGAAAGTTATCCCTACAAAATCATATAGTATGGCTATGCTCTATCTTCATCACACAAAGTATTTAATCATGCACAAACCTGATGACAAGCCAAGCAATTGTTTCATACTTTAATAATCTCAAACTTTTTCAACTTTCACACAATACATGAGCGTGAGCCATGGACATAGCACTATATGTGGAATAGAAGGGTGGTTGTGGAGAAGACAAAAAGGAGAAGATAGTCTCACATCAACTAGGCGTATCAACGGGCTATGGAGATGCCCATTAATAGATATCAATGTGAGTGAGTAGGGATTGCCATGCAACGGATGCACTAGAGCTATAAATATATGAAAACTCAATAAAAGAAACTAAGTGGGGTGCATCCAACTTGCTTGCTCATGCAGACCTAGGGCACTTTTGAGGAAGCCCATCATTGGAATATACAAGCTAAGTTCTATAATGAAAAATTCCCACTAGTATATGAAACTGACAACATATGAGACTCTCTAACATGAAGATCGTGGTGCTATTTTGAAGCACAAGTGTGGAAAAAGAGATAGTAGCATTGTCCTTTCTCTCTTTTTCTCTCATTTTTATTTTCTTTTTTTCTTTTCTTTTTTTATTTTGGCCTTTCCTTTTTTCTTATTTTTGGCCTTTCTCCTTTTTTTTTCTCTTTTTTTTCTTTTTGTAAAGTCCGAAGTCTCATCCCGACTTGTGGGGGAATCATAGTCTTAATCATCCTTTCCTCACTAGGACAATGCTCTAATAATGAAGATCATCACACTTTTATGGATTTACAACTCAAAGCTAGAACAAGATATGACTCTATATGAATGCCTCTGGCGATGTACCAGGATATGCAATGAATCAAGAGTGACATGTATGAAAATTATGAAGGTGGCCTTGCCACAAATACAATGTCAACTACATGATCATGCAAAAAGCAATATGACAAAAGTAATGTGTGTCATATGAACGGAATGGTGGAAAGTTGCATGGCAATATATCTCGGAATGGCTATGGAAAAGCCATAATAGGTAGGTATGGTGGCTGTTTTGGGGAAGGTAAATGGTGGGTATATGGTACCGGCGAAAGTTGCACGGTACAAGAGAGGCTAGCAATGGTGGAAGGGTGAAAGAGTGCGTATAATCCATGGACTCAACATTAATCAAAAGAACTCATATACTTGTTGCAAAAATTTAGAAGTCATCAAAAACCAAAGCACTATGCACATGCTCCTAGGGGGATAGATTGGTAGGAAAAGACCATCGCTCGTCCCCGACCGCCACTCATAAGGAAGACAACCAATAAATAAAATTGTGCTCCAACTTCATCACAAAGCGGTTCACCGTACGTGCATGCTACGGGAATCACAAACTTCAACACAAGCATTCTTTAAATTCATAATCACCTAACTAGCATGACTTTAATATCACTACCTCCATATCTCAAAACAATTATCAAGCATCAAATTGATCATAGCATCCAATTCACTTTCTATGACAGTTTTTATTATACCCAACTTGGATGCTCATCATTCTAGGACCAACTTTATGATCATAGCAAATACCATGCTGTTCTAAAAGACTCTCAAAATAATATAAGTGAAGCATGAGAGACTAGCAATTTCTTCAAAATTAAGATACCACCGTGCTCTAAAAGATATAAGTGAAGCACTAGAACAAAAACTATCAAGCTCAAAAGATATAAGTGAAGCACATAGAGTATTCTAGCAAATCCTAATCAAATAGGGTTCTCCCAAAAGGTGTGTACAGCAAGGATGATTGTGATAAACTAAAAAGAAAATACTAATATAATACATGACGCTCCAAGCAAAACACATATCATGTGGCGAATAAAAATATAGCTCCAAGTAAAGTTACCAATAAACGAAGACGAAAGAGGGGATGCCTTCCCGGGGCATCCCCAAGCTTAGGCTTTTGGCTATCCTTGAATATCTTGGGGTTCCATGGGCATCCCCAAGCTTAGGCTCTTGCCACTCCTTATTCCATAGTCCATAAAAGCTTTACCCAAACTTGAAAACTTCACAACACAAAACTCAACAGGAAATCTTATAAGCTCCGTTAGTGAAAGAAAACAAAACCACCGCATAAGGTACTGCAATGAACTCATTATTTATTTATTTCGGTGTTAAACCTACTGTATTCAACTTCTTTATGGTTTATAAACTAATTTACTAGCCATAGATGCATTGAAATAAGCAAACAACACATGAAAAACAGAATCTGTCAAAAACAGAACAGTATGTAGCAATCTGTAACTAACGCAAACTTCTGGAACTCTAAAAATCCTACCAAAATAGGAAGTCCTGGACAATTTGTTTATTGAACAGCATAAAAAGTAATCAACGCAAAATCACGTTCCTGTGATTTAACAAAATTATATTCGTGCGCACAAAGTTTCTGTTTTTCAGCAGAATCAAATCAACTATCATCGTAGGTTATCCTATAGGTTCTACTTGGCACAAACACTAATTAAAAGATAAAACACATCTAAACAGAAGGTAGATGCAAAATTTATTACTAAACAGCAACAAAAACAAAAAACACAAATAAAATTGGGTTGACTCCCAACTAGTGCTATCGTTTAACGCCCCTAGCTAGGCATTGATAATTTTAATGATGCTCACAAGAAAGACAAGAATTGAAGCACTAAGAGAGCATCATGAAACACGTGGCAAACACATCTAAGTCTAACATACTTCCTATGCATAGGCATATTATAAGCAAACAAATTTGCAAGGCAAGGAAAAACTAGCATATGCAAGGAAGAAGAAAGATATGATAGCAATCTCAACATGACGAGAGGTAAAGTAGTAAGATAAAAACATCTACGACCACATTTTCCTCTCTCATAATAATTACATGTAGGATCATATGCAAATTCAACAAAATAGCTATCACATAAAATATTCTCAACATGATCCACATGCATGCAAAGTTGACACTCTTCCCAAATAGTGGGATTATCATTAACTAAAGCCATGATCTGTCCAAACCCACTTTTATCAAAAATACCATAAGATTGAACATTCTCCAAATATGTGGGATCTAAAGTTGACATTCTTCCAAACCCACTTTCAATATTATTGCAAACACTATTATCAATCTTATATTCATCATGGGGCTTAAATAAACTTTCAAGATCATAAGAAGAATCATTCCAATCATGATCATTGCAACAAGTAGTAGACATAGCAAAACTAGCATCCCCGAGCTTAGGGTTTTGCATATTATTAGCACAATTGACATCAAGAGAATTTATAGTAAAATCATTGCAATCATGCTTTTTATTCAAAGATCTATCATGAATCACTTCATAAAGTATTTCATCACAATTCTCAGATTCACGGATTTCAAGCAAAACTCCATAAAGATAATCTAGTGCACAAAACTCACTAGCAATAGGTTCATCATTGGATCTCTTAAAGAGATTAGCAAGTGGATAAGGCAAGCAAAAGAGAGAGGGGATTGGGAAAGAGAGGGCAAATAAAACGGCAAGGGTGAAGTGGGGGAGAGGAAAACGAGAGGCAAATGGCAAATAATGTAAATGCGAGGGAGATGGGTTTGTGATGGGTACTTGGTATGTCTTGACTTGAGCGAAGACCTCCCCGACAACGGCGCCAGAAATCCTTCTTGCTACTCTTGAGCTTGCATTGGTTTTCCTCGAAGAGGAGAGGGTGATGCAGCAAAGTGTAGCGTAAGTATTTCCCTCAATTTTGAGAACCAAGGTATCAATCCAGTAGGAGGCTCCTCAAAAGTCCCACACACCTACACAAACAAACTGAGAACTCGCAACCAACGCAATAAAGGGGTTGTCAATCCCTTCACGGCCACTTGCGAAAGTGAGATCTAATAAATATAGTATGATAAGCTAAATATATTTTTGGTATTTTATAAGATAGATGCACAAAGTAAAGATGCAAATAAAGGTAGATTGAAAGGAAATATGATAAGAGATAGACCCGGGGGCCATAGGTTTCACTAGTGGCTTCTCTCAAGATAGCATAAGTATTACGGTGGGTGAACAAATTACTGTCGAGCAATTGATAGAAAAGCACATAGTTATGAGATTATCTAGGCATGATCATGTATATAGGCATCACGTCCATAACAAGTAGACCGACTCCTGCCTGCATCTACTACTATTACTCCACACATAGACCACTATCTAGCATGCATCTAGAGTATTAAGTTCATAAGAACAGAGCAATGCATTAAGCAAGATGACATGATGTAGAGGGATAAACACATGCAATATGATATAAACCCCATCTTGTTATCCTCGATGGCAACAATACAATACGTGTCTTGCAACCCTTTCTGTCACTGGGTAAGAACACCGCAAGATTGAACCCAAAGCTAAGCACTTCTCCCATGGCAAGAAAGACCAATCTAGTAGGCCAAACCAAACTGATAATTCGAAGAGACTTGCAAAGATAACTCAATCATACATAAAAGAATTCAGAGAAGATTCAAATATTATTCATAGATAAACTTGATCGTAAACCCACAATTCATCGGATCTCGACAAACACACCGCAAAAATAGTTTACATCGAATAGATCTCCACAAGAGAGGGGGAGAACATTGTATTGAGATCCAAAAAGAGAGAAGAAGCCATCTAGCTAATAACTATGGACCCGTAAGTCTGTGGTAAACTACTCACAACTCATCGGAGGGGAAGGATGTTGATGTAGAGGCCCTCCATGGTTGATTCCCCCTCCGGCAGAGTGCCGGCGAAGGCTCCAAGATGGGATCTCGCGGACACAGAAGGTTACGGCGGTGGAAATTGTGTTTCGTGGTGCTCCTGGATGTTTTCGGGGTACGTAGGTATATATAGGAGGAAGAAGTACGTCGGTGGCCGCCCAAGGGGCCCACAAGACAGGGGGCACGCCCTACAAGGGGTGGGCGGCCCCCTATCTCGTGGGGCCCTCGGGAGCTTCTTGACTTGCACTCCAAGCTCTCCGGATCAGGTTCGTTCCAAAAATTACGCTCCCGAAGGTTTCATTCCGTTTGGACTCTGTTTGATATTCCTTTTCTTTGAAATACTGAAATAGGAAAAAAATAGCAATATGGGCTGGGCCTCCGGTTAGTAGGTTAGTCCCAAAAATGATACAAATGTGTAAAATAAAGCCCATAAACATCCAAAAGGGGTAATATAATAGCATGGAACAATCAAAAAATTATAGATACGTTGGAGACGTATCAAGGCATCAAGCAAAGGTTACCATTTTGGTGCAACGAGACCAAGACCAGCAGAGCGGCATGACGGAGGTCACCGTGGAGCCCAAGACGGCGTCATCGCCAGTGCCTTTGGCAGTCGAAGACAGCTTTACTCAGGATAACCTGTACTAGTTGTTCCCCTTCAAAATGGCCGTTGTTGGCTCCCTTCCCGCTCAATATTTGGGGAGAGGACCAGGGCCCCTATATATAGAGCTAGCCACCACAGTAGAGAGCATCGAATCGGGACCTCAGAGGATCCACCCAAGTAGAACACCGCACCAGTTCAAGAACACCCCTCGCAAGGCTGTTCTTCCTCTGTACTGTTCATCATCAGCCCCAGAGGCAATCCATCACACCACACACTAGAGTAGGGTATTACACCACAACGGTGGCCCGAACTAGTATAAACCTTATGTCCCTTGTATTGTTCATCGTGTAGCTTAGATTCGCGACGAGGCTTTGGTGCGTGGATCGGCAGGGAGAAGATCTTCGTGCGCACCCTAGAGTTCGAACCTTAAGGGTTTTGCCGGGACCCGATATCCGACAGGTTGCTTGCTAGAAGAGCCTTTGTTTCTTCCAATCCGGTCGTTGCCGCATCCGTCCACTCGAAGTGATTGGTGCGTCGGAGAGGGCGATAGAGTGGTAATGCCTTTTCTCCTAGTCTGGAGATAAAGCGGCTTAAAGCTACCACACATCCGGATAGTCTTTGGACTTGTTTGAGGTCTGTTGGCGTAGCCAATTGTGACAAAGCTCGGATTTTAGCTGGGTTTGCCTCAATTCCTCTATTGGAAATAATGAAGCCTAGAAGCTTTCCAGCGGGAACGCCGAAAACACATTTTTCTGGATTGAGCTTGATGTCATATGTTCAGAGGTTGTCGAATGTGAGACGCAGATCGTCTATTAATGACTCGACGTGTCTAGTTTTGATGACTACGTCATCCACGTATGCTTCAACTGTCTTGCCGATTTGTTTCTCCAAGCATGTGTGGATCATGCGTTGGTATGTAGCAACGACGGTTTTGAGCCCGAAGGGCATAGTGTTGAAGCACAAAGGCCCGTATGGGGTGATAAATGCCGTTGCGGCTTGATCGGACTCCTTCATCTTGATTTGATGGTATCCGGAGTATGCGTCGAGGAAACATAGTAAGTTGTGTCCTGCGGTAGCATCGATAATCTGACCGATGCGGGGAAGGGGGAAGGGATCCTTAGGGCAGGCCTTGTTGAGATCTTTGAAATCGACACATAGGCGCCATGATTTATCCTTCTTTGGTACCATCACCAGATTTGCTAGCCAGTCCGGGTGTTTTATTTCTCTGATGAATCTGGCCTCGAGTAACTTCGCTAGATCCTCCCACATAGCTTGTCGTTTGGGTTCTAAAAAGCACCGCAGTGTTTGCTTGACTGTCTTATATCCCTTCAGTATATTTAGGCTGTGTTCGGCCAGCCTGCGTGGCATCCCTGGCATATCAGAAGGGTGCCAGGCGAATATGTCCCAGTTTTCACGTAGGAACGCCCGCGGTGTAGCGTCGACCGTGGGGTCCTGCTATGCCCTGATGGATGCTGTCTTCATGGAGTCCGTTGGGTGAACTTGGAATTTGATTATTTCATCTACTGGTTTAAAGGAGGTGGATTTGGGTCGCTTATCGAGGATCACATCGTCCCTGTATACCGTGGAGTGCAACGCGGTAAATTCTTCGGCCGCGAGGGCTTCAGACAACGCCTCGAGGGCCAAGGCTGCGGTTTTGTTTTCGATGTGGAGTTCTATATCCGGATCACTAGCAAGAGTGATGATACGATTGGGCCCGGGCATCTTGAGCTTCATGTACCCATAATGGGGTATAGCTTGGAAGCTTGCAAATGCATCTCTCCCTAATAAGGCGTGATATCCACTATTGAAAGAGGCCACTTGAAAGGTTATCTCTTCGGACCGATAATTCTCTGGCGTGCCGAATACCACATCGAGTGTGATTTTTCCCGCACATTGCGCCTCCCGACTGGGAATAATTCCTCGGAAGGTCATGCTACTTTGCTCAATGCGGCTCCTGTCTATTTCCTTTTTGTGGAGAGTTTCCTCGTAAATGAGGTTTAGTCTGCTGCCGCCGTCCATGAGCACTTTGGTAAGTCGAAAGCCATCCATGATCGGACTGAGGACCAATGCGGCTGGTGCCCGGACTGTTCTGAATTTTGGTTCGTCACTGGCATTTAAAGTTATGGCCGTGTCATTCCAGGGGTTTATTGCTGCAACTTGGCAAACTTCAGCGAGGCCACGGAGTGCCCTTTTGCGTCTACTGTTAGAGGTGAAAGTCTCGAAGACTGTTAATACTGTAGGGTTGTTGTTTTCCGTGGGATGTTGCTCTGCGGTATTTTTGGTGAGGAGATCCTCGCCACTCTTGGCCATTTGCCGGAGTATCCATAATGCTCTAAGGCTGTGGGTTGGTATGGTATCTGGTGTTGTGTGTATTTTGCATGGTCTATTGAGCCATCCCTCCAGAACGGTTCCGCGCCCCGTAATGGGCTTCGATTTTTCGGGTAATGGATCAGGCGACTGACGAGGGTGCATCCTTTTTATCCGGACGAGGGGTTGAGTGGAAACCGGTGGCTCCCAAGAGGCTGCCTAAGTTTTACAAGCGCTTTCCATTGCGCAGTACTTCTGTACCATGGTTGCCAAGTCACCGAAGTGTGATACATGATGGCGGTTGATGGCATTGAGGATTCCCTCGTCCATGCAACTTTTGCAGAATAATGAGATTGCATCTTCATCGCGGCAGTCTTTGATCTTGTCCTTGACAAGGAGGAATCTAGCCCAAAAGTGATGGACCATTTCTTGGGACTGCTGTCTGATGTGGGTAAGATAACTTGTATCTGGGTGGGTGGGTGAATTTAAGTCTGAACCCTGACCCAATCTGGGATCTGGAGTTTCGGAAAATTCTGAGCTTAACAGTTCGGGCTCCGGGATATCAACCAATTTTTCAGGCCCACAGTCCGACTCTAGGTTCGGAGTACGGGACACGTCTTCCCACGGGCGGGTATCCGGCTCTGTGAGCTCAGAAATCTGAACATAGTTCGTCCTCAATATAGAGGAAGAGTTGTCGTATTGCTCCTCCACTACCGCTATCTGATGGGTGATTGGTGGAGATTCAATTTCTCTTTGATCGGGTTTAATCCCAATCCTATCATAGTCCATAGCAACTCCCAAGGCGGCGATGCGATCCAGGAGTTCGTTTAAAGACAACAACTCTGTCGGATCCATCTGTTCGGAGTATTCTGAGCTGACACGGAGGCGATTTTCAATGATCCGAGAAGTCATCGTCGGCCCGACGGCCAAATGGGCGGTCATAGTGAAGCCGCCCAATCGGAGGGTTTGTCCTGAGGCCAGGGCTCCTCCGGAGGTGATGTTGTCCTTGATAACAAGGCGAGCCATCAAGCCTATCTTCGACGTCACAGCAGAACTCTCAATGAAAGCACAAATGTCGGTGTCAAAACCAGCGGATCTCGGGTAGGGGGTCCCGAACTGTGTGTCTAAGGTCGATGGTAACAGGAGATGGGGGCCATGATGTTTACCCAGGTTCGGGCCCTCTCTATGGAGGTAATACCCTACTTCCTTCTTGATTTATCTTGATGAATATGGGTATTACAAGAGTCGATCTACCACGAGATCATAATGGCTAAACCTTAGAAGTCTAGCCTATGAGGTTATGATTCTGCCCTATGTACTAAACCCTTCGGTTTATATAGACACCGGAGGGGACTAGGGTTACACAAAGTCGGTTACAGAGAAAGGAATCTACATATCCAAATCGCCAAGCTTGCCATCCACGCAATGGAGAGTCCCATCCGGACACGGGAAGAAGTCTTCTGTCTTATATCTTCATAGTCCAATAGTCCGGCCAAAGTATATAGTCCGGCTATCCGAGGACCCCCTAATCCAGGACTCCCTCAGGGATGAGTTGTCCACAGATACAATTCTGGGTTTTCTTCCGGCTAGCTATGGGTCGTTCATCTCGAACTACCATATGCATGGGATGGAAAAGAAGCTCACTGAATTGCATGGGATTCTCAAAGTGGAAGAGCAGGATATCAAGAAATGTACACATAGTCAAGTGTTGATGGTGCAGAACTCGGCTAAGTTCAAGAAGAGCTGGTCCAAGAAAAAGGCTAAGGCAAAGGGCAAGGAGAAGGAGAAGGAGGCAACTCCAACTGCCGCCGCTGCGCCTAAGTCAGGAACGGCCTCGGGGAGTATTTGCTTTCATTGCAAGGAACCCGGACAGTGGAAAAGGAATTGCAGCAAGTGGCTTGCCGAGAAGGGCAAGAAGACTAGAAGTGTGACTTCTTCTTAAGGTACACTTGTTGTATATGTTATAGACATTTATCTTGCTGATGTTTCTAGTAGCTCTTGGGTATATGATACCGGATTGGTTGTTCACATATGCAACTCGATGCAGGGGCTAAGCAGAACTAGGAATGTCGCAAGAGGAGAAGTTGACATACGCGTCGGGAATAAAGCAAGAGTTGCTGCATTGGCCGTCGTCACTATGCAACTTAATTTACCTTCAAAATTTGTAATGGAACTTGATAATTGTTATTATGTTCCTGCTTTGAGTCGAAACATTATTTCTGCCTCATGTTTGATGATACAAGGTTATGAATTCAGTATTAAGGACAATGGTTGTTCTATTTACTTGAATAATATGTTTCATGGCTTTGCACCCGTTGTGAATGGGTTATTTATCCTAGATCTTGAAGGTGAATAAGTGTATAACATAAATGTCAAGAGGCATAAGCCTAATGAGATAAATCCAACTTACATCTGACATTGTCGACTAGGACACATTAGTCAAAAGCGCATGAAGAATCTCCATGATGATGGAATTCTAACTTTGTTCGATTTTGAATCATTCGAGACATGCGAGTCTTGCCTACTCGGCAAGATGACTAAGACTCATGTTGCAAAGAGTTGCGAGATGGGGTCCGAGCTGTTGGAACCTATACATAGTGATGTATATGGACCAATGAGCACGACAGCCAAAGGTAGTTTGCAACACTTTGTGACTTTTACCGACGACTTGAGTAGATACAGATATGTCTACATGATGGGCACAAGTTAGAAAATTTTGAAAAATTCAAGGAGTTTCAGAACGAAGTGGAAAATCAACTTGGCAAGAAAATCAAACTTATATGATCCGATCGTGGCGGTGAGTATATAAGCCAGGAGTTTGATGATCATCTGAAGAGTCGTGGAATAGTTCCACAACTGACCCCTCCGGGTACGCCACAGAGAAATGGCGTGTCAGAATGGAGGAATCGGACTCTGTTAGACATGGTCCGATCAATGATGAGTTAGTCGGATCTACCCTTGTCATTTTGGGGATACGCTCTAGAAACTGCAGCTTTCACACTAAATAGGGTACCATCTAAGTCCGCAGATAAGACACCATATGAGATATGGACTGCGAAGAGTCATAATTTATCTTTTCTAAAAGTTTGGGGATGTGAAGCATATGTCAAGCGACTCCAGTTGGACAAGCTCACATCCAAATCGGACAAGTGCATATTCGTGGGATATCCAATGGAAACCTTGGAATGTTACTTCTACAACCATGAAGAGGGCAAAGTGTTTGTCGCTCGACATGGAGTTTTCCTTGAGAAAGAGTTTCTCAATCGGAAGGCTAGTGGGAGGACGGTCCGACTTGAAGAAATTCGAGAACCACATGGGGACATCCCGGTAGGTGATTCTGTCACAACGAATTAGTCAGGGAACTCGTGGTGGAGTCGACGCTGTTTCCACGGAGGTCGGAAAGTTATGAAATTTGCATGATTGCAATGTGTTGTTCTTGGAGAATAACGAGCCGACTACATATGCAGAAGCAATGGAGAGCCCTGATTCCGAGTTATGGCTTGAGGCCATTAGATCCTAACTAAAGTCCATGGATGACAATCAAGTTTGGAACTTCGTTGATCTGCCAGATGGCGTTCGAGCCATTGAGTGCAAGTGGATGTTTAAGAAAAAAACTGATATGGACGGAAATGTCACAGTCCATAAGGCTCGACTTGTTGCTATAGGTTATCGACAAGTTCAAGGAGTTGACTACAACGAGACTTACTCACCGGTAGCAATGCCTAAATCAATTCAGATCATTCTTGCTATAGCGGCATATTTCGACTATGAGATATGGCAGATAGATGTCAAAACGGCTTTCCTTAATGGAAATTAACCGAGGATGTGTATATGACACAGGCCAAGGTTTTTTTTCGATCCAAAGAAGTCTAGCATGGTATGCAAGCTTCAGATCCATTTATGGATTAATGCAAGCATCTAGGAATTGGAACATTCATTTTAATGAAGCTGTCAAAGAGTTTGGCTTCATCAAGAAGGACTATGATCATTGTGTATTCAAGAAGGTCAGTGGGAGCTCAGTTGCATTTCTGATCTTATATGTGGATGACATATTATTTATTGGAAATGATGTTCAAATGCTTGAATCTATCAAGGACTCATTGAAAAATAGTTTTTCTATGAAGCACTTGGGAGAAGCAGCTTATATTTTGGGAATCAAGATCAATAGAGATAGATTGAGAAGGCTTATTGGATTAAGCCAGAGTGCGTATATTGACAAGGTGTTGAAGCGGTTCAACATGCAAGATGCCAAGAAGGGTTTCTTGCCCATGTCACATGGTATTAGTATTAGCAAGACTCAGAGTCCTTCGACTCCTGATGAGCGAATATTGTAGCGACCAGACCTCAAACAGTCTGATCTCTGTGCATCAATGTCATCCCTGGATCGGTAATGCTGACACGCACGATACTTGAAGGATTTATAACAGAGTAGCAATCACACACTTATTACATCGAATGTCTCAAAAGAGAACTTATTACAATAAATATGACTTAAGGCCATCTAATAACGACAACAGCGGAAGGCTTGGAAGATAAAGCGAGTCCATCAACTCCAACAACATCACTGAGTGAAAGATCACGACCTAAGGCACCTTACTCGTCGTCTGAAAAGTCTGCAACATGAACGTTGCATCCCGAAAACGCGTCAGCACATGGAATATGATGGCAATGTAACACATAGAGAGTAATGAACAGAATAATGCTATCACTACATGCATATATGGCTGGTGGAAAGCTCTATGGTTACAATTTTGCATAAAGCCAATTTTTCCCTACAACAAAGGAATAAATTTTATTTAACTATCATGGTGGTTGTTAAACATTGAGAAGGTTCACCCAACTCAATCCCAATTAAGCGTCATCATTAAACCCAAACAGAATTAATTTAAGTAACATGATGAGATTTACATGATAATCCAAGTACTAGATACTCAAAACGTCCATAACCAGGGACATGGCTAACCATGATTAGTTTATACACTCTCAGAGGTTTGCACACTTTTTCCCGCAAGAATCGATCTCCTTCGTTGGATTTCTCGCACTACATCGTGTTTGAGAAACAGATGACCGAGACACAGTCTTTCAGAAGCGTTAGCACCTTATGATTGGTAGACAGTTACACCTACTTTCCCCTACATCTGCTACTCTACCACTGTAAGAGTTCACACGACTTAATCAACTATGCTAGAGCCCATAGTAGCTTGCGCCTGCACATGGAAGTTTCTAGCATGAATAATCTCATGATCCCTTTGAGCCTAGGTGGCGGTCCATAGGAGAATCACACGGTACCCCAGGATTTCCAAAAAAACAGGCAACACTGGGTTCCCCAGGTGCCTCAATCCACCCAGATGTGTATTAAAGTTGCCACCTTAAGTAAACCATTAATTAACAAACTCACATCTGTCATGGATACACTCACACAATCCACGTCTACTAGCATAGCATAGCAATATGAGCAAACGTAGAAGTAACTCCCAAAGGTTTGATAATAAACAGGACAATAGGTACTACCTCATCTACTTCCCAAAACCCACATATTAATCAGATCCTAACCATGCAATTGTTTGAGGATTGATCTAATGCAATAAAACTGGGTAGTAAAGAGGTATGATCAAAGTGTTACTTGCCTTGCTAATGATCCGTGAAACCTAGAGATTCGTAGTAGCACGCTGCGCACTCCGGGTACTCTATCGCAAACAAACAAGCATACAATAAGCACTCATCTAATGCACGAGTAAAACTCAAATAGGATATCTAACCAGAAAGTTCAACTTAAGAACTCTGCTTTGCAAGAAGAATCAAATCAAACGAAGCAACGAAACTCAAACGGCGAAAGAAACAAGCTTCATTTACTAATCTGGACCTAAGTCAAATTTTACAGTAGCAAAAACTTGTTTGAGTTGGTTTAACGGAAAGCGGGCTTCGAGACGAAACTCTAGGCACTTGAATCGCCTGATTCCGATAAACGAGCGAAAAGTTACACTAAAACAAAAATTGGATCAGAAATCGCGATCGAAAATAATCGCGAAAAATCCGAGAAAAAGAAAAATTGACGAACAGGCTAACTAACGAATGTTCGCTGTCTGCAGCTAAACGGTGAAAACCGTTCGTTAAAACGAACGTATGGACGAACATCCGCTAAATAACTAAACCGAGCAAAAACCGACGAACCGAGCTAAAAAATGGATGTAGTTTTTTTTAAAACCGAACGGTTTTATATAAAAACCGGCGACGGCTACCTCGGGTCCGGCGAGATCTCCGACGCGGCGGCGGCAGGCTCCGGCGGCGGCGGTGCGGCGTGGCGGCGGCGGCGGAGGCGGGCGGCTTGGTCGGCGGCAGTGGCGGCGGTGGCGCGGACGGCGGCTAGGGTTTGGCGGCGGGTGGGCTTCCGGCGGCAGTGTGGGCTCAGGGGAGGGGGTGGCCCGGCTTATAAAGCCCCCCCGGGCGGAGTCCCGCTCGGGTACGGCCCGGAGTCGGTTTGATTTTTTTTTTTAATAATTCCGACGTGCAGAAAAAGAAAGAAAAGATATACTAAACGGACTCCAAAAATCCCGAAATAAATTTTCCCCGTCCTCGAAAAATAATCCGGACAAGATGAACATTTATTTGGGCCTAAAATGCAATTTTGAAAAATGCGCATTTTTCCTAATTCAAATAAAATAGCGATAAAACTCCAAAATAAAATCATATTTGATTTTATTATTAAATCTCCAATATTTCTTTATTTTGGGAAAGTCATTTTATTCCCCCTATTTTATTTTTATAAAAGAAATATACAAAGATAAAATAATTAAAATCAAATGATCCTATTTTCAAAATTTGAGAAAACTCAAATATGAAAATAATGAAATCCCCAACTCTCTCTGTGGGTCCTTGAGTTGCGTAGAATTTCTAGGATCAAGCCAAAATGCAAATAAAATATGATATGCAATGATGATCTAAAGTATAACATTCCAAATTGAAGATTTGGGATGTTACAAACCTACCCCCTTAAGATGAATCTCGCCCTCGAGATTCGGGTTGGCTAGAAAATAGGTGAGGGTGGTCCTTCAGTAGGTCTTCCTCTCGCTCCCAGGTGGCTTCATCCTCGGTATGGTGGCTCCACTGAACTTTGCAGAACTTGATAACGTTGTTGCGCGTGACTCGGCTGGCAAACTCGAGAATCTTAACTGGTTTCTCCTCATAGGTCAAATCGCTATCCAACTGAATCGCTTCCAGTGGCACTGTATCTCTGAGAGGTATGTCGGCCATCTCTGCGTGGCACTTCTTCAATTGGGAAATATGGAACACATCATGAACTCCTGACAATCCTTCAGGCAACTCTAGCTTGTAAGCAACTTCTCCCATACGCTCCAAAACTTTGTATGGTCCCACAAAACGTGGTGCTAACTTTCCCTTAACTCCAAAATGCTTAACTCCTCGAAGTGGGGACACACGAAGATAAACTCTGTCTCCGACTTCATAAACTGTCTCCTTACGTTTAGAATCTGCATAGCTCTTTTGCCTGGACTGGGCTACCTTGAGCCTATCGCGAATCAGCTTAACCTTCTTTTCAGACTCTTTAATTAGGTCTGGTCCAAACAACTGGCGGTCTCCAACTTCATCCCACAACAACGGTGTCCTGCACCTCCTTCCGTACAAGGCTTCAAAAGGGGCCATCTTCAAACTGGATTGATAACTATTGTTGTAAGAGAACTCTACACAAGGCAAATTGTCGTCCCAACTAGGTCCATAATCTAGCGCACAAGCTCTCAACATGTCCTCCAGAATCTGATTGACTCTCTCGGTGTGTCCATCTGTCTGTGGATGAAAGGCTGTACTGAACTCTAGCCTGGTACCCAAAGTTTCATGTAACTGATTCCAGAACTTTGAGGTAAACTAGGTTCCTCTAACTGATACAATGGTCCTCGGAACTCCATGCAGACATATGATCTTGGTCATGTATATCTTTGCCAACTTAGTACTTGTATAAGTGGTTTTCACTGGGATGAAATGAGCTACCTTCATCAAACGATCAACTACAACCCATATCGAGTCATAGCCTGAACGTGTCCTGGGCAATCCCGTGATAAAATCCATGCCTAGCTTATCCCACTTCCATTCGGGTATCGGCAATGGCTGTAGCAATCCTGCTGGCTTCTGATTCTCTGCCTTTACTCTCTGACATACATCACAAACTGCTACATACTTCGCAATATCCTTCTTCATTCTGGTCCACCATAAAGTGTCCTTCAAATCCAGATACATCTTGGTATTTCCTGGGTGAATAGAATACGGTGAATCATGGGCCTCTTGCAGAATCAACTTCCTGATATCTGGGTCATTAGGCACATAAACACGGTCCTCAAACCATAAGGTATCGTGCTCATCCTCACGAAATCCCTTAGCTTTTCCTTTGCTCATTCTCTCCTTTATCTCGGCAATCTCCTTGTCTGTCTTTTGAGGTTCTCTGATCTTATCCATCAAAGTAGATTGAATCTACAATGCTGCTACATAGCCTCTCGGAACTATCTCCAAACATAGCTCGCGAAGATCCTCGGCTAACTCATTTGGTAACTCTCCGGTCAAGAGTGTGTTGACATGGCTCTTGCGGCTCAACGCATCGGCTACTACATTAGCCTTTCCTGGATGATAATGCAATCTCATATCATAATCCTTTATGAGCTCCAACCATCTTCATTGCCTAAGATTCAACTCCTTCTATGTGAAGATGTACTTCAAACTCTTGTGATCCGTGTACACCTCGCAATGGTTTCCGATGAGAAAGTGTCTACATGTCTTCAACGCATGCACTCCGGCTGCTAATTCCAAATCATGGGTGGCATAATTCAACTCTTGGGGCTTAAGTTGTCGTGAGGCATACGAAACAACTCTTCCCTCCTGCATAAGCATTGCTCCAAGTCCTCGACGTGAAGCGTCGTAATATACTTCATAATCCTTGTGCTGATCTGGCAGAATCAACACTGGTGATGTAACCAAACGTTTCTTCAACTCCTGGAAACTGGCCTCACATTCCTCAGTCCATTTGAATTTGGTGTCCTTCAACAATTCCGTCATGGGTTTTGCAATCTTCGAGAATTTCTCAATGAACCTCCGGTAGTATCCTACGAGTCCAAGAAAACTCCGGATCTCTCCAACTGTTGTGGGGGCTTCCCAATTTGTTACAGTGACAACTTTAGTGGGGTCTACCGCTATTCCTTCTCCGGATATAACATGCTCAAGAAATCCAACTTCTTTCAACCAAAACTCGCACTTTCTAAACTTGGCATATAGCTGATGTTCTTTGAGCTTCCCAAGTACCAAACACAAATGCTCCTTATGCTCCTCTTCATTCTTCGAGTAGACTAGAATATCATCAATGAACACCACGACGAACTTATCCAAAAACTCCATAAACACTTTGTTCATCATGTTCATGAAATAGGCAGGTGCATTAGTCAAACCAAATAACATAACGGTATACTCATATAGTCCGTACCTTCTGGTAAAAGCTGTCTTAGGTATATCCTGCTCCTGAATCTTCAATTGGTGGTATCCTGATCGCAGATCGATCTTGGAAAATACCTTAGCTCCTTGCAATTGGTCAAAAAAAATTATTGATCATTGGCAGTGGGTACTTGTTCTTGATTGTTACTTCATTCAATCCTCGATAATCAACAACCATCCTCAATGATCCGTCCTTCTTTTCCACTAGAAGCACTGGTGATCCCCAAGGTGACGAACTTGGGTGAATATAGCCTTTATCCAGTAACTCCTTAATCTGCTTCTTAATTTCCTCCAAATCCTTTGCAGGCATCCTGTACGGTCTCTTAGATATTGGCCCTGTGCCCAGCAAAAGCTCAATCAGAAACTCAATGTCTCCATCCGGTGGCATGCCTAGCAACTCCTCTGGAAATACATTAGGGAAATCCTTCACCACTGGTACTTCCTCCTGTACAACTCCTGATAAGGAATTCACTTGAGTCCTCTTCGGCTCATGCCGTGATACATACTTGATCCTTCTTCCTTCTGGGGTGGTAAGCAAAATCGACTTACTGGCGCAATCGATGTTTCCTCCATACATCGATAGCCAATCCATACCCAAAATCACATCCAAACCTTGTGACTCCAAAATTATTAGATCTGAGGGGAAAACATGCCTACCTATGGTCAATGGCATCTGAAAACATCATTGACTGGCCATATACTTCGCTCCTGGTGAGCATACTAACATAGGTGTTCTAAGAACCTTAGTGGGCAGTTTATAATTATCCACAAATCCCCTTGATATGTATGAATGCGATGCACCAGTATCAAAAAGAATGATTGCAGTAAATGGCTTAACCAAAAACTTACCTATTACTGCATCTGGCTGAGCTTCAACCTCCTCCATGTTAACGTGGTTCACCTGTCCCCTGTTGAAAGGGTTCGGCTTCTTCCTAGAGCTTCCATTGCCATTTCCATTCTTAGCTTCAGGACATTCATTGGCATGTCCAGTCTTCTGGCACTCGTAGCAAGTGACGTGGCTCAGATCCTTCTTGGCTGGGGTTGATGAGTTGGTACGGTTCTGGCCGTTGCTTCCTCCATTACCATTCCCATTCCTGGGGACATTATGGTTGTACGAACTCCCTCCATTATTGTTGTGGCCTCCATGTGTATGCTGAAAAGGTCCTCCCGAGTTCGGGGTAAAACGAGGCTTCTACTGAGCTCCAGAATTGTACTTCCCTTGTCCATACTTCCTCTTGCGGTTGTCAATATGCTGATGCTTCCCTTCAATCATGAGAGCTCTATCTACCAACTCCTGGTAGTTGTTGAAGGTTGCCACCATCAACTTCATGCTCAGCTCATCATTCAGTCCTTCCAGAAACTTCTCCTGCTTAGCTGCATCCGTAGCAACATCATCTGGGGCATAACATGCTAGCTTACTAAAATCATCCACATACTGGCCAACTGTACGTCCTCCTTGGTGCAAGTTGCAAAACTCACGCTTCTTCATGGCCATAGCTCCTGCTGAAACATGGGCAGTACGGAAAGCCTACTGAAACTGATCCCATGTGACAGTGTCGATGGGGTAAGTGGCTGTAAAATTCTCCCACCATGATGCTGCGGGTCCATCAAGCTGATGCGCGGCAAAACGCACTCTCTCCGCATCTGTGCATCCTGCAGTGGTCAACTCCCTTCCAATCTTGCGGAGCCAATCATCTGCAACTATCGGCTCGGTGCTACTAGAGAACACCGGTGGATTAAGCCTCAAGAAACGGGCTAAGTGATCAACAAGTGGTGGTGGTGGTGGGTTGTTGTCGTTGTTGTTCCCCTAATTCTGATTCTGGACTAGTATCTACATCAATGCATTCTGCTGCTGGATCAACTGAGTGAGCTCCAGTGGGAAAGCAAATCCATTGTCACGTCTCGGAGGCATCTGAGAGTTTAGAAAGGATGAGAATAAAGAATAGAAATAGATCTAGATGGAAAACACTACCCATATGCACATGAGACAAACACAAACAAAATCACTTCAATCAATTCAAACAAGGGCATACATCAGTCTAACTATCATTACAAAAGTGCTTGGACTATACTATATACATGGGGGAATACTACTACTGTTATGGTGGTCGACTAGAAAAATTGATCGGTCGAAGACTCCATGATATCTGCTCCAACTTCATCAACTAGTCATCATCACTATCGACGGGGTCCGAGTCGGTGTCGTCGATGATGATGTAGTTCTCCGGACAAGTGCAATCGTCGTCTTCTCCTCATGGCGCGGGGAATCCCATGAACACTTTTAGCTTCTTCTTCAGGTCATCATTTTTCTCCACGAGTGTTGTCATTTACTCCTCATATCCATCGCGTGTAGACTTGAGTTCTTCTTCCAGCTCCGTGATCTTGGTCATTGCCTTCTTCAGATCTATCATGCCTGCACACATCTGGTTCTCCTGGCGTCGAATGTGCTGGTTTAACTCCTGGATGAAAGCTGCAATGGATCTATCCTTCCTGGTGCTGATCATCTCCCTCGCTCATCTCGGCGCCCACAAATCTGGTAGATAGTATCCTTGAGATCCTTGTGGTAAACTTCTACAATGCGTCCCATGGTGATGTGGGCTGCCATGCTCTTTCCTAGACTCTAGGTTGGTGCATCAAAGGAAAACTCTATGGGCTCAGTGACTGGCATGAACGTCCTTCCTGGAACTTGAACTTGAACCATCCAATGCTCCTCTTCTGGCAAGGTGGCGATTTAGGTCCCGGTGAAGCTTGGTACTCCGATATTCAGGTATCTAGTGACTTCCTTCAATTGGCGTCCAAATGGTGTATCTTCATCCGGTTGCGCGAACTTGTTCCTTGCATCCGCCATCCTAAAGAGTAGAAAAGGGAGAGGAATCAGAAATGAGAAGACAGTAGTGATCTAGGGCTTTAGCTTAGTGGTCGTGTCCTACAGTCAGCGTGTGCTCTGATACCATCTTGTAGCGACCAGACCTCAAATAGTCTGATCTCTGTGCATTAGTGTCATCCCTGGATCAGTAATGCTGACACGCACAATACTTGAAGGATTTATAACAGAGTAGCAATCACACACTTATTACATCGAGTGTCTCAAAAGAGAACTTATTACAATAAATATGGCTTAAGGCCATCTAATAACGATAACACCGGAAGGCTTGGAAGATAAAGCGAGTCCATCAACTCCAACGGCATCACTGAGTGAAAGATCACGACCTAAGGCACCTTACTCGTCGTCTGAAAAGTCTGCAACATGAATGTTGCGGCTCGAAAACGGGTCAGCACATGGAATATGCTGGCAATGTAACACATAGAGAGTAATGAACAGAATAATGCTATTAGTACATGCATATATGGCTGGTGGAAAGCTCTATGGTTACAGTTTTGCATAAAGCCAATTTTCCCCTACAACAAAGGAATAAATTTTATTTAACTATCATGGTGGTTGTTAAACATTGAGAAGGTTCACCCAACTCAATCTCAATTAAGCATCATCTTTAAACCCAAACAGAATTAATTTAAGTAACATGATGAGATTCACATGATAATTCAAGTACTAGATACTCAAAACGTCCATAACCAGGGACACGGCTAACCATGATTAGTTTATACACTCTGCAGAGGTTTGTGCACTTTTCCCTGCAAGACTCGATCTCCTCCGTTGGATTTCTCGCACTACATCGTGTTTGAGAAACGTATGACCGAGACACAGTCTTTCAGAAGCGTTAGCACCTTACGATGGGTAGACAGTTACACCTACTTTCCCCTACATCTGCTAGTCTACCACTGTAAGAGTTCACACGACTTAATCAACTATGCTAGAGCCCATAGAAGCTTGCGGCTGCACATGGAAGTTTCTAGCATGAATAATCTTATGATCCCTTTGAGCCTGGGTGGCGGTCCATAGCAGAATCACACGGTACCCCGGGATTTCCAAAAAACAAGCAACACTGGGATCCCCATGTGCCTCAATCCACCCAGATGTGTATTTAAGTTGCCACCTTAATTAAACCATTAATTAACAAACTCACATCTTTCATGCATACACTCACCCAATCCACGTCTACTAGCATAGCATAGCAATATGAGCAAACGCAGAAGTAACTCCCAAATGTTTGATAATAAACACGACAATAGGTACTACCTCATATACTTCCTAAAACCCACATATTAATCATATCCTAACCATGCAATAGTTTGAGGATTGATCTAATGCAATAAAACTAGGTAGTAAAGGGGTATAATCAAAGTGTTACTTGCCTTGCTGATGATCCGTGATACCTAGAGACTCGTAGTAGCACGCTGCGCATGCCGGGCACTCTATCGCAAACAAACAAGCATACAATAAGCACTCATCTAATGCACATGTAAAACTCAAATAAGAGATCTAACCAGAAAGTTCAAGTTAAGAACTCCGGTTTGCAAGAAGAATCAAATCAAACGAAGCAACGGCACTCAAACGGGGAAAAAACAAGCTTCGTTTACTAATCTGGACCTAAGTCAAATTTTACAGTAGCAAAAACTTGTTTGAGTTGGTCAAACAGAAAGAGGGCTTTGATACGAAACTCTAGGTGCTTGAATCGCCTGATTCTGATAAACAAGCGAAAAGTTATACTAAAACAAAAATCGGATGAGAAATCATGATTGAAAATAATCGCGAAAAATCCGAGAAAAAGAAAAACTGACGAACAGGCTAACGAACGAACGTTCACTGTATGCGGCTAAACGGTGAAAACCGTTGGTTAAAATGAACGTATGGACGAGCGTCCGCTAAATAACTAAACCGAGCAAAAACCGACAAACTGATCTAGAAAACGGATCTAGGTTTTTTTTAAAAAAAAGAACGGTTTTATATAAAAAACCGGCGGCGGCTACCTCGGGTCCGGTGAGATCTCCGGCGAGGCGATGGCGGGCTCGGCAGCGGCGGCGAGCGGGCGGCTGGGTGGCGGCGGCGCGGGTGGCGGCTATGGTTTGGCAGCGGGGTGGGCTTCAGGCGGCGGTGTGAGCTTGGGGCAGGGGGTGGCCCGGCTTATAAAGCCCCCCTGGCAGAGTCCCGCTCGGGTATGGCCCGGAGTCGGTTTGACTTTTTTTAAATAATTCCGACGTATAGAAAAAGAAAGAAAAGAAATACTAAACGGACTCTAAAAATCCTGAAATAAGTTTTCCCCGTCCTCTAAAAATAAGCCGGACAAGATGAACATTTATTTGGGCCTAAAATGGAATTTTGAAAAACGCGTATTTTTCTTAATTCAAATAAAATAGCGATAAAACTCAGAAATAAAATTTTATTTATTTTATTATTAAATCTCCAATATTTCTTTATTTTGGGAAAGTCATTTTATTCCCCCTCTTTTATTTTTATAAAAGAAATATACGAAGATAAAATAATTAAAATCAAATGATCCTACTTTTAAAATTTGAGAAAACTCAAATATGAAAATAATGAAATCCCCAACTCTCTCCGTGGGTCCTTGAGTTGCGTAGAATTTCTAGGATCAAGCCAAAATGCAAATAAAATATGATATGCAATGATGATCTAAAGTATAACATTCCAAATTGAAAATTTGGGATGTTACAAAGATGCATGGATGGATTCTGTATGTGCTTCGATTGTTGGGTCCATCATGTATGCTATGGTATTTACTCATCCCGATGTTAGCTTTGCTCTTAGAGTGGTGGGCAGATACCAGGCAGATCCAGGTGAGAGTCACTGGACAGCGGTCAAGAATATCCTTAAGTACTTGAGAAGGACTAAGGATATGTTCCTGGTTTATGGAGGTGAGGATGAGCTCGTTGTGAAGAGTCACACCGATGCTAGTTTCCAAACCGATAGGGATGATAGTCGATCGCAATCTGGGTTTGTGTTCATTCTGAATGGAGGTGCAGCGAGTTGGAGGAGCTCCAAGCAAGATACGGTAGTTGATTCTACAACAGAGGCTGAGTACATTGTGGCTTATGAAGCTGCAAAAGAAGGTGTTTCGGTGAAGAATTTCATTTCTGGTCTTGGTGTGGTTGAGGGCGCGTCTAAGTCATTGTACCTCTATTGTGATAATAGTGGTGGCATTGCACAAGTCAAGGAACCACAAAACCATCATAAAACCCAACACATACTCAGGCATTTTAACCTTATTTGCGACATTGTCAAAAGAGGTGATGTAAACATATGCAAGGTACAGGCGGATGCAAATGTTGCTGATCCATTGACGAAACCTCTCCCACGGCTGAAGCATGAGGCGCACATGAGCTCCATGGGCATACGATGCCTAAATGATTGACTCTAGTGCAAGTGGGAGACTGTTGGAGATATGCCCTAGAGGCAATCATGTGATGATGATATTTCCCTAAGTATTCATGAGTCCTTTGTATTGTCCTTGAACATCATCAATGATATGGATCAATAAGTATATGACTTGTTTGTGGAACTATGTATTGTATGATGATTGTTCTAATGGTCACTAGTTGATAAGGTTATGCAGACACATATCCTTGACTAGTATATGACTCGGTTGATGACTATGTTTCACAGGTCATTTGCATGGAGATGCTAAACCGATAGTATGGACAAGGGGATGGAGATCACCGAGTCGGACGGACCCACTTTGAGACGCAGCGAGATATAGTCATATGTTAGTCTCAAGTACAATTTCTATGCCATGTCCTAGACCTAAGGTCCTCACATGTTCTTAGGATGAGGATCGACTCACTTAGGGTCTATCAAACGCTACTCTGTAACTGGGTAGTTATAGCTTTCGAGTGAGTCATGAGACATGCAGTGAGATATGGTTGACCAAGATGGGATTTGCCCCTCCTATTTGGAGAGAGATATTCTGGGCCCTCTCGAGTGATCAAATTCAGAAAGCATGGCCATGCGACTTGGGTTAAGTGTTAACCCAGTTGGTAAATCTGTATCACGGTTTCGAGAAGAGAGGTCGAGCTATCACAAGGGTGACAAGTACTTACCTTCAGCTCGACAACAAATATCATGATGCAAAAGGAATGGTGCATATGACATATTGTCGAGGTTCGTCAAACGACTTTACGCACACATGGGAGTTGGCACGTTTTGCTAGGATCCACTACAAACTATCGACTTGGTCGTGTCCATGTGTACGTGAACCTATAGGGTCACACACTTAAGGGGCTGCAGCCCATTCAGATTGTATCCGTGTGGAAAATGGACGCGGACTCCTAGTGGGCTCAAGTGTTGAGCCCACCTCGGAGGTCTACATAAAGGGGAATGGGCACATCACTTAGGGTTGATCTTTTCCAACCCTCGATAGCCGTCGCCACGCCCCATGCCCATGACATGCGACCGGACCTAGCAGTCTGCCGCCCGCCACTGCACCCTGCACCTGTGGATACGTTGGAGGCATCGCATCTACGGTGCTTGGACAAACCGTTCGAGGGAACCGCGAGGAGCCGTTTGTAGGAGATCATCATTCACGGGTCTTCGCTGTTCGTGGGAGATCGGTGACGTGAGGAGGAGACGCCCCGGGAGATCGGCTACACGCATCATCAACTCTACTTTCGTTGTGGTAACTGCGCGTCTAGTGGTAAATCCGATCTTGTAATCTATTTCCAGCAGCATGATCTTGGGTGCACGGTAGAAAATTTTACTTGGCACTAGCGTAGCGTACCGCGTGTTCCAACAAGGTGGACTATAGTTAACAACAAATAATAGATGATCATTGGTAGTGCAAATGCTCACTGACCACAGATAACAATGCAGTGCTAAGAGTGATCAGATCTAGCAATGATCAATGATAACACTGACCAAAGCTAACAATGATTAGTGCTAACAGTGATCAAAGATAGGAATGGTCAAAACTAACAATGATCAGAGCTAGGAATGATCAAAGATAACACCGATCAATGATACCAATGATCAGAGCTAGCAATGATCATATCATGCCAAATGCACATCCACATGCATTGTCCTACTCTGGTCACGTATGTCCCACTACTATTTTTGGCATTCAGGTATGTGCTACTAGCATGCACATGCAATGTTGATCATGCATTCACGTAGCCTAACATAACCAAGAACAACTACATTAGCAAGAAGAACAACAAGAACTTCACTAACATAAATGAGAACAGCAACAACAGCAGCAAGATCTGAACAACATAAACACTAACAACACCAGCAAGAACAGGGGCATATACAGTAATATCAACATGCAAACTAACATTGTGGCACTATGACCAACAACACTATCATGTTGAGTGAAGAAACAAGCATTCATTGTCAACAATCTAATCTAACACTAGCTTGTGGAGTGAACAAACTAGGCATGCACTTTGATTCATCCCCAAAACAGTGGATTCGGGTCGAATCCGGTCAAATCAAATCGACATTGGATCGAATACAATCGAATCCACCATCCACAGTTTAATCTACCACTGGTGGAACTACCCTAAGAACCCTAACTACGAAGCAAGGGGGAGATTAGAGCTTACCGTGGGGGTTGCCCGTGGAGCCTACGACGGCTGTGGAGAAAACCCCGACGGGAAGAGGGGTGCTGCAGCCGCCGTTGAAGAAGAAACGACCATTCCATCGGTCGCGGCCATGGACCTCGTCGTGCACCAGCTCGAAGATGAGCCCGACGTTCTTGAGCTGCCCACCCCTTGCACCGGACGCATAGGAGAAAACCATTGAATGGGGGTAAAAAAAACCCCGAGAGGGGCCAGCAAAGGACAGAGGCGGCGGGTATTGAATCCCTACCACCATTGAGCCCAAGATGAAGAGCTCCGGCTCCGGTGGTGGAGCTAGAGCAAGCAGTAGTGGCATGGTGCAGAAAGGGAAGGGAGCACAGATTGCCGCCGCAAGATCACGTCTGGATGAGGAGAGGCCGGCAACCCACCTCTCTTGGATGGGATTGCTACCGACGATGATCTAAGTGGGTCGGTGCGGCGAGACGGCGGCGTTGCCATAAGAGAAACCGAATTGACAGTGAGGGGAGAGAGAGTGAGTGTGTGCGAAGCGAACTGGTGAGGGAGGTTCCCATAGATGCTTTGAGGTTCGTGCGAGCGAGGAATCAGATGCAGCCCAGGCAACGAAACGGGCCAAATTCTTCCTACCCAGGCCTGGCTGGACCTAATGCATCCTACCAAATGCATCATAAGACCCATGATAGTCGGTCGAATCCAGACGGATCTAGCGGAAACCCAAACTTACCTATCCTCAAACACCCGTCGGAGACACAACTCCACACACCCTCCGCCTACGATAAGCTCATCCATGGAACGAGCATAGGGCAGGAAGGACATTATTCCTACACTGAGACAGCATCGTCGCCTCGCCATCCCAAACCAAACATGAAGACTCCTTAAAGAAAATCTGACACAAATTACTCATGTTGTTGCATACAAGATTTGGATCGGAGGTCGAGCTCACCACCATCCATGATGATGCACTGATGCCTCTTCTTCGGTGGCCTACCCAAGTTGGTCCACTGTAGGACCTTGAGAAGAGGTGTCTAGAGGGGGTGATTAGACACTAAGTACCAAAGTTGCAGTTTTTAAGTTTCTTTGAGTTTAAGTGGAGTTTAGGCACAATTTCAACATTCACAATACATATCAAGCAAGCATGCAAAGAGTATATGAGCAGCGGAAAGTAAAGCATGCAACTTGCAAGAAAGTAAAGGTTTGGAGGATTCAAACGCAATTGGAGACACAGATGTTTTTGGCGTGGTTCCGATAGGTGGTGCTATCGTACATCCACGTTGATGGAGACTTAAACCCACGAAGGGTAACGGCTGCGCGAGTCCACGGAGGGCTTCACCCACGAAGGGTCCACGAAAAAGCAACCTTGTCTATCCCACCATGGTCGTCGCCCATGAAGGACTTGCATCACTAGCAGTAGATCTTCATGAAGTAGGCAATCTCCTTGCCCTTACAAACTCATTGGTTCAACTCCACAATCTTGTCGGAGGCTCCCAAGTGACACCTAGCCAATCTAGGAGACACCACTCTCCAAGAAGTAAGAAATGGTGCGTTGATGACGAACTCCTTGCTCTTGTGCTTCAAATGATAGTCTCCCCAACACTCAACTCTCTCTCGTAGGATTTGGATCTGGTGGAAAGAAGATTTGAGTGGAAAGCAACTTGGGGAAGGCTATAGATCAAGATTCATATGGTAGGAATGGAATATCTTGGCCTCAACACATGAGTAGGTAGTTCTCTCTCAAAAAATGTATGCTGGAAGTGTAGGTTCGTCCTAATGGCTCTCTCCACAAATGAAGAGGAGGTGGAGGGGTATTTATAGCCTCCACACAAAATCTAACCGTTACACACAATCTACCAAACTCGGTGGGACCGAGTCTTTAAACTCGGTCAGACCGATTCAGCAAATAATGTGACCGTTAGGGTTTTCGGTGGGACCGAAATGCAACTCGGTGAAACCGACTCGGTTAGGGTTAGGGCATAATGTAATCTTGGTAAGACCGATTACACAAACTCGGTGAGACCGATTGTGTTAATAAGCTTTCCAGAGAGTTGGTCAGGCAAACTCGGGGGGAACGATTACTCAAACTCGGTGAGATTGATTTTGGTAATAAGTTTTCCAGAGAGTTTGCATTGTAATCTCGGTAGTACCGATTGCTCAAATTCGGTGAGACCGATTTTGATAATGGACATACACAGAGAGATTACTATCCCATCTCGGTGAGACCGATATCCCTATCGGTAAGACCGATTTGCTTAGGGTTTGTGGCAGTGGCTATGACTTTTGGAATCGGTGGCGCCGGATAGGAAGAATCGGTGTGACCAATTTTGGCTTTGGGTTTAGGTCATTTGTGGAAGTGGGAAAGTAGCTGAGGGTTTTGGAGCATATCACAAAGCACATGAAGCAAGAGGCTCATTGAGCAACACCTCATCCCTCCTTGATAGTATTGGCTTTTCCTATAGACTCAATGTGATCTTGGACCACTAAAATGTAAATTGAAGAGTTTTGAGCTTGAAGCTTGAGCCAATCCTTTGTCCTTAGCATCTTGAAGGAGTTCCCACATCCTTTAGTCCATGCCACTCCATTGTTGAACTTATCTGAAATATACTAGATAAAAGTGTTAGTCCAACAAGAGATATGTTGACATTAATTACCAAAACCACCTAGGGAGCACTTGTGCTTTCAATCTCCCCCTTTTTGGTAATTGATGGAACATACATCAAAGCCTTAGATAAGGATATAAAGAATAGCAAGAAGCTTTGGAAGGACATGTAACAAACATAGGCTCCCCCTACATGTATGCAGTCATGTGAATATGGAACATAGAAGCCTGTGAGAGCATATACATGATGGAGCAGGCAATGTGTTACATGTATCTTGGCCATATGCATCAGAGCAAAGAATGTTGAAGAAAATATCTTCATGCTCATGAGACCTTGCAAACAATATGTACATCAGCAAGAATTCCTCATACACATGATTGTGATGCATATACTTACCTTGTAGTCTTGAGTTGGCTTAGGATGAAAAGAACCTGCGCAAATAAGGTTAGATAACACAGATACATCTACTAGCCAGAGCAAACAAAAGAAACCACAAGAATACCAAGACTGGGATGACATGTAGAGAGTGAGTACTAAGTACCACATTTGATCAGACATGTCCCCAAGAGTAAAGATATGCAATGAATTTAAATGATCTCTTTCCCTTAGATGTCTTGCTCCCCCTGAATCTAACATGGGATACTGGGAGAAGATAGGGAACAGAAAATCAGAGCTGAAAGAAAACAGAGCTGAAAGATATGAATGATTGAGGGAGTCCTGGACTAGGGGGTGTCCGGATAGCCGGACTATCATCATCGGTCGGACTCCAAGACTATGAAGATACAAGATTGAAGACTTCGTCCCGTGTCCGGATGGGACTTTCCTTGGCGTGGAAGGCAAGCTTGGCAATACGGATATGTAGATCTCCTATCATTGTAACCGACTCTGTGTAACCCTAGCCCTCTCCGGCGTCTATATAAATCGAAGGGTTTTAGTCCATAGGACGAACAACCATTACAACAATCATACCATAGGCTAGCTTTTAGGGTTTAGCCTCCTTGATCTCGTGGTAGATCCACTCTTGTACTACCCATATCATCAATATCAATCAAGCAGGAGTAGGGTTCTACCTCCATTGAGAGGGCTCGAACCTGGGTAAAAACATCGTGTCCCTTGTCTCCTGTTACCATCCGCCTAGACGCACATTCGGGACCCCTACCGAGATCCGCCGGTTTTGACACCGACATTGGTGCTTTCATTGAGAGTTCCTCGTGCCGCCACGATCGGGAAGGATGCCTCTTCCCGCCTTTAAAGACGGTACCATCGCCAAAGGAGCTTTGGCGCCGCCAAACTATCCGCTAGGTGGTTTCTCATGATCGCTGTTCGCCACCGCTTCGACGATGGCCTCTCGGGTCATCAAAAGCAATCTTCACGTCAACTCGGAATTCGCCGAGCAGCTGGATCCAATGGAGGTCTCTTCCGTAAACGAGCTCTTGGATCGTGACGCATCTCAGGAGTCGCCATGACTACAATCAGATTGGGATTAAAGCCGATCTAAGAGAGATTAACTCTCCCCAGGTTACCCACCACGTTGCGGTGGTAGAGGAACAAAGCGGCGATTCTTCTTCTGTATTAAAAACTAATTATGTCCGGACTCCCGAACCCTCCATGCCGGATTCCGGCGGAGGGACGGACGTCAATCAAGTACTGAACCTAAAGTCAGGCAGCGGACCAAACTCGTCGGACAACGTCCAGCAATCTAAGCTTCCAGATTCGGAAACTTTTCGGCCCTTGAGCCTCAAGATGGGCAGGGTTCCGGACTCAAGTCCACCCACCCACTCAAACATATGCGACCTATCTCAAATCCGGCAAGAGCCCGCTGAAACAGAACATCATTACTGGGCCAGATTCCTCCTGGTTATGGACAGGATAAAGGACTGCCGTGAGCAAGACGCAATTTCAATTTTCTGCAACAATTGCACGGACAAGGGAATTTTGAACGCCGTAAGTCGTCACAAAATTACACGCTTCGCCGACCTAGCATCCATAGTATGAAAATATTGTGCGATGGAGAGTGTCCAGAAAACCGAAACTAAGTTTTTGGACAATCCGGCTCCGAACACAACCCTAGTCCGAAACAAAAGGGTGCACCATGCTAAGGCACCCGGGACAAGAACCAAAAAGCAAAAAACCCATAAAGGGCACGGAACCGTACTGGAGGGATGGCTCAGCGGACCCTATAAAATTCATAGTAAAGAGGGCGCCACTCCAACTCATAGCCTTCGAGCATGTTGGATACTGCGGCAGGTGGCCAAAAGTGGCGAAGAGCTTCTAGCCCCGGAGACCCACCCCAACAGTACCAGTACGGTATTAACAGTCTTCGAGACTTTCGCATCAAATAATATGCGGAAATGAACAATCCGCAGCCTCGCCGAAGTCTACCAAGTAGCAACAACAAATCCATGGAGCGACACGGCCATCACCTTCAACGCTAGTGACGAACCTAAATTCCGAACAGCCCGAGCACCAGCCGCATTGGTCCTCAGTCCAATAGTGGACGGCTTTCATCTTACCAAGGTACTCATGGATGGCGGCAGCGGATTAAACCTCATCTATGAGGAAGCCCTTCAAAAAATGGAAATAGACTGGAGCCGCATTGAGCGAAGCAGCACAACCTTTAGAGGAATAATCCCTAGCCGGGAAGCACGCTGCACAGGAAAAATCACGTTTGACGTGGTCTTCGGCTCGCCGGACAATTACAGGTCCGAGGAGGTCACGTTCCAAGTGGCCCCGTTCAGCAGTGGATATCACGCTTTATTAGGACGAGAGGCATTTACAATTTTCCAAGCCATACTCCATTACGGGTACATGAAGCTTAAAATGCCCGGGCCCAATGGAACCATCACCCTTGCCAGTGATCCCGACATAGCACTCCGCGCCGAAAACAAGACAACCGCATTAGCCCTAGTGGCACTATCCGAAGCCCTAGCGGTGGAGGAACTCACTGCGCTGCGCTCTACGGTGAACAGGGACGATGTGATACTCGATAAGAGATCCAAGTCCACCTCTTTTAAACCAGCGGACAAAATGGTCAAATTCCAGGTCCATCCAACGGACCCAACAAAGACGGCCTCCATCGGGGCACAGTTAAACCCTGATGTAGACGCCGCACTATAGAATTCCTTCGAGAGAATTGGGACATCTTTGCCTGGCACCCTTCAGATATGCCAGGAATCCCACGCAGATTGGCAGAACACATCCTAAACATCCTAAAAGGATTCAAGCCAGTCAAACAGGCTCTTCGGCGATTTTCCGAACCCAAAAGACAGGCAATGGGAGAGGAGCTAGCCAAACTATTGGAAGCCGGATTCATCAGAGACATCAAACATCCGGGCTGGCTAGCAAACTTGGTAATGGTACCAAAGAAGGACAAATCCTGGCGCCTATCTGTCGATTTTAAAGACCTCAACAAGGCTTGCCCAAAGGATCCTTTCCCCCTTCCCCACATCGATCAAATAACCGATGCTACTGCAGGGCACGATTCATTATGCTTCCTCGACGCATACTCCGGCTACCATCAAATTAAGATGGCGGAGGCGGATCAAGCCGCAACGGCATTCATCACTCCATACGGACCATTCTGCTTCAACACGATGCCCTTCGGACTCAAAAACGTCGGCGCAACATATCAGCGCATGATTCAGACATGTCTGGCTACCCAGATCGGCAAAACAGTTGAGGCATACGTAGACGACGTGGTCGTCAAAACCAAACACGTCTAAACTCTAGTAGACGATTTGAGGCTCACATTCGACAACCTCCGAGCATATGACATTAAGATGAACCCGGAAAAATGCATTTTCGGCGTACCAGCCGGAAAGCTCCTGGGCTTCATTGTATCCGGTAGAGGAATTGAAGCAAACCCAGCCAAGATCCGATCTCTATCACAGCTAGATATTCCAAAAGACCTCAAACAAATACAAAAATTGACTGGATGCATGGCGGCTCTAAGCCGCTTCATCTCCCGTTTGGGAGAAAAGGCATTGCCCCTCTATCGCCTCCTCAGGTGCACCGAACACTTCGAATGGACGGATGCTGCCACTGCAGGACTCGAGGAAATAAAGGCCATATTGGCAACAAATCCGTTCCTGGCCGCGCCTAACCTGGGCGAACCAATGTTGTTATATATCGCGGCAACACATCAAGTTGTAAGCGCGGTGCTCGTCGTCGAACGAGAAACAGAAGGGCATAAATTCCCTCTTCAAAAACCAGTGTACTACGATCCACCGCCTTAACTCCTCGCAAGTCCGGTACCGCATTATCAAAAGATAGCATACGCGGTGTTGATGGCATCCCGGAAGCTACGACACTACTTTCAAGACTGTTCGATAATAGTGGCCTCCGAAGTACCCCTCAACGACATCATAAACAACCGCGACGCAACGGGCAGGATTGCAAAATGGGCCATTGAGCTGTTACCATTTGATATAACCTACAAACCACGGCGAGCTATAAAGTCGCAAGTCTTGGCTGACTTCGTTGCCGAATGGACTGAAGCCGAACTCCCTAAAGAGTACGGCGCATACTCCAATTGGATCATGCATTTCGACGGCTCTAAAATGTTGGCCGGCTTGGGGGCTGGCGTCGTTTTGACGTCCCCAACCGGAGACACAGTCCAATACGTACTTCAAATAATGTACATAGACTCCAACAACGCAGCCGAATACGAGGCCCTTCTGCACGGTCTCCGGATGGCAATCTCCATGGGCATTCAACGCCTCGAGGTACGCGGGGATTCAAACCTCGCAATATCACAAGTAAACGGAGACTTCGATGCCAAAGATCCGAAAATGGCAGCCTACCGTAACACCGTCTTAAAAATGTCAGCTCGGTTCGAAGGACTCGAATTCCACCATGTAGCCCGAGACAATAACCAGGCAGCCGACGTGTTGGCACGCATCGGCGCAAAACGCGACGCCATCCCTCCAAACATCTTCCTGGAGCGGCTCTTTAAGCCATCCGTAGTATGGGAAGTGGAGTCCGGAAACAACAATCCGGAACCAACCGCACCACCCAACACCGACCATTCTGACACAACCGGTGGCTCAGCCAATGACATAACACCGTCCACCCACGAAATAATGGCAGTCATTGCCCCGTGGACGGAACCATTCCTAGCCTACATAATTAGGCAGGAACTTCCCGAAGACCAAAATGAGGCCCGTTGCATAGTTCGGCGATCTAAAGCCTACAAGGTCCATGAGGGGGAACTTTATAAGAAAAGCGCAACCGGAGTCCTTCAAAGGTGTATCTCCGAAGAGGAAGGGCGAAATCTTCTGGCTGAAATTCACGCCGGACTAGGTGGACACCACGCTGCAGCCCGGCCCCTAGTAGGTAAGGCCTTCCGTACAGGATTTTATTGGCCGACGGCCCGGGCAGACGCTCAGGACTTAGTCCAACGATGCGTCGGTTGTCAGCTCTTTGCTAATCAGAGCCATATGCCACCCACCGCCCTCAAAACTATACCCATCAACTGGCCGCTTATGTCCGGGGCTTGACATGGTTGGAACCCTTAAAGGGGGAACCCACAAGCAAAAATACCTATTGGTCATGGTGGACAAATTCACCAAATGGATAGAAGCCAAGCCAGTTAAAACGGCCGAATCCGGACCTGTGATAGACTTCATATCTGGGGTAGTACACCGTTACGGTGTCCCCCACAGCATCATTACCGATAACTGCATGAACTTCACGGTCGACGAGGTTAAACTCTGGTGCAAAAATATGGGCATTAAGCTTGACTACGCTTCAGTCTATCACCCTCAAACCAACGGTCAAGTTGAACGAGCGAATGGTCTAATCATGAGCGGCATTAAACCCAGATTAGTACGGTCCCTTACAGAATCTAACACGCACTGGGTAGAGGAGCACGACTCCGTACTCTGGGGGCTGCGGACCACGCCAAACCATACTACCGGGTTCACACCGTTCTTTATGGTATACGGCGCAGAGGCAGTTTTGCCCTGCGACATAATTCATGACTCACCTCGAGTGTGCATGTACGAAGAAAGAGAAGCCGAGTTGGATCAGCAGGACAGCTTGGACGCATTGGAGCAGGAGCGCGACGTGGCCAAGGCTCGTTCCGCATTCTATCAGCAGCAGGCTCGAAGATATCAAAGCAGAGAGGTACGAGCCAAGACTTACAACGTTGGTGAACTAGTTCTACGCCTGTCGGACAAGAAAAAGGACAAACTCAAGCCCAAATGGGAAGGTCCCTTCATCATCGACCAAGTTCTGACCGGCGGAGCATACCGTCTGCGAAACGCATCGGACAACCGACTCGAGCCGAACCCATGGAACGCAGCCCGCCTCCGAAGATTCTACGCCTAGCGCCGGACTTATAGTTCGTCTCCTTCCTCCGTACACATTTTTACACTTCAGCTGTCTTTTGTTTCTCTCTTTTCTCCCATCTTTTCATAAAGCCCTTGAGGGCCGATTTGCGCATTGTTCGCACACACTTGATGTGCTACCCGCACTCATTATACCTGGGGGCTTCTTTAACAGAAGCTTACTTATACTGGCTTTTACGCCCAACACATGTGTCAAACTTCCACATGTACCTTTTATTCACCATTATATGCATTGATATGACTTAAGTTTTGGCCAAGCTGGGTTGCCTGGCTCCTGTGCTTACCCCTACATTCCCGATTGTTCGGCTAGGAGGTAAAGGCAGCACCTCTGCGATTATTCTTCGCTGGTCAGCCGGATGTGTACCTCGGTGGGTGAAGCCGAAAGCTAGCGTTCTTAAGGGAATATTCGGTCGGTGACTTGAAAGATGATTTTTCTACCTACTTATTTATCTGCCCCGGATGTTTTCCTGCTCTTTTCGCGATCCGACATGCACTTTAGGGCATGCCTCCCAGGGAAAGGAACCCTTAACGGAACTATTCTCCCTGGAAGATGTTTCTTACTAACCATGTAATATAACATAACTAGTTGGTCACTTGTCTGATAAAGCACTAATGAACCCTACGCCTGGTCTCCATGCATACCCTAGTTTTTCCATAACCAAGAAGGTATTCGGACAGACTCCGGACTCCAGGGTCCGGAGGTTGAATCGAAAAGGTCGGCAAAGACAAACGATCTACAATCCGGCTAGAAGGCATTTTACATGTCATTTTAAATACAATCGTCAAATCGACTGACTGTACTCCTCCTCAATCCCGTCTAACAGGCTGTCTAATTTACAGTCCCATTGGGAATACTTAGCGGCCAACTCTACTTGGCCGTACACTGAGCTCACAGGGATCTCCTTCCCATCGGGCCCCACAGGTCCGACCTCGGCCATGTGGTTTGGATCCGCCTTCTTGTACCGCGTCTTCACCATGGCCCAGGCCTCCCTGACACCCTGACGGCAGGCCGATATCTTCCATAAACGAAAGCGCTGCCGTGCCCCTTGAAGCTTCTCCGCAAGCTCTCCAAGGCCCTCGGGTAGGGAGACGGACGGCCATAAGGCCTAGACGACGCCACTCATCGCCTGTCGAACACGTTCGAGCAGTTGCACCAGCTCGGGAAGTTGATCACCCGTTGAATCGGGCATTTCCTTCACAGGGCGACCTGTGAGCACATCTACAGACACATTTTTGTCAATTCGACTTCCTCGCCGAACTTTTCTTTTCAAAAGAGTTTGCTAAAGCACTTACTGTAGATGCCGCGACGTAGCCGCCGATTCTCCTTCACGGAGCCAGACAGCCGAGCCCGAACACCCTTTAGCTCCTCTCCAAGCTGGGTGTGGGCGTCTTGGAGTTTGTTCCTCTCCTGCTGCACCTTCATAAGCACCCTCTCGCTGGCCTTCAGCTGGCGCAGTAGCTGTTGCTTGTCCGGATCCAGTCCGGCAACATCTGTAATATCATTGTCAGACTTATACGCACGCCGCACACAGCTTATCTTTTTGAAATAATGTGTTACCGGAAGGGGTCTCTGTGTCTCCTCCTGCGGCGGCTAATGCGGCCTCAAGTTGGGCCTTGCAGCCTTGTAGCTCCTGAGACAATTGGGCTTTCTTCTCCGTGAGATCCTACATATCAAATGATCCTTAAATCAGTTATTTTAACTACTTTAAGTCTCGGGGGCTACTGGCATATACAACTATTAAAATCCTTTACCCTTATGTCTTTTACATACTGCTCCGTGGCTCTGGTTAAACCATCTTGAGCGGCACGGAGGTGCGCGTCTCCCGCATTAAAGGCATTCAAAGCCTCTGGGGAGAAACACGCATCACGAAGAACTGTCCGGCGGCGCCTATGATTCATGGCGCTCTCCACCTCAGATCTGGTGGCGGACAGCCTGTCGGCATCCTCCGCTGGAGGAGTATCCGGCTCGTGCCTTGCACCCGCCTCCCCCTCCAGACCAGGTGTTGGAGCCTGGCTGGCGGAGGCTGGGTTGGCAACCTCTCCGGGCACAGTCCGGTGAGCTCTCTTTCTCCTGGAAAAGTCATGAGCATTAATACGCCTCCTAGGAGACTTTTTCCTAAACAACGGTCGCAATCTATACCATTGCGGTGACGTTTCGATTCGCATTGCACCCCTCTTCCGCCTGCTGGGCCGGACTGACCCTTGTTGGTCAGCTGCCGCGGGTTCGGCTTCCCGCCTTGGAGGCACCTCCTGCAAGACACCGTTGTGTACGGTGGTCAGAAATACGCAAGGACGAAGTAATGGTGTTAGGACTCCGGTCATAATTACCTCGGAAGCCGGAGATAAGCCGGGGTAGTCGGCCATAATGGCGACTCGAGCATTGTCCATGCTGAGTTGGTGGAACACCCCGTCAATTAGCTCCACCTTTATGTCCGGATCCTCTTCGGAGGCCGGGTCAAGGGATCTTCCCGGATCCTCGGGTTGTGGAGCCGGACTGTGTATGCCCTCCACATCCCGACGCAGTTTCTGCATCAAAATCATAAAGTAAGGCACTTAACTTTGAGAGCATGGGTCGGATGAATAAACGTCCGCTTACCCAGCTCCGAGGGTTATTCATGGAGAACCCATTCAATGGGCTTGTCTGGAGGAAGTCCTCCTTGTCCCCCTTGTACAGGCCGGACAAGATCTTCACCAGATCTAAGGCCGATCCCGGCCCCTTGCGGCCATGGCGGGTGGCGTCATTCTCCCCGTTGAAATCCCACATGGGGTGGCCCCTATATTGGAGCAGCTGCACCCCTCGCATAAAGCACGTGGCCATGACTCCAATCATGGTCAATCCGGAATGGGCTAGCAACCTTATCCGGCCCATCAAATAATGGACGCTCCTGTCTTCCTCCTGTTGAGGGCTCCGCGGCCGCCAACTTAGGCGTTTCTTCAGAGGAGCCTTGCTGAACTCCGGGAGGCCGATCCGAATTGGGTCCGGCAGTGGAGCATCTTCCACATAAAACCATTCCGAGGGCCAGTCTTCGGACGCCTTCTTTGGGGTTCCGGATAGATATACGGTCCCGGCGATGTGCCATATTTCGGCTCCGCCCACTTGATATATTGACCCCTCGTGAGAATGGGGTACGAGGCAAAATAGTCTCTTCCACAGCGCAAAATGGGGCTCGATGCCCAGGAACAACTCGCAAAGAGCTACGAAACCCGCGATGTGCAGAATAGAGGCGGGCGTGAGGTGATGAAGCTGGAGTCCGTAAAACTCCGGAAGCCCCCGGAGAAACGGATGTATGGGAAATCCGAGCCCCCTTATTAGATAAGGGATGAAGCACACCCGCCCTCCTTTGGAGGGACTAGGGGTGGCCTCCGCTAGCTTTCCACCTTTGTAGGTGGCCAGCCCGGCTCGAACCGGGACCATAAAGGCCGGAGGAAGGTATCCCTCCGCTTGGAGCGTCACCAGCTCGTTGTGCGGGACTGAACATCTCCTCCAATCTCCTGGCTGAGGGCTGGGGGCGCGAGAGGAGGAGCCGCGTCGACGGTCTATGGTGGAATGGATTTTTGGTCAGAAGCGCTCCGATGAGTACTCGCGGAAGGAGGATGGTGTGATTTGGATCTGGATTCTTGCCTCTCTTATAGGCAGAGTATTTGCGCAGCTAGGGGGTAAAATATAAAAATACCCTGGCCTTTCGCATTCGTGCGACACGTGGAAGAGGGCCATTATTGGGCGTGGAAGTCAAGGAGCGCAACATTTGTAAGGAAGCCGGACACTATTCGGCAAGCACATGGAATTTGGAGGAGAACCCGCCTTGCAACACCGAAGATAATATACGTGCCGGACTCGTCGTCGTTGAAGCCTAGTTCAGGGGCTACTGAGGGAGTTCTGGACTAGGGGGTGTCCAGATAGCCGGACTATCATCATCGGCCGGACTCCAAGACTATGAAGATACAAGATTGAAGACTTTGTCCTGTGTCCGGATGAGACTTTCCTTGGCGTGGAAGGCAAGCTTGGCAATACGGATATGTAGATCTCCTACCATTGTAACCGACTCTGTGTAACCCTAGCCCTCTCCGGTGTCTATATAAACCGGAGGGTTTTAGTCCATAGGACAAACAACCATTACAACAATCATACCATAGGCTAGATTTTAGGGTTTAGCCTCCTTGATCTCGTGGTAGATCCACTCTTGTACTACCCATATCATCAATATCAATCAAGCAGGAGTAGGGTTTTACCTCCATCGAGAGGGCCCGAACCTGGGTAAAAACATCGTGTCCCTTGTCTCCTGTTACCATCCGCCTAGACGCATAGTTCAGGACCCCCTACCCGAGATCCGCCGGTTTTGACACCGACAATGATGATCAGAGCTGATGCATGCTAATGCAAATGAGCACAACAGAACATATGAACATGTCTCTCCCCTCAAGAAGACATGTGGACATCTCTCCTCTTGAACACCAAGCATCTGGGATCCTTGAGAAATACTTTGTACTTAAGTATCCTCTCCCCCTAGAGATCTCTCTCTCCTTTTGAGGGTCTCTCCCCCTAGAAGGTCTCTCTCCTCCTTAAGAAGGTGATAAGCTTTGATGCTCTCTCTCTCTTCAAATGATAAGCTTTGATGTTCTCTCTCTCCCCCTTTGACATCAATTTCCAAGAAGGGTCTTCTAGAATCTGTCGAATGGGTTTGGTCCTTGAGACACAGAACAAAGCAATGATAAAAATGTGATGCTTGTAGAGGACAATATTCATTGAGTGGAGCTGGATCATAAGAAATACAGAATATGTGGCAAACTGTTTTTCCTATTATGAAATCGGTGGCACCGAGTGAGTTGCTTCGGTTGGACCGAACGGATTTGGTTGGGACGAAAATAACAAATCGGTGAAACCGAGTTCATCGCAGAGAAAACACTTGTCACCTCAGGTCACTTAGACTAGTATGATCTCACAAAGATTTGCAAAGAATTTAGTGAAAGATGTGCAATGAATTGGAATGCAGAAAATGCAGAACAAACAGAAAGAAAGAAAGAAATCTAGATGAAGTTTTTTTTGAAAGGGGAAACAAATATGCATGAGACAAATGCAAAAACACAGAAAAGAACACAAGAGAACTTCATCTAGAGATGGTCGGCGACAAAGTCACCTATGTTAGAGTATATTGATTTAGGAGTCAAGTGAGATCACTTGATCATAGGTCATACTCATCGTTTAAGCTCAAAATGGGGTTGCCATTTTTCGTTTAAGCATCTTGATGTATTCACATCTTGTTGAGTTGCTTTAGCTCATGACTTGGAGTAAAGCTTCTCCAAGATGGAATAACATACCTTGGTTGGTGGTGTTGTCCATGTAGTTGAACTTGTGTGAATTGCTCAAGGTTGATGTAACTCATCAAGAATTTGGAGCACCACTTGGAATTTTAGTCCATCTACCTGCATGGGTTAGTTCTTGCAAGGAAGAGCACTTGTGTATCCAAAAATGACAATCATGAAGATCAACATAGAATTTGTCAAAGGATATATTTAAGAAGTTTCGTGCTTCCTTGTCTTCAACCACCATAGTGTAGAGACTTGGTGATGTAGAGATCGCTCAAGATATGAGGAGATTACAATCTCATGGAATTTGATTCCACCAAGTACCTACATGGGTTAGATAACACGCAAGATACAAATATATCCAAGACATAAGATTTTCATCATAAGAGAAATATCAAGGATTAGTCATAGGCTCATGTCTTGCATGTATCCAATGGAGTTTCTACTCCAAGTTTGAAGCATCAATGATGTTCAATTCTCCTCTTAACCTGCAAAACACTTTCTCATCAAGAGGTTTAGTGAATATATCCGCCAATTGCTTTTCGGTGCGAACATGCTTAAGATCAATGTCACCTTTAGCAACATGATCTCGAATGAAATGATGACGAACTTCAATATGCTTAGTTCGAGAATGTTGCACAGGATTATGACCAATTTTGATGGCACTTTCATTGTCACAGAGCAATGGAACATGTCTCACATATATCCCATAATCTTTAAGAGTTTGGGTCATCCAAAGTAATTGCGCACAACATGAACCAGCGGCAATATATTCAGCTTCGGCAGTGGATAAGGATACCGAGTTTTGTTTCTTGGAGGACCAAGACACAAGAGATCTACCAAGAAATTGACAAGTACCCGAAGTGGACTTTCTATCAACCTTGTCTCCGGCACAGTCCAAGTCGGAATAGCCAACAAGATCGAAAGAGGCCCTCCTAGGATACCAAATGCCAAAGTTTGGTGTATGGATTAAGTATCTCACTATCCTTTTCACGGCCTTAGTGATCCTATGATATCGGGACGTGAATCACATAGATATAACAATGAACCGATCATAGAGTGATAAACCTTTTGATCAACCGGTTCACCATCTTTGGTCAAGTCATTATGTCCACTAGTAGGCATGGGTGTAGACATACCTTTGCATTCTTGCATATTGAACTTCTTGAATAAGTCCTTGGTATACTTCGTTTGAGAAACAAAGGTACCTTCCTTAGTTTGCTTGATTTGCAACCCAAGAAAGAATTTGAGTTCACTCATCATAGACATCTCAAACTTTTCCGACATTAGCTTCCCAAACTTATCACTAAAATGAGGGTTAGTCGAACAAAATATAATATCATCAACATAGATTTGGCACACAAATAGTTCTCCATTAACCCTTTCAGTAAAAAGAGTAGAATCAATTTTCCCAATTTCAAAGCCTTTTTCAATAAGGAACCTGGTCAAGCATTTATACCAAGCTCTAGTAGCTTGTTTAAGACCATAAAGAGCTTTGTGAAGTTTGTAAACATGATTGGGTTTCTTAGGATTGACAAAGTCGGGAGGTTGCTTAACATAAACTTCCTCCTCTATTTCACCATTCAGAAAAGCACTTTTAATGTCCATTTGGTACAAGGTAATATCATGATGATTAGCATAGGCAAGTAAGATGCGAACGGGGGCATAAGTCTCACCATAGTCCATACCTTCGACTTGTGTGTAGCCTTGGGCGACGAGACATGCTTTGTTGTGAACTACTTGTCCATCTTCATCTTGCTTGTTGCGAAACACCCATTTGGTACCGATGACATTGTGGTTGTTGTCGGGCTTCTCAACCAATGTCAAAACTTGATTCCTCTCAAAGTTATGTAGCTCTTCATGCATAGCATTTATCCAATCTGGATCTTCCAATGCTTCTTCAACCTTCATAGGTTCAATGCTAGAGATGAAAGAATAGTTTTCACAAAAGTTAGCTAAACGAGTTTTAGAGCGAGTGATTCTCCCGGTTTGAATGTCATTGTAGATTTGCTCGACGGGATGATCTTTAGCAACTCTTGCTCGAACTCGTGAAAGCTTTTGCTTGGGTCTTCGTTGAACATCTTCTTCATCTTGTTCTTCTTCTTCTTCATTGTTGGCATTGTCGTTCTCTTGTCGTGGTGGAGAAGGAGGTTGTTGACGTTCATCTTGAAGCACTTCCTCGTTTTCTTCATCTTGGTGTGTCCCACTTGTGGATGCTTCCGTATCAACTCTTGGTTCACCTTGTTGTGAGGTGGAAGCTTCCACTTGGACAGACGAGGTACTCTCCTTCACCTCCGTTGGATGAACCTTGCCAATAGACAAGTCTCGAATTGCTTCCGACGGATCATTGTCACCTACATCAATTGGCAATTTCTCTACTTGCGAGCCGTTAGATTCATCAAACTACAAGCTGTCTCAACCGCTTCCACCCAAAAGTGCTTTGGCGTCTTGTACTCATCAAGCATCGTTCTCGCCATTTCGATGAGCATCCGGTTCTTCCTCTCAACAACTCTGTTTTGTTGAGGTGTGTACGTAGCCAAGAACTCATGTGAAATCCCTTCTTCGTCAAGAAAGGTGTCCACATTTGCGTTCTTGAACTCCGTTCCATTGTCGCTGCGAACCTTCTTGATCTTCACTTCAAATTGATTTTGGGCCTTCCTAGCGAAGTTTGTGAAGATCTTTTGGACCTGCGATTTATCATCAAGAAAGAACACCCATGTAAATCTTGAAAAATCATCAACTATAACTAGACCAAAAGAGTTCCACCGAGGCTCTTGTAAGAGTTGGGACCAAAGAGATCCATGTGAAGTAGCTCGAGTGGCATCCTTGTAGTCATGATGTTCTTCACGGGATGCCTTCCTCCAACCTGTTTACCTGCCTGAGAAGAGCTGCAAAGTCTATCCTTATCAAATATGACATCGTTAACTCCAAGGATATGATTTCCTTTAATAAGCTTGTCAAGGTTTCGCATACCAACATGACCTAATCGTCTATGCCATAACCAACCTTTTGAGGATTTAGCAATGAAGCAAGTTTTAGGTTGAGCCTTTTTAGTGAAATCAACAATGTATAGATCACCTCTACGCACACCGGTAAAGACCATTTTATGATTATCTCGACGAAACACTTGGCAATCAACTTCAGTAAATAGGACACTGAAACCGAAATCAGCAAGTCTAGATACTGAAAGTAAGTTGTATCCAAGAGATTCAACGAGCATAACATTTTGTATGGAGCTATCATGTGATATGGCCACCTTACCGAGGCCAACCACCTTACCCTTTCAGTTGTCACCGAAAGTGACATACTTTCGAGGACTATCATTATCAGCAAGCTCACGAAACATGTCTTTATCTCCGGTCATGTGATCGGTACATCCGCTATCAAGAACCCATTCCTTTCCTCCTGACATATATCCCTGAAGATTTGCCATAAGACCGAAGTGTCTCATTGCATCATCAAGATCGAAGTCACTATCATCATCCTCATCATAGTATCCATGTTCAACATCGTCATGTGGTGGATCAAGTCCTAGAGAGGGTGATTCATTAGAATGAGTTTGTCAATAATCTTGCTTATGAATTTTTATAGCTTCGGAAATAATATCACTAATAATGCCAACATTTCCTATGGCACGCATAAGGTTTGTAAGCTCAAATAGACGATCACCAAACATAGGATCACTAGTATTCATCTTACCCAAGGCAATAGACTTATGGAGAATTTCATCAAGATTTTTCAAGGAACAATCTGGAAATCGTTCCTCAAGAAATTTCCATATGGTGTAGGCACACTTGAAAGTAGGCAAACATCCAAGAAAGTTTCTAGGCAATCCTCTAATGATAAGTTTGGCAGTTCTAAGATTCCTAATCATGTCGATTGACTCATCATGGGTATGATGCATAGGATCAACATAAGGTGCACAAGGTCTAGCAATGTACTTGTTCAAATGATATTGATTGAAAATAACAAGCATCTCATTTTTCCACTCATGAATATACTCTCCATCAAGAATAGGCACTCTATGTCTAAGACTCCTAATAGTAGACTCATCCATCTTCCTCCAATGGTGATTAAACCAAAGCAATGGAGACCAATGCTCTGATACCACTTGTAGGACCTTGAGAAGAGGTGTCTAGAGGGGGGGGGGTGATTAGACACTAAGTACCAAAGTTGCAGTTTTTAAGTTTCTTTGAGTTTAAGTGGAGTTTAGGCACAATTTCAACATTCACAATACATATCAAGCAAGCATGCAAAGAGTATATGAGCAGCGGAATGTAAAGCATGCAACTTGCAAGAAAGTAAAGGGAAGGGTTTGGAGGATTCAAACGCAATTGGAGACACGGATGTTTTTGGCGTGGTCTCGATAGGTGGTGCTATCGTACATCCACGTTGATGGAGACTTAAACCCACGAAGGATAACGGCTGTGCGAGTCCACGGAGGGCTTCACCCACGAAGGGTCCACGAAGAAGCAACCTTGTCTATCCCACCATGGTCGTCGCCCATGAAGGACTTACCTCACTAGCGGTAGATCTTCATGAAGTAGGCGATCTCCTTGCCCTTACAAACTCCTTGGTTCAACTCCACAATCTTGTTGGAGGCTCCCAAGTGACACCTAGCCAATCTAGGAGACACCACTCTCCAAGAAGTAAGAAATGGTGCGTTGATGATGAACTCCTTGCTCTTGTGCTTCAAATGATAGTCTCCCCAACACTCAACTCTCTCTCATAGGATTTGGATCTGGTGGAAAGAAGATTTGAGTGGAAAGCAACTTGGGGAAGGCTAGAGATCAAGATTCATATGGTAGGAATGGAATATCTTGGCCTCAACACATGAGTAGGTAGTTCTCTCTCAGAAAATGTATGCTGGAAGTGTAGGTTCATTCTGATGGCTCTCTCCACGAATGAAGAGGAGGTGGAGGGGTATTTATAGCCTCCACACAAAATCTAACCATTACACACAATCTACCAAACTCGATGGGACCGAGTCTTTAAACTCGGTCAGACCGATTCAGCAAATAATGTGACCGTTAGGGTTTTCAGTGGGACCGAAATGCAACTTGGTGAAACCGACTCGGTTAGGGTTAGGGCACAACATAATCTCGGTAAGACCGATTACACAAACTCGGTGAGACCGATTGTGGTAATAAGCTTTCTAGAGAGTTGGTCAAGCAAACTCGATGGGACCGATTACTCAAACTCGGTGAGACCGATTTTGGTAATAAGATTTCCAGAGAGTTTGCAATGTAATCTCGGTAGTACCGATTGCTCAAACTCGGTGAGACCGATTTTGATAATGGACATACACAGAGATTACAATCCCATCTCAGTGAGACCGAGATCCCTATCGGTAAGACCGATTTGCTTAGGGTTTGTGGCAGTGGCTATGACTTTTGGAATCGGTGGCGTCGGATAGGAAGAATCAGTGTGACCGATTTTGGCTTTGGGTTTAGGTCATTTGTGGAAGTGGGAAAGTAGCTGAGGGTTTTGGAGCATATCACAAAGCACATGAAGCAAGAGGCTCATTGAGCAACACCTCATCCCTCCTTGATAGTATTGGCTTTCCTATAGACTCAATGTGATCTTGGACCACTAAAATGTAAAATGAAGAGTCTTGAGCTTGAAGCTTGAGCCAATCCTTTGTCCTTAGCATCTTGAAGGAGTTCCCACATCCTTTAGTCCATGCCACTCCATTGTTGAACTTATCTGAAATATACTAGATAAAAGTGTTAGTCCAACAAGAGATATGTTGACATTAATTACCAAAACCACCTAGGGAGCACTTGTGCTTTCATCCACCATTGAAGATTAACGCGTTGGATCCTCTGATCGCCGCTGGTTTCACCAACGTCGCTGCCGAGCAATGGCTGGCAAAGAGTACCACTCGAACCCTCATCTCTTTTGCCGTCCACAATAGCCTCCAACACCTCCACAAGTTGGCTGCCACCGATCAGGACCTCTAAGGCCCACTGTCACCGGTGATGCATCTTGGCGGCATCGAGGGGGATAGGCGATGGATAGCGGCTAGGGTTCTTGGTCACCCGCTATGTCTCCTCTCTCATGGAATGTTTCGTGGCTTGCTAGCCATATAGTACTAACAATCTATTAATCTTTACTATAGTTTCTCTATGGTTTATCTTTAGGGTTACAACACATGCTACGATCCTTGGTGTGCAGGAGATAACATGATTTATTTTTACATCAAAATTTCAAGGGGTTCTTCTTTCACTTGTCCATGGACTAAGCCTTGTTTGTTTTTTGCTTCATAATTTTTACTACTGAAACTTTAGCCATATTACAATCATCATAGCAGAATTTTGCTGCATGTGGAGGTCCAGATCCCAACCAAAATACAGTTATTTGTTCCACCTCAACAAATTGCCATGTAGCGACCCTATCCAAAAGGAAATCGAAGGTCCCACCAAGGATAGACCCGCATATTGAAACGCTTTTCCAAGGTGGATATCATTACATCAACATTACATAATAGATGGGGATACATACATAAGACATACAATGTCACCCGAATACAACATCATCTTACAAGAGATCAACATCCGACTACGGATGGAACACAAACAGAAACTCAAACGACATCCACCCTGCTAGCCCAGGCAGCCGACCTGGAACCTATCCCCTGATCAAAGCAGAAGAAGAACTCCAAACAAGCAAACATCGCTCTCGCGTCAAGATCATCACATAACCTATACCTGCAACTGTTGTTGTAGTAATCTGTGAGCCACGAGGACTCAGCAATCCCATTACCATGGGTATCAAGACTAGCAAAGCTTAAAGGGTAAGGAAGGGGTAAAGTGGTGAGGTTGCAGCAGCGACTAAGCATATATGGTGGGTAACATACGCAAAGAAGAGCGAGAAGAGAGCAAGTGGAATGGTCGTGAAGCTAGCAATGATCAAGAGGTGATCCTGAACACCTACTTACGTCAAACATAACCCAGAAACCGTGTTCACTTCCCGGACTCCGCCGAGAAGAGACCATCACGGCTACACACGCGGTTGATGCATTTTAATTCGGATCTGGTGTCAAGTTGTCTACAACCGGACATTAACAAATTCCCATCTGCCACATAACCACGGGCATGGCTCTCGAAAGTTTATACCCTGCAGGGGTGAGGGAGTCCTGGACTAGGGGGTGTCCGGACAGCCGGACTATCAATATCCGCCGGACTCCCAAACTACAAAGATAGAAGATTGAAGACTCCGGCTCGTGTCCAGAAGGTACTTTCCTTGGCGTGGAAGGCAAGCTTGGCAATACGGATATGAAGATCTCCTACCATTGTAACCAACTATGTGTAACCCTAGCCTCTCCGGTGTCTATATAAACCGGAGGGCTTTAGTCCGTAGGACACAACATTACATCTCAACAATCATACCATAGGCTAGCTTCTAAGGTTTAGCCTCCTTGATCTCGTGGTAGATCTACCCTTGTACTACCCATATCATCAATATTAATCAAGCAGGACGAGGGTATTACCTCCATCGAGAGGGCCTGAACACAGGTAAAAACATTGTGTCCCTCGTCTCCTGTTACCATCCGCCTAGACGCACAGTTCGGGACCCCCTACCCGAGATCCGCCGGTTTTGACACCGACATTGGTGCTTTCATTGAGAGTTCCTCTATGTCGTCACCGATAGGCTCGATGGCATCTTCAACCTTCAACGCTGTCCAGGGCGAGACTTTTCTCCCCGGACAGATCTTCGTATTCGGCGGCTTCGTACTGCGGGCCAATTCTCTTGGCGATCTGGAGCAGATCGAAAGCTACGCCCCTAGCCATCAGGTCAGACTCGGAAGCCTAAACTTCACGGCCGATGACCGCGGAGACTTGATCTTCGACGGACTCGAGCCACAGCCAAGCGCGCGCCGACCGCGACGATGGGCATGATCTGCTCGCCGCACGGACGGTGCTTTGGTGGCAGACTTTCGAATCTGCCCCGGCTACTTGCCCGGAGCCGATTGCCCATGACGAGGGCCGGCAGATAGACGCCGCCCCGGGGGCTTCAACATCTACGGCGATGGAGCCGAATACCGATCTTGTCCCCTGCGAAACTCGTGATCCCGAGGCGCCGGACTCCTCGCCGGACTCCGTGCCTCCCGCGCCCCTGCCAACTAAACCAGATTGGGCGCCGGTTATGGAAGTCACCGCCGCGGACATCTTCCAGCATTCGCCTTTTGGCGATATCCTGAATTTTCTGAAGCATCTCTCGCTATCAGGAGAATCTGGCGGACTATGGCGGGGCGGTTGGAGTTCGGACGACGAAGAAATTGAGCCCACCCACCACCCACTTTGTAGCCACTGTCGAGGATCTAACCGACATGCTAGACTACGACTCCGATGACATCGACGCTATGGATGATGATGCCGGAGATGAACAGACCCATACCACGGGCACTTTGGAAGGCCACCTGTCGCATTGACGTCTACATGGTGGATACCCCAAAAGAAGGGATGGCGAGAAAGCAGCGGAGGAAGATTCTCTAAAGAAGCAACCCAAACGCCGACGTCAGCGGCGCCGCTCTAAATCCCGCCACAACAAGAATGGAGATTCCGGCACAGGAAATAATGATACCCCAGAGAGTGCCGAAGACAAACCCCTCCACCAAGACTCAGCGAAGGAGGATGTAGAAGCAAGCCCTCACGAAAGGGCGGCGAGAAGAAAAGGTTGAGGATCACAACTATGTACCTCCCTCGAAGACTAAACAAGCCCCAATGACGCATTTAACTCGAGGAGCCCGTCGAACAAGAGCTTTGCAAGCGCAGGATCATCGCTACAGCAAGAAGCCTGAAGAAGGAAAAACGGAAGCTCAACACAGCGGAAGACACGCTCCTAATAAGATGGAGCAAAGTACTCAAAACCGCAGACAAACACGGCAACAGCCACCAATCGAAGAGCTACCCGAAGCGCAAGCTGCTCCCAAAATTCGACGAAGAGGCCATAAAGCCCCCACCGTCAAATGGCCCAGCCAGGTCCATCTACGGACCCAAAAGGAAAGCCCCAATAAGCAAAGGAACACATCAAGTGTCCGACGATAGCGGCACGTACAAGTACAGGGGCGCCGCACACCCACTATGCTTCACAGACGAGGTGCTGGATCACGAATTCCCAGCAGGGTTTAAACCCATAAACATAGAAGCCTACGATGGAACAATGACCACAGAGTGCGGATAGAAGACTATATCTCGCATATACATATGGCCGGAGGAGATGATCTCCACGCCATAAAATATCTACCCCTCAAGCTCAAAGGGCCAGCCCGTCATTGGCTCAAAAGCCTCCCGTAAAACTCTTGTTGGAAGTTGGGAAGAGCTCGAGGAAGCGTTTAGAGCAAATTTTCAAGGGACTTATGTCCGCCTCCGGATGAGATGACCTAAGTCACATAACTCAACAGCCGGAGAGTCAGCATGAAATTTGGAACAGGTTCCTTACTAAAAGAACCAAATAGTCGATCGTCCAGGACGCGAAGCCTTAGCAGCTTTTAAGCACAATGTCCGAGACGAATGGCTCGCCAGACACCTCGGTCAGAGAAACCGAGGACAATGACCGCATTAACAAGCCTCATGACCCGCTTTTATGCTAGAGAGGACAGCTGGTTGGCAAGAAGCAGCACCAATGACCCAAGTACATCCGAGATAAGAGATGGAAATGGAAAATCACGGTAGAAAAGAACAGCGCGGAATAAAGAGAAAAGCCCAAGGAGCACGGCAGTCAACGCCGGATTTAAAAGCTCACGTCCGAATAATAAAGCTCAACCCCTCAAGGACGACAGCGACGAACTGTCTAACCTACACAAAATTTTGGGTCGGATATGTCAAATCCACAGTACCCCCGGAAGGCCCGCAAATCACACCCACAGGGATTGTTGGGTTTTCAAACAGTCCGGCCGACTAAACGCCGAACACAAGGGGCTCGACGCGACAAGCGAAGAAGATAAACCCCGCCAGCAGGGCACCGGAAAACAAAAGACTTTCCCACAAGGGGTCAAAGCAGTAAACTCACTTCATGTGAGGACACGGAAAAACAGTGCGGCACTTTCTAAAAAGAGCTTCGCATGGTCCAGCCCAGCAAGCCATAGAGATTGGATATCAAAACCAATCACTTTCGACCACCGGGATTATTCCAGAAGTGTTCGAACCGCGGGACGGACTCCCCTGATATTGAATCCGATAATAGACGGACTACAATTCACAAACGTCCTAATGGATGGAGGCAGTGACTTAAACCTGCTATATTCAAACACAATCCGTCGGATGGGGATAGACCCTACCAAAATTCGACACAGCCGCACTTCCTTCAAAGGAGTTACGCCAGGCCCTTACGCCAAGTGCACAGGCTCGATATTACTCGAAGTCGTGTTCGGATCACCGAACAATTTTCGACGAGAAAAGTTAATTTTCCATATCGTCCCATTTAAAAGTGAATATCAAGCACTATTGGGACGAAAGGCTTTTGTCCGCTTCAACGCCATACCGCATTACGTGTCTCTTACACTTAAGATGCCCGGTCCACATGGCGCCATTTCAGTGCGAGGGTCACTTTAAGACCCCGGACTCGGATAGACGAATCCGGACTCAGCAGGCTAGGGGCTCCCTAGCCGCATACCCTTTCATAAGGGGCTGCGCGCACAACTAACCGCGGTTTCATATAAACCTAGCTTTAATTATTTACACTTACTCTTTTTTGCATATCTTCCGCACGAACTGTTTCTAAAACTAAAATGTTCCTCTTTTTCTACAGATGAACAAACGTGCGTACCCGTCGAGATAACGGTATAACGGAGACTGGTATGCGCGTGCGAGAGGGACCCGTCGCAAGGATTCTTTTGATTAAGACCCTCGTAGACCTTTTTATTACTGTCTCTTGTTGTTAATCTCCCTTGGCTTCCTCCTATAGCCAAAGCGGAGCCTGACGCTTTGGCATTGGCCGCGTCGGAAGACAATGCCCGTACCTGGACACAAGGGGTTTAGCCCATAATTCTGCCCATTATCATAAAGTCCGAACACCTTCGGGAGTGTTCGGCGTCTCAAGTTGGGCATTATATGCATCATCTCCGAATCATGTCTTTGGTCAAATGTTGGGTTTGCTCGGCTCCTGTGTTTTGCTGCCGTACGTTCCATATCACCCGGCTAACGCGGCACTAGGAGAACTACTGCGATTGTGCCCCGGTTAATTTGGCGAGCACCTCGATGAAAGCCGAAAACCGATTGTCATGATATAGCGAGAGTCAGTCACCACTTGATCGACTACCGGAATGTTTAGAATTCGGCTTTGACGAAGGGCCGCTTCGGTCAGCACATACGCACCGAATCCGGAGATGTGCGGTGTCATTAGGGCTATATTGTAGCCCCACCCTCGAGCTCCATTGGCTAAGTGAAAGAAATAAAGCACTATAGTCCGGATTGCCTCGTTAAGCTCGCTACCACCTCCTTATAACAGGACCGAGGCGTCGGATTAAGTGTGAAAAAGCGCTATTTTGCGAACACCCCAGACCTTGTGCAAGGGGCTGAAGTCAAGATCGCATCTTTCGGGTTATACACAAGTATCATAAGCGGCCGACAGAGAAGTTTTACTACTTGGAAGCACAAGTATAAAAAGCATTCATACTATAATCGTTGATATACAAGTTAATGCGTTCAATTGAACATTACATTCTTTGAGCATCTGCGACTCTATTATCTGAGCCGCGCATAACTTCCCTGAAATAATGCTCGGCAGGAAGCCGGTTCCCATCTGAACCCGGGGCAGCAACAGCGGTGGCATCCATCTCCGGACACTGCGCCTTTACACGGGCCAGAGCCATCCACGCGCCCTCGATGCAGGCCGACCGTTTCATCTTCTTGATATGCGGCACCGCCCCAAGGAACTGCTGCAGTAGGCCGAAATAGGTCGTCGCCTTAGACCTCTCGGCCACACTTGGGCCACGATGTCCGTCATAGCCAGCCCGGACAGTCTATTCAGTTCGGCCCATTCGGCCAACCTGTCCGACAGCGGAAGAGGGCGATCCGGACTGTGGAATTGAGTCAATATAACTCTTCCGCCGTGATCCCCGGCTCGAAGTGCTTAACGGCGTCCACCGCACTCGCAGACCAAGTCCATATAAGGATCCTCCGAACTCCACTGCCGCTCAAATTTAGCGTACTTGGCATCCATAAACCGGCGACGCATAAGAAACGGCTTGCCAGCCGTGATTTCTCCGGCTTGGCACAACTCCTCCTTCATAGCCCGCATTGCAGAATGGGCATCCTTGGCTTCGGCGGTGGCCTTCTTCAGGTCTTCCCGCTCCGATAGGCGCCCCTTTTCAAGAGCCTCGCTACGGTCGGTAGCATCCTTTAAATTCTTGGCCAATTCGGACACCTCCGCCCTGCTTAGGCAGTGCGCAGCCTTTTCGGCCTTCAACTCCTCGGCCGCCCTCGCGGCAATTGCATCACTCGCCGGGCTTGCTCCTTAGCTTGTGCAAGCTCGCCCGAAGGCTCTCCATAGCAGCCGACTTTATGCGTGTAAACAGCATATAACTTATCGAGGAGGGCTTTAACCCACTCAATAAACGGGCTGCGGGAATTTATTTACCTTGCGACTCGTCAAGTCGCTGATTGACAAGTGCGATGTCAAGATCGCCATGTCCATTGTCAACTTCGGTTTAAACCGATCAGTCCAGCTAGCCCGGACTATCCGCCACCGCATCGAAGCGGCGGTATTCACTACCGAGATGTTTGATTTTTCGATCCTCGACGCTGTCGTCTTCGACAACCTACCGAGTCTCGAGGGCTACTATCTATCTGAGGTGCATTTTTATATGCAGAACTATTAAAAGACAAAGGGTGCATCATTTTCAGATACCTCAAATCCCGCCAAGAAGCTCGAGGCGGCATTATGCGATCCGCTTTCAGCGGACGAAATCCTTCAACCACCGCGCGATTAACGCGGTGATCTTCGAAATGGACGCCCTCTCAAGCAAACTCTTGATTCTCCCGGTCGGACTCTGGTGGGTGTTGAACTCTTTGGCCCCTCCGGACTCGGGGACGCCATCCGTGACGACACTTCGGGCTCGCCTGCCTCATCTGGCGGTGCGGCTGACGGAGGCGTATCGCTCTCCATCATCTCCGGAAGAAGATCCCCCGAGGATGAACTCATCTGAGATGGCTGCAGATCCGAACTGCGATGTAAATATTTCGGTCACCTACAGAAGCATAAACGAAGGTACTTCCTTATTACACTTCCTCTTTCATACTCACGGCTCATTGGAGGGCTGGTCCTTGGGCGATGGTTGCGCGTCCGGATTCTCTCCGGACGCCGGACCCCCCGGTGGGGATTTCTTCCCACGCTTAGGGGCTCTGGCCTCCGGATCTTCGGAGGCGGTCCTCTTCTCCCTCTGAAGGGAGGAATCCTTGGTTCCCTCCTCTTCAGTCGCCCCTTTGGACGAAGTATTAGCTCCTTTATCTCCCCCGTCGCCCCCTTCGGTGGGTGCAACCTCCAACATTCTGACCAGCACGGGCTCCAAAGTCACGGTCTCTCGAGGGGGGCGGACACCTTATCAGCCTTGATCGCGCCACCCATTCCTGTAGAGAATAAAAAGGGTCAGGAGATGATCTTTTGAAAGGCATGAGCGTCGAGCTCGAGCTACTTACGAGTATCCGGCGATCGCGGCTTAAACCTGCGTCCTCGGCCGAATCCGGACACGCTACTGCGGTCGAAGAACAGCTTGTACATCTCCATGGGTGTCGCGCCCATAAAATGCTGGAGAATCGAGGTCCCTCCGGATTGAACTCCCATAGACGGAGAGGACGGCGTTTGCGAGGTAGGAGGTGCGACTAGCATGACTTGCATCACCTTGACCAGGCCGATCTCCCTTGTTTGGAGGTCTCGAATCCGGCCTGCGGTGTGGGCACGCCCCGGACGGCCCCAGTTGAGCTCCTTGGTTGACCCACGACATTAGTTGCCGTGGAGGTCCCGGCGGAAGGAGGGCGGCGGCTTCGCTTGCGCCCCTTGGAGCGGTGATGTAGAACCACTCCTGCTGCCACAATCCCTGTTCCTCTTGGAAGGAACCTTCGAGCCACGGGGCATCGACCTTCTTGCTTATGGTCGCCCCGCCACACTCCGCTTGACGCCCCCCGATCATCTTCGGCTCCACCTTGAATGTTTTCAGCCACATGCCGAAGTGGGGAATGACGCGGAGGAAGGCTTCGCAGACGATAATAAATGTGGAGATTTGGAGGATGGACTCCGGAGCCAAGTCGTGGAGTCCAGCCCGTAGTAGAACAGGAGCCCCCTCACGAAAGGATCCGTCGGGAAGCCTAATCCCCGACGGAGGTGAGATGCGAAAACGACGTATTCGCCGGGCTCGGGGGCTGGCACGACCTGCCCAGGGGCAAGCAACCTGTGCGAAACCTCGTAGGCCAGGTACTTGGCCTCACGCAACTTCAATATGTCCTCCTCCGTGACGGAGGAGGGCACCCACCGGCCCTGGAGGTCGGAGCCGGACATTGTTGTGGATCCGGGGCGCTCGAGTCTGAAGCTCTTGGTGTTGGAACTTGGAGCAGAGGAAAGATTCGATGCAAGGTTGAAAGACAAGGACAGGCCCTGGTCCTCTTATAAAGGGGAAATAATACCAAGGGCCGTCTCCATGACCGTTTGAGATTCCCCTTCGATAGAGGAGGCGTGGCGACGGGAACGGTTGGGTTACCCACGCACGTATTGATGAGGATCCCGGGATAAAAGGGAACACGATCTCTGCTTCGACAGGACGTGCCAAGGAAACAGCTTTGCTAAACGTGCTGAGGTGGAATAATAAAAACAATTCAAACGAGGGCTTGGCTGCGGTGTGATATCACGCTGCGTAATACGTCAGCAGATTGAACTAAGTGTGTATTTTATTCTCTCTACGTTGGAATGTGGAATTTATTTTGCAGAGCCGGACACTATCCTGGTGTTCATTATCTTCTGCGGATTATTCAAGGGAGGAACCCGCCTTGCAATGCCGAACATTATGCACGCCGGACTTATCGTCATTGAAGACCGGTTCAGGGCTCTTGAGGAGTCTGGACTAGGGGGTGTCCGGACAGCCGGACTATCAATATCCGCCGGACTCCCAAACTACGAAGATAGAAGATTGAAGACTCCGGCTCGTGTCCGGAAGGTACTTTCCTTGGCGTGGAAGGCAAGCTTGGCAATACGGATATGAAGATCTCCTACCATTGTAACCGACTCTGTGTAACCCTAGCCTCTCCGGTGTCTATATAAACCGGAGGGCTTTAGTCCGTAGGGACACAACATTACATCTCAACAATCATACCATAGGCTAGCTTCTAGGGTTTAGCCTCCTTGATCTCGTGGTAGATCTACTCTTGTACTACCCATATCATCAATATTAATCAAGCAGGACGTAGGGTATTACCTCCATCGAGAGGGCCTGAACCTCGGTAAAAACATTGTGTCCCTCGTCTCCTGTTACCATCCGCCTAGACGCACAGTTTGGGACCCCCTACCCGAGATCCGCCGGTTTTGACACCGACAAGGGGTGTCCCAACTTAGCCCATGATAAGCTCTCGCGATCAAAGAAGGATATACCTTTACCAAATATATAGATGCATTAATAATATAAGAGATATTGTGATATCCCAACCAAAATCCTGTCCACCATGGAGAAATCTTCAACTTCACCTGCAACTAGCAACGCTATAAGAGGGCTGAGCAAAGCGGTAACATAGCCAAGCAATGGTTTGCTAGGAAGGGTGTCAAAGGTTAGAGGTTCATGGCAATTTGGGAGGCTTGAAGAGCAAATGATATGTAACGCAGCATAGCGATAGAACGAAGCAACTAGCATCGCAATGATAGTAGTGAGATCCAGGGTAGCGGTCATCTTGCCTGAAATCCCGCAAGGAATAAGAACGAGTCCATGAAGAAGATGAAGCCACGAAGACGAACCACACGTAGACGAACGCATCCTCACGATCGCAACGAAACGGGAACTATCGATAAGAAGCACACAACATGGTAAACACACCACACATGAACAAGACATGATGCACAACAAGCATGATGCATGACAAGGGCTACATGAAGCCTACTCATGGCAAGAGATGATGCAAACAAGAACAAAACATCAAGGCAAGTTTAAATGAGGCCGGGAACAACATATAACAATTCCGGTAAGTCCTCATATGTAAGTTTCGAAGTTGGTCCAGATCTGAACAAACATTAAGTTGAAGTTGTTTAACAACAAGTTAAGATGCACCAAGATGATCTACACGAGATTCTAGTCAAGTTACATATAAAGTTCATCAGATTCAGAGCTACGTCCTAGAAGATATGAGCAAAACAAGTTAAACATGGCATTGATGCAAAAATGCACCCAAACATCAAGCAAGCACCTCAAAACAAGGATGCAACAAGATAATATGAAGCTACATGCAAAATCAAGCAAGTTTCATATAGAGCACACTCAAAACGGAACAACGGTGCAACACACACACACACACTATACAAGGCATAACAACAATCTGTCCATAACAGCAACTAGGCATATTGCAAGCATGAAAACAACAAGCTACAGCATCCCAACGAGAGAACAAAAGGCATGGGCATGAAGTACAGGTAAAGCATGACAAAACATGAACACTAAGCTATCTCCAGAAATCACTAGAACATGCTCAAAAGGACATGGGAAGATTGCAAATAATAACAGTTTCAGACTTTGCAGAAATAACATCAGGTTGCAATGTTTAGAGCTATCAAACAACATGTTACAGGAACTTATCATGTCAAACAAAGGCACGGCATGAATCTACAAATAGCATAGAATAAAAGACCCTTACTGACCATGAGCCAAAAGGGCACATAAAATAAGTTGGCACCCATGTAAACATGGCAAGTTATATGACAGATTCATACATGGCAGGAACAAAAATAAGTAGGCATGTTGGTCAGCTTGAACCACTCACCACAGGGCAATACATGTCATGGAAAGGCAACCAACAGTAAGAAGACATGTTTATGAAGCTAAGAATGGCAAGAACAAGTTCATAGGATGCATGGATCACTAGAAAAGCACATAGCCAAAACTGAACTTCATGATAACAGGTTGACAGCAACATTATTTAGCAAACTTTGGAGCAAGATAACAACATGATACAGCAGGCTATAAATGCAACTAGGGGCATGAATGGATAGGGCAAGACATGTATAACAAATCATGCTTAGTGAACATCTCCAGATTATGCATAGAATAACTAGCAGAAGCATGTTTACATAGCAACAAAATATAACAGAATCTGTCAGGAAAACAGCAACAGCAAGTACCCTCCTTAACAAGCTTCATGCACTCAGTACACAACTCACAAAAATACATGGATTGCACCTCTAGAAAGATGGCATGGCATAGATCAAAACACATGTTGAGCTCATACTCATAGGATGCACACATCAATCATGGCAAAAATGACAAATCAGCATGTTATAACAGTTTTAGCAGATTAACATCACATAGCACTCTTCCAACAGCATTTCGGGCAACAAGATGAACACAAATGAACATGATGCAATGGAATGAAATGAAGTACTCGTCGAGGCAAACAATTTGACATATTACACGCACGAAACGGAGCTACGGATGCAGAGTTATGACGCGATGAACATGGCATGATAATGCAAATATCTCGGGACTTAGCAGAATTTCACCTCCGCGGAAAAGTGGAGGGGGACGTTCCGGGACGGGCGGAGGCGTTTGGATCGGGGACCGGTGGATCTGGTCCTGATCCCCGGCAGATCTGGCCGGAGGAGAGCTCCGGCGAGGGAGGCGCGGGGAGGAACGCCGGCGAGGCTTGCGGCGGCGCGGGGCGACAAGGGGCGCCGGATCCGGAGCTGGCCGGGCGGGGGACGACGGGCCGGGCGGAGGAGCTGCGGCTCCGGCCGCCGAGGCGGTGCGGTCACCGGGCAGAGTTGGGGCGGCGGAGGCGGCGCGACCGGGCGGCGACGGGCGGCGGAGGCCGAGGCCGGGCAGCACGGCGAGGCGAAGGGACGGGCAGCGGCGGGCGGCTTGGCCGGATCCGCGAGTGGCGGAGGTGGCCGACGATGGCGGCGGCGAGGCGGAAGCGGCCGCGAGGCGCGACGGGCGGCGGCGAGCCCACGGGTTATGATGGCGGCGGGACGGGCCGAGCGGGCGGCCTCGGGCTCAGCGGGCCAGCATGTGGCGGAGGCCACGTGGCGGGATGCGGATGGCTGGGCGCGGCGGCGCGGACGTGTCCGGCCGGGGGTGGACGTGTTCGGCGCGGAGAGGGAGGAGATCTAGGGTTAGGGTGGGATTAGACCGCGAATTCGGGGGAGGGGGACTAATTTATAGGTAGAGGGAGCTAGGAGAGTCCAAATGAGGAGCGGTTTTCGCCCACACGATCGTGATCAAACGACCGAGAGCATGGAGGGGGTTTGGATGGGTTTTGGGCCACTTTGGAATGGGTGTTGGGCTGCAAAGAGAAGGAGGCTTTTACGGTTACCCGGTTAACCGTTGGAGTATCAAACGAACTCCAAATGGCACGAAACTTGACAGGTGGTCTACCGGTGCTATACCAAGGTCGCTTGGCAAACCTCGGGACATTCCGAGAAAGTTTAACACCCACTCACAACGAGAGACAAAAGGGGAACGCCGGATGACATAGGAGAGTCGGATTGCAAAATGGACAACGGGGAAAATGCTCGGATGCATGAAACGAACACGTATGCAAAATGAAATGCACATGATGACATGATATGAAATGCAGATGATGACATGGCAAAATGCAACACGCAAGAAAATGACATGGCAACGATGGCGAATAACTGGCGGACACCTGGCGCAATGAATTTGGGGTGTTACAACACAAGAGATCTCGTCCCGAGATCTTAGGACCGAGACGGAAGAGAAAAGGGGTGAGGTGAAATAAGAACTCAAGAGAAGAAGCAAAGAATCAAGAGCACTGAAGAAAAGAGAGAAACGACGCGAATGACGAGAATCGAAAGCTCACGGAATCAGATAGACTATGAAGCCACTCCGGTTAGAATGAGATAAGAAACGACTAATGAGTGAAAGGATTTAGGCAGCACTCCGGCTGAAACATGGAGGAATAGAACACGAGCTTTAGAGGATGGAATGATACTTGATGAAGACATGACACAAAACCTCCGGAATTTATTGAAAGAGTTGAATGAAAAGAACGGAGAAGAAAATGACAACTTGTGCCACGAATGGAATTGAAAGCATCTTTAGAAGGAAGGTTTAAACGGAGTTGTTGAGAAAATCAACAACGAAAAGAATAAGCTTGTTGTGGTCTTATAGGTAACATCTCAAGATCATAAGGTGATAACCGGCCACAAACGGAAATGATTGGGTGGCTGAGAAGAACGAAGAAATGCAAAACTCCACTTCCAAAGAATACGGAGAATTAATTGCACTTCGAGATGCGAGAAAAGAAGATACTTGAACTCCGCCGACAAGAATCTTGATGAACACTTGAAGAATGAATTGAATCATGAAGAACTCCGGTGACAAAAGGATGATGAGATAGAAAGAAGGATGAAAGAATAAGATGAGCCTTGCGGTGATTTAGATGAAGGTTCCGACGAGATGGCCGAAGAAATTTGAACTCCGGAAAAGAAAAGATGAAAAGACTTGGAACCGAGAGATTATTCATCAAGAACAAACTCCGAAGGAAGGGATTACTCACTTAGAGGATATAAGAATGAGATTTATTGTATGCTTATCCTTCATCAAATATAATTGATGACAAGAAATGGATTTTGCATACTACTTATTCTTCTTGAAAGAGAATTGAGAAGTGACATATCACAAACCTGAGAAGGTCTTCGTGAACCACCGGTAGGATTGAAAAGAACGAATGAATTAATATGATAAGCAAGGAAAAAGAATCTGAAAGAACCACCATTAGAATTCGGAAATGACTGTCGAAAGAGAATGAATCACCGGGAAGAATTAGGAGAACAAATATGCTTGAGGGGATTTAGATGCAAAAGAACAGGAAGAACTCGATCTGATTAAAGAACACTTGAACGAAGCACCGGAAGAATATTGAGACGAGCGAAGGGGCACGGATATGGAATAATTGGAGAACGAATTTGAAAAACTTAGAGCGGAGAGATATTCCTAAAAGATGACCTCCGGATGATCGAGAGAGAAAGCAACTGCTGAATGCTCCGGATGGATGAAAATAATTTACATGACTTGAAACAATTTGATAGGATAACATCGAGCTAGCACCGCGAATCTCCGGGGAACGAACAAGATTTAGAGGAAAAACTCTTCTTCGGTCTTCACATGATGACGAGAAATGCCACCAAAATTGTTGAGGTACACCGGGAGAAATAAAAGCGAAAAGGTTGAGCCAATAATGAAAAGAATTTGAAAGCGATCTTGGAGAAGGCATGTGACTGATGAAGTTCATTCTTACATCACACTTGAAAAAGAATTGAGAATAACTCCGGGAGAATTAGAAGAGTCAGGTAAGATCCTGGGAAAAGACCTGTGGGTTAGGGCCCACTAAAGAAAACACTGTTTGGAAAGGATTGTTGAACAGATAGATGATGCACCGGAACAATTGAAATATTTGAATGAGGTGACAACCTCGAGTTAATTGGGACACAGACGAATCTCCTGAGATGTCTTCCGGACTCTAGAATGATTGAATGGCAAGAGGCAAACGAGCAAGGAGAACACTTGATCCAAGGAAAAGAATGCGATCAACACCGAAAAAAAACTTGAATTGAAACCACCGAAAAAGAAAAATAGATGAAGAATGTCGAACGAGACGAGAATTCACTGGTTGAAATAATTGAGGGAAGGCTGAAGAGGCTCCGTACGAATGAAAATTGATGGTCGAGAGAGACTCACACTCCAGGAAGAAAAAGGGTGGGAGGGCGGGAAAAACACAGGCAACTGGAAGGGGGAATCGACGAATATCTTGAAGAGAAAACACCGGTTGAAATAGTTGAGGAATGAAACCAAAGACTTCGCATGAGTAGGATGGATACTCGATTACGGACTCCAGTTCCGAGAGGAAGAAGGGGTGGGCGGGTGGGAAAATAATAACAACCGAGGATTGAACTCAAAGATGAAGAGGCTCGAATCAACTTGACGAGAAATGCACCGGATAAAAGAGCTGCGGAGCAACGATCGGAAAACCAACTGCGTGAACCTAAAGAAAAAATTTGAAGGGGAAGAGGGGTAGTTCAAAACACCTACGTCAAGATTCCTCACCAGAGCGACGAAGGGGCCGAGGAGTAAAAAGAATTCCTACTCTTCGATATAACTAGACTTCAAAACAGTTTTCTTCCAGACTCAACAACGGCCAAACTACACGATCAATCAAGGGGGCTCCTAGGGTCGGTGGAGGCTCTGATACCAACTTGTCACGCCCAATATGCGACCCTATCCAAAAGGAACTCGAAGGTCCCACCAAGGATAGACCCGCATATTGAAACGCTTTTGCAAGATGGATATCATTACATCAACATTACATAATAGATGGGGATACATACATAAGACATACAATGTCACCCGAATACAACATCATCTGACAAGAGATCAACATCCGACTATGAATGGAACACAAACAGAAACTCAAACGACATCCACCCTGCTAGCCCAGGCTGCCGACCTGGAACCTATCCCCTGATCGAAGCAGAAGAAGAACTCCAAACAAGCAAACATCGCTCTCGCGTCAAGATCATCGCATAACCTATACCTGCAACTGTTGTTGTAGTAATCTGTGAGCCACGAGGACTCAGCAATCCCATTACCATGGGTATCAAGACTAGCAAAGCATAAAGGGTAAGGAAGGGGTAAAGTGGTGAGGTTGCAGCAGCGACTAAGCATATATGGTGGCTAGCATACGCAAAGAAGAGCGAGAAGAGAGCAAGCGGAACGATCGTGAAGCTAGCAATGATCAAGAGGTGATCCTGAACACCTACTTACGTCAAACATAACCCAGAAATCGTGTTCACTTCCCAGACTCCGCCGAGAAGAGACCATCACGGCTACACACGCGGTTGATGCGTTTTAATTCGGATCTGGTGTCAAGTTGTCTACAACCGGACATTAACAAATTCCCATCTGCCACATAACCACGGGCACGGCTCTCGAAAGTTTATACCCTGCAGGGGTGTCCCAACTTAGCCCATGATAAGCTCTCGCGATCAACGAAGGATATACCTTCTCCCAGGAAGACCCGAACAGTCTCGGAATCCCGGTTTACAAGACATTTCGACAATTGTAACACAAGACCAGCAAAGCCGCCCGATGCGCTGACATCCCGATAGGAGCTGCACATATCTCGTTCTCAGGGCAACACCGGATGAGCACTCCGTACAACTAAAACCAGACCTCAAGTTTCCCTGAGGGGGCGCTACAAAGGACTCTAGTTCGGACCTACACTTAGACAAGCATTGGCCCGGGGGGGCTATAATAAAGATGACCCTTGGGTTAATTACTCCCAAGGGAAAAGTAGGTGGTGGTGAGGCAAATGGTAAAACCAAGGTTGGGCCTTGCTGGAGGAGTTTTATTCAAAGCGAACTGTCAAGGGGGTCCCATAAATCACCCGACCACATAAGGAACGCAAAATCCGGGAACATAACACCGGTATGACAGAAACTAGGGCGGCAAGAGTGGAACAAAACACCACGCATAAGGCCGAGCCTTCCACCCTTTACCAAATATATAGATGCATTAATAATATAAGAGATATTGTGATATCCCAACCAAAATCCTGTCCACCATGGAGAAATCTTCAACTTCACCTGCAACTAGCAACGCTATAAGAGGGCTGAGCAAAGCGGTAACATAGCCAAGCAATGGTTTGCTAGGAAGGGTGTCAAAGGTTAGAAGTTCATGGCAATTTGGGAGGCTTGAAGAGCAAATGATAGGTAACGCAGCATAGCGATAGAACGAAGCAACTAGCATAGCAATGATAGTAGTGAGATCCAGGGTAGCGGTCATCTTGCCTGAAATCCCGCAAGGAAGAAGAACGAGTCCATGAAGAAGATGAAGCCACGAAGACGAACCACACGTAGACGAACACATCCTCACGATCGCAACGAAACGGGAACTATCGAGAAGAAGCACACAACATGGTAAACACACCACACATGAACAAGACATGATGCACAACAAGCATGACGCATGACAAGGGCTACATGAAGCCTACTCATGGCAAGAGATGATGCAAACAAGAACAACACATCAAGGCAAGTTTAAATGAGGCCGGGAACAACATATAACAATTCCGGTAAGTCCTCATATGTAAGTTTCGAAGTTGGTCCAGATCTGAACATGAAGTTGAAGTTGTTTAACAGCAAGTTAAGATGCACCAAGATGATCTACACGAGATTCTAGTAAAGTTACATATAAAGTTCATTAGATTCGGAGCTACGTCCTAGAAGATATGAGCAAAACAAGTTAAACATGGCATTGATGCAAAAATGCACCCAAACATCAAGCAAACACCTCAAAACAAGGATGCAACATGATAATATGAAGATACATGCAAAATTAAGCAAGTTTCATATAAAGCACACTCAAAACGAAACAACGGTGCAACACACACACACACTATACAAGGCATAACAACAATCTGTCCATAACAGCAACTATGCATATTGCAAGCATCAAAACAACAAGCTACAGCATCCCAACGAGAGAACAAAAGGCATGGGCATGAAGTACAGGTAAAGCATGACAAAACATGAACACTGAGCTATCTCCAGAAATCACTAGAACATGCTCAAAAGGACATGGGAAGATTGCAAATAATAACAATTTCAGACTTTGCAGAAATAACATCAGGTTGCAATGTTTAGAGCTATCAAACAACATGTTACAGGAACTTATCATGTCAAACAAAGGCATGGCATGAATCTACTAATAGCATAGAACAAAAGACCCTTACTGACCATGAGCCAAAAGGGCACATAAAATAAGTTGGCACCCATGTAAACATGGCAAGTTATATGACAGATTCATATATGGCAGGAACAACAATAAGTAGGCATGTTGGTGAGCTTGAACCACTCACCACAGGGCAATACATGGCACGGAAAGGCAACCAACAGTAAGAAGACATGTTTATGAAGCTAAGAATGGCAAGAACAAGTTCATAGGATGCATGGATCACTAGAAAAGCACATGGCCAAAACTGAACTTCATGTTAACAGGTTGACAGCAACATTATTTAGCAAACTTTGGAGCAAGATAACAACATGATACAGCAGGCTATAAATGCAACTAGGGGCATGAATGGATAGAGCAATACATGTATAACAAATCATCCTTAGTGAACATCTCCAGATTATGCATAGAATAACTAGTAGAAGCATGTTTACATACCTACAAAATATAACAGAATCTGTCAGGAAAACAGCAACAGCAAGTACCCTCCTTAACAAGCTTGATGCACTCAGTACACAACTCACAAAAATACATGGATTGCACCTCTAGAAAGATGGCATGGCATAGAGCAAAACACATGTAGAGCTCATACTCATAGGATGCACACATCAATCATGGCAAAAATGACAAATCAACATGTTATAACAGTTTTAGCAGATTAACATCACATAGCACTCTTCCAACAGCATTTCGGGCAACAAGATGAACACAAATGAACATGTTGCAATGGAATGAAATGAAGTACTCGTCGAGGCGAACAATTCGACATATTACACGCACGAAACGGAGCTACGGATGCAGAGTTATGATGCGATGAACATGGCATGATAATGCAAATATCTCGGGACTTGGCAGAATTTCACCTCCGCGGAAAAGTGGACGGGGACGTTCCGGGACGGAGAGATCCGGGACGGGCGGAGGCATTTGGATCGGGGACTGGTGGATCTGGTCCACATCCGCGGCGGATCTGGCCGGAGGAGAGCTCCGGCGAGCTCTCCGGCGAGGGAGGCGCGGGGAGGAAGGCCGGCGAGGCTTGCAGCTGCGCGGGGCGATGAGGGGCGCCGGATCCAGAGGAGGCCGGGGCGGGGGACGACGGGGCCGGGCGGAGGATGACGGGGCCGGGAGGAGGAGCTGCAGGCTCCGGCCGCCGAGGCTTGATCGGTCACCGGGGAGATAGGGCGGCGGAGGCGGCGCGACCCGACGGCGACGGGCGGGCGGAGGCCGAGGCCGGGCGGCACGGCGAGGCGAAGGGACGGGCAGCTTGGCCGGATCCGGCGAGTGGCGGAGGTGGCCGACGATGGCGGCGGCGTGAGGCGGCAGCGGCCTTGGGCGGCGGCGGCGGCAGCGCTGGGTTCGTGGCGGTGGCGGAGACGGACCGAGTGGGCGGCCTCGGGCTCGGCAGAGCCAGCGGTGGCGTCTTGATGGCGGAGGGCCACGTGGCGGGACGCGGATGGCTGGGCGCGGTGGCGCGGACGTGTCTGGCCGGGGGCGGACATGTCCGGCGCGGAGAGGGAGGAGATCTAGGGTTAGGGTAGGATTAGACCGCGAATTCGGGGGAGGGGGACTAATTTATAGGTAGAGGGAGCTAGGAGAGTCCAAATGAGGAGCGGTTTTCGCCCACACGATCGTGATCGAACGACCGAGAGCATGGAGGGGGTTTGTATGGGTTTTGGGCCACTTTGGAAGGGGTGTTGTGCTGCAAAGAGAAGGAGGCTTTTATGGTTACCCGGTTAACCGTTGGAGTATCAAACAAACTCCAAATGGCACGAAACTTGACAGGCTGTCTACCGGTGCTATACCAAGGTCGCTTGGCAAACCTCGGGACATTCCAAGAAAGTTTAACACCCACTCACAACGAGATACAAAAGGGGAACGCCGAATGACATAGGAGAGTCGGATTGCAAAACGGATAACGGGGAAAATGCTCGGATGCATGAAACGAACACGTATGCAAAATGAAATGCACATGATGACATGATATTAAATGCAGATGATGACATGGCAAAATGCAACACGCAAGCAAATGACATGGAAACAACGGGGAATAACTGGCGGACACCTGGCGCAACGAATCTGGGGCGTTACACTATCCTACCATGGCCATCGCCCACGAAGGACTTGCCTCACTTGGGTAGATCTTCACGAAGTAGGCGATCTCCTTGCCCTTACAAACTCCTTGGTTCAACTCCACAATCTTGACGGAGGCTCCCAAGTGACACCTAACCAATCTAGGAGACACCACTCTCCAAAAGGTAATAGATGGTGTGTTGATGATGAACTCCTTGCTCTTGTGCTTCAAATGATAGTCTCCCCAACACTCAACTCTCTCCCACAGATTTGGCTATGGTGGAAAGATGATTTGAGTGGAAAGCAACCTGGGGAAGGCCAGAGATCAAGATTCTTGTGGTTGGATTGAAATGTCTTGGTCTCGACACATGAATAGGTGGTTCTCTCTCAGAAAATGAGTAGTGGAAGTGTAGGCACGTTCTGATGGCTCTCTCTCTGATGCAGAAGGGGGTGGAGGAGTGTATATAGCCTGCACACAAAATCTAACCGTTACACAAAAATTCCCAAACCCGGTGGGACTGAATGGTTAAACTCGATCAGACCGACTTGGTTCAAAATGTGAATGTTAGGCATTTCGGTGGGACCAACAAAATCAACTCAGAGAGACCGATGCGCTAGGGTTAGGGCGACTCCTCATCTCGGTGAGACCGATCACATGAACTCAGTGCCGATTTCAGTAATAAGCAAACAGAGACTTGGTCAGGCAAACTCGGTGGGACCAATCGCTCATCTCGGTTAGACCAAAACATTATGAAAAGGAAACAGAGAGTTTGCAATGCCAACTCGGTGGGACCAATCGCTCACTTCGGTTAGACTGAAATGTTACGAAGGGAAACAAATAGTTTGCATTCCCATCTCGGTGAGACCGAGATCCCTATCGGTAAGACCGAACTGATTAGGGTTTGTGGATATGGCTATTTCAAGTGAACTCGGTGGCGCAAATCGGTGGGGCCGAGTTTGACTTTTGGTTTAGGACATATGTGGAAATGAGAAAGTGGTTGAGGTATTTTGGAGCATATCACTAAGCATTTTGAGCAAGCAAGCCATTAAGCAACACCTCATCCCCTTTTAATAGTATTGGATTTCCTATAGACTCAATGTGATCTTGGATCACTAAAATGAAAAATGTAGAGTCTTGAGCTTTTGCCAATGTGTGTCCTTAGCATTTTGAGGGGTCCACATCTCTAGTCCATGCCATGCCAGTCATTGAACTTCCTGAAACATTGATCTTGAAAGAGTATTAGTTCAATGAGCTATATGTTGTTATGAATTACCAAAACCACTCAGGGATTAGTTGCACTTTCTATCTCCCCCTTTTTGGTAATTGATGACAACATGTAGATCAAAGCTTCGACAAATGATAATATGAATGAAGTATATTGTCGCTTTGAGAAGTATGTGATAAGCAAGAGCTCCCCCTAAATTTGTGCATTATTTGAAATTTGCTTTTGAATGCAAATGCACAATCAATTAGGATCATGGGTCGCTCTTCCATGTCACATACATCTTGGTGGAGCACTCAAAATGATAACATATGGAGTATGCACTCATCACCAAAATAAGATATGAATGATCATTAAGCACAAGCATTAAAGTATGATATGATCAAACATATGATTATAGAAGTATATCTCACACAAGCATAAAACATTGTATCATCCAAACAAGCAAAGCAAATGGAGTAGCAAGAGAGAACAAATAAGCAAACACACACACACTCTCTCTCGAAGCCTATGATCTATACACGTTCTCCCCCTTTGGCAACAAGTTACCAAAAAGCTTGAAAATGCATAGTACTATGCGGCTCTAAGCACGATCTTCGGGAGCTCTAGAGTGGGAAGGTGGCGTGGAGAGGAGTCCTGCAACGAATGCATCCAAAGAGGTCTAAGGAGATGGTGGAGTTGCAACTGGAGGAGCAACAGAGGCTGTAGTTGTTGGTGCTGATGTAGTAGTCCTGGTGTCAATGGCTGGCACAGCTGCAAACTTTTGTGCCCTTGGCACTCTCTGAAAAGCTTCAGTAGTAGCTCTCCCTCTTCTCTATTTAGCTTCATCCTGGAGTTGCTTAACTGTAGTCTGGATCTCTGTGACCTTCAAGTCTAGATCATAAAATTTAGTCTCAGTCATCCTCTCTAGACTTTATTGGTTCTAAGTTAGGGTTGCCAACCCTCTCTCAATCCTCAAAGTTGCCTGAACGAGATAGCCTAGTTGATCTTGCTTGGATTTTAGGAATACTTGAGAAGTTTCTTCTGCACTTGGTGGCTTGGCTGCCTTCTCTGCTCTAGCTTTTTCCTTCTTCTCCTGAGCCTACACAGATGCGGGATGTGATGGATCCATGACAACCACATTATCTTCAAACTCTAGCAGCAGGGGAAGATACATGCCCTTGTCCATCTTGGAGTTGATGAGCATTTGAATTTGTGGAGCATAGCCACAGGATCTCTTCTGGTCTGCTGCAGTCCTCTTGATTGTCTCAACAATCAGTGTCATCACTTTGAACTTTTCAGGCACATCAAACATATCCAGCAGATTTATTGAGTGCCCTGTAATCATCCTGTCATCTCCAGACTTGGGAAGCAGAGTGTGTCTAAGAATTGTGTTGATGGTTGACAGACTTGACAGCAGATAATACAAAGACCCAAACTTGTGGGTGTCCAAAGCAGCATTTGGAATTTCCTTGTACATGTGATCCATTGAGTCATGTCCTTTCCTTGGCTTAGCATATGCATCAGTATCATCCTCAAGATCTTTTGGGGGCATTTATCAGCTTTTCCCACTCAGCCACAGATGATTGGTACCTGGTACCCTCGTCATCTAAACAACTTTACCATGAGGGTAAAAATGTGTTGTGGAGTAAAACTGCATGACCAACTCATCATTCCATTTTGTCAACTTCTGGCCAACAAATGCATCAACTCATGTTGATCTTAAGCTCTCATGGACTCCTAGGAAATGATCTTCATTGTTGTCAATGTACTCCCAGTCGACCCATCTCATGTCACTGACTATTGGCTTCTTGTCAAGTAGCACAGTCTCATAGAAGTCTTGTTGTTCCTTTGTGTGGAACCTGTAGTCAACAATTGTTCTCCTTCTAATGGCATATGGGTCATTCTTCCTCCATAGACTGAGACCTGCATCCTTTCTGAGCTCATATTTTCTGCAATAGGATGTGTGTCATCGTGATTGGGAATCTTGGGCTTCAACTTTCTAAGTACTTGCCCTTCTCCTTCTTCTTCCACTTCAGGCACTGGGCCTTATTCTTCTTAGCAGCTGGAATCTTTCTGGTGGATCTCTTGGGGGCTTTTGCAGCAGCCTTGGGGGAAGATTTGGGCTTTGTAGGAGCAGCCCCTGATCTGATTGCATCCCCCATTAGCTTATGAGATTTTGCAGGAGGTGCATCTTGATCTTCTTCTTCTTCTGGGTCTCTGATCATAGATGATCTCCCAATGACTCTGGCCATTGTATTCTTGACCCTCTCCTTTCTCTTCTTGCCCTCACCAGCATCTTTGGGTTCAAGAATGAACTCCATGGTTTCTTTGGTTGAGGCTCTAGCTTTGGACATGGGAACTCTTCTTGTAGGAGCTTTTTTCTTCAACCCTGACTTGAGATTAGTAGCAGTACCAAGCTCTTTCTTGTCTCCTTTCCTCTTCGAAGATACTTCCTCATCAATCACAAAATTCTCATCCTCAGAATTAGATGTCTTCTTCTTCCTCTGCCTAGTTGCAACTTTGGGAAGGTTGCTGGGAGTGCTTCTGCTTCCATCATTGTCATGGAATTGTCACGTCAGATGCCCTAGCATGAGGACTTAGGTGTGGAGCCATCGCAACGTAGTTATCTTGAAGGGGTTAAAACGGGACAAGGGACACAGAGAGTTTATACTGGTTCAGCCCCTCGCGGTGGAGGTAAAGGCCTACTCTAGTTTAGGGTTGTATTGCTTGGGCTTCGATTACCAGGGAGCGAATATGCTTGACCTAGTTCTCGATCTCTTCTTTATTGCCCTAAACCGCCGACGGGTCACCCCTTTACATACACAAGCTGATGCCCGACGGCCTACAGAGTCCCGGCCGGCTGACACACAATGTGTCCGGCTTGGTGAAAAATCTACACTTTCCTTAACATACAAGTTAACATACAACGGTTTACGCCCAAGGGCCTCAAGTCGCCTTTGGGTCTTGGGCCTTCAGTAGGCTTGCTTCGTGAACCGCCATCTTTACCATCTTCATGGGCCTTGTCTTTATGAACCGCCAGTGGTATGACCCGGCCCCTCATGGGTGGGTCATACCCAATAGCTATATCCCCAACATTAGGCCTCAGGTTGATGTGAACTCGTTCATATCAATCTTCAACACTTAGAAAAATCCTTCCTCATTTGCTCTTGCGAGATCTTATAACCCGCCATGACGTCATCTCCATAATTGTGGTAATCCGCCATGACGTCACCTGTCATTAATATCACACAAGGCCCAAATCTTAATATACCTTCTCTTTTGATGAACCTCCGAAAATCGAGGCGTCTGTGCTATCACATATCCATTTTTTAGCCTCCTCGATTCCTGCGCATGCCACTTATCCTTCCAGCCTTATAAATAGGGCCATGGGTCCCTTCGGTTTCCCCCTTGCCTCCTCGTCTCTGTCTTCTACCTCACGACGCCTCAGCGCCCGAGCTCTGCCGCCGCCATCGACCTTTGCTACTGCCTTGACAACGGCCGCTGCATCAACCTGAACTGACCAGAATCCATCCGCGCTCCTCCGCTGTTCAACAGCTCCGGTGAGTTTTCCCCTTTCCTCTTACCGTAGATCCCATTAGGGTTTCCACGAGCTCGTGGGAGTTCATCTCCGCCCTTCTTCATTCTTCATTGTAGGTTGTGGTTTTGATCCAAGCTTAGTACTCCTCTTGTGCGACATTAGTTGTAGTGCTCATTTTTGATATCTGAGCATCTCCTTTGTATGGGAGATCCAATCTGGACACATGAACTGCCCCACTGCTGCAACTTAGGTTTAAATATTTTTCCGTTTATTTGAACTGCCATAGATCCAAAATCATAGCATTAATCTGTGAAATCTATTTGTCCAACACTTAGCGACTTTTTCACTCACAGACCTGCAAACCAATAATTGTGTGGGCGGCTTAACTCACAAAATTGTAACCCGCCAAGGTACCATTAGTCCCCTCTTCAGCCGCCATTAGCTCACCTGCAATGTTATCCTCCGACTTAACACCTTTGCATGCATGTTCTTCATTATTTGCCTTTAAATCAACAACCGGCTTAATCACATAATCTTAAACCGGCATAATCTTCCTTTCAGATCATCAAAAATGACTAAAACGTACACTGCCTGCAATTGGGTCCCATCCCGGGTCACTGAAGAAGACCTGAACAATTTTGTTGCAACTGGCACCCTAGCCAAAAGAAGAGGACATCCACTGGAGGGTCTGTGGCGAAGAAAATCCTCCTAAGCCCAAGGATGGAAAAGTGATTGTTTTCACTGATCACATGATCCGGGGGTTCAGTCCGCCCGGCTCAAAGCTTTTCCGCGTAGTACTTCATTTTTCCAACTTCACCCTCAAGACATTGGACCCAACTCTGTGTCCAATATTTGCAACTTCCAAGTATTCTGTGAAGCTTATCTTCAAGAGGAGCCCACAGTTAAATTGTTTAGAGATATTTACTACTTAAACCGTCAGACAGAGTTCACTGACGGGCCCATCTTGGAACTCGGTGGGGCTTCAATTCAGAAGAGGAAAGAAGCCAGCTTTCCATATGCCAAGCCGCCGAGTCATCCCAAGGATTGGAACCAAACGTGGTTCTACTATCAAAACACATCTCCGGCCGACGAAAATCCTCAGCTGGGTTACTGCAATCACCGGCTTAGCAATGCACATCTACCCCCCCCGGATCAGCACGAAGGCCAAGTATGCGCCCATCTTTTCTAAGCTTAGAGCCTTCATGGCTAATGGCCTAACTGGCATCGACCTTGTTCGGTGCTGGGTCTCCTGAAGGATCTTGCCATTAAGCCGTTGTCCCGGCTTAATGTGCGAATATACTAGCGATTTAAAAGATCCCCAGCGCCACTTCTACATTCAACTGTCTGATGTAGAAATCACTGAAGCCACCAAGGCGTTGCTAAACAAATCTTGGGCAGAGTGCAGTAAAACAGGACTTAGTCCTTTCTGCACCTTCAACAAGCCTCCAGCAGTAAGTGTTGCACACCTTTCATTCAATCATATTTGTATTAATAACGCCCACTTATGATCTTTTGACCTCCATAGGACGACTCTTCATTTTGGAAAAAGAAGCCGCAAGATAAGCCGGCCAAACCGGCTCGTACCAAGATCAAGGCCACCAAGAAGCCTGCCAAGAAGAAGACCACCGAGCCCGTCGAGTTAAATATGGATGATGACGGTGATGATGATGAGTCGGAGGTAGAACTTGACTCTCTTGGCTCATTTTTTATACATCTGATTGACAATGATTATTATCAGGAGGAGGCCGAAGCCAGCCGTGCGGGTGATGACGAGGTAATTGTTCTTTCCTCCGGCTTAGAGTCTGTGCCAAAACATAAAACTCGCCAGGCAAGACGAAAAGTAAGGTTTTCTCATCCTTTGGCTTATTAGGATCCCAACTTTATTTTGAAGAAGCAGCAACATGAAGCTCGCCGCACGACCCAGAACAGCGAAAGCGGGATCCTTTCCTCCGGCTTAACAAACACCCCAGCCCCTCACAAACATCGTCCAGAGGTTTCAACAAACTCCGACTTAACTTATCCCAAGGCCGGTCTTTACCGACAACCTCTTAATCCTTCCGATTCAAATTATCAGGGAACATCTCACTCTTCCTCTAGCGACTCAACGGGAACTCATGTCCCGACTTTCAAACCGGTGCCAGGGTAAGACTATCAAGACTTTGCTTTTAATTATATACTCAACTGTTGTACTAACCTTGTCTTGTGTTTCATTCACAGGGCCATGGCAAAGCATAGTAAGAAGGCAAAAGTGACAAAAAATCCTGAGAATCCTTCTGAGCCGGAGTAGCAATCAACAGAAACTTCTCATCAAGCTCCTGAAGCCATAGTTGATGAACCACCACTGGTTGATCACAATGTTGACGTTGACCAGATGAACGTTGATGCAACTACCACCAACTCACCAAGCCCCATCAACCCGGCAAGCCCTATCAAGCCGGCTGAAGAAAAAGATGCTGATGTTACCATCACTGGTCATAGCTATGCAGAACCAGGCAACCCCACTATCTTATCCAAGCACAATGTCAAAGAGGAACTTTCTATGGCTGATAAGGGTAAGTGGTCAACCAATCTAGACAACTATGCCAATTTTAGTGCCCAAGAAATTCATTCTGGGTATTTGAACCGTCTTTACACAAACCCGACTGAGAGAGTCCTCAATTAAGGGGTCCTCAGACAACCGGACCATATACTGTGGCCGGACTGTTGGACTATGAAGATACAAGATAGAAGACTACGTCCCGTGTCCGGATGGTACTCTCCTTGCCGTGGAAGGCAAGCTTGGCGATTCGGATATGTAGATTCCTTTCTCTGTAACCGACTTTGTACAACTCTAGCCCCCCTCCCCCCCCCCCCCGTGTCTATATAAACCGGAGGGTTTAGGCCTAGGGTTTAGCCACAACAATCATAACCTCATAGGCTAGACTTCTAGGGTTTAGCCATTACGATCTCGTGGTAGATCAACTCTTGCAATACAAATATTCATCAAGATCAATCAAGCAGGAAGTAGGGTATTAGCTCCATAGAGAGGGCCTGAACCTGGGTAAACATTGTGTCCCCCGCCTCCTGTTACCATTAGCCTTAGACGCACAGTTCGGGACCCCCTACCCAAGATCCGCCGATTTTGACACCGACATTGGTGCTTTCATTGAGAGTTCCGCTGCGTCGTCAGTAGAAGGCTTGATGGCTCCATCAATCATCTGCAACAACGCAGTCCAGGGGGAGATCTTCCTCCCCGGACAGATCTTCGTATTCGGCAGTTTTGCACTACGGGCCAACTCGCTTGGCCATCTAGAGCAGATCGATAACTACGCCCCTGGCCATTAGGTCAGATTTGGAAGCCTGAATTTTGTGGCCGATGTCCGTGGAGACTTGATCTTCAATGGATTCGAGCCCATGACGGATGTCCCCGGCCACCACGATGAACATGACCTAGATCTGTCATCTGGCCGTGCGCAGGAGATAGCGCTTGTGACCGCTCTGGCCCTAGATCCAGAGCAGACTGCGTCGTCCGACGATGGGAAGCTTAACCCCACCATGGAGGCCGCAGACTCAGCAGCGCTCGAGCCGCACACAGACCCAACATCGAGCTGGGCTTGTGTCACCGGAACCTCAGACTTGTCTCCGGCTATGGGTTCTGGACCGTGTGCATGCGCGTCCATGGAACCTGATTGAGTGCCTGTCTTGGAGTTCAGGTCCACGGACATCTTCCAGCACTCGCCTTTTGGCGACGTGTTAAACTCATTAAAGTCCCTCTCCTTGTCAGGGGACTCTCGACCGAACTATGTCCGGCTCGAATGGGAAGCGGACGACAAAGAACTTCGTCTCCCACCCACCACCCACTTCATTGCCACTGTCGAAGACTTAACCGACACGCTCAATTACGGCTCCGAGGACATCGACAATATGGACGACGATGCCGGAGAGGAGCAGGCACAAAAACCACCACCCTTAGGACAGTGGATGGCTACATCCTCATACAATATATACATGGTGGACACACCTAAGGAGAAGGAGGCCGACGATGATAACGGCATAACTGTCGATGAACCTCCCAAGCATCGGCGTCAGAAGCACCGACCTCGATCCGGCAAATGGAAGAATAACAACATTGTCATGGACAACAATGATAATCTGAACCAAGCCGAGGACCCCGCAGACCCAGCATTGGAGCAGGGCGTGCGAGAGGACGGCGAGCACAGTCCAGAGATGTTGTCTGACCACAGTGATGCCGAAGATAGCAATTATCAACTTGTCTCTGAAGAGGAGATCAGCCTGGGCGACGACGAATTCATCATCCCAGAAGAACCATTCGAACAAGAATGCCTCCAACAGATGCTTATCGCCACTGCAAGGAGCCAGAAGAAGCAGAAGCAGCGGCTTAAAGCCGCACCAGATACGCTCAATGACAGATGGAACTAAGTTCTAGACGCTGAGGAAAAATACGGCGGTAATCGCCAAACAAAGAGCTGTCAACGTAAGCTGCTGCCCGAATTCGACGACGAGGCTATTGCGCCTATACCGCCGAAAAACAATACGGCTGACAGGCCGAACCGACCACCTCGTGGTCGGGACAGAGCGGCTAGCAATGCTGTACACAAGCCCGCACCCCCTCCCCGTAAAGAAAGGAAGGTTGCGGCCCAGGACCAAAAACACGATCTACGTGAGGACCTAGACAAAAAAGCTGGCAAAAACATGTCCATCTATGGATCCAGGGAACGTGCTCCTACACGGGATCATGATTATCAAATGAAATATGCCGGCCATTTACCAGCTCGGAACCAATACCGAACATTACAACCGTCGGACCCAATCCACGACACAGCCAGATACAGGGGTGCCGCACACCCCCTGTGCTTCACCGATGAGGTACTGGAACATGATTTTCCAGAAGGGTTCAAACCCGTAAACATCGAGGCATATGATGGAACGACAGACCCTGCGGTTTGGATAGAAGACTTTATTCTTCACATCCACATGGCTCGCGGAGATGATCTCCACGCCATCAAATATTTACCCCTCAAGCTAAAAGGTCTAGCTCGGCACTGGCTAAAAAGCCTCCCCGAAAATTCTATCGGTAGCTGGGAAGAACTTGAGGATGCTTTTCGGGCGAATTTTCAAGGGACCTATGTCTGGCCCCCAGATGCAGACGATCTAAGTCACATAATCCAACAACCTGGCGAATCAGCCCGTAAGCTTTGGAACCGGTTTCTCACTAAGAAAAACCAAATCGTCGACTGTCCGGATGCCGAAGCCTTAGCAGCCTTCAAACACAATGTCTGGGACGAATGGCTAGCCAAACACCTTGGCCAGGAAAAGCCAAGGACAATGGCCGCCTTAACTCCACTCATGACCCGCTTTTGCACGGGCGAAGACAGCTGGTTAGCCCGTAGCAGCACCAGTGATCCCGGCACATCTGAGGCCAGGGATGGCAAAGGAAAACCACGACACAACAAAAACAAACGTCAGAACAATGAAGAAAGCCTAGACAATACAGCGGTAAATGCCGGATTCAGGGGCTCCAGACCCGGTCAACGGAAGAAGCCATTTAAAGGCAACAAAGGCAGTCCATCCAACCTGGAAAAAATTCTAGACAGGCCCTACCAGACCCACGGCACTCCCGATAAACCAACTAATCATACCAACAGAGAATGTTGGGTCTTCAAGCAGGCCGGCAAACTCAACGCTGAACACAAAGGGAAGGAACCTCAGAGCAAGGACAAGGACGAACCTCGCCAACCAAACACGGGGGGACAGAAGAAATTTCCACCAGAGATCAAAACATTAAACATGATCTATGTCACTCATATCCCAAAGAGGGAGCACAAACATGCACTCCGAGACATCTATGATGTCGAGCCAGTCTTACCCAAGTTCAACCCATGGTCGCCTGTCCGATCACCTTTGATCGCAGGGATCATCCGATTAGTATCCATCACGGGGGCTCGGTTGCCCTAGTGCTCGACCCAATAATCGACGGATACCACCTCACTCAAGAACTCATGGACGGCGGTAGTGGTATCAATCTGATATATCAGGACACTGTCTGCAAGATGGGGATAGACCCGTCAAGAATCAAGCCAAGCAGCACTACCTCTAAAGGAGTTATTATTGGGGAACGTAGCAGAAATTCGAAATTTTCTACGCATCACCAAGATCAATCGATGGAGTAACTAGCAACGAGAGAGAGGGGAGTGCATCTTCATACCCTTGAATATCGCGATGCGGAAGCGTTGCAAGAACGCGGTCGGTGGAGTCGTTCACTAGCGATTCGGATCGCGGCGAATCGATCTAAGCACCGAACAAGCGGTGCCTCGCGTTCAACACACGTACAGCCGGGGCGTCTCCTCCTTCTTGATCCAGCAAGGGAGAGGAGAAGTTGAGGAGAACTCCGCAAGACGACGGCGTGGTGGTGGAGCTTGCAGTTCTCCGGCAGAGCTTCGCCAAGCACTACTACTATGGAGGAGGTGTTGGGGAGGGAGAGTGCTGTGCCAGGGGCAAGGGCGAAGCTCCCATGCGTCTCCCCACTATATATAGTAGCGGAGGGGGCTGGTTTCTTGCCCTCCAAGTCCATTGGGGCGTTGGCAAAGGTGGGAGGAAAGAAATCCCATCATTTCCTTCCCCTTTTTTAGGGATCTTGATCTTATCCCTTCGGGATATGATCTTATTCCTTCCAAGGGGGGGTCTTGGTGCGCCTTGACCAGGGGTGTGGGGCCTTTCCCCCACTACCCACGTTCATGTGGGTCCCCCCATGTAGGTGGGCCCCACTTCGGAACCTTCTAGAACCTTCCCGGTATAATACCGAAAAATCCCGAACATTTTCCGGTGGCCCAAATAGGACTTCCCATATATAAATCTTTACCTCCGGACCATTCGAAACTCCTCGTGACATCAGGGATCTCATTGGGACTTGAACAACATTCGTAACTGCACACTAATTCCCATAACAACTCTAGCGTCACGAACCTTAAGTGTGTAGGCCCTACGGGTTCGGGAATCATGCAGACATGACCGAGATAGCTCTCTGGCCAATAACCAACAGCGGGATCTGGATACCCATGTTGGCTCCCACATGTTCCACGATGATCTCATCGGATGAACCACGATGTCAAGGATTCAAGCAATCCCGTATACAATTCCCTTTGTCAATCGGTACGTTACTTGCCTGAGATTCGATCGTCGGTATCCCAATACCTCGTTCAATCTCGTTACCGGCAAGTCACTTTACTCGTTCCGTAATGCATGATCCCGTGACTAACTACTTAGTCACATTGAGCTCATTATGATGATGCATTACTGAGTGGGCCCAGAGATACCTCTCCGTCACACGGAGTGACAAATCCCAGTCTCGATTCGTGCCAACCCAATAGACACTTTCGGAGATACCCGTAGTGCACGTTTATAGCCACCTAGTTATGTTGTGACGTTTGGCACACACGAAGCATTCCTACGGTATCCGGGAGTTGCACAATCTCATGGTCTAAGGAAATGATACTTGACATTAGAAAAGCTTTAAGCAAACGAACTACATGATCTTGTGCTATGCTTAGGATTGGGTCTTGTCCATCACATCATTCTCCTATTGATGTGATCTCGTTATCAATGACATCCAATGTCCATGGTCAGGAAACCATAACCATCTATTGATCAACGAGCTAGTCAACTAGAGGCTCACTAGGGACATGTTGTGGTCTATGTATTCACACATGTATTACGGTTTCCAGTTAATACAATTATAGCATGAACAATAGACAATTATCATGAACAAGGAAATATAATAATAACCATTTTATTATTGCCTCTAGGGCATATTTCCAACAGTCTCCCACTTGCACTAGAGTCAATAATCTAGTTCACATCACTATGTGATCGTAATGAATCCAACACCCATGGGGTTTGATCACATATCGCTTGTGAGAGAGCTTATTAGTCAATGGGTCTGAACCTTTCAGATCCATGTGTGCTTTACAAATCTCTACGTCATCTTGTAGATGCAGCTACCGTGCACTCTTTGGAACTATTCCAAATAACTGTTCTACAATATGAATCCGGTTTACTATTCAGAGTCATCCAGATTAGTGTTAAAGTTTGCATCGACGTAACCCTTTACGACGAACTATTTTACCACCTCCATAATCAAGAAAAATTCCTTAGTACACTAGTCACTAAGGATAACTTTGACCGTTGTCCTGTGATCCATTTCTGGATCACTCTTGTACCCCTTGACTGACTCATGGCAAGGCACACTTTAGGTGCAGTACACAGCATAGCATACTGTAGAGCCTACGTCTAAAGCATAGGGGACGACCTTCGTCCTTTCTCTCTCTTCAGCCGTGGTCAGGTCTTGAGTCTTACTCAATACTCACACCTTATAACACAGCCAAGAACTCCTTCTTTGCCGATCTATTTTGAACTCCTTCAAAATCTTGTCACGGTGTGTATTCATTTGAAACTACTATCAAGCAATTTTGATCTATCCTTATAGATCTTGATGCTCAATGTTCAAGTATCTTAATCCAGGTTTTCCATTGAAAAACACTTTTCAAATAACCCTATATGCTTTCCAGAAATTCTACATCATTTCCGATCAACAATATGTCAACAACATATACTCATCGAAATCTTTGTAGTGCTCCCACTCACTTCTTTGGAAATACAAGTTGCCAATAAACTTGTATAAACCCAAAATCTTTGATCATCTCATCAAAGCATATATTCCAACTCCGAGATGCTTACTCCGGTCCTTACAAGGATTCTTTGGAGCTTTGCATACTTGTTAGCATCTTTTAGGATTGACAAAACCTTCTGGTTGTATCACATACAACCTTTCCTCAAGAAAATCGTTGAGGAAACAATGTTTTGACATCCTATCTGCAAGATTTCATAAATAATTGAGGAACTGCTAATATAATTTCAACAGACTCTTAGCATCGCTACGAGTGAGAAAGTCTCATCATAGTCAACTCCTTGAACTTGTCGGAAAACATCTTAATGACAAGTCGAGCTTTCTTAATGGAGATACTTACCATCATTGTCCGTCTTCCTTTTAAAATCCATCTGTACCCAACAGCCTTACGACCATCAAGTAGTTCTTCCAAAGTCTATACTTTGGTTTCATACATGGATCCTCTCTTGGATTTTATGGCCTCGAGCCATTCGTCGGAAACCAGGCCCACCATCGCTTCTCCATAGCTCATAGGTTCATTGTTGTCTAGCAACATGACCTTCAAGACAGGATTACCGCACCACTCTGAAGCAGTACGCGTCCTTTGTCGACCTATGATGTTTGGTAGTGACTTGATCCGAAGTTTCATGATCACTATCATCAGCTTCAACTTCAATTGGTGTAGGCGCCACAAGAACAACTTCCTGTGCCCTGCTACACACTAGTTGAAGTGACGGTTCAATAACCTCATCAAGTCTCCACCATCCTCCCGCTCAATTCTTTCGAGAGAAACTTTTCCTCGAGAAAGGACCCGATTCTAGAAACAACCCCTTTTGCTTTCGGATCTGAGACAGGAGGTATACCCAACTATTTTTGGGTGTCCTATGAAGATGCATTTATCCGCTTTGGGTTCAAGCTTATCAGCCTGAAACTTTTTCACATAAGCGTCACAGCCCCAAACTTTATAAGAAATGACAGCTTAGGTTTCTCTAAACCATAGTTCATAAAGTGTCATCTTAATGGAATTGTGTGGTGCCCTATTAAAGTGAATGCGGTTGTGTCTAATGCCTAACCCACAAACGATAGTGTTAATTCGATAAGAGACATCATGGTATGCACCATATCCAATAGGGTGCAGTTACGATGTTCAGACACACCATCACACTATGGTGTTCTAGGCGGTATTAGTTGTGAAACAATTTCCACAATGTCTTAATTGTGTGCCAAACTCGTAACTTAGATATTTATCTCTATGATCATATCATAGACATTTTATCCTCTTGTCATGACGATCTTCAACTTCACTCTGAAATTACTTGAACCTTTCAATAATTCAGATTTGTGTTTCATCAAGTAAATATACTAATAATCTACTCAAATCATCTGTGAAGTAAGAGCATAACGATATTCACTGCGTGCCTCAGCACTCATTGAATTGCACACATCAAATGTATTTCTTCCAACAAGTTGCTCTCTTGTTCCATCTCACTGAAAATGAGGCCTTTCAGTCATCTTGCCCATGTGGTATGATTTGCATGTCTCAAGTGATTCAAAAACAAGTGAGTCCAAACGATCCATCTGCATGGAGTTTCTTCATGCGTATATACCAATAGGCGTGGTTAGCATGTCTCAATCTTTTCAAAAACGAGTGAGTCCAAAGATCCATCAATATGGAGCTTCTTCATGCGTTTTATACCAATATGACTTAAGTGGCAGTGCCACAAGTATGTGGTACTATCATTACTATCTTATATCTTTTGGCACAAACATGTGTATCACTACGATCGAGATTCAATAAACTATTCATTTTAGGTGCAAGACCGTTGAAGGTATTATTCAAATAAACAGAGTAACCATTATTCTCCTTAAATGAATAACTGTATTGCGATAAACATAATCCAATCATGTTTATGCTCAACGCAAACACCAAATAACAATTATTTAGGTTTAACACCAATCTCGATGGTAGAGGGAGTAGGCGATGCTTGATCACATCAACCTTGGAAACACTTCCAACACACATCGTCATCTCCCCTTTAGCGAGTCTCCGTTTATTCCGTAGCTCTTTTATTTGAGTTACTAACACTTAGCAACCGAACCGTATCCTAATACCACGGTGCTACTAGGAGTACTAGTAAAGTACACATTTAATACAATGTATATCAATATACTTCATCAACCTTGCCAGCCTTCTCATCTACCAATTATCTAGGGTAGTTACGCTTGATGATTGTTCCTCATTACTGAAGCACTTAGTCTCGGTTTGGGTTCAACCTTGGGTTTCTTCACTAGAGCAGCAACTGATTTATCGTCTCATGAAGTATCCCTTCTTGCCCTTGCCCTTCTTGAAACTAGTGGTTTTACTAACCATCAACAATTGATGCTCCTACTCGATTTCTACTTTCGCGGTGTCAAACATCGCGAATTGCTCAAGGATCATCATGTCTATCCCTGATATGTTATAGTTCATCATGAAGCTCTGATAGCTTGGTGGCAGTGACTATGGAGAACTATCACTATCTCATCTGGAAGATTAACTCCCACTCGATTCAAGTGATTGCAGTACTCAGACAATCTGAGCACATGCTCAATGATTGAGCTTTTCTCCCTTAGTTTGCAGGTTAAGAAACTTGTCGGAGGTCTCATACCTCTTGACGTGGGCACGAGCCTGAAATCCTAATTTCAGCTCTTGGAACATCTCATATGTTCTGCGACATTTCAAAAAATGTCTTCACTGCCTCAATTCTAAACCGTTTAACATTACGCACTGAACTATCACGTAGTCATCAAAACATGTATGTCAGATGTTCGCAACATCCACAAACGACGCTCGAGGTTCAGCACACCGAGCGGTGCATTAAGGATATAAGCCTTCTGTGCAGCAATGAGGACAATCCTCAGTATACGGACCCAGTCCGCATAATTGCTACTATCAACTTTCAACTAAAATTTTCTCTAGGAACATATCTTAAACAGTAGAACTAAAGCGCAAGCTACGACATAATTTGCAAGGTCCTTTTGACTATGTTCATGATAATTAAGTTCATCTAATGAACTCCCACTCAGATAGACATCCCTCTAGTCATCTAAGTGATACATGATCCGAGTCAACTAGGCCGTGTCCGATCATCACGTGAGACGGGCTAGTCATCATCGGTGAACATCTCCATGTTGATCGTATCTACTATACGACTCATGTTCGACCTTTCGGTCTCTTGTGGTCCGAGGCCATGTCTGTACATGCTAGGCTCGTCAAGTCAACCTAAGTGTTTTGCATGTGTAAATCTGGCTTACACCCATTGTATATGAATGTTAGAATCTATCACACCCGATCATCACGTGGTGCTTCGAAACAACGAACTTTCGCAACGGTGCACGGTTAGGGGGAACACTTTCTTGAAATTTTAATGGGGGTCATCTTATTTATGCTACCGTCGTTCTAAGAAAATAAGATGTAAAGATGACAAACATCACATGCAAATCATAAAGTGACATGATATGGCCAATATCATCTTGCGCCTTTGATCTCCATCTTGAGGCAACACATGATCACCTTCATCACCGGCATGACACCATGATCTCCATCATCGTGTCTTCATAAAGTTGTCTCGCCAACTATTACTTCTACTACTATGGCTAACGGTTTAGCAATAAAGTAAAGTAATTACATGGCGTTTTCAATGACACGCAGGTCATACAATAAATTAAGACAACTCCTATGGCTCCTGCCGGTTGTCATACTCATCAACATGCAAGTCGTGATTCCTATCACAAGAACATGATCAATCTCATACATCCATATATCATTCATCACATTCTTTTGGCCATATCACATCACATAGCATACCCTGCAAAAATAAGTTAGACGTCCTCTAATTGTTGTTGCATGTTTTACGTGGCTGCTATGGGTTTCTAGCAAGAACGTTTCTTACCTACGCAAAAGCCACAACGGTGATATGACAATTGCTATTTACCCTTCATAAGGGCCCTTTTCATCGAATCCGATCTGACTAAATTGGGAGAGACTGGCACCCGCTAGCCACCTTTATGCAACAAGTGCATGTCAGTCGATGGAACCTGTCTCACGTAAGCGTACGTGTAAGGTCGGTCCGGGCCGCTTCATCCCATGATGCCGCCGAATCAAGATAGGACTAGTAACGGTAAGCAAATTGAACAAGCCAACGCCCACAACTACTTGTGTTCTACTCGTGCATAGAATCTACGCAATAGACCTAGCTCATGATGCCACTGTCGGGGAACGTAACAGAAATTTGAAATTTTCTACGCATCACCAAGATCAATCTATGGAGTAACTAGCAACGAGAGAGAGGGGAGTGCATCTTCATACCCTTGAATATCGTGATGCGGAAGCGTTGCAAGAACGCGGTCGGTGGAGTCGTTCACTAAGCGATTCAGATCGCGGCCGAATCCGATCTAAGCACCGAACTACAGTGCCTCCGCGTTCAACAGACATACAGCCCGGGGACGTCTCCTCCTTCTTGATCCAGCAAGGGGAGAGAAGAAGTTGAGGGAGAGCTCCGTAAGCACGACGGCGTGGTGGTGGAGCTTGCAGTTCTCCGGCAGAGCTTCGCCAAGCACTACTACTACGGAGGAGGTATTGGGGAGGGAGAGGGCTGCGCCAGGGGCAAGGGTGAAGCTCCCATGCGCCTCCCCACTATTTATAGGGGGGAGGGGGCTGGTTTCTTGCCCTCCAAGTCCATTGGGGCATTGGCAAAGGTGGGAGGAAAGAAATCCCATCATTTCCTTCCCCACCGATTGTTATCCCCCTTTTTTATGGATCTTGATCTTATCCCTTCGGGATATGATCTTATTCCTTCTAAGGGGGGATCTTGGTGCGCCTTGACCAGGGGTATAGGGCCTTGCCCCCACTACCCACGTTCATGTGGGTCCCCCCATGAAGGTGGGCCCCACTCCAGAACCTTCTAGAACCTTCCCGGTACAATACCGAAAAATCCCGAACATTTTCTTGTGGCCAAAATAGGACTTCCCATATATAAATCTTTACCTCTGGACCATTCCGGAACTCCTCGTGACATCCAGGATCTCATCCGGGACTCTGGACAACATTCGGTAACTGCACACTAATTCCCATAGCAACTTTAGCGTCACCGAACCTTAAGTGTGTAGACCCTACGGGTTTGGAAATCATGCAGACATGACCGAGACAGCTCTCTGCCCAATAACCAACAGCGGGACCTGGATACCCATGTTGGCTCCCACATGTTCCACGATGATCTCATCGGATGAACCACGATGTCAAGGATTCAAGCAATCCCGTATACAATTCCCTTTGTTAATCGGTACGTTACTTGCCCGAGATTCGATCGTCGGTATCCCAATACCTCGTTCAATCTCGTTACCGGCAAGTCACTTTACTCGTTCCGTAATGCATGATCCCGTGACTAACTACTTAGTCACATTGAGCTCATTATGATGATGCATTACCGAGTGGGCCCAGAGATACCTCTCGTCACGGAGTGACAAATCCCGATCTCGATTCGTGCCAACCCAACAGACACTTTCGGAGATACCCATAGTGCACCTTTATAGCCACCCGATTCACGTTGTGACGTTTGGCACACCCAAAGCATTCCTACGGTATCCGGAGTTGCACAATCTCATGGTCTAAGGAAATGATACTTGACATTAGAAAAGCTTTTAGCAAGCGAACTACGATCTTGTGCTATGCTTAGGATTGGGTCTTGTCCATCACATCATTCTCCTAATGATGTGATCTCGTTATCAATGACATCCAATGTCCATGGTCAGGAAACCATAACCATCTATTGATCAACGAGCTAGTCAATTAGAGGCTCACTAGGGACATGTTGTGGTCTATGTATTCACACATGTATTACGGTTTCCAGTTAATACAATTATAGCATGAACAATAGACAATTATCATGAACATGGAAATATAGTAATAACCATTTTATTATTGCCTCTAGGGCATATTTCCAACAGTTATACCAGGCATGGAAGCCTGCTGCACGGGCTCTCTAACATTGGATGTTGTATTCGGCTCCCTCGACAACTTTCGAAGCGAAGAACTAATCTTTGACATTGCTCCGTTCTGAAGTGGCTATCATGCACTACTCGAAAGAACGACCTTCGCCCGTTTTACTGCAGTCCCGCATTATCCTTATCTAAAACTCAAAATGCCTAGACCACGTGGCGTCATCACGGTCAGCGGAAATACGGAGCGCTCTCTTCGTACAGAAGAATACACGGCGGCTCTAGCAGTCGAAGCACAAAACGGCCTCTTTAAGCCGAGCAGCTCATCGATCTTTAAGACCGCGGATACAACTAAATGTATCCGGCATACACCTCAGTACGACAGCTCAGATAAACCCGAGCTCAATTAGCAGCTACGCCGCCATCGACCGCCCCATAAAGAGATAGCACACATGCCACGTATACATAAATATACACTCAAAACTCCTTGGGTGGCGACGGGGGCACACTACACACAAAAAGTTCATAGTTTGGCTTGACCCTATTTGGACTCTAGATGTTATATTTCACGGTTCATTAAAACGAACCACCTTTGCTTACGGCCATGCCAGATTCTTTTACCTGGTTTTTTCTCTTTATTTTTACAGATGGCCATCATACTATACCCTTCAAGGACACTTCACAACGGAGACAAAGGCGCAGACGTCTAGCAGGGGCCCGCATTAAGGTTTCTTTTTTAGATTAAGACCCTGTGTAAACCTTTTTTATCTCTTTTTGTTTCATACTTTCCTGGCATGTAAAATGTCCAAGAAAGATATCGGCATTATCTGTAAACATACGGCTCACTGTACTAAAGTGGATGTTATAGAAGCAACTCGGTTCATATTGTGTTTTGAGATTTATGCTCTCACCACCTGCGCTCTTTCCCCACGTCGGATTGCCATGTGTGCCTTGATACCAGGGTCTACCACCAGGGGCTGTATTTAGCCTGGTGTGTATTGAAAAGTTCGGACACCTGTAGGGAGTGTTCGGCATCGCGAGTTTGGCCTTATATGCATCAACTCCGAATCATGTATTTGGTCAATAGTTGGGTTGCCTGGCTCCTGTGCTTACTACCTTACCTTCCGCTATATCATCTAGGGTAGTAAAGGGAGAACTACCGCGATTGTGTACTGGCTCGTCCGGATGAGCACCTCGGTAGAGAAAGTCGAAAACTGACTGTCATGATGTGGCGAGAGCTGGTCAACCACTCGATGACTCGTTGGAATCTTCGTGATTCCCTCCGTGTTAAACGAAGGACCACCCTTTGGTCAGGTATGTAAGCGCACTGTATTCGGATAACCGCGGACATACCAGGGGCTATATAGTAGCCCCACCATTAAACTCCTCTAGCTAAGTGAAAGTGTTAAAGCTCTATAGTCCGATTGCCTAGTTCGCTGCACTAAAACCTCCTTAACGGACCAAGACGTTGGGTCAAGTGTGATCAAGTGCTTTTCCGAACACCCCTGCGTTATACGCGAGGGGGCTAAAGCCGACGACTGCAAACTTTCATATTGTATATATATAAAAAAGACGGCCACACAAGAGGCAACAAAACTTTTCTGGCAAAAAGTATAAAAACATAGCCTTAAATATATCATAATATTGTTATTACAATTTTGATACAGTTCACTCGAACATAATATTTTTCGAGCACTGACCCTCTATCAAGCGGGCACCCTCTAGGACATCTTCAAAGTAATGTTCTGGCATGTTAAGGTCCTTGCCCTTGGGTGGACTCTGCGCTGCAATATCAGTGGCCTTCATCTTCGCCCAGTACATCTTGACACGGGCAAGGGCCATCCGTGCACCTTCTATGCACATTGACCACTTCACAACGTCGATACGCTGCACCGCATTAACAAGTTGCCGCACCAAACCGAAATAACTATTTGGAATTGGCTCGGTTGGCAACAGCCAAGCTATGATGTCCTTCATGGCAGTACCAGACATCTTGTGGAGCTCGGCCAACTGGGCCATCTGCTCGCTCAACAGTGGATGCTTTGGCGTATCAAATTGCGACCAAAATAGCTTTTCCGTCGCATGTCCTTCTTGCACATGGAAAAACTGATTCGCATCGGCAGCACTCTTCGGCAGGTCCATAAAGGCGTCTGGAGAACTCCATAGTTGATTAAGCGGCGCATACTTCGGATCGCCAAACTTAGTTAGCAATAAAAAGGGCTTACCAGCCGCAATCTCCCCAGATTGTCGCATCTCCTCCCAAGCTGCTCTAGACTCAGACCGGGCTTCCTTCGCCTCTTGTAAGGCCTTGTCAATATCGGATGCTTTGGCTTTGTTATCTTTCTCAAGGACTTGGCATCTACTAGTGGCATCATTCAGTTCAAGTGCCATAGAAGATATTCTCTCCTCGCACTAACGCCGAGCAGTCTGCTCGGCCTTTAATTTGGTGGCTACATTTTCGGCAGCCGCATTACTCATCCTGGCTTACTCCTTAGCCCGGTCAAGTTCCGCCTGAAGGTTTCAACTGTGGCGGCACTATATGCAATTATGCATATACAAATTATCAGTATCATGCTCATTTTATAATACTAGCATGTACTGGCTGCCCCAAAGACATACCCTGCGCCTCGTCGAGCCGCCTGTTAATAAGTGTGATGTTATCTTCCGCCACATCAACTTTCTGCTTCAGATGTGCTACCTCTGTAGCTTCGGCAGTCGCCACGGATGTAACAACCTGCGTTTCAATTAGTCAGATCATTTGCTGAGCATATATTTTTGATCCTCTGATCGCATGCCTTGGGATGTCAACCAGAGTCTCAGGGGCTACTATCCATAAAAAAGTGCAATTTTCACTTATAATATAATTGAAATTACACTACGTACCTCGAAGCCTCTTAGTAGGCTTGTAAAGGCTTCATTCAATCCGCTTGTTTCAACCATCGTACGATGTTCCTCTGAGACGAAGGCATGTTGCAATATGTCTATCAATGTATCCAGCACCTCTGAATCTGGAACAGGATGCGTCATCCCTCTGAGACATTGGATAGTCCGGGACTTTTGCTGTTCCCTGTAGGGGCCGCACACCCCGGACCCTGGGCGGCCGAAGTATTACCTTCGGCCCCGGTCTTCACCGCCCCTTGCGCCACTCGTTGATCAGGAAAGATCCTCCGGGATGACACCTCAGCGTTGTTTGCCTTATCAGGAAGGGAGATCTGTGGAGGCATCTCGCTCTCCGTCATCTCCCGAAGAAGATCCCCCTAAGAGGAGGACTATTGAGGAGGGCTGCATGCCGGACTACAAACATGTGTTTAAAATATTACCCTCACAGTCAGGAAAGAACGGGATATGTTTAAAACACCCTGGTTCACATACGATTTGGCTAAGGGCCTCTCTTTACGGGGTGACTGCGTGTCAGCAGCATCCCCTGACTGGGATACCTTCCCCCGCTTAGAAGCTTCTCTTTTCGAGTCTTCGAAGGCGGTCCTCTTCTTCCCGTGAGGAGTAGGGATGTCAGTTTGCCCTTCCCTTCCATCTTTGGAAGTGGAAGTTCCAATCTCCCCGGACAAATTGCCTGGTGTGCCTCCAGAATGGAGGCCACCTTGAGCCTCTTTGCTCTCCTCCTTATCTTCCCCCGCCGGCACTTGATATTGTGCTGGATCTAGCATCCTTGTTAACACCGGATCGACAGAGTTTTCGGGAAGTGGAGCCGAACACCTAATTCTCTCCGCCTTCTTTAGCCAGCCCTGGCCGATTAGAGTTTTCTCAGTACATTGTTATGAGTAATTTGACTAAAATGTGTTTGGGAGTCAATTACTTACCGGAGTATCCAGATGATTGCAGTTGAGGTCGAGGTCTTCTGTAGTATCCGGCCACTGTTTTCGTGCACCGAAGAATAAATTCCATAGCCCTCTGAGCATTGTGCTGGAGAAGTGTTGAAGGGTCCGTGGACCTTTCGGATTGAACTCCCACATACGGAAAGGATGCCGCTGGCATGGAAGGATATGGTGGACTAGCATTACTTGGATTACACTGGTGAGACTGGTGTCCTTTTTAATGAGGCTCCGAATACGACTTTGCAATGTCTGCACTTCATCAACAGAACCCCAGTCCAACCCTTTGTTGACCCATGATACAAGCTGAAGCGGAGCGCCAGATCGAAACGCAGGTGCAGCTACCTCTTTTTACCATGGGGTTCGGTAATGTAAAACCACTCCCGTTGCCATAAGTCATGAGATTCTGCGAAAGAGCCCTTTGGGCAAGGAGAAGTGATAAGTTTGCTTATTGAAGCGCCTCTGCACTCTGCTTGTTTCCCATTGATTACCTTTGGGTTCACGATAAAGGTTTTAAGCCATAAGCCGAAGTGTGGGGAAATCCGGAGGAAGGCCTCGCACGTGATGATGAATACCAAAATATGAAGGAAGGAGTCTGGAGCTAGATCGTGAAAATCTAGCCCGTAATAAAACATAAGGCCTCGAACAAAGGGATGGAGAGCAAACCCAAGCCCTCAGAGGAAGTGAGAGATGAACACAACCCTCTCATTGGATCTGGGGGTGGGAATAGCCTGCCCTTGAGCAGGAAGCCTGTGGAGGATTTCCGTAGTGAGGTATCTTGCCTCCCTGAGCTTTGAGATATCCTCCTTTGTGACAGAAGAGGCCATCCACCGGCCTTGAAGGCTGGGCCCGGACATGGCTGGAGGCTCGAAGCGACTGGATTGACCCTTGAGTGTTGGAACTCGAGGTGGGAGGTGGAGGAAAGAACTAGCGTGGAAGAAAAAGGATAGGCCTTAGCCCCTTTATAAAGCCGGACACGATTCTTGTGTTCGAGATCTACTTTGAAGTATTCGGAGAAGGAACCCGCCTTGCAATGCTGAAGACAATCTGCGCACTGGACTCATCGTCATTGAAGCCTAGTTCAGGGGCTACTGAGGGAGTCCTGGATTAAGGGGTCCTCAGACAGCCGGACTGTTGAACTATGAAGATACAAGATAGAAGACTTTGTCCCGTGTCTGGATGGGACTCTCCTTGGCGTGGAAGGAAAGCTTGGCGATTCAGATATGTAGATTCCTTTCTCTGTAACCGACTTTGTATAACCCTAGCCCCCCCCATGTCTATATAAACCAGAGGGTTTAGGCTTCTAGGGTTTAGCCACAACAATCATAACCTCGTAGGCTAGACTTCTAGGGTTTAGCCATTACGATATCGTGGTAGATCAACTCTTGTAATACACATATTCATCAAGATCAATCAAGCAGGAAGTAGGGTATTACCTCCATAGGGAGGGCCCGAACCTGGGTAAACATTTTGTCCCCCGCCTCCTGTTACCATTAGCCTTAGACGCACAGTTCGGGACCCCCTACCCAAGATCCGCCGGTTTTGACACCGACAGCTACTATGAAGCGGACTTAGTGAACTTGATGAAGGAGCGCTATGAGGTAAGTACTGCAACTCTTCTTCATATAAATATACTTCCATTAGCCGCCATGTTTATTGGACATGATAGAATAGAATGTGCTGTAAAATTTAATAACTTCACAGATCAATTCCTGTAGCCCCCAAGGGCCGGTTTATGATTTCAAGACAAACCGGGACCTCCAATAGCAGTACTTCAACTTTGCATGTGTAGCCCCCAAAGGCTGGCTTACTCTATCAAGATGAGTCGGGACTTCAGATAATAATTATTGAATTTCACATCTGTAGCCCTCAAGGGCCGACGTAATCTATCAAGACAAACTGGGTCTCGATACCATACGTGTTCAGAAAACTTTAGCATATAACCCTCATGATCCGGCCATAGCCACCATATAATAATCAAGTTATCATAGACTTGTCTTAGAAAAGAGCAAGGTGCATTAGCCCCCAAGTGCCAAGTAAAATACTTGTATTGTGCTTGGGAATTCTCAAATAATTTCATTGCAATCCCACTCATTGCTTATATCTTTCAGGTTGAGCTTAATGGCAAAGAATCCCAAGTCACCGACCTTCAAGAAAACATCAAGTCTCAGCAAGCAAAAACCTCCAAGGCCAAAACTGAGTTGACCACTGCTTTAGCAGATATGGAGAAGCTGAAGAAAGACTTCAAAACTGAACAGGCTGGCTGGGAAACAGAAAAGTCAGCCTTGTTGAAGAGAGCAGAGGATCCTGAAGCAGCCCTTAAGCCGGTAGCTGAAGAGCTCACTAGCTTAAAACATCAAGTCAATGCCATGATTGCTGTCATCTTTGGTAAATAATTTCATCTCAATATTTGCCTCCAATGTATGTTAATCAATGTGCTCCTAGCTTATAAACTTTCCTTGATGATACAAGCTCCAGAGTTGCCCACCTTGGCTTAGACATGCGGAAAAAATTGAAAGCCGCCTACATGCTCATAGAGCAGTTATATTCCGGCGCACAACAAGCCATATGCAAAGCTACTCACAAGAAACAGCCTCCAACCCTCATCAAGGATACATTGGAGAAGCTATCTGTGTTGCCTCTGTGAATCGAAGAGTTGAAGAAATCAGCTGCAAGAGCTGGTGTACTCACCGCGCTAACCCGGGGCAAAGCATGGCAACCCGATCTTGAGCCGGCAGACTTGGCAAATGGTTGCCCGAGCGTAAAAGAAGATGGGTCACCCTTCAGCGCAGAAGACTTTGCCACAATAGCAAGGGAAATGCGCCCTCTGGCCAATAAGCTGGCTAAAGATACCAATCTTTCACATTATCAGCCGGTTTACGATGCCGACAACAAGAAGGTCAAGGCGCCGGTTCACGATTCACAGGACCTGACTCCTCCGATCCATAAGCACACTTTTCCCCCTGATGCTGACCCATCAACACTTATAAGTGATGAAGCTATATCTAGAGCTTTGACTGGTATCAACTGGGCAACCACTGATTCCAGCCATTGGGTGAAGAGGAGCGGGATGAACCGGTCCTGGACGATCCACACCCTTTAACTCGTCAAGGCCAAGAGCAGTGAACCGCATGCCGGCTTAACATCTGCTTTTTGTGAAACTGTCAAAACAATTATTCTTTTGGCCCATCAGTTGCCTTGTAATAGGCTAGTTGTCAAACAATTGATCTGCCATGCCATTGCGCATGCTTACTTGCAAAACTCTTTACTGAGCTATATTGATCTCCTTTGATGATCTAATTATTGAAGCTCATAGTCATTATCAATTCTGCCTAAGCATATTGCCATATACCCTGCATACAAACAGAGCACAAGTACCTTGGCGGTTTACCCGAAGGTGGGTCAAGAAGCCCCATATAACAAACCACTAGTGACTATATTATCCAGAACCAGGGCCGGTTTATCAAAACCTCATATAAACATAACAAAATAAATATCATACATGTGATACTTATTTGTATTACCGGCTTACAAGGCCAAATGCAATTAGGGCAACAATCCCAATACAAAGCGCATCACTCTATGTAATTTATCCACGCCGCCGGCTTACAACGCCTTGGACAGAATTCCATGAATCATACACTGGCGACTCAACATCCAAAGCCAGGCCGGGTTATTAAAACACCGGATTTTATCAAATCAAGATCAAGGCATCATGGCCTGAATCAAATTTCGTCCATATATCAATATGGCACAAATATTTAAGTCATCAAAAATATTCAAAGGCAAAATAAAATAGAAAAATCAAGGCATTCAAAGGCTGCCAGGCCTCAACATTAAGTGCTATTCAAGGGCTGCACAGCCACTGAGTTATTCCTTAATTCAAACCTGTAAGCCGGGCCTCACATGACCAAGTCGCCATTTTAACTTTCACAAGTTTAGGGTCTTTTAAAAGATTAACTGTCAAGCGTAAGGCGAGTCATTCCAGGATTACCTGGTCGGAGTGGCAAACTTGCATAGGCAGGATAACCCGGTTTGTTGGTGAATACACCTGACGGCCAAGCCTATTACTAGGGACAACAAAGCTTTTGTTCATTTAACAAAAAGCCCCCAAGTAATATTGTGATCCAGGCAAACAAGCCAGATCAATATGGTAGTCATAGCTATGCTCAATGAATAGGAAGCCCCCAAGTTTTGCAATCAAGGCGTACAAGCCGGATCAAAAGGGTCATAGCTATGCTCGCTGAGCAGGACCCCCCAAGTGACCTTATGAAGTAAATAAAGACTTAGATTCTCATAAATGAAACGACAGAGGCCCAGAATCATCAGGGATGCCTGCTTTATTATACTTATCATAAAATATACATGGATAAAAGTACGTACATCACAAGAACCAGTGGCTCAGGTGTAATAAGGCTGATGGCCGATGGGTCTCCTCCTTCGACGTGCGTGAGTCCTTGTGGTCTCCAACATCAATAAGGTAGTATGACCCGTTGTTCAAATTTTTCCTGACCAGAAAGGGTCCTTCCCAAGGTGGGGATAACTTGTGCATGTCAGTTTGATCCTGGATGAGCCGTAGCACCAAATGTCCTTCTTGAAAGGTCCTGGTTTTAACCCGTCGGCTATGATAACGACGCAGATCTTGCTGGTAAATCACCGAACGAGCCGCCGCAAGGTCACGCTCTTCATCTAACAGGTCAATAGCATCCTGACGTGCTATCTCATTATCAGCTTCAACATAAGCCGCCACATGGGGCAAATCGTGACGTATGTCACTAGAGAGAACCACCTCAACTCCGTAAACCATGAAGAAAGGCGTGTAACCCATAGTTCTGTTGGGGGTGGTATTGGTACTCCAAAGCACCAAGGGCAACTCTGTAAAGGGACCATAAGCCGGGGGTTGATACCTCTCAAGATTTCTTGATTAGCTCGCTCAGGTTGGCCATTAGACTCGGGGTGAGCCACCGATGATACATCAAGCCGGATTTGCTCTTGTTGACAGAATTCTTTCATTGCCCCTTTAGACAAATTAGTACCATTATTAGTGATGATACTATGAGGATATCCAAAACGAAAGATCACTTTTTTGATGAATTGAACCGCCATGGCTGCATCACATTTGCTGACCGGCTCAGCCTCAACCCACTTTGTAAATTTGTCAACTGCCACCAAGAGATGAGTATTTTTATCCTTGGACCTTTTGAAAGGCCCGACCATATCCGGCCCCCAGACTGCAAACGACCAAGTAATTGTAATCATCCTCAATTCTTGAGCCGGCACATGAGCTCGTCTTGAAAATTTCTGACAACCATCACACTTACTCACCAGATCGTCTGCATCAGCATGAGCCGTCAGCCAATAAAACCCATGATGAAAGGCCTTAGCCACGAGAGACTTAGAGCCGACATGATGACCGCGATCTCCTTCATGAATCTCCCTTAAAATTTCACGGCCCTCCTTAGGAGAAATGCATCGTTGAAACACCCCTGTAACACTGCATCTGTGAAGCTCACCATTGACAATAGTCATTGACTTAGACCTCCAGGTTATCTGCCTGGCCAAAGTTTCATCCTCAGGTAACTCGCCCCGGGTCATATAAGCCAATATGGAATAGTCCAATCAGGGGTAACATGAAGAGCCACCACCAACTGTGCTTCCGGGTTAGGAACTGCCAAGTCCTCCTCTGTAGGCAACTTTACTGATGGGTTATGCAAAACATAAAGGAAAACATTAGGGGGGGCTTACGCTGAGACCCCAGTCGGCTTAATGCATCAGCAGCCTCATTTTTCCTGCGATCAACATGCTCCACTTGATAACCCTTGAAGTGACCAGCAATAGTATCAACCTCTCAGCGATAAGCCGCCATGAGTGGATCCTTTGAATCCCAAGTCCCTGACACTTGTTGAGCCACCAAGTCTGAGCCGCCAAAGCATCTTATCCGACTTAGATTCATCTCTTTAGCCATCCAAAGACCATGGAGTAAGGCTTCATACTCAAATGCATTGTTAGTACAAGGGAACATCAACCTTAAAACATAACAAAATTTGTCACCTCGTGGGGAAGTCAATATAACTCTAGCCCCCGAGCCCTCCAATTGCCTGGATCCATCAAAATGAATAGTCCAATATGTATTGTCCGGCTTATCCTCAGGCATTTGCAGCTCTGTCCAATCATTTATAAAGTCCACAAGTGCTTGAGATTTTATAGCCGTCCGAGGCACATACTTCAAGCTATGAGGTCCAAGCTCAATGGACCACTTAGCTACCCGACTTGTGGCTTCTCTGTTTTGAATAATATCCCCCAATGGAGCAGAGCTAACCACAGTGATGGGATGACCAAGGAAATACTGCTTCAACTTGTGACTATCCATGAACACGCCGTAAACCATCTTTTGCCAATGTGGGTATCTCTGCTTAGACTCAATGAGCACCTCACTGACATAATAAACCGACCTTTGAACTGGATACTCCTTGCCTGACTCCTTCCTTTCAACCACAACTGCCACACTGACAACCCTGTTGTTTGCAGCCACATATAACAACAAGGGATCCTTCTCAATAGGAGCTCCAAGAACCGGTGGCTCAGCTAGTTGCTTCTTAAGTGCCTCAAACGCCTCATTAGCAGCATCACTCCAGACAAAGTCATCTATCTTTTTCATCATCTGATACAAAAGGGATAGCCTTCTCTCCCAGGCGACTTATAAACTGGCTCAAAGCCAAGATACGAGCCACCAAACACTGGACGTCATTGATACACGTCGGCTTTGCCAAAGAGGTGATAGCCTTGATCTTCTTCGGGTTAGCTTCAATGCCCCTCTCAGAAACCAAGAAACCCAATAACTTGCTTGCTGGCACGCTAAAAACACACTTGGCCGGGTTAAGCATCATTTTATAGACCTGGAGATTGTCAAAGGTCTTTTTTAGATCCTCAATCAAGGTCTCATTCTTCCTGGATTTCACAACAATATCATCCACATAAGCATGAACATTGCGCCCAATCTGGCCATGGAGGCAATTCTGAATACACCGTTGGTAAGTCGCCTGGTGAAAGCTGTCTTCTCCTGGTCCTTAACTGCCATTTTGATCTGATGATAACCAGAGTAAGCATCTAATAAGCTCAAACGCTCACAACCTGCCATAGCATCAACAATTTGATCAATACGTGACAGAACAAAAGGATCAGCCGGACAGGCTTTATTAAGGTCTGTATAATCCACACACATACGTCAAGTGCCATTTTTCTTAAGTACTAGCACTGGGTTAGCCAACCACTCAGGATGAAAAACTTTAATGATGAACCCTGCCACCAAGAGTCGGGCCACCTCTTCACCAATTGCCTTGTGCCTCTCCTCGTTAAACCGATGAAGAAACTGCTTGACCGGCTTAAACTTGGGATCCACATTAAGAGTGTGCTCAGCGAGTTCCCTCGGTACACCTGGCATGTCAGAAGGCTTCCACGCAAAGATGTCCGGTTCTCACGGATGAACTCGATGAGCATGCTTTCCTATTTTGGATCCATATTAGAACTGATGTTGAACTACTTTGATGAATCGCCAGGAACAAAATCAACCATCTTAGTATCATCCGCCGATTTAAACTTCATTAAGGGCTCATTCTCTGTGGTTGGCTTCTTCAAAGGCATCATATCCGGTGGGTCAACATTGTCTTTATAAAACTTCAGCTCCTCAGTAGCACAAGCAGACTCAGCATAAGCAGCATCACCCCGTTCACAATCCAGAGCGATTCTTCTATTACCATGCACCGTGATGGTGCCCTTATGACCCGGCATCTTAAGTTGCAAATAAACATAACACGGGCGTGCCATAAATTTGGCATAAGCCGGCCGCCCGAACAAAGCATGGTACGGGCTCTTGATTTTCACCACCTCAAAGGTTAACTTCTCAGCTCTCGAATCATTATCATCTCCAAAAGCCACCTCCAGTGTTATCCTTACCACTAGATACGACGACTTACCAGGCACCACCCCATGAAAAATAGTAGAAGACGGCTTAAGATCCTTGTCAATCAAATTCATACGGCAAAAGGTCTCATAGTAAAGGATATTGATACTGCTGCCTCCATCCATGCCTACCTTCGTGAGCTTATATCCTCCTACCTGTGGAGCAACCACTAATGCCAACTAACTTGGATTGTCAACCCGGGGCGAGTGAGCCTCTTGGCTCCATATAATGGGCTACTCAGACCACCTTAAGTATCGAGGCACCGCCAACTCAAGAGAGTTCACTGCCCGCTTATGGATTTTCTGATCTCGTTTACACAAACTTGTGGTGAACACATGATACTAACCAACATTCATCTGCTTTGGATTACTCTGATAACCAGACTGCTGCTGCTGATTCCCTTGGCTAGATTGCTGATTAAAACTACCGTGATTTCCTTGGCCCTGAAAGCCAGAGCTTGAACTGCCACCTCCAAAGCCAGGTCCATGAGAACCGGAACCTGAACTGCCGTTCGGGCCATGATTGTTCTGAAAAAAGTTAGAATTTCGATGCCTTGAGCATTGCAAAAACCGGTGGTTCCGCCACTTTTCCTTATTATCATACATGCATATTCTTATTGGACCATGCACGATCTTGGGCACTCCCGCCCCGCATCAATTCCTTTACCTGAATTTTAGTAGCCGTCGTACTTCAATCGTCGCCCACACTCCTCTAGCACTGACCTTATAGTAAAATTGCAGTAGCCGAGGCATTTGAATTGTCGCCCTCCCTCGTCCACCACCATCTCCACCCACCATTACTATAATTTTCAATAACCGCGGCATATCCTCAAACACCACCATCCCCCCTCCACAGTCCCCCACCCGCCCCCTCCCCCCTCGAACCCTAGCTTGCGGCCGCCGCCGGCGATGCCGGCACCACCGCCAACCCATGTCAGCCTGCCCGTTCCTCCTAGCTTAGATAATAAAGTTCAGGTTACCCAGCGATTCCCATACCAGTGCCCCACTCCCCTGAGTTTTTAGATGAGGCATGCGATGTCCCTCCCCACCAGATCCACATCCCCTACTCTAGAATGTCGCAGCCTAAGCTTGACCACGTATCCCGGGGAGCCCGTCGAGCGTTCGATGAAGAAGAGGTTTATCATGGCCTCCTCGGCAGATGTTAGCGAGGTGGCCGCCGTTCGGCCCAACCTATCGATCCCGGAGCAACATGTCACCGCAGAAGCCGGCGAAGACGTTGACTATGTTGCCATGTAAAAGGCTTCATGTTAGCGGGCTTGCGTATTACGGTATCTCGGGAAAGCTGGCTACGGCATCAAGCTCGTCAACAGTGACGGCTTCACGCGGGCCATGTCACAGGTTACACGGTCCATCCCCAACCCCTTTGGTTCAACCACCGTCAATCTCTTCGACGGCCCTGCCGCTGATCCCCTCCGCCAAGCGGTCAAGGATTTGCAATCCTTATACGCCATAGAGCCCATTTTGTCATTTCTAAAGGACACGTTCTACATCGGCGGCTTGGGATCCTCAATTGCCAAGTCAGATCTCATCGACCATGACTAGGACCACGAGGAGGGCACCCACAAAGGTTCTTTCAAGGTGAAACAACCCATCTATGACATCAAAGAGTGCACCATGGGTTTGTGCTCTTCCAACTGGAAGGATCCCATCCATGAAATGTGAGGCAACATCCTATCAGCAAATCTTACCTTTTCTACCTTGCCAACCCGTACCCTTTGTTGTAGTAGCATTTGTCGTGCGGTGCTATAACTGTGACGTGTTTAATTATTTCATTTATGCAAAAATGTATTGTTCAATAGGGCTATGTGATGTTTAAGTATGAATTGTCCACTTCAGTTTCACGAATGGCTATATTTGGTTGTTTATAGTGAGTAGATGCCTTGTTTATTTGTGTTTGGTTGGTAGGTTGGTTGCAGTGAGCATTTTTTCAGTTAACGAGCCGATGCCTTGTTTATATGTATTTGGTTCTTAGTTTGGTTGTAGTGAGCATTTGTCCAGTTATCAAGCAGGTGCCTTGTTTATATGTATTTGGTTGTTAGGTTGCTTTTTTTAGCATTTGTCCAGTTTTCAAGCAGATGCCTTGTTTATCTGTATTTGCTTCTTAGGTTGGTTGTAGTGAGCATATGTCCAGTTTTCAAGCATATCTCCTGTTTATCTGTATTTGCTTGTTAGGTTGGTTGCAGTGAGACTCTGTCCAGTTTCAATGACTATATTTGGTTGTTATACTGATCATTTATGCCTTGTTTATTCCAGTCATTCACAATGTGTTGTTCATTATGTACAAGTCGGAACTGTGCCGCTCGACTGCATAAATACCAGCTTGAACGGCTATATTTGGTTCCAGTTATGCCTGGTGTAGTTAACACGTGCCCTTTATTTCAGTTCTGGTACGCGTCGGTGCTATACAAACGGTTTTTAACACCTTTCTGTGACGACATTTGGAACTATCGCCAAGTGAGTGTGGGTGATACGGGGGTCCTTTCCACATGACCCAGAAACCGTCGGGGATAGGCCCTCCTGGCACACTGGCTGGGACAAAATGGGTTCATGTGCGATCTGGCGAGGCATTGAAACCCAATTGTTTTCGTTCATATGTACATCCCACACGGCAAATCCCAGAAAAACATTTCCGTTCGTATGTATATCACTCACAGTCAATCCAAGGAGAACCTTTCTGTTCTCATGTACATCCCACACATTGAATCCAGGGAAAACGTTTCCGTTCGTATGTACTTCCCACACAGTCAATCCAGGGAAAACGTTTCCATTTGTATGTACATCCCACACAGTCAATCCAGGGAAAATATTTCCGTTCCTATGTACATCCCACACAGGTTTATGTATAGGCTCGTGTGTGATACGTGTAACTATCACACACGCTCTGCCTTGGTTAACCATTTGGTTTTATCAACTACATCACACACGATTTGATGAAGAAAACTGTGTGGCATTGGGCTATCCATGACAAGCGCTTTTACTTCTAGAACCGTTTGCGAAGTTCCATGACCCATTTTGCAGGTTTATTAGTTTACAATTAATAATTCCAGTATTACACAAATTCACATTTCATATCGAACAGATGTTTGCCAATTTCATATCAGCCACATAGATATATTTTAACATCACAGTACGATAGCTACCGGAAAACAGTACAGTACAGCATATAGATAGTTCAAATTCATAAGAACAATATTAGAACAATATATTCATTTCCCTAATCAAGATCATCCAGGCTCGCCTTATCCACCTCTGCTTTCAGTTCAGTAAGAATCTGTTTTGCATTGGCCAACTGGGAAAGTGCCTCCTCCTTCGCCAACACCATCTTAGCAAAGTCTGATTTAAAAAATCTGAGCTCATTCTCCACATTCCTATTTTTATCTCGCATCTTAAAATATTCTTCAACATTGACAACACTTTTTGTAAGCCTACCTCTCTTCTCTTCCTGATACATGCTCCAGAGCTTTGCTAGGCACATCTTCAAAGACTGTGGCCACTCTTGATCAACCCACTGCAAGTAAGAACACTTCCGTTCATCCTATAATATTTAAAACTATATCAATAACAGTTGTAGGAAAAATGGGTTTATAGCAACATAGAAAATCACCAATACTTATTTTAAAAAACTGAAGAAACAGGTTAATTATGACATATCTTCTCAAAAAGATCAATGTGCAAATGAATTAATTGCTACTGACACAACAACCAAATTCTGAAACATCAGAAGCCATAATTAACTACAACAATGCTACAAGTTCTTACTCATGTACTATAAATAACAAATTGAACATTTTAAGAGGAAGGTAAATATAACTGCAATAGCATAGCGACAGTGTTTGGATGACAGCAAATTGATACTAACAGGTGTGTACATGCACAAATTTACTAACATATAACTAATAGCACTAAGGCATCCACTATGTATGCCAAAACCGGTGTAAAGACAACCCGCTGCTACATCACGCATCGGTGCCCTGCACTGGCAAGCCGATGCAGTGCAAAAAAAAATCAGGGACCCAAACTTCGGAGCACCTAGTTGCTTCAACACACAGTTCCTTCGTGCCATAAAGATTTAGTATTTTACTGCTTGGCTGCTCGGATGTGTGGACAAGGTGGCTCCACAAACTGCTGAAGCGGTGCCAAATAATTTTCTAATGGCACCGCTGATGAGTTGGCAACATTTTTAGATACTAGGTACAAACTGTGACACTATCATAGGATGTGTTTGGTTGAAGGTGTGGCATGAATGGGTTGGGACCGTGATAGTGTCTGAATCACATCTAACAAATGATTTATAACAACGAAAGAGGGTCTAACCTTCTCTGCACATGCCAGAAACTTCCTCCCACTGTCCACAAATTTAAACACAACTAGCTTCACGCATGGAGATTGATGGTGACAACGAGGAGATAGATCTTCAGCCACCCCCTCCATTCATTGCAACTGATGGTCCTAGGGAACTACAAGAGAAAGAAATGACTCAAATCGACCGCCGAGTAAAAATTCTTCATTCTAAGTCATGGCCCGAGAGAGAGAAGACAGGCATACCTGAGTGGTGAAGGAGTCGTCAGAGGAGGAGGAACCGCTGGAGAGGTCTTTGAAGAGGACCATGGCGACCCCGGCGGTAGGATGCGAGACGGCGAGAAAGAGGAAGCAAGCAAGGAAGCGGATATAGCTGTAACGCCCCAAGACCGATGCGCTAGGTGCCTTCCAGTTATTTGTCGTCATTGCCATGTCATTCGCTTGCATGTTGAACTTTGCCATGTCATCATGTGCATTTCATCTACATGTTTTTCAAAACTTGCATCCGTCTGGGTCCTCCTAGTTCTCTCTGTTGTCCGTTCTAAGATGAATAGAATAAGATTAAAGCTTTGCAGTGATATAGATGGAGGTTCCGATGAGATGAACGAAGAAATTTGAACTCCGGAAAAGAAAAGATGAAAACACTTGGGACTAAGAACAAACTCTGAAGGAAGGGATTACTTGACGGCGATTGTCGGTGTCAAAACCGGCGGATCTCGGGTAGGGGGTCCCGAACTGTGCATCTAGGCGGATGGTAATAGGAGACAAGGGACACGATGTTTTTACCCAGGTTCGGGCCCTCTCGATGGAGGTAAAACCCTACTCCTGCTTGATTGATATTGATGATATGGGTAGTACAAGAGTGGATCTACCACGAGATCAAGGAGGCTAAACCCTAGAAGCTAGCCTATGGTATGATTGTTGTAATGGTTGTTGTGTCCTACATACTAAAAACCCTCCGGTTTATATAGACACCGGAGAGGGCTAGGGTTACATAGAGTCGGTTACAATGGTAGGAGATCTACATATCCATATCGCCAAGCTTGCCTTCCACGCCAAGGAAAGTCCCATCCGGACACGGGACGGAGTCTTCAATCTTGTATCTTCATAGTCTTGGAGTCCGGCGGACGATGATAGTCCGGCTGTCTAGACACCCCCTAGTCCAGGACTCCCTCAGTAGCCCCTAAACCTGGCTTCAATGACGATGAGTTCGGCGCGCATAATGTTCGGCATTGCAAGGCGGGTTCCTCCTCCGAATAATCCATAGAAGATTGTGAACACCAGGATAGTGTCCGGCTCTGCAAAATAATTTCCACATTCCACCGTAGAGAGAATATCATGTACACAGGTTCGATCTGCTGACGTATCTTGTAGCGTGGCGTCACGCCACTACCAAGCCATTACTTGAATCATTTTTATTATACCACCTCGGTAGCGTTTAGCGGCGCATTTCCTTGGCATGTCTTGTCGAAGCAGAGATCGTGTTCCCCTTATCCCGGGATTCTCATCAATACGGACGTGGGTAACCCAACCGCGCCATTGATGGTGGCGCTTGGGAGATAAGCAAGTTTTACTAGGATGGTGGGGACGCATAGTCTTCGTCCGCCTATATATAAGGGGATAAGGATCCACCTTTTCACCTACGCCTTCTTCCTCCTTTGCTTATACATCTCCGCGCACTCTCGAGCTCCAGCGCCCAAGTCCATGCGTCTCGCCTCGACCTTCTCCGACCATGTCCGGAGCGGGAGGCAAATGGCTGGCCTCCACCGTTAAGGAGGAGCACATCGAAAAGCTGCGCGGCGCCGGATACCTCTCCAGCGACATCGCGCACTGGCTGCCCGACTAGGGGCAGCTCATCCCCACCCCCAGGCCCCATGAGAGGTCGTTTCCTTCCCCACTTCCTCCATGGACTGGGCTTTCCACTTCACCCTTTTATGCAGGGCTCATGTTCTACTCGGCCTAGATTTCCATGATCTGGCGCGAACTTCATCCTCAACATCTCGGCGTTTATCATCGTGTGCGAGGCCTTCCTCGCATCCAGCCCCACTTCGCTTAGGCTCAAGACCTTCAATGTCAAGCTGAAGGTAGTGAAGGGCACTCAAGAGAGTCTTGGCGCCATGTTGGGCAAGATGCCCAACGTCCTCTGGTTCAAAGGGGCCTTTGTGGAGTTCGTCAAGGGTGGCAATCGGGTCGTTCTACATCACCGAGCGTGCGACCCTCGCGGGCGGCGGCCCCGAGTTCAGATCTGGTATCCTTCGCAGCTCACCTCCGGAAAGAGAAGGGCTTGCTATGGGGTAGTTCGAGGAGGTGACGGGACTCCAAGCACTGTATCCGAAAGTGGTGAACAAGAAGCTCGGGCTTGTCAATGTGGTCCAAGTCATGCTCATCCGGCGGATTCTCCCCTGCCAACAACGGGCATTTAAATTGTGGGAGTTCAATCCGGCACAGCACCAGGCATTGAGCGGGCTCTTCGACACGACGTACAAAGGCGCCTGGAGAGTGCTGTTCAAGGGCGCCGAAGCTCCCGCATCCGCTATTGAAGATCGCGGATTTTGCTCGCAGCGACCAGCTGACGAGGTAAGTGATTCTACCCTTTTACGGGACACTTGTTTTCAATAGTTTGACCCTATGCGGGTTTCAATCTTCCGTTTCCTTTGACAGGACTGGATGAAGAAGGCCAAGCAAATCATCTGCCCAGCTCCCATGCCAGAAAATCCAGTAGACGCCCGTCTAGCGGGGCTGCTGGTTCCGGCACCGCATGTGGTGCCGGAGAAGAAGGCCAAGAAGGAGGCCACGGGTACTCGAAAGAGTTCCCGTTTTTAGGTGTCCGATGACTCCGAGGCGGACTCCTCCCCCGAAGGCGAGGAGGAGGAAGAAGACTCTCTCCCAGAGGAAGGAGAGAGGAAGAGGAAGGCTTCTCCGACAGGGGAGGCCGAGGGGTCCAAGAGGGGAAGAACTATTCCCCCGGACAGCTCCGCCAACGCCAACGTTGGCGAAGGAGAGTGGCCCTCAAGGGCCAGGCCTCCGGCAAGATCGTAAGTATCCTGATTCCTGAATGATCTGTAATTCCTTTTGTGTCGCGTAGTGTCCTTCTAATGCCGCATACTGCCTGCAGTCTGGCCGACGGTGATCTCCCCGCTTCGTCGAACGGGTCGTTGGCTCCGTCGGATGTGGATTCCATCCCGACTGCCTCCACCCATCGCGCCGCTGAGGACGCCAAGGTGGGATCCCAGGAAGGGACCCATCAGGAGGAGGCTCCGGAGGCGCCGCAAGGTAGCCTCCCGGACTTTGCGCCGGACTCCACGCTGGAACCCGCAGTGGTTCCGGAGTCCAGCAGGTGGCCCCTTCGCAAGAAGGGCAAGACCGTGACGCCGGCGGCCCCGTCCACGGGAGGCGCCGGACAACTTGTTGAGGCGCTCAAAGCGCTTCCATCGAGGAAGAACACCGCACTATCATGAGTGCGGTGATTGAAAGGTTCACTTCGCCAAGAGCGGGCTGACTGAAGCTTCGCAGCAGCCTTCTAAAAGGCTTTGAGGTAAGAAGTTAAAAATATGTAATGTAATACCACATAGGCAGTAGCCTCGATGCTCGGTTCGGTGTTCGGAAAGAAAAGCGGACCGAGGATCTATAAAGATATCTGTGAGGTTGCTAAAAATTATGTCAATATGGGTTTGCAGCTGCGCTCTTGACCTCTGCCGCCAAGACCGATCATGGAGGTCGGTGCATTGAAGCAAGATCTCGGCGGTCCAAGCAAGAGCTCAGGCGTGCCAAGAAGCAGCTCGAGGACAAAGAAGGTGAGTAACACCACTTTGAATATTTACCTTCTGTAAAAGGATTTTGATTGCGGTAAAAATAACAAGGATAACGTGGTGCTGCGGGGCCACGAACGAGGTGGCGACCTGAAGGAGGTCGTGTCCGCGGCCGAATGCAATGCGGCCGCGGAACGAGCGGAGCGAGAGAAGCAGGAGGCGCGGGTGGCGGAAGTGCCGCAAGAGCTCCAGGCTCTCATGGAAAAGCATGAGAGTTTGGAGCGCGACTCAAAGACTTGAGAGTCCGAGCTTGCCTCGGCTCTCGAAAGTGCCAAAGCCGCCAAGGCCGAGGCCCATAAGGCCCTTCAGGAGATTGAGGTGGTGAAGAAAATAGCGGCGGGTAAGGCATTTTTCATGCAAGGCAAGCATGTTAATGTAAACTACCTGACACTTACCCGAATTCAGAGCTCTCCAGGGGCATTTGCAGATCTGCCTTACAGTGTGTCCGATGCCGCCGCATTCTACCGAGCCGAGGAGGGGAGCTCAATGGAGAAGGTCTTCTGGTCTCAGTACGCTGAGACCGACCATCCAGTGCCCCCTAGCGACCAGCTGAAGCAGTTGGTCGAGCTCCACAAGGTAGCCGAGTAAGCCATGAAGGGCCTCATAGTCATTTGTGGGCTGGAGGGGCCATGCACAGGAGCTACTTGACCTCGTCTGGCGGCTGGTGGATGCTTGCCCACAGGTGGAGGTCATCAACCGTTCCTTTGTATTGAAGGTGCTCGTCGGGCCCTTGCCCGCGCAAAAGGTGCATTGGGGCAGGCTGGATGCGGAGAGGCTTATCACTAACGCGCGCCGCCCGGCAAGGAGTATCGTCGCCGAGATGTACTATAAGACTGTCTGAAGGGTGCCCGCAAGATTGCGGATGAGTGCCCCAGAGATGTAATTATTGAGTAGACTCGCTATGTATTATCCTGTGCGCTGAAAACTTTGTTCATATGCGCTAAGCAACGCTTGTTTGATTTAAAATATTACCTTCTGTGCGGCCGTTTATAAAACCTGAGAGATGGCAAGTCGTTGGCTTCAGCCCTCAAGCCACGAGTGTTGGGGTGTTCGGGATAAACTTGAGCACTCTTGTTCCCATTTTTGGGTCCATCTAGGGAGGCGCTCAACACAACGAACAAGGCAACCAGACTTATAATGCTTGAACACTCTCACTTAGCCATAGAATTCTATAATTTTAAATTTCAGCGAAGCCCCTAGTATTCGGAAGACCGAGTTCGGGGCGCTATCGACGCCTTGGCCGAACATTATCCAGTTCTTCGCTTGAAGCGGCATAAGTCTTTAAGGACTCGAAAAGACCTCTCGAACAGCGACCAGTCTCTCACCTTATCATGACAGTCAGTTTTAGCTTTCTCCACTGAGGCGCTCGCCCAGCTCAACCGGGGCGCAATCGCAGTGGTTCCCCCAGTGCCACCTTAGCCGACAAAACGGAACGTAAGGTACCAAAACATGGGAGCCGGGCAAACCCAACTATTGATCCAAGACATGATTCGGAGCCGATTCATATAATGCTATAAGTTCGAGGTGCGCACTTGTGAAAGTGTTGGACTTATCACACCATAATGCGGGGAACATAAGCCCTGGTGTATTCGGCCGTACCAAAATATCTGGTGCAAGATGTCATTAGTGAACATATATGTAAAGTAATGCAATTACAGGCAAAAAGTGCTGCATTATTTATTCAAGGAATTCTGCTATGAGTGCGGAATGATACAAATAGTGCGGTAAGCAAGGGATTGGACTAATTAAACATGTCCCCCTCCAGGGGTGGGCTGTGAACTGGTGTATATAATCAAATTTAATGCTCGTAATGGAGACCGCCTGAGTGTTCGTCGCAGCCTTTTTCCCTCCCTGGCTGTTGCATCGTGAGTTCGGTGGGTTCGCCGCTGGACAGGGCCTCTGGTGCACGGAGTCCTGTGTATACAAAGAAGGAAAATAAAAAAAGAGCGACACACTTGTGAGCCCCTGGTGTGGTCGAGCTGCACTCTGGGTCTGTTGTGGTCGTGCCCCTCCCCCTAGGCCCATGGTATCTCCAGAGCATAATGATGTACGCGGAGGTTGGTCTTGCAATCATGCGAGGGCTGGGGTTGGGGCCGCATTGCTCTGGCGATGCTTTCGGAGCGTGCTGTGGTCTTGGTTGATGTTGCTCCGGGCGCGTTTGGCGTGTCCGGCCATTTAACGGCGGACTCGAAAATTTCCTTAGAAGTCTGCTCAGATTTCGCCGCGAGCCATTGTATGTTCCTCCGTTCGGAGGGCGTTCCGTATTTCCGTTGACCGTGATGACTCCACGAGGGCTGGCATCTTGAGCTTGAGGTATGCGTGTCGCGGCACGCGTTGAACTTCTGACGCGGTTTGTCCGGCGAGCGTGATAGCCGCGGAGCGGGACTATGTCGAAGATTAACTCCTCGCCCGGAAATTATCCGGGATCGAAGACCACTTCGGTGTGGTGAGCTGTACAATTGGCCTCAACACCGGTATGGCGCCTTTGAAGGTCGTCTTTGTAGGTTTAATCCTTGAGGGTCTATGCCCATCTTGCGCCCGTATCTCGATAAAGCAGGTTCGAGCTTTTGCCGCCGTCCATCGGGACTCTCGTGAGGTGAAATCCATCGGCGATTGGGTCAAAACCAATGCGGTGAATCCGCCATGGCGGATCTTGGTCGGATGGTCTCTTGATCGAAAGTGATCGGGCAAGAGGACCATGGATTGAACTTAGGGCGATCGCTCCATCGCATATCGTCCCTTAGTGCACGCTTCCGCTCCCTCTTGGGTATATGGGTTGCGTATATCATGTTTACCGTCCGCACTTGTGGGGGAAACCTTCATCCTCTCTGTTCGGGCGGTCGGGTCTCTTCCTCGTCGTCGCTGTGCAGCCCCTTGTCATTGTTTTCGGCAATTAACTTGCCTGCCTACTTAAATACCCAACAATCTCTGTTGGTGTGGTTAGCTGGCTTTTCGGGGGTGCCATGTATCTGGCATGAGCGGTCGAGTATTCGGTCCAAATTGGACGGACCCGGAGTGGTTCTTTTGAATGGCTTCTTCCGCTGACCGGGTTTAGAGCCTCGGAATCCAGCGTTGACTGTCGTATCCTCATCGTTGTCGCTGTTAACGCGGCATTTGTTTTTGCTTCGACGCGACCTGCCGTTATGGTCCTTAGTATCCGGACTGCCAGCATTTTTACTGAGGTTGTTGCTGCGAGCTAGCCAGCTATCCTCTCCTGCACAGAAGCGGGTCATTAATGATGTGAGGGCTGCCACGGATTTTGGCTTTTCCTGTCCTAGGTGCCGGGCTAGCCATTCGTCGCGGATGTTATGTTTGAAGGCTACGAGGGCCTCTGCGTCCGGACAGTCGACGATTTGATTTTTCTTCGTTAAGAACCGTGTCCAGAATTGTCTAGCCGATTAAATGCGGCTGCTGAATTATGTGGCTTAGGTCATCGACATCCGGTGGTCGCACATATGTGCCACGGAAGTTGTCGAGAATGCGGCTTCGTGTCCTCCCAACACCCAATTGACTCTGCGGGCAAGCTGTTAAGCCAATGCCGGGCTGGTCCTTTAAGCTTGAGTGGGAGATACTTGATGGCGTGGAGATCGTCGCCGTGGGCCATATGGATGTGAAGGAGATAATCTTCGATCCAAACCGCGGGGTCTGTCGTGCCATCGTAGGATTCAATGTTTACGGGTTTAAACCCTTCAGGGATTTGATGATCCATTACTTTGTCTGTGAAGCATAGTGGGTGTGCGGTGCCTCTGTATTGAGCAATATCACGACGTAGCTCAAGGGAGCGTTGTCTGCTGTGTTCCGCCCGGCCGGAGTATTTGTATCCGGCGCGACGATATTTTTCATGGGTCGTGGGGCACCCACGTGATCCATAGATAGATCTGGATTGTCTTGCCTTTTCCTCTAATATATCCCGCAAGTCCGGCGCGTTCCCCCGTGGCTTCGTACTTTTCGAACGATGCCGGGGTACGGTCTTGATGGAGGGCCTGGATGCCTCTCTGTCGCGACCACGGGGTGGTCGTTCAGCCGTATTGTGCGCTGGTGATGAAGGTATGTATGCTTCCTCCTCTAATCGGGGGAGCAACTTGCGTTTTGGGTAGCTCTTGGAGGGGCGTTCGAGTTCGTACTCTTCGGGCGCGAGGACCTCGGTCCATCGGTCGGCCAGCAGGTCTTGATCAGCTTGAAGCTGCTGCTGCTTTTTCCTTAGGCTATTTGCTGTGGCCATTAGCCTGCGTTTGAAACGCTCTTGTTCGACGGGATCCTCAGGCACGATGAATTCGTCGTCGTCGAGGCTTGCCTCGTCTCCGGAGGGAGGTATGTAATTATCATCCTCGACCTCTTAAATGCCGCTCTCGTGAGGGCTTGTACGCATCCTCTGCGCTGAATCTTGCGGGAGGGGATTGTCTTCGGCACTTTACGGGTGTTATTATCTCTCGTGCGAAATCTCCATTCTTGCTGTGGCGGGATTTAGAGCGGCGTCGCTGACGTCGGCGCTTGGGCTATTTCTTTAAGGAATCTGCCTCCGCTGCTTCTTCTCCGTCCCCATCCTTTGGGGTGTCCACCATGTATATGTCGTATGATGAGGTGGTCTTCCAATGCCCTATAGGCGCTGGTTCTTGATCGTCTCCGGCATCGTCGTCCATACCGTCGATGTCGTCGGAGTCGTAGTCTAGCATGTCAGTTAGATCGTCGATAGTGGCTACAAAGTGGGTGGTGGGTGGGTCTTGAATTTCTTCGTTGTCCGCGTCCCAACCATCCTGGCCGTAATCCGGCCAGGGCTCTCCGGATAGCGAGAGATGCTTTAGCGAATTTAAGATGTCGCCAAAGGGTGAGTGCTGAAAGATGTCCGCGGCGGTGAACTCCATGATCGGCGCCCAATCGGATTCGATTGGCAGGGGCGCAGGAGGTTCGGAGTCCGGCAATGAGTCCGGCACCTCGGAGTCACAAGCTTTATAAGTTTCAGGACCCCGACTCAATGCCACATCGATCTAGCATGTAACACCTCATATCACTTTGCGGCCTCACGCACGGTATTCCACAGGTGTCGCCTTACCTTTGCGGGACCGTTTAGCCTTTTGGCACACGTATATGATAGTGTCGCTAGCATCCATATGATAAGGAGTCGGGCTGACATGGCTAGTCGTAAACCCAAAGTGGCACAAACTTACGAGGACAGCATCCATGACCCAGCATCGAGCGTGTCGGTCATCGAAAGTGAATCCAGTCAGTAGCATTGGGCTAGCGAGGACTCGGTGAACCGGCTGTAGCGGCTAACAGGACTCCGGTATTCATCGTGACATTTCCCGAAGAGCAGATACAGAGCGAAGAAGGACACATGCCGGCCAGCCTAAGTGTTCCGGAGCAGTAGCAAGCTACCATGGCTCGGTGGAAACACTAGGAGACATTTTCCGGTAAGAGAGGCTACTAAAGATAAACAACTAGATAGTCAGATCCCACACATACCAAGCATTTCAATATCATACACACAATATGCTCCATATGTGCAAATACAACATGGCATCACAACATGACTCTCGACTCAAGTATTTATTCATTAGGCCCGAGGAGCGAGATATTACAAACATGGGTCTCATGACCCAGCATTGAAACATACAAGTCAAAGCACAAGCGGAAGCTCAACATGTCCGAGTACGAGACAACTACAAATGAAAAAGGTGAGAAGCGACTATCTACTAGATCTGCCGAGGGCACAAGATCGTAGCTGAGGTAACAAGCTAAGCGTCAAGTCCACGCGGAACTACTAGTGAGGCGGAAATCTCTGCAAAAGCGTAAAATAGAAAAACGTGAGTACAAATGTAGCCAGCAAGACTTACGAGAACTAACTACATATGCACCATTATCAACAAAGGGATGGTGGGGTTTAACCGCAACAAGCCAGCTTTGACTCGGTGGCTATCACGAACTACGATTGCAAGTAACTCTTTTGAGGTGGCGCTACGAGTCCACATATTCACCATATCAATACTCCACTATGGATCCGCTCCGTTTCCCACGAGAACGCTATCCATAGCACTCACGCTTATCTTGCGTATTTTAGAGTATCCACTTTCACTTGTCTATGAACTGTATAAGGGTCCAAGTTTCCATATCCGAGGAATCCGGCTATTCAATAGATAATGATAACCTGCAGGGTGTACTTCTTCACACACGCTCTCGCCACTTATCGCCTGTACCGTCATGTACCTCGGCAACCTTCAAGCGGAAGCCGGGCGAGGGAGTCGGCCACGCCTACCTAAACACTCAAGTCTCTCGTCCGGGTTTATCGCCTATTCGGGTTCCATCCGCAAGGAGATCCGGCCGGGTGTCGCCACGGCCCCAAGCGATGTGTGGGGTTCCCAAGTCCACCATCCGGTGCCACTTGGTACAGACCATTGTGCCTAGTCTGTCCCAAGCCCACCTGCGGGTGCCACTTGGTAGACTACTAACACTACCTACAAACACGAAACTAGTTGCAACTCCGGACAGAGAACAAGGGTGATTAAGAAGCCGAGAGGGGCCGAGTTCTGGAACCCAATGTGTGGTAGTAACTGTTCATGGATCACAAACACGAACTCAGTTCACGAGGGCGGCTGCAATGAGACAACCCACCATGTACTCCTACATGGCCTCTCACCGCTACCTTTACCAAATCGTGTTCACACACTTAGCTCTCAACAAGAGGACATGTTCACACACCTCCGATTCATCCCGATGAATCGGACCGACTCAACTCTAAGCGATAGCAGTGCATGACAAACAAGCATGAATGAGTAGGCACATCAGGGCTCAAACAACTCCTACTCATGCTAGTGGGTTTCATCTATTCTTGTGGCAATGACGGTCATGCAGAGGATAAAGGGTTCAACTACCACGACAAATAACAGATATGTCGTTGTTGTCCTAATGCAGTAAAAGAGAGTAGGAGCGAGAGAGTGGGATTGTATCGGAATGAACAAGGGGGTTTTGCTTGCCTGGCACTTCTGAAGATAATATAGCTCTTCATCGGTGTCATTGATCTCATCGTCCAAACCATGTCTATCGAGAGGGGACAAGCACCGACAACAGAGAAAGAACACAATCAATGCAATGCTACAATATGATGCATGAGTGTGACATGGCAATATGATGTGATTTGAGCTAATGCAACTAGCAGCAAGTTAAATGGACTTGGTTTGAACCCTAGGTTCAAATTCAAACTCCATATGTGATGGTTTAAGTGCCATTATAAAATTTGGCCTTAACAGCAGCCCTAAGTTGTTCTATCATGCATGAAAATGGTACAGATGGATAGACTGGATTTTTCTGATCATTTTTCATATATAATTTATTTAATTTGGAGTTACGGTTGATTTTCTATGAATTTTAGAAGTTTTGAACATTTTTTGGAATTTTTAGAATAAGATTAAATGCAGAAAATACTTTATTGCGTCAGCATTGCGTCTCTGTGACGTCAGCAGTCAACGGAGACGGTCCAGGTCAATCCTGGCCTGTGGGTCCCGTCTGTCAGTGACTAAACTAACTATCTAATTAGTTAGCTTTAAACTAACACTAACCTAGTTTAGTTAGTGCCCTGGGGCCGAGACGTCAGTGACCCAGAGGGGGTCAAACTGTGGTCAACCCGGGTCAACTGGGTCAAAACCTGCCGGCGACTCGACGCCGGCGAGGTCAGACGCGGCGGGGAGCTGCGGGTTTCACGCTCCGGCGTCCAAACGGACGGATGAGACCACCTACGGATAGCTGGTGATCCCGCGCGTCGAGTGGTGTAGTCAGTTACGACGGGGGCGACCTAAATCGACGGCGGCGAGCTCAAAGGCGGCGGCCGGAGTTCGAGTACATGCGGGCACGAGGCTGCGATGCACTAGGGGCCGGCTAGCGGCTGCGTTGGCCTCCTCGGGGAACCATGAGCACGTTTGAGTGCACCGGCGTGGGTGGTTCGCGCTCAGCCCACGACAGCAAGGAAGCATGGCGGCGGCGAGCTCCGGTCGTCTTCGAATCGGCGTCTACGGAGAGAGATAGACCACGGGGTAAGGGGGTAGGTGACCGGCGTGGAGTGCAGTGGTGGCCTCAACGTGCTCGGGGAAGCTCGGACGGCGGCGAGTCGGCGATGGGGATCCGCGGCGGCCGACGATGAAGAAGTGGTCGGGGACAGCGCGTTGGAGCTCTTCCGGCCATGTGAGCTGACGAAGAGGACGAGGGTGGCACGGCGGAGCTCGGGGGCTGGTCCATGGGTCTAGTGCTGGCCGGTGGCCGCGGTGGTGACGAACGGCAGCGACGAACCCGTTCGGTGGTGAGAGAGAGAGGGATCCAGGGGAGGGGAAAGGACGAGAGGAGCGAGGAGCCGACAGGGAGGGAGTGAGAGGGGGTCGGGGTGTCGTGGCGTCGTCTGGGCGCGTCGAGGCGTGATGGGAAGCGAGGAGGTGGCGTCGGTGGCGTCTGTGTCGAACCTGCTGTGCATCCGGTGGCGGGAGGAAGAAGACCTCCTGCCTTACAGTGGGCTGGGCCGGCCAGGTGGGCTCCCAGGTGAGCGTCAGGTAAGTTTCTTCTCCCTCTCTTTCCTTTCTAATTAATTCTGTTTTCTATTTCTGACATTTGTTTTAACTTAATTAAAATGCTAAGGCATTTTCAAAAACCCTGAAAATAATTGTGGGATCTGTTTGTAATATTTCCAACATCCCCCACTTAAGTTCAGAATTATTTGGACATTTAAAATATTATATAACATTTAATTGTCCAAATTCAAATACGTATGAATTAACTCCAAAATCCAGAAATGTCCTAGAAATGTGTGCATCATTTTTGGAAGAAGTTTTCACCCATTCCAAAATTGATGAACTTTTCTAAAGGCCATTTTGGGTAGATGGAAAAGATTTAATTTGACCCTAGTTGTATTTCATTTGCTGCTAGGGTTTATCAATCCCCATTTCAAATTTCCATGAAAATTAAACATGATGCCAGCAAGATGCTACACTAGGCAGCACCAGAAGCTAGGGATGTGACAACTCGCCCCTACTAAACAAGAATCTCGTCCCAAGATTCAAGACTTGAGGTAAGAAGGAAGGGGGTCAAAAACTATCACAATCTTCTCGATCCAACTGCTCTTTTCGAAGATGTTGATTCATTGCATCATCTTGATCTTGACATCTTGCTCTGAGAACTCCATTCAACGTGACAACAAGAGGAGAAGGAAACTCTAGAAGGATCGATCTTCTCAAAGATCGAACGACTCAGGATCATCTCAATGATCACGAGATCAACTCACTAGAAACATCTCTGGAGCTGAGAGGCAAGACATGCATCAGGAGGGGCGGAAGAAACAATTTGACGAGGGTTTCAAAGTAGCGAGGAAACAAATACTATGATACCATAACGGGGCACCTTGGGAGAGGTGACTCGTAGAAATATCCCCTTAAGTGGCAAAAAGAATTACCTTTGATTCGGAGATCATCGAAACTCTTTATACCAGCCTAAGGCAAATTACAATCGATCATTTGAAGGAGTTTGGTAGAATAACATATTCGGACTAGAATGGATGATGTAGACTATCTTGTTGAAGACAATGCAAGGGATGATTTTGCTTGCGCGTGCTCTCAAGAACTTGAGCATTTCCATATTCATCAAGGTTTTACCAACATCCATGTCAAGGATCCTGGCAACACAACGTTCTACCATGATGAACAGCGATGGACGATGCAGATGCAAAGGAAGATAACCTTCTCAGATTTCACCTTAGCGAGGCCAAGGAAACAAAATTTGGATGATCGACCGAGAGACATTTAGCACTCCGCTTCTAATGTTCTCCTTGATGTGCTAGAGTAACCCATTTACATGGTTTGGTGTCTAGAACATCAAGTAAAAGGTTGGATTTGGGGAATACAATAGAAAATCCATAAGGAACAACTAAGGAGTAAATCCTACGAAGTCCCTATGGGGAGGTGGCCAACTTCTTCAATCAAGATACTACAATAATAGGTCTTCCGGCTGGGTGTGTTAGCCACGACATCCACTTTACCGATTATCAGGAGACCAATATTACAGTTCTTGGGAAACGCTCCAACCATCATATCTGCCTGAGATTCAGATCTAGTTGGTGTCAGGATATTCCAGACTCGTTAAGTCTAGGGAGAAAAAGAAAGTTTGCAACACAAATCAAAGATGAAGTTGCAAGATTCTCGGGAAATGTACTACGATAGCAAGCCCCAAAACATGAGTTGGTTCTGCTACAACATGTGAACACACTGTCCCAGACAAGCATGGTCACGTAGTAGTCTTATAATAAAACACTACCGAGTTCAGGTGGGGAACCATCAACGAGGATATCAAAGTCCTCACATAAGTCCGGATTAGCTCTTATGAAGGAACTCCTTCTCCTTGAACAAATCAGTCAGTGGCTTGGTGTGCTAGGGACACATATAGAATGGAGGTAGCGAGCCTATCAAGCCATAGCATACTTCGCACATGCATGACTGACTTGGGATGGTTCCAGAGAAAACAAAAACAATCTGTCTCGAACTCATGGCGGCAACTTACATCAAGTGCACGTGAATTAGAGAGAGTCGCTCCTTTCATCCAAGCATATGCTTCATGAACGGGACATGAAGACATTGCGTATAAAGTTTCCAACACTAGCTTAATGTTCAACAAAATCATGGAGGAGATAAGGATGTTGTCAATGGGCTCAACAACAATTCATCGAGATTCCGATGAAGATGGAATTCCACAACCATGTGAACAAGGTGATAGTATTGGTCAGACCAAAAGATGTAATGGTGTATGCTCGAGGAATCAACCACGAGTAAGACAACATTACGAATATCGTTGGTTCTAACTTGATTTGACGATGGCCCACACTCAAATCAAGGTTTGGGCAAGACGATAGGTCCAACAACTGATCACAAGGACCAATTGATGAAGATATCATCTTTCTTCAACACACACACACACACACACAGAAAGATATCCCTTAACATGAACTAAGTCAGACAAGCTTTTATCTTCCAACTCTCCAAGTTGTTGTTTAGCTTGACCAACTAGCTCAGGGGTATCCCACACAGATTCTTGGAGAAAGGGTGGTTTACAAGAAACCATCTTGATCACGAACTCAACATAGCGGTCAGGTGACACCCTGGTAATACTTCCAAGAAGATATTCGGAAAATCACAAACCACCGATATGTTGCGAAGCTCGAGAACAATCTTTCTTTTCAGGGCAAGACGATATGACCACAAGAGCGAGGGACTGGCACAATCCTAACTCATCGATCGAGGAGTGCACCGGGAATAAGGACTAGGTAGCACAATCAGTCTTAGAATGATGATTCAATAACCAACACGCTAAGAATGAAATTTTTGTCCTTTAACTACCAAGCAACATAGTTGCTAGGAGTATTGATTTCACACACCACGATTCACTTGTCGGCATTCCGGTTATAATAACACGGGAACCAAGGAATGAATATCGATGGCGAGAAGTATCACTGTATCAAGAGTTCATCGGGTGGTGTGCAATTCCCATGATAATCTTAATATAAAGATGGTAATACTCCAAGGTAGAACAGAACAAAAGCTGGATTAGTATTTGATCTGCGGAATACAACTGCTTTGACCCAATCCTGGATATGGATGAGGTACTGGAGTTTGTTTCTCCTAGTCATTCCGGAATAGAATGGCTTGACGGACCACAAGGGTAATAGGCATCGATGAACGAATGTACGCATACTCTTGACTATCAATTGATAGACGAGGGTCAAAAGACGACTAAGGGGGACAACTCAAAAGAACATACGATTTTCTGAGTTGTGGACGCATGGATTAGAATGTTGAACGAGTTCAACATATTTCTTCCAGACAACCCATGCAGAGAGGTTGAATTGGCAGAGTCACAATATAGAATGGAGAACTCATCGAGGCACTCCTGTTGTGATCTTTTGATCCAACAAACTTCTGCCATAAGTGGTTCATAGTATTTGGAAGAAGGAAATACCACAGACCTCGAGGCTATCACAAGGTTACTAATATCCTGAAGGGACAAGCAAACACTATCAACATGGAGTAGGTGGAGTGAATCTCGGGTTCAAAACCTAGGACTAGAATACCTACTAGCTAACTGGCATCACGGGATGCTTTCGAGAATAATGGCCAGAATCATCACACTGGGAACACAAAACATGGCTAAATTACTAGGTGATACTCTAGACACCTAGGGTCATAATAATAACTCCGACATATATGTTAAGGCAACAGAGTACCTCAACTCACCGATTAGCGTGGTTAATCTGTGTCAGGACCCCGACTCAATGTCACATTGATCTAGCCTGTAACACCTCATATCACTTTGCGGCCTCACGCACGGTATTCCCACGGGTGTCGCCTTACCTTTGCCCGGGACCGTTTGCGCCTTTTGGCACACGTATATGATAAGGAGCCCGGGCTGACATGGCTAGTCGTAAACCCAAAGTGGCACAGACTTACAGGGACAGGCATCCATGACCCAGCATCGAACGTGTCGGTCATCAGCGAGTGAATCCAGGCTGTAGCACTGGGCTAACAGGACTCCGGTGATCCGGGCTGTAGCGGGCTAACAGGACTCCGGTATCCATCGCGTGACATTTCCCGAAGGACAGTATACAGAGCGAAGAAGGACACATGCCGGCCAGCCTAAGTGTTTCGGAGCGGTAGCAAGCTACCATGGCTCGGTGGAAACACTAGGAGACATTTCCGTAAGAGAGGCTACTAAAGATAAACAACTAGATAGTCGGATCCCACACATACCAAGCATTTCAATAACATACACACAATATGCTCGATATGTGCAAATACAACATGGCATCACAACATGACTCTCGACTCAAGTATTTATTCATTAGGCCCGAGGAGGCGAGATATTACAAACATGGGTCTCATGACCCAACATTCAAAACATACAAGTCAAAGCACAAGCGGAAGCTAGTATGTCCGAGTACGACATCTACAAATGAAAAAGGTGAGAAGCGACTATCTACCAGATCTGCCGAGGGCACAAGATCGTAGCTGAGGTAACAAGCTAAGCGTCAAGTCCACGCGGAACTACTAGTGAGACGGAAGTCTCTGCAAAAACATAAAATAGGCAAGCGTGAGTACAAATGTACCCAGCAAGACTTACATCGAACTATCTACATATGCATCATTATCAACAAAGGGGTGGTGGAGTTTAAGCTGCAGCAAGCCAGCTTTGACTCTGTGGCTAACCTGAACTACATTTGCAAGCAACTCTTTTGAGGTGGCGCACACGAGTCCACATATTCACCATATCAATACTCCACTATGGATCCGCTCCGTCTCTCCCACGAGAACGCCATCCATAGCACTCATGCTTATCTTGCGTATTTTAGAGTATCCACTTTCACTTGTCTATGAACTATGCAAGGGTCCAAGTTTCCATATCCGAGAATCCGGCTATTCGAATAGATAATGATAACCCTGCAGGGGTGTACTTCTTCACACATGCTCTCGCCACTTATCGCCCTGTACACATCATGTACCTCGGCAACCTTCAAGCGGAAGCCGGCGAGGGAGTCGGCCACGCCTACCTAAACACTCAAGTCTCTCGCCGGGTTTATCGCCTATTAGGGTTCCATCCGCAAGGAGATCCGGCCGGGTGTCGCTCACGGCCCCAAGCGATGTGAGCAGGGTTCCCAAGCCCACCTCGACGGGTGGATGTACGCTTGGTACACCGTGCCACGGTGCCTAATCATCCCAAGCCCACCTGCAGGGTGCCACAGTAGACTACTAACACTACCTACAAACACGAAACTAGTTGCAACTCCTGGGACAGAGAACAAGGGTGATTAAGAAGCGAGAGGGCACTTAAGCATTCCAATGCGTGGTAGTAACTGTTCATGGATCACAAACACAGAACTCAGTTCACGAGGGCGGCTGCAATGAAACAACCCACCATGTACTCCTACATGGCCTCTCACCGCTACCTTTACCAAATCGTATTCACACACTTAGCTCTCAACAAGAGGACATGTTCACATACCTCGATTCATCCACGATGAATCGGAGGCTGACCTAACTCTAAGCAATAGCAGCATGACAAACAAGCATGTATGAGTAGGCACTGTGAGGCTCAAACAACTCCTACTCATGCTAGTGGGTTTCATCTATTCTTGTGGAATGACAGGTCATGCAAAGGATAAAGGGTTCAGCTACGCAGCAAGTAATGAGATGAATCGTTGTTGTCCTAATGCAGATAAAATAGAGCGGGGAGCGAGAGAGTGGGATTGTATCGGAATGAACAAGGGGGTTTTGCTTGCCTGGCACTTCCAAAGATAATATAGCTCTTCATCAGTGTCATCGATCACGTCGTCGGTACGTCGTCTACTAAGAGGGGACAAACACCGGCAACAGAGAAGGAACACAATCAATGCAATGCAACAATATGATGCATGATCATGACATGGCAATATGATGGTGTTTTGAGCTAATGCAACTAGCAACAAGTTAAATGGAGTTGGTTTGAACCCTAGGTTCAAATTCAAACTCCACATGTGATTATTTAAATGTCATTCATATGATTTATCCTAAACAGCAGCTATAAGTTGTTCTAACATGCATGAAAATGGTACAGATGGATAGATTGGATTTTCCTGATCATTTTTCATATATAATTTATTTAATTTGGAGTTACGGTTGAATTTCTATGAGTTTTAGAAGTTTGGGGTATTTTCTGAAAATAATAAATCGTTTAAGATTTATTTAAATTCCAGAAAGGAATTAATGCGTCAGCATGACCTCACAGTGATGTCAGCAGGTCAACGGCTCGGTCCAGGTCAAACCTGACGTGTGGGGACCACACGTCAGTGACACAGTTAACTAACCTAAGTTAGTTAGTGCTAATCTAACCCTAACCAGTCATTAGCGGCCGCCCACATGTCGATGTCTAGTTTAGTTAACTAAATTAATATTAGATTAACTCCTAATCTAGGTTTGACCAGGACGGGCCCACAGGTCAAATGGGTCAAACCCACCGCGACATGACACCGGGCGAGGCCGAGGCGGCGGCGCTGTCAGGAACGCAGCCTGAGCCACAGTTGAGGCGCGGATGGCACCGTTGGAACCACAGGCCTCGTCGCGTCGGCTGGTGCTAGAGGGTCGCCGGAGGCGACTGAATCGACGGCGGTGTCCGCTTCGCGGCGGCGGAGTTCGCCAACGGCGGGTTGGTTGCTACGGGCACTACAAAGCGGGCGGGCGGGTGTTTGGAGCTCTCGAAGCGTCTTGAGCACGATGGAGTGCTCGAGCGCGAGTGGCGCTTGCTCTAGCCTCGGCGGCTTCATGGTCGCGGCGAGGCTCTCGGCTCCGGTGGCTAAGCGCGGCTAGGGAGCAATTAGGCAACGAGACATGGGGAAGCGATGTAGCGGCTCACCACGGTTCTTCGGTCTTCTTTGGCGGCGGGGAGGCACGGGTCCGGCGAATCAGCGGCGGGATCACGGCACCGAGGCCGAAGCGGCGGCGTTGGAGATGCTGTGAGCTTGGCGCGCCGCGTGACTCGATGGAAGGGCGACGGCGTCGTGGCGGAGCTTCGGGATCACGTCGGAGAGGTGGGGCGATGGGCGTGGGCGCGGGGTTCTGGCAGCGTCCATGGAGGCTTCGCCATGGCGAAACGGCGAGGAGAGGCGAGGGGGCGAATGGGGTGTCGGCGAGGTCGGCGGCGACCAGAGACGATCCACGTGGCGCAGCGGCGACGAGGCGTCTGAGAGAGGCTGGGTGGTGCGTGGCGAGCTCGGGCGCGCCATGCTCACCTCCCTGCCTGCTCTGGCAAGGGAAGAATTGGTGGCACGGGCCGACATAGTCTTTGGGCGCCGGTGGGTTGCGGAGTAAGTGGCGAGTAAAACTCTCTCTCCTTTTCTTTATTTTGTTTCCTTTTCTATTTCTGTAGTTTTGTTTCTGATTTAGTTTATAGCCCAAATCATTTTAATAAATCCTGAAAATAATTGTGGGCATTAAATGAGTTATTACAGAGGCCCTTAACTATTTTCAGAATTGTTGGAGCATTTAAAAATATTAATAGTATTTAAATGCCCCAATTTAAATAAAATATGGATTATCCAAAAATCCATAATGGCCCAAAAATATTGGCATCATTTTTGGTAGAGGTTTTTCACCTTTGTCAAAATCATGAACATTTTTGAAATCCACTTGGACTTACTGAAATTATATTAGGTAAACCTAGTGAATTTCTTTAATGCTAGGGTTTGAGAAATCCCCATTTCAAAATTAAGCAAAATTTAAATATGATGCACACATGAAGCTAGCCTAGTGCAATACCAGAAGCTAGGGATGTGACAACTCGCCCCCACTAAACAAGAATCTCGTCCCGAGATTCAAGACGTGAGGTAAGAAGGCAGAGGGAACACGAAGCTAGCACAATCTTCACGATCCAGGGTGCACTTCGTAAGAAACTTGATTCAATCATCATCTTGTCTCGACATCTTGCTCTGAGAACTCCAACTAACATGACAATGAGAGGGAAAGAAAGACTCTGGAAGGATCGATCTTCTCGAAGACCGAACAACTCAGGATCAGCTCATGGGGTGAGATATTGACATATATCTCGAGTTGAGACACGAAGCATACATCTGAAGGAATGGAGTGAGACAGATGACGAGGGTTCACTTGGTAGACAACAATTCCACACTTACGACGGTGGTGAACGACTGTTAACGTAGCGAGGAGTTGAGTTGCCACGATACCTCAGCGAGACATCCTGGAGGAGGGTGATTCGTAGATTATTACCTTAAGTGGCAAAAAGAATTACCTTTGATATAGAGATCATTGAGACTCTCTATACCAGCCTAGGGCAAAACTCGAGCGATCTTTTGGAGGGGTTCGGTAGAATGGCATACCCGGATTAGAATGGATGATGTGGATTACCTTGTTGAAATCAACACAAAGGATGATTTTAGTGGCGGGGAAAAGCTCAGCGATGAGATAGTGAGTCCACTGTTTGAAAAGTTTTAGCATAACCGAAGAAACTAGGAGCAATCCCAGTTAGTGCCGATGATAACACCTAGCGCTTGTGCGTGCTCTCAAGAACTTGAGCATTTCCATATTCCTCAGGGTTTTACCAATATCCGTGTCAAGGATCCTGGCAACACCACGTACTACCATGATGAACAGTGATGGATAATGCAGATGCAAAGGAAGATAACACCTTCTCGGATTTCACCTTAGCGAGGCCAAGGGACGAAATCTGGATGATCGACCGAGAGACATTTAGCACTCCGCTTCTAATGTTCTCCTTGATGTGCTAGCGTAACCCATTTATAGATATGGTTTAGTATCTGGAACATCAAGTAAAAGGTCGAACTTCAGAGCACAAGAATCCATAAGGAACAACTTTTGGAGTAAATCCTACGAAATCCTTATGGGGAGGTGGCCAACTTTCTCAATCAAGATACTACACCAATAGGTCTTCCGGCTGGGTGTGTTGGCCACGACATCCACTTTACCGGGTTACAGAGAGACCAATATAATAGTTCTTGGAAATTGTTCCAACCATCATATCTGCCTGAGATTCAGATCTAGTTGGTGTTAGGATATTCCGGACTCATCAAGTCTAGAAAGGAAAATGAAAGTTTGCAACACAAACCGACGAAATGACGTTGCGAGATTCTCGGGAAATGAACTACAATAGCAAGCTCCAAAACATGAGCTGGTTCTGCTACAAACATGTGAACACGTTGTCCCAGACAAACATGACCACGTAGTAGTCTTATAATAAAATACTACCGAGTTCAGGTGGGAACCATCATTGCGGATAACAGAGTCCTTGATTAAGCCCGGGTTAGCTCTTAAAAAGAAACTCCTTCTCCTTGAACAAATCAATCAGTGGCTTGGCGTGCTAGGGGCACATATAGAATGGAGGCGGCCAACCTATCAAACCATAGAGTACTTCGCACATGCGTGACTGACTTGGGATGATTCCAAAGGAAGCAAAAACAATCTTTCTCAAGCTCACGGCGGCAACTTGCACCAAATGCACGTGAATCAAAGGAAGTCACTTCTTTCATCCAAACATATTCTTCACGAATGGGACATGAAGATAATGCTTATAAAAGTTTACAACACTAGGTTGATGTTCAACATGAGTCATGGGGGAGACAAAATGCTGCTGGTGGGCTCAATAGCAACTCATCGGAATTTCCATGGAGATGGAATTCCATAACTATGTGAACAAGGTGATAGTATTGGTCAGACCCAAAAGATATAATGGTGTATGCTCGAGGAAAATCCACGAGTAAGACAACATTACGAACATCGTTGGTTCTGATTTGATTTGATGATAGCCCATACTCAAATCAAAGGTTTGGGGTAAGACAATAAATCCAACAATTGACCACGAGGATCAATCAATGAAGATATCATATTTCTTCAACATACGTACAAGATATCCCCTTGGAATGAACTGAGTCAGACAAGCTATTATCTTCCAACTCTCCAAGTTGTTGTTTAGCTTAACCAACTAGCTCAGGGGTATCCAACATAGATTCTTGGAGAAAGGGTGGTTTACAAGAAACCAACTTGATCACGAGCTCAACATAACAGTCAGGGAACAACCTGGTAATACTTCCGAGAAGATATTCGAAAAATCACGAACCACCGATATGTTACTAAGCTCGGGAACAACCTTGCTTTTCAGGGCAAGATGATATGATCAAAGGAGTGAGGGATTGACAAGATCCTAACTCATTGATCGGAGAGTGCAGCGGAAATAAGGGCTAGATGGCACAATCATACTTAGGGTGATGATTCAAAAATCAACATGCTAAGAGTGGGGTTAATGTCCTTTAACTACTAAGCAACAAAGTTGCTAGGAGTATTGATTTCACACATCATGATTCACCTGTCGGCATTCCGGTTGCAACAACACGGAACCGAGAAATGAAAATGATGGCGAGAAGTATCACTGCGTCAAGAATTCATAAGAGGTGGTGCAATTCTCATGACAATCCTGACATAAAGAGAGTAACACTTCAAGGTAGAACAGAACAAAAGCTGGATTGGCATTTTGATCTGTGGAATACAACTGCTTTGACCCAATCCTAGAAATGGATAAGGTACTGGAGTTTGTTTCTCCTAGTCATTCTGGAATAGAATGGCTTGACGGACCACAAGAATAATAAGCATCGATAACACGAATGCACAATTACTCCTGACTATCAATTGATAGACGAGGGCCAGAAAACAACTAAAGAGGGACAACTCAAAGGAACATATGATTTTCTGAGTTGTGGATGCATGGACTAGCATGTCGAACGAGTTCGACATATTTCTTCCGGACAATCCATGCGGAAAGGTAGAACTGGCAGAGTCACAACATAGAATCGAGAACTCATCAAGAGCTCTGGTTGTGATCTTTTGGTTCAAAAGAACTTCTGCCATAAGCAGTTCATGGTATTTGGAAGAAGGAAATACCACGGACCTCGAGGACTATCGCAAAGGTTACTAATAACCTAAAGGAACTAGCAACACTATCAACACGAGGTAAGTGGAGTGAATCTTGGGTCAAGAACCCAGGAGTAGAATACCTACTACTAAATGGCATCACGGGATACTTTCGAGAATGAAGGCCAGAATCATCACACTGGGACACAAATCATGGCTAGATTACTAGATGATCCCCTAAGACACCTAGCGTCATAATAATAATTCCAACATATATGTCGAGGCAATAGAATACCTCAACTCAGCATTTAGTGTGATTAACCTGGCCCAAAGGAGCATCAAAACCAGAGGGAAAGGATTTGCAAGTGCATCGGACTATTTAGAAACACAGGATGACTCGAGAAAGACATACGGTGTAAATACTCAAAAGATTGGAGACATTCACAAGGATTTGCATAGTCACTTAACAACATCATATCAAGGTTCTGGTTCAACTGAGAACATACTAAAAATAGTAGAAACTGAACTGGGGCTTAAATACAACAATCCTATAAGTCTACGGATTAGTAACACGTGATCCTAATAGAAAGAAGAGAAGGCCTAGTACTTAACCCCGGTAGAAAAGAAGAGGCTGACTCAGATCAGAAGGCATGAGGTAAAGGAGTAAAAAGAGCCTTACGTTCCATCCCACAATCAATTCCCTTATATAACTAAAGATTTTCTAGACTCAACTTCGACCAGTTTGGCTTGGTAATCCTACAGGCAGTCAAGCTCTGATACCAAAGCTGTCAGGACCCCGACTCAATGTCACATCGATCTAGCCTGTAACACCTCATATCACTTTGCGGCCTCACGCATGGTATTCCCACGGTGTCGCCTTACCTTTGCGGGACCGTTTAGCCTTTTGGCACACGTATATGATAGTGTCGCTAGCATCCATATGATAAGGAGCCCGGGTGACATGGCTAGTCGTAAACCCAAAGTGGCACAGACTTACGAGGACAGCATCCATGACCCGACATCGAGCGTGTCGGTCATCACGAGTGAATCCAGGCTGTAGCCTTTGGGCTAACAGACTCGGTGATCCGGGCTGTAGCGGGCTAACAGGACTCGGTATCCATCGTGACATTTCCCCAAAGGGACGGAACCACGAGGAACAAAGAAGGACACATGCCGGCCAGCCTAAGTGTTTAGGAGCGGTAGCAAGCTACCACGGCTCGGTGGAAACACTAGGAGACATTTCCGTAAGAGAGGCTACTAAAGATAAACAACTAGATAGTCGGATCCCACACATACCAAGCATTTCAATAACATACACACAATATGCTCGATATGTGCAAATACAACATGGCATCACAACATGACTCTCGACTCAAGTATTTATTCATTAGGCCCGAGGAGCGAGATATTACAAACATGGGTCTCATGACCCAACATTGAAACATACAAGTCAAAGCACAAGCGGAAGCTAGTATGTCCGAGTACGAACATCTACAAATGAAAAAGGTGAGAAGCCCGACTATCTACCGAGATCTGCCGAGGGCACAAGATCGTAGCTGAGGTAACAAGCTAAGCGTCAAGTCCACGCTTGAACTACTAGTGAGACGGAAGTCTCTCTGCAAAAACATAAAATAGGCAAGCGTGAGTACAAATGTACCCAGCAAGACTTACATCGTAACTATCTACATATGCATCATTATCAACAAAGGGGTGGTGGAGTTTAAGCTGCAGCAAGCCAGCTTTGACTCTGTGGCTAACCTGAACTACAACTGCAAGCAACTCTTTTGAGGTGGCGCACGAGTCCACATATTCACCATATCAATACTCCACTATGGATCCGCTCCGTCTCCTCACGAGAACGCCATCCATAGCACTCACGCTTATCTTGCGTATTTTAGAGTATCCACTTTCACTTGTCTATGAACTATGCAAGGGTCCAAGTTTCCATATCCGAGGAATCCGGCTATTGAATAGATAATGATAACCCTGCAGGGTGTACTTCTTCACACGCTCTCGCCACTTATCGCCTGCACACATCATGTACCTCGGCAACCTTCAAGCGGAAGCCGAGGCGAGGAATCGCCACGCCTACCTAAACACTCAAGTCTCTCGTCCAGGTTTATCGCCTATTCGGGTTCCATCCGCAAGGAGATCCGGCCGGGATGTCGCTCACGGCCCCAAACGATGTGAGCAGGGTTCCCAAGCCCACCTCGACGGGTGGATGTACGCTTGGTACACCGTGCCATGGTGCCTAGTCTGTCCCAAGCCCACCTGTACTGGGTGCCACCTGGTAGACTACTAACACTACCTACAAACACCAGAAACTAGTTGCAACTCCTGGACAGAGAACAAGGGTGATTAAGAAGCCGAGAGGGGCACTTAAGCATTCCAATGCGTGGTAGTAACTGTTCATGGATCACAAACACAGAACTCAGTTCCTGAGGACGGCTGCAATGAAACAACCCACCATGTACTCCTACATGGCCTCTCACCGCTACCTTTACCAAATCGTATTCACACACTTAGCTCTCAACAGTAGGACATGTTCACATACCTCTGATTCATCCCTGATGAATCAGAACTGACACAACTCTAAGCAATAGCAGGCATGACAAACAAGCATGTATGAGTAGGCACAACAGGGCTCAAACAACTCCTACTCATGCTAGTGGGTTTCATCTATTTACTGTGGAATGACAGGTCATGCAAAGGATAAAGGGGTTCAGCTACCGCAACAAGTAACAGATGAATCGTTGTTGTCCTAATGCAGTAAAATAGAGCAGGAGCGAGAGAGTGGGATTGTATCGGAATGAACAAGGGGGTTTTGCTTGCCTGGCACTTCCGAAGATAATATAGCTCTTCATCAGTGTCATCGATCACGTCGTCGGTACGTCGTCTACTAAGAGGGGACAAACACCGGCAACAGAGAAGGAACACAATCAATGCAATGCAACAATATGATGCATGATCATGACATGGCAATATGATGGTGTTTTGAGCTAATGCAACTAGCAACAAGTTAAATGGAGTTGGTTTGAACCCTAGGTTCAAATTCAAACTCCACATGTGATTATTTAAATGTCATTCATATGATTTATCCTAAACAGCAGCTATAAGTTGTTCTAACATGCATGAAAATGGTACAGATGGATAGATTGGATTTTCCTGATCATTTTTCATATATAATTTATTTAATTTGGAGTTACGGTTGAATTTCTATGAATTTTAGAAGTTTGGGGTATTTTCTGAAAATAATAAATCGTTTAAGATTTATTTAAATTCCAGAAAGGAATTAATGCGTCAGCATGACCTCACAGTGATGTCAGCAGGTCAACGGCTCGGTCCAGGTCAAACCTGACGTGTGGGGACCACACGTCAGTGACACAGTTAACTAACCTAAGTTAGTTAGTGCTAATCTAACCCTAACCAGGCTGTTAGCAGGGCGCGGCCCACATGTCAGTGTCTAGTTTAGTTAACTAAATTAATATTAGATTAACTCCTAATCTAGGTTTGACTAGGGATGGGGCCCACAGGGTCAAATGGGTCAAACCCACCGGCGACATGACACCGGCGAGGCCCGAGACGGCGGCGCGGTCCGGAACGCAAAGCCTGAGCCACGCAGTTGGGCGCGGATGGCACCGTTGGAACCACAGGCCTCGTCGCGTCATTTGGTGCTAGAGGGGTCGCCGGAGACGACCTGAATCGACGGCGGTGTCCGCTTCGGCGGCGGCCGGAGTTCGGCCAACGGCGGGTTGGTCGCTACGGGGCACTACAAAGCGGGCGACTGGGTGTTTGGAGCTCCTGGAAACGTGCTGAGCACGATGGAGTGCTCAGACGCGAGTGGCGCTTGCTCTAGCCTCGGCGGCTTCATGGTCGGCGGCGAGGAGCTCGGCTCCGGTGGCTAGCGCGCTAGGGAACAATTAGGCAACGAGACATGGGGAAGCGGCGCAGCGGCTCACCGCGGTTCTTCGTGTCTTCTTTGGCGGCGGGGAGGCACGGGTCCGCGAATCAACGGCGGGATCACCGGCACCGAGGTCGGAAGCGGCGGCGTTGGAGATCAGTGAGCTTGGCGCCGCGTGACTCGATGGAAGGGCGACAACGTCGTGGCGAACTCGGGATCACGTCGGAGAGGTGGGGCGGTGGGCGTGGGCGCGGGGTTCTGGCAGCAGCGTCCATGGAGGCTTCGCCATGGTGGGGAACGGGCGAGGAGAGGCGTAAGGGGGGCGAATGGGGTGTCGGCGAGGTCGGGGCGACGACCAGGAGACGATCCACGCGGCGCAACGGCGACGGGCGGCGTCTCAGAGAGGCTGGGTGGTGCGTGGCGAGCTCGGGCGCCATGCTCACCTCCCTGCTGCTCAGCAAGGAAGCAATTTGGTCGGGCACGGGCGACCTGATCTTTGGGCGGCCCGATGGGTTGCCAGGTAAGTGGCCAGGTAAAACTCTCTCTCCTTTTCTTTATTTTGTTTCCTTTTCTATTTCTGTAGTTTTGTTTCTGATTTAGTTTATAGCCCAAATCATTTTAATAAATCCTGAAAATAATTGTGGGCATTAAATGAGTTATTACAGAGGCCCTTAACTATTTTCAGAATTGTTGGAGCATTTAAAAATATTAATAGTATTTAAATGCCCCAATTCAAATAAAATATGGATTATCCAAAAATCCATAATGGCCCAAAAATATTGGCATCATTTTTGGTAGAGGTTTTTCACCTTTGTCAAAATCATGAACATTTTTGAAAGCCACTTGGACTTACTGAAATTATATTAGGTAAACCTAGTGAATTTCTTTAATGCTAGGGTTTGAGCAATCCCCATTTCAAAATTAAGCAAAATTTAAATATGATGCACACATGAAGCTAGCCTAGTGCAATACCAGAAGCTAGGGATGTGACAATCTGGCCCAAAGAAACATCGGGAATGGAAAGGGAATTTGCAAATGCATCAGATTATTTAGAAACCTGGGATGACTCGGACAGCATAACGGCTTAAAATGCTCAAAAAGATTGGAGACATGTTACAAAAATAGTGGCATCGCCACTCAGAAGCACAATATCAAGGTTTCGAGATCAACATTTAACATACGGAAGTAGTAGGAACTTAACTGAGGCTTGAAACCAACAATCCTATAAGTCTACGGATTAGTAACACGTGATCCTGATAGAAAGAAGAGAAGGCCTAGTTCTTAACCCCCGTAGAAGAGAAGAGGATGACTCAGATCAGAAGGACATAGGGTATAAGGAGTAAAAAGAGCCTTACGTTCCATCCCACAATCAATTCCCCTACATATAACTAAAGCATTTCTAGACTCAACTTCGACCAGTTTGGCTTGGTAATCCTCTGATGATCAAAGCTCGATACAAAACTATCGGGACCCGACTCGATGCCACATCGATCTAGCATGTAACACCTCATATCACTTTGCGGCCTCACGCACGGTATTCCACAGGTGTCGCCTTACCTTTGCCGGGACCGTTTAGCCTTTTGGCACACGTATATGATAGTGTCGCTAGCATCCATATGATAAGGAGCCCGGCTGACATGGCTAGTCGTAAACCCAAAGTGGCACAAACTTACGAGGACAGGCATCCATGACCCGACATCGAGCGTGTCGGTCATCATGCGAGTGAATCCAGGCTGTAGCTTTGGGCTAGCAGACTCCGGTGAACCGGGCATGAAGCGAGCTAACGGGACTCGGTATTCATCACGTGACATTTCCCGAAGAACAGACCTGAGAGCGAAGAAGGACACATGCCGGCCAGCCTAAGTGTTAGGAGCAAAGTAGCAAGCTACCATGGCTCGGTGGAAACACTAGGAGACATTTTCGGTAAGAGAGGCTACTAAAGATAAACAACTAGATAGTCGGATCCCACACATACCAAGCATTTCAATATCATACACACAATATGCTCGATATGTGCAAATACAACATGGCATCACAACATGACTCTCGACTCAAGTATTTATTCATTAGGCCCGAGGAGCGAGATATTACAAACATGGGTCTCATGACCCAGCATTGAAACATACAAGTCAAAGCACAAGCGGAAGCTCAACATGTCCGAGTACGAGACAACTACAAATGAAAAGGGTGAGAAGCGACTATCTACTAGATCTGCCGAGGGCACAAGATCGTAGCTGAGGTAACAAGCTAAGCGTCGAAGTCCACAGCGGAACTACTAGTGAGGCGGAAATCTCGCAAAAAGCGTAAAATAGGCAAACATGAGTACAAATGTACCCAGCAAGACTTACATCGAACTAACTACATATGCATCACTATCAACAAAGGGATGGTGGGGTTTAAGCTATGACAAGCCAGCTTTGACTCGGTGGCTATCTTGAACTACATTTGCAAGTAACTCTTTTGAGGTGGCGCTACGAGTCCACATATTCACCATATCAATACTCCACTATGGATCCGCTCCGCCTCCCTCGAGAGCGCCATCCATAGCACTCACGCTTATCTTGCGTATTTTAGAGTATCCACTTTCACTTGTCTATGAACTGTACAAGGGTCCAAGTTTCCATATCCGAGGAATCCGGCTATTGAATAGATAATGATAACCTGCAGGGTGTACTTCTTCACACGCTCTCGCCACTTATCGCCTACACACGTCATGTACCTCTGCAACCTTCAAGCGGAAGTCGGGCGAGGAGTCGGCCACGACCTACCTAAACACTCAAGTCTCTCGTCCAGGTTTATCGCCTATTCGGGTTCCATCCGCAAGGAGATCCGGCGGGTGTCACTCACGGCCCCAAGCGATGTGTCTTGAGGTTCCCAAGTCCACCATCCGGTGCCACTTGGTACAGACCCTTGTGCCTAATCTGTCCCAAGCCCACATGCAGGGTGCCACTTGGTAGACTACTAACACTACCAACAAACACCGAAACTAGTTGCAACTCTGGGACAGAGAACAAGGGTGATTAAGAAGCCGAGAGGGCGAGTTCTGGAACCCAATGTGTGGTAGTAGCTGTTCATGGATCACAAACACGAACTCAGTTCACGAGGGCGGCTGCAATGAGACAACCCACCATGTACTCCTACATGGCCTCTCACCGCTACCTTTACCAAATCGTGTTCACACACTTAGCTCTCAACAGTGGGACATGTTCACACACCCTCGATTCATCCCGATGAATGGGACTGACTCAACTCTAAGCAGTAGCAGGCATGACAAACAAGCATGAATGAGTAGGCACATCAGGCTCAAACAACTCCTACTCATGCTAGTGGGTTTCATCATTTCTTGTGGCAATGACAGTCATGCAGAGGATAAAGGGGTTCAACTACCACAGCAAATAACAGATATGTCGTTGTTGTCCTAATGCAGTAAAAGAGAGCAGGAGCGAGAGAGTGGGATTGTATCGGAATGAACAAGGGGGTTTTGCTTGCCTGGCACTTCTGAAGATAATATAGCTCTTCATCGGTGTCATCGATCTCATCGTCCAAACCATGTCTATCGAGAGGGGACAAGCACCGACAACAGAGAAAGAACACAACCAATGCAATGCAACAATATGATGCATGAGTGTGACATGGCAATATGATGTGATTTGAGCTAATGCAACTAGCAGCAAGTTAAATGGACTTGGTTTGAACCCTAGGTTCAAATTCAAACTCCATATGTGATGGTTTAAGTGCCATTATAAAATTTGGCCTTAACAGCAGCCCTAAGTTGTTCTATCATGCATGAAAATGGTATAGATGGATAGATTGTATTTTTCTGATCATTTTTCATATATAATTTATTTAATTTGGAGTTACGGTTGATTTTCTATGAATTTTAGAAGTTTTGAACATTTTCTGGAATTTTCAGAATAAGATTAAATCTAGAAAATACTTTATTGCGTCAGCATTGCGTCGCTGTGACGTCAGCAATTAACGGAGACGGTCCAGGTCAATCCTGACCTGTGGGTCCCGTCTGTCAGTGACTAAACTAACTAATCTAATAAGTTAGCTTTAAACTAACACTAACCTAGTTTAGTTAGTGCCCTGGGGCCCAGACGCCAATGACCCAGAGGGGGTCAAACTGTGGTCAACCCGGGTCAACTGGGTCAAAACCTACCGGCGACTCGACGCCGGCGAGGTCAGACGCGGCGGGGAGCTGCGGGTTTCGCGCTCCGGCGTCCAAACGGACGGATGAGACCACCTACGGATAGCTGGTGATCCCGCGCGTCGAGTGGTGCGATCGATTCTGACGAGGCGACCTAAATCGACGGCGGCGCTCAAAGGCGGCGGCCGGAGTTCAGGTACATGCGGGCACGAGGCTGCGATGCACTAGGGGCCGGCTAGCGGCTGCGTTGGCCTCCTCGGGGCACCATGAGCACGTTTGAGTGCACCGGCGTGGGTGGTTCGCGCTCAGCCCACGACGGCAAGGAGGCATGGCTGCGGCGAGCTCCGGTCGTCTTCGAATCGGCGTCTACGGAGAGAGATAGACCACGGGGTAAGGGGGTAGGTGACCGGGAGCTCACGTGGAGTGCAGTGGTGGCCTCAGCATGCTCGGGGAAGCTCGGACGGCGCCGAGTCGGCGATGGGGATCCGCGGCGGCCGACAATGAAGAAGTGGTCAGGGACAGCGCGTTGGAGCTCTTCCGGCCATGTGAGCTGGCGAAGAGGACGAGGGTGGCACGGCGGAGCTCGGGGGCTGGTCCATGGGTCTAGTGCTGGCCGGTGGCCGCGGTGGTGACGAACGGCAGCGACGAACCCGTTCGGTGGTGAGAGAGAGAGGGATCCAGGGGAGGGGAAAGGACGAGAGGAGCGAGGAGCCGACAGGGAGGGAGTGAGAGGGGGTCGGGGTGTCGTGGCGTCGTCTGGGCGCGTCGGGCAGCGGTGGGAAGCAGGAGGTGGCGTCACGGTGGCGTCTGTGGCGTCGAACCTGTGTTGTGCATCCGACAAAGGGAGGAAGAAGACCTCCCTGCCCCTGGTGGGCTGGGCCGGCCAGGTGGGCTCCCAGGTGAGCGTCAGGTAAGTTTCTTCTCCCTCTCCTTCCTTTCTAATTAATTCTGTTTTCTATTTCTGACATTTGTTTTAACTTAATTAAAATGCTAAGGCATTTTCAAAAACCCTGAAAATAATTGTGGGATCTGTTTGTAATATTTCCAACATCCCCCACTTAAGTTCAGAATTATTTGGACATTTAAAATATTATATAACATTTAATTGTCCAAATTCAAATCGTATGAATTAACTCCAAAATCCGAAATGTCCTAGAAATGTGTGCATCATTTTGGAAGAAGTTTTCACCCATTCCAAAATTGATGAACTTTTCTAAAGGCCATTTTGGGTAGATGGAAAAGATTTAATTTGACCCTAGTTGTATTTCATTTGCTGCTAGGGTTTATCAATCCCCATTTCAAATTTCCATGAAAATTAAACATGATGCAAGCAAGATGCAACACTAGGCAGCACCAGAAGCTAGGGATGTGACAATAAGGGACAAGGCCAGTGTTCGGCTCCATCGCCATGGAAGTCGCAGCTCCCGAGGCGGTGTCCACCACCGTCCTCGTCTGCATAATCGGCTCCGGACTATGGGTCGGAGCGGATTAAAGTCTTGACCTCAAAGGCCTTGTCCGTGGCGAGTTAGATCATGCCCATTGTGACAAGTCAGCAAACACGCACGGCTGCGGCTCGGATCCATCGAAGATCAAGTCTCCGCGGATATCCGCCCGTGAAGTTTAAACTTCCAAATTTGACTGACGGCGGGCGTAGCTTCGATCTGCTCCGGATGGCCAAGTGAATTGGCCATGATGCGAAGCCACCAAATCTGAAGATCTGTCCGGGAGAAAAGTCTCACCACAGGCGGCATTGTTGATTGAAGAAGCCATCAAGCCTATCGGTGGCGACACGGAGGAACTCTCAATGAAAGCACCAATGTCGGTGTCAAAACCGGCGGATCTCGGGTAGGGGTCCCGAGCGTGCGTCTAGGCGGATGGTAACAGGAGACAAGGGACACGATGTTTTACCCGAGTTGGGCCCTCTCGATGGAGGTAAAACCCTACTCCTGCTTGATTGATATTGATGATATGGGTAGTACAAGAGTGGATCTACCACGAGATCAAGGAGGCTAAACCCTAGAAGCTAGCCTATGGTATGATTGTTGTAATGGTTGTTGTGTCCTACGGACTAAAAACCCTCCGGTTTATATAGACACCGAAGAGGGCTAGGGTTACACAGAGTCGGCTACAATGGTAGGAGATCTATATATCCGTATCGCCAAGCTTGCCTTCCATGCCAAGGAAAGTCCCATCCGGACACGGGACGGAGTCTTCAATCTTGTATCTTCATAGTCTTGGAGTCCGGCGGACGATGATAGTCCGGCTGTCCGGACACCCCCTAGTCCAGGACTCCCTCAACGATGAAATAAGAATAAGGATTACATTATGCTTATCCTCATCAAATTTAATTCATGACAACCAGATTTGGCATGCAACTTATTCCTCTTGAAAAGGATTGAGGAGTGACATAGCGCAAACTTGAGAATGTCTTCAATGAGCCACCGGTAGGATTGGAAAGAACCAATGAATTGATATGACGATAAAGGAAGAGGAATACTGAAGGAACCACCGTAAGAACTCAAAAATGATTGATGAAAGAGAATGAATCACCGGGAAGAATTAGAAGAAAAAACATGCTTGAGGGGATTTAGATACAAAAGAACAGAGAGAACTCAAGCTAATTAAAGAACACTTGAACGAAGCGCCGGGATAATTGGATAACGGTAGCTGAAATGTTAGGATGAAGGATTCTTCTGGAATGATGGCCTCCGATGAAACGAAAAGGAAAACAACTCCTGACATACTCCTGATGGGCAAGGAAATAATTTCTGACAAACTGAATAATTCGAGAGGATAACAAGAAACTACAACCGTGAATCTTTGGGAGAACAAACAACATTTAGGAGAAACTCTTGTTCGGTCTTCCAATGCTGAGGATGACGACGAGAAACACCCCCGAAATTGTTGAGACACTCCGGAAGAATGAAAAGAGGAAGGGTTGAACCAAAGATGAAAAGAATTTGACAGCGATCTTAGAGAAGGCATGTGACTAATTAAATCCATTCTTACATCACACTTTGAAAAGAACTGAGAATAGCTCCAGAATAATTAGAAGAGTCAGGTAAGATCCTTGGAAAAGACCTGTGGGTTAGGGCCCACTAAAAAGAAAACACCGTTGAAAAAGGATTGTTGAACAAATAGATGATGCACCGGAATAACTAAAATATTTGAATGAGGTGACAACCTTGAATCAATTGGAACACAAACTAATCTCCTGAGATGTATTCTGCACTCCGGGAAGATTAAATGGCGAGAGGCGAACGAGCAAGGGGAACACTTGACCCAAGGAAAAGAATACGATCAACCCAAAAAAATTGAATTGAGTCCACTGGAAAAGAAAGAGATGAAGAATGGCGAACTAGACAAGAAACCACCAGTTGAAACAATTTATAAAAGACTGAAGGGGCTCCGCACAAATGAAATTGATGGTCGAAAGAGACTCAGACTACGGGAAGAAAAAGGGTGGGAGGGCAGGAAAAAACAAAGGCAACTTGGAAGGCGGACCGACGAATAACTTTAAAAGAAAAACACCGGTTGAAATAATTGAGGAAAGAATACAAAGGCTTCACATGAGTAGGATGGATACTCGATTACGGACTCCGGCTTTGAGAAGAAAAAGGGTGGGCAGGTGGGAAAAAGAAAACTACTAAGGACGGGGAAACAACATCGTCGAGAAAGAACTGAGGATTGATCCTGGCAAAAACAAAGAGGTCGAATCGACTTGATGAGAAATGCACCAGATGAAAAGAGCTGAGAACCAACGATTGGAAAACCAACTTCGTGATCCTAAAGAAAATTTGAAGGGGTAGAGGAGTAGGTCAAAACACCTACGTCAAGATTCCTCACCAGAGCGACAAATGGGCAAAGGAGTAAAAAGAATTCCTACTCTTCGATATAACTAGACTCCTGAAATAGTTTTCTTCTAGACTCAACAACGACCAACTACGATCAATCAAGGGGGCTCCTATGGTCGGTCGAGTCTCTGATACCAACTTGTCACGCCCAATATGTGATCCTATCCTAGAGGAACTCGAAGGTCCCACCAAGGATAGAGCCGCATATGGAAACACTTTTGCAAGGTGGATATCATTACATCGTACCATTACATAATAGATGGAATACATACAAAAAGGCATACAATGCTGCATGAATACAAAAACATCATACATAAGAGCAACATTCGACTATGGATGAAATACAAACAGAAACTCAAACGACATCCACCCCGCTAGCCCAGGCTGCCGACCAGGAACCTATCCCCTGAACAACAAAGAAGCGGAAGAAGAAATCCAAAAAAACATGCATCGCTCTCACGTCATGATCACCGCATTACCTGTACCTGCAACTGTTGTTGAAGTAATTTGTGAGCCACGAGGACTCAGCAATCCCATTACCATGGGTATCAAGACTAGCAAAGCTTAATGTGTATGGAATGGATAAGTGGTGAGGTTGCAGTAACGACTAAGCAATGTATGGTGGCTAACTTACGAGTACAGGAATAAGAAGAGAAGGTACACACACGGTCGCAAACTAGTAATGATCAAGAAGTGATCCTGAACTACTTACGTTCAAACATAACCCCACCGTGTTCTCTTCTCGACCCACTCGAAAACAGACCATCACGGTTACACACGCGGTTGGGTATTTTAATTCGAATCTGGTGTCAAATTCTCTACAACCGGGTATTAAAAACTCCCATCTGCCACATAACTGTGGGCACGGCTTTTGAAAGATCAAACCCTGCAGGGGTGTCCCAACTTAGCCCATTAAAAGCTCATGATCCGCGGAGACAATCCTCCATCGCGGGACATCCGATCAGACTCAGGATCCTGGTGCACAAGACATTTCGACAATGGTAAAAACAAACCAACAAGACCTCCCAGCATGTTGACACCCTGATAGTATCCACGTGTATCTCGTCTCAGGCAACATCTAGATGAGCACAGCGTACAGCGACTGAGACCCGAGTTGCCCCGTGGGAAGCCGCACACGACTCTAGTTCGGACCAACACTCAGAGGAGCATTGGCCCGGGGGTTGATTAAAAATACTAGGGGTCCGGAGAAAATCCCCTATTTAAGTTTTAGTTGAAATTAGGCAAATGGTAAAACCAATGTTGGGCCTTGCTGGAAGAGTTTTATTCAAAGCGAACTGTCAAGAGGGGCCCATAAACCCTCATTGTTTTAGGGATGCAAAATCAAGGAACATAACACCGGTATGACGGAAACTAGGGCAGCAAGAGTGGAACAAAACACTAGGCAAAAAGGCCGAGCCTTCCACTCTTTACCAAGTATATATGTACATTAATTAAATAAGAGGTATTGTGATATCCCAAGATATACATGATATCCTTGTTCCAACATGGAACAACCTGCAACTACACCTGCAACTAGCAACACTATAAGAAGGGCTGAGCAAAGCGGTAACATAGCCAATCAACAGTTTGCTAGGAAGGGTGTAAAAGGTTAGAGGCTGTCATGGCAATTTGGGAGGCTTGATAAACAAGTGGTAGGTAGCGCGACATAGCAATAGCATGGAGACAACTAGCATAGCAATGATAGTAGTGAGATCCAGGGTAACGGTCATCTTGCTTGAAATCCTGCTAGGAAGAATAACACATCCATGAAGAAGATGAACGACCATAGACGAACCAAGCATAGACGAACGAATCCTCACGATCACAACGAAACAGGAACTATCGAGAAGAAGCACAACCGGAAAGAAGCAAACCACACGGTAAACACTCAACACATAAACAAGGCATGATGCACATCCAAGTATGATGCATGACAGGGCTACGTGATGCTACTCATGGCAAGAGATGATGCACAAGAACAACACATCAAAGCAAGTTTAAATGAGGCCAGAAACAACATATAACAATTCCGGTAAGTTCTCATGCGAATTTTGAAATTGGTCCAGATCTGAATAGCACATTATGTTCAAGTTGTTAGACAGCAAGTTAAGATGCACCATGCTGATCTACATGACATTCTAATCAATTTACATATAAAGTTTATTTAATTCGGAGCTACGGCCTAGAAGATACGAGCAACACAAGTTAAACATGGCATTAATGCAAAATGCATCCAAACATCAAGCAAACACTCTCAAAACATGGATGCAACAAGATAATATGAAACTACATGCAATTATAAGCAAGTTTCATATAGAGCATGCTCAAAATGGAGCAACGGTGCAACACATACACTCCAAACAAGTTTAAAGGACAAGTTGTCCAAAATAGCAAGTAGGCACTTTGCAATCATCAAAACAACATGCTACAGGAACCATATGAGCACAAACTTGACATGCACTTCATGTACATATAACATACTTCAAATATCATTAAGGTTAAGGTTATAGTCATCAATATTAAACCAATATGATCAATGCAAAAAGAAACTTTATAACACAGGGACACGAGCAGAGTTCACAGGATGACATGTTGGAGGCATGAAACAAAGATGCTACAGCAACTATACATAGCAACCAAGGGCATGGCATAAAAGTACACATAACAAAGAGAAAATAACATCATGGCATCATATGCATATGGCTCATGGATTAGTGGGAACCAACAAGACAAGTTTGAATGTTGAAACAGTTTCAGCAAGTGTAAAACAACAACATTATCATAGCATGTTTGCAAGCATGAAACATAGGTCATATAAAGTCCAAAACTAACAACCATGGCATGTGAACAATGTACTCATAGCATACGTCAAAACATGTAATTGGAGCATCTCCAGAATAGGCATAGATTAACTAATATCAAGCTCACAACATGGCATCATGAAGTTAACAGGAAGCTGCAACATCATTTAGGCAAGTTCATGGCAATGCAAACATATGCTACAGGACATATGCTACATGGTAATGCAAACCACTTGTTTATCAAGCCTCCCAAATTTCCATGACAGCCTCTAACCTTTTACACCCTTCCTAGCAAACCGTTGTTGGCTATATTACCGCTTTACTCAGCCCTTCTTATAGCATTGCTAGTTGCAGGTGCAGTTACAGGTTGTTCCATGTTGGAACATGGATATCATGGATATCTTGGGATGTCACAATACCTCTTATTTAATTAATGCACATATATAATTGGTAAAGGGTGGAAGGCTCAGCCTTTTTGCCAGGTGTTTTGTTCCACTCTTGCCGCCCTAGTTTCCATCATACCGATGTTATGTTCCTTGATTTTGCGCCGCTAACACAATGAGGTTTTATGGGCCCCTCTTGACAGTTCTCTTTGAATAAAAATCTTCCAGCAAGGCCCAACATTGGTTTTACCCATTTGCCTAATTTCAACTAAAACTTAAATAGGTGATTTTCTCCGGACCCTTAGTATTTTTAATCAACCCCCGGGCCAATGCTCCTCTGAGTGTTGGTCCAAACTAGAGTCGTGTGCGGCTTCCCCCAGGGCAACTCAGATCTCAATCGCTGCACGTTGTGCTCATACGGACGTGGCCTGAGACGAGATACGCGCGGCTACTATCAGGGTGTCGGCACGCCGGGAGGTCTTGCTGGTTTTGTTTTACCATTGTCGAAATGTCTTGTGCACCGGGATCCCGAGTCTGATCAGATGTCCCGCGATGGAGGATTGCCTCCGCGGATCGTGAGCTTGTAATGGGCTAAGTTGGGACACCCCTATAGGGTTTGCTCCTTCGAAAGCCGTGCCCGCGGTTATGTGGCAGATGGGAGTTTTTAATATTCGACTGTAGAGAATTGACACCAGATTCGAATTAAAACACCCTACCGCGCGTGTAACCGTGATGGTCTGTTTTCGAGTGTTTAAAGGAGAGAGCATGGTGGGGTTATGTTTGAACGTAAGTAATTCAGGATCACTTCTTGATCACTACTAGTTTGCGATCGTTTGCGTAGCTTCTCATCTTATTCTTGTACCCATAAGTTAGCCACCATACATTGCTTAGTCGCTACTGCAACCTCACCACTTATCAATTCCATACCCATTAAGCTTTGCTAGTCTTGATACCCATGGTAATGGGATTGCTGGGTCCTCGTGGCTCACAGTTTACTACAACTACCGTTTCAGGTACAGGTAATGCGATGATCATGACGGGAGAGCGACGCGTGTTTGTTTTGGAGTTCTTCTTCTACTTCTTCGTTGTTCAGGGGATAGGTTCCTGGTCGGCAACCTAGGCTAGCAGGGTGGATGTCGTTTGAGTTTCTGTTTGTGTTTCATTCGTAGTCAGATGTTGCTCTTGTGTATGATGTTGTTGTATTCATGCGGCATTGTATGCCTTTTTGTATGTATCCCCATCTATTATTTAATGGTACGATGTAATGATATCCACCTTGCAAAAGCGATTCAATATGCGGCTCTATCCTTGGTGGGACCTTCAAGTTCCTCTCAGATAGGATCGCATATTGCGCGTGACAATAGCTTAGGAAGGAAGGAAGGGGGAAACAGGGGAAATGTGACTTGTGGTCGGGGAGAAAAGGGGATGGGGAGGCGGGGAGGCTAGATATTTCGGCAGTAGGCTAAAATTTTTGAAATGTGGATGGAAACTTTGTGCGAAGTGCCGCCGGACACCATTCACTTTGAACGATAGTGTGCATCGCAAACTATTCTTCTGCTTAACGCGCATGGGATGAGTTTGATAATTGAAATTTTGGTGGAAATTTCCTCGCGTATGTCATTGCATAATTTAACATCGCTTGCTCATTTGGGCACACAAAAGAGCATACAATACAAAGAACAGACTTACTGAATCGAGCAATTTTAGTCATTTAACACAGACAATTCACCTAAACATTGCTCTAACAAAAGACCAGCATTAAAACAAAGCCTAAGTACTAATAATTTTAACAAATTGAAAGTGTAACTATCCCTGGGTGGTTTTGGTAATGATTAACAACATATAGCTCATTGAACTAATGCTATTTCAAGATGAATATTTCAGGAAAGTTCAATGTTTGGCATGGCATGGATTAGGAATGTGGACCCCTCAAAATGCTAAGGACAAAGGATTGGCTCAAACTATAAAAGCTCAAGACTCTACATTTCACTTTTAGTGATCCAAGATCACATTGAGTCCATAGAAAGCCATCAAAACATGCCTTCACTTCCAGCATTAATTTTCTGAGAGAGAACCACCTACTCATGTGTTGGGGCCAAGATATTCCAATCCTACCATATGAATCTTGATCTCTAGCCTTCCCCAAGTTGCTTTCCACTCAACTTATCTTTCCACCAAATCCAATCCTATGAGAGAGAGTTGAGTGTTGGGGAGACTATTATTTGAAGCACAAGAGCAAGGAGTTCATCATCAACACACCCTCTATTACCTTTTGGAGAGTGGTGTCTCCTAGACTGGTTAGGTGTCACTTGGGAGCCTCCGTCAAGATTGTGGAGTTGAACCAAGGAGTTTGTACGGGCAAGGAGATCGCCTACTTCGTGAAGATCTACCCTAGTGAGGCAAGTCCTTCGTGGGCGATGGCCATGGTGGGATAGACAAGGTTGCTTCTTCATGGACCCTTCGTGGGTGGAGCCCTCCGTGGACTTGTGCAGCCGTTACCCTTCGTGGGTTGAAGTCTCCATCAACGTGGATGTACAATAGCACCACCTATCGGAACCACGCAAAAAATCTTTGTGTCAACATTGTGTTTGCTCCCTCCAAACTTCTCCCTTTACCTTCATATGCAATTATTTACATTCTGGTGCTATACTCTTAGAATTGCATGTGTAGGTTGATTGCTTTACTTGAGCTAAGTTGCTAAAATCTGCCAAGAACTAAAATTGGGAAAAGGCTAGATTTTTATTTGGTCAAGTAGTCTAATCACCCCCCTCTAGACATACTTTCGATCCTACAAGTGGTATCAGAGCTACGGTCTCCATTTGCCTTGATTTCCATAGCTTTTGGTGATCATAGCCTTGGTTTCACAACCTAGGAGAGTATGGCGTCTAGTGAGGGAAATTACCACCGTAGAGGTCCTTACTTTGATGGTACTAATTTTGCTAGTTGGAAGCATAAGATGAAAATGCATATTCTTGGACATAACCCCGCCGTTTGGGCTATTGTGTGTATTGGCTTCCAAGGTGAATTTTGATGGCAGGGAACCAAACCGTGAAGCTACCGAGCAAGAGTTGAAGATGCTGCAATACAATACTCACGCTTGTGATATACTCTTCAATGGATTGTGCCCCGAAGAATTCAACAAAATCAGCTGCCTTGAGAATTCAAAGGAAATTTGGGATACTTTGATTGATATGCATGAAGGTACCGACTCCGTCAAGGAATCCAAATTGGATGTGCTTCAAAGTCAACTTGACAAGTTCAAAATGAAGGATGGTGAAGGTGTCACTGAAATGTACTCTAGGCTTGCTCTCATCACAAATGAGATTCTCGGCTTAGGAAGTGAAGAGATGACCGATAGATTCATCACCAAGAAGATCCTAAGAGCCTTGGATGGAAAATATGATACTGTGTGCACATTGATCCAAATGATTCCCAATTACAAAGATCTCAAGCCAACTGAAGTCATTGGAAGAATTGTTGCTCATGAGATGTCACTCAAGGATAAAGAGGAACTTCAAAATAAGTCAAGTGGTGCTTACAAAGCCTCATGTGATTCTCCTACATCATCAAGTGAGAAACAAACCTTCAATGAAGAATTAAGCCTAATGGTGAAGAACTTCAACAAGTTCTACAAGAGTAGAAGCAAGGAAAGAAGTTCCAAATCAAGGCCATACAATAACAAAAGATCTTCGAGTCATGAACGTAATTTCTACAATTGTGGAAGACCCGGAGACTACTCCAATGAGTGTACGGCTCCCTACAAAAGGAGAGAAGATTCACCTAAAAGAAGAAGTAGAATAGAAGAGTCACCACTAAGAGAGAGGAGTAGAGATCATCATTATGAATGAAGAACCTCCCGGAGAAGCAAGGATTCGAAAAGGAAGGACAAATCATCAAAGAGATACACAAAGCAAAGACATCAAGCGCACATTGGTGAATGGGTATCCGGCTCCGACTCTGACCATCACTCCGAAAGAAGTTATCACTCTGACTCTGAATATACTCAAGATGAAGGTGTTGTCAGTCTAACACTTGTGTCAACCAACTCCTATGACATATTTGACTCACCAAATGAAGGAATTAGAAGATGCTTCATGGATAAAGGCCCAAAGGTATCACACCCCGAGTATGTTGATTTCAATAGTGATGAAGATGATTTGTTAGGTGATGATGATTTACTTGTTGACAACTCTAGTGATCAATACTATGATGAAACGTCAATTAATCATGCTAATCAAGATAAAACGAATGACAATGATAAGGAGAAGATTGAGCGTCTAACTAAAGAGCTAAATACTCTTAAGTCAGCTCATGAAACTACCTTGGAAGATCATCGAGAAATTTTAAAGACTCATGAGGAGTTACGCTTTGAAAAGCTCAACCTAGAGCAAGAGCATGAGTTTTTAAAGGCAATCAATGACGATCTTTGCAAGAAAAGTTCTTTTTATATTGCCAAGCGTTTACTCTTATCTACTTACATGCCACAAGTTAAATCTAGAAACAAAAGTAAGAAAGATTCTTCTTCTAGTAGTAACAATAATCATGCTAAATCCAATGTTGTTGCTTTTAGTAGTTCTCTTGATTCCACTAATGATTCTCTTAGCCAAGTTACACTTCAGCAAGAAAATAGCTTATTGAAGGGAATTATAGAGAAAGGTGTTTACAAGAGCCTTGCTGGAAGTAAGCAATTTGAGGAAATTGTACGCAAGAAAGGAAGGCACCGGAAGAATCAAGGTGTTGGTTTTGAACGAAAGTTCAATGCCAATGGAGTTGAGTGGGAAGAAGATCAATACCCAAGACGAAGTTTGTTCCTCAACAAGAGAAGTATGGTCCTACTTCTTTCCACGGGACACAAGCTCAAGATGATCTTCCACCACAAGACCACAAGCAAAAAAGGCAAGGATAAGCTTCAAGAGGAGATTGATGCATTTGAAGAAGCTCCCAAGGCCTTGGTCAAGTGGGTTCCCAAGACTACATCAAGTTCTACTTCATCAAGTATGACTACAACCCCAAGTATTCCCATCAAGATGATGTGGATCCCGAAGAAGAAGAACTAGAGAGTTATTGAGGGTGACTCCGCCAACACACTTCACTCATATCATTTTGGCAAGAACAAGTGCAAACAACTTCCACATCTTGCACTAGTTCATGGAGTCACAAACCCTCTTGTTGGTAAGACAAGGGACAAGGTAACCTAATGCTTTCATGGACATCATCTATGCGTACATCACTCTATGTCTATGGATATCCTTGTTTGTTCCTTGTGGGACTAACCCATGTAGGTATTGAAAGTGCAACTCACTCCAATGGATTGCTCCGAATGATCTACATCAACATTGAGCATCCACATCTTCAACACCTACATGAAGTCATCATCAACAAAACCCAAGGTTAGTTCATGCCTGAAAAGATCGATATAGTTGACTAGAGGGGGGGTGAATAGGCAACTAACAATTTTTAGCTTTTCTTTACCAAATTAAACTTTGCATCAAAGTAGGTTGTCTAAATATGCAACTAGGTGAACAACCTATATGATGCAACAACAATAAGTGCACAAGCAAGCAAGGGATACAACACAAAAGGCTTGCACAAGTAAAGGCACGAGATAACCAAGAGTGGAGCCGATGGAGACGAGGATGTGTTACCGAAGTTCCTTCCTTTTGAGGGGAAGCACGTCTCCGTTAGAGCGGTGTGGAGGCACAATGCTCCCCAAGAAGCCACTAGGGCCACTGTATTCTCCTCACGCCCTCACACAATGCGAGATGCCGTGATTCCACTATTTGTGCACTTGAAGGCGGCGACCGAACCTTTACAAACAAGGTTGGGGCTATCTCCACAACTTAATTGGAGGCTCCCAACGACACCATGAAGCTTCACCACAATGGATTATGGCTCCGAGGTGACCTCAACCATCTAGGGTGCTCAAACACCCAAGAGTAACAAGATCCGCTAGGGATTAGTGGGGGAATCAAATTTCTCTTGGTGGAAGTGTAGATCGGGGCCTTCTCAACCTATCCCGAGCAAATCAACAAGTTTGATTGGATAGGGAGAGAGATCGGGCGAAAATGGAGCTTGGAGAAACAATGGAGCTTTTGGGGAAGAGGTAGGTCAACTTTGGGGAAGAAGACCCCTTTATATAGCGGGGGGAACAATCCAACCGTTACCCCCCCCCCCAAGCAGCCCCGCAGAGAGCGGTACTACCGCTTGGGTGGGTGGTACTACCGCTGAGCTAGCTACTACCGTGCTACCTAGCGGTACTGCCGCGCACATGAGGGGAGCAAGGTCCTGGACCCAGAGCGGTACTACCGCGGTGGTAAGGGCGGTACTACCGCTTGGAGCGGGACTACCGCCACTACTGCCGCAAAACCTGACACGAGAAAAACAGGCCTCGAGTTGAGGCGGTAGTAGCCCGGAGCCTCAGCGGTACTACGGCGGAAGACAGCAAGCGGTACTACCACTGAGGAGCGGTACCGCCGCTTGTTGTGCTTCGGCGGTACTACCGCTGTGGCCCGTGGTACTACCGCTGGGACCAGACAGGGCAAGCCAGGAGGTGAAGGAGAACTCCATTGAAGCGGGAAGGATCGGCGGGTGCGATAAGGATGTGTACGTGTTGATTCCACCCTAGCCTTACCAAAGCGGATCCCCTCTTGATAGTACGGTGACTCCTACGAAACTAGTCCACCAACAGAGAAACGAAAGAGCTGGACCATCTTGAATAAAACACCGAGGGGAGATAATCGTCTCGTGCCAAAGGATGAATCTCTAAAAATCTCAACGCACACGATTAGTCCGCAAAAGCATTGTCATCAATCACCAAAACACCTTGGGGATAAATATGCCCGTACAATCTCCCCCTTTTTGGTGGATTGATGACAATACGCGATTTGCACAAACAGGAAAAGACATAGGACATGCGCAAACCCCACAACTCTAAAATGTTGATGGGCTCCCCCTAAATGTGTACTATCTAGATAAGTGCTTTGGAATGCACGGCACACATACTAGGATCAACGCTGCCCCTACATTTTAGAGACCAACAACCTAAGCAGGATATATGAGAGCAAAGTATATAGCAGGATAAGCATGAAACTCATATGACCGAAGGACTAGATAGACATAGATAATGATAATATAAAGATAAGGTAGCATATGTCTCACACCATATGTCTAGAACTTAGGTCTCACTGGCACAAAACCAAGCAAAGCAAACAGCGAGAAAACACACGACAAAGAAGACACACTCGCAAAACAAACAACGACAGCGACACAAATCCCTAAACTCTCTCCCCCTTTGGCACCGAGACACCAAAAAGAGATGGAATGTTGCTACGGCTCCATGTGATAGCAAGCGAGGGTCTCGAACATCATATCCCAGCGGGATCGTCTGCACCGCCGTCGTCGGTCGGGAACTGATCGGCATCAGAATCTGTCCACGGGCAGTGCTGCTGAATCCACTCCTCCTCCTCAATAAGCTGGTCCTCAGATCCACTGTTAACGATGGCACCCAACTGACGCATGAGCTCCTTGTGACGTCCCCTGGCCTTCTTCTCAGCCACATGAGTCATGTACTGACCGTGAGACTCCATGCAGAACAGCTTCTTCATCTTGAGCTTGAGCTTCTTTGCCCAAGAGGGCTCTGCCCCAGAAGACTCATAGTCATCATCATCCTCAGCCTCAGCCTCCTCCTCGGTCTGCATGGCAGCAACAGAAGATGTACCCCCAGATTTAGGGACCTGAGTGCCCCAGTTGTCCTTCTTCCTCACACGCTTGATCTCATGAGACACCAACTCCCCAGTCTCTAGCATAACCTTGGGATAGACCTGACTCCAGGCCTTCTCAATGAGCAGCATGATGAACGGACCATAGATCGGGCACTTGCGCTCAGAGATAGCAGATAAGAGCTCAGACCACATAACATGAGAAATGTCCAGGGACTCACCAGTGTTTGCTTCCTTCTCATGCTGGCAGAAGAGAAGCATGTCCACGAGATAAGAGTGAACCATATCCAAATTCCCGATGTGAGGGGAAAGAGTCTCACGGAAGACACGGTGAAGAATGTCCAGAAAGGCAGGCAGCTCATATGATTCCTTCTTAGTTTCAGGGTTGATCTTCAGTGTGCAGTAGGGCCAGAGAGCTTGCTTGTGAGTGGAGGTTGTGTTGCGGTGAGGGCGAAAGCAGACAGGAGTCTCAAGCCCGTGATCTTCCACTCCAAGTAACTCCATGAATGCATTCCACTTGACAGAAAGGAACTTGCCATTGGTCATCCAAGTTAGATTCCTGTCCTCATCAGTCCCTAGATGGACAGTGGCATAGAACTGAGCCACTATATCTGCATCATAGTCCTTGTTGAATTGCATGATTTTGAGAATGTTCAGCTGAGAGCACATCTGAAAAGCTTCACTAAAGTACTCAGGATCCTTCTCCATATAGTCCGTGTCGACGGAGCACACATCAACATAGAGATTCTTCTTCGCCTTGAGCACATCAAAGAATATGGCAAACTGAAATTGGTTCCAGAATGGACGATTGACCAAAGTGGGTTCTTGGTCTTCCACATAAGAGTTGCGGCGACGCCTTGCCCAGAACTCCTTGGCATTCATTTGAGGCACAATTTTGCCCTTTGGCTTCGGCTTGACGGCAGACTTCTTCTTGAGTTGAGGTGGAGGTGGAGCACTAGAGGAACCTCCTGCTGACTCGGATGTGCGGTAACGCTTCGACGTGGCACGACCGGGGTTGACACGGCGAGCTTGATGCTCAGGAAGTTCATCACCTGGAACCAAACACAAGAACACGCAACACAACTAGAAAGAACGAGCATAAGCCACCAAACACAACAAAAAGGATCAATGAATGGTAGGAACATGATGGAACTTGGTAGGCAGCGGTTGTACCGCGACCTGGAGGCGGCAGTACCGCTCCAAGCGGTAGTACCACTCCAATGAGAGCGGTAGTACCGCTCGAAGCAGGGAAATAGCAGTTCCCTACTGCCGTGGTCAGATCCGGCACTTCCGGCCTACCAAATTCAAAAATACTCCTACCAAACGCTAATCCAAAACATCTAGTTGCCTTCTCCACCCTACTCAAGCCTAGATTTAGCCAAAAATCAAGAGATGCAACCACTATTGCCCCTAAGACGCGAGATCTGAAATCTAGACAAAAAGAGAGACGAAACGGGGGCAATACCGGCATCCATGGCAAGAGGACTAGGTGGGGATCGACTCCACCGAAGGGGGTGGAGAGGGACGCCCCGGAGAAGAAGATCCGCCGGAGCCCTCCCGCGGCGAGACGTTGCTGGAGAGACTAAGAGGAGCGAGGGGGTGAAGCGAATGGGTATGGGGGAGAAGAAACCTCCCCCTGCCCCGATATAACCCCCTGATCCTGCCCCGCAGCGGTAGTACCACGCTGGTGGGCGGTAGTACCTCTTATAAGCGGTAGTACCGCGCACCACCAGCGGTAGTACCGCCCAGCATGCCACGACAACTATACAAATGACTAAGCTCAAAAAAAGAGAAAAAAACCAACGGCAAAACGACTAGGCAACAACCACACTAGCAAGGGGCCAAGACACACCTCTTCAAGAGAGGGCAGTGGCCGAGGCCACCTATGTTTGAGTCAAGAGGTATGGCGCCACGAACATTTTAACCTTGGGCCAATGACCAAAACTCGTCCTTGAAGCACAAGTACCATCGAAGATGGTAAATGTGAAAGGCTTGATCAATTTATGCATAATGGGGGGAGGGAGAGTTCATTGAGAGAACAACACTCCCCCTATGTCCATGCCTACACCTAAACTAGACAACATGTTGAATGTGGTGGGATGTGCATGGGTTCAAGATACATTGCTCGAATCAATGATATTTAGCTCATGCCTTAACTCGTGAAATCTTGCTTCATTCAAGGGCTTCGTGAAAATATCTGCAAGGTTATCATTAGTGTTGACATACTTGAGCTCGATTTCCCCTCGCCTAATGTGATCCCAGATGAAGTGATACCGAATCTCAATATGCTTCGTCTTGAAATGTTGCACCGGGTTGAGAGAAATCTTGATGGCACTTTCATTATCACACCAAAGAGGCACTATGTCACAAATGACACCGTACCCCTTTAAAGTTTGCCTCATCCATAAGAGTTCTGCACAACAACTACCGGCCGCCACATATTCTGCTTCGGTGGACGAGAGAGACACACAACTTTGCTTCTTGGAAGACCAACTCACCAAAGAGCAACCAAGAAATTGGCACCCTCCGGAAGTGGACTTCCTATCCACTTTGTCTCCCGCCCAATCGGAATTTGTATATCCTTCAAGCTTGAAGTTTGCTCCTCTTGGGTACCATAAGCCAAAGTTTGGGGTATGTGCCAAATATCGAAAGATTCGCTTGACTGCAACATAGTGGCTTTCCTTCGGTGCGGCTTGAAACCGTGCACATATTCCCACACTCAACAGGATATCTAGTCTAGATGCACAAAGATAAAGCAAGGAGCCAATCATGGAGCGATATACCTTTTGATCCACCGCTTTACCATTGGGATCAATGTCAAGTTGGCACTTGGTAGGCATTGGAGTAGAAGCCGGCTTGACATCACTTAGCTTGAATCTTTTTAGCATGTCTTGAGTGTATTTGGCTTGGTTGATGAAGGTACCTTCTCTTCTTTGTTTGATATCAAAACCAAGGAAGAACTTCAACTCTCCCATCGAAGACATCTTGAACTTAGAGGTCATGAGAGTGGAAAATTCCTCATTGAAAGCTTTGTTAGGGGAACCAAAGATAGTATCATCAACATATAGTTGGCATACAAACAACTCCCCTTTGACCTTCTTAGTAAAAAGAGTGGGATCGATTTGCCCAACCTCAAATCCACAATCTTCTAACAACTCGGTAAGGTGGTCATACCACGCATGTGGGGCTTGTTTAAGGCCATAGAGTGCCTTATCGAGTTGATACACATGATCCGGGAAGTAGGGATCCTCAAACCCGGGGGGTTGCTTTACATAAACCAACTCACTAATAGGACCATTCAGAAAAGCACTTTTCACATCCATTTGTTGTAACCTAAAGTTGTGATGGGAAGCATAAGCAATCAACAAACGAATGGATTCAAGGCGAGCAACGGGAGCAAAGGTTTCACCGTAGTCGATACCCTCAACTTGGGAGTAGCCTTGTGCTACCAATCTTGCCTTGTTGCGAATGATGTTCCCATGAGCATCTTGCTTGATCTTGAAAATCCACTTGGTTCCAATGACGTTGTGGTTCCTCGATGGCCTTGGCACCAATCTCCACACCTTGTTATACTCGAAGTTGTTGAGTTCTTCATGCATGGCATTGAGCCAATCTGAATCTTCGAGCGCCTCATAGACCTTTTGGGGTTCAACACAAGAGACAAACGCGTGATGTTCACAATAGTTTGCTAATTGTCTACGAGTGCTTACCCCCTTTCTTAGGCTTCCAACCATGTTCTCCATGAGATGACCTTGGGTGGTGATCTTGGAAGCAATCTTCGCGGCACGACGCTCTAATTCCTCCTCGGGTGTGGAGGGAGGAGGATTAACTTTATTATCTTGAGCGTCGTCTTGAGCTCATTCTAGATCTTGAGCTTGCTCTTGATCTTGAACTTGCTCGAGGGGGAGAACTTGACCTTGGGCATCATTTGGTGGTTCACCACCATATTGAGGTTGATCTTGCCCTTGGTCTTGTTCACGAGGTTGAGGGCCTTTACTTTGTTCTTCGGAAGCGTGTGGGTTTTGGGTTGGTGATGGCTCCACTTGAGTGGAGCATTGTCCTTCTCCTTCGGCCACAAGGGGTTCCTCAATGGGTAGGATATGACCCACACCCATTCTTATTATGGCTTGGGGAGGAATTTCATCACCTACATCACAAATACCACTTTGCTCCACTTGGGAGCCATTATTTTCGTCAAACTCCACATTACATGTCTCCTCAATGAGTCTGGTAGACTTGTTGAGGACACGGTAAGCATGAGAGTTTGTAGCATAACCAACAAATATGCCCTCATAAGCTCTAGCCTCAAATTTAGACAAACGAACACCTTTCTTGAGAATGAAAAACTTACACCCGAACACCTGGAAGTACTTGAGGTTGGGCTTGTTACCGGTAAGTATTTCATAAGGAGTCTTGTTCAAGCCTTTGCAGAGATAGAGCCGATTTGATGCATGACATGCTGTGTTGATGGCTTCAGCCCAAAAGTTGTATGGAGACTTGAACTCCGCCATCATGGTCCTTGCCGCATCCATCAACGTCCGGTTCTTCCTCTCCGCGACACCATTTTGTTGAGGGGTATAGGGTGCAGCATATTGATGCTTGATCCCCTCATCACTAAGAAACTCATCCAAGGTGTAGTTCTTGAACTCGGTGCCGTTTTCACTTCTTATTGTCAAGATCTTTGCATCATGTTGACGTTGAGCTTCATTTGCAAAGTCGATGATGGTTTGTTGAGTTTCACTCTTACTCTTGAATAAATATACCCAAGTGTATCTTGAATAATCATCCACAATCACCAAGCAATACTTTCTACCCCCAAGACTATCAAAGGATGGAGTCCCAAAGAGGTCCATGTGAAGGAGCTCCAAGGGTCTCTTCGAGTAGATGATAGTCGTGGGAGGGTGAGCCTTCTCATGAAGCTTTCCTTCGATACACGCACTGCAAGCACGATCATTGGCAAAACTAACATTTGTTAGTCCACGGACATGGTCCTCCTTGAGAAGACTGTGCAAAGATCTCATATTGACGTGGGCGAAACGGCGATGCCAAAGCCATCCCACATCAACTTTAGCCATTAGGCATGTCGCAGTCTTAGTGGGTCGCTCCGAAAAGTTAATCACATAGAGACCATTCTCGACATGCCCAACAAAGGCTACTTTAAGAGTCTTGCTCCACAAGAGGGCCATGGTATCAATATCAAAGAATGTGGCAAAGCCCATGAGTGCAAGTTGACGAACGGAAAGTAAATTGTATGCAAGGGACTCAACAAGCATGACTTTCTCGATCGTTAGATCATGAGAAATGACTACCTTGCCAAGACCCAATACCTTACAAGATGAGGCATCACCCCACTCAACATTGGTGGGCATAGATGGGATCTTTTGCACATCCACCACCAAGTCCTTGCTCCCGGTCATATGATTTGTTGCTCCATTATCAAGCAACCATGATCCCCCACCGGAAGCAAACACCTACAAGAGATAAATGCTTGGTTTTAGGTACCCATTTAGTAATGGGTCCTTTGATGTTAGTAACAAGGGTCTTAGGAACCCAAATAGACCATTCAATGTACTCATAAGGAGAACCAACAAATTTAGCATAAACATGCCCATCACTAGCACGGCACAACACATAAGAAGGGTTAAAATCACTGGCTTTGTTGGAGGAAGTGTTTTTGCCCTTTTTGACATCAACACCCTTCACATTGTTCTTATTCTCCTTAGGAGCACCCTCTCCCTCTTTCGCAAAGGTTTGCTTGAGAGGAGTAGGTCGTTTGGTCTTGTCGTTCTTCTTCTTGTTCTTGGACTTGGGTGCGAACCCAATTCCCTCCTTGGCCACAACTTCCTTTTGATTGCTCAAAAGGTCGTTGAGGTTCTTCTCACCTTGAATGCATGTTACAAGGCCTTTCTCAAGTTGATCCTTCAATTTGGCATTCTCCTCCACAAGATGCACATGCTCACAACACGGGTTAGTGGCATATGCATTATCAATTAATACCATATGAGGAAAGGTGGCCTTTTCCTTGGTTAGCTTAACTTGGAGTTGAGCATGAGACTCCTTGAGGTTTGCATGAGCACCCTTCAAGACCTTGTGGGCCTTGTGAAGTACATCAAACTCCTCCTTGAGTCTAGCATGATCAACCCCAAGTTTAGCCTTCTCGGAAGTTAGCACACGAGACACAACAAGAGCATGATCAAGATCTTTCTTTAACTTGGCATGGTCATCGTTGTGTGACTCCTGAAGAGCCAAATGATGCCCACGATCTTCCTCAAGAGCATTAGAGAGATCTGATATCTCATCGGCATAGTCACGACTATGACCTTCCATCTTAGAGATGGTTTCTTCGTGAGCCTCGATCATGTCATTAGCTTCACCAAGTTGTTCCAAGAGAGCAACAAAGTGCTTCTTGGATTTGCCCTTGAGCTTACTCGTAAAAGACTCAAATTCACTTACTTCCTCATTAGATCCCTCACTTTCATCAATGCCATCCGTCAAAGAGGGATTAGTAATGATGGTGGTTTTGATGTTGGGGGTTACCTTGTTGGTGGCTTTAGCCATGAGGCACTTGGTGGTGATGTTCTCGTTGGGTGAATCGAAGAGAGACATCCGGGGAGTTGTGGCAATAGCAATGGATGCCATGGTCATTGCTTCACTATCTTCATAATCATCATCATCCTCACGATATTCTTCTTGAACCACCAACCCTCGAGTAGGAGTCTTCTTGGTGAAGTTGTTCTTGTTGGGGAGGGACCTGGCTTTGTCTTTTCGGATGAGCTTGCCACCATTGTCTTCCCGCTTCTCGTAAGGACAATCCGCAACGAAATGGCTCACAGTGCCACAGTTGTAACAAGTTCTTACTCGTTGCTTGCCCTTGAATCCACTTGAGTTGTTCTTGTTGAAATTGGGCCTTGAGTTCTTCTTGCTCCAAAATTGCCTTGAAGCAAGAGCCATGTGCTCATGATAATCATATTTTGTATCTTCGGGGTTGCTCTCCTCATCTTCCTCTTCTTCCTCTTCTTCCACAATAACCTTGGCCTTCAAGGCAAGGTTGGGCTTCTTTGCCCTTTGAGAGCGGAGCACCGCGTTATCTGCGGTCTTGTCCAAGATGCTCATTGCAACAAACTCATCCAACACTTCACTTGAGGTCATGGAGTGGAAGTCCGGTCTTTGACGAATGACGGAGGGCATGGCCTTGTTGTAGGGCATCATGGCCTTGAGGAACTTGCGCTTGATCCAATTGTCATCCGTGTCCTTGCTCCCATGATCTTGGAGTGAGACCGCGAGTTTGGTTACTCTCCGAAAGAGCTCACGAGGTTATTCATCTTCTTTCATTGCAAACTCATCGGCTTCATCTTGCACCACTTCATAGTTGGAGCGTTGAATGCTTGCCCAGAGACACAATGCATTGCCATGCGTCTTTGGCCATGGCATGGGGTCAGAGATGAGGGAGATCTTTGGGGAGGATAGCATCTTGGATGATGAAGAGAGCATTCTCATTGAATTGATTATCCACTGCTTCTCTAGGGGTGAAGTTGCTTCAGTCATGTGGATAGAAACCTTCTTCAATGATTCTCCAAAGATTAGTATTCACATGATTTAAATGACGCTTGAAGCGATACACCCAAGAATCAAAATCCTCATTTTTCACAATCTTAGGAGGAGGGCCGGCATGATTTAAATGAGTAGAGGGAATCGGTCCTCCATAAGTTGGAGGTTCCACATGGGCAAAGATGTCGATGCCATTTCTACCACTAGTAGAAGGACCTTCTCACTATTAGCTTCCCCCTTGTCAGAGTTGGCATCCGTCACCTTGTTAGTGGGATCACCCACTTTCAACGGCGAGGTAGGTAGTTTAACTCCTTCTAAGAATTTATTAAACATGCTTTCAACCTTGGTTGTCATGCATGTTTTCAATGTGTCCAAGGCCACATTGAATTCCTCATGGGACATTGTGGTTTCCCCATCACCCGTAGACGAGATCGGATTCACACCGGAGTGCTCCTCCTCCCACCGTCTATGGTATCAACCATACTCTTTGGACGGCAAAGTCCTTAATAAAGAGACGAGGCTCTGATACCAATTGAAAGGATCGATATAGTTAACTAGGGGGTGAATAGGCAACTAACAATTTTTAGCTTTTCTTTACCAAATTAAACTTTGCATCAAAGTAGGTTGTCTAAATATGCAACTAGGTGAACAACCTATATGATGCAACAACAATAAGTGCACAAGCAAGCAAGGGATACAACACAAAAAGCTTGCACAAGTAAAGGCACGAGATAACCAAGAGTGGAGCCGATGGAGACGAGGATGTGTTACCGAAGTTCCTTCCGTTTGAGCGGAAGCACGTCTCCGTTAGAGCGGTGTGGAGGCACAATGCTCCCCAAGAAGCCACTAGGGCCACCGTATTCTCCTCACGCCCTCACACAATGCGAGATGCCGTGATTCCACTATTGGTGCCCTTGAAGGCCGCGACCGAACCTTTACAAACAAGGTTGGGGCTATCTCCACAACTTAATTGGAGGCTCCCAACGACACCACGAAGTTTCACCACAATGGACTATGGCTCCGAGGTGACCTCAACCGTCTAGGGTGCTCAAACACCCAAGAGTAACAAGATCCGCTAGGGATTAGTGGGGGAATCAAATTTCTCTTAGTGGAAGTGTAGATCGGGGCCTTCTCAACCTATCCCGAGCAAATCAACAAGTTTGATTGGCTAGGGAGAGAGATCGGGAAAAAATGGAGCTTGGAGCAACAATGGAGCTTTTGGGGGAAGAGGTATGCCAACTTTGTGGAAGAAGACCCCTTTATACAGCGGGGGGAACAATCCAACCGTTACCCCGCCCCCCCAAGCAGCCCCACAGAGAGCGGTACTACCGCTGAGCCAGCGGTACTACCGTGCTACCTAGCGGTATTGCCGCGCATATGAGGGGAGCAAGGTCCTGGACCTAGAGCGGTACTACCGCGGTGGTAAGGGCGGTACTACCGCTTGGATCGGTACTACCGCCACTACTGCCGCAGCTAGTGCCGCAGAACCCGACACGAGAAAAAGAGGCCTCGAGTTGAGGCGGTAGTAGCCCGGAGCCTCAACGGTACTACAGCGGAAGACAGCAAGCGGTACTACCACTGAGGAGTGGTACTACCGCTTGTTGTGCTTCGGCGGTACTACCACTGTGGCCCGTGGTACTACCACTAGGACCAGACAGGGCAAGCTAGGAGGGGAAGGAGAACTCCCTTGAAGCGGGAAGGATCAGCGGGTGCGATAAGGATGTGTACGTGTTGATTCCACCCTAGCCTTACCAAAGCGGATCCCCTCTTGATAGTATAGTGACTCCTACGAAACTAGTCCACCAACAAAGAAACAAAAGAGCTGCACCGTCTTGAATAAAACACCGAGGGGAGAGAATCATCTCGTGCCAAAGGATGAATCTCTGAAAATCTCAACGCACACGATTAGTCCGCAAAAGCATTGTCATCAATCACCAAAACACCTTGGGGATAAATATGCCCTTACAATCCCTCTTAGGGGGGATATCACATCTAGGGGGAGCTTTACTCTAAGAATTGAGCTAAAGCAACTCTAATGGTGTGAACACAACAATGCTTTATGTAAAAGTGGTAACCCCACTTGTGCTTAAACAATGAGTATGACCTATGATCAAATGTTCTCATTTGACTCCTAAGTCAATATACTCATATATATATGACCTAGTCATCGCAAATTGCTTGATAGATGCTAGAGTGTTTGTGCATGCTTTGCCACATATTTCATTTGCCATTTTATTGAGTGAGCATGTTGGTTGCATATTTTACTCATTCAAGGACATCCACTTGTTAATTTGATTGTTTGGATCTTTCTCTTTTTGCCAAGTGGATGGACAAGAATGCTTAAGAACCTTCTCTAGCTATCTGTGCTTTTATCGTCTCAAACTCTATTCATGCTACATCACAAAGTTTGATCAAGTTAGATTCAAACCACTCTGTGTGAGGAGCACTCGGAGTCCCTGATACATCATAGACTTAAACTTCCAAAACCTCTTTGTGCATTTCGGTATGACCGAGTCATCCATTTCGGTCAAACCGAGTTCACTAAGTTGATCTAGGTTTTCATCTCGGTGCAACCGATTTGAACATTTCGGTCGCACCGAGTTGTAGTAACCGCTTGCGATTCTGCATCTCGGTGCCACCGAGTTGTTCCACTCGGTCACACCGACAGGGTCGGGATATATATACCCACGGGTGAGATTTTGGAAATTTCTTCAAAACCCCTCAGCCCGCGCATATCCTTCTTTGCCTCCTCGGGTCTCCGGATCGCCTCCTCGCCACTAGTGACCTCCCACCGCTAGTTTCTGTCGCCGTCAATGGAATCTGCTCCGCCATTGCCACCATAGCAAACACCCGCCGAACTAGGGTATGTGTTCGACCCCTTGTGCTCTCTTTTTTCATCCGATTCGAAGCACAAGGTCAATGCCATGATTCTTGCCACATATGAAATCAATCTATACAAAAAAAATCCTTAGGTTTAGTTTGATTCAAAAATTTAGGGTTAGCTCGCCGCTGAACTCATCTTGGACTGACCGAATCGTAGAAATCGGTCTCACCGATTTGGCTTAGGCCATTGCACATGCGCTTTTCGGTCTGACCAAAAACTGCAAATCGGTGTGACCGAGTTCAATTCTCTGTGAAACCCTAGCAATATCGGTGCCACCGAACTGTGACTTGGTCTGACCGAGTTCACTAGTTTAGGTTCCAAATGTTGCTTCGGTATTATCGAGTTTATCAATTCGGTAGCTCCAAAATCATTTCAGTAGAGAACTAAAACTAAGTTTTTGACTCATTTGTTTTGCAAAAATATCTTCACTTTGTGATGCTCATCTACTCTACCTCATCTATATCTATTCACGTGGTTATTTGTCGGTTTGCTGCCAAGATGTCGACGCAGTGATAGCCAGAATAAGTCTGAAGAGCAAGTGCAAATGAGTGAGGGCACTAGTACCTCAAGCAGCTATGACGAAGGCATCAGGAGCACACCAAGTAACTTGCCCAAGGCAGCCACTAGAGCAGGGAAGAAGAAAACCTCAAACTCTGAGGATGAGGATTATGTTGCTGTTGAGGATGAGGCCACCTCAAAGAAGAAGGTGATGAAGAAGAAGTATGGCACTACTGCTACCACAAAGCCTGGTATGAACAAGAAGGCACCAGCAAGGATAGTGCCAACATCCAAGCCAAGGAAAGTTGCAACAGGAGAAACCATGAAATTCACACTAGAATCAGATGATGGTGAAGCAGTTGGAGATGGCCAGAAGAAGAAGAAGAGGGCAAGAACCACAACTGCAAAAGTTCTTGGAAAGTCAACTATGGTGAGAGATTCTGAAGAGGAAGAGGAAGAGGATGCTGCACCAGCACTCAAGTCACAAAAGCTTATGGGAGATGCAATCAAGTCAGGGGCTGCACCTAAGCCCAAACCTGCTCCCAAAGCTGTTGCTCAAACCACCAAGTCTGAACCCAAGAGAATCACCAGAAACAACCCAGCTAAAGAGAAGAACAAGGCCCCAGTGCCTGAAGTTGAAGAAGAAGATGCTGAAGCCCAAGTGCTGAGAAAGCTCAAATCAAAGATTCCAGACCACAATGACACTCATCCAGTGGCAGAGGACATGAACATCAGGAAGGATGCAGGTCTGAGACTTTGGAGGAAGAATGATCCTTATGCTATGAGAAGGAGAACTGTTGTGGACTATAGATTCCACACCAAAGAACATCAAGACTTCTATGAGACCATTCTGCTTGACAAGAAGCCAATTGTCTATGATATGAGATGGATTGACTAGACATACATCAAAGAGAATGAAGATCACTTTCCAGGTGTGTATGACAGTTTCAAAGCTTGTGGAGTTGACAAGTTTGTTGGACGGAAGCTCACCATTGGAATGATGAGCTAATCATGCAATTCTACTCCACTGCTCATTTCTATCCAGATGGAAGGATAGCGTGGATGTCTGAAGGTACAAGGTACCAGTCAACTGTTGATGAATGGGCCAAGCTGATCAATGCTCCATAAGACCATGAGGATGATTTGGATGTGTATGCCAAGAAGAAGAAATACCACAACTCCATGGCAAGTATGTACAAGGAAATTCCTGATGAAGCCCTGGAAACTCATAAGTTGGGCTCTGTGAAATACTTGCTGTCTGGTCTGCCTACTATTAACACCATATTGAGGCATACTCTGTTGCCCAAATCTGGAGATCATAGGATGATAAGAGGACATTCAATCAACATGCTGCACATTTTTTATGCCCCTAAAAATTCAAGGTCATGAGTCTGATTGTAGAGATAATCAAGAGGACAACTGCTGACCAGAAAAGATCTTGTGGGTATGCTCCACAAATTCAGGTGCTCATCAACTCAAAGATGGGCACAGGCACTTAATTGTTGGACAAGGAGCACTTACCTCTCAAGCCAGATTTCGAAGACAACACAGTTGTCATGGAGGATAATGATCCTTCATCAGTGCAAGCACATGAGAAGAGAGCAAAGGCAAGGGCAAAAAAAGTTGCAAAGATGCCAAGTGCTAAAGAGGCATCTCAAGTGTTCTTGAAGAGCAAACAAGATCAACTTGGATTTCTGATCCAATCTACGTTGATGATTGAGAAGGGCTTGGCCACCCTGACTCAGAATCAGGAGAGCTTGGAGAGGATCATTGAACAAAAATTATATGATCTTGATCTGAAAGTCACTGAGATACAGGCAGTACTTGAGCAGCTCAAGGAGGAAGCATAGGAGAAGAAAGGAAAGGCAACTACAGAAGCTTTTCAGTATGTGCCAAGAGGTTAGAGGTCGGCTGCAGTGCCAGTACCTAATACTAGAGCAACTACATTTGCACCAGCAGCCACAGCTTCAATGCCACCTCCAGCGGCCACTCCAACAGCTCTAGCTACATCAACTGAAGCCTTTGTCCTTGGAGTCATCTCTACACCACCTCACGGAGACCAAGCCTGAGAGAAGCATAGCACTATGCATATTTGAACTTTTTGGTAACATGTTGCCAAAGGGGGAGAAATATGTATAGATCATAGGCTTCAAGAGAGAGTGTTGCTTTTTGTCTCTCTTGCACTTTATTTAGTTGAACTTTATTGTATGCTTGTTTGATACCTTATGTCCTTGTGTGAGATACTTGAATGATCATGTGTTTGATCATATGCTACTTTAATGTGTGTTTGGATGATATTATTTCTTATATCCCTATATGATCATTCACTTTTCCTAGTGATGAGTGCATGCTTTTAATTGTTATGATTTTGAGCGCTCCACCAAGATGTATGTGACATGGAAGAGTAACCCATGATACTAATCGATTGTGCATTTGCATTCAAAAGAAATCTTAAATAATGCACAAATTTAGGGGGAGCTCTTGCTTATCACATATTTCTCAAAGCGACGATGTATTTTAATATTATTATCATTTGTCGAAGCTTTGATCTATATGTTGTCGTCAATTAACAAAAAGGGGGAGATTGAAAGTGCAACTATCCCTGGGTGGTTTTGGTAATGATTAACAATATATAGTTCATTGAACTAATGCTATTTCAAGATGAATATTCCAGGAAAGTTCAATGTTTGGCATGGCATGGATTAGGAATGTGGACCCCTCAAAATGCTAAGGATAAAGGACTAGCTCAAGCTCTAAAAGATCAAGACTCTACATTTTACTTTTAGTGATCCAAGATCACATTGAGTCCATAGGAAAGCCATCAGAACATGCCTTCACTTCCAACATTCATTTTCTAAGAGAGAACCACCTACTCATGTGTTGAGGCCAAGATATTCCAATCCTACCATATGAATCTTGATCTCTAGCCTTCCCCAAGTTGCTTTCCACTCAAATCATCTGTCCACCAAATCCAATCCTATGAGAGATAGTTGAGTGTTGGGGAGACTATCATTTGAAGCACAAGAGCAAGGAGTTCATCATCAACACACCATCTATTACCTATTGGAGAGTGGTGTCTCCTAGATTGGTTAGGTGTCACTTGGGAGCCTTCGTCAAGATTGTGGAGTTGAACCAAGGAGTTTGTACGGGCAAGGAGATCGCCTACTTCATGAAGATCTACCCTAGTGAGGCAAGTCCTTCGTGGGCGATGTCCATGGTGGGATAGATAATGTTGCTTCTTCGTGGACCCTTCATGGGTGGAGCCCTCCGTGGACTCGCGCAGCCGTTACCCTTCGTGGGTTGAAGTCTCCATTAATGTGGATATACGATAGCACCACCTATCGGAACCACGCCAAAAATCTTCGGGTCAACATTGCGTTTGCTCCCTCCAAAATCCTTCCTTTACCTTCATATGCAATGATTTACATTCTGCTGCTATACTCTTAGAATTGCATGTGTAGGTTGATTGCTTGACTTGTGCTAAGTTGCTAAAATCTGCCAAGAACTAAAATTGGGAAAAGGCTAGATTTTTATTTGGTCAAGTAGTCTAATCACCCCCCTCTAGACATACTTTCGATCCTACACAAATCCACCACCGCACCGACCTATGCATCACCGGTGTGAGATGAGACGATGATGACTTGTCCTGGCGACATGCCGCTGTTGGTGGACTCCGCGCCCCCCTGCTGAAGTCGTCCGCGTCCTCGTCCTCGTCCTCGGCGCCGCCCTTGAGGTTATAGTACCCGTAGTAGTGGCTGCTCCAGAGCTCGCCTTGGTACTCCATCGCCGATTCCTCGATGTACAAACTCTTCCCTACCATGACCTAGGCCATGCGCAACTCCTCCTCCCAGCGCTCCTCGATCTCCGCTGCCTCCTCCACCTCCAGCTCCCGCTCGACGACCTCATGAGGAAGCAGGTGCTCCATGGCCATGGCCGCCTTTTCGGACGTGGGTTGCATGCTGGATTCCGAGGTGGCCTAGAATATCATTGCGTGGATGGCATCGACCCGGGCCAGGGCGACATTGGTGGCACGAACAGTAGCTCGAGCACTCTCGGCGTTTGCAGCCGTCGTCGCAGCAACAGCTGCAGCCGTCTCAATTGCTGCAGCTGCCCTGTCGGCTATCGTCGATGCCCTCTCGGCGGAAGCGGCCGCGCTCAATGCGGATGTGGCAGCACTCTCGGTGTAGGCGGCCGCGCTCTCGGCACAGGCGGCGGCACTCGGGAGGGGGGGGGACGTAGCCATCATACGGGCCTTCATGAAGCATTTCCATGGCGTCATCTTTGCAAGAAGGGGGTGCACGAATGGGGATCGGGATTTGTGGATTCTGGGGTTGCCGGCATTGGAGCAGACGAGCCAGCGAAGCATAAGGAGAACGACTTAAATAGACCCAGAATTTTTCATCGCAAACGATTCCTACAAAACAATTGTGTGTGATGTTGTAGATATTTTTTATTAGCTGTTAAAGACGAATTTGGAGTAAAGTGGCAACAGATGGTGTTTTAAATATACGACAAAATTTGTAGTACTAATACAACTGTCATGCCCAATTTTGGAAAATTTCAGGGGTCATTTAACCTTTTAAGACATTTAAGTGATTTTCTAGCCGTTTAATGATCGTAATTGAAATTTGAACTACATGTACATGCAGCAGCTAACCAAAACGGTTTGAAAAGTCATATTTTGTGTACTTGTGTGTGATTTAATTCCACGTGCAGTAAATTGGAAGAATTTCAAACATATTGGTCTAACGACTATGGCACAATTAAGCATGGAGTTCCATGGCATTTAAATTCCAAAAAATTAAAAACATGAAACCTTACTTGATGTAATGTCATACCACCAAGTTGATGTGGTACAAAAATTGGCATGTTTGACGAAAGTTTGGACACACACCCCTCACAAACCGAAGCAACTCACTAGAAGGCTCGTGGTTCCGAGAGGGAACACTGCATGTTTCATGACGAATGGCAGATAGCTTCCTCTTACAGCCTTTAAAAATTTTCTACGTATAGTGTGCACTGATACTAACTGTCATGTGAAAATTTGGAAAATTTCAAGGGTCATTTGACCTTTTGAAGACATTTAAGTGATTTTCTAGCCATTTAATGACCATAATTCAAATTTGAACTAGATGTACATGCAAGACTAACCATAATGGTTTGAAAAATCATGTTTGTGTACTTGTGTGCGAGTTAATTCCATGTGCAGTAAATTAGAAGGAATTTTCAAACATATTGGTCTCACGGCATGGACACATGCATGGAGTGCCATGGCATTTTAATTCCAAAAAATTAAAAAATGATCAGGAAAACATGAAACTTTGCTTGATGTAATTTCATGCCACCAAGATGATGTGGTACAAAAATTGGCCAGTTTGACGAAAGTTTGGACACACACCCCACACAAACCGGAGCAACACACTAGAAGGCTCATGGTTCCGAGAGGGAACAATGCATGTTTGATGACGAACGGCAGATAGCTTCCTCTTATGGCCTTCAAAAGTTTTCTATGTGTAATGTGCACTGATACAAACTATCATGTGAAAAATTGGAAAAGTTCAGGGGTCATTTGACCTTTTGAAGACATTTAATTGATTTCCTAACCATTTAATAACCGTAATCCAAATTTGAACTAGATGTACATGCAACAGTTAACCATAACGGCTTGAAAAATCATATTTGTGTACTTGTGTGCGACTTAATTCCATGTGTAGTAAATTAGAAGGAATTTTCAAACATATTGGTCTCACGGCATGGACACATGCATTGAGTGCCATGGCATTTTAATTCCAAAAAATTAAAAAATGAATCAGGAAACATGAAACCTTGCTTGATGTAATGTCATGCCACCAAGATGATGTGGTACAAAAATTGGCTTGTTTGACGAAAGTTTGGACACACACCCCTCACAAACTGGAGCAACTCACTAGAAGGCTCGTGGTTCCGAGAGGGAACAATGCATGTTTGATGACGAACGATAGATAGCTTCCTCTTACGGCGTTGGAAATTTTTCTATGTGTAATGTGCATTGATACAAACTGCCACGTGAAAACTTGGAAAATTTCAGGGGCCATTTGACCTTTTGAAGACATTTAAGTGATTTCCTAGCCATTTAATGACCGTAATTCAAATTTGAACTAGATGTACATGCAACGGCTAACCATAACGATTTGAAAAATCATATTTGTGTACTTGTGCGAGTTAATTCCATGTGCAGTAAATTAGAAGGAATTTTCAAACATATTGATCTCACGGCATGGACACATGTACATGCATGGAGTGCCATGGCATTTTTATTCCAAAAAATTAAAAACTGATCAGAAAAATATGAAACCTTGCTTGATGTAATGTCATGCCACCAAGATGATATGGTACAAAAATTGGCTTACTTGATGAAAGTTTGGACACACACCCCTCACAAACCGGAGCAACTCACTAGAAGGCTCGTGGTTCCGAGAGGGAACAATGCATGTTTGATGACGAATGGCAGATAGCTTCCTCTTACGGCCTTCAAGAATTTTCTACGTGTAATGTGCACTGATACAAAATGTCATGTGAAAATTTGGAAAATTCCAGGGGTCATTTGACCTTTTGAAGACATTTAAGTGATTTCCTAGCCATTTAATGACCATAATTCAAATTTAAACTAGATGCACATGCAATGGCTAACCATAACGGTTTGAAAAATCATATTTGCGTACTTATGTGCGAGTTAATTCCATGAGCAGTAAATTAGAAGGAATTTTCAAACATACTGGTCTCACGACATGGACACATGCATGGAGTGCCATGGCATTTTAATTTCAAAATTTTTAGAAATGATCAGAAAAACATGAAACCTTGCTTGATGTAATGTCATGCCACCAAGATGATGTGGTAAAAAAATTGGCCTGTTTGACAAAAGTTTGGACACACACCCCTCACAAACCGGAGCAACTCACTAGAAAGCTCGTGGCTGCGAGAAGGGAACAATGCATGTTTGATGACGAACGGCAGATAACTTCCTCTTACGGCCTTCAATTTTTTTCAACGTGTAACGTGCACTAATACAACTGTCATGTGAAAATTTCGAATATTTCAGGGGTTATTTGACCTTTTGAAGACATTTAAGTGATTTTCTAGCCAGTTAATGACCGTAATTCAAATTTTGAACTACATCTACATGCAACGGCTAACCATAACGGTTTGAAAAATCATATTTGTGTACTTGTGTATGAGTTAAAAAATCATCAGACGATGTAAATATCTGGTGTTCAAAAAAGAAAATGTAAAATCTGGCAAGACAACCTGCCCCACATGATTGGCACTCTATTTCGTGCCTCGAGGTTTGGAAGGTGAGTGTCGGGCTTCATTAATCACACACGGTTCTGAACTGGGAACCGTCAGCTATTATGTTCACACACGGATTTTGCTACGGGAATCGTGTGTAATTCACACTATAATACTCGTAAATTCCAGCGACCGACGTGTGTACTGTTCCCGTCGATCTAGATTCTAGCTGCCAATAAATACTACCTTGCTCACGTCGTCCCGCCTGCATTCTCATCTAGATCCTCCCCTTGCTTGCCCTATCTCTCTCTCTCTCTCAAATCTCTGCCATGGCGCCGCTGGTCTACCCACGCGCCGACAAGGAGTCGCCACCCCCCGAGGACGCTCACTCGAAGAGCAGCGACGAGGACACCTACACGCTGCTGGACGAGGTTGCACCGGACCCCCCAACTTTGGATTAGTTTTGGGGCCAGTACGATCTTTGTCTTTGGAAGTCGATGCCGCTGAGAAAGCTAGGCAAGTGGCTTTCAAGAAGGAGATGGTGGAGGAGGATGCCAGGTAGAAGGCGGCCTGTGAAGCCCGTGATGCCGCGTGGAAAAAGGAGGCGGCGGAGCTTTGGGGCCGGGCGGGTCATCGTGCGGAGGAGGTGTACGAAGAGGGGTACTTCGCGAGGAGCAGAGGCGCTAGGATCCTCGTCGCTGCGTGGAGCTGGTCCGATAAGCTCCAGCGTGCCACCGACGAGGAGCTCCGGTGGGCTCCCAATGAAATGGCATGACCGTTCGCACGCGTCCGCCTGCAAGAGGCAGATCGGCACATCAAGTGCTGTGAGGCGGAGGATGCGGAGTACTGCCTCCACTTTGGGAAGACGTCGTGCACCAGGGAGCTGTTGGCGAGGGGCTGCCGGAATACTGGCCCCAGGAGGGATTATTAGCTTTAGTATTGTTCATTTTCAATTTTATGCATTGTACCTAGTAGTTAAGTATCATCACGTATATGTGATGATATTATATATATTCTATGATGAACTAATGAATAATTAATATTATATATTATGAATTCCATTTTCTATCCGTTTTTGTATACTAATTTGAATCTACCTGTTATCATCCACATATACAGAATGGAAAGCGTATAAACACACATTGAAACAAAACATATAAGAACGGAAAACAGAGTACACACATTGAAACAGAGCAATAAACAGAGCAATAGTATGATTGTTGTGAATACATAGCTATCCACATCGAAATGACTCAACAAAATAAAACGCATCCATGAGACCATGACCAGCAGCCCTTGCCTACGGTAGCTCTTGGCTCTGCCTGAACTCGTGCATGCGTTCGTCCAAGCGGTCGACACGCTCACAGTACATTTGGAGCGCGATCTCGAGCTCCAAGTTGGCTATTTCATCAGAGATCACCACCTCAAGGATCTAATGAACATGTTCATCTACTGCGCCCAGGTGGACACCTGGGCCAAGGAGGCGGTCGATCCTACTGACCAGCGCATTGGCATCGAGCAAGCCACGGACAAGGCGAACGGCGCGGCTGGCGTTCGGTGCAAGTACGGCGCGGCCGACCTCTGGTGCAAGTACGACGCAGAGGGCCTTTGCGCACTCCTGGCGAGGAATGGGGGTACTAACGGGACGTGTACCCAGCTGCGACGCCCTATCGATAGCAGGCAAGCACTGATGGATCCACTCTTGCTATGCGGCGCACCGCGCCTCTCGCTCTGTGGCGCTCCAACGGTCTTGCCGTGCAGCGAGCCGTAGCCTATCGGCACGGATGCGCCTAGCTTGCTCTGCGGCGCGCCATCGATCATGTTGTGCGGCGAGCTACAGCCTCTCGGCGCTGACATGCCTATCTTGATCCGCGGCGCTGAAGCGCCATGTGCCAAGGGTCTGCTCAACCCTGGCGATGACGCGCATCATGACGTCGTCCATCGCGTTGCCGGGGAGCACCGTGGCCTCGACGGGCCGTGGCGCCTTCTGGTTTTCCTCGTCGACGAGGTTGATGGCAGAGGCGGCGCTTTGGTGCGTTGGCATGCTTGGAAATGGTGGATGTGCTATAGGCTGCGCTTGTTGCCTCCGTGCATCGCGCTGTGCCTAGGTTTATGTGCAATATCGCTTGGTGGCGGGAAACAAGTGAGGAAATGGCGGGAAACGGTGGCGTGTTCATAGAACGCCATCAACTAATGGAAACTTAGCATATAAGGAACATCGAGCTAGCACAAGAAGTAGATGGATCAATTGCAAACGGTTGTACACTAGCAAGCGTTTGCCCACAACACACACGGCTTATTCCATCACAAACAGGTCGGATGGATCAATTGTATGCCACGTATACACATTATAAAAAAGTAATTCTGTAGACCTTCTTTAACATATGTTAAAAATAAAATAAAAATAAAAAACAAGGACCTCGAGGTTAAATTAGCTGAGGGAATGGGTCATTTTGGTCATTTGACCGAAATGACTCATCCTATCAGTTAATTTAACATCAACACAACTTCCCATCTAGTCACCCATCTGATGGCTGCTCCAGCCTGAGCACACTTAACTTGAGAGTTCTCTTAGATGAGCTACTGGTGGAACAGCTAGTCCTTGCTGATATAGGATGCCTCTTCGCATCCTTATGGCGTATCCGGATGACCGCTTGTCCCCCAATGGCCAATACATGTTGTGTAGGCAGAGCATATCACATAAGTCTTATTAGAAGCAATCGTCTGTGTTATTATCGGTCTTCGCACACATTTCTGATTACAGATCTGTTTGCCGCGTATCACACACATCTTGTTATATTGAACAGTTTCTGTTGTCTTGTCTCAACGCAAACAGTTCATCCGAGTGAACCGCATGCCGTATATCGCACAAACCTTGATATGCCTGACCGTTTCTTTTGTGTTGCCTAATCACAAACAGTTTATCTGAGTGAATTGTATGCTGTATATCGCACACACATTCATCTGGCTGCCCGTTTCTTTTGTTCCTCCTCATTGCAAACCGTTAATTGAACTGAACCATATGCCATGTCGGTAACATTGCCTTCCATTTTATATATGCTTTAACAGCATGCTGAAACCAACACATTCAAGCTATCATTTGGAGATGATATTGTTTACCTTTGCTATATTTGTTTGATATTAAGGTTGTTGTACTTATCATGCCTTTCCACTACTTATGTAGGACAACAATGGGAGTGGCCACCATTTTTCGCCGAGGTTAGCTTCATCCCTCGGCTTGTACTCCCCCGTCGTTCCATAATGTAGTGCATATAGATCTAGGCCTGGACACTTGTTAGCTTCTAATATTGACTTGTTGCTTGTAGGTACATATGTCCTTGGCAAGGATCCACGCATCGACCCTTTTTGCATATGGGGCAATGAGATATTCATGAACAAGCATCAAGTGAGGAAACTGATAAGGATTATTAGCAAAAAGATACGAATGATGGCAAGCAAATTATTTGTTTATGCTCAATCCAACATAACAGTGAGCTGTAGGATGGTAAATACAAACTCTTCAGCCTTCTCTTTTTACTTCCCATAATGAGTTGTTAGACAACAATGTCTGAATCTTTTTCGTTTGCAATGGTTCCTGAAGTAGTTCACTCAATATTACCTCACAAAGTACATGATTAGTGGACACACAATGAAGGTTAAAGTATTTCATCCAGACTACAATGAGCATCGAGAAGTCGTAATGAAGACAGTGAAGGATGGACGGGCAGCCATCACAAGGGGTTGGCCTAGAGTCGTGTGTGCATTACGCATGGAGGAGGGCACAATACGGAATTGCTTCACACACGACAGTCAACGCACGGCGCCTGGACGATTCTCCTTCCCCAACAGTGCTCTTGCATGCACGCTAGCTGTTGGTGCTGCCACGTCTGAATCATGCATGCATCAGCCATGCATGCGTCGTGTGTATAGCAGCGCTAGGCACAATATGGGCATTCCGCTTCAGCTTCTCCAGCAACCAGAATGTCTTTCGCCTCTCTCTTTACAGTCTTTAGTACAACTGTGGTTATCATTCTTTACTTGGTGCTTCTGTAGTTCTTCAGTATATGTACTTGTGCATCGAATTATGCATTCATGGTTGAACCTATATTTGTAATAAACATGGTTGGATATGAAATAAGTGATTGCCTACTATCAAATTCAAAACAGATGGTTTTTAAATTAGGGGTTAATAAGGGATTAATCAGGGATTACACTGCACACGGTTGGCGAAAGCGAAATGTCTGCGATAGACGTGGAGATCAGACACGTTTCTAGGATCCGCTCCGTGTGCGATCAATCTCCACTGCACACACGGTCAGCCAAGAAAAAACGTGTGCAATCAATCTCACTGCACACACAATCAGCCAAGAAAAAACATGTGTGATTAACTGTAACGCCCGGATGGTTAAGCTTAAGTAATCCCATGTTAAAGGTGCTGAGTCATTGCAATTACTGTTTTTAATCTTACTTTGGTTCAAACACGAAACAAATTCAACTTCCAAAACAAGCCAAATTATCTTCCTTCAAACGGTAAAACAAAAATGTTTGTTGTGTTGCAAATATTGACTAACTAATTATCATGTAGAAATCAACATCATTTGGCTCACCACTTAATCACTAGGAAAATATAAAGTGGTCCAACAACATATTAATTGACCTATTCAATTTCTAAAAATGCTTGAACAATTTCGTTGGCTCTAAAACTTTTTATGCAACACCACAATGTTGTTCTTGAATTGTGTGCCAGATTTCAAGATTGACTAAATTATTTTTTGTCACTCAAATAAATACAAACATTTTCTTTTACAAAACAAAACAAAAAAAGAAAACAGAAAATAGTACATGAAGAAGGAACCTAACTACTGTGCACTTTGGCCCATCATACATAGTACAGGCCCAGCCCACCTCCACCTCATCCCCTCCTCTCTGTACAGGAGACAGGGAGGGTGTGGCACGCATCCACGCCCTCGTCTGACCCCCCCTCTTCCCCCCATCAGCCCCCTCCTCTTCTTCTCGAATCCAAGCTCGGACAAATCGCGGTGACCGCTGCCTCGCCATCATTTCCGTGGCCGCCGTCGTCGCTGTCGCTCGGGATTACGCCCAGGAGGTTCGCCTCGCTCGACCTCGTCCATTCCAGCCAGCGGAGCAATCCGGGCCGCCTCGTACGCTCACCATCGTCGTCTTCTTCGTCGCGTACGTCGTTGATTACCGTCGTTCCGGTCAACCCCGACTCTCCCTAACATCACCAATTTCACCATCGGCATCACAGTGAGCTGCTCCTCCCGAACAACTTAATATTATTGGGAGGCCAAAGCCAACATATATATGAGTACAAGAGGATGCCAAAAGACTAGAATGTAAAAGATCAAAGGTCATCACTAATATAACTCTAACACCCCCCCCCCCTCAAACTCATGGTGGATTCACAACACTGAGTTTGGAGAGGTGAAATCCATATTGAGCTCTAGTCTGGGCCTTCGTGAAGAAGTCTGCTAGTTGTAACTCCGAAGGCACATACTGAAGAGCAATAACATGATCATGCACAGCGGCTCGCACATAAGAAGCATCGACACCAATATGCTTGGTAAGCTCATGCTTCACGGGATCTCACAGAATACCGATAGCACTGTGTATATCGACAAGAGTGTGGTAGGTGTAGTGTGAAACACCAAAATCCTCCAAGAACCATCATAACCAAGTCACCCGCCGTCGGAAGAGCCATAGCGCATAATTTCGCTTCGTGACTCGAACAGAAACTGCATCTGTTTCTTTTGTCTTCGTGCAATGAGAGAACCACCAAGAAAAACACAGTAGGCGGAAAGTGAGCCGGGATCCATAGGATCACTAGCCCACGTAGCATCTGAATAGGCCTGGAGCTGTAACGAGCTGGAACGGGGAAAAAAGAGACGATGAGTGATCGTGCCACGAAGATATCGTAGAACACGAAGAAGGTGACTATAGTGAATAGAAGTGGGAGCAGAAACAAACTGACTCAAAATATGAACCGGATAAGTGATATCTTGACGAGTGACAGCAAGATAGACAAGACTCCCGACAAGATGACGGTAACGTGTCAGATCAGACAAGGGCTCACCATCAGAAGCACGAAGGTGGGCATTGAGCTCCATAGGAGTCTCAGCAGTGCGCTCATCCTAAGAGCCGCACGAGTAAGAAGATCTTGGATATACTTTTCTTGGGAAATAAAAAAGCCATCAGAGGTGGAGGAAACCTCAATCCCAAGAAAGTAACGAAGAGGACCAAGATCAGACATAAGGAACTGCTCATTGAGACAGGCCTTGACAAAGGCAATGTACTCAGAATCATCGCCAGTGATGATCATGTCATCAACATATAGAAGAAGAAGAGTGCGACCACGAGCAGAAATGTGAACAAACAGTGCTGGATCATGAGCACTGGGTGAAAACCCAGCTACAGTGACCACAGAGGCAAAACGCTCAAACCAAGCGCGGGGGGCTTGCTTAAGGCCATAGAGAGAGCGACGAAGACGACAAATCATGCCATCAGGAACTGAATACCCAGGAGGTGGTTGCATATAAACCTCCTCACGCAACTCACCATTAAGAAAGGCATTCTTAACATCAAGTTGAGACACAGACCAATGGCGAGCAGATGCCACAGCAAGAAGTGTGCGGACAGTGGTCATATGGGCCACAGGAGCAAATGTCTCATCGTAATCATGACCATGCTCCTGCTGAAAGCCACGAGCCACAAGACGAGCTTTATAACGCTCAAGAGAACCGTCAGAGCGAGTCTTAATCTTATAGACCCACTTACAGGTGATCGGACGAACATGGGGAGGAAGAGAAACCAGATCCCACGTGCCAATGCGCTCAAGTGCAGCAATCTCCTCTGCCATCGCAAGCTGCCATTCAGGATGAACAAAAGCATCACGATAAGAGGTAGGCTCGACAATAGCTGAAAGACCATATCGACTAGGAGAATAGCGGTCAGGTTGAGGGCAAGGTCGAGCCCGAAGACCATAAATCGGCTGGGATGAGGAAGATGGCGCACCAGAAGTAGATGGCACGTCAGTAGATTCATCCACAACACGTGGACGACGAGTATAATGAAAAGGAAAAGTGGGACGAGAAGAAACCGTCGGAGGTGATGAAGATGGGGATGACATCGGAGGTGATGAAGATGGGGATGACATCGGTGATGAAGGTGGGGAGTCATGTAGCAAGGGAGGAGAAGAAACCGTAGGAGATGATGGCGTCGGATCTGTAATAGTGGGGCGAGAAGGAGGAGTAGAAATACAAGGCACAGAGAGAGGTGTATCAGGAAACATGAGAAAAGAGATATCCTCTACAGAAAAAGTTGAGGAAGATGATCGTGGGTAGAATGGACGAGACTCATCAAAAGTCACATCCCGAGAAATACGCATTTGGCGACCAACCGGATCCCAACATCGATAATCCTTATGCTCATCACCGTAGCCTAGAAAAACACACTCGACGGACTGAGCGGCTAGTTTGGTGCATTCTCGAGGGGCTAGAAGAACATAGCAAACACAACCAAAAAGTCGAAGCGCCAAATAATCAGGAGAACGATCAGAAAGACGTTCTAGAGGAATACCACCCTGCAGAGCAGATGAGGGTTGAATGTTTATGAAATATGTGGCAGTGGAGACAGCCTCGGCCCAAAAATGAGGCGGAAGAGAGGCAGCAATCATCATTGCACGAGCTGTCTCAAGAAGGTGGCGATGTTTACGCTCAGCCACGCCATTTTGAGCATGAGCACCAGGACAGGAGAATTGAGCAATAGTACCTTGCTCAGCAAGAAAACCACGCAACATTTTGGAGATATACTCGCCAGCAGAATCAGCACGGAACACACGAATAGGTGTAGAGAACTGAGTGTGAACCATGGCAGCAAAACGCTTATAAATAGAGAGAACCTCACTACGAGAGGACATAAAATAAAGCCAAGTGTAACGAGAGAAATCATCAATAAAAATAATATAATATCGATGACCCCCTTTGGAAGGAAAGGGTGCCGGACCCCACACATCGGAATGTACCAAATCAAAAGGTCGATGAGACACTGACTCGCTAGTAGGATAAGGTAACTGGACCTGTTTACCCAACCTACAACCCTGACATTGTAAAGAGACATCTCCTGAGACAGGCCCCAGAAGACCACGACGAACTAAAGACGATAGTCGAGAACCACAAAGGTGGCCAAGTCGATGATGCCATTGCTGAAAGGAGCTGGTAGCTGAAGCGACGAAGGCAGATGGACTGGCAAGTGTGGTGGCAGCGGAAGGAACATGAAGCCAGTCTAACTCCCAAAGCCCCTGATTATCATGGCGGCGAGGGACAGCCCCAACCAGAGCCTGCGTGTGACGATCCTGAATAGTGCAAGAATCAACGTCAAGAATGACACGACAACCAGAATCAGTAAGTTGGCTTGCGGAAAATAGGTTCATGGTAAGGCGAGGAACATGAGAAACATCTGGAACATAAAAGGAAGAAGTGGAAAGAGTGCCTTGACTAGCAACAGGGAGAGGAGTACCATCAGCAGTAAGAACATTAATAGGAAAATCAAGAGATCTAAGAGAGGACAATCTGTAAGAATCAAGACATATGAAATGAAGCTCGTAATCCGTAACCCATGGGGATGTACCGATCGTAAACGGTGGTCGCCAAAGACTAGAAGCACCGATCCACAGAGCTGCGCAGACTGTTGAAGAACCTGAAGCAGCAAGTAGACGCTTAAGCTTCACAATATCCTGCTCGGTGAAGGAGACAGTAGACGACGTCGAGGAAGAAGCACGAGTCCCAGAAGAAGAATTGCGCTCCCTGTTACACATATCACGTTTCTTCTGGAAGCACTCAGACTCAGGGTGACCATCCTTATTACAGTAGCCGCAATGAGTACGAGGACGAGAGCGACCATCATGAGAGCGGCCCTCAGGAGAACGACCCTCACTACCAGGAGTGGGCAGGAGCGGCGGAGCACTGGAGCGAGAAACCACCGTGGAGCAGCTCGGCAGCAAGCACAGAGGAACTCAAGCAACCCAAAGACCACGGAGGCGAAGTCTCCTCGCACGAAGCTCGAAAGCACCTCAGAAACAGGGACACGGCCACGAGCAAACAACTGAGCACGCCAAGGCTCAAACTCCCCACGGAGCCGCGACAGGAACTCATAGACATCTTTGAAACTCCAAGTCGGACCTCACGACCGGCAACACGCGCAAGTGCCACAAACAGAAGGTCTGAGGAGTCAAGTGGCGCCATATAGCGTAACTCGAGTGTAGAACTCATCAATAGTGGAGTCTCCTGTTTGAAGAGCATGCTCCGACGCACCACGCATAAGTAGAGAGGATCACCAGAGGGTCGATAAGCGCCGACGCAGACGAGTCCGCATCTCAAACACGATACCAAGGCCCATAAACTCGAAGCAAATCGTGGTAGAACACCGAAGTGAGGACAGAATGCACGAGCATCATCATCACACCATTGAGTGTACGCAGTCAGATCATCACGATAAACGGAAAGAACCTCCGAATAAACCACGACCTGCTGGTCATAAGCAGCAATCGCATCATCATCAGCAACTCGGGCTGCAGCCCTATCATCATCAGAAGCATCTATCGCAAGAGCCGGTGGAGGTGGCGGTGGGATAGGAGCCACAGGAGGAACTGGGCGCTGAGGACAAGGAACCTCGCCGGAAAGAACTCCCCAGAGACGAAGGCCATGCATGTGAATGCGCATAAAAGCAGCAAACTCATTATAGTTAGCCCCATCAAATATCACCGGGCAGCGCGGAATGGCGACGTACCCCAACGACATTGAAGACATGGTGCTCTCTGTCTTTTTTTTAAATCAATCCACACAGCGGACGGATGAATCCAGAGCAAGTCAAACTTCAGAAGCAAGCACCCGCAGCGCTGGTGCACCAGAAACAGAGGCAGTGCTCAAAACCGCGAGCAACGCGGCGTTCAGGAGCAAAGCAGCGGTGGCGGCCGGACCTGGAAGAGCCAAAAGCCGGCGAGGGATGCCGGGCCTCGAGCAGCCAGGCCACGAGCGAGTGAAGATGAGACAGCGACCGGCGTCGGGAGCACCGGCTCGGCAGGGGGGCACGAGCAGCCAGGCCTCGCTGTCTTGCGGGTGGAGACGAGACGGCGACCGTAGACGAGACGCGTGAGAAGCACCAGCTCGATCTGACAAACTCGGCGGCAGAGGAAAGGATTGAATTCACGAAGAGGAGCCGCAGTGGCTGGATCGATGAGATCAAGTATAGATGGAATCCAACAGGCAGCTATGGATGGATGTGTGGACGCCCACGGGAGCAGAGGAACAGAACGGGACGGTAGGGGATTGGATCGGGAAAAAAAATCCTAGAGCTCTGATACCATGTTGAGAGAAGAACAACTTAATATTATTGGGAGGCCAAAGCCAATATATATATGAGTACAAGAGGATGCCAAAAGACTAAAATGTAAAAGACCAAAGGTCATCACTAATATAACTCTAACAGATCTGTCGCCGAAGACCCGTGCCCGCCCGAGGCCGCCATGGCCGGAGTTCCGCGTCAGCGCGCGCACAGCCACTCCTGGCCTGCTCGCGTTGTGCCTACCGCTGCTCGCCCGCTGTCGCTCCCTTGGCTCGCTTGGCCGCGCTTGTCGCGAGCTCCTAGTCGCCCCGGTCGCGCCCGACGGCATGTGCTGCGTCGCTCCGCGCACCCAGGCTGTGCCCCGCGCGCAGCTGCTGCACTACTGTTGCGCTGCTCACCTGCGGCATTGCTGCTGCTCTCTTATGTGCTGCTGCTTGCTCTTGCCGCTGATTGCTACTAGGTGTTGCTGCTCACTTGCTTCTTCTACTACGCACCTAGCCATGGCCGCCAAGGCCCCTGTATATGGTTGTGTGCGTGGCCGGCTGGGCTATGTCCACTGATGGCCGGTCCTTGTTTAATTAGGTTATAAGTGTAGCTTAGTACTTTATTTAGTTTAGTGCTATTTTAGCCTATTAGCAAATGACAGATGGGCCCCGTGGGTTAAATAACCCTTGTCTAAAATTATGAGTCAATTACATGTGGGTCTCCTGTCCAGTTTGACCAGTCAAACTGTTGACTGGGTTGTCCCAGTCTATGACATGTGGCCCCGTTTGACCCTATTGACCGGTCAGTCAATAGTTGACTGGTCAACTGGGACCCCCTGGACCCACTGTCAGCCCCTTAGTGCATTTTTGTGTGCACTGTGTTGGGTGCACTTAGCCTTTTATCCATTTATTTTCGAATTAAATTAAATTCCGGAATATTGTTAAATCTTTGAAAAAACATAGAAAATTAATTGTAAGTCAGATGAAAAAGTTTAATCCATGAAAGTTGCTCAGAATGACGAGATGAATCTGAATACGTAGCCCCTTCGTCTGCCACACATCCCTAGCATAGCAAACATGCAACCTTTCCGCTTCGGTTCATCTGTGTAACACACGTCCGGAACCGGGAAAACTTTCCCGTATGTTTTCCCCCTTCGCCAGTATCGCCTAGCACCGCGTTCGAACATCTCTAGCCCCGCTTATTGTCTTGTTATGCTTATGTTTGCATGTATTTACTGTTTCTTCCCCCTCTTCTTCTCCGGTAGACCTCGAGACCGCTGCTGATGCCCCTGTGATCGAATACGTCGACGACGACCCTCCTTCTTGTCTAAGCAACCAGGCAAGCCCCCCCCCCCCTTTGATCATCCCGATATCGCTCATTCTATACTCTCATGCTTGCATTAGATTTTGCTACTGTTATTGTTTGCTCCTATTCTGATGCATAGCCTGCTTTTGTAATCTACTCATTGTCTTACCTGCTTATCCTAAACTGCTTAGTATACGTTGGTTAGTGATCCTTCAGTGACCCCCAACTTGTCCTTGTTGCCCCTGCTTCATCAACAACAACTCGATCAGAGTGATCGATGACCAGAGCCCGACACCTCACATCACATCACGCCCCTTTTGTTGCTCGACTCTGCAGAGCTACTATCGAGTGCCGAGGGTGATCTCTCATAACGCACTCCTGATGATAATTCTGTAGTGTAGCTATTCAGTCGTGGTCATTGAGGGTGATTTCCTCTTTCACCATTCCCGATACGGCTCTGTCGTTCAACACCTCAAGTGTGAACCTCGAGGGTGGTCCCTCTTACGTTCACCTTGATGATTACATTGAGTGGAATCCTCCTTGGGTGATTCCTTGGGTTTTCCCCTTGATGTTTGGACACACAGTTACCTTGACTTTACTTGAGACCATTGTTGAAGTCGGGTCGGCCCTGAGGGGTACCCGCGAGTTGATGTGAAAGTCGGGCGGGCCCGTTGAGCACCCGCGAGTTTTCCACGTGGCGCGGCCGGGCAGCCTGGGCCCTTGCCATAAGTCCATGAGACGGGGCGACGGGGTCACATTATCGTGAGTCTCTGCTCGTCTCCACGAGCCCCCAATGCACTAACAGGTTTGGGTATTTGTTCTGAGTTGGCCTTTGGCCTTTACGCACTAACCACCACGCGAGAATAGTTATGGGCCTCGACCTCGTGGTATCAGCCGAAGCTTTGTCAGACGTCCAGTTCAGCAGGCGGCACGGCTGGGCCGGCACCATCCTGTAGTGGTGGAGCCAGGTCTGCCCTGCTCGCAACGACCCGGAGTGCAACGGGCGATGGTCCCAGACCCCGGAGTGCTTAGGAGGTAGACCGGCGGGGACCTCTCTACTGAGCCTAGGTAGGGCTGCCACGTGTTGATCTTCCGAGGCCAGGCATTGACCCCAGAAAGGTGTGTTCGGCCAGAGTGATCGAGCGTGTTGGGTAACGTGGTGCACCCCTACGGGGAAGATATATATTCGAATACCGTGTCCACGGTAATGGACGTTCAGACTTATATCCTGACCTTATATAACTAGAAATGGATACTTGAGATATGTGATGGATATGTGGCTCCGAGATTGCTTTCTCGCAGAGAGTCGAGGAAGGATCTCTGGGCATTGGTTCTACAACATGTTTGATAAATATTAAACTGCTATTCTTTACTCTTCTACATGCTGCAAGATGCTTGGAGCTGCTTGAAGATGCTAGTCTTCGATAGGCTAGGCCTTCCCCCTCTATTCTGGCATTCTGCAGTTCAGTCCACAGATACAATCCTTCCATTTGATACCAATGCATACTTAGTATAGATCTGATGCTTGCGAGTACTTTGGATGAGTACTCACGGTTGCTTTGCTCCCCCTTTCCCCCCTCTTTCGTCTTTCCGGTTGATGCAACCACATGATGGATCCCTGGAGCCAGATGCCACCGCCGATGGATGCTACTACATGGAGACTGCCGACGACCAGGAGTAGTTAGGAGGTCCTAGGCAGGAGGCCTTGCCTCTTCGATCGTTGTTGCTTTTGTGCTAGCCTTCTTAAGGCATCCTTGTTTAACTTATGTCTGTACTCATATATTGTTACTTCCGCTGACTCTTGTGTATCGAGCTATGTATTAGAGCCCTCGAGGCCCCTGGCTTGTAATGTAAAGCTTGTATTATTTATATTTGTGTCTAGAGTTGTGTTGTGATATCTTCCCGTGAGTCCCTGATCTTGATTGTACACATTTGCGTGTATGATTAGTGTACGATTAAATCGGGGGCGTCACATTAACAACAACATGGCACACACTTCTTTCTTATTAAATGCTTGCGATAGTCACCTTATCACACACGCTTCGAAATTATAGACAATTTGTGATGTTGTGTGCATCACAAATGTTGGGTACTTCTTGGATTAACTGTGTTGGGTGTACATACTAATGGAAACGTATTTCTTGGATGGACTGTGTGGAATGTACATACGAACAGAAACATTTAGCGGGGACTGACTGTGTGGGATGTACTTACGAACAGAAATGATTTTGCCTGTATAATTGTATTTTTAGCACTACTATACGTATAACCGTATTTGAGCGCTCACCAGTCGCACATGCCTCATTTTGCCGAGCGTCTGTGTCAGGAGGGCATATCCCCGATGGTTTCTGGGTCGTGTGGGAAGGACCCCCTATCGCGGTCACTCACTTGGCGACGGCTCCAAACGTCGTCGCGGAAAGGGGTTAAAAACCATTTGTATAACACTGACGCATACCAGTGAATATCCAATAAATACTCCAGCGAATAATATAGCCATAACCTAATACTTCGAGGGTATCATAAACACTAAGAGCATGCTGAATCCAAGAACGATAAAACTACTAATCCAATAGCAAGAACGAGCTATCCAGCTAAGATCCACATGCAAGTATCATCTCCGAAAATAATACTTCAAAGCAACAGACCAACTACCATCATGAAAATAATCATACTAGCCACTAATAATCCAATGGCAACATGACATCCCTCAACTGCACGCAAAATATAAGCCATAATAATCCAAACAACACCATGGCAATAGCAAGATCAAAAACAACTCCAAGAAATGCCATGACCAAGTCACATGTAGCTAATGCAATATTTTAAATAAGTTTAAATAATTAAACCATGTCAGTGCATTGCAATCATGCAAATGGAGGGTGTGGCTTGCCTGGGGTGGGTGGATTCATCGGAAATAAGTGCGAGAAGCTCGCGGAAAGAATCATCGGAAAACGTTCTCTCTTAGAGGGGGTGGTCATTTTCAGAATGTTAAAATATGGTGAAAATGTTTCCATCGGAACAGGCTCGATGATACGAAGAGATGGGCTTTGGAATCACCTCATTTGGAGTAGGGAGCAAAAAGATATGATTTGTTTTTCTGTTAGGGACCTTTTTGTAAAAATAAATCCACAAACAAGTCCCTGACTGGAAAAAAAGAAAATGGATTTGCTGAAATACGCTTCCTTGAAAAGGAAAGTGCATTTCTGCCCACAGCCTCCCTGCTTTACGCTTTCGATTAGGGAAAGAGTATTCCTTACGCTTCCACTAATCCAGCGTGGCAAGGCGGAGACGGGCTCTGGTATCGCTGACGGGTGGGTCCCACCGCGGATTCTCTTTCCTCCTGCCTCCTTCTTCTTCTTCCCTCGACACCGCACGCAGGGCAAAGGAGGGACGCCGGCGTCAGCGCTCATTCTGGCGACTCGGTCCACCTCCGGCAGAGCTCGGACCGCCTGATTGTTCAGGACGACGAGGCGCACCCGTCCCTCAACCTTATGTTGAGGAACGTAGTAATTTCAAAAAAATTCCTACGCACACGCAAGATCATGGTGATGCATAGCAACGAGAGGGGAGAGTGTTGTCCACGTACCCTCGTAGACCGTAAGCGGAAGCGTTATGACAACGCGGTTGATGTAGTCGTACGTCTTCACGATCCGACCGATCCAAGTACCGAATGTACGGCACCTCCGAGTTCAGACACGCTCAGCTCGATGACGATCCCGGACCGATCCAGCAGGGTGTCGGGATGAGTTCCGTCGACGACGGCGTGGTGACGATGATGATGTTCTACCGACGTAGGGCTTCGCCTAAGCACCGCAACGATACGACCGAGGTGGAATATGGTGGAGGGGGGCACCGCACACGGCTAAGGAACGATCACGAAGATCAACTTGTGTGTTCTAGGGTGCCCCCTGCCCCCGTATATAAAGGAGGGAGGGGGGAGGTGCGGCCGGCTCCCTAGGGGTGCGCCTGGAGGAGTCCTACCCCCCTCTTGCCTTGGTGGAGAAGGAAAGGGGGAGGGGAAAGAGGAAAGGGGGGCGCCGCCTCCCCCTTCCTTGTCCTATTTGGACTAGGGGGCGAGGGGGCGCGCGGCCTGCGCTGGCCGGCCCTCCTCTTCTCCCTCATGGCCCACTAAGGCCCATTAACCCCCGGGAGGGTTTCGGTAACCCCCCGGTGTTCCGGTAAAATCCCGATTTCACCCAGAACCATTCCGATATCCAAATATAGGCTTCCAATATATGAATCTTTATGTCTCGACCATTTCAAGACTCCTCGTCATGTCCGTGATCACATCTGGGACTCCGAACAATCTTCGATACATCAAAACTTATAAACTCATAATAAAACGGTCATCGTAACGTTAAGCGTGTGGACCCTACGGGTTTGAGAACTATGTAGACATGACCTAGAACTATTCTCGGTCAATAACAATCTGGATGCTCATATTGGCTCCTACATATTCTACGAAGATCTCTATCGGTAAAACCGCATAACAACATACGTTGTTCCCTTTGTCATCGGTATGTTACTTGCCCGAGATTCGATCGTCGGTATCCAATACCTAGTTCAATCTCGTTACCGGCAAGTCTCTTTACTCGTTACATAATGCATCATTATGTAACTAACTCATTAGCTACATTGCTTGCAAGGCTTATAGTGATGTGCATTACCGAGAGGGCCCAGAGATACCTCTCCGACAATCGGAGTGACAAAACCTAATCTCGAAATATGCAAACCCAACATGTACCTTCGGAGACACCTGTAGAGCTCCTTTATAATCACCCAGTTACGTTGTGACGTTTGGTAGCACACAAAGTGTCCCTCCGATAAACGGGAGTTGCATAATCTCATAGTTACAGGAACATGTATAAGCCATGAAGAAAGCAATAGCAACATACTAAATGATCAAGTGCTAGGCTAACGGAATGAGTCATGTCAATCACATCATTCTCCAATGATGTGATCCCGTTAATCAAATGACAACACATGTCTATGGTTAGGAAACATAACCATCTTTAGTTAATGAGCTAGTCAAGTAGAGGCATACTAGTGACGTTATGTTTGTCTATGTATTCACACATGTATCATGTTTCCGGTTAATACAATTCTAGCATGAATAATAAACATTTATCATGATATGAGGAAATAAATAATAACTTTATTATTGCCTCTAGGGCATATTTCCTTGATCTCCCACTTGCACTAGAGTCAATAATCTAGATTACACAAGAATGATTCTAACACCCATGGAGTCTTGGTGCTGATCATGTTTTGCTCGTGGAAGAGGCTTAGTCAACGGGTTCGCAACATTCAGATCCGTATGTATCTTGCAAATCTCTATGTCTCCCACGGACTTCGTCCGGATGGAATTGAAGCGTCTCTTGATGTGCTTGGTCCTCTTGTGAAATCTGGATTCCTTTGCCAAGGCAATTGCACCAGTATTGTCACAGAAGATCTTCATTGGTCCCGATGCACGTATGACACCTAGATCGGAAATGAACTCCTTCATCCAGACTCCTTCATTTGCTGCTTCCGAAGCAGCTATGTACTCCGCTTCACATGTAGATCCCACCACGACGCTTTGTTTAGAACTGCACCAACTTACAGCTCCGCCGTTTAATAAAACACGTATCCGGTTTGCGATTTAGAATCGTCCGGATCAGTGTCAAAGCTTGCATCGACGTAACCATTTATGACTAGCTCTTTGTCACTTCCATATACGAGAAACATATCCTTAGTCCTTTTCGTATTTCAGATGTTCTTGACCGCTGTCCGATGATCCACTCTGGATTACTTTGGTACCTCCTGCTAAGCTTATTGCTAAGCATACATCAGTCCGTACACAACATTGCATACATGATAGAGCCTATGGCTGAAGCATAGGAACATCTTTCATTTTCTCTCTATCTTCTGCATTGTGGTCGGGCATTGAGTCGACTCAACTTCACACCTTGTAGTACGTGCAAGAACCCTTTCTTTGCACGATCCATTTTGAACTTTTTCAAAACTTTATCAAGGTATGTGCTTTGTGAAAGTCCTATTAATCGTCTTGATCTATCTCTATAAATCTTGATGCCCAATATGTAAGCAGCTTCACCGAGGTCTTTCATAGAAAAACTTTTATTCAAGTATCCTTTATGCTATCCAGAAACTCTATATCACTTCCAATTAATAATATGTCATCTACATATAATATCAGAAATGCTACAGAGCTCCCACTCACTTTCTTGTAAATACAGGCTTCTCCAAAAGTCTGTATAAAACCATATGCTTTGATCACACTATAAGGGCGTTTATTCCAACTCCGAGATGCTTGCACCAGTCCATAAATGGATCTCTGGAGCTTGCACACTTTGTTAGCACTTTTTGGATCAACAAAGCCTTCTGGTTGCATCATATACAACTCTTCTTCCAGAAATCCATTCAAGAATGCAGTTTTGACATCCATTTGCCAAATTTCATAATCATAAAATATAGCAATTGCTAACATGATTCGGACAGACTTAAGCATCGCTACGGGTGAGAAAGTCTCATCGTAGTCAACCCCTTGAACTTGTCGAAAACCTTTCACAACAAGTCAAGCTTTATAGACAGTTATATTACCATCAGCGTCAGTCTTCTTCTTAAAGATCCATTTATTCTCAATGGCTTGCCGATCATCGGGCAAGTCAACCAAAGTCCATACTTTGTTCTCATACATGGATCCCATCTCAGATTTCATGGCTTCTAGCCATTTTGCGGAATCTGGGCTCATCATCGCTTCCTCATAGTTCGTAGGTTCATCATGGTCAAGTAACATGACTTCCAGAATAGGATTACCGTACCACTCAGTGCGGATCTTACTCGTAGACCACGAGGTTCAAGAGAAACTTGATCTCAAGTTTCATGATCAATATCATTAGCTTCCTCACTAATTGGTGTAGTTGTCACAGAACGGGTCTTGTGATGGACTACTTTCCAATAAGGGAGCAGTACTGATTACCACATCAAGTTCTACTTTCCTCCCACTCACTTCTTTCGAGAGAAACTCCTTCTCTAGAAAGGATCCGAATTTAGCAACGAAAATCTTGCCCTCGGATCTGTGATAGAAGGTGTACCCAACAGTCTTTTTGGGTATCCTATGAAGACACATTTCTCGATTTGGGTTCGAGCTTATCTGGTTGAAGTTTCTTCACATAAGCATCGCAGCCCCAAACTTTAAGAAATGACAACTTTGGTTTCTTGCCAAACCACAGTTCATGAGGCGTCGTCTCAACGGATTTTGATGGTGCCCTATTTAACGTGAATGCGGCCGTCTCTAAAGCATAACCCCAAAACAATAGCGGTAAATCAGTAAGAGACATCATAGATCGCACCATATCTAGTAAAGTACGATTACGACGTTTGGACACACCATTTCATTGTGGTGTTCCGGGTAGCGTGAGTTGCGAAACTATTCCGCATTGTTTCAAATGTAAACCAAACTCGTAAGTCAAATATTCTCCTCCACGATCATATCGTAGAAATTTTATTTTCTTGTTACGATGATTTTCCACTTCACTCTGAAATTCTTTGAACTTTTCAAATGTTTCAGACTTGTGTTTCATTAAGTAGATATACCCATATCTGCTCAAATGATCTGTGAAGGTGAGAAAATAACGATACCCGCCGCGAGCCTCAATATTCATTGGACCACAAACATCAGTATGTATGATTTCCAACAAATTAGTTGCTCGCTCCATAGTTCCGGAGAACGGCGTTTTAGTCATCTTGCCCATGAGGCACGGTTACATAAGTACCAAGTGATTCATAATCAAGTGATTCCAAAAGTCCATCAGTATGGAGTTTCTTCATGCGCTTTATACCGATATGACCTAAATGGCAGTGCCACAAATAAGTTGCACTATCATTATCAACTCTGCATCTTTTGGCTTCAACACTATGAATATGTGTATCACTACTATCGAGATTCAATAAAAATAGACCACTCTTCAAGGGTGCATGACCATAAAAGATATTACTCATATAAATAGAACAACCATTATTCTCTGATTTAAATGAATAACCGTCTCTCATCAAACAAGATCCAGATATAATGTTTATGCTCAACGTTGGCACCAAATAACAATTATTTAGGTCTAAAACTAATCCCGATGGTAGATGTAGAGGTAGCGTGCCGACCGCGATCACATCGACTTTGGAACCATTTCCCACGCGCATCGTCACCTCGTCCTTAGCCAATCTTCACTTAATCCGTAGTCCCTGTTTCGAGTTGCAAATATAGCAACAGAACCAGTATCAAATACCCAGGTACTACTACGAGCATTAGTAAGGTACACATCAATAACATGTATATCACATATACCTTTGTTCACTTTGCCATCCTTCTTATCCGCCAAATACTTGGGGCAGTTCGCTTCCAAATGTCGATCTGCTTGCAAGAGAAGCACTCGATCTCAGGCTTAGGACCAGACTTGGGTTTCTTCTCTTGAGCAGCAACTTGTTCGCTGTTCTTCTTGAAGTTCCCCTTCTTCTTCCCTTTGCCCTTTTTCTTGAAACTGGTGGTCTTGTTGACCATCAACACTTGATGCTCCTTCTTGATTTCTACCTCCGCAGCTTTTTAGCATTGCGAAGAGCTCGGGAATAGTCTTGTTCATCCCTTGCATATTATAGTTCATCATGAAGCTCTTGTAGCTTGGTGGCAGTGATTGAAGAATTCTGTCAATGACACTATCATCAAGAAGATTAACTCCCAGTTGAATCAAGTGATTATTATACCCGGACATTTTGAGTATGTGTTCACTTGTGAACTATTCTCCTCCATCTTGCAGCTATAGAACTTATTGGAGACTTCATATCTCTCAATCCGGGCATTTGCTTGAAATATTAACTTCAACTCTGGAACATCTCATATGCTCCATGACGTTCAAAACGTCGTTGAAGACCCGGTTCTAAGCCGTAAAGCATGGCTGCTTGAACTATTAAGTAGTCATGAGCTTTGCTCGCGGACATTCTTAACGTCGTCGGTTGCATCAAGAAGAGTTGGCACCCAGCGGTGCTTCCGGGGCGTAATTCTTACGTGCAGCAATGAGGATAATCCTCGAGTTACGGACCCAGTCCGTGTAATTCCTACCATCATCTTTCAACTTTGCTTTCTCAAGGAACGCATTAAAATTCAACGGAACAACAACACGAGCCATCTATCTACAACAAACATAGACAAGAAAAATACTATCAGGTACTATGTTCATGATAAATTTAAGTTCAATTAATCATATTACTTAAGAACTCCCACTTAGAAAGACATCTCTCTAGTCATCTAAGTGATCACGTGATCCAAATCAACTAAACCATGTCTGATCGTCACGTGAGATGGAGTAGTTTCAATGGTGAACATCACTATGTTGATCATATCTACTATATGACTCACGTTCGACCTTTCGGTCTCCGTGTTCCGAGGCCATATCTGTTATATGCTAGGCTCGTCAAGTTTAACCTGAGTATTCCGCGTGTGCAACTGTTTTGCACCCGTTGTATTTGAACGTAGAGCCTATCACACCCGATCATCACGTGGTGTCTCAGCACGAAGAACTTTCACAATGGTGCATACTCAGGGAGAACACTTCTTGATAATTTTTAGTGAGAGATCATCTTAAAAAGCTACCGTCAATCAAAGCAAGATAAGATGCATAAAGGATAAAGATCACATGCAATCAATATAAGTGATATGATATGGCCATCATCATCTTGTGCTTGTGATCTCCATCTCCGAAGCACCGTCGTGATCACCATCGTCACCGGCGCAACACCTTGATCTCCATCGTAGCATCGTTGTCATTACGCCATCTATTGCTTCTGCGACTATCGCTACCGCTTAGTGATAAAGTAAAGCAATTACGATGCGTTGCATTTCATACAATAAAGCGACAACCATATGGCTCCAGCCATTGCCGATAACCGGTTACAAAACATGATCATCGCATACAATAAAATATAGCATCACGTCTTGACCATATCACATCGTTAACATGCCTGCAAAAACAAGTTAGATGTCCTCTACTTTGTTGTTGCAAATTTTACGTGGCTGCTACGGGCTGAGCGAGAACCGTTCTTACCTACGCATCAAAACCACAGCGATAGTTCGTCAAGTTAGTGTTGTTTTAACCTTCGCAAGGACCGGGCATAGCCACACTCGGTTCAACTAAAGTTGGAGAAAGCAGACACCGCTAGTCACCGTGTGTGTGCAAAGCATGGCGGTAAAACCAGTCTCGCGTAAGCATCTGGCGTAATGTCGGTCCGGGCCGCTTCATCCAACAATACCGCTGAACCAAAGTATGACATCTTTGGTAAGCGGTATGACTTGTATCGCTTTGTTGGGGAACGTTGCAGAAAATTAAAATTTTTCCTACGGTTTCACCAAGATCCATCTATGAGTTCATCTAAGCAACGAGTAACGGAGAGAGTTTGCATCTACATACCACTTGTAGATCGCGTGCGAAGCTTGCTTGGTGATGATGGAGTCGACTCGAACGTGATTCAGATCACCGATGCCAAGTCTTGAGCGGACAGCACCTCCGCGTTCAACACACGTGACGGGACGAGCGACGTCTCCTCCTTCTTGATCCAGCAAGGGGAAGGAGAGGTTGAGGAAGACGGCACCACCGGCAAAGACGACGGCGTGGTGATGGTGGTGATGCAAGATACTCGGCGTGGCTTCGCCGAGCTCTACGGAGGAGGAGATGTGTTGGGAGGAGGGCTGCGCCTTGGGAGATGTGTACAGCAGCCCCCTCCCCCCTTTATATAGGCCCCGGTGGCGGCCCCTAGAGATCCAATCTCAAGGGGCGGCGGCCAAGGGGTGGAGTGCCCCCAAGCCGGTGGGCGCTTCACCCCTAGGGTTTCAACCCTAGGCGCAGGGTGGGCCTGAGGCGCACCAGCCCCGTGGGCTGGTTCCTTCCCCTATGGCCCATGGGGCCCTCCGGATGGGTGGCCCCACCGGTGGACCCCAGGACCCTTCCGGTGGTCCCAGATTTTGCCAGTAACCCCGAAACTTTCCCGATGGTCAAACACCACTTCCTATATATTATTCTTTACCTCCGGACCCTTCCGAACTCCTCGTGACGTCAGGGATCTCATCCGGACTCGAACAACATTCGGTATTCACATACTAGTCTTCCTACTAACCCTAGCGCCACCGAACCTTAAGTGTGTAGACCCTACGGGTTCGGGAGACACGCAGACATGACCGAGACGACTCTCGGGCAATAACCAACAGCGGGATCTGGATACCCATGTTGGCTCCTACATGCTCCTCGATGATTTCATCGGTTGAACCACGATGTCGAGGATTCTATCAAACCCCGTATGCAATTCCTTTGTCAATCGATGCGTTACTTGCGAGACTCGATCGTCGGTATCCCAATACCTCGTTCGGTCTCGTTATCGCAAGTCACTTTACTCGCATCGTAATGCATGATCCCGTGTACAACACCTTGGTCACATTGAGCTCATTATGATGATGCATTACCGAGTGGGCCCAGAGATACCTCTCCGTCATACGGAGTGACAAATCCGATCTCGATCCATGTCAACCCAACAGATACTTTCGGAGACACCGTAATGCACCTTTATAGTCACCCAGTTACGTTGTGACGTTTGATACACCCAAGGCACTCCTACGGCAACCGGGAGTTACACGATCTCATGGTCGAAGGAATAGATACTTGACATTGGCAAAGCTTCTAGCAAACGAACTATACGATCTTTTATGCTAAGCTTGTGATTGGGTCTTGTCCATCACATCATTCTCCTAATGATGTGATCCCGTTATCAACGACATCCAATGTCCATAGTCAGAAACCATGACCATCTATTGATCACAACGGCTAGTCAACTAGAGGCTCACTAGGGACATATTGGGGTCTAAGTGTTCACGTGTATTATGATTTCCGGATAACACGGTTATAGCATGAACAAAAGACAATTATCATGAACATTGAAATATAATAATACTTTTATTATTGCCTCTAGGGCATATTTCCAACATCTCCCACTTGCACTAGAGTCACTAATCTAGTTACATTGTGATGAATCGAACACCCATAGAGTTACGGTGTTGATCATGTTTTGCACGCGAGAGAGGTTTAGTCAGCGGATCTGCGACATTCAGATCCGTGTGCACTTTGCAAATCTCTATGTCTCCATCTTGAACATTTTCACGGATGGAGTTGAAACGACGCTTGATGTGCTGGTCTTCTTGTGAAACACGGCTCCTTTGCAAGGGCAATAGCTCCGGTGTTGTCACAGAAGAGTTTGATCGCCCCGACGCATTGGGTATGACTCCTAGGTCGGTGATGAACTCCTTCACCCAAATTGCTTCATGCGCTGCCTCCGAGGCTGCCATGTACTCCGCTTCACACGTAGATCCCGCCACGACGCGCTCTGCTTGCGGTTGCACCACCATCGCTCCACCATTCAACATATACGTATCCGGTTTGTGACTTAGAGTCATCCAGATCCGAGTCGAAGCTAAGCGTCGGCGTAGCCTTTCTGACGAGCTCTTCGTCTCCTCCATAAACGAGAAACATGTCCTTTGTCCTTTTCGGTACTTCAGATATTCTTGACCGCTGTCGGTGTTCCTTGCGGGATTACTTTGGTATCTTGCAACCAAACTTACGGCAAGGTTTACATCGGTCAGTACACAGCATGGCATACATAATAGATCCTATGGCTGAAGCATAGGGATGACACTCATCTCTTCTTTATCTTTTGTCGTGGTCGGTGGTCGAGTGAGCTCGATTTCACACCTTGTAACATAGGCAAGAACCCTTCTTGGACTGATCCATTTTGAACCTCTTCAAAATTTTATCAAGGTATGTGCTTTGTGAAAGACCTATGAGGCGTCTCGATCTATCCCTATAGATCTTGATGCCTAATATATAAGCAGCTTCTCCAAGGTCCTTCATTGAAAAACACTTGTTCAAGTAGGCCTTAATGCTGTCCGAAGTTTTGTATCATTTCCCATCAAGAGTATGTCATCTACATATAATAGGAGAAATGCTACTGAGCTCCCACTCACTTTCTTGTAAACGCAGGCTTCTCCATAAGTCTGCGTAACCCAAACGCTTTGATCATCTCATTAAAGCGAATGTTCCAACTCCGAGATGCTTGCACCAGTCCATAAATGGATCATTGGAGCTTGCATACTTTGTTAGCGTTCGAGGATCGACAAAACCTTCCGCTGCATCATATACAGCTCTTCCTTAAGATGTCCGTTAAGGAATGCCGTTTTGACGTCCATCGCCATATCTCATAATCATAGTATCGGCAATTGCTAACATGATTCGGACGGACTTAAGCTTCGCTACGGAGAGAATGTCTCGTCGTAGTCAATCCCTTGAACTTGTCGATAACCCTTAGCGACAAGTCGAGCTTTATAAATGGTGACATTTCCATCGCGTCCGTCTTCTTCTTAAAAATCCATTTATTTTCTATCGCTCGCCGATCATCGGGCAAGTCTGTCAAAGTCCATACTTTGTTTTCATACATGGATTCTATCTCGGATTTCATGGCCTCAAGCCATTTGTTGGAATCGGGTCCGCCATCGCTTCTTCATAGTTGAAGGTTCATTGTTGTCTAGCAACATGATTTCCATGACAGGTTGCCGTACCACTCAGTGCGGAGCGTGTCCTTGTGGACCTTGAAGTTCAAGAGTAACTTGATCCAAGTATCTTGATCATCATCAATGATTTCCTCTTGATGGGTGTGGGCATTACAGAGCGGTTTCTGCGCGGCACCACTTTCCCGTTCGAGAGGTAGTACTTCATCGAGTTCTACTTTCCTCCCACTTACTTCTTTCGAGAGAAACTCTTTCTCTAGAAAGCATCCGTTCTTGGCAACAAAGACTTTGCCTTCGGATCTTAAGTAGAAGGTATACCCGGCAGTTTCCTTAGGGTATCCTATGAATACGCATTTTTCCGACTTGGGTTCGAGCTTTTCGGGTTGAAGTTTCTTGACATAAGCATCGCATCCCCAAACTTTCGAAACGATACTTAGGTTTCTTCCCAAACCATAATTCATACGGTGTCGTCTCAACGGATTTAGACGGAGCCCTATTTAAAGTGAATGTAGCTGTCTCTAGAGCGTATCCCCAAAATGACAGTGGTAAATCGGTAAGAGACATCATAGACCGCACCATATCCAATAGAGTGCGATTACGACGTTCGGACACACCGTTTCGCTGAGGTGTTCCAGGCGGCGTGAGTTGTGAAACGATTCCACATTTTCTTAAGTGTGTGCCAAATTCGTGACTTAAATATTCTCCTCCACGATCGATCGTAGGAACTTTATCTTTCGGTCACGTTGATTCTCCACCTCACTCTGAAATTCCTTGAACTTTTCAAAGGTCTCAGACTTGTGTTTCATTAAGTAGACATACCCATATCTACTCAAGTCGTCAGTGAGAGTGAGAACATAACGATATCCTCCGCGAGCCTCAACGCTCATTGGACCGCATACATCGGTATGTATGATTTCCAACAAGTTGGTTGCTCGCTCCATTGTTCCGGAGAACGGAGTCTTGGTCATTTTGCCTAAGAGGCATGGTTCGCATGTGTCAAACGATTCATAATCAAGAGACTCTAAAAGTCCATCGGCATGGAGTTTCTTCATGCGCTTGACACCAATGTGACCAAGGCGGCGAGTGCCACAAGTATGTGGGACTATCGTTATCAACTTTACATCTTTTGGCATCCACACTATGAACATGTGTAATATTACGCCGAGATTCATTAAGAATAAACCATTGACCATCGGAGCATGACCATAAAACATATCTCTCATATAAATCGAACAACCATTATTCTCGGACTTAAATGAGTAGCCATCTCGTATCAAACGAGATCCAGATACAATGTTCATGCTCAAACTTGGCACTAAATAACAATTATTGAGGTTTAAAACTAATCCCAGAGGTAAATGTAGAGGCAGCGTGCGACGGCGATCACATCGACTGGAACCATTCCCGACGCAAGATCGTCACCTCGCCCTTCGCCGATCTCCGTTTATTCCGCAGCTCCTGCTGTGAGTTACAAATATGAGCAACGGCACGGTATCAAATACCGGGAGTTACTACGAGTAATCGGTAAGGTACACATCAATTACATGTATATCAAATATACCTTTGGTGTTGCGGCCTTCTTATCCGCTAAGTATTTGGGGCAGTTCCGCTTCAAATGACCCTTCCCTTGCAATAAAAGCACTCGATCTCGGCTTGGGTCCATTCTTTGACTTCTTCCCCGACAGCAGACTTACGGGCGCGGCAACATCCTTGCCGTCCTTCTTGAAGTTCTTCTTACCCTTGCCTTTCTTGAACTTAGTGGTCTTATTGACCATCAACACTTGATGTTCCTTTTGATTTCAGCCTCTGCTGACCTCAAAGATCGAGAACACTTCAGAATGGTCTTTACCATCCCCGCATGTTGTAGTTCATCACAAAGCTCTTGTAGCTTGGTGGGAGCGATCGAGGATTCTGTCAATGACCGCCTCATCTGGGAGGTTTATGTTCATTTGGGTCATACGGTTGTGCAACCTGCACATCTTGAGGATGTGCTCACCTTGTAACTGTTTTCCTCCATCTTACAATCAGTAGAACTTGTCGAGACATCATATCTCTCGACCGGGCATGAGCTTGGAAAACTAGTTTCAGCTCTTGAACATCTCATATGCTCCGTGATGCTCAAAACGCTTTTGGAGCCCGGTTCTAAGCTGTAGAGCATGCCGCATCGAACGAGGGAGTAATCATCGAACGAGTCCGCCAGACGCTCAAATCGTCTTGCAAAGTCTTTGGGAGAACAGTGGGTCACCTAACGGTGCTTCTAGGACATCTTGTTTCTTGGCAGCTATGAGGATGATCTCGGGTTCCGGACCCGATCCGTATAGTTCTTGCCATCATCTTTCGACTTGGTTTTCTAGGAGCGTTGAAGTTCATGTTGACATTAGCGTTGGCCATTGATCTACAAGACATATTTGCAAAGGTTTTAGACTAAGTTCATGATAATAAAGTTCTTAATCAAAATTACGAACTCCCACTTAGATTAGACATCCCTCTAGTCATCTAAGTGTTACACGATCCGAGTCGACTAGCCCGTGTCCGATCATCACGTGAGACGGACTAGTCATCATCGGTGAACATCTTCATGTTGATCGTATCTTTCATACGACTCGTGCTCGACCTTTCGGTCTCCGTGTTCCGAGGCCATGTCTGCACATGCTAGGCTCGTCAAGTTAACCCTAAGTGTTTTTTGTGTAAATCTGTCTTACACCCGTTGTATGTGAACGTAAGGATCCATCACACCCGATCATCACGTGGTGCTTAGAAACGATTTAACCGTAGCAACGGTGCACGCTTAGGGAGAACACTTCTTGAAATTTTATAAGGGATCATCTTATTTACTACCGTCGTCCTAAGTAAACAAGATGTAAAAACATAATAAACATCACATGCAATTATATATAGTTGTGACATGATATGGCCAATATCATCAAGCTCCATTGATCTCCATCTTCGGGCTCCATGATCACCTTGTCACCGCTTGACACCATGATCTCCATCATCATGATCTCCATCATCGTGTCTTCATGAAGTTGTCGCTAACGACTACTTCTACTTCTATGACTAACGCGTTTAGTAATGAAGTAAAGTAGTTTACATGGCGTTCTTCAATGACACGCAGGTCATACAAAAATTAAAGACAACTCCTATGGCTCCCGCCGTTGTCATACTCATCGACATGCAAGTCGTGAATCCTATTACAAGAACATGATCTCATACATCACAATTCAACATTCATCACAACTTCGCCATATCACATCACATGATCAATCATTGCAAAAACAAGTTAGACGTCCTCTAGTTGTTGTTGCATCTTTTACGTGGCTGCGATTGGGTTCTAGCAAGAACGTTTTCTTACCTACGAATCACCACAACGTGATTTTGTCAACTTCTATTTACCCTTCATAAGGGCCCTGTTCATCGAATCCGCTGCAACTAAAGTGGGAGAGACAGACACCGCCAGACCACCTTATGCAACTAGTGCATGTCATCGGTGGAACCGGTCTCACGAAGCGCACGTGTAAGGTTGGTCCGGGCCGCTTCATCCCACAATACCGTTGAGCAAGAAAAGACTAGTAGGGCAAGTAAGATGACAAGATCAACGCCCACAACAAATTTGTGTTCTACTCGTGCAATAGAGAACTACGATAGACCTAGCTCGATACCTTTGTTGGGGAACGTTGCTAGAAAATTAAAATTTTTCCTACGGTTTCACCAAGATCCATCTATGAGTTCATCTAAGCAACGAGTAACGGAGAGAGTTTGCATCTACATACCACTTGTAGATCGCGTGCGGAAGCTTGCTTGGTGATGATGGAGTCGTACTCGAACGTGATTCAGATCACCGATGCCAAGTCTTTGAACGGACAGCACCTCGCGCTCAACACACGTGACGGGACGAGCGACGTCTCCTCCTTCTTGATCCAGCAAGGGGAAGGAGAGGTTGAGGAAGACGGCACCACCGGCAAGACGACGGCGTGGTGATGGTGGTGATGCAAGATACTCGGCTGTGGCTTCACGAGCTCTACGGAGGAGGAGATGTGTTGGGAGGGAGGGCTGCGCCTTGGGAGATGTGTACAGCAGCCCCCTCCCCCCTTTATATAGGCCCCTGGGGTGGCGGCCCCTAGAGATCCAATCTCAAGGGGGCGGCCAAGGGGTGGAGTGCCCCCAAGCCGGTGGGCGCCCCACCCCTAGGGTTTCAACCCTAGGCGCGGGGTGGGCCTGGGGCGCACCAGCCCCTCGTGGGCTGGTTCCTTCCCCTATGGCCCATGGGGCCCTCCGGATGGGTGGCCCCACCGGTGGACCCGGGACCCTTCCGTGGTCCGGTGATTTTGCCAGTAACCCCAAACTTTCCCGATGGCGAAACACCACTTCCTATATATTATTCTTTACCTCCGGACCCTTAGGAACTCCTCGTGACGTCCGGGATCTCATCCGGACTCGAACAACATTCGTATTCACATACTAGTCTTCCTACTAACCCTAGCGCCACCGAACCTTAAGTGTGTAGACCCTACGGGTTCGGAGACACGCAGACATGACCGAGACGACTCTCGGGCAATAACCAACAGCGGGATCTGGATACCCATGTTGGCTCCTACATGCTCCTCGATGATTTCATCGGTTGAACCACGATGTCGAGGATTCTATCAAACCTCGATGCAATTCCCTTTGTCAATCGATGCGTTACTTGCCCGAGACTCGATCGTCGGTATCCCAATACCTCGTTCGGTCTCGTTATCGCAAGTCACTTTACTCGCATCAGTAATGCATGATCCGTGGCCAACACCTTGGTCACATTGAGCTCATTATGATGATGCATTACCGAGTGGGCCCAGAGATACCTCTCCGTCTACACGGAGTGACAAATCGATCTCGATCCATGTCAACCAACAGATACTTTCGGAGACACCTGTAATGCACCTTTATAGTCACCCGATTACGTTGTGACGCGTTTGATACACCCAAGGCACTCCTACGGCAACCGGGAGTTACACGATCTCATGGTCGAAGGAATAGATACTTGACATTGGCAAAGCTTCTAGCAAACGAACTATACGATCTTTTATGCTAAGCTTGTGATTGGGTCTTGTCCATCACATCATTCTCCTAATGATGTGATCCCGTTATCAACGACATCCAATGTCCATAGTCAGGAAACCATGACCATCTATTGATCACAACGGGCTAGTCAACTAGAGGCTCACTAGGGACATATTGGGGTCTAAGTGTTCACACGTGTATTATGATTTCCGGATAACACAGTTATAGCATGAACAAAAGACAATTATCATGAACATTGAAATATAATAATACTTTTATTATTGCCTCTAGGGCATATTTCCAACATCGCCCACAACTCACTTGTGTTCTACTCGTGCATATAACATCAACGCATAAAACCAGGCTCGGATGCCACTGTTGGGGAACATAGTGATTTCAAAAAATTTCCTACGCACACGCAAGATCATGGTGATGCATAGCAATGAGAGGGGAGAGTGTTGTCCACGTACCCTCGTAGACCGTAAGCAGAAGCGTTATGACAACACGGTTGATGTAGTCGTACGTCTTCATGATCCGACCGATCCAAGTACCGAACGTACGGCACCTCCGAGTTCAGCACATGTTCAGCTCGATGATGATCCCGGACCGATCCAAAGCAGGTGTCGGGGATGAGTTCCACAAGACGACGGCGTGGTGACAATGATGATGTTCTACCGACGCAGGGCTTCGCCTAAGCACCGCAACAATACGACCGAGGTGGAATATGGTGGAGGGGGGCACCACACACGGCTAAGGAACGATCACGAAGATCAACTTGTGTGTTCTAGGGTGCCCCCCTGCCCCCATATATAAAGGAGGGAGGGGGGAGGTGCGGCCGGCCCCCTAGGGGTGCGCCTGGAGGAGTCCTACTCCCACCGGGAGTTGGACTCCCTCCTCTTGCCTTGGTGGAGAAGGAAAGGGGGAAGGGGAAAGAGGAAAGGGGGGCGCCGCCCCCCTTCCTTGTCCTATTCGGACTAGGGGGGAGGGGGCACGCGGCCTGCCCTGGCCGGCCCTCCTCTTCTCCCTCATGGCCCACTAAGGCCCATTAACCCTCGGGAGGGTTCCAGTAACCCCTCGGTGTTCCGGTAAAATCCCGATTTCACCCGGAACCATTCTGATATCCAAATATAGGCTTCCAATCTATCAATCTTTATGTCTCGACCATTTCGAGACTCCTCGTCATGTCCGTGATCACATCCGGGACTCCGAACAATCTTCGGTACATCAAAACTTATAAACTCATAATAAAACTGTCATCGTAACGTTAAGCGTGCGGACCCTACGGGTTCGAGAACTATGTAGACATGACCTAGAACTATTCTCGGTCAATAACCAATAGCGGAACCTGGATGCTCATATTGGCTCCTACATATTCTACGAAGATCTTTATCGGTCAAACCGCATAACAACATACGTTGTTCCCTTTGTCATCGGTATGTTACTTGCCCGAGATTCGATCGTCGGTATCCAATACCTAGTTCAATCTCGTTACCGGCAAGTTTCTTTACTCGTGACGTAATGCATCATTCCGTAACTAACTCATTAGCTACATTGCTTGCAAGGCTTATAGTGATGTGCATTACCGAGAGGGCCCAGAGATACCTCTCCGACAATCGGAGTGACAAAACCTAATCTCGAAGTATGCCAACCCAACATGTACCTTTGGAGACACCTGTAGAGCTCCTTTATAATCACCCAGTTACTTTGTGACGTTTGGTAGCACACAAAGTGTTCCTCCGGTAAACGGGAGTTGCATAATCTCATAGTTACAGGAACATGTATAAGTCATGAAGAAAGCAATAGCAACATACTAAACGATCAAGTGCTAGGATAACAGAATGGGTCATGTCAATCACATCATTCTCCTAATGATGTGATCCCGTTAATCAAATGACAACACATGTCTATGGTTAGGAAACATAACCATCTTTGATTAATGAGCTAGTCAAGTAGAGGCATACTAGTGACGTTATGTTTGTCTGTATTCACACATGTATCATGTTTCCGGTTAATACAATTCTAGCATGAATAAAAACATTTATCATGATATGAGGAAATAAATAATAACTTTATTATTGCCTCTAGGGCATATTTCCTTCACCTTATGCACGTCTGGGAGCAATGGACAGAGCGGGGTCATCTCCACGGCGGACGAGGCTTCGCCGGAGTTGAAGACAATGCCATGGTGAATGCGGCGACGAACGGAGAGATGCGGGAGATGCTCCGGTGGCTGGTTGGTCTTCTAGTGGTGGAGAGAAGGAGGGAGAGGGTTCGGCTTGCCGGAATCGAAGTGGACAGAGACGGCGTCCATGGCGGCCAACTGCGGAGAGGAGGAGCTCCGGGGCTCGAGGAAGTAGATGGGCGGGGTCCTGGGAAGGAGAGGGAGAGGCTGGTGAGGTCGAGGGCACCCGAGGCTGCTTAAATAGCCGAGGATAGAGGGGGCCGAACCAGTTGCAGTTGTGCGCGTCCGGACGAGGCTCTGTCAAGCTCATCGATCACGGGGAGGGCACGGGAACACGACGAGGCAACGATGACAAGCTTCACAGGGCAGAGGAGGCCAAGGATACACGGGGAGGAAACGGCCAGAGGAGGAAGACGACGACCAGCTACAGATCGCCCGTGGGCGCGTGGCGACGAGCGCCGATGAGGAGGTTTCCGGAGGGGGAGAGGGGTCCAGGGTGAAGGCGGCGACGAGGAGAAAACACCAGACATGCTCACGCGCGCGAAGACGACGAGAGGAAGAGGGGTCGGAGCTAAGAGACGTCCTAGGCGCGACCACAACAAGCAGAGCGCGTGCACAGGCGTGCCAGCTACGCAGTTGCCACGCGACATGGCAAATAGAGGTCACGAGCGGTGGGGAAACTGTGTCTAGCTGATAGTCCTTCCAATATGGAGCATTTTATAGGCTATGGCTTGATCTGGGGCACTGTTGTTAAATGGTAGTGATAGTCTGACGTTTGCTGTAGCAAACTTTGCTATGCATTGGTGACCAACAGGGAAGATGATGTCTGGGGTGATTAACTAAGGAAGGACTATAATCCTGCTAAATTTGAGGAGAAGTGGAGCTCAAAACAACATAATTGCTTTGTAAGTGCAAATTTGGTCCAAAAAATGGATTTGGATGATGCACTCACGTAGAGAAGCAACTTGGGCTCAAATTTGGTAAGGCAGGGTTATATGGACATGTGAAGATGCTGTAAAAATTTCACACCAAATGGACTTGCCAAAATGGTACTTGTTTCACAAACATCCTCACCGACCAGAAACTTGCAATAATATTGGTGGGGAAATGGCTTGATGAATGGTCTCAAACTTGGTGGAGAGATATTATATGGGTAGGAGCATGATCTGGTAATTTTTCAGAATTAATGAAGTAATATAAATTATACTTGCTTCACAACCTAAAAATATTAACAAAATCAAAATTTTGATCCTGTGCTCACATAGATGAAGGGATAGAGTTCAAAATTGCAGGAGGATAATGATATGAGCACATGAAGGGGCATGCAAAATTTCAACTCATTTGGATACTCCTAGCTAGTACTTCCTTCACAATGGCTTCAGTTTGACAGAAACTTTGAAAAATCATTGAGGAAGATTTACTAGGAAAATAAAGTTGAATTTTGGCATGAGGCAATGATTTGAACATAAAAGAATGCCCAAAATGTTTGGGAGCAAACAAGATAGGATAAATGACACTTCCTTCACAAAATGCCATTCAGGACAGAATGGAAGAATGAATATTGGAGGAATATTTTTGAACTGGCCAAGGAAGGATTTGGGCATATTTGAGCAATATATAACCCAAAGAAATTATGAGAAATATTTGGGAATTTTTGGAGGGACGGAAATATAGGTTGCTTCACAACCTAGGGCAAATGAGGTCATCCCTTTAATAGAAAAGGAATATTCCCCAAGAAAAATAATTATGGAGTTGGGCTAGAAATGGCATGGTCTTGGGATGAGTTGGAGGATGATGAGCCACTTGGGAGAAGAAGAAATGATGATCTCCCAGGTGGCAAGGCCACAGAACCACTCCAAAAGGAAAACAGGGCAAAAATCAAATAAAGCAAAAAAGAAAAGATAAGGGCCAAAAGCCAGGCTGTCACAAAGGGCGGACTGTTCTACCCAATCCATCTGTTGCCATCGAGCACCACCGGTTCATTCTACTCTACTGCATTTCCTTTAGCAGTTTACTTTCGATGCTTTGTATCGATAGATATCTATGAACTACTATATTTGTCATGTGTTGTTCATCTGTATCATACATGTTGTTTAGTATCTTTCAGTTTGTTGTATCCAAAGTCGTTTGTTTGTATGTGCATCTCATTGTTCTGTGGTGTTACCTGGTCATTCAATCGAGTTATACTCTTAGTCACATCTCACAATAGTTTGCTCTCCTCTGGTACTACCAAGTTTTCTTGCTCGTTTTTCTATCTTACATAGTTGTCTTTCCTTTCTCACTCTCTTTCAAGCGTTTAGTTGATATCTGTTTGCCATCTCATGTTACCCTATCTGTTAGCATACAACATTACTATCATGATTGTCAAACCTGTGACCTACTATGCACGGATGATTATAGCATCTTCCTTCGTAAGATTTGCTTAGCTCTAATATTCTCATTTGCATTTACTCTACCGAACTTATTCCGCTGTTGTTATTGGGTTCAGTTCAAACTTCCGCAAGAATTTTTGAATCTTCCATTCAATCCCCCGCCTCTGGTCGATATACTCTTGGTCCTTACAGAATGTGTGTTGCATTAGTTGCACCAATACAACCTTTTTTTTGCAGGAATACAACCTTTGAAGTGAGGCCAGAAGTTTGTTCCTAACTTTTGGATGCATCTGTGAATGTAGGCCCTATAGGTCTGATGACGTCTCCTCCTAAAGAACATATACACAGTGCAACACATGTTTGAACTTCTTATAAATTGTTTCAGTTGAACGAACAAAACATTGTTCGACTTGGATAAATGTTTGAAGGCATCCAGACATTCACAAGAACATGCCTAAACATTCAAGTGAGCTCATCTCGCTAGTTGACTCCAAATGATACTTACTAAAGGACTATGCAAACTCAATAATATATCGAGACATTCTAAACATTTTGTAGCAAGTTTTATGACGGACTAATTTTTCCGTACCCATTCATAACCAGTTTGCACTGCAGTCACGCCGAGCTACCATCAAGAAGATCACTACAAAACCCTAGCAAAAAAAAAACTGACAGTACATGTTCAAAGCCAGGCAAGGTTTGAGCCTTTTCTCGGGCTCAGCCTGCGCCTTTTCACTAAAAAAAACTGAAGCACATGTTCAACGGAAACTTTCCAATGCATTTTGAGTAAAAGATAACGGGAGTTAGCTTGCTAACTACCAGAATAATAATAGTGCAAAGTTTATGCGTCGCTACAAAAGCACGTGACTGATGCAACCTTTATCCGTGGCAAAAGCATAGATACACGTAAGCCGATCTTGTGAAACGGACTACTAAGATTGTTTCGTTCATTTACACAATGTATAGTACAAGAGGCTCGAGAATGAATCGTATATGTTGTCGTTAATCCTTCAAAAATACGGCAGGCAGTCCAGTCCTAACTCGGCAGCCAGCAAGCAAAGGCCGTGCGTTGCTAAGGTCGTAGTACGTACTCATAACACGGCCGGCTATAGCTATAGCTACCAGCTCTCTGCCGGCTCCAGGTAGTGCTGTAGCGACGTCACCTTCTTCTTGCTCCTGAGCTTGCGGAAGGCGGCCATCTCGATCTGCCGGATCCTCTCCCTGCTCACCCCCATCAGCTGCCCGATATCGTGCAGGGTCCTCGCTTTGCCGTCGTCCATCCCGAATCTGTACCTGATCACCTCCCTCTCCCGAGGGGTCAGGCTGTCCAGCGCCTTGTCCACGTCTTTCTTCATGAACAATCTGTGCAGCGTCTCCTCTGCCGTCTCCGTGCTCTTGTCCGCCGTGATCTCCTGTGGTGGTGGTGTGCACCAGGTGAAATGCAGGGATTCAGGTTCAGTAGCCACAAGTACGATTACTGATTGAGGTGTGTGTTATTCAGATAGACATTGGCTTTGCAGAGCGTAGTGAGCATACCTGGTATGTCACGTCCGTGCACCCGACTTTGCCAGTGAGGGATACGCTGTACCTTGGGAGGCACATTGCTGCTTCCACCCGTCTGGCTGTCATGCCGGTGTCCAACGCGATTTCTTCATTTGTCGGTAGCCTATTCAGCTGCCGGCGGAGTCGTCGTCGGCATTCTTTCACTCGGGAACTTGCTTCCGCCATGTGCGCCTATAAATCAAACAGCACCATCGGATTATATAGGGGCTCATACCAGGACCTTGGAATCACATCGGCTAACAAAGAAAGATCCGGATGCAGCATTAGTCTGTTCTCATAATTATCCATTTTGTTCGTTTGATTCCTGGTTACTACTAGTCATTAATGAACACAGAGGATATGAAGTTTATACTGGTTATGAGATTTCGTGGTACTTGATCAACTAGGCTGCGCGTCATAACTGTGAATCACCTTACACCATAGTTCTATACTCTAAAATTTCTGAATCATGAAACAGATAGAAAACCACTTAACTATCGCGTGATGTTATTCTAGAATATATCATCACCACCACTAGTAATTACCAAATGTGCTTACATAAACATCAAGAAATTAAGAGTGAAATTGTTGCAAGTGGTGAACCTACAAAGAGAAAGAGGACGTACTGGCAAGCGAATTATTTGGGTTTGTTCTAGAACCGACTTGCGAATAGCTTGCTTGATCCACCAGTGAGAATACGTAGAGAACCTAAAACCCTTTGAGGCATCAAACTTTTCAGCGCCCCTTATAAGGCCCTGAATCCCTTCCTGTATAGGACACGGAATGAAGTGCGAGTCAAACATTTCAGTTCCAAAGAGTTATAACCATGAAGGGCTTCGTCGAAAAGTACAAGAAGATACCTGGATAAGATCAGAAAACTCTGTCCCAGGGCCTTCAAACTCTTTGGCAATTGAGATTACTAGTCGCACATTTGATTTGACCATCATGTTTTTGCAGTAAATTCCATGGCTGAGACGTTTCCTCAAAGTGTTCTCATCAGTGCCAACTGCTGCTGCCCACTGACCGAAGGTTGGTTCACCACCGTTGTAGTGTGCAACCTCCTTTTGGGTAGCCTCCAACTTCAGGAGATCCTGCGTCAGTTCATGATAAACTTAGTCAGACACCAGCAACAGGACAGCACTATTCAGTACCCCCTCCGATCCTTTTTAGTCTGCATATAAGTTTTGTCTGAAGTCGAAATATATCTAGTCTGACCGAACTTATAGAAAAATATGTCAACATCCACAATGCCAAATTAATATTATTAGATTCATTATGAAATGTAGTTTCATAGTGTATATATTTGGTATTGTATATGTTGATATTTTTTAATATAAATTTGGTCAAAGTTTGCACAATTTGTTTGACACAAATCTAATACGTGGAGTAAAAAGGAGGGAGTATGTTTGTACAGCATCAGCATGATAAAAATCACACATGTGCTTGGCACTGTGTTAGTCTTCGCTACCTGAATGCCTTCTGATAACTCAACTTCTTGCTTCGCTGTCAGAAGCTTCCGTCCGGACATCTTGTAGAAGCAGCCCAGAGAATTCCGGCAACCCTTGAACCTCTTCTTCCTCGAGGAGGCCGTCACGGGCTTCCGATCACTGAAAGATTTAGCCGCCTTCATCGCCGCCCTCACTCTCCGAGCTCTTCTCTCGGGCTGACGTGCCGACTTGACAGCCACGCCCCGGGCGCCCTGCTCGTCGTCGTCCGACTCGGATTCGTCGCTGAAGATGCTGACAAACCCCGCGTCGTCCAGCAAACGGGCTTCGGCATACCGAGACCCCGGCCGCACCTCGGTGCGAAGGACCTCTCTTGTTAAGTAGCTGTCCTCCACCAGGTCATGGCTGTCGCCGACGTCTGGGCGGTGGTCGGTCTGCACCATCCGAGCAACTTCTCGGGCGACCTCCGCGGCTGCTCGCGCTAAAGCCACGGCCTCCGCGGCCGCGGCCGTCACCACGGCCTCTTGGTTGAGAAGCGCCTCCCCGAAGCCCCCCTGGTTCCAATATCCAATGCAAGAAAGAGACGAGGACAAACATATTTCAGCATAGCCCACTCCAAACCAATCTTATACTGTAGTGTATAATACAGTTCAGTTATCGCGACTCGCGAACAAGCACGGCCGCCGGAGCATGAGCGCCGAACACGTGAGCGGGCATTACCGGGAGGCTGGTGCTATCCGAAGGGGGAGGAGGCCCGACGTCGACGGCTCCGCCGTACGCCAGGCGCCTCGCTCCTGCGGCTAAGGACTCCATGCGCTCCGCCTCGACGACGGCTGCGGAGGACAGCGCGCACTGGACCCTCCCTGGCCGGCAGCTTCCGCCTGCCGCGCAACCGCCGGCACCGGGCTCCCTCGGCACCGCCGCGCGGGTGGAAGGGGGCCACTTGAACTGCGGCGCGAGGCACGACGACATCGCTAGCTAAGCGGCGAATGCGCCTTGTGTTCCCTGGCTGGCTAGCTAGCTCTTGGTGCCGATGGAGGTGATGCTGCTGGCTAGTGTAGTATGCATTGCGGGGGCGGGAGCGCGGTGAGGTGCGGCCGCACGGTGGTGGAGAAGCGGGAGGGTGGGCGCTCTTGGCCCTGAGGGTGAAGGGGATAAGAGAGGGTGGGGACAGGATCGTGCGCGAGAGGCGGTGGCCACCTCCGCGCGTACGCGCAGTGGGCCGGGAACTAGCGACGAGCCTCCGCGGCTGGCAAATTTGATAAATTTGACCTATAGACGAAATTAAATCATAAAATGAACCGTCCGTGAAACTATTTCACACGGCCGACTGGCGGCCTAGCTACCGGGCGCTGCACTAGTGCAACGCCCGGGAGCTGGCGCTGCACTAGTGCAACTCCTACGAGCTAGGCGCCAGATCAGATAGTGTGGCGCCTAGCTCTCGCGCCGCAGACACGACTTAGTAATTTTCGACCCACGTGTGCGACGCCGCCGTGAAGCGTCTATCGTGAGGCGTTGACATCGTAGTGTAGCGCGCCGTGGCGGGCGCCACACAAAAGGTCAGCCGCGTGAAATAGTTTCACGGATAGTTCATTCTATGATTTGATTTCGTCTATAGGTCAAATTTGTCAAATTTGCCTCCGCGGCTCTGCCCGGTCCGGTCAAGACTTCGGGATATTAGGCTAACTCCACCCCACGATCCCAAACAAACGTCCGTTTTGCCCGGATTTTGTCCATTTGGATAGTGCAATGGGGTTGTGTTCGGGCACTTTCCGGGATGTGGTGGCCGTGCGTCCAGCGCATGGACGCATCCCGGCTGCATCTTGTCCGCGTGCACATTTCTTTGCAAGTCCTTAACTTTTTTTCATCATTCATTTTTGATACATGACAATACATCATTTTTTTCGCGAATACGCAAGCTGCGTATCTTTGTATTGATTCTTTTTCGCATGGTAATACATGTCTCATTCATATTATAGAGATCAAAGTACAAGTCACGTAAAGACCGACATGACAAAACTGAAAAGATAGTAGAACATCTGTGAGTTTGACACCAACGCGCGTCAGCTGCCTCCGGCACCACCATAGGAGCCACCGAAGAAAAGAATGACGGATCACCTTCTCACCCGAACTCGACGCGGCTCCATCGCTGATATGCAGCTTTGCGGACCTCCAAGGTGGCTCACAAAAAGTGAAGCCATTGCCGTTGAACGAATCAAAGCCGTGGCAACACCCCGACACACGCCCATCGAACTCCGGATCCGCACCCCACCACGACTAAGACGTCAAGGAGGAAACCATACCGCCATCCACAAACCACTTAACCCAAAGACACGCCCGCCTTCAAGATGTCGTCAATGCGCACTACCACCGCATCCACTCTCGACTACCTCCCAAGCTCCGCGCCGATGCCGGAGCGAACGCCGTCGCAACGGCGGAGCCCGAGGACACATGTCCACCGCGAGGACGCCGCCGCCGCCGCCATGCCATCCATGCTTGAACAGACTGGTTTCCAAATCCATCCCCAACCATAGGACCAATGGCCTCGTCAGGGATGAATCTAAAGAATCTTTATTCAGCGCTGTCATCGTCGCCGCCGAAGACGATGAACAACCTAAAAACCTAGACTACGAGAGAGTAAAAGCGATCCACACGCGTGGATACGGCAACCCCCCTCACCACTGACGACCGAGGTAGCCAGCGGAAGGGAGCCGCCGGAGAACGGCGCTAGAAGGTTGACCTCCTGGCGGCGGCTAGGGTTCCAGCCGCCAAGACGCGAGAGGAAAACGAGTATATATCTATCTTTGTATTGATAGAAGAGGAGTACAAGCATGGGGTTACAACGCATACGAGGCCATGTACGCACTAGGCATGGTGTACAAGCGAAGGAGCACAATAGAAGGGTGTATGCTCAGCCCCACTACCGAACTAGAGACTAAGCACCGGGGATGATGTGTTGCAGTCCGGTGGCGCCCGCCTTGGCCCATAGGTGCGCCTCGTCCTTGATGGTCTCGGAGGTAAAGGTGATCGATGATGTTGCTCCTTCAAAAATGCAGGCGTTGCGGTGCTTCCAAATCCACCAAGCAGATAGAATGATGAGGGAGGATAGACCCTTGCGCATAGAAGCGGGCGCAAGGTCGAGAGAGGATTGCCACCAGAGCTGAAATGGTGTGACGGGGGAGGGGAGGCCGATGGGCACACATGCCCAACCGAGGATCTCATGCCACACTTGGCGCGAGAAGGAACATCCGGCAAGGAGATGGTGCATGGTCTCCTCCTCTTGGTCGCAAAGGGCGCATGCATCGTCATGTGGTAGCCCTCGGCGCGTGAGGCGCTCCGCGGTCCAGCAGCGTTCTTGCATGGCCAGCCATAAGAAGAACTTGACGCGGAGAGGGGCCCAAGGTCGCCAAGTGAGCCGCCAGAAAGGGTCTTCACAAGATCCAATGAAAAGAGCCTTGTAGCAGGAGTGAGCAGTGTGCATAGCGGAAGAAGTCCAACGCCAACGTAGCGTGTCCGGATCGCTGGTAAGCTGAGTGTGCCGCACCAGGCGCCAAAGCTTGACGTACCGCACCATGGCCGTCGGCCCAAGCGCGCCTCTGATGTCCCGCACCCAAGAGGGCTGGTGCAGGCCGTCACGCACGCAACACTCCTTCCGAATGCGCCTGGGGACGAGAGAGAGAACGAGAGGAGCGATCTCGGGCACGGACCTGCCATCGATCTAGTGGTCGGTCCAAAATCTGCAAGCATCTCGAGCACCGAGCTGCCAAGTCGTGGAGGCTCTGAAAATTGCACTTGCTTCCGCGTCATGGGGGATGTGGAGGTGGCTCCAGGGGCGAGAAGCGTCGGTACATTGTAGCCAAAGCCAACGAACACGGAGAGAAATGCCCGTACGTTGGATATCACGGATACCTAGGCCACCAAGAGAGATGGGCCGGCAGACACGCTGCCAGTTGACAAGGCACTGCTCACCGTTGGCCTTGTCGGATCCTGCCCATAGAAATCCTCGGATGATCCAGTTCACCTTCTTGATGGCAGTGTTGTTGAATGTAATGGCGGTGAGGAAGTGCGTGGGGATGGCGGTGAGAACATGGCGCACAAGGGAAAGTCGGTCTCCCTTGGAAAGCATGGATGCCCGCCATGTGGAGAGCTTGCGCCCAAGATTGTCGATGATCGGTTGCAAGCTCGTGGAAGAAGCCTTGCGAACGGAGAGGGGCAGCCCGAGGTAGGTGATAGGGAAGTGAGCAACGGGGCACTGCAATTCCACGGCGATCGCATAGCACTGTTGTCATCAGAGCATTGGATAGGAGTGGCCGAACACTTGTCGAAGTTTGTTTGCAGCCCAGAAGCGAGGCCAAAGACATGAAGGAGCCTGCAAACCGTGGTGAGGTCGTGGGAGTCCGGGTAGCAGAAGATGACCACGTCGTCCGCATAAAGGGATGCTCGAAGCCGCATGACGGGTGGTCAGGTGACGAAGGAGCCCGAGCTCCACCGCACAAAGCAACATGGAGTTCAACACGTCGATGAACAGGGTGAAGAGCATGGGTGAGACCGGGTCTCCTTGTCGAAGGCCGTGAGCGTGGTCGATCGGAGGCCCTGGGTGGCCTTGATGAGAACTCTCGTGGAGGCCGTGGAAAGGAGCATGGAGATCCACTCGCGCCAACGTGGGCCAAACCCAAGGTGCTGCAGAAGTTGGAGAAGAAAGGGCCAGGAGACGCTGTCGAAAGCTCTAGCAATGTCTAACTTGAGAAGAATGTGCGGCGCCTTGAGGTTATGCAAGAGGCGAGCCGTCTGTTGCACAAGAAGGTAGTTGTCATGGATACAACGTCCCGCAATGAATGCACTCTGGTTGGTGGAGACCATGTTTCTCAGCCGTGGAGCAAGGCGGAGGGAGAGAAGCTTCGCAACTAGCTTGGCGAAGATGTGTATGAGACTGATGGGTCTATAGTCGAAGAGGGAGTGCGCATCTGCACGCTTGGGGAGCAACGTGAGGAGGGCTTCATTGAGTTTTAGCAGGCCTCTACCATTCATGGCATAGAACTTGTCGAACGCCACGAGGAAGTCAAGCTTGATCGTGTCCCAACAAGCAACCAGGAACTCGGAGGTAAAACCATTGAGGCCAGGCGCCCGCCCGGACGGCAGACACTTGACGGCATTCCAAATCTCCTCCTCGGTGAATGGCGCGTCGAGTGTGAGCAAGTCAAATTGCGGCACACGAAGGGCATGAAGATCGACCGTGATATCACGTTCGGATGTGCTGCCAAGGACGTTGGAGAAGTGGGCAAAGGTGGCCTCGGTCATCTCATCGTGGTTAGAGATAGTGCGGTTGCCGACACGCAAGCTCGTCATGAGGTTTCTTTGCTTGCGATGAGCGGCATGCACTTTGAGGTAGGAGACAGCAGCATCGTCACTCCGGAGCCAGGACAGGCACACCCGCTACCTAGCGATAGAACGCTCAAGGGAGGCAAGACCAAGGTAGGAAGCCTTGAGCCTACGACGGAGCCAGGTCTCGAGGGGGGATAACGGCCGCGAATCCTAAGCAGCGTCAAACCTAGCAATGAGTTCGCGGGACACCTTGAGCTACAGGGACACGTTGCCGATCGAGCGCGCACTCCAGTTTTGCAGCCTCCTACCCGTCGCCTTAAGACATGTCACGATCCGCCGGAAAGGATCGGCGTCAAGCGGAGTAGAAATCGAGGCCTCAGAAACCACCTGGTGGAATCCCTCCAACTTCGGCCAAAATCTCTCGAAGTGGAAACACCGCACTCCCGGAGGGCGGGCCACACAGTCGACCAGGAGCGGGCAATGGTCGGATGCCGCAGAGGAGAGGCAGCGGAGTAAGCAGTGCGGGTGGGCGATCTCCCATCCAGAGGTGCATAGGATGCGGTCATTACGGACCAACGTCGGGGCATCACGCTCGTTAGACCAAGTGTACCGCCGGCCGTGCATATAGGATCGCGGAGCTCCTCATCACCGATGAAGCGCCTAAATCTGTTCATGGTGCGATGGTTGATGTTCGAGTTGTTCTTCTCCGAGGCCGAAGCGATCATGTTGAAGTCTCCACCAATAAGCCAAGGGCCGATGTGGGACTCACGCACATCGGGTAACTCAGCAAGGAACTCTAGCTTGGCATCATCGTCTTGTGGCCCGTACACCCCAGTAAGCCACCAATGACCATCGCCGGCCAAGGAAGAGACCAAGGCCGTAACATGGTGCTCATCGTATTGTGACAATACATCATCACATTTTGACTAGTAAAGCAAGGCCAAAGAAAACAAGAACCACAAGAATACATTTAAGAAGATACCCAACTTCCATAACTGCTCCCTTGAGTTGGGTTAGGGCCTTCTTGATGCACTCATTGTTGATCTGTGGAGGAGGCTCGACGTTGCACCCTCCTTTCTTCTTCAAGCCAGAAGTCTATGTTGCTTCCTCACACCTAGTTTCGTGCCTAGACTCTAATCTAGCAACAAGTGCACTTGTCTCATCTACAGCCTCTATGCTAGCTAAAAGTGCATGAACATGTACTAAATTTTGCTCTATCAATATATCGATGTACTCTTCTTCCCAATACCAAAACTTGCATCCATTCTACACAATAAACTTTGAAGTTAGCACAACTAGTCTAATCCGAGAGCACAAATCGAAGCTAAAAAGAGCACATACCCCATCGTTTAAGCACTTGATGAACACCCATCTGGGATGTTCCGGCGTTGTAGACACGCGGTGCACGACCATCCTTGGGCAGTGGTCGCACTTAATGAGTGGCAACGGTGCGCCGATGAGCTTTTGGGAAAGCACCGAGCCCGGCCGGCCGCCATTCGTGTATCTGCCGGCGGACCACCGACGGTGCAGATCCGAGCGGCTAGAGGACGAGCCAGCAGATGTGGCTCATGTGGCCTCGCCAGGCCTTCCGGCGAGGTGTCCGCCATCCATGGCACGGCGAGCCTCCCACAAATGGGCGAGCTCAAGATCGACCGGATCCGCCCTAAATCCGGCGGCGGTGCGCAAACCAGTGGTCAGGTGGTTGGGGGCTTCGGCGCGCCGAGGGGGGGGCTAAGCGGCCTTGAAGCCGCATTGCCAGAATGGCAGCGCGGCGGCGAGGAAGAGTGAAGAAGAGTGGAGTGGTGTCGCGGGAGGAGAGAGGTGGATAGGAAAAGAAAAGGCCGTCTGTGCTACCAAGGCGGGCAGTGGAGACACGCTGCAGACGGCCGGCAAGCGTCCGCGTGGTGTCCGTTCACCCCAAAAGCGGCGCAAACTTGGGCCGGATGGGTCGAAGTGGACACAAACAGACAAAGTTCGTTTGCTCCATGTATTGGGCCGCCGGTTTGTCCATTTTACCCCAAACGGACGGGGCCTGACAGGATGGGGTCGCGCGGTGGAGTTGGCCTTATTATTTCTGGTCCTGACTAGGGGGGGAGCTCCTATGCGTTATTTCCTATTCGCCGCTCGTTGCCTCGAAATGTCGACGCAACGCACAGGCCAACGACTCGACCAGTGGATCTGGGCCGGCCCACTTAGACTGTGACCACAGTGGTAGCAACCGGTTTTGGGAACCTTCTAGATGGTTCCCAAAAACGGGTTTTTCTGTTTATTTTCTTCTACTGGCTTTTCGGGGTTTTTTCTGTGTCTTTTTCACTTTTTTTCTTTTTTGTTCTTTTTCTTTTTTGTTTATTTTTTCTTTTTTATTTCTTTTTTCTTTTCTTATCTTTTTTTAAATCGAAAATTTTAAATTTTGTTCATGTTTCCAAAAAATGTTCCCAAAATTCAAAAATTGTTCTCATTACATAAAAAAGTTCAAAACTTTCGAAATTCCGAAAATGTATCGGATTTCAATTTTTCTTCACATATTCAAAAAATGTTCGTGCTTCCAAATTTGTTTGGGATTTTTTGAAATTGTTCTCCGTTTCAAAATTTGTTCTCAAAATTCAAAAATGTACATGCTCTAAAAAATAGTTCGCGCTTTCAAATTTGTTAGGGATTTTTCAAAATTGTTCTCCGTTTCAAAATTTGTTCTCAACATTCAGAAACTGTTCGTGTTTCCAAATTTGTTCTCAAGATTCAAAAATCGTTCGCGCTTTTCAAAATTGTTCGCGCTTCCAAATTTGTTCGGGATTTTTGAAAATTGTTCTCTGTTTCAAAATTTGTTCTCAAGATTCAGAAATGTTCGTGCTTTAAAAAATAGTTCATGCTTCCAAATTTTTTCTCAATATTCAAAAATCGTTCGTGCTTTAAAAAATTGTTCGTGCTTCCAAATTTGTTCGGGATTTTTCAAAATTGTTCTCCATTTCAAAATTGTTCTCAAGATTCAAAAATGTTCGTGCTTTAAAAAATAGTTCACGCTTCCAAACTTGTTCTCAAGATTCAAAAATCGTTCGTGCTTTAAAAAATTATTCATAAATTCCAAAATGTTCATGTTTTCCTAAAATGTTTGGGAAATTCAAAATTTGTTTGTTTTCATAGAATTCGTTAGGAGCTTAGCGGGTCCTTACCCCCCTTTATCCGATTAGAGCGGAAAGGACCCGCGGAATTTTTACTCTTATAACGCGAATTGATTCTATTCGATTCACTCTTATGAAGCAACAAGAAAAAGAGATCACTCGAGGATCCAATATCTTATTCCACGAAGGAAGTATCCTGAAAATCGTACGTTCAAAAAATTACTAAAATTTTGAAAAAGAAATATTGTAGAATTGTGTTCGCAATTTAATATAATGTTAATAATTTACGCTGATTCAATTTAATAAATTATTTGTGTTTTCTAAAACATTGAGTAATGGTCATTTATGTTGCTGCAGTTCGGCTGGCTAGCGCGGTACCGACCACAACAGAAAGTCTAGAGAACGAATTCCAGGTTGCGCATTCTTTCTATTTTGGACTTTTTGCGCCCAACCAATCACTAACAGTTTTACTCCAATGGGCCGGCTCAGTTGCGTTCGCTCTGTGCGAAGAGTCGTCTGTTCGCCGCATAATGCGGTAAAATAGGAGGTCCCCTCCACGGAATCACTTGAGCTTCCTTCGTCCTTTCTGCTAAACTAATTTCGTAAAACTTGTGTGTAGCTTATCTTGCAAGTTGTGGTTGATATTTTCCTGCCCGGATGAGTTGGTACTCACTGGTGTAATATCTATCTGTTTGTCGCTAGATCGGAAAAAAAAATTGTACGCTTGTGAAAACATTGACCGAAGAATTGGATCGTGTATGAAAAGGAGCGTGTAGTGATGGTAACTGGTAAAGAACGGACTAACTCGAGAAAACATTGGCGGTGATGTCCATTGTTCAAAGAATATAGCGGAAGAAGCGAAAAAACAGCTGCTTGATTGCGGTGTGTACTAGTGGTTCCGGTGCAGTACGCTTGCATGAATTTTCAATTCAGGGAAAAACCGCGTGAAGTCCAGATTTTCCACCCGTTGGCGGAGGTCACGTCTCATCTCACCTGGGAGTCTTTTTTTTTTTTTTTTGAGGGGAAAACTGCCACTTTATTTAGGAATTAAAACAAGTCTGGGATCTCCATAGAGACCACCGAAAGCACAAACTCCGGGGGAACCATAAGCCACACTTTACAAAGTTCATCTCCTACACCTACTTTTGCTAACTTATGCGCGGCAGTATTCGCAGTACGACCCACCCATGATACTTTCACATCATCGAAGAACCTGAACATATCCTTGATCTCCTGCACCCTTGGCCCTACGACAGCCATGCTTTTCTCCTTGGCTTGAAGCATCAACGCCACTGTCTGGTTATCAGTCTCCAGGTGTAGTTTCCTGACGTTGATCTCGGCCGCTAGTTGGACGGCGCGTCTGCATGCCAGCACCTCCACACTTTCAGGGTCAGCCTCATGATGATAAATGTGGCATGCTGCTGCTCGAAAGTCACCCTCGTGGCCACGCAGAATGACTCCTGCTCCTCCCTTGCTGCCGAACTTGGAAACCGCAGCATCTGCATTAGCTTTGATCCATCCTTGATCTGGTGGTGACCACTTGGCAGCTTCTTTGGTGGCTTTTGCTTGGGTGTCCTTCCTATGGACAACATTCCACTCGGCCATATACGCGCAAACAGAGTGCAGTATTTCATGTGGTGGTGCAATCCTCTTTCCGTCCCTTGCCTCATTCCTTGCGAGCCACAGCCCGTAACATGCCTGGATCATCGCCTCTCGCTCCTCCTCTCCTGCTTCCGCAAACCACCCAAGCAGCCATGATGATAGTGCGCTCGAGGAGTCGATCTGACTTGGTGGGGCTGCCACCAAAACTCCTCTCACCTGGGAGTCTAGTGCTATTAGATATGCGGATCATCGTGTCATCGTCGATACTCGCCGATCATCTTTTTTTCCTGTGAAACGAAAATCCACATGTTTATCCTCTAAAATAAATGTCCACATTTTTGCGTGCAGTTAGCAAATGTAAAACTCGTAAGCTTCGGCGAACCATGATTGGTTGGATTACTAGAAGAACAGTAATATCCAGTCCACCTGAGCTTAAGACCTAGACTGACACTGATGCTCGCATTTTCCTAGATTTCTTCCGGCCCTCCGGCGATATGTGTTAAGTGGGAGGAGCGCTCCTGTCAATCACAAAGGCGTCGCCGGCGATTTCTTCAATATTAAGATGATTGTCGGCTCAGTCTTTCGAAGGTGCTCATAGGGATAGAGTGTGCATGCGTAAGTTCATACGGGTGAGTGTATGTGCGTATGTATGAGCGTTTGCGCCAGTACTGTGTTCAAAAAGACACTTGTAAGCTCCGTTGTCGGACGAACAACATCCACATGATTCCAACACCCCCATTGAGCAAGAATTCCCGGCTCCAGTGTTTGATGAACAACAACCTACTGCTCAAGCTGCTGAGAATGTCTCAGCCGCAGCGCGTGAAGAACAAGAAGCTGGAAAAGAAGTGTGTGTTAACGCAAATGAAGAAGCGCCACCTCCAGTGCCGAAAGAGAACTCTGCTCTCAAGTTGATTGTTGCACTATCTCTACACCGAACACTGGCGCTGGTCACTCTGAAAGACAACCATCCTATCAACATCTGCCACCTCCATCTCAGCGCAACACCGGCTATGTGGTCTATGAAGATTATTTTCTCTCAACTGAAGAAGAATTGCAGTATCCTAATCAAGAGAACAGCTATCAATCTTTTTGGATGGCGCTGGTGCCAAAGGTCCTCTTTTCAATCAAAATGAGCATCTCGAAAGAATTGCTTTCTTCAATATGAGTCCCTACAATGGACCATGAACATATGAATCCGGTCACTTTTGGACTCACGAACAAGCGATATATTACTCTCGTGTGTTGTATAACAGTCACCGGATATTTCCTCACGAATATCTTGATGTTCCCATGATTCGCAGTCTTGGATGTTTTCAGCAAGTGCTTCAAGATCTCGATGATTTTCATTTGACTAGACTTTTTGAGTTCCGGCATCCTTGGAATTGCGAATGCATTTTGCAATTCTATGCCACCATGTATATCTCCGGTGATGAATTTGATAGTTTCAACGTGGGTGATGGAATGGGTGACAAAAGATCGGCGCATCAAATGCACGGCAATGAATTTCATGTATCACTTTTGCTTCCCTCGATTCGAGCATGATGGGAAGGAAATTTGATTCCACTGAATTGATGCACTCTCTGATGATGATTTTTTGCTTCACCATGGATCCCGAGAAAGTTTGTGACTACGCTAGACCATATCTGGCCATGGGCCGGGCTTGGGCCGGGCCTAAAAAAGCCCACGACAGAAAACTGAGGCCCAGGCCCTCCCAGGCCCTATCACTGGGCCTGCTTTTCAAGCCCAAGCCCGCCCATCGACAAAGCCCTAAAAGCCCTTAGGGCTTAGGGCGTGGCCGGCCTCTTCCGTAAAATGCTAATATGCCAAGCCCAAGCCCGTCCAGGCCCTACTGGTGGGCTCAAAACTCAGGCCCAAGCCCGGCCCATGGGCAAGCCCATCGGGCCTAGGCCCTGGATTTTGGGCCGGGCCTGGGTGGGCCGACAGGGCCGGGCCTGAGATGGTCAGGACTACGCTAGACCTCCTCCATCTAAGCATTTGACATTCGAGAATAAGACAATCTATCACATGCTTACCAAAGCCATTTTCCCCTGGCGGGTTTCACCACTGATGGCTCAATCTTTGATTGTGGCACCCCGGCTCACAGGAACCGGAACACCCCGTATTCCAGCACAGAGATCAAGTCTTCTAGAATACAACACTGCTTGGCATAGATCAAATCAGCTCTTATTACAAAAGGATAAAGGTACAAAGGTGTTGAGGTATAAAGGATCACATTGGCATGGCGACGCTACGCCTGCTAAAGTAGCTCTATGCTAGCAACGGAACAACAACGACGGTGATGAACTCCACTCTGCAGGGACTCTGGCTGGGACACGGTCTAGCTCGCACGCTCAATATCCTCATCAAGCAATCAATTACTGCATCACCTGCAAACTGGCATGACACGCCAGGTGAGTACTTTGAATGTACTTGCAAACTCACAACAACCAAAAGCATCAAGGCAAGACAACAACATAACATTACCAGATTAAGTTATTAACAACTACTATGAGGTGGAAGCAATTAATAAGCATGATATGGTAAAGCTAGAATAGTGATGAACCAACATTTTGGATCTAAAAAAACATCCCACTCTTGGCTATCCGGCCAAGCAATATGCCATCAGTACCTCCTCGTGATCACCTCACAAACTGAATTATCATCCTCAAGATCATCCCAACATCATCTGCATCCCGCCAAACTATTATTGTTCACATAACAATATATAAGTCATCTATAAGTCACTCTGTCATCGTGTGTGTTGATCAAACAGTGTGACCATACGAGCTGTGTCCATGACCAAGGACACAGTTATGGATAGTATGTACACTCTGTAGAGGTTAGTGCACTGTACCCACACCGCAGAACCCATGGCCTTGTGTTCCTATTCGGGTGGACCAACGGCGTTCCGACAAAACCATTCTATTGCATGACACTCTCCCGGCCACCCTGACCAACTCCCCTTTGGGCTATGTCATGGGTGGCACCGAATGTCCACTCTGGACATCTGCCACCTTCGTGGACGGCCACCGTCGTGGAAAAACAAAATAAACGGTCCCAAACAGGGACAATGGGTACATACAACTTGGGCACACAAGGTTATCGTCGCCTACCGGGCCAGGGTAGCACGCGCACATAACCTTTCCTAGTTGGAGGAACCGGTGAGAGGCATGACAATAGACCGCATTAGGGCCTTCCCATACAAGCAAATTTGGTTGCACTGGGAAAAGCTCGATTCAGCGGCACCTGGTCAACGAAATGACGGAGTATGCCCCCAAGAGATATCTAAGATAACTGCTACTCCAATATCATATATTAACTTGTGATCCAAGTTTTGACCAGAACCACCGAATATTCTAAGACATAATATAGTTACATAATATAGCATGATGAATCCAAGTATAAAGATGCTACTAAACTACTAGAAATATCAAGATATTAACCTAAGATCCACATGTTATATAGAATCAAATCCAAAATAATACTCCAATGCATAATATCCCATATGATCATAACGACAATAAATATTACTCCTAATAATCCAATGGCAATATATCATCCTCAATCTGCAAAGCATTGGTCCTAGAAATCCAAGCAAAATCATGGCAATAGCAAGATCAAATATCACTCCAAGAAATGCCATGAATAAATCATATGTAGCTAATGCAAATTTTAAGCAAATTAAATTAAATAAACCATGGCATTGCATTGCAATCATGCAAATGGAGGACGTGGCTTGCCTTTGCTCCAAGAAAGTGATGGAAAGCTCCAGATCTTCATCAAGCGACTTAAAACATTCTGGAAAACATTTTTGAAAGCTTTTGTAACTAACACATAATGCATTTCTCTCTGTCCAGAAAATCTAGACAGCAGAGAAAATTACCAAATTCTACCAGAAAATAAAGGAGCTCAAACGAAAAATAATGCAAAAAGAATCAGTTCACTTGGACTTGTAGTTTAGGAGATATTCATGGTCAAAGTTGTGGTCACATCTAATTTAAAATAAATTTAAATGAATTTCTGGAAAATCCCGGGGAGTGAGAGGCTGATAGGTGGGGTCGGCCCATTAGTTTTAAAGAGAGAAAGAGGGGGCAGGGGACCGCGGGCTCACTGGCAATGAACGGCGACGAGGGGGCCACAACAGAGCTAGGAGACGCCGGGAATGAATCAGCCTCTGCACGACGGAGCTACCCGTACCCGTAGCTCATCGGGAGGTGTCCAAACGACATCGCGCCCTTCGTCTTTGGCAGCCACAGGCTTCCGGTGCCGGTGAACTCAACGATTCCTATGAGTACTCGTGCACCGGAGGGGTTAGGCACGGTCGCAGGAGCTCAGGGTGGCCACCTGGGCGGAGGGGCATCGGAGGGGATGGCCGAGGTGGAGGCCGAACGGCGGGGCTCTTGGCCGGAGAGGAGAAAGAAGAGCATCGGGGCTCACTAGAGAGTGCTTGGGATCGATTGAGAGGTGGTGAAGACGAGTGGTGAGGAGAGGAGAGGCATGGGAGGGCTTAAACAGTCGGGGAGGAGGTTGCCGCGCGAGATGTCGTCGCGGACGCGTGACCGGTGCAGTGGACGCGTGAGCACTCAGGCAAGCTCGGGCGGTTGAGGCAACGAGTGAGAGGCAGGGGAGGGCCACCGGAGCAGCGGACGGAGCCAAGAGACGAGGAAGAAGAACTCGGGGCGAGAACATAGCTGGCCAGGGCACTTTGCGCCCGTGGGTGATACGTCTCCATCATATCTACTTCTCCAAACACTTTTGCCCTTGTTTTGGACTCTAACTTGCATGATTTGAATGGAACTAACCCGGACTAATGCTGTTTTCAGCAGAACTGCCATGGTGTTATTTTTGTGCAAAAATAAAAGTTCTTAGAATTACTTGAAAATCCACGGAGCAACTTTTGGGAATTAATAAAAAATACTGGCAAAAGAATCAAGGCCAGGGGGCCCACACCCTGTCCACGAGGGTGGGGGCGCGCCTACCCCCTGGGCGCGCCCCCTGCCTCGTGGGCCCCCCTGGTGCTCCACCGACCTCAACTCCAACTCCATATATTCATGTTCGGGGAGAAAAAAATCAGAGAGAAGGATTCATCACGTTTTACGATACGGAGCCGCCGCCAAGCCCTAATCTCTCTCGGGAGGGCTGATCTGGAGTCCGTTCGGGGCTCCGGAGAGGGGAATCCGTCGCCATCGTCATCATCAACCATCCTCCATCACCAATTTCATGATGCTCACCGCCGTGCGTGAGTAATTCCATCTTAGGCTTGCTAGACGGTGATGGGTTGGATGAGATTCACCATGTAACAGAGTTAGTTTTGTTAGGGTTTGATCCCTAGTATCCATTATGTTCTAAGATTGATGTTGCTATGACTTTGCTATGCTTAATGCTTGTCACTAGGGCCCGAGTGCCATGATTTCAGATCTGAACCTATTATGTTTTCATGAATATATGTGAGTTCTTGATCCTATCTTGCAAGTCTATAGTCACCTACTGTGTGTTATGATCCGACAACCCCGAAGTGACAATAATCGGGACCACTCTCGGTGATGACTGTAGTTTTAGGAGTTCATGTATTCACTAAGTGTTAATGGTTTGGTCCGGTACTCTATGAAAAGGAGGCCTTAATATCCCTTAGTTTCCAATAGGACCTCGCTGCCACGGGAGGGTAGGACAAAAGATGCCATGCAAGTTCTTTTCCATAAGCACGTATGACTATATTCGGAATACATGCCAATTAGTTCTGTGTCACCCTATGTTATAACTATTGCATGAGGAATCGCATTCGACATTATTATCCATCACTGATCCAATGCCTACGAGCTTTTCACATATTGCTCTTTGCTTAGTTACTTTACCGTTGCCACTGTTACAATCACTACAAACCTGCTACTGTTACTTTTGTTACCGTTGCCGTTACTTCCATACTACTTTGCTACTAAATACTTTGCTGCAGATATTAAGTTATCCATGTGTGGTTGAATTGGAAACTCAACTGCTAATACTTGAGAATATTCTTTGGCTCCCCTTGTGTCGAATCAATAAATTTGGGTTGAGTACTCTACCCTCGAAAACTGTTGCGATCCCCTATACTTGTGGGTCATCAAGACTATTTTCTGGCGCTGTTGCCGGGGAGCATAGCTCTATTCTTTGAGTCACTTGGTATTTATATCTGTTGATCACTATGAGGAACTTGAAGGACGAAAGAACTAAGATTTTTCCCTTAACTACGAGGGGAGGTAAGGAACTGCCATCTAGCTCTGCACTTGATTCACCATCTATTTTGAGTAAGCTTGCGACACCTAAACCTCCTTCTGCTATTAATTATGATATGTCGCATGTTATTGATGATGCCACTTCTGCTATGCATGATACTTATGATGAGACTACTTCTATGCTTGATACTACCGTGCCATTAGGTGAATTTCTTGATGAACAACTTGCTAGGGCTAGAGAGAATGAAATTCTTGAAACTGATAATATTGATGAAAGTGATGATGAAGATTCTCCCCCTAGATATGAATTACCTGTTGTGCCTGAGGGTTATGTTATGGATGAAGAAACTATTAGAGATTTTCTTGCTCTCAATGATAGATCTGATCTTAGGAAATTATTAGCTAAGCTGAAAGAAAAGTCTCTGAATGCTAGAATGTAATATGACCTGCTTTTGCTACTTCACCTATCTGTGTTACTGATAAGAATTATGATTTCTCTGTCGATCCTGAGATAATTACTTTGGTTGAATCTGATCATTTTTATGGCTATGAATCTGAAACTGTTGTGGCACATCTTACTAAGTTGAATGATATAGCCACCCTATTCACTAATGATGAGAAAACTCGCTACTACTATATCCTTAAGTTATTTCCATTCTCATTAAAGGGTGATGCTAAAACATGGTTTAATTATCTTGATCTTGGTTGTGTGTGTAGTTCCCAGGATATGATTTATTACTTCTCTGCTAAATATTTCCCCGCTCATAAGAAACAAGCTGCCTCAAGGGATATATATAATTTTGTGCAAATTGAAGAAGAGAGTCTCCCACAAGCTTGGGGGAGGCTTCTCCAATTACTTAATGCTTTGCTTGATCATCCTCTCAAGAAAAATGAAATACTTGATATCTTTTATAATGGACTAACCGATGCTTCCAGAGAACACCTGGATAGTTGTGCTGGTTGTGTTTTCAGGGAAAGAACAGTTGATCAAGCTGAATTGTTATTGAATAATATGTTGACTAATGAAAACAATTGGACACTTACTAAACCAACTCCTAAGCCAGCTCCGAAGAAAAGGGGTGTTTTGTTTCTCAGTCCTGACGATATGCAAGAGGCAAAGAAATCTATGAACGAAAAAGGTATTAAAGCTGAAGATGTTAAGAATTTACCTCCTGTTGAAGAAATACATGGCCTTAATATACCACATATTGAAGAAATACATGGTCTTGATAACCCGACATGGGTAGTAAAGGTAAATTCTCTCTGTAGATATGATAAAGTTGAAATCATGTCTACTAAGTTTGCTAGCCAATGCTTGGATGAGTTTGATGACTTTATGGCTAAACAAGAAAACTTCAATGCTTATGTTGGTAGACAATTGACCCGCAATGCTTATATGATTGGACACTTGAGTGATTATATGTCTAGAGTTAAAGGTGAACTTAAACTTATTAGTAAACATGCTTCTATGGTTACCACTCAAGTAGAACAAGTGCTTAAAGCTCAAAATGATTTGCTCAATGAATTAAATGATAAGAGAAATGATAATGATGTTAGAGTTATGACTAGAGGGGGTAAAATGACTCAGGAACCTTTGTATCCTGAGGGCCACCCTAAGAGAATTGAGCAAGATTCTCAGAGAAATAATGTTGATGTACCTAGTCCTTCTAAGAAGAAGAATAAAAATGATAGGACTTTGCATGCTTCTAGTGAACCTGTTGTTGACACACCTGTGAATCCCAATGATATTTCTATTTCTAATGCTAAAACACAATCTGGTGATGAACATGAACCTAGTGATAATGTTAATGATGATGTTCATGTTGATGCTCAACCAAGCAATAATAATGATGTAGAGGTTGAACCTGCTATTGATCTTGATAACCCACAATCAAAGAATCAACGCTATGATAAGAGAGACTTCGTTGCTAGGAATCACGGTAAAGAAAGAGAACCATGGGTTCAGAAACCTATGCATTTTCCTCCTAAACCATCCAAGAAAAAGGATAATGAGGATTTTGAGCACTTTGCTGAAATGATTAGATATCTTTTTATGTATGTGTTTGACTGATGTGCTTAAAATGAATCCTTATGCCAAGTACATGAAAGATATTGTTACAAATAAAAGAAAGATACTGGAATCTGAAATTTCCACCATGCTTGCTAATTATACTTTTAAAGGTGGAATTCCTAAGAAACTCGGAGATCCAGGAGTACCAACTATACCATGCTCCATTAAAGGAAACTATATTAAAACTGCTTTATGTGATCTTGGAGCCGGTGTTAGTGTTATGCCTCTCTCTTTATATCGTAGACTTGAATTAAATAAGTTGACACCTACTGAAATATCTTTGCAAATGGCTGATAAATCAACTATTATACCTATCGGTATTTGTGAGGATCTGCCTGTTGTGGTTGCAAACGTTACTATCTTAACGGGCTTTGTTATTCTTGATATTCCTGAGGACGATAGTATGTCGATTATCCTTGGTAGACCCTTTTTGAATAGAGCAGGGGCTGTTATTGACTGCAACAAAGGCAATGCCACTTTTCATGTTAATGGTAATGAGCATACGGTACACTTTCCAAGGAAACAATCTCAAGTCCACAGTATCAATTGTATTGGAAAGATTTCAATGATTACTATTGGAGGTTTTGAATTTCCTCTTCCTACTGTCAAGAAGAAATATGATATTCTTATTGTTGGGGACATGCATATCCCCGTTGAGGTAACTTAGTGCTATTCGAAGATTCTCTGGTTTCATGCGATTCAGAATAAGTTTGTTAACAAGACTTGATCAACCTTGTTAGTGGATTCTTTTTGATGAGCATGAGATGGATGAAGTTAGAAAGCACAACTCTCTGTACCCTCCTTTTACTTTCTGTTATTTAGATTAAATAAAGCAAAAATAGTATTTTCTGTCTGTTTTCTTTATTATCCATGCAATAAAAAATACCCAAAAAATAAAAGTTCTCCAAATGCCCTGAAAATGAAGTATGATTTTTTCTAGAATATCTGAGAATTTGTGGCACTAAGAACACACCAGAGGGGGCAACCACCTGGCCACGAGGGTCCAGGGCGCGCCCACCCCCCTGGGGTGTGCCCCCTGCCTCGTGGGCCCCTGGTGGCCCCCCTCCACTTATTCCTGCACCCACACACTTCTTCTTCCTCCCAAAAAAATCACCAACCAGCTCAAGCACGAGTTCTAGCTCATCTTGCTGCCATTTTGATCTCCTTGCTCAAAGCTCCATTCACAAAACTGCTTTGGGGGCTTGTTCTTTGGTATGTGACTCCTCCAATGGTCCAATTAGTTTTTGTTCTAGTGCTTTATTCATTGCAAATTTTTGCTTCCTAGGTGACCCTGTTCTTGAGCTTGCATGTCAAATTTATTTGGTCCCAAGTAGTTTTAATGCATGATATAGTCTCTAGGCACTTGTGGGAGTAGTTGTTATCAATTTTGTTGAGTTCGGTTCACTTTTATTTTGAGTTACTAAAAATTTCATAAAATGATGAAGAGATTTTTTAGGGGCTCTTCGAGCCGAAGCTCGAAGGATAAGAAGAGTGAAGAAAATAAAAATCCCAAATATAATCTCCCTCGCACCGCAGAGGTTTGGCCGTGTGAATGGCCTTGTGATGAGTTCTTGAGAGCAGCCGGGATTCATGATGACTTTTATCATTTGGCCGAGAATGCAGGCCTCACCGACTTCCTCCACGACTAGATCGATCAGTATCTCCTACTCACTAATACTTCCGTGCAAAAATTTTACTTTCATGCTAGGAAATCACCACCTTCAATGGAGTTTCATTTATATGATGAGGTTAAGGAGATGTCACTATATGATTTTTGTGGGGTTTGCAAGATACCCATCAAGGGCAACATAGAGGAACCACATCATAGTGATGTGGATGGATTCATTGATATGATTGTTGTAGGGGAAACGAGGAAGGTTTCCGATGCAAGAATTACTAGCATACACTTTCCTGTTCTACGTTACTTTGCAATATTTGCTAGTAGATGCTTAATTGGTCGTGGGAACTGTGGAAACCTTAGTGCCCCTGATATTGTTATTTTGTGCCATCTTTGTTTCGCGATGACACTGTTAGTTTAGGATCCATTATTGCTAAACGAGTAAGTCTGAACCATACAAAGGGCCCCATCTTTGGAGGCATCTTTGCTTCACGCCTTGTGAGGGAGTCCTGGACTAGGGGGTGTCCGGATAGCCGAACTATCATCTTCGGCCGGACTCCTGGACTATGAAGATACAATATTGAAGACTTCGTCCCGTGTTCGGATAGGACTTTCCTTGGCGTGGAAGGCAAGCTTGGCGATACGGATATGTAGATCTCCTACCATTGTAACCGACTCTGTGTAACCCTAACCCTCTCCAGTGCTTATATAAACCGGAGGGTTTTAGTCTGTAGGACGAAAAACAATCATACCATAGGCTAGCTTCTAGGGTTTAGCCTCTCTGATCTCGTGGTAGATCTACTCTTGTACTACCCATATCATCAATATCAATCAAGCAGGAGTAGGGTTTTACCTCCATCGAGAGGGCCCAAACCTGGGTAAAAACATCATGTCCCTTGTCTCCTATTACCATCCGCCTAGACGCACAGTTCGGGACCCCCTACCCGAGATCCGCCGGTTTTGACACTGACACTGGTGCTTTCATTGAGAGTTCCTCTGTGTCGTCATCTTTAGGCCCGATGGCTCCTTCGATCATCAACAACGATGCAGTCCAGGGTGAAACTTTTCTCCCCGGACAGATCTTCATATTCGGCGGCTTTGAAATGCGGGACAATTCGCTTGGCCATCTGGAGCAGATTGAAAGCTACGCCCCTGGCCATCAGGTCAGATTTGGAAGTTTAAACTACACGGTGGACGCCCGCGGAGATTTGATCTTCGACGGGTTCGAGCCACAGCCAAGTGTGCCGCACTGTCACGATGGGCATGATTTAGCTCTGCCACCGGACAGTGCCCTGGAGGCCGCACAAGCGTCCGCACCGACCCTTAGCTCGGAGCCGACTGCGCCGATCGAGGACGGGTGGCTGGACACCGCCTCGAGGGCTGCTATCTCTACGGCGATTGAGCCGAAAACCAACCCTGTCCTTTGCGAAGCTCGCGACTCCAAGGTGCCGGAATTCTCTCCGGACTTCGAACCTGCCGCGCCCCTGCCAATCAAACCCGATTGGGCGCCGATCATGGATTTCACTACTGCGGACATCTTTCAGCACTCGGCCTTTGGCGACATCCTAAATTCACTAAAGTCTCTCTCTCTCTATCAGGAGAGTCCTGGCCGGACTGTGGTCAGGAAGGTCAGGATGCAGACGACGAAGAAATTCGAAACCCACCCACCACCCACTTCGTAGCCACTGTCGAAAGTTTAAATGACGTGCTCGACTTCGATTCCGAAGACATCGACGGTATGGACGACGATGTAGAAGACAAACATGAACCAGCACCCATAGGGCACTCGACAGCCACCTCATCTCACGATGTATACATGGTGGACACACCTAAAGAAAGCGACGACGAGGAACAACGGGACGCCACGAGGGATCATTCCCTCGAAAAGCAGTCAAAACGGCGACGTAAGCGCCGCTCAAAATCCCGCCTTGACACAGAACGCAGCCATACAGACCCAGCCATAGAGCAGGGAGAACCGGTGGACAACAGACATGCTATTGAGCAACCGTCCAAACAGGACAATCCGGATAAACAACCCGTCCCCGGCAAAGATAACAATCCGAACGATCTCACGCCAGACAAGTTACAGGAGTAGAAGAACCTCCATAAAAGGCTCGTCGCCACTGCACGTAGCCTGAAGAAGCAGAAGCGGAAGCTCAAAACAACGGAAGATGCGCTCAGAATCAGATGGAGCAAAGTACTCAACACCGCAGACAAATACGGCGATAGTCGCCGAACAAAGAGCTACCCGAAGCGAAAACTACTGCCAGAATTTGATGAGGAGGCCATAGAGCCACCACAATCAAAGAACAAGGAGACCACCCGGTCAGATAGACGACCCTATGGCAAACATAGAGCGGCAAACGGCGCCGCACACAAGCCGGCCCACGATCCGCACACGGATTCGCATCAAAACGATGGCCCAGTTAGATCCATCTACAGGCCAAGAAAGCAAGCTCTAGTAAGCAATGCAACACGTCAAGTATCCAAATATTACGGTACACCTAAATATAGGGGTGCCGCACATCCCCTATGTTTCACCGATGAGGTTCTGGATCATGAATTTCTAGCGGGGTTCAAGCCCGTAAACATAGAGGCATATGACGAAACAACAGACCTTGGAGTCTGGATTGAGGATTACATCCTCCACATACACATGGCTAGAGGAGATGACCTCCACGCCATAAAATACTTACCCCTCAAACTCAAAGGGCCAGCCCGGCATTGGCTCAAAAGCCTCCTCGAAAACACCATTGGAAGTTGGGAAGAGCTCGAGGATGCTTTTCGGGCAAATTTTCAAGGGACCTATGTCTGACCTCCGGATGCAGACGATTTAAGTCACATAACTCAACAACCTGGAGAGTCAACCCGAAAATTCTGGAACAGATTCCTTACTAAAAAGAACCAAATAGTCGACTGTCCGGACGCCGAAGCCTTAGCAGCTTACAAACACAACGTCCGAGACGAATGGCTCGCCAGACACCTCGGCCAAGAAAAGTCAAGAACAATGGCCGCATTAACAAGCCTCATGACCCGCTTTTGTGCGGGAGAGGATAGCTGGCTGGCAAGGTGCAGTACCAGCGACCCAAGTACATCTGAAGTTAGGGATGGAAACGGGAAACTGCGATGCAGCAAGGACTAGCGCCGGACCAAGGGCAACAGCCCGAAGAGCACAGCAGTCAACGCCGGATTTAAAAGCTCACAGCAGAATCATAGAAAACTGCCCCCTAAGGATAACAGGGATGAGCTATCTAACTTAAACAAAATCTTGGACAAGGTATGCCAAATCCACATTACCCCCGGGGAGCCTGCAAATCATACCCATAGAGATTGTTGGGTCTTCAAGCAGTCCGGCAAACTCAACGCCGAACACAAGGGGCTCGACACACCAAGCGAGGACGATGACGAAGAGCACCGGAAAACAAAAGAATTTCCCACAAGAAGTAAAAATAGTAAACTCACTTTACGTGACAAAAGGGAAAAACAGAACGGCGCCCATAGAGATACACGCCATACGGCCTATCCCAGAGGAGTCCCGCCACTGGTTGTCAAAACCAATCACCTTCGACCATCAGGATTACTCTAGAAGAATCTGGAATGCAGGATGGACTGCCTTGATATTAAATCCAATAATCAACGGACTCCAATTTACACAAGTCCTAATGGATGGCGGCAGTGATCTAAACCTGCTTTATCAGGACACAATCCGCAAAAAGGGGATAGACCCAACCAAAATTCGCCATAGCAACACTTCCTTTCAAGGGGTAATGCCAGGCCAATATGCCCATTGTACGGGCTCTCTATTACTAAAAGTTGTGTTCGGCTCACCCGACAACTTCCGCCGCGAAAAGTTAACCTTCCACCTCGCCCCATTTACAATTAGCTATCAAGCACTACTAGGGCATGAAGCTTTCGCCCGCTTTAACGCAATACCGCATTATGCATCCCTCACACTTAAAATTCCCGGTCCACGAGGCATCATTTCCTTAAAGGGAAATATCGAGTGTTCCTCGAGCACGGAAGATGGTGTGACTGCCTCGACAGCCACGCACTAAACCGGCTTCACTAATTCAAGCACCCAAACAGGTTGTTCAAACCCCGGACACGGTTAGACGAGTCCGGCGTAAACATACAGGGGCTTACCAGCCGCACACCCTCGCACTAGGGGCTCCGCGCATATATGACAAGAGACAATAAAGCTCAATTTTATTCATTTTTTGAAATGTACTTTGTTTATTTAATATAACGTACATTTTCGCATGATATTTTTCAACTAAGTTCCTCTCTTTTACAGATGAACACCGTGCGACACCCGTCCAGTATACGGCACAACGGAGACACATGTGCAGACGTGCAGCAGGGACCCGTTGTAAGGATTCTTTTCAGATTAAGACCCTGCGTAAACCTTTTTTACTGTCGGGTGAGCGCGGTGCCCCTAGGGGCTATATAGTAGCCCCATTGTCAAACTCCTATGGCTAAGTGAAAGTGATAAAGCATTATAGTCCGGTTGCCTAGTTTGCTACGCTACCACCTCCTTTATAGGACCAAGACGTTGGATCAAGTGTGAAAATGCGCCTTTTGCAAACACCCCCGCATTATATGCATGGGGGCTGAAGCCGAAGACCGCCATCTTTCAGGTTATATACACATATACATGAACGGCCGCACAGGAGGTATTTTAATTCTTGAAAGCACAAGTATAAAAAGCTTTTATATTTCATCGAAACATTGTTTCACAATTATACATGTTATTCGAGCATAATATCCTTCGAGCACTGCGTCTCTATTAAACGAGCGCCTGGCAGAACTTCCTGAAAATAGTGCTCGATAGGTACTCGGCTTTCGTCCGAATCTTGGGTTGCAACATCGGTGGCCTTCATCTCCGCCCAATATGTCTTGACACGGGCAAGAGCCATCCGAGCACCCTCTATGCATGCCGACCTCCTCATCGCATTGATATGCGGCACCGCACCAAGGAACTGCTGCACCAAGCCAAAATAACTCTTCGGCCACAAAAGACTCACGACATCCTTCATGGCAAGTCCGGATAACCTATTCATCTCCGCCCATTTGGCCAAGCGATCGGTTAATGAAAGTGGGCGCTCTGGATTATGGAACTGCGACCAAAAAACCTTTCCCGTGTCATTATCCTCTTGATCCTGGAAGTGTTCGGCCGCGTCCGCCGCACTTGCCGCCAAGTCTAGATAAGCATCTTTTGCACTCCATAGCCGGTCCAACTGAGCATAATTAGGGTCCAGGAATTTCCTCCGCAGCAGAAAGGGCTTTCCAGCCGCGATCTCTCCGGCCTGACTCAGCTCCTCCTTCATAGCTCTCATCGCAGAGCGAGCATCCTTGGCCTCGGCAGTGGACTTCTTCAGGTTCTCTCGTACCGCCCGATCTTCTTCTTCAAGAAGCTTGCAGCGGTCGGCAGCATTCTTCAACTCCACGGCCATCTCGGCCATCTCCTTCTTGCTTCGGCAGTGAGCAGCCTGTTCGGCTTTTAGCTCTTCGGCCGCCTTTAAGGCAGACGCGTCACTCTTTCTGCCTGCTCCTTGGCTTGGGCGAGCTCCGCCCACAGGTTCTCCATGGCAGCGGCACCATCTGCGTCAAGCATATTTGTTGTAAGGCACGGGCATCAAGCTCCCTTACCAGGTGTCCGCAAGGAAATTGCATACCTTGTGACTCGTCAAGACGCCTATTGACAATCGCGATGTCGACATCCGCCATGTCAAGTTGGCGCTTTAGTTCGGAAAAATCATTAGTCCGGCCAGCCACCGGACCCTTCTCCACCTGCATAGGAAGGGTGACACATTATACATGGGATTATGATGCTCGGCGTGTTGTCATTTTTGACAACACACCGAGCCTCAGGGGCTACTATCTACACAAGGCGCATTTTATATGCGGAACTGTCAGAAGGTACATCATTTTGCGTACCTCAAAACCTGTCAGTAAACTTCTGACGGCTTTGTGCAATCCGCTCTTAGCGGATGAAATCCTTTCAATCACCGTACTCATTAACGTACGATGATCTTCTGAGATAAACGCTCGCCCGAGCAGATCCTTCAGCTCCTCCGACCGTACACCATATGGTGCCGGACTCGTTCGATGGCCTTTTTCGAAGGCCGGACGCGGAGGACTTTGAGGGGACATACGACTACCTTCCGGCCCCGCCGGACTCGGAGAAACCCTCCGTGACGACACCTCAGGGTCGCCCGCCTCATAAGACAGTACGACAGGGGGAGGCGTTTCACTCTCTATCATCTCCGGACGAAGATCCCCTGAAGATGAGCTCTATTGAGAAGGGCTGAGATCCAAACTACAAGGTAAAATTTCGGTTATCAGAAATAGGGTAGGGATATCCTTTATTTTAATAAAAACTCCCCTTTTTACTTACGACTCGGTGGAGGGCTGATCCCCTTGGGGGCATAATGCGGCCGAGGCATCTCTCGGCGCCGGACCCTCTAACGAAGATTTCTTCCCCCGCTTTGAGATCATGGTCTCCGGGTCTTCAGAGGTGGTCCTCTTCTTCCCTTGGATGGAGGGATTCTCGATCCCTCCCTTCCTGGCAGCCTCTTTCGCGGAGGTGGTAGCTTCCTTGTTCCCCCCTTCACCTTCTTCCGAAGGTGCAACCTCCAGCATCCTGGTTAACACAGGATCCAGCGTGGTCTCAGGGAGGGGGGCCGGACACCTGATTAACTTTGCTTTCGCTATCCACTCCTGTTCAAGGGACAACTCTTTTAAAGGGCAAGTTTGTGATAAATATAGGATAGCGTGTCCGGGTACAGGGCTACTTACTTGAGTATCCGGGCGATTGCAGCTCAGACCTGCGTCCTCGGTCAAGTCCGGACACAACACTTGTGATCCGAAGAAAAGCTTGTACATCTCCATGGGCGTCGCGCCCATAATATGTTGGAGAGCTCGTGGTCCCTCCAGGTTAAACTCCCATAGGCAGAGGGGGCGACGTCTGCAGGGCAGGATGCGACGAATCAGCATGACCTGCGCTACTACGACCAAAGTGATCTCTCTCTCAAGGAGGTCTCGAATGCGGCCCTGCAGCAAGGGCACGTCCTTGGACGGCCCCCAGTCAAGCCCTTTATTGACCCATGACGCCAGCCGCGGTGGAGGACCCGAGCGAAAGGCAGGTGGTGCCCCTGGGAGCTGTGATATAAAACCACTCTTGTTGCCATAAACTGAGCTCCTCTTGAAAAGAGCCCTCGGGCCACGGAGCATCAGCATTCTTGCTTATAACAGCCCCTTCGCACTCTGCCTGTTGCCCCTTGAGCATCTTCGGCTCCACTTTGAAGGTCTTGAGCCACAATCCGAAGTGAGGGGTAATGCGGAGGAAGGCTTCGCACACGACGATGAACGATGAGATGTGGAGGATGGACTCCGGATCCTAGTTGTGAAATTCCAACCCATAGTAAAACATGAGCCCCCTCACGAAGGGGTCCGTCGGAAAGCTTAGCCCCCGAAGGAAGTGAGACACGAACACCATGCTTTCACTAGGCTTGGGAGTGGGAACAACCTGCCCTTGGGCAGGCAGCCTATGCGAAATTTCGCCGGTTAAATACCTGGCATCTCTTAGCTTTAGCGCGTCTTCTTCCGTAACGGAGGAAGGCATCCACCGGCCTTGCAGGTCGGAGACGGACATCATCGAAGGTCCGAAGCGCCTGAATCTGGAGCTTTGGGTGTTGGAACTCGAGGCGAGGGACGGATTCGATTGAGATTGAAAGAAGGGAGTGGAGCCTTGGTCTCTTTATAAAGAGGTTGAATACCAAGAGCCTCCCTCGTGACCGTTCGGGACTCGCCTTCGATAGAGGAGACATGCCAACGGGCACGGTTGGGTTACCCACGCCCGTATTGATGAGCATCCCGGAATAAGGGGACACGATCTCTGCTTTGACAAGACGTGCCAAGGAAACTGCCTCGCTAAACGCGCTGAGGTGGAACAGTAAAAACAATTCAAATAAAGGCTTGGCCGTGGTGTGATGTCACGCCACGGAATACGTCAGCAGATTGAACTTGTGTAAATATTATTTCTCTCTACGGTGGTATGTGGAACTTATTTTGCAGAGCTGGACACTATCCTTGTGTTCAAAATCTTCTATGAAGTATTCAGAGGAGGAACCCGCCTTGCAATGCCAAAGACAATATGCGCGCCGGACTCGTCGTCATTGAAGCCTGGTTCAGGGGCTACTGAGGGAGTCCTGGACTAGGGGGTGTCCGGATAGCCAAACTATCATCTTCGGCCGGACTCCTGGACTATGAAGATACAAGATTGAAGACTTCGTCCCGTGTCCGGATGGGACTTTCCTTGGCGTGGAAGGCAGGCTTGGCGATACGGATATGTAGATCTCCTACCATTGTAACCGACTCTGTGTAACCCTAACCCTCTTCGATGCTTATATAAACCGGAGGGTTTTAGTCCATAGGACGAACAACAATCATACCATAGGCTAGCTTCTAGGGTTTAGCCTCTCTGATCTCGTGGTAGATCTACTCTTGTACTACCCATATCATCAATATCAATCAAGAAGGAGTAGGGTTTTACCTCCATTTAGAGGGCCCGAACCTGGCTAAAAACATCGTGTCCCTTGTCTCCTGTTACCATCCGCCTAGACGCATAGTTCGGGACCCCCTACCCGAGATCCGCTGGTTTTGACACCGACACCTTGCTAAACACTTTAGGATACCTATTAGGCATTATGAGAAAGAGGAAAAGTTGCTGCCCCCTATTTTTCTAGATTATAAGAGTATGGTAGCACATGAATTTATTGTTAAAAATAATGAGATGATGCTTAAGTATAATTTTTAATAAAACTCATAGTGAGACTATTATCTTGCCTGCACCCTCTTTGTTTGACTTATCTTTAGGCACGTACCTCATCTTGCTGGAGGCCGTTTACGCATACCGGAGCCAGAAACCAGCTACAGATCCTGAGTCGGAACCACCATTTGACCCTTATCGACAGTCCTTTTATCAGTGGGATCCGGAGGAGATCGCCAACCAGTGGCACTCAGATGACACTCCTCAGTACACCGGAGAGAGTAGCTCTAATCCATGGGCATAGACCAACTTAGGCCAAAAGCCTAAGCTTGGGGGAGTACGTATTTCTCACCGACATTACATTCATGTTCACACACTCATTCTAGTTGTCGGTGCTCATACTTTTTCATTGTACTATCCATGCTAGTTTATTTTCTTTTTCTCGCTTTCTTCTTGTGTGTTCTAATAACCTTAAGAAAAAACCAAAACAATTAGTCATAGCTTTTAGCTAGTTTACTTTCCATGCCTGTAGTAGTAGTAATTAAAAGAAATCTCAAAACAAAATTCCCGTTCTTCTTTTGCTTGTTGGGAGCTTTCCCGTGTAAATAGTTTTATTTCTTTTCTTTTCTTTGGGGGTCGAGAGGAGAAGACCATGATGAAAATGTTGAGTGGCTCTCATATGCATTATTGTTGATTTAACCAAGAGCCCATATTACCTTGTCTTCTCCCTTGAATTGAATGCTTGCAGATTCCAGCTTAGTCCAATGCATGTGCACTATTATTATTATTCACACCGTTTGGTCGTGCGAGTGAAAGGCAATAATGATGATATATGATGAAAGGATTGAGATGAGAGAAGCTGGTATGAACTCGACCTCTCTTGTTTTTGTAAATATGATTAGTTCATCGTTCCTGATTCAGCCTATTATGAATAAACAGGTTTGCAATGACAATTAGAGATTATAGTTGCTTATGCCATGCTTAATTAGATGGGAATTTGTAATAGTTTACCTTGCGTGCCAACATTCTATTAAAATGGTTGTGATGTGGTATAATAGGGTGATATCCTCCTTTGAATGATTCGAGTGGCTTGACTTGGCACATGTTCACACATGTAGTTGAAACAAAATCAACATAGCCTCCACGATATTTATGTTCATGGTGGATTATATCCTACTCATGCTTGCACTCGGTGTTGATTAATTTTAATGCATGTTCATGACTGTTGTCGCTCTCTAGTTGGTCGCTTCCCAGTCTCTTTCTAGCCATCACTTGTACTAAGCGGGAATACTGCTTGTCCATCCAAAATCCATAAACCCCAAAGTTATTCCATACGAGTCCACCATACCTTCCTATATGCGGTATATACATGCCGTTCCAAGTAAATTTGTATGTGCCAAACTCTAAACCTTCAAATGAAATTCTATTTTGTATGCTCGAACAGCTCATGTATCAAATAGGGTTGTCTATATCTTCCATGCTAGGTGGGTTATTCTCACGAGGAGTGGACTCTGCTCCTCATTCACGAGAAAATGGTTGGACACAGGGATGCCCAGTCCCATGCTCAAATCAAATCAAAATAATTGCACACAAAACTCCCCCAGGATTGTTGTTAGTTGGAGGCACCCGTTGTTTTGGGCAAGCCATGGATTGATGATTGTTGGTGGTGGGGGAGTATAAACTTTACCATTCTGTTTGGGAACGGTCTATATGTGTGTAGCATGGAAGATATCGAGATCTCTTGGTTGTTATGTTGACAATGAAAGTATGCCACCCAAAATATTATTTATCTCTATTTCAAAATCGAGCTTTGGCACCTCTACAAATTCCTGCTTCCCTCTGTGAAGGGCCTATCTATTTACTTTTATGTTGAGTCATCATCCTCTTATTAAAAAGCACCAGTTGGAGAGCACCGCTATCATTTGCATGCATTACTATTAATTTATATTGAGTATGACTATGACAGGATCTCTTTTACCATGAATTACAATGTTTAGTCCGTCCTTGATCTTCAGAGGTGCTCTGCATTTATGTTTTGAGGTCTCAGAAAGGGCTAGCGAGATACCATCTTGTTATATCATATTATGATTGTTTTGAGAAAGTGTTGTCATCTGAGATTTATTATTATTGCTCGCTAGTTGATTATGCCATTGATATGAGTAAACATGAGACCTAGGTGTTATTGTGAATATGGTTAGTTCATAATCTTTGCTGAAAACTTGAATGTTGGCTTTACATATTTGCAACAACAAGAGCAAACAGAGTTTGTAAAAGTTTTTCTTTATCACTTTTAGTTTATCAACTGAATTGCTTGAGGACAAGCTAAGGTTTAAGCTTGGGGGAGTTGATATGTCTCCATCGTATCTACTTTTCCAAACACTTTTGCCCTTGTTTTGGACTCTAACTTGCATGATTTGAATGGAACTAACCCGGTGACATTTGTTTTAAAGCAGAGCGCCATGGTGTTATTTTTGTGCAGAAATAAAAGTTCTCAGAATAACTTGAAAATCCACAGAGCAACCTTTTGGAATTAATAAAAAATACTGGCGAAAGAATCAAGGCCAGGGGGGCCACACCTTGTCCACGGGGGTGGGGGCGCGCCCAAATAAAAAATACTGGCGAAAGAATCAAGGCCAAGGGGCCCACTCCCTGTCCATGAGGATGGGGGCGCACCTACCTCCCCCCCAGGCGCTCCCCCTGCCTCGTGGGCCCCCTGGTGCTCCACCGACCTCAACTCCAACTCCATATATTCACGTTCGGGGAGAAAAATCAAAGAGAAGGATTCATCGCGTTTTACGATACGGAGCCGCCGCCAAGCCCTAATCTCTCTCAGGAGGGCTGATCTGGAGTCCGTTTGGGGATCCGGAGAGGGGAATCCGTCGCCGTCGTCATCATCAACCATCCTCCATCACCAATTTCATGATGCTCACCGTCGTGCGTGAGTAATTCCATCGTAGGCTTACTGGACGGTGATGGGTTGGATGAGATTTACCATGTAATCGAGTTAGTTTTGTTAGGGTTTGATCCCTAGTATCCATTATGTTCTAAGATTGATGTTGCTATGACTTTGCTATGCTTAATGCTTGTCACTAGGGCCTGAGTGCCATGATTTTAGATCTGAACCTATTATGTTTTCATGAATATATGTGAGTTCTTGATCCTATCTTGCAAGTCTATAGTCACCTACTATGTGTTATGATCTGACAACCCCAAAGTGACAATAATCAGGACCACTCCTGGTGATGACCGTAGTTTGAGGAGTTCATGTATTCACTAAGTGTTAATGCTTTGGTCCGGTACTATATTAAAAGGAGGCCTTAATATCCCTTAGTTTCCAATAGGACCCCGCTGCCACGGGGTAGGACAAAAGATGTCATGCAAGTTCTTTTCCATAAACACGTATGACTATATTCGGAATACATGCCTACATTACATTGATGAACTGGAGCTAGTTCTGTGTCACCCTATGTTATAACTATTGCATGAGGAATCGCATCCGACATAATTATCCATCACTGATCCAATGCCTACGAGCTCTTCACGTATTGCTCTTTGCTTAGTTACTTTACCGTTGCCACTGTTACAATCACTACAAAACTGCTACTGTTACTTTTGTTACCATTACCGCTACTTCCATACTACTTTGCTACTAAGTACTTTGCTGCAGATATTAAGTTATCGAGGTCTGTTTGAATTGACAACTCAACTGCTAATACTTGAGAATATTATTTGGCTCCCCTTGTGTCGAATCAATAAATTTGGGTTGAAGACTCTACCCTCAAAAACTGTTGCGATCCCCTATACTTGTGGGTTATCAGTGGGCACGCGGCAGGTAGCGTAGTCGAGGAGCTTCTGGAGGGGGAGGGGTCCAGAGAGCGAAGTGAGGGGAGGAGGAGTCAGGTCGGCACCAGCGGACGCACGGACATCGCTGGAACGCGGCAGCCCGACGCGACCCGACGCATAGAGCGCGGCCGCAGCAAACAGAGCATGGCACAGGCGTGCATCCAACATGGTGACCGTGTAGAATGCTAAGGAGAGGACATGAGGGCCTGACAAATGTTGTCTAGCACATTGTCCTTGCACCCTGGGTCCCTTCGGAGGTGATAGATCAATAGAAGAAGCTCTGGGTTGATGGGAGGCATCGATGGAAGTTTGTTGTAGCAAACTTGGCCACCTCTCTGTGATAATCTGATAAGTGGTATGAGGAAAACTTGATGTCTAGGAGGTTTAGGGTAGGAAGGACTACAGTCCTATGGAGTTTGAGGGAATTAGGACCAATATTTAACATGATTGCTTTGCAAATGCAAATTTGGTCCAGAAACTTGACTTAGATGAGGCACTCACATAGAGTGTGGAATTAAGCTTAAACTTGGCATGGCATGAAGATATGGATATAAGAAGATGATGTAAAAATTTCATACCAATTGGACATGCCAAAATGGTACTTCCTTCAAAGTGATCCTCTCTATCCAGAAACTTGAGAGAATTTTGGAGAGAGATCATTGGCTAGATGAAATGATCTCAAATTTTGTGGAGAGAAGTTATGTGGGTAGGATCATGCTCTAGTAAATTTTTAGAATTAATGAAGCAATATAAAATATAGTTGCTTCATAACCTGAAATTTTGCCAGAAACAAATATTTGAAGGTGTGATCACGTAGGTATTATTACGGAGCTGAAAATTGGTAGACAGTCAGGATTTGAGCATATGAAGGAGCTTGCAAAATATCAACTCATTTGGATATTCCTAGCTAGTACTTCCTTCATCAAGTTTTCCTCAGGATAGAAACTTTGGAAAATAGCTGAGGAAGATTCACTAGGCAAATGGAGTTGAACTTTGGCATGAGACATTGATTTGGATATGAGAGAGTGCCCAACAAGTTTGGGAGCCATCAAGAAAAGATAGGTGGCACTTCCTTTACAAAAGGCCACTCTACACAGAATTGAAGAATGAATATTGCTGAATTAGTTTTAAACTATACAAGGAGGTTTGGACATATTTGGGAAATATATATGATCCAAACAATTTTTGAGAATTATTTGGTATTTTTGCGAAAGACGGAAATATAGGTTGCTTCACAACCTAGGCCAAAGAGGGTTATTCCTTTAATAGAAAAAATGAATATTCCTGAGAAAAAGAATATTGTGTTGAGCTAGAATGGAAATGGCAAGATCTTGGGGAAGACTCGAAAATTATGAACCATTTGGAAGAAGAACAAATGAGGATCTCCTAGGTTTGAAGTCCACAGAGCTGCTCCAAAAAGAAAATCAGAGCAAAAAACAAATAAATCAAAATAAAAAGAAGGGACAAAAATCAGGGTGTTACATTGATGTTCTTCTGAACGCACTCTATACCATTGCAGGAAAAATATATTTTCGACGTTGAAGATATGTTTCTCTGCATACTCAACGACTCATGCAATTTCCATTCAGCCTGAAAGTGTTCACGCCTTGGATTCAGAAAGTCATTCAGCACAGGATGTGCATGACTTATGTGGCAAAGGAGAGTCACAAATGTTTCATCCCACCTGTTCACGACAGTATGCTAGTAATGCAAGAATTTTCTTCGGAAAATCACCGGTTCCAATCGTTAGCAAAATGCTCAATCTTTTGATGGGCCTAAAATTTCTCAACATGAGCTTAGAGTCTAAACTATAGTAATTCATCTATAGACTAAGAAAGATAAAAATATTTTATAATGTTTGACTTGTTACAAATAGTTTATGACAAGATCAAACAGGTGATTATGACGAGACTATCTCATCATAGCAATATTTGAAGTCGGTTCGGGATAAACTAGAAATTACTAACTAATTTAATTATGAGATATAATAGATTGATTTCAAAATGATTTCCATGAGATGGAAATAGAATCAAGGTTGTATATGTAATACAGTCCAAGGTAATTTTGTCAATCCAGAGAATGCTAGTAAGTGTGCAAACTTCAAGAGATCCTATAATTGACCGAAGCAGGCATAATGGAGTTTGAATCTTTGTTCTGATGAAGTGGTCAAATAATTTGATTTCACTAGGGAAAGAAAAGATACTTGTATTTTCAAGAAAGTGGGAGCATGATAATATTTCTAAAACTCTTTGTGTGCATGACACATTGTTGATTGGAAATTATCAGTTTTTTAAATAGCGGGCTATGCCAAATAGTGTTGGTCCTCCAAATAAGCTATAGCAGGCTATTAGCGGACTATTGTACATGAGTACCATTTAGCGGCACCCTGCTCAAAAAACTATAGTGATCTATCGCGGGGCTATAGCCAGCTATTTAAACTATGGAAATTATATAAATTTCTTGACACGGATTAAGACTATATTGAAACTAGTTTTTCCCAGTAAAGTATTTAGGCAGTATAGTCCTGGTATTAGGCATAAATCTATGGAGACAGTAGTGTCTAATCGGCCTTAGCCAAAATACATATTGACAAAATACTAAAGTAGTTTAGTATGAAAAACCACCAAGAAGATTTTCTTGTCGAAGTCACATGGAAGGAGTTTTAATCAAGGATTGGTATCCTGAAATACTGATGCACGAAATATATGATTTCAATCACACTTGTGTTAATTATATTTCATGGTATGTAAACAGTCAGATATGTCCAGTACTCCAAGTAAGTTGTGAGTAAAGATACCAGAATGATCAAATTGTTAAGCATAGGATAATGGTCAAAATGTCATTAAGTACTGACGACATGTTTCTCACATACGACGAAAATGAGAAGGTTGTTGTTGTAAGGACATCAATACATACTCGTTGTAAGTAGTACATCCACAAAATCTTCATCAGTGCTCCAACAGATTTTCGATTTTAATTAAATGATTTATGGTGGCATAGTAAGTTGGAATTGGTCCAAGAAAGTTATTGTGGTGAATTCTGTAACAGAAGGCTGAGTATATTGTTGCTTGCTACCTCTTGAGCTTGCGTTGGTTTTTCCCTTGAAGATGAAAGGGTGATGCAGCAAAGTAGAGTAAGTATTTCCCTCAGTTTGAGAACCACAATATCAATCCAGTAGGAGATAATGCACAAGTCACTGAATACCTGCACAAACAATCAAACAAACTTGCACCCAACGTGATAAAGGGGTTGTTAATCCCTTCATGGTTACTTGCAAAAGTGACATCTGATAGAGATAGATAAATACTAAAGTAAATATTTTTGGTATTTTTGGTTTATAGATTGGAAAGTAAAAGATTGCAAAATAGTAGACCGGAAACTTATATGATGGAAAATAGACCCGGGGGCCATAGGTTTCACTAGTGGCTTCTCTCAAGATAGCAAATAATACGGTGGGTGAACAAATTACTGTCGAGCAATTGATAGAAGAGTGCATAATTATGACGATATCTAAGGCAATAATCATGAAGAGAGGCATCACGTCCGTGTCAAGTAGACCGACTCCTGCCTGCATCTACTACTATTACTCCACACATCGACCGCTATCCAGCATGCATCTAGAGTATTAAGTTCATAAAGAATGGAGTAACGCATTAAGTAAGATGACATGATGTAGAGGAATTAACTCAAGCAATATGATGAAAACCCCATCTTTTTATCCTCGATGGCAACAATACAATACGTGCCTTGCTGCCCCTACTGTCACTGGGAAAGGACACCGCAAGATTGAACCCAAAGCTAAGCACTTATCCCATAGCAAGAAAAACCAACCTAGTAGGACAAACTAAACCGATAATTCGAAGAGACTTGCAAAGATATCAAATCATGCATATAAGAATTCAGAGAAGATTCAAATAATATTCATAGATAATCAGATCATAAATCCAAAATTCATCAGATCTTGGCAAACACACCGCAAAAGAGTATTACATCGAATAGATCTCCAAGAACATGGAGGAGAACATGGTATTGAGAATCAAAGAGAGAGAAGAAGCCATCTAGCTACTAGCTATGGACCCGTAGGTTTGTTCTAAACTACTCACGCTTCATTAGAAGGGCAATGGTGTTGATGTAGAAGCTCTCCGTGATCGAATCCCCTTTCGGCAGGACACCAGAAAAGGTCCGTAGATGGGATCTCACGGGTACAGAAAGTTGTGGTGGTGGAAAAGTGTTTCTGTGGCTCCCCCTGATGGTTTTGGGGTGTAAAGTATATGTGGGCGAAAGAATTAGGTCAGGAGACCCACGAGGGGCCCACAAGATAGGGGGCGCGCCCTCCACCCTTGTGGTCACCTCTAGGTTCCTCCGACTTCATCTCTAAGTCTCCTGGTTTGCTTCTGGTCCAAGAAAGATCATCGTGAAAGTTTTATTCCATTTGGACTCCGCTTGGTATTCCTTTTCTGCGAAACTCAAAAATAGGCAAGAAAAACTGAAACTTGCACTGGGCTCTAGGTTAATAGGTTAGTCCCAAAAATAATACGAAATAGCATATTAATGCATATAAAACATCCAAAACAGATAATATAATAGCATGGAACAATAAAAAAAATTATAGATATGTTGGAGACGTATCAAGCATCCCCAAGCTTAATACCTGCTTGTCCTCGAGTAGGTAAATGATGAAAACAGAATTTTTGATGTGGAATGCTACCTAACATATTTATCAATGCAATTTTCTTTATTGTGGCATGAATGTTTAGAACCGTAAGATTCAAAACAAAAGTTTAATATTGACATAAAAACATTAATACTTCAAGCATACTAATAAAGCAATCATGTCTTCTCAAAATAACATGGCCCAAGAAAGCTATCCCTACAAAATCATATAGCATAGCTATGATCCATTTTCATCACACAAAATATTTAAATCATGCACAACCCCGATAACAAGCCAAGCAATTGTTTCATACTTTTTATGTTCTCAAACCTTTTCAACTTTCATGCAATACATGAGCGTGAGCCATGGATATAGCACTATAGGTGGAAGAGAATATGGTGGTTGTGGATAAGAGAAAAAGAGGGAGATAGTCTCACATCAACTAGGCGTATCAACGGGCTATGGAGATGCCCATCAATAGATATCAATGTGAGTGAGTAGTGATTGCCATGCAATGGATGCACTAGAGCTATAAGTGTATGAAAGCTCAAAAAGAAACTATGTGGGTGTGCATCCAACTCGCTTGCTCATGAAGACCTAGGGCAATTTGAGGAAGCCCATCATTGGAATATACAAGCCAAGTTCTATAAGGAAAAATTCCCACTAGTATATGAAAGTGATATCATAGGAGACTCTCTGTCATGAAGATCATGGTTCTATTTTGAAGCACAAGTGTGGAAAAAGGATAGTAACATTGCCCCCTTCTCTCTTTTTATCTCATTTTTTTGGGCCTTTCTCATTTTTTGGCCTCTTTTTTTTAAATTTTTCGTCCAGGGTCTCACACTTTTATTTACTTGCAACTCAAAAATTATAACTCGATATTTGGAACAAAATATGACTCTATATGAATGCCTCCGGTGGTGTACCAGGATGTGCAATGAATCAAGAGTACATGTATGAAAGAATTATGAAAGGTGGCTTTGCCACAAATACAATGTCAACTACATGATCATGCAAAGTAATATGACAATGATGAAGCATGTCATAATAAACAGAATAGTGGAAAGTTGCATGGCAATATATCTCGGAATGGCTATGGAAATGTCATAATAGGTAGGTATGGTGGATGTTTTGAGGAAGATATATGGTGGGTGTAAGGTACCGGCGAAAGTTGCGCGGCACAAGATAGGCTAGCAATGGTGGAAGGGTGAGAATGCGTATAATCCATGGACTCAACATTAGTCATAAATAACTCACATAATTATTGCAAAAATCTATTAGTTATCGAAATGATACTACGCGCATGCTCCTTGGGGGATAGATTGGTAGGAAAAGACCATCGCTCGTCCCCGACCCCACTCGTAAGGAAGACAATCAAAAAAATAAATCATGCTCCGACTTCATCACATAACAGTTCACCATACGTGCATGCTACGGGAATCACAACTTTAACACAATTATCTCTCAAATTCACAACTACTCACTATCATGAATCTAATATCACCATCTTCATATCTCAAAACAATCATAAAGAATCAAACTTCTCATAGTAATCGAAGCACTTTATATGAAAGTTTTTATTATATCCCTCTTGGATGCCTATCATATTAGGACTAAATCTATAACCAAAGCAAATTACCATGCTGTTCTAAAAAATCTCACAATAATATAAGTTAAGCATGAGAGTTCATCAATTTCTATACAATAAAACCACCGCCATGCTCTAAAAAGATATAAGTGAAGCACTCGAGCAATATTGCCTAGCTCAAAAGATATAAGTGAAGTACATAGAGTATTCTAATAAATCACGATTCATGCATGTCTCTCTCAAAAGGTGTGTACAGCAAGGATTATTGTGGCAAACTAAAAAGGAAAGACTCAAATCATACAAGACGCTCCAAGAAAAACACATATCATGTGGTGAATAAAAATATAGCCTCAAGTAAAGTTACCGATAGACAAAGACGAAAGAGCGGATGCCTTCCGGGGCATACCCAAGCTTAGGTTCTTGGTTGTCCTTGAATATTACCTTGGGGTGCCTTGGGCATCCCCAAGCTTAGGTTCTTTCCACTCCTTATTCCATAGTCCATCAAATCTCACCCAAAACTTGAAAACTTCACAACACAAAACTCAACAAAAAATCTTATAAGCTCCGTTAGTATAAGAAAATAAATCACCACTTTAAGGTACTATTGTGAACTCATTCTTTATTTATATTGGTGTAATATCTACTGTATTGCTAATTTTTTCCATGGTTCATACCCCCCGATACTACACATAGATTCATCAAAATAAGCAAACAACACACAAAAAACAGAATCTTTCAAAAACAGAACAGTCTGTAGCAATCTGTAACTCTCGAATACTTATGTAACTCCAAAAATTCTGAAAAATTAGTAAGACTTGGGAATTTTGTGAACCAATCCAGAGAAAAAAGAATCATATCAAAAGCACGTTTCAATAAAATCCTAAAGATTATTTACTGGGCGCAAAAGTTTCCATTTTTCAGCAGGATCAATACAACTATCACTGTAAGCTATCCTAAACATTTAACTTGGCACAAACACTAACTAAAACACAAAAACCCATCTAACCAGAGTCTAGATGAATTATTCATTACTAAACAGGAACAAAAAGCAAAGAACAAAATAAAATTGGGTTGCCTCCAACAAGCGCTATTGTTTAACGCCCTTAGCTAGGCATTGGTAATTTCAATGATGCTCACATAAAAGAGAAGAATTGAAGCACAAAGAGAGCATCATAAAACACATGACAAACACATCTAAGTCTAACATAATTCCTATGCATAGGCATTTTATAAGCAAACAAATTATCAAGGCAAGCGAAAACTAGCATATGCAAGGAAGAAGAAAGAGACGATAGCAATCTTAACATGAAGAGAGGTAATTTAGTAATATGGAAATTTCTACAACCATATTTTCCTCTCTCATAATAATTGCATGCATGATCGTAAGAAAATTCAACAATATAGCTATGACATAATATATTCTCAACATGATCCATATGCATGCGAAGTTGACACTCTTCCAAAATAGTGGGATTAATATTAACTAAAGTCATGACCTCTCCAAACCCACTTTTATCAAAAAATTCATAAGATTGAACATACTCCAAATATGTGGGATCTAAAGTTAACACTCTTCCAAACCCACTTTCAATATTATTGCAAACATTATTATCAATCGCATATTCATCATGGGGCTTAAATAAATTTTCAAGATCATAAAAAGAATCACCCCAATCATGATCATTGCAACAAGTAGTGGGCATAGTAAAACTAGCATCCCCAAGCTTAGGGTTTTGCATATCATTAACACAATTGAAATTAATAGAATTAATAATAACATCATTGCAATCATGCTTTTTATTCAAGGAGCTGTCTTAAATCACTTTATAACTTTCTTCTTTCAACACTTCATCACAATTTTCAGATTCACAAATTTCAAGCAAAACCTCATAAAGATAATCTAGTGCACTCAAATCACTAGAAATTGTTTCATCATAATTGGATCTCTTAAAAAGATTAGCAAGTGGATTGGGATCCATAAACTTTTAGCAAGCGAAGATGCAAGCAAAAAGAAGGCACATGGTAACACAAGCAAACAGAAGATCGACCAGAAGGAAGGCGAAGAAAAGGGCGAATTTTTTTGACAGTTATTTTAGAAGTAGGGGAGAGGAAAACGAGAGGCGAATGGCGAATAATGTAATGCAATAGATGAGAGTTTATGATGGGTACTTGGTATGTCTTGACTTGGCGTAGATCTCCCTAACAATGGCGCCAAAAATTCTTCCTGCTACCTCTTGAGCTTGCGTTGGTTTTTCCCTTGAAGAGGAAAGGGTGATGCAGCAAAGTAGAGTAAGTATTTCCCTCAGTTTGAGAGGTATCAATCCAGTAGGAGAAAACACACAAGTCACCGAATACCTGCACAAACAATCAAACAAACTTGCACCCAACGCGATAAAAGGGTTGTCAATCCCTTCACGGTTAGTTGCAAAAGTGAGATATGATAGAGATAGATAAACGGTAAATGATGCCTACTAGAACTACGTCGGTATTTCCCCAAAGAGGAAGGGATGATGCAGTATAGCGACGGTAGGTATTTCCCTCAGTGATGAGACCAAGGTTATCGAACCAGTAGGAGAACCTCCTGACACCACGTAAATAGTACATGCACACAAATAACAAATACTCGCAACCCGACATGTTAAAGGGGTTGTCAATCCCTTCCGGGTACGGCGCCTCAAGTAGGCAAATAACATGCGGTAAAAAGTGGTAGTTAGGATAAATAGATCGCGGAACAAATAAATTGCAGCAAGGTATCTTTGTATTTTTGGTTTAATAGATCTGAAAATAAATGCAAGAGAAAATAGATCACAAAGGCAAATATGATGAAAGGAGACCCGGGGGTCATAGGATTCACTAGTGGCTTCTCTCGAGAAAAATAACAAACGGTGGGAAAACAATTACTGTTGGGAAATTGATAGAACTTCAAATAATCATGACAATATCCAGGCAATGATCATTATATAGGCATCACGTCCAAGATTAGTAGACCGACTCCTGCTTGCATCTAGTACTTTTACTCCACACATCGACCGCTATCCAACATGCATCTAGCGTATTAAGTTCATGGAAACATGAAGTAATGCAATAAGAACGATGACATGATGTAGACGGGATCTATTTATCTATTGCGGAGATATAGATCCCATCTTGTTATCCTCAGTAGCAACAATACATACGTGTCGGTTCCCCTTCTGTCATTGGGATCAAGCATCGTAAGATCGAACCCACTACAAAGCACCTCTTCCCATTGCAAGATAAATAGATCAAGTTGTCCAAACAAAACCCAAATATCGGAGAAGACATACGAGGCTATAAGCAATCATGAATATAAGAGATCAAAGAAGACTCAAATAACTTTCATGGATAAAAACATAGATCTGATCATAAACTCAAAGTTCATCGGATCCCAACAAACACACCGCCAAAAGACATACGTCATATGGTTCTCCAAGAGACCATTGTATTGATAATCAAGAGAGAGAGAGAGAGAGAGAGAGGAAGCCATCTAGCTACTAACTAAGGACATGTAGGTCTACAAAGAACTACTCACGCATCATAGGAGAGGCACCAATGGAAGTGGTGAACCCCTCCATGATGGTGTCTAGATTGGATCTGGTGGTTCTGGACTCTGCGACGGCTGGATCAATATTTCGTTGACTCCCCTAGGGTTTCTGGAATATTGTGGTATTTATAGAGCAAAGAGGCGGTTCGGGGGGCACCCGAGGTGGGCAGCACCCACCTGGGCGTTCCTGGGCCTCCTGGCGCACCCTGGTGGGTGCTGCTCCCATCGAGCAGCCCCTTGGGTGCTTCCATAGCCCAATGGCTTTCTTCTGGCCCAAAAAAATCCTCCAGGAGTTGCGTTGCGTTTGGGCTCCATTTCATATTGATTTCCTGCGATGTAAAAACATGCGAAAACAAAGAATCGCTTCGGGCACTATGTCAATAGGTTAGTACCAAAAAATGATATAAAATGAATACAAAATGATTGTAAAACATCCAAGAATGATAATATAACAACATGGAGCAATCAAAAATTATAGATACGTTGGAGTGTTGGGGAACGTTGCAAAAAATAAAAAATTTCTACGCTTCACCAAGATCAATCTATGGAGTCTTCTAGCAACGAGAGAGAGGAGTGCATCTACATACCCTTGTAGATCGCGCGCAGAAGCGTTCAAGAGAACGGGGTTGAGGGTCGTACTCGTCGTGATCCAAATCACCGGAGTTCCTAGCGCCGAATGGACGGCACCTCCGCGTTCAACACACGTACGGCTGGGAAGACATCTCCTCCTTCTTGATCCAGCAACGGGGAAGGAGAGGTTAATGGAGATCCAGCGGCACGACGGCGTGGTGGTGGATGCAGCAGCGATCTCGGCAGGGCTTCGCCAAGCACTACGAGAGGGAGAGGTGTCACGGGAGGGAGAGGGAGGCGCTAGGGGCTAGGGTGCGGCTGCCCTCCCTCCCCCCTCTTTATATAGGGCCCCTAGGGGGGCGGCAGCCAAGGGGTGGCTTGCCCCCCAAGGCAAGTGAGGCGCCCCCACCCCTAGGGTTTCCAACCCTAGGCGCAGGGGGGGCCAAGGGGGGCGCACCAGCCCACCAGGGGCTGGTTCCCCTCCCACTTCAGCCCATGGGGCCCTCCGGGATAGGTGGCCCCACCCGGTGGACTCCCGGGACCCTTCCGGTGGTCCCGGTACAATACCGGTGACCCCCGAAACTTTCCCGATGGCCGAAACTGAACTTCCTATGTATAAATCTTCACCTCCGGACCATTCCGGAACTCCTCGTGATGTCCTGGATCTCATCCGAGACTCCGAACAACTTCGGGTTACTGCATACTAATATCTCAACAACCCTAGCGTCACCGAACCTTAAGTGTGTAGACCCTACGGGTTCGAGAGACATGCAGACATGACCGAGACGCCTCTCCGGTCAAAAACCAACAGCGGGATCTGGATACCCATGTTGGCTCCCACATGCTCCTCGATGATCTCATCGGATGAACCACGATGTCAAGGATTCAACTAATCCCGTATACAATTCCCTTTGTCAATCGGTACGTTACTTGCCCGAGATTCGATCGTCGGTATCCCAATACCTCGTTTAATCTCGTTACCGGCAAGTCACTTTACTCGTACCGTAATGCATGATCCCGTGACCAGACACTTGATCACATTGAGCTCATTATGATGATGCATTACCGAGTGGGCCTAGAGATACCTCTCCGTCATACGGAGTGACAAATCCCAGTCTCGATTCATGCCAACCCAACAGACACTTTCGGAGATACCCGTAGTGCACCTTTATAGTCACCCAGTTACGTTGTGACGTTTGGCACACCCAAAGCACTCCTACGGTATCTGGGAGTTGCACAATCTCATGGTCTAAGGAAATGATACTTGACATTTGGAAAAGCTCTACCGAAATGAACTACATGATCTTGTGCTATGCTTAGGATTGGGTCTTGTCCATCACATCATTCTCCTAATGATGTGATCCCGTTATCAATGACATCCCATGTCCATAGTCAGGAAACCATGACTATCTGTTGATCAACGAGCTAGTCAACTAGAGGCTCACTAGGGACGTGTTGTGGTCTATACATTCACACATGTATTACGATTTCCGAATAACACAATTATAGCATGAACAATAGACAATTATCATGAACAAAGAAATATAATAATAACCATTTTCACTACGGGAAACAGAAGATTTGCCGTCACTATTTTCTTTGCCGTCAGCATTTCGTCGGGGCAGATGGCAAAGAAAGGGTTTACCGTCATTAGTAGACGGCAAAGAAAAAGTAACGGCAAAATAAACTTTGCCGTCTGCCTTTTATATTATTGACGGCAAAGAGAAAATTTTGCCGTCTATAAAAATAAATACAGACGGCAAAGATCTTTGCCGTCTGCCTTTTTTATTATAGATGGAAAAGAGCTCACTTTGCCATCTCTAATATAACACAGACGGCAAAGAACTTTGCCGTCTGCAGTTTTATTAACAGACGGCAAAGTAAGCACATTGTCGTCTGTTAATAAAACCGCAGACGGCAAAGAGAAAACACAAGTCCACGGATTGATCACGCGGATCACTGACATGGCTGAATCTCGTCCGCACATCCCCACGAGGCAAAACCCACCAGCCCCACGTCCCACACTCTCTCTCCACCTTATCCTCCCGACACCCCCACACCCCACCACTATTCCCTCTCGTACGTCTCTCTTCCTCTCGATCTGGAGAACACCGGCACCCGCCGCCACCTCTCCTCCCGGTCTCTGCCTCGCCGGCCATGGCCTTGATCGCCGTACAAGACCCCATCACCGACGCTGGCCCCGGCCCCGCCGAGCCCGACCCTAAATCGCCTCGGCGGACCTCGGCGCCGATCCCCGTCGCCCCACCGCCGCTGGCCTTGGTTCCGTTGCCCCTGTCGGCCTTCGGCCCCGGCCCCGTCCTCCTTCACCCCCGCCTGCCCCCGGACGCGCGGGCGACGAGCATGGCGGACGCACGGGCGACGAGCATGGCGCGCGGGGGCGGCTCACTCCACCGTCAACTGCACAGAGCAGGCACGCAGCAGCTTCTCCTCTCGGGTGCGCGATGACCTCTTCCCTCAAGCTCCTCCCTTCGCCGTCGGCCGCCCGACGCTGCACTGGCGTGCTGCGGTGCTCCTCTCTCTCTCTCTAGGAACCAGCGAGCACGGCCAAGCGGGGTGCGGTTACCAGGGTTGGGCGAGTGTGGTTGTCTGGTGGCGCAGCGAGTAGGCCAGGCGAGCGTCGCGGTGAGCAGGGCGAGGCGGCATTGAGTGTGATCAGCCCTGACGCATTGGGTATGACTCCTAGGTCGGTGATGAAATCCTTCACCCAGATTGCTTCATGCGCTGCCTCCGAGGCTGCCATGTATTCTGCTTCACATGTAGATCCCGCCACGACGCTTTGCTTGCAACTGCACCAGCTTACTGCCCCACCATTCAAAATATACACGTATCCGGTTTGTGACTTAGAGTCATCCAGATCTGTGTTGAAGCTAGCGTCGATGTAACCCTTTACGACGAGCTCTTCGTCACCTCCATATACGAGAAACATGTCCTTAGTCCTTTTCAGGTACTTTAGGATATTCTTGACCACTGTCCAGTGTTCCATGTCGGGATTACTTTGGTACCTTCCTACCAAACTTACGGCAAGGTTTATATCAGGTCTGGTACAGGTCATGGCATACATGATAGACCCTATGGCTGAGGCATAGGGGACGCTCCTCATCTTTTCTCTATCTTTTGCCGTGGTCGGACATTGAGTCGAGCTCAATTTCACACCTTGCAACACAGGCGAGAACCCCTTCTTGGATTGATCCATATTGAACTTCTTCAATATCTTATCAAGGTATGTGCTTTGTGAAAGACCTATGAGGCGTCTTGATCTATCTCTATAGATCTTGATGCCTAATATGTAAGCAGCTTCTCCAAGGTCCTTCATTGAAAAATACTTATTCAAGTAGGCCTTAATGCTGTCCAAAAGTTCTATATCATTTCCCATAAAGAGTATGTCATCCACATATAATATGAGAAATGCTACAGAGCTCCCACTCACTTTCTTGTAAACGCAGGCTTCTCCATAAGTCTGCATAAACCCAAACGCTTTGATCATTTCATTAAAGTGAATGTTCCACCTCCGAGATGCTTGCACCAGCCCATAGATGGAGTGCTGGAGCTTGCATACCTTGTTAGCATTCTCAGGATCGACAAAACACTCTGGCTTCATCATATACAGTTCTTCCTTAAGATGGCCGTTAATGAATGCCGTTTTGACGTCCATTTGCCATATCTCATAATCATAGTATGCAGAAATTGCTAACATGATTCGGACGGACTTCAGCTTCGCTACGGGAGAGAAAGTCTCATCATAGTCAACCCCTTGAACTTGTCGATAACCCTTAGCGACAAGTCGAGCTTTATAGATGGTAACATTACCATCCGCGTCCGTCTTCTTCTTAAAGATCCATTTGTTTTCTATTGCTCGCCGATCATCGGGCAAGTCTGTCAAAGTCCATACTTTGTTTTCATACATGGATCCTATCTCGGATTGCATGGCTTCAAGCCATTTGTTGGAATCTGGGCCCGCCATTGCTTCTTCATAGTTCGAAGGTTCACCGTTGTCTAACAACATGACTTCTAGGACAGGGTTGCCATACCACTCTGGTGTGGAACATGTCCTCGTGGACCTACGAAGTTTAGTAGCAACTTGATCCGAAGTACCTTGATCATCATCATTAATTTCCTCTCTAGTCGGTGCAGGCACCACAGGAACATCTTCCTGAGCTGCGCTACTTACCGGTTCAAGAGGTAGTACTTCATCAAGTTCCACTTTCCTCCCACTTACTTCTCTCGAGAGAAACTCTTTCTCCAGAAAGGACCCGTTCTTGGCAAGAAAGATCTTGCCCTCGGATCTTAGGTAGAAGGTATACCCAATGGTTTCCTTAGGGTATCCTATGAAGACGCATTTTTCCCACTTGGGTTCGAGCTTTTTAGGTTGAAGTTTCTTGACATAAGCACCGCATCCCAAAAATTTTAGAAACGACAGCTTAGGTTTCTTCCCAAACCATAATTCATATGGTGTTGTCTCAACGGATTTAGACGGTATTTAAAGTAAATGTAGCTGTCTCTAGAGCATATCCCCAAAATGATAGCGCTAAATCGATAAGTGACATCATAGATCGCACCATATCCAATAGAGTGTGATTACGACGTTCGGACACACCGTTACGCTGAGGTGTTCCAGGCAGCGTGAGTTGTGAAACGATTCCACATTTCCTTAAGTGCGTACTAAATTCGTGACTTAAATATTCTCCCCCACGATCTGATCGTAAGAACTTTATCTTTCGGTCACGTTGATTCTCTACCTCATTCTGAAATTCCTTGAACTTTTCAAAGGTCTCAGACTTGTATTTCATCAAGTAGACATACCCATATCTACTCAAGTCATCAGTGAGAGTGAGGACATAACGATAACCTCCGCGAGCCTCAATGCTCATTGGACCGCACACATCAGTATGTATGATTTCCAATAAGTTGGTTGCTCGCTCCATTGTTCCGGAGAATGGAGCCTTGGTCATTTTGCCCATGAGGCATGGTTCGCATGTGTCAAACGATTCATAATCTAGAGACTCTAAAAGTCCATCAGCATGGAGCTTCTTCATGTGCTTGACACCAATGTGACCAAGGCGGCAGTGCCACAAGTATGTGGGACTATCGTTATCAACCTTACATCTTTTGGTATTCACACTATGAATATGTGTAACATCACGTTCGAGATTCATTAAGAATAAACCATTGACCAGCGGGGCATGACCATAAAACATATCTCTCATATAAATAGAACAACCATTATTCTCGGATTTAAATGAGTAGCCATCTCGCACTAAACGAGATCCAGATACAATGTTCATGCTCAAAGCTGGTACTAAATAACAATTATTGAGGTTTAAAACTAATCCCGTAGGTAAATGTAGAGGTAGCATGCCGACGGCGATCACATCGACCTTGGAACCATTCCTGACATGCATCGTCACCTCGTCCTTCGCCAGTCTCCGCTTATTCTGCAGCTCCCGCTTTGAGTTACAAATATGAGCAACCGCACCGGTATCAAATACCCAGGAGCTACTACGAGTGCTGGTAAGGTACACATCAATAACATGTATATCACATATACCTTTGGTGTTGCCGGCCTTCTTTTCCGCTAAGTATTTGGGGTAGTTCCGCTCAAAGGACCACTTCCTTGCAATAAAAGCACTCGGTCTCGTGCTTGGGTCCATTCTTTGACTTCTTCCCGCAATCGGCTTATCGAGCGGCAACTCCTTGCCGTCCTTCTTGAAGTTCTTCTTACCCTTGCCTTTCTTGAACTTAGTGGTTTTATTCACCATCAACACTTGATGTTCCTTTTTGATCTCTACCTCCACTGATTTCAGCACTAAATATACCTCAGGAATGGTCTTTTCCATCCCATGCATATTGAAGTTCATCACAAAGCTCTTGTAGCTTGGTGGAAGCGACTGAAGGATTCTGTCAATAACCGCGTCATCCGGGAGATTAACTCCCAGTTGAGTCAAGCGGTTGTGCAACCCAGACATTTTGAGTATGTGCTCACCGCGTAACTATTTTCCTCCATCTTACAATCAAGAACTTGTCGGAGACTTCATATCTCTCGACCGGGCATGAGCTTGGAAAACCATTTTCGGCTCTTGAACATCTCATATGCTCCGTGTTGCTCAAAACGCTTTTGAAGCCCGGTTCTAAGCTGTAAAGCATGCCACATCGAACGAGGGAGTAATCATCAAGACGAGACCGACAAGCGCTCATAACGCCTTGGTTCTCAGGATGGGTGCTTCACCTAGCGGTGCTTCTAGGACATAATCTTTTTGCAGCTATGAGGATGATCTCGTGTTCCGGACCCAGTCCGTATAGTTGCTGCCATCATCTTTCAGCTTGGTTTTCTCTAGGAACGCGTTGAAGTTGAGGGCAACATTAGCGTGGGCCATTTGATCTACAAGACATATTGTAAAGATTTTAGACTAAGTTCATGATAATTAAGTTCATCTAATCAAATTATTCAATGAACTCCCACTCAGACAGACATCCCTCTAGTCATCTAAGTGAAACATGATCCGAGTCAACTAGGCCGTGTCCGATCATCACGTGAGATGGACTAGTCATCATCGGTGAACATCTTCATGTTGATCGTATCTTCTATACGACTCATGCTCGACCTTTCGGTCTTCAGTGTTCCGAGGCCATGTCTGTACATGCTAGGATCATCAAGTCAACCTAAGTGTATTGTGTGTGTAAATCTGGCTTACACCCGTTGTATTCGAACGTTAGGATCTATCACACCCGATCATCACGTGGTGCTTCGAAACAACGAACCTTTGCAACGGTGCACAGTTAGGGGGAACACTTTCTTGAAATTATTTCGAGGGATCATCTTATTTAAGCTACCGTTGTTCTAAGCAAATAAGATGTAAAACATGATAAACATCACATGCAATCAAATAGTGACATGATATGGCCAATATCATATTGCTCCTTTGATCTCCATCTTCGGGGCGCCATGATCATCTTCGTCACCGGCATGACACCATGATCTCCATCATCATGATCTCCATCATCGTGTCTTCATGAAGTTGTCACGCCAACGATTACTTCTACTTCTATTGCTAACGCGTTTAGCAATAAAGTAAAGTAATTTACATGGCGTTATTCAATGACACGCAGGTCATACAAATAATAAAGACAACTCCTATGGCTCCTGCCGGTTGTCATACTCATCAACATGCAAGTCGTGATTCCTATTACAAGAACATGATCAATCTCATACATCACATATATCATTCATCACATCCTTTTGGCCATATCACATCACAAGGCATATGCTGCAAAAACAAGTTAGACGTCCTCTAATTGTTGTTGCAAGTTTTTACGTGGCTTCTATAGGTTTCTAGCAAGACCGTTTCTTACCTACGTAAAACCACAACGTGATATGCCAATTTCTATTTACCCTTCATAAGGACCCTTTTCATCGAACCCGCTCCAACTAAAGTGGGAGAGACAGACACCCGCTAGCCACCTTATGCAACTAGTGCATGTCAGTCGGTGGAACCTGTCTCATGTAAGCGTACGTGTAAGGTCGGTCCGGGCCGCTTCATCCCACGATGCCGCCGAAGCAAGATAAGACTAGTAGTGGCAAGAAAATTGACAACATCTACGCCCACAACAAGTTTGTGTTCTACTCGTGCATAGTAACTACGCATAGACCTAGCTCATGATTCCACTGTTGGGGAACATTGCAGAAAATAAAAAAATTCTACGCTTCACCAAGATCAATCTATGGAGTCATCTAGCAACGAGAGAGAGGAGTGCATCTACATACCCTTGTAGATCGCGCGCGGAAGCATTCAAGAGAACGGGGTTGAGGGAGTCGTACTCGTCGTGATCCAAATCACCGGAGATCCTAGCGCCGAACGGACGGCACCTCCGCGTTCAACACACGTACGGTTGGGAAGACATCTCCTCCTTCTTGATCCAGCAAGGGGGGAGGAGAGGTTGATGGAGATCCAGTAGCACGACGGCGTGGTGGTGGATGCAGCAGCGATCTCGGCAGGGCTTCGCCAAGCACTACGAGAGGGAGAGGTGACACGGGAGGGAGAGGGAGGCGCTAGGGGCTAGGGTGCGGCTGCCCTCCCTCCCCCCTCTTTATATAGGGCCCCTAGGGGAGGCGCCGTCCCTAGGAGATCCAATCTCGGGGGGGCGGCCAAGGGGGTGGCTTGCCCCCCAAGGCAAGTGAGGCGCCCCCACCCCTAGGGTTTCCAACCCTAGGCGCAGGGGGGCAAGGGGGGGCGCACCAGCCCACCAGGGGTTGGTTCCCCTCCCACTTCAGCCCATGGGGCCCTCCGGATAGGTGGCCCCACCGGTGGACCTCAGACCCTTCCGGTGGTCCCAGACAATACCGTGACCTCAAACTTTCCCGATGGCCGAAACTGAACTTCCTATATATAAATCTTCACCCCCGGACCTTTCCGGAACTCCTCGTGATGTCCGAGATCTCATCCGGGACTCCGAACAACTTTCGGGTTACTACATACTAATATCTCAACAACCCTAGCATTACCGAACCTTAAGTGTGTAGACCCTACGGGTTCGGGAGACATGCAAACATGACCGAGACGCCTCTCCGGTCAATAAACAACAGCGGTATCAGGATACCCATGTTGGCTCCCACATGCTCCTCGATGATCTCATCGGATGAACCACGATGTCGAGGATTCAATCAATCCCGTATACAATTCCCTTTGTCAATCGGTACGTTACTTGCCCGAGATTCGGTCGTCGGTATCCCAATACCTCGTTTAATCTCGTTACCTGCAAGTCACTTTACTCGTACCGTAATGCATGATCCCGTGACCAGACACTTGATCAAATTGAGCTCATTATGATGATGCATTACCGAGTGGGCCCAGAGATACCTCTCCGTCATACGGAGTGACAAATCCCAGTCTTGATTCGTGCCAACCCAGCAGACACTTTTGGAGATACCCGTAGTGCACCTTTATAGTCACACAATTACGTTGTGACGTTTGGCACACCCAAATCACTCCTACGGTATCCAGAAGTTGCACAATCTCATGGTCTAAGGAAATGATACTTGACATTTGGAAAAGCTCTAGCGAAACGAACTACACGATCTTGTGCTATGCTTAGGATTGGGTCTTGTCCATCACATCATTCTCCTAATGATGTGATCCCGTTATCAATGACATCCCATGTCCATAGTCAGGAAACCATGACTATCTGTTGATCAACGAGCTAGTCAACTAGAGGCTCACTAGGGACGTGTTGTGGTCTATACATTCACACATGTATTACGATTTCCAGATAACACAATTATAGCATGAACAATAGACAATTATCATGAACAAAGAAATATAATAATAACCATTTTATTATAGCCTCTAGGGCATATTTCCAACATGGAGACGTATCAGTAAAGTAAATATTTTTGGTATCTTTTGTTTATAGATCAGAAAGTAAAAGATTGCAAAATAGTAGATCGAAAACTTATATGATGGAAAATAGACCCGGGGGCCATAGGTTTCACTAGTGGCTTCTCTCAAGATAGCAAATAATAGGGTGGGTGAACAAATTACCGCCGAGCAATTTATAGAAGAGGCATAATTATGACAATATCTAAGGCAATGATCATGAACATAAGCATCACATCTGTGTCAAGTAGACCGACTCATGCCTGCATCTAATACTATTACTCCACACATCGACCGCTATGCAGCATGCATCTAGAGTATTAAGTTCATAAAGAATAGAGTAACGCATTAAGTAAAATGACATGATGTAGAGGAATTAACTCAAACAATATGATGAAAACCCCATCCTTTTATCCTCGATGGCAACAATACAATACGTGCCTTGCTGCCCCTACTGTCATTGGGAAAGGACACCGCGAGATTGAACCCAAAGCTAAGCACTTCTCCCATAGCAAGAAAAACCAATCTAGTAGGCTAAACTAAACCAATAATTCGAAGAGACTTGCAAAGATATCAAATCATTCATATAAGAATTCAGAGAAGATTCAAATAATATTCATAGATAATCAGATCATAAATCCACAATTCATCATATCTCGGCAAACACACTGCAAAAGAGTATTACATCGAATAGATCTCGAAGAACATGGAGGAGAACATGGTATTGAGAATCAAAGAGAGAGAATAAGCCATCTAGCTACTAGCTATGGACCCGTAGGTCTGTGGTAAACTACTCATGCTTCATCAGAAGGGCAATGGTGTTGATGTAGAAGCCCTCCGTGATCGAATCCCCCTCTGACAGGACGCCGGAAAAGGTCCATAGATGGGATCTCATGGGTACAGAAGGTTGCGGCAGTGGAGAAGTGTTTTCGTGGCTCCCCCTGATGGTTTTGGGGTATAACAGTATATATGGGCGAAAGAATTAGGTCAGCAGACCCATGAGGGGCCCACAAGACAGGGGCGCGCCATAAACCCCCTGGGCGCGCCCTCCACCCTTGTGGCCGCCTTGTGGATCCTCTGACTTCATCTTCAAGTCTCCTGGTTTGCTTCTGGTCCAAGAAAGATCATTCCGAAAGTTTTATTCCGTTTGGACTCTGTTTGGTATTCCTTTTTTGCGAAACTCAAAAACAAGCAAAAAACAGAAACTGGCACTAGGCTCTAGGTTAATAGGTTAGTCCCAAAAATAATATGAAATAGCATATTAATGCATATAAAACATCCAAAACAAATAATATAATAGCATGGAACAATAAAAAATTATAGATATGTTGGAGACATATCATCACTTTAGAAGCAACAATAGAGGTTGATGAATCAAAAGTTCATTTATGAGCTTGTTATGGTTTTTAGATGATTGTGCCAAGGCAACATTGTTCTTAATAGTGGTTCCATAGCTCAGTCTAAGGAATCAAAGGTCCTACCAGTGACTCAAGACATACAAAGCTAGTTCCACATAAAATATGAATTTTGTGAAAGCATGAAAGATGCAAGGGAATGCAAAGATACACTAAGATCTGAAGTTGTCAAATTTGAGAAGATGAAGGCTATACCACAAGCAAAGCACGAACTAACACCAGATTGCCATTGGTGTAAAAATAAAAGGTGCTAACTAGATTATTGACTCTACTGCAAGTGGGAGTCTGTTGGAAATAAACCCTAGAGGCAATAATATTGTATTATTATATTTCCATGTTCATAGTTCAGAGTTTACATCCTATGCTATAACTGCTATGATCCTTGAATATTTGATTCAATGGAAAACTCATATGCACGTGTAGAACGATAAAGGGCAAAATAAGATTCCTAGTCTCGCCTCTAAGACTGGCTCAAGTGTTTTTACTGATTATGTTTTTCGGATCTTAAGATATCATTAAGTGTAAGGATAGTCCTAAAATAACTTTGAGAGTATGATGTTGGAAGAACGATCATATTGAATCGACCCAAACTTGTTTGTTACACTTTGAGATGATATCATCACAAGTCATTTGTTATAGCACAGAGTGTTAGCATGTGTTTCAGTTCCATCAACCATGAGAGCATCAAAGTCACTTCTTACTGCATGATGATCTTTGGGGTTGCTCAAACGTCATCTGTAACACGGTGATCATAACGACAACTTACAGGTTCATCGGAAAGTTTGTCAAGAGACTCGATAGCTCAAGAGTGGAATTTGTTCCTCCAATGATGGAGAGATATTTTTAGGGCCCTCCCGTTGTGGTGGCATTATTGTCGTCTGGCCAGACACGGGGATGCTAGAACATGTTAACGAGAAAGAAGAACAAAACCGGCAACGAGGAGACCGGTATAGTGAGCATGCGTATGACTCAAGAGGATACCAACACATCTCATCCCAGGTTTTGTAAAGTATCATGAAGCAAAGGGAACATCACATGATAAGCAAAGGCTTTTATATTTAATTTAATATCAACAGGCCTTAAAACGCCAAATGGTGGAAGGCAACTTGGGCCTTCAAGGTCCAAGAAGGGAAGGCGCCCCCTTTCCTTGGAGGGGAGGCATAATTAGAGTGGGGGAGGGTCCGGCGCACCAAGGAGTCAGGGTGTGCATTCGGTTTTTTCGGTTTGATTTATATGGTTTTCGGTTTTATACGGTTTTTATACTTTGGTTTATACGGTTTTATACAAAATACAGTTCAGTTTTGGTAATAACCATTTTTTGGTAGTAACCAAAATAACCAAAGTTAATGCAAATCTTTAAATTACATATAATTTTATCTCAAAAGAAAATCGGTATTGTCTCCAAATAATGGTACTAAGCTAGTATTACCATCAGGGACGTACGTGCATGTAGGGCTAAAGCTATCCTACATGCATACCTGTGTTAAGCCATTAATAGTAAAGACAGTCGGTTGCTTTTCAAGCTCACATATCTGATTATTGTAGTGCATACGATCGCCTACATGCATAATTATGCTATGACTTGAATTTCTCACAAAAAAAGAAGTCCTGAATTGATGATTTTTTTAGGCAAAACTGAATTGATGTGTAAGAGCCCATGTCTCATCGCAAAAGCAAGCCCACATGCATAGAACTAAATGAACCCAGGAGCTAGCCCATAAATTATCAATTCCACTCAAGCTTCAGTACGCAAGTCCAACACATGAAAATTTCTACTTCCGCGTTGGTGCGTGTTGGTGCGCTGAATTCCCGTGAGAATAGTCCCACCTCGCCAGTTGAGACAGCACGTTGTCGGCAAGCTGGCTATATAATGGAGGGGCATTGCAGCTAACGGAAACACACAACTCTACGCTTCTCCCTATTGGCCTTTGTCGGCATACTTTTTTCAAACTTCCGTTAATTCGGTTTAATCGAAGGGTTTTCAGTTTTTAACCAAAAAACTGATGATCAAATGGTTTTGAAATTTCAAAACTGAAACTGAAAACCAAAAAACTGAAATTTTGGTTCAGTTTGGTTTTTGGTTTCTGGTTCGTTTTTGCGCACCCTGACCAAGGAGGGACTCCTTCCCTCCTTGTGTGGCGCCCCTCTCCCTCCTCCAACCTATATATACTAGAGGATCTACACACATTTGAACACACAAGTTTTGGAGCCTTCTCTAGTTCTAGTTATAGTCGATCCTAGTTGATCAATTAGAGCTTGACCTAGATTCTCTAATCCTCAAAATTAGAAGCCCAGTGTGGTTCTAATCTCCTCCCTCTAATTCTTCAGCGATGATTAGCTCTGGACGGTGAAGCGCTACAGGATCGTGAAGGTCATACGCTTGCAACCAAGTAGATGGGACTATTCATGGGCGGTCGTGGGATCATTCATCTATAGTTTGAGGGACTCTAAGTATGATCTACACCTACTTGTCTACTTCCACTTCACTCTAGAGTTGGTAACGGCCGTGATCCAAACCTTTTATGCATCTTCATATTGTTCCTGGGTGATCGTATGGTAATTTTATTTGTTTTCTACTAAGTTTCCCAATAGGCATCCCCAAGTTTAATTAGGCGCTTGCCACTCCTTATTCTCCTCATATCGGTATCTCACCCAAAACTTAAAAGCTCAATCACACAAAACTTACACAATCCCTACTGTATTCGTAGTTGTTCGCACATAATCCCTACTGTATTCTATCATTTCCACAATTTATATCACACAATCCCTATTGTATATCACAATTTATATAATAAAAATAAAGTTGTTGTCAAGACAAGATTCGTAGTTGTTCTCACATAATCCTTACTGTATTCTATCATTTCCACAATTTATATCACACAATATAAGCTACGGAAACACTTAAACAAGCAAACTATGCAATAAAGGACAATCTATCAAAAAATAGAACAGTCTGTAAACGACGAATTATTATACATACTTTTGTAACTCTGGAAATTCTGAAAACTTAGAGCAATGTAAAAAATTGTATTCCAATACTTTGTAAAAAATTCAGAAGTTGATCATGTTCCGGTACAAAATAACAATTCTAACAATGAACGCAAAAGTTTTTGTTTCTGCACATGATCAATTCAAAAGTCCTCAAATCATCCTAAAGGCTTTACTTGACACTTTATTGACAGAAATGATATAAAACATGATTACTATAGTAGCTTAATCATGTATACACACAAAACAATAGGGATAATTATTGGTCTGTCTCCCAATCAAGCACTTTTCTTCAATGCATTTTAGCTAGGCTTTAATAATTTTAATGATGTTCACATAAAAGTAGGAATTGAAACACACAAGAAAGCATCATGAAGCATATATAACAAACATATATAAGCCTAACCACTTTATATGCATAGGAATTTTGTAAACAAACAATTTATTGAAGTAAGAACCAACTAGCATAAGAAGACATAACAAGTGTAAATTCAAAATTTTCAACACATAGAGAGGAAACTTGTGTTCTTGAAATATATATAATCATATCTTTCCCTCTCATAACAATTTTCAGTAGCATCATGAATAAATTCAGCAATATAACTATAACATAAAGCATTCTTTTCATGATCCACATGCATAAAAACTATATTACTCTCCACATAAGCAAACTTCTTCTAGTCCCTAATAGTGGTGGGAGCAAATTCAGTGAAATAACTATCATGTGACACTTGATTGATATAATCAATTTGAGCATTAAAATCATGATGACAAGTTTCATGGTTATCATTATTCTTTATATCATAAGTGTCATCACAATAATCATCATAGATAACAACTTTGTTCTCATGAAAATCAATTGAAACATCTTCCAAAGAAGTGAATTCAACATTAAATAAAGTCATGACCTCTCCAAATCCACTTTTATCATTATTCCAATAAGATTCAACACCCTCCAAAAAATAGTGGGTTCATTATTACATAAAGTTGACACTCTTCCAAACCAACTTTGATCATTATTATAATCATCTTAAATAGGAGGCATGCTATCATCGTAATAAATTTGCTCATCAAAAGTAGGGGGACTAAAAATTGCATCTTCATCAAGCATAGCATCCCCAAGCTTATGGCTTTGCATATCATCCACATCATGGATATTCAAAGAATTCATACTAATATCATTGCAATCATGCTTAACATTGACACCAAGCATTGTGTTAAATTCTTCTTTTAACACATCATAGCAATTAGCCGAATTCATATTTTCAAGAAAGACGCCATAAAGAAAAAGAATTTGATGCAACTTCACTTCCATTTTTTTAGTTTTCTTTTATAAATGAAACTAGTGAAAAAAAAGACATTAAAAAATTCAATTGCAAGATCTAAAGAAGATACCTTCAAGCACTCACCTCCCGGCAATGGCGCCAGAAATAGCTTGATGTCTACTATGCAACTTTATTCTTGTAGATTTTGTTGGGCCTCCAAGCACAGAGTTTTGTAGGACAGCAACAAATTTCCATCAAGTAGATGACCTAAGGTTTATCAATCCATGGGAAGTGTAGGATGAAGGTGGTCTCTCTCAAACAACCCTACAATCAAATACAAGAAATCTATTGTGTCCCCAATACACTCAATACAATGGTAAATTATATAGGTGCACTAGTTCGGTGAAGAGATGGTGATACAAGTGTAGTATGGATAGTAGATATAAGTTTTTGTACTCTGAAAAAAGAAGGTAGCAAGTGATAAAAGTCCGCACAAACGGTATTGCAATATAACCATCCCTCAACGTGCAACAAAGAATCACTCCAAAATTCCTCCCGGAGAAATTAGGATGAAAACGTGCATCAACCATTGTGCCTAGATTAACCCAATGTCACCATAGGAATCCGCAAGTTGATTACCAAAACATATGCCAACTGATCTCAATGAATTACCCCATTGTCACCTTGGGTATCCACAAGCAGGACATACATCAAATGATCAACATTCAATCCAACATGTGAAACTTCAAAGAGAAGATTCAATTCATCACAACAGAGATAGAGAGGGAATAACACCATATGATTCATCTATATTAACAAAGCTCATGGTACATCAAGGTCATTCCCTATAAAGATCATGAGAGAGAGAGGGATAGAGAGAGAGATAGATCAAACACATAGCTACTGGTACATACCCTCATCCCCGGGGGTGAACTACTCCCTCGTCATGGAGGAAACGGGTATGATGAAGATGGCCTCTGGTGATGGATTCCCCCTCCGGCGCCAGAGTGCCGGAAAAGGGCTCCAGATGAGATCACTTAGGAACAGAGGCTTGCAGCGGCGGAAAAACTCATCTAGGTTAACTTTCGGGGGTTTCTGAATATATAGGATTTTTCCAGCGTTGGGATCACGCCAGAAGGTGCCACAAGGGGGCCACAAGGGGAGGGCGCGCCCCTGCCTTGTGGGGTCCCCTGTGTGTCTTCTGGTGCTCCCCCGGAGCTTCCTGGGTCTCTTTCCTTCAAGAAAAAATCATAAAAAAGTTTCATCGCGTTTAGACTTCGTTTGGTATGGATTTTCTGGGAAACCAAAAACATGCAAAAAACAGGAACTGACACTAGCCACTAGATTAATAAGTTAGTCCGTAAAAATAATATAAAAGTGCACCAAAGCCATAAAAAACTCATGTAAATATAGCATGAATACTTTATAAATTATAGATACGTTGGAGACATATCAACCACACACGGTGATAGGGGTGGTGTCGCCTCGGTTCAATCAAATTGTCAGGGCTGGACCTGACATAAACCTTATCCTGGACCGAGAAGGCTTCATTGCTAAGGGATCTATTATTTATATCCAAGCACTCATCGGACACCTCGGATGCTCAAGATATGCGACTACTCGGCCAAGAAAGCAAGATCAAGTCGGGGATATATGCAAGATTGAACCAGTTTGCAAGACTGAAGACCGAAGAGGTGAAGTAGTTCGGAAGAACCGAGGAGTGTCTTCGGCTTGAAGACTGGTTCAGGGGCTATTGACGGAGTCGTATTAGGGGGTGCTTGACTAGTCGGATGCCCGCCCTTTTGGTTGGGCCGAGGACCCCCTCCCCCCCCTAAGCCTGTCACTGTTGGGCCTCGTTTGTCAGATCCAGAAGCTTCAAGAAGGAATAACCCAGAGACTTGGCGTGCACCCCAAGATGCAGGAGTGGTCCTCAACACGTTTACCCCTAGATATGGCTGACCATGTGTAAACCCTAGGCACCCTGGTGTCTATATAAACCGAGGTGCTAGGGATGTAGAGCCCAGGCACATTCACATCCAATCTCGTGGTAGACCACCTGTACTCTGTACCCCATCCACAATCAATACTACAAAGTAATACGTAGGGTTTTTGTCGTGGAATTGTCACGGCAGATGTCCTTAGTGTCAGCACTTAGTCACGAAGCCAACGCATCTATGTGGTAGCTTGAGAGGGGTTGAGTGGGACGAGAGACGCAGGGCGGATCAACACGCAAGACAAGGGTTTAGACAGCTTCGGGCCCCGGGAAACATCATCCGGTAATAGCCCTACATGTTGTTTGAGGCTAGGTCTCATTATCATCACGAGGGAGTCGCCGTAAACCGGCTCTCCTCTTTGTGTCTAGCCCTAAGATTGTTTCTTCTTGCCTCCCCTCTTTTCGGGAGCCCTGCCCCTCCTTATATATGTTGAAGGGGCGGTTTACATGTGGAGTCCTATTAGGATTAGGACTAGTCTATCTCTAATACAAACCGGATACAAGTCCTGGTCTTAACTCCTTGTAAGGTAAATATTCCTCATGTCTTTCCTCTTAAACCGGCCCACCATTAAACGTGAACCGGCCTTCTGGGCCTTGGGCCTTGTCATCCGTCTGTCCCGCACACCGGGTTACTAGTGAGTCATAATGACTAGGCAGGTTGCTTGTAAACCGCCAGGTCAGGGCGGGTCGCCAGTAACTCGCCAAGTGTCAGTGGGGTCTTCAGATAAACCGCCAAGTCCGGCCGGGTTAACTTCCGGCCGGTTTACACCGCGGGGTATATCCCCGACATTAGCCCCCAGTTTAATTTGGATTTATCCATGTTAAACTGATCCTGTAAAACAAATACAAGAACAAATTTGATAGATTATGCTCCGGGTTAAGAATTCTTGTAAACCGGCATCTGATCATCCTTAATTCCTTGCCATTTCCTTCTTCTAGAAAATCCAGGTCAATAACCAGCTTCATAGTTAAATTGCTGACGTTGGTTTCTCATAGAAAAATATCCTGAAGAATAATCCACTTGAGTCGGTTTCCAAAGCGCCGGTTTAAGAAATATTGGTCTTGAAATACTCATCTGATATTCAACCGGTTTGAAGATGCAGAACTTGCCGGTTTATCATTGCCAAAGACAGCCGGGTTATAAAACCGATAATTCAGTGTCATGATTGTTGCTAACTCCGGTTCATGACTGTTGCCAATGCCGGTTCATGATTATTGATGATGCCGGGTTGTAGACACAGGGTCATAATAATTGGTGACGTCGGGTCAATCTGGTTTACTCGAGTCAGAGAATTTGAAAATATTTCTCTGATAATAATATAATACTTGTAGCCCCCAAGTCTTGAACAGAACAAAGTGATGGCTTAAGACTTGCTTCAATATAAATACTGCCACTTTCGAAGAAATCCATGTTGTTCATCCTAGTCACTAGTAAAAAACTGAATACTCCATATTATATAGCCCCCAAGTGTCGGGTTGTCATGCTTGCAGCAACCTGGGACTTGTAATTGACTGATGCCCATAAAACTTGAATTGTTGATAGGAGCAATTGGTAGCCCCCAAGGGCCGACTCATTATGATATGATGAGTCGGGTCTTCAATAGGGCAATAAAAATGACTTTGCATTAGCCCCCAAGTGTCATGGTGCATGCTTGCAGCGACATGAGACTTGCATATTTGATATAATCTCAACTTAAATAGTGTAGCCCCCAAGTGCCGGGTCGTAAGCCTTCAGCGACTCGGGACTATTCCTTCCATTGCGAAATAAATCATATTCATCGACAAAATAATATCCATTGCGCTAAAGTGACTTTGAAAACCTCAATCATAATATTAATAACCATAATAAACATCCAGCCATTTTGGCTATTCAAGATAATATAATCCGGTATGAAAATCTTATTCATCCAATATCATAATGAAAATTCAGCCAAGTTTGTCTATTTGAATAATATAACCCAATCATTTATAAGCGCATGATTCCAATGGCGCAATCCAAATATATACTGGCGACTTATAGTCCAAAGCCAGGCCGGTTTAACAAACACCGGAATTTATCATCATACTGGCGACTTATCGTCTTAAAGCCAGGCCGATTTAACAAACACCGGAATTTATCATCATACTTTATTCAACCTGTTTCTGCATACAACAAGTTTAAAGTGTCCTGGCGGTTTACCGCCGGACGGGTCATAATGCCCAACATATAACCTGGGTTTATAACCAAGGCTGCACTTAAAAATATAAAACATATCATACCTGTGACATTGAATCACATCATTGGTTTACCAACTTTTTGTAGTAAGAGTGATAACCCCAATCTTTGAGTAATGATAACTCCTTTCATATTGTGCCGGTTTATGATAAAACCGTACCGGGTTTGTGATAAACACCGGATTAACCATATATAATATTGGTGACTTGTAGTCAAACCAGACCGGGCTGATAGTCTCCGGATTATAACTTGATCGTGTACTGACAACATGTAGTTGAAAGCCGAGCCGGGTTGATAAACACCGGTTTACTCCATAATAGGATGGTAACAGAAAATCAAACTGGGCAGATGGCCTCCGGATCAAGATCTGACCGTGTTCCTTCAATTTATAATTTGACAGTCAAACCGGTTTAAGAATTGTCTGTTTAAAAACGCAACAAAAGAAATATTTATCAAAACAAAATTTCAAGCAAAGGCAATGATAAAACCATTTGCAAAAAGAGGCTTATTGAGCCGATCAGATGGCGTTACCATGGTCGGACACGACCAAGCCCCCGATAGGCGTAGCTATGGTTCAAGTTAGCCAGGTCCCCAAATGAAACAGTGGCATTATGCCGATCAAGAGGCGTGGCAATGGTTCGGGTTCGACCAAGCCCCCAAGTGATTCTGTGGCCTTAGGCCGATCAAGAGGTGTGACTGGTTCAGACTTGACCATGTCCCCAAGTGATCTTGGTGGCTTTCGCCTATCAAAAGGTGTTGCATTGGTTCGGATACGACCAAGCCCCCAAGTGACGTTGTGGCATTGAGCCGATCAAGAGGTGTGACTATGGTTCAGACATGACCAAGCCCCCAAGTGATCAATAATATGATAAGCCAATAAGGCATGATACCCATGTTTGAACCGCGCATCATGGAAGCGGGTCCTCTTTGGCACCCTTTAACTTTTTGCAAGAGATAAATCCTTTTTGAATCGGATGTTAAACCGGATATTGAGAGCTTCAAAGCTTCGTGGGAGACATTTTTCCCCTGAACCGGATTTTAAACCGGAATCTTCATTTTCAGCCGGAAATTTTTTGACGGCCTTTAAACTCGAATTTGCGAGAAGTTAATTCCTTTTTGAACCGGATATTGTTAAACCGGATTTGAGCGCTTCAGAGCTTTGCAAGAGATAGTTTCCTCTTAAACCGGACTATAAACCGGAAGCATCATTGTGAGCCGGAAATATTTCTGATAGCCTTTAAACATAACAGTAGCCTTCAGGATCGGGTTATCTTTTCTTTCAACATCTTGGGGCACTTGAATTTGCTGAAACTGGTAAGACTTGCTGAATCATATCATCATAGCCCCCAAGTCTCAAGTTGACTCGAGGAGTTGGCTTGAGATTCTCCATATTTGTCCGTTGATATAAGCCGGCACAAGTTGTACATCATTGGCGTTTGATAGCACGATGTGAATCCATAGAAGGTTGAGGTGATTGCGGCGGGTTATAAATGATCCCGTATGAGCCGTGTCAGCAACTCGGCCAATGGTTCCTTCCAACTGGCTCCTTGAAGTTTACCAAACTGTAGTTGCAGCGATTTGTGCATATGTCCATTGATCCATCCAGTGCAGACGGCGGCTGAATGATAATTTGCCTCCAATGTATTGAAAGAAAACCAGGCTACCCAAGCAGTGACTTGCTCATACTCAATAAATAGCTCATGCAGACAGGTGCGACCCGGTGTGTTGATGTAGACTAGGTCCACAGAGGCGGCGGCTTTGTGCACGTCCATTGAACATCGATCAAACGCGATCCCGGCAAGTCGATGTAGACCGGGCCACAAGGGCGGTGACTTGTGCACGTCCATTCAACGGGTAATATGTCACGGACTATCGCCGGGCGGAATATTATCAGCCCGTGTTCCATATCCATGGTATAAACCATATTTGTAATGAATAATGGTCCTGTGTATAAAAATACAAATCAACGTAATTTGCTCTTTTGATAGAAACAATATGTGCTAATAAAATAAACTTAGATGGATATCACCTATTTTGTTCGGTTGATGGATGATCCATTCGACGTGACAGGGGCGGCTCAACGCAGCGGGGGCAGCTCACATATGTCCATGGGACAGCTTGTGTGAGTAGACATGGCTTTGATTTGTTGATATATATGTCGGAGTCAACCTGCGACATTTAGAAGACGAAGCGGGCGCGTGAGTCGGCCGCGACATTGTAAGCCGTGCGGACGGTTGAATCGACCGTGGCCGCGGTCCTGGCAAGTTGATGTAGGCCGAGCCATAGGGGCGGCAACTTGCCCAAGTCCGTTGAGCAACAGTATAAATGCATGTGCCTAGGTTGGGCGTCGGTTTCAACATGTTGTTGAAAGTTATATAACGACAATGCCCACCAATAATTCTGGACTTGAATAGATCTGCGAGCAAAAGATAATAATGCGAGCAGACAAAATATGTTTTGTATAATAATTGAATATACAGAGCATTTTATCAAAACGAGTGTACCTGATGATTTTTCGGTAGCAGTTGGATAGCTGATGAGACTTAAGCCTTATGATCTCACGCAGTGTACACACAAGAATAAGACGCGGTGTGCTTCTCGTTGTTTGAATATAACAGTACTTGCATGAGCAAAAACAGCTACTCTTTCCGTCCTGACTTATTGGACTCCATTGTAATATTCCGTCTAATTCCCTCGGGACACTGGCACCCTGAACCTTTGAAAGCAAATCCTTCTTAGTTGAAGCCTGGCCCGTATGATGTCTCCATAACTGGTTTTTCTGTCAGCAAAATGTTGAAATATAAGCGCCGCAGGTATTGACCGCATCTGACTTGGTCGTGAATAAACTACAGAACCATCAGGTTGGAGCTGTGCTGTCACGGACAGGGCTTTCAATGGCAGCAGACCAGAACTCCGTTGGATGATGACTTGAGCAGTAACTTTACCGTGAGCTGTTAAATTCCTTAGTCCTCACGTAGGGGTTAAAAAGCATCAATCAAGTTTCGAATCCCTGTATGGAGCATCAGCAACACTGATGGTAGTAGTAGCTGTAACACCATTAATTTCATTGGGGTAATCTGACTGCATCAATCTCTCTCAAAAATCTGTCTGCATTAATACTGTGAACTCCCCAGATAGAAACGGCTCTTCCACGGCGTAGGCGATCCGAGGCCTGGCGTGAGGTGGAAACTGCAGGTCGAGGCAGACGGTGATGTAGACCACGGCGGAGGCGGCGGCGATTGTGGCGGGCTGAGGCAAGGCGGGTTTCGCTTGGCGCAGTTTAACGGTGCATACTCACGAGAAAAAACGTCCTCAAGCTTTTCATTATATGTAGTAACTCTGGTACACTAGCAGTATTGCCCAACCTTTCCATGAGAAATCTGCACTTCGTCATGATGAATTCTTGGTCTGGATCAAGGGAGTTTCATAGTTTCTCTTATCCCTGTTCTCGTATGTGGTCAGTTAAAATCTTCTCTTGTGTCAATGTGCTTTCTAGTGAACTGCTTGTTACCGCGGCTGGCGAGGTGCGCTACGACGACGGAGGCAGCGACTGAGGCGGGCCTTAGGCGCGACGGATCATGGAGGCGCAGGCGTTTAGCGAGGGCGATTCACGGCAGAACGCAAATAGCAGCGGCAGCCGGCAGCTCGGTCCGCGCGGGGTCGACTCGGTCTGCGCGGATGCAGCTCGCAGCGGTTTGGAAACGAGGCAAGGCCGTGTGGCCTGACGCGCCAGCGAGGCGACTTGTGGTGGCAGAGCTGGCTCAACCCGGCGGCGGAGGTCAGCATAGGTAAAGTGGGTGGCTGTTGGGGCCGGCGACTTGTCGGCTACAGGAGGCAGATGCGGGGCGGCAAGTGGAGGTGCGGCCCAAGGCAGCGGCGGCTCTTACAGGAGCGGCTCGGTGACGATGTATGTGGTGGGAAACGAGCACCTATGGGGCAGGGCCCCTTCTCGGTCCGGCAGGGAGCGGAGGGCGCACGAAGAGCAGATCGAGGCGAGGCACGCGAGGATTTTACTGGGCGGAGCTCTCCGGAGAGATAATACTCCTACTGCTGCTTTGTGGTGGTATTATGTTCTTGCTCGAGAGCGTGAGCGTTCGGTAGTTTCGAATGAGTCGAACCCCCTCTACGTTGCGCATGGGCCTCCTTTTATAGGTTAAAGGGGTCACCGACAGGTGGCAACGCAGACAGGGGTACAAATGTAAAAGGGTGGTTGGTACAACCGCTATCTACTGATGCACCCTACCTAACTCGACCGCAGGGACAAGAGCATTTAATGCCCGTCCGGTCGCCCAAACAAAGGCGTAAAACGATCGTTAGGCGCCATCGCTCACCACGATGGCCATCTCATCATCTTCGCCACACCGCACCGCTTGGCTGCCTGACCACCCGCCACGCGGCGCTGGAACGATCTGCGGCGACACGCCGTCGGATCTTGTTGGAGTGTGGGCACAGAGTGGTGGCTGCGGCGAAGCGCCTTTGCCATGATCGCCGCCTTGTCGCGCCGGAAGCTCGCCGCTTCACGGGTCTTTCCGGACACGCGCGGCGTCGTGGCAAGTTTCTTGAAATGCCTTGGTTGGCCTTCCGCAAGCTCTCTTCTTGGGGGTTTGTCCTTCCCGGCAAGCTCCTCTTGCCGGGGCCTTGTCTTCTTAGTTAAAACACTTTGTTCTTGAATGGCATTAATAGGAACTACGGAGGATCTGGGCGAGCACCCGGCAAGCCTTGCCGCGGGGTGCTGCGACTGCCCGTGCACAAGTTCGGGATACTAAGGTACCCCTACTTTAGTACACCGACAATGTAGCACGCGGAAGCGAGGCCGATTCCGTGCGATTGAGACCCCCTCCGGGTCGTGGTCGGTTTGACCAATCCACGTTCCCCCTTTTCCTTTTTTTTCTTTGCAAATCAGATCGAAACCGCACCAACCGATCGAAACGCCTGCTTTTCGACTTGCCCGACGAGGTCAGCAGCTCCAGGTCGCATGTTCGACTCCCCGTCGGCTACTTTCTTTGGTAAATACATGCGGTTAGACTCACCTGTAGATTGCTAGCACGCTTTTGATGGCCAACGCAGATTGAACCAAAAGTGTAGAGATCATCCGTGGTGGCACAAACGAACTTTTTCTTCGATCTCCATTGAAGAGATTTAGAGTTGTCATAGATTCTTCCGCACCGACTCTTGCTTGATCCGGCAGGTCACGAACTTCTCGAAACCCTAGGACAGATCCCTCCAAGAATTCAACACCACCGTGCGCTTGCCCCACAGTGGGCGCCAACTGTCGTGGAATTGTCACGGCAGATGTCCTTAGTGTCAGGACTTAGTCGCGAGGCCAACGCATCTGTGTGGTAGCTTGAGAGGGGTTGAGTGGGACGAGAGACGCAAGGAGGATCAACACGCAAGACAAGGGTTTAGACAGCTTCGGGCCCCGGGAAACATCATCCGGTAATAGCCCTACATGCTGTTTGAGGCTAGGTCTCATTATCATCACGAGGAGTCGCCAGAACCCGCTCTCCTCTTTGTGTCTAGCCCTAAGATTGTTTCTTCTTGCCTCCCTCTTTTGGGAGCCCCGCCTCCTTATATATGTCAAGGGCGGTTTACATGTGGAGTCCTATTAGGATTAGGACTAGTCTATCTCTAATACAAACCGGATACAAGTCCTGGTCTTAACTCCTTGTAAGGTAAATATTCCTCATGTCTTTCCTCTTAAACCGGCCCACCATTAAACGTGAACCGACCTTCTGGGCCTTGGGCCTTGTCATCTGTCTGTCCCGCACGCCGGGTTACTAGTGAGTCATAATGACCAGGCAGGTTGCTCGTAAACCGCCAGGTCAGGGCGGGTCGCCAGTAACTCGCCAAGTGTCAGCGGGGTCTTCAGATAAACCGCCAAGTCCGGCCGGGTTAACTTCCGGCCGGTTTACACCACGGGGTATATCCCCGACAGTTTTACCTCTTCGAGACGACCCGATCCTGTGTAAATACCATGTCCCTTGTGTCCTTGTTACCATCTAGCCAAGACTATCAGATCGGGACCCCCTACCCGAGATCCACCGAATCTAGCTCCCATACTTACCAAACTCCTCCTCATCGAGTAGAAGATTCAAAACCTTGCCCTCACCATGAATCAAGCAAATGCCTCGAGAAAGAAGCAACGAAGTCAAGGACATGGGTTGCTACGTCAGCAAGATGCATATAAAAGCCATCGGGCACAACATGGAAGCCCAGCTGAGGAAGGACATCGTTGAGGCAGGTGACCTGCCATTTCCAAAGGAGGGAAGTGTCAAGGAAGTGCTCTTTACAGTAGAGAGTCATGTCGGATGAGCCCAGACGTGCCAGTAAGGATCACACCATCACTATCCCTCATAGTCATTGTCGTGATGTGTCTCCCACCAGAGATTGTTGTTGTGCGTGGTGAAGCGGGCGTATGACTAGCACCATGCGCACAGTTCTCTCTTGTGCACAACAGAACCCGTATGTAACCATAAGGCCATGCGGTTGTGCGCCCATGTTGTAGCGTGCGCATCTAGCTATCCCATGTACGTCGTGCTAACCGGCGAAGCGAGTGATGGGGCCCTCGCGGAGAAACTTAGTAGGCAGGGGTAAACCCTAAACGCTATAGATTTTGCCAATCATGTCCACATATGCAAGCCTCGCTAGAAAACATATTAAAGATAAATATTCCCTCCGTTCCAAAATAGCTGACTCAACTTTGTACTAACTTTAGTACAAAGTTAGTACAAAGTTGGGTCAGCTCCAAAATAGATGACTCAACTTTATACTAACTTTAGTACAAAGTTAGTACAAAATTGGATCATCTATTTTGGAACGGGGGGAGTAATAACCAAAAACTATAATTCAGGGTATTGATTTTACAAATTGTGAGTTTAAGATTCAATTTAAGCTGACTATGAGTTTAAGGTTTAAAACAAAATCATCGATATGACGTGACACACACATAAGTCGCCACGTTGTAATGACAACATTTGCATGGCCCGCAGCTAGTTTTTCACATTGGATCAACGATTGGGAAGCCATCGTGCAAATACAATCAGCTGGAGCATGTTCATGCGCTATTTATATCGTAAACACAAACATTACAACAGATAGTTTAGGTCCTAGACTTGAAATTGGTACTCATATTTTAAAGATTTATTTCAGGCTCTTTGACGATGTTCATTTAGTGGGAGAAGACGTTTTCCTCGATTACAAGGCGTCTATGGTAACGAGTGACTTCGTCAATAGCAAAATGTTGTACTGGCTCAGTATTTCAAATGTGCTCATATGGACAGGGTGCACGTATGTCCGTTCACAGGGGTGAGTGTATGTGCGTACTTGAAAATCTATGTTGCACCGTGTAACAAAAACAGATTATTGGTATTTCCGACATTTCAAGATGATCCGACGGAAGGTCAAGACTTACGAGCTAGACAAGTAAAAGAACCACTGAAGAGAGAGCGCTCACGCCGCACCGCTCTCGCCAAGACGCCACGCCACGCGGCGGCGGCCACCCTCCACCTCCCCGCCCGGCTGCGGCCGGCCGCCTCTATGGCGGACCCCGGCCGGTCTCCTCGCTCCAGCCCGCGTGGCGCGCCTCACTCCCGCCAGCGCATAAGCACGGCCGACCGCCAGCCAGACAGATACTCAGATCTGTCCGCCCAGCCGGTCCTCCTCGGCTCGGTCTCAACGCAGCCGCCAGCGTCAGCGGTCCCTCCGTCCACTACCACGCAAATCTGCTGCTGGGGCAAGTGCTCAAACAGCGCGCCCCGTCCCAGCGGTCCGAGCGATGGTTCCCTCTGGAGGGCAGCCCAAGCTCAAATCCATTGTGGTAAGGCTCTCCCCCTGGCCCTCCTTTCCCCTTTCGGAGATGGAGATGGATGGACGGTGGTCAAGTCCAAGAAAGAGCGCGCTGCTGCGCGAAAGGCGAGGAGGAGTTTACTGCTGCGCGACGGGCGCCACCGGCCGCGCCGCTCGCCCAGGGGCACCGCCATTAATGGCCAGGACAGGTGTGCGGCCTTTTTAAGCCGCTTCAACGGCCTCTGCTTCCGCTGCCTCAGCACCGAGCACCGCAGAGTAGATTTTAGGGATCCTCTTAGATGCATAGTATGCAAGCAGCCTAGCCATTACGGTAGGGAGTGCTCGCAGAAGGGTTAGCTGCAAGGTAGAAGGGGAGGCGGCGGCTCCAAGCCGCGGTCACCATGGGGCAGAGGGCCAGTGCACGGGAGGCTGTGCTTTCCCTTCCCGCCGGCTGCCATGGAGCGTCCGCACCGCCACGTCGACCCCTCCCGCCGGGCTCGGGCGAGCCACAAGGTGCTCATCTCCACCCCAGCCATGGAGCACCAGGAGTTCCTGTTCCGCAAGCATGCCGCCCTCCTCTCGGCGGAATCGCCGTAGCATGCGGCCAGCCCCCTGTCCATCGGGCGGGCCATCGACGAGCAGCTGCGCATCCCCCCTCACCTGCTGCGGGTGACGAGCCACGACCCCGAAGACTTCCTCGTCTACTTCGAGCTGCCGGTGCACCATGAGAACGCCATCCGCCGCGGCTCCATCACCGTCGACGGCGTCGCTTTCAGCTTCAAGCCATGGCATGAGGACGACCACACCGTGCTCCAAGACTTCACGCTCCACGTCTGCGTCGTCATCGAGAAGGTCCCCATGCAACTCTGGTCACTGGAGGGGGCGGCGGAGATCATCGGTGACAAGTGCATCGTCAACCGGCTCGACACGCGCACCCACGAATGCGGCCACACCAAGACCTTTGCATGCTGGGTGTGGGTGTGGGACGTTGCCAACATCCCCACCAGGCGCATCATCTGGCGAGCGAAGCGCGGGGCGGGGCGCGTCGAGGCAATGCTCGGGCACTCGCCGCCCAGCCGTGAGGTCGCACCGCCACCTGGAGTAAGAAGGCACGACATGCTGGTCCACGTCGACGGGGTGGAGGACTGGACCCCGCCGTCCCCGTGCCCCTCCCGCTCCGCCCAGAGAGGCCTCCCCTCCTCGGACTCTGACGACGGCGCCCCCTTCCCAGCCGTCTACCCGGGCACCTGGACCCGGCGGGTGGAGGACGGGTAGGGCCACGCCAGGAGGCAGCCACAGGCGGTGGCCCCTTCTGGCTGCCGGGGCCTGCAGCTGGGCGGCGCTCGCCGCGACCACGATGACCCAGACGGCGATGGCCACGCCAACCGTCACTCATGGAAGGATATGTTGCTGGGCCGGGGCCACGGTAGTCGCCCGCCTCCGGCATCGAAGGATCAGGCGCAACAGCACCGTAAGCGCAGTAGAACCCCCACCAGCAGGCACCGGGACAAGGGCTGCCGCGGCCGCGACGTGGCCATCCGCGTCACCCCCCTCTTCCGTTGTGCCGCGTGCCGTCCCCGACTCCCCCCACCACCAGCGCCTCCACCCCCGCCGCCTCCCTCGGGGGGGGGGAGGGGGCGGTCACGTCCAAGACCCGGTCGAGGAGTTCTTCTAGGACGAGCCCGTCGAGCTGTCCCTGCCCGCGCGTGTCGACTACGGCCGCTGCGAGTTGGAGGCGGCCATCTCCGACACGCTGGCAACCCCTCTCGAGTTTGATGGCGGGCCCGCCCATGCCCTCCAGGCTGGCAGCAAGGCCAATGGGGAGCCGGCTGCATGCATGCATGAGGACTCAATCCAAGCATGCCGCCTGACGACTTCGCCCCCCCCTTCCCGCAGCCACCATCGCCACGCAGCTTGGCGCAGTCACTCACCAGGTCCAGCAGCTGCAGCTCGACCTCGACGGTGCCGTGGCTCGGCAGCTCTTCAGAGATGCTCCCCCGCCCCTCCTAGCAGCCGCGCCGCCCCTCCGCCCCTCCGAAGACGCGGGCCCTGTACGCACCGGTCAGGCAGAGCGCTAGGCAGGCGGCTAACCGCTTCCCCGTGTCGGTCGCGCATCGGGCCACGCTACGCCTCGTCTAGGAGCTCGGAGTCCTCGTCCCTAGGGAGTGCATGACTGTCAAGGCGGCGGAGGCGCTGCTCCGGCGTTTCGACGAGCCGCTGTCCGAAGACGACGTCAACTGCATCGACAAACTCACACGCCTCAACGTCGATGCTCTTCGTACCATGGCCGGCCTGGCCGGCCCAGATGGAGCTGATTTAGCTTAGTCATGTTAGACGCAGGTTTAGCTAGTCTCCGGCGGCGGCTGGCTGTCAGCCAGTTCGAGTTAGGATCATATGTAATGTTTAGTGTCAGGATTCAGTGGGTAGATCGTAGACAGCGAAGTTTGGGGCCTATTGGTGGTCGCTGTCACGCCCATGCCAGTAGGGTGGTGTACTTGTCTTTCAGTTTATCTAGTGCATTTGTTTGCCCCCGGAGCGAAAACAAAAGTGCCCATGATTAGTACAAACTGTGTCACAATGAGCTGGAATGTGCGAGGGCTAAACTCGCCAGCCAGGAGAGCCACGGTCTATGAGGTTGCGGACGCTCACAGGCTAATCGTGTTGTGCCTCCAGGAGACCAAAATAGAATCATGGTTGCCGGCGTTAGTAAAAGAAATAGGAGGTAGCCGATTAGACGCCGCCGCGGTCCTGCCAGCGGACGGCACGTGAGGCGGAGCTGCGGTCTTGTGGGACTCATCCAAGATCACCATCGCCACAAGTGCGATCGGCCAGTTTTCCATCACAGCCCACGCAACGCTCCTATAGAATAGCAACAAGTTCTGGATTACCACCGTCTACGGGCCTACAGACGACAACCGCAAGGAGGAGTTCCTTGTTGAGCTGATCAGAGCCATGCCACCGGTGGGGGAGCCTTGGTTAATCAATGGTGACTTCAACGTAATCTATGAGGCAAGGGATAAGAGTAATCTCAACCTAAACAGGAGGATCATGGGCAGATTCAGAGCAGCCATTGACCGAGCTGGGCTACGAGAGATCAAGTGCAAGAACAGGTGCTTTACCTGGAGTAATGAGAGGGAAAAACCCACGTCCGTCGCCATCGACAAAATGTTTTGCAATCTGGAGTGGGAAACCCTATTCCCCTCCTACATCCTGATGGCTGCGTCCACAACATGCTCAGATCACTCCCCTTTGCTGCTGTCCAACGCTGCTGCACCGCACCGCAAGGCAATCTTCAGGTTTGAGTCGTTCTGGACATGGTTCCCGCACTTCCAACAGATAGTAGCCAGGGCTTGGCAAAGACCGGTCAACCACAGCTTCCCGTTCACAAGAATGAAGATCAAACTGAAGAGAGTCGCGGCTGACCTGAAGATCTAGGCAAAATCCCTATTCAGCGAGACAAAGCTGCAGTTCCATCTGGCTTCGGAGGTTGTGCTGCGCCTGGATGTCGCTCAGGAGAAGAGGCAGCTCACACGCAGCGGGTTCTGGCTGCGGAAAACACTGAAACTGAAAATCGTCGGTCTTGCAGCCCTCGAGCGAGTCAGAAGGCGCCAGGCCTCGCGCATCACTTGGCTGAAGGCGGGCGACGCGTCCACAACATTTTTTCAGGCAAAACAAACCTCCAGGCGACAAAGAAACTTCATCCAGTGCATCCAGTCGGCAGGCGGCCTCAAGACTAGCCACACCGACAAGGCGGTCGTGGTGCACGAGCACTTCTCCTCCCTGCTGGGGCAGAAAAGGAACCGGCCTTGCACAATCAACTGGGAGGCGCTGGGGCTACCAAGACTACATGCGGGGGGCGGGCTCGACAACCCCTTCTCGGAGGCTGAGGTTTGGGCAGCGATTTGTGCATCCCCGTCAGAGAAGGCGCTAGGCCCCGATGGCTTCAACGGCACTTTCTTCAGAGCTTGCTGGCCGACGATCAAGGCGGATGTAATGGCGGTGTTTGAGAGCTTCTACCAGCTGGCTGACGGAGACTTTGCCGCGCTGAACTGAGCCCTCATTGTGCTGCTGCCCAAAAAGGATGGTGCAGTTCAAATGGGTGACTTCAGGCCCATCAGCCTGATACATTCAGTGGCTAAGCTGATCACAAAGGTGTTGTCCATCAGGCTTGCAGGTGTACTGGACCAACTAATCTCTCCTGCACAGAGCGCTTTCCAAAGGAAGAGAGGGATCCATGACAGTTTTCTCTATGTTCAGAACTGCGTCGGGAAGTTTCAGAAAAAGAGAATACCAATGCTTCTGCTCAAGCTAGATATTGCCAAAGCCTTCGACACCATATCCTGGGAATATCTCTTGGAACTCATGCAGCAAATGGGCTTTCCATCTAGATGGCGAGACTGGGTCGCGCTCCTCCTTTCGTCTGCAACGTCCTCGTGCATGCTCAATGGAGACCTCGGGCGAAGCATTTTGCATCAGTGTGGGCTCAGACAAGGTGACCCCCTGTCCCCAATTCTGTTCATCCTCGCCATCGATCCTTTGCACAGATTGTTAGAAGCAGCTGCAAGAGATGGCACGCTTGCGCCACTACCGGAGAGAACAGCGAGGCTGTGAGCGACCCTGTACGCTGATGATGTAGTGATCTTTGCAAACCCGGAGCGGCAAGAAATTGACTTCCTCATGCAACTCCTCAGCGACTTCGCCGACGCATCCGGGCTGCGCATGAACCCACAGAAATCTTCGGCTGCTCCGATTAGTTGTGAAGACGTAGATCTCACCCAGGTGCTGGAGTGTTTTGGCGGCTCCATCGTCAGCTTCCCCGTTAGATACTTAGGCTTACTAGTATGCATCAACAGGACTAGGCTAGTCAACCTGCAATACCTCATCGATCGCATCCGCGCAAGGCTGGCAGGCTGGAAGGGCCGGCTCATGCCGATAGCAGGCCGGCGGGTGCTAGTGTGGTGCGTGCTCTCTGCCTGCAGACCGCCACCCTTTTCGCCGTCTCTGCGCGCCCAAAGAAATTCCACAAAGAGGTGGACAAAGTAAGACGACGATTTCTATGGGCCCGGGACGAGGAAATATCAAAGGGAAGTGCAAGGTCAATCGAAGCTCGTCACCTCGCCGGTGGATCGCGATGGGCTGGGCATTCCGACATGGAACGTTTGTGCGCGACTCCGTCTACGGTGGCTTTGGCTAGCATGGAAGCACCCGGACAGAGCATGGGTCGGCACGGGCTGCGCCGTGCGGCGACGACAAGGACAGAGAGCTGTTCGCGGCCAAACGAGAGTCGTTATAGGGAATGGAAGGAGGGCCACATTCGAATCTGCGCTGGCTCGGCGATCACCGCTCAAACTCTGAGTGGCCAAGCGCCCAGACGAGCAGATGGATCCTCGATCTCCGGACAGTAACACAATGGAGATCATCCGCATTGGTCTCTCCGCGCCGCACCATCCGTGAGGCCAATATCACATCGCAGACGAGGCGGAGGATGAGATCTCTGGCGAAGGGAGGTGAGTCTGCGCCAAATCAGCCTACAATGCTCGATTCGTTGGGCAGCCAGAGGTGCACCGCAGCAGCTCATCTGGAAGGTATGGCGCCGGGAAAAATGAAGTTCTTCTTGTGGCTGCTGCACCACGACCGACTCTGGTGCAACGATCGGCTGCAGCGGCGTGGATGGGAGAATAGCTACTTCTGCCAGTTATGCCTCCGAAGCTTGGAGAGCTCGGTGCACCTTCTTTGGGGCGCCCCACGCCACAACGGATTTGGGCCAAGGCAAGACATGGAGGGTTGCGGCGCGCTAAACCCAGTCACCTGGGACGGGTGCAAGACCACAACGGAGGCTGTCACTGCAATAGTCTCTGCATCATCACCATCCACCAGGCGAGCCACAAAATCCATGGTAGCTCTAGTTGCATGGCACATATGGCAAGAACGCAACAACTGCACGTTTAAGAAGAAGGAAGGCATGCGTTGATGATGTGGTTAGTGCCTGCAGAAGAGAGTTGAAGCAGTGGAGACTAGCCGGCGGGAAAGGATTAGAGCCCCCTTTGGGGATGTCACATGAGATATAAACCCCAGTCTACACCTAGAGGGAGGGGGGGGGACAATCTACGTGCCCTCCTTATGTTATCGGCCTCTCTTCGGTTGCTAATCTCCTTTTGATTAGTGACAATTTTGTAACTCTCTCTTCTGCTAAATCAATGAAAAGCCAGGCAACTGGATCTTTCAAAAAAAAAAAAGACGATCCGACGGCTGAAATACCTCATCCACAACGAATTGGAAGCCCGAAACCGTGCCACCCGTTGCACCGCACACATCTTCGGCTGAGAATCGGAAGCAGTTGAGGTTAAAAGGAAGCAAAGGAACCACGGAAACGCACCGATCCCTCCCCACCGTCCACGCGCGCGCGTCCTCCAAACCCGGCCGCCCCCTCGTCACGCGCCGCACTTTTATAACCCTCCACGCGCTCCGCATGCGCGCATCACGAGATTGCAGAGAGAGAGAGAGAGAGAGAAGAAGAGCGCGATCGCGGGTCAGCCAAGTCCACGTACGCGCGCGCCGATCCATGGAGATGAAGCTGTCGCCCGGCACCGGCGAGGTGCTAGGCTGCAAGAACCGCCCGCCGAGCAGGCTCCAGAAGAAGGCGCCCGCGTCGCTGCAGCTCGAGCAGGCCGGCCCGGGCGCGGCCCATCCTTCCCCCGCCGCGTGGGGCGACGGGAGGACGCCGATACCGCTCCTGTCGCCGCTCGTCGCGTCCTCGGCGCCGGCGTGGGAGGCGGACCAGGGCGGGAGCAGGAGGGACGCTGCGCAGGCCGAGACCAGGAGCGGCGGGGATGCTGACGGCATCTTGAGCCCGATCAGGCGCGGCGCTCACGGTGTCAGCAACGGGGCAAACGAGACGGCCACGACGCCGGCGCTCGCGCCCAGCGGCGGGTGGCGGCACCCGGCTATGCCGACGCCGACGCCGGCTTCCAACGGGGGCGGGGGGTGGCGGCACCCGGCGATGCCGTCGCCTGTCCCGGAGCCGGCGTCCCTGGCGCCGCTCTTCAAGTCGCAGTGCGCGGTGGAGCTGCACAGCCCGCAGGCGCAGGCACAATAGTGAGGATCCAGGACCACTTGAACCAGGCGACCGGCTGTCGGCGTGCGCACGGCTTCCCGGTGACTACCGAAGCCAGCGACGTGCATGGACACTCCGTGCGTGCTCTCGTGTCTGCCTCATACGCGCCCTCCTCGTGAAGTCGTGATCTTGCTTGCACAACTAGTTTTACTCCATTCTAGCTTGGTCATGTATAGACGTGGTTGTGGTTCTCTGGGTCACTGGACTAATTAACTGGTCATTCTCAATTGTAAAACATGATCCAATAAAGCAAATGGCAGAATCCCAATGTCCCTCGTTGTAAGCTTGAGATGAATGAGGCCTTCTTTGGTTTATAGGGTAGGAAAATCATAGGAATAGAAAACTCATAAGAAATGAGATGACATGTATCTCAAATCCTATGAGTAGTAATAGGAAAGAAGATGCCCTTTGATTCACATCATAGAATTTTTAGGATAGAAAGAATTCCTCCATAGGAATAGGATTCCATTCCTACAAACCAAAGGGCTCTAAAAGAATTTTTTTTTCCTATAGAAATCCTATCCTATGAAATTCCTACAAGATTCCTCTAAACCAAACCTCAGTGGCTGCAGAAGGAACGTCGACGGGGCGAAGGCCAAAAACGCAGAATTCGCACTGCCTAACCAGTCGTTGCAGTGTCAGACTTTTAGATATTTCAGAGGAGAAACATGAGACTTCTAGCATCAGAATCCAAAGTAATCATGCACACCCTTTCATTTCATTGCTCGGGCTAACGAATAGAGAAAGCATACAAAAGAGAAACATGGTGATCTTAAATAGGGAGTAGTAGAATACAAGCTGTAAATCACATACCCAGAGCAACCTGGCTGTATAAATCCCCAGATATATATATAGTACTCCTAGATGCCATTCGTTTTTTACCCCGAAGTACAGGCTACTCTTCGGTTACGGCTTACTTCTGACAGCTCGGCTCGGCTCGACTTGATGCATACGTACGAGGCTAAGGGAACTATCAAACTTATCCTGCATGCCAGAGCACCATTACTGCAGCTGTCTTGACAGTGTGCTGCGCCATGACAGAACACCGTTGGCTTCTCTCAAACTCCTCGCCCTTCTGTACTCAATTTCAGCATCTGAGCATGCCTGGCCAGGCGGGGATCTCTTCCTGACCTCAATGGGTTTTAGAGATATTTCATCCCTCGCCTTCCTGAAAGGATGGCAATCTTTCGCGGTTGCGTCATCCTCAGACAGATGCCCCGCTTTCGTTCCTGAGAGAAGTCGATTAAGGACATCAGTAGGGTATTGTGCAAATCAAAATCTGGGTTTAGCTGGATGTTGATGAAAGACATTTGTGTTCCGGCTACAAAATGTAAGTATAGTTCAAATTACTGAACAACTGGTCTGCACAGCAGTTCATGGATATCTAAATGATGATTCTGGTAAGTCACGATACAACAAAATGGCTGGGGTGAAAAGTCAGGACATTTACCTTTGAATACATCCAGGTGCAGTACTTTATGTGGACTGCCACCAGAAAGCTGGTCCGGCGACTTCTTTGGGCTTGTGGTCTCGTTTACATTGAAGAGTGATTTATCCATCTTATCAACTTCCTGAACCTCATTAGGCAGATCAATAAATGGGGACACCTCAGTAGAAGGGGCATTGTTTCCAAATGGGAATATGCTGAACCCATCATCCAGCGCGTCTGGTATTTCTACATAATGTTGAGTTGTAACAATCTCATCCGCACTGAATCCAAATGATGCTCTGTATGCTTCAACCTCATCTGCATCTTGCTTATCCCTTGAGACACTAAGCCTCCCACCATTATACGGAAATGACTGTTGAGCCTGATCCAGGTAGAACTGAGCAGATGCCTCTGGACGGAAAAAATTGCTATCCAGGAGACAGTTTCTAGGGGCAGCTGAATCAAGTCCAAAAATATTTGATGGCGATGTCCTGGAATACGGTGTGTCACAAGCAGATCTGGACGTCTTCCACTGTGTAGTAGGGACCTCTTGCTCAGGAATGGGCGATGCAATGGAATATGGTGTGTCACAGACGGACCTAGATGTCTTCCAGTGTGCAGTAGGAACATCTTGCTCAGGGATTGGTGAGGATAGACCGGTCCTTGGAGTTACTGAGGCAGGCGATATGAGGCTGCTAGAAGGGCTCCCTGGGTAAAGTGGATAAGATCCCTGGAGTCCTAAACCACCAGAGTATGTTGTTGACAAGTAATGCATGCTGTGCTCCTTGCCAGCAGTTTTAAGACCCGTATATGATGAAAGAAACCGAGCATATGGAACATCTGGAGAGGACGGAGTGGTTGCGTGAGCTAGTTCAGGAGGAGGGGTCAGTGGTGCTGTAGAGGGCTCAGTTGTGAAAGTTGAAAAGGCTGTTGGAGGTGAGACAAGCTGAGGTTCATTGGCATATGGTCCAACAGCGAACATATTAGACGTTGGGCCACCAGGAGAGTTTGCAGATATTGACAGGAAGCGGTTAGGTGACTGAGCAGTCGAAGGAAGAGCAGAGTTCGAGAAGGATGCGGGCGATGATGGTGGCGCAAGAAGAGATAAATTCATAGCCCCATTTTGGTTGGAATTTCTACCAGATTGAAGAGCATTTCCACGGTTAGTTGGCGCATTCCCATCAGGCATACGTGCTGCAGGAACTATACGCTTTCCACCCTTCTGCGATCCAAAACATGACAAGCCAGGAAAACAGCTAGCCCATCTACTCTGCTGTTAAGAACGGAGAAACATGTAACATATTAGTGCAAGTAAATGAATTTTTTTAGGGAGCAAGGAAATGAATTTGGCTGTTCCTGGAAGCAGAGATAAAAACCATCCTGCCGATTATTGGTAAAAGACACAAAATTGACTCCACAGCTGAATGAAGAACAAGTTTAGAATTGAAAACACAATGTACTAGTTAGGTCAATGATGAAACTGCAGATTACTATTAAACTATGTACATAAATAAATAAAAAACACATTGCATCATTAATAACCATGCAAGTAAATTAGACCGAAATTCACAAGCGCAAAATGCTGCCGCACATAGAACATATAAATTGTGTTATCAGTCATCACAGCTCGTATCTCACAAGAGTCTGAAAAAGTGAAAAATCTTCAGAAGCAAAAAAAATCGTAGCTGATCACAGCACATATTTCACAAGAGTCTGAAAAATCTTCAGAAGGAAAAAGATCCTAACTGATCACAGCGTGTATTCCACAAGTCTGAAAAATCTTCAGAAGGAAAAATATCCTAACATGAAAAACACCAAATGAGTTTGTGCTTCTACCGTACAGTAAGTGCTTTGCAAAGTAAAAATCTACTTTTCCCAAACCTCAAAGCAAAATGTGGATATAAAGAAAAATCGACCAGCTATACCTATATACTGATATATACAATATCTACGAAAGGAATGAAAGAGCAAGATACCCCAGGTGATGATGTAGCAGGAAAAGGTATGTGGTATGTACAAAATTACCAAACTAGTGCAAAATGCATGCAATTTAGAATGGACCAACACCAAGATGAATGGTCAATTCAGCTCATTATGCAAAGCTGTATGAAGCAAGCAGCCACTACTAAAGCATAATTATTGGGGTAAAGATGCCCTTGCAAGTTGCAGCAACTAGTGTCCAGTACAGTTCGTACTTCGTATGCAGTGATGTATGTACATATCTAAAGCAAAAAAGCACAAAACAACTAGCTAAGCATATGTAATTGAGCGCACGAGTATACCCTATCTTGATGAGGTTGTTGGGAATGGAATCTGGCGTTGGCCGAACCGACCGCCGTCGCAGCAGAATTGACGGTAACTGCGCCATTCGCCGGTCTGGTGCTGCTGCCGCCAGCCCCAGTACTGCTCCCTGGTGTGGCCATCTCTGAATGAAACCGTAGTTGCTTCCAATCACATTCTCCGTAGCTCGGGCAGACTTCGCTTTTGGATCCCTGGATCCTACCTGAAAAGAAACCAAGAGCAGTCAGGATCCAAATCAGGTGCGGATCTACATGGTGTGCAGGAAGGCAACCGGCACGCCCAAAATTTGTCGAGGTTAGTATGAGGTTTAGTAGTTTCTGGATGATTAGAAGCTCATACCTTAAAAAGCAAGGTCCAAGGTTGCGGACGAGGTGGGGACAGCAGCGACGCGATGAGGACGGGAACGGCGACGACAGCGACGCGCGTGAGAGGTGGAGGGTTTGGGGTATGCGGCGTCGGCGATGACGCTTAGATACGGCACGGAGGAAGCTCGACTACAGGAGGGATTTCATGGCCGCATTGGGTCGGATTGGAGCTCGAGTAGGCCCGAGCATAAGACGGGGTCAGGAGAGGGGGAGGGAAGTTACGGGATGGATTGAGAGGGCAAGTCGCTGTGGGGCACGCGGAGTGGTGAGGCAGCGGGGAGGACCGCAGACGACGACAGGCCTGACGGAGGGGCGGAGCTCGGGGCAGGGCCGGGCGTTGGCGGAAGGGGGAGGCGTGGCGGCGGCCGCAGCTGGGTGAAGTCCCGGCAAGCGACAGAGGTCAGGGAAGTGCCGAATGGGAGAGGTCGGTGGGGAGGCGCGGCGGAGGGCGGGAGGGTCGGCTGTCGTCTGGCCGTCTGCGGTCGTCGGCGGGAGGGGCGGCGTTGTCCGCCGTCGTCAGGCGCTGGGTGAGTTCGCGGGAGAGGATGCGCACGGGCTGGCTGAGAGTGAGAGCCGACTTCTCTCTTTCCTATTTCCTTCTTCTACTACTAATAAAACCGCTTCCGGTTCGATGATTTGGACCGGACTATTATTGGTCTTTCCCTGGTGCTCAGAGTTAAAAATTCCAATCTATTCATCAAACATCATGGCGGGACACGAGAAAAAAATACTTCTCCTCAAAATAAAAATTACATCAATGTCCATAGACCAGTTAAGGACGACTACAAGCATTGAGCGAGACGAAGACATGCCGCTACTATCGTCCCTCCCTCGTGAGAGTCAGGCAAACCTTGTTTGTCGTAGACAATCAGTAAGTCGTCGTGCTAAGGCCTCGAAGGAATACAACATGTAGACACATGACGAAAAGGAATGAAGAGCAGATCTACACAGATACACCGAAGACAAAATACACAAAACATCGTTCCATCTTCACGGAGTCTCAAGTGCCTCGCTTTCCTGACCACGACACAAACCTTAAATAGACTAAAAAACACCTAAAGACGAAACATGAGCCCTCCCGCCGACGAGGGCCGGAATCGGAACTCCTTTGCGGACGACAATACAAGGGACGATTCCTGAACGACAGCTAATCCAATGGTGCTCTTGTACATAGCTAACATGATGAAAGGCTCCGGTGACACGTCGTCCACAAATCGTCCCTACACTGCCGTCCGTATAGCATTGCTCGGCCGGAATCCACCGCGCCTCCATGGCCATCAGGCCACAAGACTAGGTAGATTGGCGGTAGTGCCGGCGGGGGTCCATGAAACCCTAACACATTGAGGCTTTTCTTTCTTTGTGACGAAAAGATGGCATCATATTCTCGGGTGTTAGAGCATCTTTAATAGTAGCACTACAATTTGATTGCCCAAAATTGATTTTATACGTGAAGAGAGAAGGTTTTTGGTCATGAAAATATTGGATCCAAAAGTCAGATTTTTAGGCATGGCAAAACAAATATTTTTCATGACAAATTATGTTCGTTGAGTATGACATGTTTCGTTGATGAGCATGGCAAATTTGTCTCAGTTCAATTTTTATTTTTATTTTTTGCCAGGAAATTATCGTGCTTGAAAACTAAATTTTGCATACTCGCGCCAATATAAATTGCGATGAAAAACACTGGATTTGTCATGTCTAAAAATCTTAGATCATATTTTTAGCATTTTCAAAAGGAATCTGCTCTTCCAATAAAGCACATAAATTCATTACATATTTTGAACTCTATTAGTAAAAGTTGCACACTAAACATGAAAAGACATAAACCTAAACAATACTACGACCATAATTCATAGATCCCTAAAAATACATTTTCATAGACGGATGTCGAAGCCCTCGTCGGAGATGTCCATCATCCCAACGTCGGAGGGTCCGGTCTCGTGGTCACTAACGGTAGACCTACTGCACGGCTTCACCTCGTGCTCCTTGGAGAGCTCAACCTCCAACTGAACGAATATCTGGTCGATCTTGGCATTCTTCTTTCATTCCTCCTCGGCCTCCTACAATTTCTTGCGCTCCGACTCAAAGATGCTATGTTTTCGACGAGGGGTTATGTCGCCTCGACGATGTTCGCCACAAAGACCTCATTGTCGGCCTCGGTATTGCCCTGCGTCTCAGCCCGGCGGTGCTCCTCATCATTGTCACGGGAAACAACCCCTAATGGGAGGGGTGAGGAAATCCCTATAGAGATTGTGTACACGTGCCCAACCTCCTCTAAGGTGTTGAAGGTGTCGAGCAACCGGCTATCGTGGGTTTTCCTTGATAATATCCATCTGAGGAAAGCGCGAGTGTGAGAGAACCAGATGGTGCAAATGAGGACGATTTACCTAGGTCTAGGCCCTAAGGTCGAGGCAATACCCTACTTCTTGGTTTTCTGTACTGATGACCCCGCCTTGTATGAGAACTAGGATTTGTGTTTAAAAGGAGACGATCACAAGATCGTATAGGAGTTGATCGTTCATATGTTGCTTGGTGCCTATCAGGGGGTCCTGCTAGACCTTGTAAAGGCAGTTGAGGTAGGGTTACAAGTGGAAGGTGGTTTAGGAGTTTCCTTATCCTACGTGTAGTTACAACCAGGGCCGGTTTATACATGACATATACAAACCGTTTCCTAATCTAATACGAAAAGGATTCTACGTTCCTGTTCCGCAAGCTAGCGTTGTGATTCAAATTATCGGTGAACATAGAGTTGCAGGCTCGAGCCGCCCTATGGTCATTGGGCCTCTTTTGTCCTCCATTGATAGGGTTGTGGTCACAAAGGGACGGATGTGGGGATGGTGTTTGGCTGACAGAGATTCCTGAATGGTGAACAAAGCGAACACATTGAGTTGTTTGTCCACTTCTTCTCTTGGAGACAAGTTTCTTGGATCAAAGGGGTTCATCTTTCTTCAATGATTCTCGACAATTGAGTCGAAGAGCTACTAATATGAGACTTCATAAAAAAACTCAATTAGTAAAATTATAAGTATCTAATTGAGGAGGCGTCCAAACATGAGTTATACTAGGCGAGGGAGGCCACCATAGGTAATTGGTGGGGTGTCGCGTGTTAGGGCATGTCTCTCTAAGTGGTTTTGGTGATTGATGACAATGCATTTTGCAGACTAACTGTTAGTGTAAAAACTGGCATACCTCGGGGTAGGGGGTTCCGAGCTGTGGATCTCGGGTAGATGGTAATAGGAACAAGGGAGACAATATTTACCCAGGTTCGGGCCCTCTTACACTACAGGATTCAGGAACTTTGCCGTTTGCCATGGCTGACGGCAAAGACATGCCTGGCGGACAGCAAAGGCCTTTGCCGTCAGCCAGCAGACGGCAACACATTCGACTGAACAAACTACGACAAAGGGCTCTTTGCCTTCTGCTGGCGGACGGCAAAGATGCAAAGGTCTTTGCCGTCCGCCGGTTGATAGAAAAGGGCCTAGACGACACACGTGGAAGCTTAGGTCCCTTAAGAGGTTAACGACGTGCTTTGCCGTCTGCCAGCAGACGGCAAAGCGCCCAAATAGGCCAGCCCAGAGCCCCCTAGGTAGCTGACACGTGGCATGCTTTGCTGTCCGCCAGCACACGGCAAAGCATGCCATATAGGCAAGCCTAGTGCACCCCAGGTTGCACAGGTAGCTAACACGTGGCAGATTTGCCGTCCGTTGGTTGATGGGAAAGCTCTTTGCCGTCTTCCAGTGGACGACAAAGTGCCTGTATAGCCCCTGTTTTTTCTTAAATTCAATCAATTTCACAGAATTTCACACACACACACACACACACACACACACACACACACACACACACACACACATATATATATATATATATAGACACACACACACACACATATGAAAATACTTTCAACAAACATACCAACACATATACATACCAAATCATATCTCTGCCATATGGATAGGATCATCCAACACATATACATACCAAATCAAAAGTCCATATGCAACATATATAGCTAGCCAACATATCCAACAACAAGCATACAATGGTTTCATCCATACATAAATATATAGGTAGTAAGTTTCACATTGTTCATAGTACAAAATCAAAACAAAAAGGAAGCACAGAGAGAAGAGTAGACTCCATCAACGCAAGCTTCCTCATCTAAAGCGAATCTGCAAATTGGGAAAGAAGAAGAAGAAGAAGAAGAAGAAGAAGACTAGCTAGAAGAAGAAGAAGAAGAAGAAGAAGAAGAAGAATTTTTCTTCTCTTTCTTTTTCTCCTCTCGTCTTCTTTATCCTCTTCTTCTAACTAAGGTAGGTAAAAATGCCATTTTTTAGCTAAGATAGGTAAAAATGCTAAGTGTAGGTCATTTTAGAACTAAGCTAGGTAAATAGGTCATTTTGGAGCTTAGTAAGGTTATTATGTCATTTTCGAGGAAAATAAGCTAAGTCTATGTCATTTTGGAGGTAACAAAGATTATCATGCCATTTTTGACCTAAGTATGCTAAGTATGTCATAAATGAACTGAAGAAGCTAAGTATAGGTCATTTTTGAGCTAACCTAGGTAGTTATGCCATCTTTGAGCTAACTAAGCATATTTATTCATTTTGGAGGACAAAATGGTAAGTGTAGGTCATTTTAGAGCTATCCTAGACAAAATGGTAAGCTTATTATGTCAATTTGGAGAAAAATAAGGTAAGTATAGTTCGTTTTTGTGCTAACCTAGGTGATGATGCCATTTTTGAGCCAACTTACATAAGTATAGCTAATTTTCTATCTAACTTAGGTAATTATGTCATTTAGGAGGAAAATAAGCTAAGTATGCATTTGTTAAGCAAAACGCTAGACAAAACTTACCCTCATCATAATAAATGCGATGAAGATCGCAGCTAAGGTAACAATTGATCCAACGGCATACTGATACCAAGCCTCATTATCAATGGCATATTTTCTAATCTTCTTAATCTTCAAGCGCATTGCATCCATCTTCAAGAGCATTGCATTCATCTTCGTCTTGTGATCATCGACAACATCGGCGACATACAACTCCAATTCCATCTTCTCTTCTTCAATTCTTTTATTTTTTTCTTTCAAATACTCATTTTGTTTTTCAACTAAATTTAACTTCTCGACAAGCGGGTCGGTTGCAAATTCCGGTTCACATACTTGATGGCCATAATTGTCATAAATGTGAAATGCAATAAATAGTTATAAAAGAGAATTTACCACATCTGAATCATAAAGCGGGCGAGGGCCGATGGGGACGGATATCAAGACCATGGCACTATGTATAACAAACAATCATACAAAGTAAGAAAATTATACAAGTAACTATATAAATCATACAATCATACAAGTAATTATATAAATGAATTACAACATAAAAGATGAATACCTAATAATAATCTCGATCATTGGGTTCAATAAATGCTTCGGGATCAATAAATGCATCATCATCATCACTATCAGTAATGATGTGCTCATCATCATCATTAATAAATGCATCATCATGTGGAAGGCCACCTTTACATAATCGATCAAGCATTGACAGGTCATCCGCAGCAGTAACCTCTTCTAGTTCAGGCTCTTCTTGTTCCGGCTGAGGGGTGAAGTCGTGTTCACTATCGATGTCTACTTCAATGTTCTGGGGTGAAGTAGAGCGGTTCTTGAAATGTTTTTCGGAAAGACGTGTTTCTCGGAAGAATTCTCCTTCATATGTGTCTGGGTTAATGTGAGGTTCATAATCCTCTTCGTTGGGGGGAGGTGGTCTAACACGTGGCGGCACTACATAAACGACATCCCAACCATTGAGATTTGGATCACTTTGACAGGCCCATGGTAGATAGAAAACTTGGGTTGCCTGTTGAGCCATAATATAGACATCCAGAACATCCAAATGAGTGCTTTGTTTGATTCCACTAGCCCAATATGTTCATGAGTCCTTCTAGTCTCCTTCGGCTAGAACCAATAACATTTGAAGACTACGACGTTTGGTGGGTTTGCACCATAGAATTGAAGTTCATAAATTGCTTTAACTATTCCATAATACTCGGTATCTCCTTCGCCGATATCAGAGACACAAGAATTTGTAGACTTTCGGTCGGCCATAGATAGCTCTTTGCCATTGGTACGAAAGCGATACCCGTTGATGTCGTATTTGTCAAATGAACGGACCTTAAAGTCAAAACCATTAGCGTCTTGTCTCAATTCGGCGTCCATAAACTCTGAATTTGCCTACAAGTTTAATACGAAAGGGATTGTTGCATTAGCCACAAATAAGACGAAGAAATGAAATGGTTGAGGGAGTCCTGGACTATGGGGTCCTCGGGGAACCGGCCTATGTGACATGGGCCGGACTGATGGGCCGCGAAGATACAAGATAGAAGGACCTCCCCCGTGTCCGGATAGGACTCTCCTTTGCGTGGATGGCAAGCTTGGCGTTCGAATCATGTACCTTCCCTTCTCTGTAACCGACTTTGTATAACCGTAGATCCCTCTGGTGCCTATATAAACCAGAGGGCTAAGTCCATAGGCAGGAACACAATCATACATGCTAGACATCTAGGATTTAGCCATTATGATCTCGAGCTAGATCAACTCTTGTAACCCCTATACTCATCAAAGTCAATCAAGCAGGAAGTAGGATATTACCTCCATTAAGAGGGCCCGAACCAGGGTAAACATCGTGTCCCCTACCTTCTTGTTACCTTCGATCCTTAGGCGCACCGTTTGGGACCCCCTACCCAAGATCTGCCGGTTTTGACACCGACATTGGTGCTTTCATTGAGAGTTCCACTGTGTCATCACTAGAAGGCTTGATGGCTCCATCAACCATCCACAACAACACCGCCCTGAGGGAGACTTTTTCTCCCTGGCCAAATCTTCGTATTCGGCGGCTTTGCACTGCGTGCCAATTCGATTGGTTATATGGAGCAGATCGACAGCTACGCCCCTGGTCATCAGATCAGTTTCAGAAACCTAAACTACGTCGCTGATATCCGAGGAGACTTGATCTTCCAAGGGTTCGCGGCCTCAACCACAGCTCCGGCCTCAGATCCAGAAATCCTCGCCGAGTCCGAAGACGGGGGTTTAGAGCCCGCCGGACTCTCCGAAGCCATAGAGCTCAACACCGGAGACACGGAGGGGATTGTTTCACCGGCCGGCCCGGAATCACTCCAGGCTCCCTATATCCTCATCGAGCCAGACTCACCTCCGTGCACCAGCCCACCGTAAAGGTAGAGAGACAGCAGCTGCAGGATATACTTATGACCTACGACAGGACCTGGATACTAGAGCCGGCCGGACTAGATCAATATACAGATCAAGGGGGCGGGCCCCAGCGCGAGAAGACGGCCATCAAGCCTGGCGTGACAAGCATAACTTCACCCGGGCCGAAAACCGCATACGAACACCATCCGAACTGCGTCGTGACGTGGCCCGATATAGAGTGATCGTGCACCTCCTATGCTTCATCGATGAGGTAATGGAGCACCAGTTCCCTGAAGGGTTTAAACCCGTGAACATCGAGTCATATGATGGCACAACAGATCCCGCAGTGTGGATTGAAGATTTCCTTCTGCACGTTCACATGGCCTGCAGTGACGATCTACATGCCATCAAATACCTCCCCCTCAAACTTAAGGGACCAGCTCGGCACTGGTTAAACAGCCTCCCAGAAAACTCTATTGGAAGCTGGGAAGACCTAGAGGATGACTTTAGAGACAACTTCCAGGGAACTTATATCCGGCCTCCGGATGCCGATGACCTTAGTCACATATTCCAGCAGCCCAGAGAGTTAGCCAGAAAATTCTGGACCCGGTTCCTAGTCAAAAAGAACCAAATTGTCGACTGTCCGGACGCTGAGGCTCTAGCAGCCTTCAAACACAGCATCCGTGATGAATGGCTTGCCCGACACCTCGGCCAAGAAAAGCCGAAGTCCATGGCAGCCCTCACATCACTCATGACCCGCTTTTGCGCAGGCGAAGATAGCTGGCTTGCCCGTAGCAACAATAGCACCAGCGATCCCGGCACTTCCGAAGCAAAGAACAGAAATGGTAGGCCCCGACTCAATAAAAACAAGCGTTAGAGCAACACTGAAAATACCGAAGACACGGCCTTCAACGCCGGATTCAGTGGCTCCAAGTCCGGACAATGGAAGAGGCCATTCAAAAGAAACAAAGACGGTTCATCTAGCCTGGACCAAATACTCGACCGACCTTGCCAGATTCATGGCACCCCTGACAAGCCTGCTAACCATACCAATAGAAGCTGTTGGGTCTTTAAACAGGCCGGTAAATTAAACTCCGAGCACACGGGGAAAGGGACGCCCAGCGAGGATGATGACGAGGAGCCCCATCCACCAAACACAGGAGGACATAAGAAATTCCCCCCCGAGGTCAAGACGGTGAACATGATATACGCTACTCACATCCCCAAAATGGAGCGCAAGCGCGCGTTAAGGGACGTCTATGCGATAGAGCCAGTCGCCCCAAAATTTAACCCATGGTCAGCATGCCCAATCACCTTTGATCGCAGGGACCATCCGACCAGTATCCATCATGGAGGTTCAGCCTCATTGGTCCTTGACCCAATTATTGATGAATTCCACATCAGAGAGTTCGCATGGACGGCGGAAGCAGTCTTAACCTGCTCTATCAGGACACAGTCCAGAAAATGGGTATTGACTCGTCAAGAATCAAACCCACCAAAACTACCTTTAAAGGAGTTATACCGGGTGTAGAGGCCTGCTGCACGGGCTCAATCACATTGGAGGTCGTATTCGGTTCGCCGGACAACTTCCGAAGCAAAGACTTGATCTTCGACATCGTCCCTTTGCGCAGTGGCTATCACGCACTACTCGGACGAACTACGTTTGCTCGCTTCAATGTGGTCCCGCACCATGCTTATCTAAAACTCAAAATGCCAGGATCACGCGGTGTTATAACAGTTCATGGAAACATGGATCGCTCCCTCCGCACTGAGGAGCACACCACGACCCTTGCAGCGGAAGTGCAGGTCGGCCTTCTCAAGCCAAACTTCACACCAGCAGTCAAGCCATTGGACCCCATCAAACGAGTCCGAACTACCCCCCAGAATGATAGTCCAGCTCGTCAGGAGATCGACTAGCAATCCAGCCTCTGTCTTCGCCCCAACCAAGCAGCGACGTATGTACCACGTGCTCATAACTATGCACTAAAAATACCATGGGTGACGATGGAGGCATATCTAGGATAAAGTCTACAATACGGCTCAACCGTATCTGGACCCCAATCTATCTTTCTCTTAACTTCATTTTTTCTTTTCAGGTTCTTTACAACCCACATCACCCTTTTTGTGGTGTCAAGGGCCCTTTTTCCGGCCCCTTATGAAAACTTATTCATTAAATCCTCTCAAAGGATCACACACCAAGGCAAAAAGCAGCACAGATGTACGGCGGGGTACCTAAAGGATCTTTCAAGATCACCTACCCCATTGTTATTAAATACATGTACACAACTTTCCCTTTCGCTCGACATGTAAAATAGCCTCGATGCTTATAGCATCATCTGTACAAATACGTTTTGACGTATCAATCAGACTATAATGGAAACAATTTTTCGCCCAAATTATTTGGTACTGGCTTATTCCCTATTCGGCATTTTTCTTCTTCTTTATCATCTGATTGTCATGTACACCTTGGCTTGACCTAAATCGCCAGGGGCTCCATTCAGCCGTGTACATGTATTAAATTTACCATAAGTCCGAACACTTTCACAAGTGTAATTCGGTGTCCCGAATCTAGCATTATATGCATCGACTCTTGAATCACGTCTTGGGTCAATAGTTGGGTTGCCCGGCTCCTGTGGTTACTACCTTATGTTCCGATTGTTTGGCTAAGGAAGTAAAGGGAGAACTACTGCGATTGTATTTCTGGTTGGCCGGATAAACACCTCAGTAGAGAAAGCCGAAAGCTGACTGTCATGATGCGGCGAGAGCTGGTCAACTATTAGGTGACTCAGTATAAATCTCTTGCGATTTTTTTCCGTGTCACACGAAGGACTGGTTTTTACCTAGTCAGCTGTTTACAACGCTCAAGTTCGGATCATCGAACAATACCAGGGGCTGCGCCTATAATTTTATCGTCAAACTCCTATGGCTAAGTGAGAGTGATAAAGCCGCATACTATGATTGCCTGGTTCGCCGCACTAGCTCCTCCTTCAAGGACCAATTAATTGGGTTAAGTGTGTTTATGTGTTGTTCCGAACACCCCCGTAGTATCTATGCGAGGGGCTAAAGCCGATGACTGGCCAACTCTTAGATTTAATAAAGGGCCGCAACGGAGGATAAACAATTTCAGAGGAAACAAGACTAAAATTATACAAACGCTTTGTTTTCATTATAAAGTTTGGGCATCGCAGATACATTCATTCAAAAATGATGTCCTTCGAACACAGGCCCTCTATAATGCGGGATCCTTCAAGGATGTTGTTGAAATACTTCTCCGGTGTATGATGCTCCTTGCCTGCGGGCGGTCCCTCGGTTGCAAGAATGGTGGCATTCATCTTCGCCCACTGTACCTTGACACGAGCGAAGGCCATCCGGGCACCTTCGATGCAGACCGACCGCTTTATAGCATCTAGCTATGGGCATCCATCGACCAGCCGCTTCACAAGCCCAAAGTAGCTATTAGGTATTTGTTGGCTGGCCAAAGATGGACTATGACATCCTTCATGGCCAGTTCGGCCATCCTATGTAGCTCGGTCAGCTGTTTCAGCTGATCGCTGAGGGGCAAGGGCTGCTCTAGCTCAAGGTACTCTGACCAGAACAGTTTCTCTGTTGAGCTCCCCTCTTTGGCTCGGAAGAGATCCGCAACATCTGCAACACTTCGGGGCAGATCTGCATACGCTCTTGGATAACTCCAAATGCGTGTCAGAAAGGTATACTTCCTCCTTACGTATTTGCTCTGCATATTAAAAGTCTTACCAGCCAGGATCTTCTTGGCTTCGCGGATCTCCTGATAGGCACCTTGGGCTTCAACCCGGGCCTCCTTTGCACTTTGGAGCGCCGCAACAAGTTCGGATTCTTGATCCGACACCTTGCGCTCCAAAGACACACACTTTCTTATAGCATCTGTGAGCTCTTGTTGGACTTCATCCAACCTCGCCTCATGCTTTTGGCGGGCGGTTCGTTCCTCGTCCGCTTCCTTCTTGGCTTTGACCAGTGCACTCTGAGGGCTTCGACCTCAGACGTGTCAACTATGAGCATAAACATAAAGCTCAGTCAAATAATAAATTGGAACTCATATTAGTTCAGATATGCTTCGGTACCTTGTTTTGCCTCCAGCCTCCGCTTTAGTTCAGAGACTTTGGCCGCATGCGAGAGTGCTGCCAGCTTCGCAGCCTGCTCATCCAAGTAGACATATATGTTAGCTCCTGTGACGTATTATTCGATCCTCTATTTGGTCCTTCTTCAGGAAACGCCAAACAGAGTCTCAAGGTCTACTATCTATATACAGTTATTCCTTTTGTAAATAACTAAAAATATATTACTTCACATACCTCAAAGCATGTTAGAAGGCTGGTATAGGCTTGGTTCAATCCGCTTTTAGCGGGCCGAATCATTTCAACCACCATACCCATAAGGGTACGATGCTCCCACATAATGGAAGCACCTTGAAGCGCTTCCGTCAGAGTGTACGGCGCCTCTGGATTGATAGAGGACGCCGATGGAGACGTCACGCCTCCTTCCCGTTTCCGGAGCCGTATGGGTCTCCGGAATAATATTCGGTTGGGGGCCGAATTGAGCGTTGCCCCCATCGCCAGTCTCCATGGGGGTTGATTTTCCCCTTTCTTTGGCAATAGAGGTATTACCCTTCGCCGCCACCTTCACGGCCTCCTGTACCTCCCCATGACCTGGAGAGGTTCTTTGGGATAGCACTTCGGTGTTATCCGTGGCAGTGGGTGGAGAGATCTGCGGAGGCGACTGATGACCCACAAGTGTAGCGGATCTATCGTAGTCCTTTCGATAAGTAAGAGTATTGAACCCAACAATGAGAAGAAGGAAATGATAAGCGGTTTTCAGTAAGGTTTTCTCTGCAAGCACTGAAATTGTAGGTAATAGATAGTTTTGTGATAAGATAAATAGTAACAAGCAACAAGTAAATAAAGTAAACAAAGTGCAGCAAGGTGGCCCAATCCTTTATGTAGCAAAGGATAAGCCTGGACAAATTCTAATAATGGTAAAGGAGCTCCCGAGGACACATTGGGAATTATCGTCAACCTAGTTTTCATCACGTTCATAAGATTCGCGTTCGGTACTTTGATAATTTGATATGTGGGTGGACCGGTACTTGGGTACAGCCCGAACTTGGACAAGCATCCCACTTATGATTAACCCCTATTGCAAGCATCCGCAACTACAAAAAGGAGTATTAAGGTACACCTAACCACAGCATTAAACATATGGATCCATATCAGCCCCTAACGAAGAAACGTATAAACTAGGGTTTAAGCTTCTGTCACTCTAGCAACCCATCATCTACTTATTACTTCCCCATGCCTTCCTCTAGGCCCAAATAATGGTGAAGTGTCATGTAGTCGATGTTCACATAACACCACTAGAGGAAAAGACAACATACATCTCATCAAAATATCGAACGGATACCAAATTCACATGACTACTAATAGCAAGACTTCACCCATGTCCTCAGGAACAAACGTAACTATTCACAAAGCATATTCATGTTCATAATCAGAGGAGTAATAATATGCATAAAGGATCTGAACATATGATCTTCCACCAAGTAAACCAATTAGCATCAACTACAAGGAGTAATCAACACTACTAGCAACCCACAGGTACCAATTTGTGGTTTTGATACAAGATTGGATACAAGAGATGAACTAGGGTTTTGAGAGGAGATGGTGCTGGTGAAGATGTTGATGGAGATTGACCCCCTCCCGATGAGAGGATCGTTGGTGATGATTTCCCACTCCCGGAGGGAAGTGTCCCCGGCAAAACAGCTCTGCCAAAGCCCTAGATTGATTCCGCCAAGGTTCCGCCTCGTGGCGGCGGAGTTTCATCCCGTAATCTTGCTTCCGATTTTTTCCAGGGTAAAAGTGATGATATAGCGAAGATGGACGTCGGAGGCCCACCAGGGGGCCCAGGAGATAGGAGGGCGCGCCGGGGCGCCCCCTGTCTGCTAGGCAGGGTGTGGCCCCCCTGGCCTATTTCTTTTGCTCATAAATTCTTATTAAATCCAAAAAGTTGTTTCGTGGAGTCTCGTGACTTTTGGGCTGTGTGAGAATAGGTTTCAACGTTTGCTCCTTTTCGGCTGAATTCCATTGCCGGCATTCCCCCTCTTCATGGTAAACTTTGTAAAATAAGAGAGAATAGCCATAAGTATTGAGATATAATGTGTAATAACAGCCCATAATGCAATAAATATTGATATAAAAGCATGATGCAAAATGGACGTATCAACTCCCCCAAGCTTAGACCTCGCTTGTCCTCAAGCGGAAGCCGAAATCAAAAAATATGTCCACATGTTTAGAGATAGAGGTGTCGATAAAAATAAAATACGGACATGGGGGCATCATGATCATTCTAATAACAGCAACAGATATAGATTTTGTCAATGATTTCCTGTGCTCAAGTAATAAGCAATTCACAATGTCAAGTATGGTTCAAAAACTTCATTGGGAACTAACAAACTACAATCTCAGTCACTGAAGCAATTGCAATTTATCATAACATCACAAAGAGTCAATAATAGAGCTTTTCAGCAAGCTCACATACTCAACTATCTCGTAGTCTCCTATAATTGTTAACACTCACGCAATACTTGTGGTTATAGAGTTTCAGCCAGACACTAAGAAAGATAGGGGCTTATTGTGTTGCCTCCCAACGTATTCACCTTTAGGTGATGTCAACAATAATAGCCTATGCCAACTTACATCCAATTGGATATATATATCATGATCTTTCAAACACGAAGAGCTTGCCAAAGGATAAAATTAAAAAGGGAAAGGTGAGGATCACCTTGAGTCAAGCATAAAGTAAAAACATAAAGTAAAAGATAGGCCCTTCGCAGAGGGAAGCAGAGGTTGTCATGCGCGTTTAAGGTTGATGCACGAAATCTTAATGCAAAAGAATGTCACTTTATATTGCCCCTTGTATGTGGACCTTTATTATGCAGTCCGTCGCTTTTATTACTTCCACAACAAGTTCGTACAAAGCTTATTTTCTCTGCACTAATAAGTCATACATATTTAGAGAGCAATTTTTATTGCTTGCACCGATGACAACTTACTTGAAGGATCTTACTCAATCCATAGGTAGGTATGGTGGACTCTCATGGCAAAACTGGGTTTAAGGATAATTGGAAGCACAAGTGGTATCTCTACTTGGTGCAAGGAATTTGGCGAGCATGAGGGGGAAAGGCAAGCTCAACATATTTGGAAGGTCAATGACAATATACTTTAACTAAGATGTCGGAAAACATAAACTATTATGTTGTCTTCCTTGTCCCACATCAACTCTTTTAGCATGTCATACTTAATGAGTGCTTCTCAATCATAAAAGATGTCCAAGATAATATATTTATATGTGAACCCCTCTTTCCTTATCACTTTCTATTAATTGCAACGATGACCAAGTCTACGTTCATCAACTCTCAACAATTTTTATGCCTCATACTTTCTATGTGTGAAGTTATCATTATCCATAAGATCAATATGAACTCTTTTATTCTTTCTACTTTCTCAAGATCATAGCAACAAAGCAAAGCCCTTGACTCAACACTAATCTTTATTATAGATAGCACACGGACTTGATTACACAAAAAAAGAGATCACAATGCAAAACTCCAAACTACTTGATATCAAAACTTCAAACTACTAAATCAAGATACTACTAAAAGGATCGAATTAAATAAAGAAGTAAAGATAGGAGTGTGATGGTGATACGATACCGGGGCACCTCCCCCAAGCTTGGCAGTTGCCATGGGGAGTGCCCATACCCATGTGATTATTTCTCCTTCTTCACGGTTGGTGTTATGATCTTCTTGGCGATGATGCCCTTCAGGATACGGTTCTCCTCCTCGAGCTTATTGACTTGTTGTTTGAGGTCCATATTTTCTTTACGGAGCTTGCCCGTAACGGACAAAGCTCCTTTTACCCAAGGATGCTGCATAGCTTTTGGAGAACAAGTGAAACTCTTTTTCATATTTTCATAAGAAAGAAATCTAGAGTTGGAAGGAGTGATCGAAGTAGGGACAGCCCGGCTAGGTAGTTCCCCCATAGTGAATTCTGCTCGGAGACGAGAGGTAACTTCTTGATCCTTCTCCATGGCATCTATCCTTTTCAAATCAACCTCCATCTCATCCTCTGTTGATGGTCCAAAGTGATAGGCATCGCTATTTGCTCCTGGACCTGGCGTTGGGTGAGACACCCGGCTCTCCCCAACTGACTCCTGAGAAGACATCTTGCTTTATTCTGCAACAGGAACAGCTCGAAACGAAAACAGAGGATATTTGCGTGATATGGTGTCAAAACCTTCGGGAGTATATATAATGAATTTTTACCGACCAAAATACGTAACATACAAGAAAACGGAGTCCGGGAGGCACACAAGGTGCCCACGAGACAGGGGGGCGCGCCCTACAGGGGGGGGGCGCCCTCCACTCTCGTGGGGGCCTCGTGCCCCTTTCGGACTACTTCTTTCTTCCTAAAATTCTTAAATAATCCAAAACTGATAAAAAATGCCATTAGAGTTGTTTTGGAGTTGGTTTACTTACCGTACCACATACCTATGCCTTTTCAGAGTTTGGAACGTTCTGGAAAGTGTCCCTTATGTATTCCTCAGGGATTATGGTTTCAAAATATTAGTTTCAACATTGATAGGATTACCTGAAATATAATGTTTAATTCTTTGATCGTTAACCACCCTCGGATTTGTGCCTTCAAAGTTGTTGATTTTTATAGCACCAGAACGATAGACCTCCTCGATAACGTAGGGACCTTCCCATTTTGAGAGAAGTTTTCCTGCAAAAAATCTTAAGCGAGAGTTGAATAATAACACATAATCTCCTATGTTAAACTCACGCTTTTGTATCCTCTTATCATGCCAGCGTTTGACTTTTTCTTTGAAAAGCTTGGCATTCTCATAGGCTTGGGTTCTCCATTCATCAAGTGAGCTAATATTAAACAACCTCTTCTCACCAGCAAGTTTGAAGTCATAATTGAGCTCTTTGATAGCCCAATATGCCTTATGTTCAAGTTCAAGAGGTAAATGACACGCTTTTCCATAAACCATCTTATATGGAGACATACCCATAGGATTTTTGTATGCAGTTCTTAGGCCCATAATGCATCATCAAGTTTTTTGGACCAATTCTTTCTAGATCTACTCACAGTCTTTTGCAAAATTAATTTGAGCTCTCTATTGCTCAACTCTACTTGACCACTAGATCATGGATGATAAGGAGATGCTATTCTATGATTGACATCATACTTAGCAAGCATCTTACTGAAAGCACCATGAATAAAATGTGAACCACCATCGGTCATAAGATATCTAGGGACTCCAAACCTCGGAAAAATAACTTCTTTAAGCATTTTAATAGAAGTGTTATGATCAGCACTACTAGTTGGAATAGCTTCTACCCACTTAGTAACGTAATCAACAGCAACTAAAATATGTGTATAACCATTAGAGGCAGGAAAAGGTCCCATATAATCAAAGCCCCAAACATCAAACGGTTCAATAACAAGAGAATAATTCATTGGCATTTCTTGACGTCTACTAACGTTACCTATTCTTTGACATTCATCACAAGATAAGACAAACTTACGAGCATCTTTGAAGAGAGTAGGCCAATAAAAACCAGATTGTAGTACCTTGTGTGCAGTTCTATCTCCGGCTGGTGTCCTCCATAGGATTCAGAGTGACACTTGCGTAGGATCTGTTCCCGTTCATGCTCAGGCACACAATTTCTAATAACACCATCTTCTCCTTCTTTATAAAGGTGTGGGTCATCCCAGAAGTAATGTCTTAAATCATAAAAGAACTTTTTCTTTTGCTGGTATGTGAAACTAGGTGGTAAATATTTAGCAACAATGTAATTAGCATAATCAGCATACCAAGGAGCAATCTGAGAAGCATTGACGACCGCTAATTGTTCATCAAGAAAGCTATCATTAATAGGCGTGGGTCATCAAGAACATTCTCCAACCTAGACAAGTTATCGCAGAACGGGTTCTCAGCTCCCTTTCTATCAATAATATGCAAGTCAAATTCTTGGAGCAAGAGAACCCATCTAATGAGTCTAGGCTTAGCATCCTTCTTTTCCATAAGATATTTAATAGCAGCATGATCGATGTGAATAGTAACTTTGGAATCAACAATATAAGGTCTAAACTTATCACATGCAAACACAACTGCTAAGAACTCTTTTTCAGTAGTAGCATAATTTCTCCAGGCAAGATCAAGAGTCTTACTAGCATCTTGGATAACATTCAATTTCTTATCGACTCTTTGCCCTAAAACAACACCTACAGCATAATCACTAGCATCGCACATAATTTCAAAAGGTAAATTCCAATCAGGTGGCTGGACAATAGGTGCAGTGATCAAAGCTTTCTTAAGTGTTTCAAATGCTTCTACACAATCATCATCAAAGACAAAAGGAATATCTTTTTGCAATAAATTAGTCTGAGGCCTAGAGATTTTAAAAAAGTCCTTAATGAACCTCCTATACAAACCGGTGTGACCAAGGAAACTTCTTATACCTTTTATGTCCTTGGGACATGGCATTTTTTCAATAGCATCAACTTTGGCTTTATCAACTTCAATACCTCTCTCGGAGATCTTGTGCGCCAAGACAATGCCTTCATTAACCATAAAGTGACACTTTTCCCAATTCAGGACGAGACTAGTGTCTTCGCATCTCTGCAAAACTCGATCAAGGTTGCTCAAACAATCATCAAAAGAGGATCCATAGACTGAGAAGTCATACATGAATACCTCACAAATCTTTTCACAAAAATCAGAGAATATAGCCATCATGCATCTTTGAAAGGTAGCAGGTGCATTACATAAACCAAAAGGCATACATCTATAAGCAAAAGTACCAAAAGGGCAAGTAAAAGTAGTTTTAGATTGATCCTTCGCTGACACAAGTATCTGAGAGAAGCCAGAATAACCATCTAGAAAGCAGAAATGAGTGTGTTTGGATAGCCTTTCTAGCATTTGATCAATGAAAGGTAAAGGGTAATGATCTTTCTTAGTAGCTTTATTTAACTTACGGAAATCAATTACCATCCTATAACCTGTAATAATTCTTTGCGGGATCAATTCATCTTTATCATTAGGAACAACGGTAATACCTCCCTTTTTAGGGACACAATGGACAGGGCTTACCCATTCACTATCAGCAACGGGATAAATAATACCTGCCTCAAGGAGCTTTAGTATCTCCTTTCTTACCACTTCCTTCATCTTGGGATTTAATCGTCTTTGAGGATCTCTAACTGGTTTGGCATCTTTCTCCACTGAAATTTTGTGTTGACATAATGTGGGACTAATGCCCTTAAGATCATCCAAAGTATATCCAATAGCAGCTCGGTGCTTTTTTAGAGTTTTTAATAATCTTTCTTCTTGTTTCTCTGAAAGGTTAGCACTAATAATAACAGGATATATTTCTTTTTCATCAAGATAAGCATACTTAAGATTATCAGGTAATGGTTTGAGTTCAAACATGGGATCACCCTTGGGTGGAGGGGGATCCCCAAGAATTTCGACGGGAAGAGCAACACTTAATCTATTTCTTCCCTTTCCTTCATAAACATATCGTTTTCATGATCTAGCAAATATTGTTCTAACGGATCAGTTGGAGGAACAGCAATGGAAGCAAGACCAATAATTTCATCCTTACTAGGTGGTTCCCTTTCACGAGGTTGTCTACTAAACTTAGCAAAATTAAACTCATGAGACATACCATCTATGCCAACAGTAACAATGTTCTTTTCACAATTAATCCTAGCACTGGCTGTATTCAAGAAGGGTCTACCAAAAATAATGGGACAAACATCATCTTGTGGGGAACCAAGAACAAGAAAATCAGCAGGGTATTTAACCTTCCCACACAAAACTTCAACATCTCTCACAATCTCAACAGGTTTAATGGTATCCCTATTAGCAAGCTTAATAGTGACATCAATGTCTTCTAATTCAACGGGTGCAATGTCGTGCATAATTTCTTTGTAAAGATCATAAGGTATCGCACTAGCACTAGCACCCATATCACATAAGCCATGATAACAATGATCTCCTATTTTAACACAGGCATGCCTACAACAGGTCTACGTGTCTTAGTATCAGGTCTAGAAATATTAGCAGTCTCATCCAAGAAAGAAATAACATGCCCATCTATGTCCTCATCCAAGAGATCTTTAATCATAGCAATACTAGGTTCAACATTAATTTTCTCAGGATGTGTATAAGTCCTAGTATTACTCTTACGAACAACAGCCAAAGCTTTAGCATGATCTTTTATCCTAACAGGAAAAGGAGGTTTTTCAACATAAGCAGTAGGAACAATAGGATCACTATAGGTAATAGTCTTTTCTTCGACTGTAATAGGTGCAACTACTTTCACTTCAACAGGAGGATTATATTTAAACCACTTCTCTTTAGGGAGATCAACATGAGTAGCAAAAGTTTCACAAAATGTAGCTACTATCTCATAGTCAAGTCCATACTTAGCGCTAAATCCACGAAAAGCATCGGTATCCATAAAAGATTTAACACAATCGAACTTAAGTGTCATACCTGACTCCTTACCATCGTCAGAACCCCAATCTTCAGAGTTGCGTTCAATTCTTTCCAATAAGTCCCATTTGAGATCAATAGTCTTGAGATATAAGAACCAAAGACAGAAGTATCGAGCGAGTTGTGATTATTAAGAGAAAGCCGAGCATAAAAATTCTGAATAATCATTTCCCGAGAGAGCTCATGATTGGGGCATGAATATAACATTGACTTAAGCCTCCCCCAAGCTTGAGCAATGCTTTCTCCTTCGCGAGGCCAGAAATTATATATGTAATTATGATCATGATGAACAAGATGCATAGGATAGAACTTCTGGTGAAATTCCAACTTCAATCGCTTATAATTCCAAGATCTCGTATCATCACATAGCCTATACCATGTCAATGCATCTCCTTCAAATATAAAGGAAGACCTTCCTTTGACAACATCATCGGGAATACCTGCAAGCTTAAATAATCCACAAACTTCATCCACAAAGATAAGGTGTAAATCGGGATGCAATGTTCCGTCTCCTGCAAATGGATTAGCTAGCAGTTTTTCTATCATACCCGAAGGAGTCTCAAAGTGAATATTTTCATAAAGTTCAGTAGGTTGAGGAGCACCTCTTTGCTCTTCTGGTTGGGGTGAATATACCCCAAACAAGCCCCTCAAAGGATTAGTTTCCATGGTGACAAGTAACAGAAAATTTCAGCACACTATATAAATGTTTCCTTACCAAGTTCCACTCACCAAAAGCGCTACACTCCCCGGCAACGGCGCCAGAAAAGAGTCTTGATGACCCACAAGTGTAAGGGATCTATCGTAGTCCTTTCGATAAGTAAGAGTGTCGAACCCAACGAGGAGCAGAAGGAAATGATAAGCGGTTTTCAGTAAGGTTTTCTCTGCAAGCACTGAAATTGTAGGTAATAGATAGTTTTGTGATAAGATAAATAGTAACAAGCAACAAGTAAATAAAGTAAACAAAGTGCAGCAAGGTGGCCCAATCCTTTATGTAGCAAAGGATAAGCTTGGACAAATTCTAATAATGGTAAAGGAGCTCCCGAGGACACATTGGGAATTATCGTCAAGCTAGTTTTCATCACGTTCATAAGATTCACGTTTGGTACTTTGATAATTTGATATGTGGGTGGACCGGTACTTGGGTACTGCCATAACTTGGAAAAGCATCCCACTTATGATTAACCCCTATTGCAAGCATCCGCAACTACAAAAAGGAGTATTAAGGTAAACCTAACCACAACATTAAACATATGGATCCATATCAGCCCCTAACGAAGCAACGCATAAACCAGGGTTTAAGCTTCTGTCACTCTAGCAACCCATCATCTACTTATTACTTCCCCATGCCTTCCTCTAGGCCCAAATAATGGTGAAGTGTCATGTAGTCGACGTTCACATAACACCACTAGAGGAAAAGACAACATACATCTCATCAAAATATCGAACGGATACCAAATTCACATGACTACTAATAGCAAGACTTCACCCATGTCCTCAGGAACAAACGTAACTACTCACAAAGCATATTCATGTTCATAATCAGAGGAGTAATAATATGCATAAAGGATCTGAACATATGATCTTCCACCAAGTAAACCAATTAGCATCAACTACAAGGAGTAATCAACACTACTAGCAACCCACAGGTACCAATTTGTGGTTTTGATACAAGATTGGATACAAGAGATGAACTAGGGTTTTGAGAGGAGATGGTGCTGGTGAAGATGTTGATGGAGATTGACCTCCTCCCGATGAGAGGATCGTTGGTAATGACGTTGGTGATGATTTCCCCCTCCCGGAGGGAAGCGTCCCTGACAGAACAGCTCTGCCATAGCCCTAGATTGATTCTGCCAAGGTTCCGCCTCGTGGCGGCGGAGTTTCGTCCCGTAAGCTTGCCCCCGATTTTTCCAGGGTAAAAGTGATGATATAGCTAAAGATGGACGCGGGAGGCCCACCAGGGGGCCCAGGAGATAGGAGGGTGCGCCCTATAGGGGGGCGCCCCCTGTCTCCTGGCAGGGTGTGGGCCCCCTGGCCTATTTCTTTTTCTCATAAATTCTTATTAAATCCAAAAAGTTGTTTCGTGGAGTCTCAGGACTTTTGGAGCTGTGCAGAATAGGTTTCCGACGTTTGCTCCTTTTCCACCCAGAATTCCAGCTGCCGGTATTCCCCCTCTTCATGGTAAACCTTGTAAAATAAGAGAGAATAGCCATAAGCATTGATATATAATGTGTAATAACAGCCCATAATGCAATAAATATTGATATAAAAGCATGATGCAAAATGGACGTATCAGCGACTCGCTCTCCATTGCATTCGTTCCTAGCGAGTTCCCAGATGACGATGATCGTTGGGGGAGACCGCGAGCTGGGCTATAATGCGCAATTCAGTATGTTAAAATAATAAGGCATAAAATTAGATATGTATATGGTGTCTTCGGATACTTACGATTCAGCCAAGGGCTTCAGCCTGGGGCGCCGCTTTGGGATGGCATCGGCATCCGTTTCGGAATCATCCGAAAGGGAGGGTTTTCCATTCTCGGTCGCCTCCACCTCCAGATCCGCGAAAGCCGCCCTTTTCTTCTTCCTCCCCTTAGGAGGAGAGTTGCTCTCTTCCTCCTCTACATATTCATCGTGAGAAGAGGAGGACTCGGTGTCTTCGGACATGACGTCTGAAGCACCCTTACGGCGAAGGCCACTTCTGGCCTCCTGGCCTTTCTTCTTGGCCTTCTTCTCCAGCGCCTGATACGGCACCGGAACCAGCATCTTTATCAGCAAGGGGGTGGCCTGGTCCTCGGGTAGCAGAGCCGGACAGTTGATCTGCTCCACCTTCTTTGTCCAACCCTGTGGGAATAAGAGAGTTCAATATACTCTTTTAGTTTACAAATAAAAGTTATCATAATACTTACGGGAGTGGCCGGATGTGCACAGTCAAGGCCACGGTCTTCGGTTGTCTCCGGTCACGACTTTTGAGTCTTGAAGAGCAGCTTCCATATGTCTTCGTACGTCGTGCCGAAGAACCGCTGCAGGGTCCGAGGACCGTCCAGGTCGAATTCCCACATATACTGAGTCCGGCACTGGAAAGGGAGAATCCGGCGAAAAAGCATCACCTGGATCATGGTGGCGAGGCTGGTGTTCTTGTTTGTCATGCCCTTGACGCGGCTCTCCACCGTCGTCACCTCGTCAGGCGATTCCCAATCTAGGCCCTTATTGAGCCAAGATGCAAGCCGCATCGGGGGGCAGATTTGAACTCAGGAGCGGCGGCCCATGTGGCGTCACGGGGTTCAGTGATGTAGAACCACCCCTGCTGCCATCCCATGACGCTCTCCACAAAGGTCCGCTTTGGCCAGGTGAAGTTAGCGAGTTTGCTCACCATGGCGCCGCCGCACTCCGCGTGTTGGCCCTCGACCACCTTTGGCTTCACATTGAAGACCTTGAGCCACATGCCGAAGTGGGGAGGGACGCAGAGGAATGCCTCGCACACGATGATAAACACCAAAAGGTTGAGGAAAGAATTTGGGGCTAGATCATGAAAATCTAGCCCATAGTAGAACATGAGACCGCGGACGAAAGGATGAAGGGGAAAACCTAGTCCGCGAAGGAAATGAGGGATGAACACTACCCTTTCATTGGGCTCTGGAGTGGGAATTATCTGCTTTTTGGCAGGGAGCCGATGGACTATGTCCGTGGCCAGATGCCCAGCTTCCGGAGCTCCTTGATGTTCTCCTCTATAATAGAGGAGGCCATCCACTTGCCCTGCGCTCCAGATCTGGATATGGCTAGGAGTGTTTGGTGGCGATGGAAAGGTTTGAGACTTGGGCGCTAGAGCTCAAATGGCAGAAAGGCAGAGGAGGAAGAAGGGGTGGGGTAAAAAGGCGGATCCTTATCTTCTTATAAAGGCAGTGGATGTCAAGCGCCCCCTCACAAGCCTTAAATCTCGCCTATTCCCAAGGGGGCATGTGAACGGCACGGTTGGATTACCCAAACCCCTGTTGGTGAAAATCCCGTGATAAGGGACACAATCTCTGCTTTGACAAGACATGTCAATGGTCGTGCCTCGAAATACGAAACGAGTCTGTGAAGTGGTTCAGAATGCTAGCAAGGCTAGGACATAACGCCTCGCCGGAAAAATCGCCTATGGACATGACTTATTTTGTTTCGGATACTTTTTCTGCCATTACAGCTTAAGGCTGTAATTGTTTAATAAAGCTGAATATAGCTGTTTCGCGTGGAGGACTGCGTTGGAGTATTCAGAGAAGGAACCTGCCTTGCAATGCCGAAGACAATCTGCGCGCCGAATACATCGTCATTGAAGCCTGGTTGAGGGGCTACTGAGGGAGTCCTGGACTATGGGGTCCTCGGGGAACCGGCCTATGTGACATGGGCCGGACTAATGGGCTGTGAAGATACAAGATAGAAGGACCTCCCCCATGTCCGGATAGGACTCTCCCTTGCGTGGATGGAAAACTTGGCATTCGGATCATGCACCTTCCCTTCTCTGTAACCGACTTTGTATAACCCTAGATCCCTCTGGTGCCTATATAAACCGGAGGGCTTAGTCCATAGGCAGGAACACAATCATACAGGCTAGACATCTAGGGTTTAGCCATTACGATCATGAGGTAGATCAACTCTTGTAACCCCTATACTCATCAAAGTCAATCAATCAGGAAGTAGGGTATTACCTCCATTAAGAGGGCCCGAACGTGGGTAAACATTGGTGGCGTTTGGTTGTGTGGCTATCCACCAGAGGGACAGGGATAGCCAATTTTCGAAGGGATGCCACTCGTTTGGTATACAAGGGACGAGGGATGGGGATAGCCAGATTTGAGAGAATATTCCTGTAAAACTTGGTTGACGAGAGTCGCGAGAATTCCGCGGATGAGGGCAGCCACCGCGTGCGCTAGCGCGAAACGTTTTCTTTTTTATCTTACCCCTCCACGAGCGAACATAGTCCTAGCCTAATCATCACCTGTAGCTCACGAACACACGAAGCGGCGGTGTTGATTTGGATCGGGGCTGCGGCGGCGGAGAACAAGGATCTCCGGCGAGCGCATGTGACGGGGATGTGAACAGGTTTGGCAAGCCTCTCTGTTATCTCTCTATATGCAACTTGACTTTGGTCTATCTCTTTCTATTGAGTGAGTCTGTTCTCGCGTAACCTACCACACTAGTTCCGTTGGATCTTCTTGACGTCTCCCTAATAATTTCTTATCCCTCTCGTTTGTTAGCTAGATTATAGGGATTTGTTCACGTCTCCCTAACAACTATCCCTAGCCATTTCTCATTCCAACCAGACAATCAAAAGCGGTTATCCAACTCCTTCAACCCCTCACAACCAAACGACTGAAATTGGCTATCCTCAACCATGTGGTTACGGATATCCTCAGCCAAGTCGACCTTGCCCACGAACCAAGCGCCACCATTGTGTCCCCTGCCTCCTTGTTACATTCGATCCTTAGACGCACAGTTCGGGACCCCTACCTGAGATCTGCCGGTTTTGACACCGACAATGGTCTAATGGAAATGAACGTTTGTTTGAACCAAGAGATGAAACCGGGATTGCTGCCTCCATGCTTTGCCAGAAGCTCATACTCTTCGACGGAATCCTTTTGGATCACCGCTCCATACGAGAATTCAGCAACGTATCGACTGTATCAAATTTATCCGAGAATAAGAGCAGTTCAAAGGAATTAGAAGTTACGAAACAATATACCGAGAACTTACTCGATGTACGGCCGCACTTCTGTTAGGTTGTTGAAGATACACAATGAAATGGTCCGCCATTCTTCGACATCCAACGTTAAGGAATTAGAAGCACCAGTTGGTGCGAGTTCCCCTTTGAATAGGCTGAGGTTGGATCCACCCTTTTTAGGGCCGTCAGCATTGTACCGAGGCTTCGGATTATGCAAATGACGATTTTTGGCTTTGTAGTGCGCTGTCATGAAGTTTGCCGCCTCCTCAATAATGAATGCCTCGGCCATCGATGCTTCAATTCTATGTTTATTTTTACATTTTGCTCGAAGCGTCTTCTGCTGTTGCATAGCACCAATGATTTTACACGGCCCCCCAAACTTGCCTCGGTTGGGAGATGCAAAATCAAGTGCTGCATTGGACTAAAGAAGCTCGGCGGAAATGTCTTGTCTAACTTGCAGATCAACTCCGGTGCCAACTCTTCCATTTCTTCTAGCAGGCCAGGCGATAGTTCTTTCGCACAAAGAACATGGAAGAAATAGCTCAACTCTGCCAGTACTAGCCATTCATCCTCAGGGATGAAGCCACGCAACATCACCGGTATTACCCACTCAACCATATGTGCCAATCATGACTCTTGAGACCAAATATCTTCAATTTTTCAAGACTCGCTTCCCTCTTTAGATTCGCTGCATACCCATCGGGGAACATCAACTGCATTTTCACCCCACAAGTTAATTTCCCTCATAGTTGGCCTTCCAAGATTGAACCATGCCTTTGGCTTCATCCAGTTTTGCTTTCCTTTCGGTTGTCGCATGTTTTGTAACGGTCTATCACATAGAGCCTCCTGATCGACTCTGGCCTTAGGATTATCCTTTTACTTCCCCTCTATGCCGAACAATTTACAAAGGGCCTCGACAATATTCTTTTCAGTGTGCATCATATCGATGTTATGTGGGCAAAGGAGGTCTTTGAAGTAAGCCAGCCCCACAAGCATGTCTTGTGAGTCCAGGCGTGTTTCGAATTATACCCCTTGAAATACCCTGGACGCTATGGATCTAGCACAAGAGTGTTTAACCGATCTAGGATCTCTTGCCCTGTCAATGGAGGTGGTGCAGAGTTTTTGACAACTCTACCTTTGATGAAGTTTTGCTTGTCTTTCCTGAACCTATGGCGAGGATCCAGGAACTGTCTATGCAAGTCGAAGCAAGAAAACTTGCGACCAGCCTGAAGCCAATGAAACTGAAGAGCTCCCTTGCATGTGGGGCACGGGAACCTTCCATGCACACACCAGCCAATGAATAGCGCATACGCCGGCAAGTCATGTGTCGAGTACATGTACCAGACACACATTATGAAGTTTTGTTTGCTAAAGGCGTCGTATGTCTTGAACCCATTATCCCAGGCTTCTTGCAATTCGTCCTCGAGTGGCTGCATGTACACATTCATATTCTTGCCCGGATAGTTGGGCCCCGGAATTATCAACGTTGGGAAAATGTTCTTTCTTTGCATTAATCTGTCCCGGGGGAGATTGAGTGGAATGACAAATACGGGCCAACAACTGTATTGGACTACCGTTAGACCAAACACACTGTACCCATCCATGTTGATGGCGACTCGAGGATGCCTTGGATCTGCGCTTTGTTGTCATGTAATGCATCGAAGCGCTTCCACGCTTCGCCGTCTGATGTGTGCACCATCATTAGCTTCCCATTTGCATCTAGTTGGGTTCTTTTGCCCATTTTGTGCCATGTCATCTGTCTGGCTGTCTCTTCGACCATGAAAAGACATTGAAGTCTTGGTACGATTGGCATATACCGAAGAACATTAACGAGGATTTTGGTCTGCGTCTTCTCACCCATACTGTTGTCTACTACAACATACTTGGATGACTTGCAAATGGGACAATAGTTCAAGTCTGCATACTAAAGCCTAAATAAGGCACATCCTTTCTCACAAGCATGTATATTCTCATAGGGCATCTTAAGAGCATGGAGGATTTGTCTGACCGGTACAGGTTTGCAGGTAGTACATGGCCTTCGGGTAGAAAACATCCAAATACTGTCATCATCACGTCGTAGCATTCTCTGTCCAAGTTGAATTGAGTCTTCAGAGCCATTATTTGTGAGATGGCATCCAACTAACAAAGCTCAGTGTGCTCGTGGAGAGGACGTTTTGAAGACTCCAACATTTCATTGAAGGCCTTTGCAGATTCCTCCATCTCATCTTCCGAGTCCTGATCATCATCAAAGTCTTGCACCATGTCTTCCATCCCGGTACCATGCTTGTCGGTGCGACGACGAAGCACCTCAACTCTGGCATGTTGGGCAGACTTGCCATGAAATGTCCACACCGTATAATCTGGCGTAAAACCCCTCTTCTGCAGGTGTTTGCCCATTTCATCCTCTGTCCTCTTGTGCCAATTGTTGCACCCGGCACAGGGGCACTAGGTTGTCCTCTGGCCATTTGCAAATGCGGCTCTTAGAAACCCCTTGGTTTTGGTTAACCATTCAATGGTCATGTCTTTCTGACTACTGTGACCGGTGTACATCTACGCACGATCACTCAGCTTGCCTAGCTACTGGACACATAAGAAATATATATATCAACATGTATATATTCCTCATTTAATAGAATTTGTCACTTTTATTACGTCCATGCAACCTAGACGCTAATAGGTAAAGATAGGTCCTAATCCCACTCGAGTATGTGTAGATTGGGTTCGTTTTCCCATGCTTTGATCCGGATCCGATGCAAAATTTCGGCAACACCTCCCCGCCATTCTCCTGATACACGTCTCGGCAATAAGCAGAGAGGATGTGTACCCGGAGAACAACAGGGAGGCACTGACAAAATTCTGCATCGGATCCGGAGCAGAGCATATGGGAAAACGAACCCAATCTACACATACTCGGGCTGTCCATGGATAACGTTGGACAATTCGAAAGAATCACGGTTATAAATATGCAAATGCATGCATATTTATAGATGTAACCCTTTCGAACGGGAGAAGCATAGTGGTCATGCATACTGATGATTGAAGACACCTATAGCTAGCAAGTTTCATCGGCATGAAGACCGGAACAAAGAAAATGAAGGGGGGGGGGGGAGGAGATGTCATTTGTGCTCATCTACAAACGCAGGGGCGGAGCTCGTTGAACACCAAACCCTCGTAGCGACAAAAAACTGCACATTTAAATCGAAAGATGAGTAACATAGCAATATTGTTTTTTCTGTCAACCTAACCAAATATTTACAATAGAGCGGGTTAGGGGGTTCCTCGGAACCCTAAATAGCAAGTATCATCGCTGCGAGATACATGCGACGGTCAGTGTTGAACACTATATCCACGTCCCACAAGTGACGCCGGCACCCGGCACCCCGCAACAATAGTTCTGGGGGCCGATGACGGTCAAACACCTTGGCGAATTTGTCTGGCAGCCTCTACGATGAGGATTAAAGCCAAGTTTTGAAACTTCAAACAACCAAACCGACTTGAGTCAGTTTGGGTGTTTTAAGTTTCAACACTTGGCTTTTAATCATCATCACAGAGGCCGCAAGACAAATTTACATAGGTGTTTGACCGTCATCAACCCCGAGAACTGTTGCTGCGGGACTCCGGACGCCGATGTCACTTGTGGGACGTGGATGTAGTGTTCGACACCGACGGCCACATGTATCTCGCACCGACGGTACTTGCTATTTAGGGTTCCATCGACGTCAAGGAACCCCCTGACCCGCTCGTCCCGGGGCGCCCTCTGGTATGGCGACGCACGGTCGACGGGTCAGCACTCGGACCGGGGATTCTCGGCATGGGCGACGGCGTCAGGACCCACTGGCTCCACCATCTATCCCCTCTGCGACCGGCGATCCACAACCCTCTTCCTTTTCCCCTTTTTCCTCTTCTTCTACTTATTCTTCTTTTCTTCAACTTTCTTCTTCTTCTAATTATCTAAACCTAAACCTAGCAGTAACATAAACCTACCACTAACCCAAACCTATTAATAACACCTAAACCTAAACAGCAAAGAACAGTAGAGAAAAACAAAAAAGCTCACCTTGGCTCCGGCGGTGGTGGAGGAGGCTGGCACTGAGGCGGGCGGCGGGCGGCGGGTGGGGGCTGGGCAGGCAGCTGGGCGCTGGGTGGCGGGCGGGCGCCTTGGGGGTCGGAGGTGGTGGGGGTCGGGGGCGAGCGCGGCTCGTGCACAGGGGCGGCGGTGCGGTTGAGGTGAGGGGAGAGACAGAGAGTGGGGAGGGAGAGAGGGGTGGGGCGCGGGTGCTGGCCACTTTTTAGTTAGGTCAAAGCTCTTTGCCGTCTGCTAGTAGATGACAAAGAGCCTAGCTAGTGAGGCGGGGCCAGGGGAAACAGCCGTTAGGTTGGCCACTTTCTTTGCCGCCTGCTAGCAGACGGCAAAGAAGCTTTGTTGTCCGCTAGCAAACGACAAAGAAAGTGGCTGTTAGGTCATCCTCGTTAGTGGGACACCCGCCCTCTTAGCCGTCTTCTAGTGGACGGCAAAGCTTCTATGCCATCTGTAAGTGCATCTAGTGCCCCTTAGTGATTTTGGTGTATTGAAGACTTATAGGTTAAGTAACTGATGCGTTTGTGAGTGTACACAGTCTATAAGTCTATGAGGAGTTTGATATTTACAGAGAAAGTCGACCCCTAAAAATGAAGTTCTTCGACTAAAGACTTTGATATTCTGAAGACTTTCTGAAGACTTTGAAAGTGAAGAAAATGGTGTGACCTTGAAGACTTGGTATTTACTTGAGGAACATGAAGCGTGAAGACTTTTGTTTTTGTAGTTTCATTTTCTCTTTCTTGAGTCATAGGAAACACCGTACTGTTAAAGGGGGTCGAGGAAATACTAAGGAAAAATTTCCATGTGATGCTCAACTCAAAATCCTACACCTACCAATCCCTTCGAGTGAAGCCATTAGAAATCTCATACAGTTCAGTCAATTTCTTCAGTGATAGAGACGCAGTTCTTACAGTCCGAGGACTTTGCTCGATCGAGGAGTTAGGAATTCGCCAGTCTTGAATTGCCTACAAATGAGGAACATGATAGCCCCGAGGAATTTGAGAGTCAAATTTCCGACCGTTCTTCAGGTTATCTTTGCGTGCGGCTGTCCAAAATATCTTATCCACCTAACAGTCATATCATTGAAGGGCATTTATGTCTTATCATGTCGGGCTGCTCCCTAGGCTATAAATAGCCGCCCCCTACAACCACTAGTTGGTTGGCTGCTCCGAGAGAACTTGACACTTGTCATCTGAGAGCAACCCATCCTCCGAGGACTTTGAGCGAAAATCATCAAGTGAGGATGAAAGCACATTTGCTCCCTAGGTGGTTTTGGTAATTAATGACAACATACTTTGTGGTTGGACTAATGCTTTTAACAAGTATGTCTCAGGAAAGTCAATCACTCTGGCATGGCAAAAGGACTAGAAAGGTGGACCCCTAGGATGCTAAGGAAAACATTGGCAAAAGCTCAAGACTCCATTTTGGTTTAGTGATCCAAGATCACATTGAGTCCATAGGAAAGCCAATACTATTAAAAGGGGTGAGGTTATGATGATGATCTGGTTGCTCTAAGTGCTTAGTGATTTATCTCTCAAACTATCAGCAATCTTTCATTCCAACATAAACTCATAAGTAATCTCGGTCCCACCGATTCCAAACCACCACACCGAGATGAACCACCTCACCATATAGCCAAACCCTAAGAATTTCGGATTTTCCGATTCCAAACTCGGTCATACGAAATTGGTGTTGCCAAGCTTCAGAACCTTCAGACTCAAATCGGTGTCACCGAGATGAGAAAGTCGGTCCCACGAAATTGGCAAACCCTAGACTTTGGAAGAATCGGACTAACCGAGATTGTATTTTCGGTCCCACCGAAAATCCCAACGCTCACAAGATTTGAACTTTCGGTCTCACCGAGTTGTCAACTTCGGTCCGACCGAGATTGGTCAAATGTGTGTAATGGTTGGATTTTGTGTGGAGGCTATAAATACCCTCCACCTCCTCTTCATTCGTGGAGAGAGCCATCGAAAGAACTACCACTCCTACCTTACATTTCGAGAAGAAAACTACCTACCCTTGTGTTGAGATCAAGTTGCTCCACTCCCACCATATGAAACTTGATTTCTAGCCTTCCCAAGTTGCTTTCCACTCAATCCCTTCCTCCACCACAGCCAAATCGGTGAGGAGAGTTGAGTGTTGGGAGATTATCATTTGAAGCACAAGAGCAAGGAGTTCATCATCACCAACCCCATCTATTACCTTTTGGAGGTGGTGCCCCTAGATTGGTTAGGTGTCACTTGGGAGCCTCCGTCATGATGTGGAGTTGAACCAAGGAGTTTGTAAGGGCAAGGAGATCGCCTACTTCGTGAAGATCTACCCCGAGTAAGGCTAGTCCTCCGTGGACGAAGCCATGATGGCATAGACAAGGTTGCTTCTTCGTGGACCCTTCGTGGGTGGAGCCCTCCGTGGACTCAAGCAGCCGTTACCCTCCGTGGGTTGAAGTCTCCATCAACGTGGATTGACGATAACACCACCTATCGGAACCACGAGAAAAATCTCCGTGTCTCCAATTGCGTTTGCTCTTCACAATCTCTCACTTACTATTCATGCAATTTACTTTCCGCTGCCCTATACTCTAGAATTGCATGTTTAGTATGTTGCTCGACTTGTATGCATGATGCTTGACTTGACCTTCATTGTGAACTTGCTATGAACTTATGATAATCAAAAGGCATAAACTTTTATCTTGTCGAGGTGTCTAATCACCCCCCCTCTAGACACTCTTGCCTTCAACGATCCTACAATTGGTATCAGAGCATTGGTCTCCATTGCTTTGGTTTGCACACCATTGGAGGAAGATGGACGTGTCTACGTTTGGGAGTGTTAGTCATAGAGTGCCTATTCTTGATGGAGTGTCCTATAACTCGTGGAGGATTGAAATGCTTGCTATCTTTAAGATATACAACTTGCGCAAATATGTTGAAACCCCATATGTACCACCATTTGACCCCTTGCACCCCACTATGGATGAAGAGCTTGATTTGCTTCGTAACCTTAGAACTGTCAATCTTATCATTAGAGGTTTGCCTGATAACTTGCTTAAGCTTGTCACAAACTTTGAGTGCGCCCATGCTATGTGGAAGTTCTTGGAAGAACTTTATCCGGACTACTCTTTGAGAGGTCTTGATGAAATTCTATACAAGACTGTTGAGTTTGACATGTTGTGCCCCAATGATCCCAACTTTGATAAATGCTTCTTTGAGTTTCGTGATCTTATGAAACGGAAGGGTGATTCCGGACTTATCAATGTTCTAGTTAGAAATGCTCTTGTATTGCATTCCGATGATTATTATCACGTTGATAAAACTGATGCAAGTCATTGTCAAATTGACCTAGGTATTGATGATGAATTATCTATGGGTCAATATGATGATGAGCATGAGCATGATGACGATTCGGACACCGAGCTAGACAAGATCATGAAGAGTCTCAGTCTTATGGCAAATATGAGAGACTACATATCCGGTGGAAAAGAATGGATTCTTGATAGTGGATGCACCGATCACATGACCGGAGATGAAGACATGTTTCGAGAGCTTGCAAAGAACGATGGTCCACGCAAGTATGTGACTTTTGGAGACAACTCCAAGGGTAAGGTACTTGGCCTTGGTAAGGTGGCCATATCTCATGATAGCTCCATTAAAAATGTCATGCTTGTTGAATCGCTTGGATGCAATTTACTTTCCGTGTCTAGATTAGCTGACTTTGGATTCAATGTGCTATTCACCAAAGTAGATTGCCAAGTTTTTCGTAGTGACAATCATAACGTGGTCTTTACTGGCATTCGTAGAGGTGACCTATACATTGTCGATTTCACTAAGAAAGCTCAACCTAGAACTTGCTTTATCGCTAAATCTGCTAAAGGTTGGCTTTGGCATAGAAGGCTTGGACATGTTGGTATGCGAAATTTAGATAAGCTAATCAAAGGTGATCACATTCTTGGTGTGAAAGATGTTTTCTTTGACAAAGATAGACTCTGCAAAGTGCATGTCAAGCAGGAAAACAAGTAGGTGGAAGTCATCCGTGAAGAATATCATGACCACAAGGAGACCGCTTGAGCTTCTTCATATGGATCTCTTGGTCCCAATGCTTACAAAAGCCTTGGTGGTAACTCCTTTGGTCTAGTTATTGTTGATGACTTTTCCAGATTTACGTGGGTATTTTTCCTTGATGACAAATCGCAGGTTCGAAAATCTTCAAAACCTTTGCTAGAAAGGCTCGTAATCAATTTGAAGTGAAGATCAAGAAGGTTCGAGTGACAACGGAACGGAGTTCAAGAACGCCCATGTGGACTCTTTTCTCGATGAGGAAGGATTCTACATGAGTTTTCAGCTACGTACACACCTCAACAAAACGGGGTTGTTGAGAGGAAGAACCGAACGCCATTGAAATGGCGAGGACAATGCTTGATGAATACAAGACACCAAAACACTACGGGGTGAAGCCGTTGAGACAGCTTGTCATGCCATCAACAGACTTTATCTTCACAAGCTTCTCGGCAAGACTTCATACGAGCTCCTTACGGGTAACAAACCCCAAGTGGGATATTTTCGTGTCTTTGGTTCAAAGTGCTATATTCTTGATAAGCATCGTCGGTCTAAATTTGCTCCTAAAACTCATGAAGGTTTTTTCTCGGTTCTGGATCAAACTCTCACACCTACCGTGTCTACAATAATTTCACCCGAAAGGTTGAAGAGACGGTAGATGTGAAGTTTGATGAATCTAATGGCTCATAAGTAGAGCAAATGCCTATTGATGTAGGAGACAAGGACCCATCGGAAGCCATTCGAGATTTATCCATTGGAAAGATTAGTCCCATGGAAGTGAAGGAGAGTACCTCATCTACATATGTGGAGCCCCTACCTCACGGCAAGGTGAACCTCAAGGCAACATGGAGGCTTCCACAAGTGGAACTCACCAAGATGAGGAAGTGCGACAAGAAGATCCACCACAACCTCCTTCTCCACCACCTCAAGACAACACCAACAACACAGATGAAGAAGATGAGGATGATGAGGAAGCTCAGCCACGACCACGACAAAAGCTATCCCGAGTTCGAGAAAGAGTCAAGAAGGACCATCCCGTGGAACAAATGATGAATGACATCGACTCCGGGAGAATCACTCGCTCTAAAACTCGTTTAGCTAACTTTTGTGAGCATTACTCATTTATCTCAAGTCTTGAACCTATGAAGGTAGAAGAAGCGCTTGAAGACCCGGACTGGGTGAACGCTATGCATGAAGAGCTGCACAACTTCGAGAGGAACAACGTTTGGTCTATGGTAGAGAAGCCCAATGATGACCAAAACGTCATTGGAACCAAATGGGTGTTTCGGAACAAGCAAGATGAAGATGGACAAGTCATCCGCAACAAGGCTCGTCTCGTAGCACAAGGTTACACACAAGTCGAAGGTATGGACTATGGTGAGACCTATGCCCCCGTTGCTAGACTTGAGTCCATTCGCATTCTTCTTGCTTATGCCAACCACCATAACATTACTCTCTATCAAATGGACATTAAAAGTGCTTTCCTAAATGGTGAAATTGAGGAGGAAGTATTTGTGAAACAACCTCCGGATTTGTGAATCCTAAAAGCCCAATCATGTTTACAAATTGCACAAAGCTCTTTATGGTCTTAAACAAGCCCCTAGAGCTTGGTACAAATGCTTGACTAGCTTTCTTCTTGAAAAGGATTTGAGATTGGTAAAATTGACTCAACGCTATTCACTAAAAGGGTTGACGGTGAACTATTTGTGTGCCAAATATATGTCGATGATATTATCTTTGGATCAACTAACCCCGATTTTAGTGAGAAGTTTGGAAAGCTTATGTCGGAGAAGTATGAGATGTCCATGATGAGTGAACTCAAGTTCTTCCTTGGGTTGCAAATCAAGCAATCTAAGGAGGGTACTTTTGTCTCACAAACCAAGTACACTAAGGATCTCTTCAAGAAGTTCAACATGCAAGAGAGCAAAGGTATGAGAACCCCCATGCCTACTAATGGACATAATGACTTGACTAAAGATGGAGAACCTGTTGATCAAAAGGTTTATCGATCCATGATTGGTTCTCTTCTATATCTATGTGCTTCTCGTCCTGATATAATGTTGAGTGTATGCATGTGTGCTCGATATCAAGCTGCTCCTAAAGAATGTCATCTTAAAGCTGTTAAAAGAATTGTGAGATATTTGATACACACACCTAACTTTGGCATTTGGTATCCTAAGAGGGCCTCTTTCGATCTTGTTGGTTATTCCGACTCGGACTATGCCGGAGACAAGATAGATAGAAAGTCAACTTCGGGTACATGTCAATTTCTCGGTCGATCCCTTGTGTCTTGGTCATCCAAGAAACAAAACTCGATATCATTATCTCATCGCAGAAGCGTAATATATTGCTGCTGGTTCGTGTTGTGCTCGGTTGCTATGGATGAAACAAATGCTTAAGGACTATGGGATACATGCGAGACATGTTCCTTTGCTTTGTGACAATGAGAGTGCGATTAAGATTGGACACAATCCGTGCAACACTCTCGCATCGAAACACATTGAAGTTAAATCATCATTTTATTCGTGATCATATTGCTAAGGGTGACATTGATCTTAAGCATGTTCGTCTCGACAAACAGCTTGCAGATATCTTCACAAAACCACTTGATGAGAAAGTGTTTTGTCGCTGAGGAGTGAGTTGAACATCATTGATGCTTCAAACTTGGAGTGAAAACTCCATTGATGCATGCAAGGCATGAGCCTAATTGACTAATCCTTGATATTTCTCTTATGATGATGATCATATGTCTTGGACACATTTGCCCCTTGTATTGCATCTAACTCCTTGCGGTACTTGGATGGTCTCGTTCAACAAGATTATCACTCACTCAAATCATGAGTAATCTTGTAATTGACCAAGTATCTAGCTCTTTGGGATGTTGAGTTCAAGGAACAAAATTCCACATATCCTTTTTGACACTATATACTTCTAGTACCTCACTTATGTCATATTGGATATTTTTGTGTATTTCCTTACTTGCCTGATCCATGTAGGAAGATGAACTATACAATTGGAAATGGTGCTCCGACTTCACATTCTATGAGCATCAACATCAAGTTCACCTACATGAGAACGAGCAACAACAAGCCCAAGGTATGTCTTTCACATCTTGAGAAAGCTTTGCTCAAAGACATGAGTACAAGCAGCTTCAAAAGATGTGATCACATCAAATGCTTAATCGAAAAATGGTAACCCCATTTTGAGCTTAAACGATGAGTATGACCTATGATCAAATGCTCTCATTTGACTCCTAAGTCAATATACTCAAACATAGGTGACCTAGTCGCCGACCCCTGTCTAGATGAAGTACATATGTTTTGGAGTTTTGATATTGTCTCTTTTGATTCTCTTGTTGAGTTTTTCCTTTTACACAAAAAAAAAACTTCATCTAGCAATATTTTTCATTTCAGTTTCTTCTGTTCTTGTGTATATCCTTTAGCTCTGATAAATTCCCTGAAAATCATTTACAAATTCATTGCAAATCTTTTTGAAACTTTTCTTGCAAAGTGAGCTGAATTATTTCTGCATTTCTTTGGAATTAAACTCGGCGTCACCGATTTAAATATTTCGGTCTGACCGAAAAAGGATCTGCCCTAAGTCTCTGACTTTCGGACTCACCGATCCATATCAATTCGGTGTCACCAATTTACATTCACCAGGATATCACCTTCTACAGCTCATCTAAATGATCTATTCTGCACACTTAATTTGCTCAGTTGTGATTCTTAAGGAACCCACTTCTTTCCTTCCATCTTTCCTGCCCTTCCTGGTTTACTGTACTTGCTCTTCTCCAGTATCCACTTTTCGGCACTTGATGTCAAAGGGGGAGAAGATTTAGGGGGAGCTTAAGGGAAGATTGGAGGATAAGGGGAGAAAAAATATTTGAAGAACAATCCTACCTTAAGGGGGAGAGGATCACATCAAAGCTTTGCCATATATTTCACTGTGATAATACTTTTGGCATTATTCTCTTGATTTTGCTTCTCTTGCTCTCACTATGGGTATCTTCTGGAAAGTACAATTGGTATCTTATACAATTGGTATCTTAAAAAAAATCACAATTGGTATCTTATGAAAAGCAAAAATCTCTCAGAGCTCATTGAAAATCTTTTAGTCTTGGGAGACATGTTGGCTGATTCAAGCTAGTGCTCAACATGAGACACTCTTTATACATGTCATCCCTGGCTTGGTACTCTTGATGTTCTTGCTGTTGGTTGTAGGAATACTCTTGTGTTATCTAACCGTGTTTTCCCAAGTTTATTTCTTCAGGTACATCACCAAGGAACTTCAAGGTAAGTATATGCATCTTGCAGGATGTGCATGATGGTGACTTGCTTGTGAATACTTGTTTGCAAGAAATCACCATGCACATATGCATCATCTCTCATTACCCTCATCCGCTCTGATGCATATAGCCAAGCTGCATGCAGCACATCTTGCTTTTCTCTCATGTGTGCTTGTGGTAGTCCAAAACCAAAATCTAAAATCTTGCACACTTGTAGGGGAGTTTGTGTACTACATGTTTGTCAAAGCTTTAATGTTAACCTGTCTTTCTTTGAGAAGCTTTGATATCTTTTTTCGTGTGTTGCCATCAATTACCAAAAGGGGAGATTGAAAGCACATTTGCTCCCTAGGTGGTTTTGGTAATTAATGACAACATACTTTGTGGTTGGACTAATGCTTTTAACAAGTATGTCTCAGGAAAGTCAATCACTCTGGCATGGCAAAAGGACTAGAAAGGTGGACCCCTAGGATGCTAAGGAAAACATTGGCAAAAGCTCAAGACTCCATTTTTGGTTTAGTGATCCAAGATCACATTGAGTCCATAGGAAAGCCAATACTATTAAAAGGGGGTGAGGTTATGATGATGATCTGGTTGCTCTAAGTGCTTAGTGATTTATCTCTCAAACTATCAGCAATCTTTCATTCCAACATAAACTCATAAGTAATCTCGGTCCCACCGATTCCAAACCCACCACACCGAGATGAACCACCTCACCATATAGCCAAACCCTAAGAATTTGGATTTTCCGATTCCAAACTCGGTCATACCGAAATTGGTGTTGCCAAGCTTCAGAAACTTCAGTACTCAAATCGGTGTCACCGAGATGAGAAAGTCGGTCCCACCGAAATTGGCAAACCCTAGACTTTGGAAGAATCGGACTAACCGAGATTGTATTTTCGGTCCCACTGAAAATCCCAACGTTCACAAGATTTGAACTTTCGGTCTCACCGAGTTGTCAACTTCGGTCCGACCGAGATTGGTCAAATGTGTGTAACAGTTGGATTTTGTGTGGAGGCTATAAATACCCTCCACCTCCTCTTCATTCGTGGAGAGAGCCATCGAAAGAACTACCACTCCTACCTTACATTTCGAGAAGAAAACTACCTACCCTTGTGTTGAGATCAAGTTGCTCCACTCCCACCATATGAAACTTGATTTCTAGCCTTCCCAAGTTGCTTTCCACTCAATCCCTTCCTCCACCACAGCCAAATCGGTGAGGAGAGTTGAGTGTTGGGGAGATTATCATTTGAAGCACAAGAGCAAGGAGTTCATCATCACCAACCCCATCTATTACCTTTTGGAGGTGGTGCCTCCTAGATTGGTTAGGTGTCACTTGGGAGCCTCCGTCATGATGTGGAGTTGAACCAAGGAGTTTGTAAGGGCAAGGAGATCGCCTACTTCGTGAAGATCTACCCGAGTAAGGCTAGTCCTCCGTGGGCGTAAGCCATGATGGCATAGACAAGGTTGCTTCTTCGTGGACCCTTCGTGGGTGGAGCCCTCCGTGGACTCAAGAGCCATTACCCTCCGTGGGTTGAAGTCTCCATCAACGTGGATTGACGATAGCACCACCTATCGGAACCACGAGAAAAATCTCCGTGTCTCCAATTGCGTTTGCTCTTCACAATCTCTCACTTACTATTCATGCAATTTACTTTCCGCTGCCCTATACTCTAGAATTGCATGTTTAGTATGTTGCTCGACTTGTATGCATGATGCTTGACTTGACCTTCATTGTGAACTTGCTATGAACTTATGATAATCAAAAGGCATAAACTTTTATCTTGTCGAGGTGTCTAATCACCCCCCCTCTAGACACTCTTGCCTTCAACGATCTTACAGAGGAAAATCCCAAAACCAAACCCCCACAAACCCAAAGTGATTGAGCATCACTGAAGAAATTGATCCTGCATGGATCCGACGCTTGTTACCTTTGAAGACTGTGCTTCTTCCAGACGGTTAGGCGTCAAGGTCTAGAGCATCCAAGAGGAATTGTGGATCGCCGAGTGACCAAGTCTGTGAAGGTTTGGAAGTCACCAAGACTTACCACGAGTGATTGGACGAGGTGTGCGTGGTCTTAGTTCAAGGAGAATACGGTGAGGACTGGGTGTCTGAGTTGCGGCTCGAGATCGGGTGTCCGGGGATGTGTGTCCTCGAGTTTAAATACTCGGCCGCTCCAACAGGACGCATAACCGAGACAGAGTTGGAACTGGTTTACCAAATCATTGTCTTCACCAACTAACTGGTTCTATCTCCTCAACTCTTTCATTTCCTCATTACTGTGTTGTGTATTGTTCATATCTGTGTTTGAAGACTTTGACTGAAGACTTTCACAAATTCCTCAGTTCAATTTCTTCAGTCTGTTTGTCTTCATCTTGTTATCTTGTGTTTACGCTTTCTGTACTCTGTGCTAGTCCTCATTTCATCATGATGAATATGTTTGTATCCTTTTATATTTACTTCTGAGTACTTATTCCGCTGCAAGTAGTTCTTCGCTAAAGAATTTCCTCACCAGCAAATTCCTCAGTGAAGAATTCATCAAAATCGCCTATTCACCCCCCCTCTAGTCGATATAATGCACTTTCAATTGGTATCAGAGCGAGGTACTCCCTTGTTCTGTGTGATTTTGGTTTAACCGCCTGGAGTTTTAGTTATGTCGACCGCAGGTATGAAGAAAGTGACATGCCCTATCTTTGACGGTCATGACTATCCCAAGTGGAAGGCCATGATGAGGAAGCACCTCATGGCAAAGGACAGCGAGCTGTGGACCGTCACTGAGATTGGTCTTACTGATCTATGCAAGATGGCGAATGCTGATGATATTCGCAAGTACACTCGACTTGACATCATAGCAAAGGACATCATCTGCTCCTGCCTATCCAGAGATCAATTCGGGCGAATTATGCATCTTGGCAATTCGAAACTCATCTGGGACCGAATCTCTGATGTCTATGAAGGTCATCGAACTCGTCATGATCCCTGGTTTGAGGATTTCAAGGAATCTCTCAAAACGATGACTTTCGAGCCAGAATCATCATCTTCTGCATCTTGTCTTATGGCAAACGGTGCTGAGGTAACCGAATGCTTCTCATCCGAGTCTTGTAATGATGAATCTATTAATGATGAGTCTGACAATGATGAATTTGATGATGACATTGAATCTCGCTATACCAAACTTATTTGTGTTGCCACTAAACAACAAACGGTTTTAGAACAAACTCAAGATATGCTAGAAAGAAGTGATAATATGTTGCGCAAAGAAATGGATCAGTCAAAAGCATTGGGTGAATGTCTTCGGAGAATTCACTCCAAGTTTGACGCCCTTCAAGATCAACATAATACCCTCTTGACTAATCATGAGAAGCTTTCTCTTGAATCTCTTCAAAGAAAGGAAGATCTTGAAAAGCTAAGAGTGTGTTATGAAGATCTTCAGAAGGAGCGTGATTCATTACTAGCTCAACAAATCAGCGCTTCTCAGGAAGAATTTGTTCCTCCATGCTTAAAGTGCATTGAACGTGAATCTGCTAATTCTTCGCCTGAATGTTCAAATGCTTCAAGTATTACAAATTCTTCATCTGCCTCTGCTATCACTAATTCCTCATCTGAGGACATTGCTACTATCACTGACAATGCAGGGCTGAAGTAATTGTACATGACAGGCATGTACAAAAGCCTCAAAGGGCATCAGACACTTTGTGATGTGCTCAAAAAGCAGATCCTCAACAGAAACCCTAGGAAAGAGGGTATTGCCTTTGAGAGGAAACTCAATGCTGATGGAACATATTGGAAGCTTGAGCAGTACCCCAAAACCTCATGGGTTGCTGCAAAGGGACCTCCAGTTGATCCATCTAACTTATCTAGCTTTACATGTGAATCTTCTCATTCTTCTGATGAGTCATTTGACTCCAACTATAAACTGTTCAAAAATCAGAATGGTGAAGTATTTGCTAGATATGTTGGCACTAACTGCAGGAACGGCTCCCCTATGAAGAAAATCTGGGTTCCCAAAAGTTGTGTTGAAAGTCTTCAGGTGAATGTTCTCATGACACCACCTGTGAAGAATAGGAACCCCAGATCAAATTCTTCATATGGACCAAATTGTTCATATGGATCAAAGTCCTCATATGATCATCATCGTGCTAACAACTCTGTCTCGCAGGGTAGAGCTAAGGGCTATGAATATGTGCATTATTCTTCAAACCATTATGTTCATAAGTCCTCGAAGAATCACTCTGCTTATTCATATACTTACCCTAACCCCTCTTATGCTAAGCGAAATGGTTTGGCATCTTTGCCACCTTTCTCACATGGTGCTCGCAGGATGATGAACTCTTTGCCACCCCTCCAGATGTGGGTGGTGAAGAAAAAGAACTAATCTCCTCTGCAGGGTCAGGTCTCGGGCGTGCTCTAACGTCTGAAGAATTTTTTGGGGACGACAAAAATGCTCGAAGGGGCAGCGGCGAATCATGATGAAATGAACTTTCATTTCACACGTCCTCATCTTGCTATATCATTTATTGCTTGATGAAATTCATCGATGAACTTGATATCATATTCTTCATCGATGAAGCATATGAGATTGTAAGCTACACTAATTCATCTGCAGGATGATCAACCCAAAACCATCGAATGGGTCCTCGATAGTGGATGTACAAATCACATATTGGTGACAAGAATCTATTGATGGATGCTCCTTATCACCATCACCTCTGAAGCATATCATCTTTCTTGACAAAGGCAAAAGTCGTATTGGGTCTTGGTAAGGTTGCTATCTCTAAGGATAAGCACATGGACAAAGTCATGCTTGTTGAGTCCTTAGGATACAATCTCATGTCGATCTCAATGCTTTGTGATCTTGATATGGTTGTTGTCTTTGGCAAATATCATTTGTGTTGTGATTATGGAAGTCGACAATTCCAAAGTCTTGAAGGCTTTAGGAGAGGAGATCTGTATATTGTTGATTTCTCTCTGGGACCACAACCAGCCGTGTGTCTACTTGCAAAAGCTTCGAAGGCTGGCTATGGCATCGACGACTTGGTCATGCGGGCATGAGAAATTTGAACACGCTTGCGAAGAAGAAGCATGTCATTGGCATTGAGAATGTCAAATTCCTCAAGGATCACTTATGCGGAGCATGTGAAGCCGAAAAATGACCAAGGCCAAGCATCCGGCGAAGACTATCATGACCACTACCCGTCCATTTGAATTGCTTCACATGGACCTCTTGGACCTAATCATTATTCAGCGGTCACTAATGATGCATCTCTATATGGTTTTGTCATTGTTGATGATTATTCTCGATATACATGGGTACACATTGTTACTTACAAACATGAAGTGCAGGAAGTCTTCAAGCGATTTTCCTCGAGGGCTTCAACCAACTTTGGTGTGAAGATCAAGCATATAAGAAGTGACAATGGAACCTGAGTTCAAGAATTCTGGTCTTGATGCCTATCTTGATGAACTTGGTATTACTCATGAGTTATCTGCTCCCTATACTCCTCGTGAGAATGGCGTCGTGGGCGCAAGAACAGAACTCTTGTTGAGATTGCTCACACTATCTTGGATGAATACAAAGCGCCTCGGCGTTTTGGATTGATGCAATTGATCTTGCTTGCCACATCATCAGCAGAGTATATCTTCACAAATTCTTCAAGAAGGCGCTTATGAACTCCTCAACGACAAGAAACCCAATGTGAGTTATTTCAAAGTCTTGATTGCTAAATGTTGGATTAGATATCCTCATCACAACTCTAAATTTCCACCGAAAGCACATGAAGGTTTTATGCTTGGTTACGGAAAGGACTCGCACACCTCTGAGTCTTCAACATTGTTCTTCACAAGATTGTTGATCTTGTAGATGTGCGGTTCGATGAAACTAATGGCTCGCAAAGAGAGCACCTACCTTCGTGTTAGATGAACCAGCACCTGAGGATGCTATCAAGCTCAAGGCAACTGAGGATGTCATTCCTACTGAAGAATCTGCTGAAGAATTCATTCCTGTTCGTGAAGAACGTCGAGCTAATGCACCTGAAGAACAAGATGAGGAAAATGGTGCTGAAGAAAATGCTGATCAAAATCCTCAGCGACAACCAACTCATCCACGCGTTGCAAAAGAAGTGCAAGTGGAGAAGATCATCGATGACATTAGTGCACCAGGTCCTCTCACCCGCTCAAAAGCATCACATTTATCTAACTTTTGTGGGCACTATGCTTTTGTCTCTATCACAAAGCCCACTAAGGTAGATGAAGCATTTACGGGCGGAGTGGATTCAGGCTATGCAAGAAGAATTACATCGATTCGAGCTGAACAATGTCAGGAATTGGTCAATCGCCCGGATCCTCGCAAGCATAATATCATTGGCACAAAGTGGATCTACCGCAACAAGCAAGATGAAAATGGCCTTGTGGTGAGGAATAAGGCACGACTAGTAGCTCAAGGCTACACACGAGTTGAAGGAATTGATTTCGATGAAACTTTTGCACTGTTGCTAGACTTGAGGCTATTCGCATTTACTTGCCTATGCTAACCATCATGATATCATCTTATATCAAATGGATGTGAAAAGTGCATTCCTCAATGGTAAGCTTGAGGAAGAAGTATATGTTGCTCAACCCCTGTGTTTTGAAGATCCCAAGAATCTCGACAAAGTCTTGAGACTTAATAAGGCTCTCTATGGCCTCAAGCAAGCCCCTCGGGCGTGGTATGATACATTGAAGGAATTCTTCGTGAAGAATGGCTTCACACCAGTTCACTCGACCCTACTCTCTTTACTAAATCATATGATGGTGAACTGTTTGTGTGCCAAATATATGTTGATGATATTATCTTTGGCTGTACTAATCAACGTTATAGTGATGAATTTGCCTATATGATGAGTGAAGAATATCAAATGTCTATGATGGGAGAGTTGAAATTCTTCTTAGGTCTTCAAATTAAATCGCAAGAATGGCATATTCATATCTCGGAGAAATACCTCAAAGATGTCTTGAGGAAATTCGGCATGCAAGATTGCAAAGCGTCAAAATTCCTATGCCCACAAATGGCCATCTATGCAATCGATGGAAATGGTATTGACTTTGATCACAAGGTATACCGCTCCATGATTGGTTCTTTATTGTACTTATGTGCATCTAGGCGGATATAATGCTTAGTGTTTGCATGTGTGCCCGATTTCATCTTTGCAGAAGGAATCACACCATAAGGCTATGAAGCATATTCTTGATATCTAGCTCACACACCAACACTAGGATTCTGGTACCCCAAGGGCTCTGCTTTTGATCTCATTGGATATTACGACTCGACTATCTTTGGTGATCATGTGGACCGCAAGTCAACATCGGCACTTGTCATTTCCTCGGACGATCTTTGGTGCGTTGGTCCTCGAAGAAAGCGAAGCTGCGTATCATTGTCTCATTGCTGAAGCTGAATACATTGCTGCTGGCTCATCTGTGCTCAAGCTGCTTTGGATGAAGCAAACACTCAAGGACTATGGTGTCAGCGTGAAGAATGTGCCTCTCCTCTGCGACAATGAGAGTGCCATCAAGATTGCTCACAACCCGATTCAGCACTCGAAGACTAAGCACATCCAGATTCGTCATCATTTTCGCATGATCATGTGTTGAAGGCGACATCTCCATTGAGCACGTGAAGACTGAAGAACAGCTAGCTGATATCTTCACTAAGCCCTTGAATGAGAAGAGATTTAGCAAGTTGCGGTGGGAGCTAAATATCTTAGAATCTTGAATGTTCTTTGAAAAGGACACACATCCTAACCCTTATGCGAATTGATGACTTAGATGTGCAACACATGAAGAAAGCGTTTTCTTCAATCAATGAAGAATAACACTCTAAGTGTGAAGAAATTAATGAAGATATTGATTCTCGGAACCCTCGACAATTGTACGCGTGTGTCGAAATCATCATTCTTATACGGTGGGTCACGCCACCACAAAAGTTGAAAATCTTCAATTTGAGTTTTCCTCATTTTGAAATTCTTGATCTTACAAATTCTTCAACTTTGCAAAATCTTCACTTTGTTTCGTCGTTTTTCTTCATTGGCTATATATATGTGAGTTTATGTCCTCTCAAACATTCACTTATTGCTATTTCTTCAAGTTGTGATTTACGCTAAGTGAATGTGATCGGACCCTTCCCCTCTATGCTATACTCAACCCAATCTATTCACAAATTCTTCATATGCGTTCGATTGAAACTCGTTCAAAGTCTTCACTGTGTCCTTGACAGCTGAAGAAATTGCGAACAAAATTTTTAAAACAAATCTTATCCGGATTTTCGGTTTTACCGTTCAAACCGTTCCGTATCCCACGATGCATTAGTTTATTCACCCACGATCTTACATGATCTCATCTGCACAGTACGTGGGTGACACATGTCGCGTGAAGAAGAAAGGGCAGGGGCATGTTCGTCCCAAAATCTACGGACGAACAGTTTTTACCGTGGCTATAAATACCCCTCTCCCTTCCTTACTTCATTTACTCCGCTCGGTCACTGTCTCTCGCTCGAGCTCTCCTCAAACCCTAGCACCGCCTCTACTCCATCGCCGTCAGTGAGGAAGAGCTTCACTGCCTCGACCTCATCGCTGTCGTACTCGCGCCGACTGCGGAAATCTTCACTCCGCCGCCGCCGTAGTTGTCTCCCTCTGCCAAGTTAGGGCGTGGGAGATCTAACTTGACAAACTTCACCACGGTTCATCTCTGTTCGTCGTGTTCTTCAGTTCGGGTAATTAAAAGTCACTTTTATTACTCGCTTTGATTCTCAAACTTTTCTGAAAATCTTCAAAGGTGTTTTATTCTTCAAATCTTCACATATGAACACCTCACACACTGTATGCTCTTGATTAATCTCTCTAAGCACTCATTTCTTCAAGATTCCTCAATTGTGCGGATTTTCGATCTGTACAACTCTGGAACCTAAGACAAGAACGCTTAGTGAAATTCCTCAAGGCTCAACTGGTCAAATTCCTCAAAACTTGTCTTTTTCGAAAAATCTTACGAGAACATATGACCTCTCCAAATTCCTAGCACCTACACTCTGTTCACAGTACTCATGTCATTCTTTGAATCACTAGGTTCTCATCAACTTAACTCATTTGCAGCGTTCCTCGAAGAAAAACTGCATACTTCTTCAGAGTGTTCTATTGTTCAAATTTCTCATCTGAAGAAAATGGCAGAAGGCAAGAGACCGCAGAAAGGAGGAAAGAAACCGGAGGTTATGACTGCTTTCGAAATCCCTGATGAAATATACAAGGATTATTGCACACCTGATGAAGCCAAGTTTGGCAAAGAAAACAAGAATCAGCGCAAAGTGCGCATTCAGAGGATAGAACGAAGATGGGCACGAGAATGGAGGGAATATCGCTATGTTACTCCCAAGTACATGAAGAAATTTTCCTTAAACCCTCCATGCCCAAGAGCTCCATTGGCACTGGCCAAGTCACGATCCCACCAAACATCAAGCGTGGTGAAGACTTTCCTGAAGAATGGTCTAGGCGTCAAGCAAAACTGGCAAGACAAGCCAAGGAGGCAGTGAGGAAATTCAATGAGGATTCTGCTGCTGCTGCTTCCGCTGAGACCTCGGTCAAGTCGAGGAAATCAATGCCGAAAAAGCCTGCTCGCAAGCCAAGTGCTTCACCATCAGTGCCCTCACGGCCCAGTTCCTCAGCCGCGCCCTCACGGCAAATTCCTCAGACTACTCCAGCACCACCAAAGTCCTCAGCAGCTCCCTCCAAGTCCTCAACTCCTGTGCATATGGCTACATGTCAAAGGACTCAGGGTTTCTCAATTGCTTCTGGTGTCTCAGCAAGTTCCTCACCGCACCAATGTCCTCATCCGCCCCACTCTGCTGAAGACAAAAGCAACAATGGGCGGTCCTCGGCCAAGTCCAAGAAAGAAACAGTTGCTTTCAAGTACCCTCGATGTGAGGCTTCTGATGAAGAACTTGCAGAAATCATCAGAGACAGACTAGCAAAGGCCGCTAGAGCCAAAGGAACAACTGTGCCTCTGCTTTTGGATCCGAAGAAGATCCTTGACTTCATCGACTTATGGCATCAGGATCCAAACACTCCAATGCCTGACCTGCCTCTGACTCCTGGTCAAAGTCATATGCTGACCCATTTCATCTCTGAAGAGAAATGGAAATTTGAAAAGGCTCGTGAGATAAAGAGAGCACAAGCCAGAAAGGAGAAGCTTCTGAAGAAGAACATTGTCAGACTGTCACCTGAAGAACTTCTCAAGGCTCAATCTGAGATTCAAGCCCTCAGCAAAGATTTCGATGCATACAATGCTGATTGGCAAGGAGCCAAAGTGAGATTAAATCAATTTGACGAAGAAAATGACAACTATTGCAGCCCCATCGCAACAAGAAAATCCTCAGCTGCAGACTCGCTCACTTTCTTTGAAGAACATGCCAACCTCGCTGATGACTTTCAACTGGCGATGAGAATACAAGTTCGAGGCTGATGACTCCATTCCACCACCGAAGAAATTCCTGTGGCATCCACTAGTGGTGCGCTCAAGAAATCGAAGAGATCAGGCAATCGCACGATTCGCTGAAGAAAATGAACCACAGTCCTCGGCTCCTCTGCGCCAACACCAACCGCAATTCTTCCTACGCTTATGAAGTGAAGAAGACCAAGGCTGCAGAGCGAGCTGCGATGAAGAAAAGGAAGGCATCACTCGTCAAATTCTTCGCCGCGAAGAAAATGAAGCCAATGACCAGCTCGCTTGAAAATCCTATTGATGTCGTTCCCATTTCCTCCATGTCGTCTAAGGAAATTGTTCCTTATGGAGAAGACTACAAGATCCCAAGCGGATCGATGAAGAAAATCATTCATTGCTACCTCGAACAGTTTGATGAAGAAATTGAAGTGGAAGCATTCCTTCAACGCCGATCGTTCCTCACCCATGCCTCAATTCACGGTGAAGAGGTGGTGTTGAGGAAATTGAAAAGGAAGATGAAGACGTGGATATTGGATGCACTACACGGTGATGAGCGATGACTTTTGGGAAAGTCAAGCATCCAGATACTCCTCTCTTCACTCCTATTCAACAAATTCCTCCCCGGCTACAACTGTTCAAATGGGCTCAAGAAACTCATCCCACATCGTCTGCATTCATGAAGAAATTCGCCGCTAGTCTTTGAAGAACTTCTTCGCTGATTCCCAAACTGCACCAGAAGAGGAACCAGAAATTCCTCAGCCTGAAGCACCTGAGATCGCGATTCCTGAGGTTGTGCTGCAAATCACTAACACTCCTCTGCCCAAACCAAAGAATCCTTTCTCTAGCAAGCAAAAATTCAAGGCTGAAGACTTCTTTTCTGAGCATGTGTTCTTCACTGATTACAATCCATATGACTCTGCTCGCATAAGGAAGAGACGTTTCTGGACTGCTACTCAAGCCAACTTCTATTCCTCAGTGCTCTTTGACAAGGACAAAATCTTCGATCATGAGCATATTCCTCATGTGGATATGGAATCTCTGCCGTGCTTCGAGCCAGTTCTCCGAGTTATTCACGACGCAGGACTACTGAATTTCTGCCGATATCGTGATTGGAATGAAGAACTCATTCTTGATTCTATGCCACTTTGCATATCACGGAGATCTGAAGATGTCAATTCATGGGTGCTGGATTGGATGACGAAAACACTCACTATAAGGCACCAAGAACTGAATTGCTTCGTGTCCTTCCTCTTGATCCTCCCCATGACAAAGGCACGTTGCATTTACAATGACCGCAAGACCGACAGATCATTATATGCAAGTGCTCATGAAGCCTTTGAAGCCAGGGCAGGCCCCTCAAACCAAATTCCTCGTCAAAGAATTGCTGTATGTGCCTCGGACTGTCTATCGCATCCTGACGAAGACAATGAGTCCTATCAAAGGCCACGACTCAAATGATGAAGATGTCGTTGGCATCATGAAGAACATGCTTTTCAACATCATTCATGGCGTCCCGTCAACTTCCATGATTTCTTCATGAGGACTCGGCTAATGTTGCAATGTCACCTTTTGAGGTGAAGCCATATCGCCTTTGGATTATGAGATTCATAAGGGCAAGATCTTCTTTGAATTACAAGGTCGACACTCGAACCATGGTAGCTACTTGTCGCCCATTGAAGTCCTCAGCGACCGGTTTCATCATCGATGATAAGGGCAAGGCAGCTCTTTGTGATCGATGAAGGCACTCGTCCATTGGATGGCCAATTCCGTCTAGCTACTTCTTACTCCACCAATGACGATTCTGCAACACATGACACTGCCGCAAATACCTCAGCTAAGCAAAATCCTCAAGCCACAGCACCCATGGTGATGACTGACCATGAGTTACTCCTCAGTCTTCATCAGAAGGTTGATCGCAATCACAAATGGGTGAAGCGTCAATTTGCTGCAATTCTTCACAACATGACCTCAACACATAATGCAGTGAAGAAAAATCAGTATCACCTTCATGAAACCCTCAACCGCACCTGGGCTGTTCTCCCTCATGTATATTCATGGAAGAATCGAAGACTATGGGTCTCCTGGAAGCATTTAACTGATCCGCACCACCTCAGAAGAAATTCAAGAGAGTCAAAGTTCCCGATCGGTGGCGGTTCTTATTCTTCATCGCGTGAAACCGATGAACATGAAGATTTGAACGACACTACGGCAGGCCCTACTTCAACAAACAACCCCGACAACGCGGCACTCCTCCATCAACTTGAAATTCTTGAGGCGTTAGTCCTCGCCGACCCTTTTGGTCATTTGATGACAAAGGGGAGAAATCTGAGTTAGTCTTCAAGCGGGTTTATATTATGGGCGTTTTGTTAAGTTACAACTCTCGTTCTTCGAAACTTTTATTGGATCGAGTTGTAATCTTAAATCCGATGGTGCCTTGATACTTTTGGTCGTGCTCGATATTTTTTATGCATCGAGCTCGATACTTTTGATGTGCTATTCGCATGCTTATTCCTCGTTAATATTATTGCACGCATCTTGAATCTCATCAGCACCATATTTCATCATGCATTTCAAATTCTTCATATTATATATCGAATGCGTGTATGAATTACAAGATATAGGGGGAGATCTCCATGATTCGATTCTTCAAATGTGCATTGCCTCAAAAGCAAATTCCTCACTATGCACATATTCAGGGGGATTTCTTCTATATCTTGCAATCAAATTCCTCAATATCAGTATTTACACTTCATATGTTTATCCCCGTTGAAAACTTAACCTATGTTGTCATCAATCACCAAAAAGGGGGAGATTTTAAGTGCATCTAGTGCCCCTTAGTGATTTTGGTGTATTGAAGACTTATAGGTTAAGTAACTGATGCGTTTGTGAGTGTACACAGGTCTATAAGTCTATGAGGAGTTTGATATTTACAGAGAAAGTCGACCCCTAAAAATGAAGTTCTTCGACTGAAGACTTTGATATTCTGAAGACTTTCTGAAGACTTTGAAAGTGAAGAAAATGGTGTGACCTTGAAGACTTGGTATTTACTTGAGGAACATGAAGCGTGAAGACTTTTGTTTTCGAGTTTCATTTTCTCTTTCTTGAGTCATAGGAAACACCGTACTGTTAAAGGGGGTCGAGGAAATACTAAGGAAAATTTTCCATGTGATGCTCAACTCAAAATCCTACACCTACCAATCCCTTGAGTGAATCCATTGGAAATCTCATACAGATTCAGTCAATTTCTTGATGATGAGACGCAGTTCTTCCAGTCCTTGAGGACTTTGCTCGGCCGAGGAGTTAGGAATTCGCCAGTCGAATTGCCTACGATGAGGAACATGATAGCCTTGAGGAATTTGAGAGTCAAATTTCCGACCGTTCTTTGTCTTTGCGTGCGGCTGTCCAAAATATCTTATCCACCTAACGGTCATATCATTGAAGGGCATTTATGTCTTATCATGTCGGGCTGCTCCCTAGGCTATAAATAGCCGCCCCTACAACCACTAGTTGGTTGGCTGCTCGAGAGAACTTGAAACTTGTCATCCGAGAGCAACCCATCCTCCGAGGACTTTGGCGAAAATCATCAAGTGAGGAAAATCCCAAAACCAAACCCCACAAACCCAAAGTGATTGAGCATCATCAAGAAATTGATCTGCGTGGATCCGACGCTTGTTACCTTTGAAGACGTGCTTCTTCCAGACGGTTAGGCGTCAAGGTCTAGAGCATCCAAGAGGAATTGTGGATCGCCGAGTGACCAAGTCTGTGAAGGTTTGGAAGTCACCAAGACTTACCACGAGTGATTGGACGAGGCGTGCGTGGTCTTAGTTCAAGGAGAATACGGTGAGGATGGGTGTCTGAGTTGCGGCTCGAGGCGGGTGTCCGGGACTGTGTGTCCTCGAGTTTAAATACTCAGCCGCTCCAACCAGACGTACAACTGAGACAACAGTTGGAACTGGTTTACCAAATCATTGTCTTCACCAACTAACTGGTTCTATCTCCTCAACTCTTTCATTTCCTCATTACTGTGTTGTGTATTGTTCATATCTGTGTTTGAAGACTTTGACTGAAGACTTTCACAAATTCCTCAGTTCAATTTCTTCAGTCTGTTTGTCTTCATCTTGTTATCCTGTGTTTACGCTTTCTGTACTCTGTGCTAGTCCTCATTTCATCATGATGACTATGTTTGTATCCTGTTATATTTACTTCTGAGTACTTATTCCACTGCAAGTAGTTCTTCGCTAAAGAATTTCCTCACCAGCAAATTCCTCAGCGAAGAATTCATAAAAATTGCCTATTCACCCCCCCTCTAGTCGATATAACGCACTTTCACCATCAGCTAGCTGACGGGAAAGAGCAGTTGACAGCAAACATGATCTTTGCCGTCAGCTCATTCTTTGCCGTCAGTTTTACGCTAGCTGATGGCAAAGACGTTCTTTGCCGTCAGCTAGCGGACGCCAAAGAGCTGGCTGATGACAAAGATCCTGATTCTAGTAGTGCTAATGGAGGAAAAACCCTACGTCCTGCTCTTGTTTATAATGATGGAGATGTATCGAGTACAAGCTTGATCCACCTCGAGATCGTAAGTTGTGTTCGTGTTCCCGCCCCCTACGGGCTAAACCCCTTGACTTATTGATGTTTGCTTGAACTACGTCGATATTTCCTTGAAGAGGAAGGGATGATGCAGGGCAACAACGGTAGGTGTTTCCCCCAGTGATGAGATCAAGGTTATCGAACCAGTAGGAGAACCACGCAACACCACATAAACAACTCATGCACATAAAGAACCAATACTTGCAACCCGACGTAAGAGAGGGGTAGTCAATCCCTCATGCGTAAAAAGATAGGCAAAATTGTAGTAGACTGGATAAATAGATCTTGCGGGAAGGCGAGATAAAATAAATTACTAAAAATTGCAGAAAGATATTTTTGTATTTTTGGTTTAATAGATCTGAAAATAAAAGCAAATAAAAATAGATCGCGAAGGCAAATATATTAAAGAAGAGACCGGGGGACGTAGATTTCACTAGTGGCTTCTCTCGAGAAAAATAGCAAATGGTGGGAAAACAATTACTGTTGGGCAATTGATAGAACTTCAAATACTCATGACGATATCCAAGCAAGGATCATTATATAGGCATCACGTCCAAGATTAGTAGACCGACTCCTGCCTGCATCTACTACTATTACTCCACACATCGACCGTTATCCAACATGCATCTAGCGTATTAAGTCCATGGAAAAATGGAGTAATGCAATAAGAATGATGACATGATGTAGACAAGATCTATTTATATAGAAATAGACCCCATCTTGTTATCCTTAATAGCAATGATACATACATGTCGTTTCCCCTTCTGTCACTGGGATCAAGCACCGTAAGATCAAACCCATCACAAAGCACCTCTTCCCATTGCAAGATAAATAGATCAAGTTGGCAAAACAAAACACAAATATAGGAGAAGAAATATGAGGCTATAAGCAATCATGCATATAAGAGATCAAAGAAGACTCAAATAACTTTCATGGATAAAAACATAGATCTGATCATAAACTCGAAGTTCATTGGATCCCAAAAAACACACCGCAAAAAGAGTTACATCATATGGATCTCCAAGAGACCATTGTATTGAGAATCAAACGGGAGAGAGGAAGCCATCTAGCTACTAACCACGGACCCGTAGGTCTAAATGAACTACTCACGCATCATCGGAGAGGCACCAATGGACATGATGAACCCCTCTGTAATGGTGTCTAGATTGGGTCTGGTGTTTTTGGAACTTGCGGCGGCTGGAATTTATTTTCGTCGACTCCCATAGGGTTTCTGGAATATTGGGGTATTTATAGAGCAAAGAGGCGGTGCTAGAGGCCACCGAGGTGGGCATAACCCACCTGGGCGCGCATGGGCCCCCAGGCGTGCCCTGGTGGGTTGTGCCCCCCTCGGGGCACCCCTCTGGTACTTCCTCGGCCCATCTTGTACCTTCTGGTCTAGAAAAATCCAAAAAAGTTACGCTGCAGACTCCGTTCGATATTGATTTCCTGTGATGTAAAAAACATGCAGAAAACAACAATTGGCACTAGGCACTATGTCAATAGGTTAGTACCAAAAAATGATATAAAATGACTATAAAATGATTGTAAAACATCCAAGAATGATAATATAACAACATGGAACAATAAAAAATTATAGATACGTTGGAGATGTATCAGCATCCCCAAGCTTAATTCCTGCTCGTCCTCGAGTAGGTAAATGATAAAAATAGAATTTTTGATGTGGAATGCTTCCTAACATGTTCATCATATTCTTTTCTTTATAGCATGGACATATGGACTTTTATATGATTCAAAGCAATAGTCTAGTATTCACATGAAGACTTTAATACTCAAGCATACCAACAAGCAACCATGTCTTTCAAAATATAAACACTAAAGCAGGTTATCCCTAGCCCATCATGCTCAATCATTGATCCATTCATGAAACACACTCGAATATTAGCTACACCCAATGGTCAAATACGATCATAGTGCCCATTAGTTGGTGCTTTATAAGAGAAGATGGAGACTCAAATTCAAAATAAAAAAATTGCATAAGTAAAAGAAAGGCCCTTTGTGGAGGGAAGTAGTGATTTGTAGAGATGCCAGAGCTCAAAGATTAAATTGAGAGATAAAATTATTTTTGAGAGGCATACTTTTCCTACCAACGAGAAGGACTTGGAGCATCCCAACACGTTCCATGCTAGATACATCATAGGCGGTTCCCAAACAGAAAATAAAGCTTATTCCTTTTTCCACCGTAACTTTCACTTCCCATGGCTAGCCGTATCCACAGGTGCCCTCCATACCAACACTTTCCAAGGAATTTATTATTTGACAACATAAAGTAAATTCATTTATTCATTTCGGGACTAGGCATACCTAATATCTTTGCTGTACTCTCGTGCAATGACAAGTGAATAAACAATCATCGTGAGAATAACACATCTAGCATGGAAAATATTGGCTACCCTTTACTGCCTCGCGAGTAGTAGAGCACACAAAAGAGAAAATATTTTGAATATTAGAGATGGCACATACAAATTTGCTTAGAACGACATGGAAATACCGCATATAGGTAGGTATAGTGGACCCATAAGGCAAAACTGGTTAAAGGGTTTTGGATGCACAAGTAGTGATCATACTTAGTGCAAAATGAAGGCTAGCAAAAAGATTGAGAAGCAACCAACCAAAAGCAAAAAATCTCGTACCCGAGCATTAAGCATAAGTAACACCGAATAATGCACCATAAGTGGGATATAAATTTCATTGCATAACTATTTTTTCCAATGATTCTTCATGAAAGTTTTTTTTTATTATATCCTCCTTGGATATCTATCACTTTGGGACTATTTTCATATGTTGCTTTTGATAAGCTCAAACAAATATAAGTGAAGATCATGAGCATATTTTTTTCTTTCTCTCAAAATAATCTAAGTGAAGCAAGAGAGAATTTCTTAAAAATTTACTAACCCCCAAATAAATCTAAGTGAAGCATGAGAGCATTTCTTCAAAAATAACAAAGCACACCGTGCTCAAAAAGATATAAGTGAAGTACTAGAGCAAGTCCATAGCTCGGAAAATTTAAGTGAAGCATAGGAGCAAGCATAGCATAATTTTTGGCTCTCTTAAAAGGGTGTGTCTAGCAAGGATTCAACACTTAAAACACAGAGCAAAACAAGCAAAGACTCATATCATACAAGACGCTCCAAGCAAAACTCATATCATGTGACGAATAAAAATATAGTTTCAAGTAAAATACCGATGGTTGTTAGAAGAAAGCGGGGATGCCACTCGGGGGCATCCTCAAGCTTAGTTGCTTGCTACTTCTTTGAATATTATCTTGGGGTGCCTCGGGCATGCCCAAGCTTAGCCTTTTGCTTATCCTTATTCCTTCATCTATCGTAAGATAACCCAAAACTTAAAAACTTCAATCACACAAAACTCAAACAAAACCTTCGTGAGCTCCGTAAATATAAGAAACCGAACCACTACTATAATTACTGTAGTAAACTTATTATTATTATTTTGTTTTTGCATTATATCTACTGTATTCCAACTTTTCTATGGCAAAAACTCATCAAATAAAACCATAGAATCATCAAAACAAGCACACAATGCAAAGAAAACAGAATCTATCAAAAAGAGAACAGTCTGTAGCAATCTGAAAATTTCGAATATTTCTGTAACTCCAAAAATTATGAAATAAATTGGTGGATGTGAAGCATTTGTCTATTAATCCTCTGCAAAAATAATCAACTTAAAAGCAGTCTTCTGTAAAAAATGACAACGAATCTCGTGAGCGCAAAAGTTTCCAAGAGACCATTGTATTGATAATCAAGAGAGAGAGGAAGCCATCTAGCTACTTACTAAGGACCCGTAGGTCTACAAAGAACTACTCATGCAAAATAGGAGAGGCACCAATGGAAGTGGTGAACCCGTCCATGATACTGTCTAGATTGGGTCTGGTGGTTCTGGACTCTGCGGTGGCTAGGTCAATATTTCGTCAACTCCTCTAGGGTTTCTGGAATATTGTGGTATTTATAGAGCAAAGAGGCGGTTCGGGGGGCACCCGAGGTGGGCAGCACCCACCTGGGTACGCCTGGGCCTCCTGGCGTGCCCTGGTGGGTGCTACTCCCCTCGAGCAGCCCCTCAGGTGCTTCCTTGGCCCACTGGCTTTCTTCTGGCCCAAAAAATCCTCTATGAGTTGCTTTGCGTTTGGACTCTGTTTGATATTGATTTCCCACGATGTAAAAAACATACAGAAAACAGCAACTGGCACTGGCACTATGTCAATAGGTTAGTACCAAAAAATGATATACTATAAAATGAATGTAAAACATCCAAGAATGATAATATAACAGCATGGAACAATAACAAATTATAGATCCGTTGGAGAAGTATCAATTCCCTTGCCCCAAGACAAAAGTTTTGGCATCCAGATTACCTGTACGCTCCATTTTAGGAGTTAGGCCATCATATGTTTCTGCCATACCAAAATCACTCATGGTGACAAGTTCAAGCAAATAAGAGATCTGACGAGAAAACGGCGAACGAAAAAGAGGGCGAATAAAACAGCAATTTTTTGTGAAGTGGGGGAGAGGAAAACAAGAGGCAAAGAGAAAATTATGTAAACTGCAAGGATATGAGATTTGTGATTAGGAATTTGGTAGATGTTGATGATGTCTTCTCGGCAACAAAGCCAGAAATTCGCGAGTTGTCGAGATACTACGTTGACTTGATCCTCCCCGGCAACGGCGCCAGAAATTCCTTTTGATGTTTGCTTGAACTACGTCGGTATTTCCCCAAAGAGGAAGGGATGATGCAGCACAAAAACGGTATGTATTTCCTTCAGTGATGAGACCAAGTTTATCGAACCAGTAGGAGAACCACGCAACACCACGTAAACAACTCCTGCACACAAAGAACAAATACTTGCAACCCGACGTAAGAGAGGGGTTGTCAATACCTCACGGGTAAAATTATAGGTAAAATTGTAGTAGATTGGATAAATAGATCTCGCGGGAACGCGAGAGAAAATAAATTACTAAAAATTGCAGCTTGGTATTTTTGTATTTTTGGTTTAATAGATCGAAAAGTAAAGCAAATAAAAATAGATCGCGAAGACAAATATATTAAAGGAGAGGCCCGGGGGCCGTAGGTTTCACTAGTCACTTCTCTCGAGAAAAATAGCAAACGGTGGGAAAACAATTACTGTAGGGTAATTGATAGAACTTCAAATACTCATGACGATATCCAGGCAATGATCATTATATAGGCATCACGTCCAAGATTAGTAGACTGACTCTGCCTGCATCTACTACTATTACTCCACACATCGACCACTATCCAGCATGCATCTAGTGTATTAAGTTCATGGAAAAACAGAGTAATGCAATAAGAACGATGACATGATGTAGACAAGATCTATTTATGTAGAAATAGACCCCATCTTTTTATCCTTAATAGCAACATTACATACGTGTCGTTTCCCCTTCTGTCACTGGGATCAAGCACCGTAAGATCGAACCCATCACAAATCACCTCTTCCCATTGCAAGATAAATAGATCAAGTTGGCCAAACAAAACCCAAATATCAGAGAAGAAATACGAGGCTATAAGCAATCATGCATATAAGAGATCAAAGAAGACTCAAATAACTTTCATGGATAAAAACATAGATCTAATCATAAACTCAAAGTTCATCGGATCCCAACAAACACATCGCAAAAAGAGTTACATCATATGGATCCCCAAGAGACCATTGTATTGAGAATCAAATGGGAGAGAGGAAGCCATTTAGCTACTAACCACGTACCCGTAGGTCTACAATGAACTACTCATGCATCATCGGAGAGGCACCAATGGACATGATGAACCCCTCCGTGATGGTGTCTAGAGTGGAGTTGGTGTTTTTGGAACTTGCGGCGGCTAGAATTGATTTTCGTCGACTCCCCTAAGGTTTCTGGAATATTGGGGTATTTATAGAGCAAAGAGGCGGTGCGGGAGGCCACTAAGGTGGGCATAACCCACCTGGGCGCGCCTGGGCCCCCATGCGCGCCCCGGTGGGTTGTGCCCCCTGCGGGGCGCCCCTCTAGTACTTCTTCGGCCCATCTTGTGTCTTCTGGTCCAGAAAAAAGCCACAAAAAGTTTCATTGCGTTTGGACTCCGTTTGGTATTGATTTCCTGCAATGTAAAAAACAAGTAAAACAAGAAGCGCACTTTGGGCACTATGTCAATAGGTTAGTACCAAAAAATGATATAAAATGACTATAAAATGATTGTAAAACATCCAAGAATGTTAATATAACAACATGGAACAATAAAAAATTATAGATACGTTGGAGACATATCACTTATATACACGCCAGGTAGGAGATCTAGGGTTACATGGTCGGCATCTATACGTGGAGGCAGTAGGAGAAGTCTTGGAGTATACGTCAAGTCTTCGACAGATGTAGTCTTGATCACATCCCCAACGTGCGGCTTTCAGAGTCCACCTTGAGAGGAATGAGGGCCCATCAGCCCAGCCTGAGGATCATGGGCCGACTAGGTTAGCACCCCCTAGTCCAGGACACCGTCAGTAGCCCCTGAAGTGGTCTTCGACGCTAAGGACGATGCTCTTGGACTTTGGTTTTGGAGTCTTTGGCTCGAAAGGCGAGTTCCCGTGTACGATCCCTTCAGTTTGGCTTCAAAAGTCCTCGGCAAGGTTGACGGTCCTACTTGGGGGGCCCGACCCCGCCGCATGTGGCCTCTTATTTCTGACCTTGGTAATCGTGCCTTCTGGGAATCAGTCACTTTCTGGCAAGACTTCGAAGCATCGGACATTCTTCCTTTTTATTTGTGAGCCGGCCAAACGGATTTGCAACACATCCCAGCCCTTCTCCTTGAGCAAACCGCACAACTCCTCCTTTTCCCCGAAGTCTAGCCTTGAGAGCTTTCTATGGCGAGCTACGCAGGCTCTTCGAGGCGCCCTCATGGTCCCATTAGAGGCGACTGGGGCAGCTGCGCCGTCTCGCGCATCCAACTGGAGCATCTCGCTACCCAAGGATACCAGCCAGATTCAGATCTGGTGGCAACTATCTGAGGTTTTGATACAAATATTGAACACAAGAGATGAACTAGGGTTTTGAGATGAGATGGTGTTGTTCAAGATGTTGATGAAGATTGGCCCTCCCACGATGAGAGGGTTGTTGGTGATGACGATGACTTTGATTTCCCCCATAAAGCACCAACTAAGGGGCACTATGGTCATACTTGAGCATTGTGTGTAGCTAATATGCGAGTGTGTTTCATGAATGGATCAATGACTGAACAAAATGGGCTAGGGATAACCTGTTTTAGCATTGATATTTTGAAAGGACAAAGTTGCTTGTTGATATGCTTGAGTATTCAAATCTTCATGTCAAAACTAGACTATTGCTTTGAATCATATAGAAGTTCAAATGTCCATGCTACAAAAGAAAATATTATGTGATGGACGTGATAGGCAACATTCCACATTGAAAATTCTGTTTTAATCATTTACCTACTCGAGGACGAGTAGGAACTAAGCTTGGGGATGCTGATACGTCTCCAACGTATCTATTATTTTTTATTGTTCCATGCTGTTATATTATCAATCTTAGATGTTTTACAATCATTTTATAGCAACTTTATATCATTTTTTGGGACTAACCTATTGACATAGTGCCCAGTGCCAGTTGTTGTTGTTTTTTCTTAATTTTTACATCGTAGAAAATCAATACCAAAAGGAGTCCAAACATAGAGAAACTTTTCAGAGCTTTTTTTTGGACCAGAAGACACACGATGGGCCAAGAAAGTACCAGAGGGGGGCCCCGAGGGGAGCACAACCAACTTGGGCACAACCCATCTGGTAATAATGAATTTTTTCCAGCCCCCGGCTTTTTAGGAAATTCACCCGTGGATCATAATTAAGTCAAACAAATGTTTCTAAATTATTCATCTTTTAAGCTATAACTCCCATTTTAACATGTTATATACGAATTTTGATTGGAAAAATTTGTAGAATCTAAATATGATATACTTGCATGTTAAATATTTTTTAAAAAATACTTTTCAAGAAAACTTATAATCTACAGCACACAGTGCATTCTTATTTCATACCGACGATGATCCGATTTTAAATAAACACCCACTAAAAGCATATAGAGACGAAAGAAAACATCAATAACCACACATGCACACCTCTGAAAAATCTCACATGGGAAAACAACAGATTTCTGATGTCTACTACGCAACTTTATGCTTGTAGACACGTGTTGGGCCTCCAAGCCTAGAGTTTTGTAGGACAGTAGCAATTTTCCCTCAAGTGGATGACCTAAGGTTTATCAATCTGTGGGAGGCATAGGATGAATATAGTCTCTCTCAAGCAACCCTGAAACCAAATACAAGAAATCTCTTGTGTCCCCAACACACCCAATACAATGGCAAATTGTATAGGTGCACTAGTTCGGCGAAGAGATGATGATAAAAGTGTAATATGGATGGTAGAAATATATTTTTATAATCTGAATAAATAAAAACAGCAAGGTAGCAAATAGTAAATGGGCACAAAAACGATATTGCAATGATGGAAAATGAGGCCTAGGGTGCATACTTTCACTAGTGCAATCTCTCAACAATGCTAACATAGTTGGATCATATGATTATGCCTCAAAGTGCAATAAAGAATCACTCCCGAGTTCCTATTAGCAGAGAACAAAAGATAGAAATTGTTTGTAGGGTACGGAACCACCTCAAAGCTATTCTTTCTGATCAATCTATCCTAGAGTTCATACTAAAATAACACAAAGCTATTCTTTCCGTTCGATCTATTCAAGAGTTCGTACTAAAATAACACCAAACCAAATTCAGATTTATAATATTCAATCCAACACAAAGAACTTCAAAGAGTGCCCCAAGATTTCTACCGGAGAAACAAGGACAAGAACATGCATCAACCCCTATGCATTGATTACCCCAATGTCACCTCGGTAATCCGCGAGTTGAGTGCCAAAACATATATCAAGTGAATCAATACGATACCCCATTGTCACCACGCGTATTCAATTGCAAGACATATATCAAGTGTCCTCAAATCCATAAAAGTATTCAATCCAATAACAACGAAATCTCCAAGGGAAAAACTCAATTCATCACAACAAGATAGAGAGGGGAAAACACCATATGATCCGACTATATTAACAAAGCCCACGATACATCAAGATCGTGACATCTCAAGAACACGAGAGAGAGAGAGAGAGAGAGAGATAAAACACATAACTACTAGTACAAACCCTCATCCCCGAGGGTGGACTACTCCCTCCTCATCGTGATGGCCGCCGGGATGATGAAGATGGCCACAGGTGATGATTCCCCCCTCCGGCAGGGTGCCGGAATGGGGTCTAGATTGGATCTCGTGGATACAGAGGCCTTGCAGCAGCGGAACTTCTGATCTAGGGCTACTCCGAAGGGTTTTGGAATATTTGGAAATTTATAGGGTGAAGAGGCGGTCCAGGGGGCACCTGAGGTGGGCAGCACCCACCAGGGCACGCCTGGGCCTCCTGGCGCACCCTGGTGGGTGTTGCTCCCCTCGAGCAGCCCCAAGGTGCTTCCTTGGCCCACTGGCTTTCTTCTGGCCCAAAAAAAATCCTCCGGGAGTTTCGTTGTGTTTGGACTCCGTTTAATATTGATTTCCTACCATCTAAAAAACAAGCAAAAAACAACAACTGGCACTGGGCACTGGGTCAATAGGTTAGTCACAAAAATGATATAAATTTGCTATAAAATGATTGTAAAACATCCAAGAATGATAATATAATGGCATTAATACTTAATAAATTATAGATACGTTGGAGACCTATCAGCATCCCCAAGCTTAATTCCTACTCGTCCTCGAGTAGGTAAATGATAAAAGAAATAATTTATGAAGTGTGAATGCTAGCAGAGTTCATAAGTTTGATCAATGATAATTTCAATCACTTTTCCTAGCATCATAACAACAATTCTTTCTTATAAAACTTCTCATGTTATAGTAGCAACCAATTCACATAGTACGGTTCAAACAATGAATTCTCTTGAAACTCAACAACCTATGTTCTCAATCACCAAGCAATTGCAATTCAACTTATTCAACTTAGTCTAAGTAAGAGCTCCACATCCTCAACCATCATATAGTCTTCTATGATTGCTAACACTCACCGCATACACATGATCAAAACGTTTCAACCGGACACATAGAAAGATAGGGGCTTATAATTTCGCCTCCCAGTGTATTCACCTTTGGGTGATGTCAACAATAATAACTCATGCTACCCATATTCAGCTGGACATATGTGCCTAGGTCTTTCCTCACCACATGATGCTTGCCAAAGGAGAAAAATAAAAAGGAATAGAAAGAAAAACTTTGACTCTTGCATAAAAGTAAATACTGAAAAGTAAAAGATAGGCCCTTCGCAGAAGGAAGCAAAGGTTGCCATGCGCTTATTTGTTTGTATGCTCAACCCCTTAGTGCCAAAGAACGTCATGTTATATTGCCCCTTATGATAGCAACCTTTATTATGCTGTTGTCGCTTTTATTCTTTGCCATCACAAGTTCGTACAACGCTCAATTTTCTCTTACATTAAATGATCTAAAACTTTTAGAAGCAATTTTTATTGCCTTATTGCAAAGATGACAACTTACTTGAAGTATCTTGCTCAATCCATAGGTAGGTATGGTGGACTCTCAAAAATAAGATTTGGGTTTAAGGGTTTTTGGATGCACAAGTACTATCTCTACTTGGTGCGGAATTTTTGGCTAGCAAAGATAGGGGGCAAGCACCACATGTTGAAGGATCTATGACAATATAACTTCTATGTGAATATCAACAAACATAAATCATTACGTTGTCTTCCTTGTCCAACATCAATAATTTTGGCATATAATATTTTGATGGGGGGTCACAATCACAAAAGATTTCCAGGATAGTGTATTTGCATGTGAAAGTTCTCTTCCTTATACTAATTATTCATGAATTGCTTGTATGACCAATATTGTGATTGTCAAGCTTAGAAAGATTTAACTTTCTAAACCCAATGTGAAGCTATCACTACGCATGATATGAACATATAATTTCAACTTCATGATATTCAATTCATTCAACAATTTACTCATAGGATATAAGTGAAGCACAAGAGTAAATGACAAGCTACTCCAAAAAGATATAAGTGAAGATCAAGTGAGTAGTTATGTAAATGGGTAGCTATTTGAGGACTCTCTTTTATTTAAAACTTTCAGATCTAAGTATTTTATTAAAACATCAAGCAAAACAAAACAAAATGGCATTCCAAGCATACCACAACTCATGTGGAGAAGCAAAACTTAGGCTCAACCGATGCTAACCGATAATTGTTGAAGAAGAAAGGTGGGATGCCTACCGGGTCATCCCCAAGCTTAGATGCTTGAGACTTCTTGGAATATTAACTTGGGATGCCTTGGGCATCCCCAAGCTTGAGTTTTTGTGTCTCCTTAATTCCTCTCATATCATGGTTTTCCTAAATCTCAAAATCTTCATCCACACAAAACTCAACAAGAACTCGTGAGATAAGTTAGTATAAATCAATGCAAAACCTTATCATTATCTACTGTAGAAAATTACTAAAATTATTATTCAACATTGCATACTAAATGCCTCTGCATATTTAATAGTCCTATCCTCAAATATAATCATCAAACAAGCAAACATATGCAAACAATGCAACCATAACAGCAATCTGCCAAAACAGTACAGTCTGTAAAGAATGCAAGATTCATCATACTTCCCTAACTCAAAAGATTATGAGAAAAATACCACACTGTAGGAAATTTATCAGAGCTTATTTTTCAGACAGTTTCAACAATTTATCATATTCTGACTTTTCTAGGGAATTTTTGCAACATCGATAAACTTTCTGTTTTGAAACAGCAACATGTATACTTGAAAAAGAAGCATGGCAAGGCTATCATTGCCACTTTTATCGAAATAAAAGATGCAAAACATTATTCTAAATAACAGAAAGCAAATCCTAACAAAATAAATTGATGCTCCAAGTAAAACTCATATCATGTGACGAATGAAAACATAGCTCCAAGTGAGGTAACCGATAATGTTGGAGACAAAAGAGGGGATGCCTTCCGGGGCATCCCCAAGCTTAGTTGCTTGGATCTTCCTTGAATATTACCTTGGGTCTGCCTTGGTAATCTCCAAGCTTAGGATCTTGTCACTCATTATTCTCCTCATATCGACATCTCATCCAAAACTTGAAAACTTCAATCACACAAAACTTAACGGAACTTTGTGAGGTAGGTTAGTATGATAAAGAGCAAAACATTTCACTTTGGTGCTGTCAAAGAAAAGATTCATAATTTTTTGCACAAAATTCCTACTGTAGCGTATCATTTCCACAATTTATATTGAGCAATATAAGCCATAGAAACAAGGAAACAAGCAAACTATGCATTGGAAACAGAATCTGTCAAAAACAGAAAAGTCTGTAGTAATTTGTACTCAAACCATACTTCTGCTAGTCCAAAAATTATGAAAAAAATATGAACACGTTAGAAATTTTTATGTTAATCTTCTGAAAAAAGAATCAACTCAAAAGCACTCTTATGTTAAAAGTTAGAGTCATTTTCGTGAGCGCAAAAGTTTCTGTTTTTCAGCAAGATCAAATCAACTATCACCCAACATGACCCCAAAGGCTTTACTTGGCACTTTATTAAAACAAAAACAATAAAACATGATTACTACAGTAGCATAATTATGTGAACACACAAAAACAGTAGATAAAAGTGTTGGGTTGTCTCCCAACAAGCGCTTTTCTTTAATGCCTTTTAGCTAGGCATGATGAGTTCAATGATGCTCCCATAAAAGATAAAGATTGAAACATAACAAGAGCATCATGAATCATAAATTCCTCTCTCATAATGATTTTCAGTAGCATAATGAATAGATTCATCCATATAACCATCATAAAGCATTCTTTTCATTATCCAAAAGCATAGAAAATTTATAACTCTTTATGGCATACATGTCATCATAATAATCATCATAGGTAGCAACTTTGTTCTCATCATAGTAAATTGAAACCTCTACCAAAATAGTGGATGCATCACTAAATAAATTCATGACATCTCCAAATCCACTTTCATCAATATTGTAATAAGACTCAACACCCTCCAAAATAGTGGGATCACTACTACCTAGAGTTGACACTCTTCCAAACCCACTTTCATCATTGTAATCATCATAAATAGGAGGCATGCTATCATAATAATAAATTTCTTATCGAAAGTAGAAGGAATAAAAGGATCATATTCCTTATGCAAAGCATCCCCAAGCTTGGGACAAGCATTATTTTCAGCAAATAAATCTTCAAACATTTCATACTCATCAAACATAGCATCCCCAAGCTTGTGGTTTTGCATATCATCATAATCATTCTTATCAATAACATGAATGGCACCAATGGTATAGCAAACATTATTATCATATTATTCCAAGCAAGTGCAAAAAGATCTTCAAGGTCATAAGAGACATCATTGTCTTCCCAATCGTAATCATCACAACAAGTAGTAGGCATCACAAAATCATACTCAATATCATCATCCTCCATCAACATATTTGATTTACTTTCATGAGGCACAATGGTGATAGGAGAAATATTACTTGGGAGAGTTACCTTTTTACCTCTACTTTTTCTTCTTCACCAACTCACGTGCGGTTTAATCAATTTCTTCGAGCTTCTCGTGGAAGAGATTGATTGGATAGGAAGCTCCTCCTCGTTACCTAATTCATCATAAGAAACACTAGGAGGGTATTGGGAAATATTTTCGCTTTCATTAGTACTCTCTTCATACTCTATTTGTTTTCTTGTCTTTAGATAGTTGGCAATATAAGGATTCTCAATGCAATTTACTGCACAAAACATATAAATTTCCTCTAGATCCAAATCAAGAACTCTACTGAGATTAAATTTTGGAATACCCTTAGTTATACGTTTCATTTCTTCATACCCCAAAAGAAGACTAAGCTCTTTATGATCCTCAAGGGTAATCAAGTTATCACAATTTTTGGACACGATTTGATCTTGAAACAAATAGCATTGGAGATTTAAATGACCATGTTCATTGCGAAGTTCACAAGGATGGCAAAAAAATTAAATCTTTCAGCACAATCATCTAGCCTCTCTTGCAACTTTTTCATTTCTAAATGTTAATGCTTCTTACAAAATCTATCTTCCCTTTTTGGTGTGTGTGTGCACTCCCAATTTGCTCTGCAAAAATTGACATCCTTGTAGGATACATCACTATCATGGCTTGTGCAATCATCATTAACCTCATGGATATTCAAAGAATTCATACTAACAATCATGCTCATCATTCATGCCGATCATTTTATTAAATTCTTCTTCTATCAATTGAGCATAATTTTCTGAATCATTTTCAAGAAAGACATTATAAAGATGATCAATAATATGATGCAACCTTAATTCCAACTTTTGTAGTTTTCTTTTACAAACCAAACTAGTAATAAAACAAGAAACTAAAAGATTCGATTGCAAGATCTAAAGATATACCTTCAAGCACTCACCTCCCCGACAACGGTGCCAGAAAAGAGCTTGATGTCTACTATGCAACTTTATGCTTGTAGACACGTGTTGGGCCTCCAAGCCCAGAGTTTTGTAGGACAGTAGCAATTTTCCCTCAAGTGGATGACCTAAGTTTTATCAATCCGTGGGAGGCGTAGCATGAATATAGTCTCTCTCAAGCAACCCTGAAACCAAATACAAGAAATCTCTTGTGTCCCCAACACACCCAATACAATGGCAAATTGTATAGGTGCACTATTTCGGCGAAGAGATGATGATAAAAGTGTAATATGGATGGTAGAAATATATTTTTATAATCTGAATAAATAAAAACAGCAAGGTAGCAAATAGTAAACGGGCACAAAAACGATATTGCAACGATGGAAAATGAGGCCTAGGGTGCATACTTTCACTAGTGCAATCTCTCAACAATGCTAACATAGTTGGATCGTATGATTATCCCTCAAAGTGCAATAAAGAATCACTCCCGAGTTCCTATTAGCAGAGAACAAAAGATAGAAATTGTTTGTAGGGTATGAAACCACCTCAAAGCTATTCTTTCTAATCAATCTATCCTAGAGTTCGTACTAAAATAACACAAAGCTATTCTTTCCATTCCAACTATTCAAGAGTTCGTACTAAAATAACACCAAACCAAATTTAGATTTATAATATTCAATCCAACACAAAGAACTTCAAAGAGTGCCCCAAGATATCTACCGGAGAAACAAGGACAAGAACGTGCATCAACCCCTATGCATAGATTACCCCAATGTCACCTCAGTAATCCGCAAGTTGAGTGCCAAAACATATATCAAGTGAATCAATACGATACCCCATTGTCACAACAAGTATTCAATTGGAAGGCATATATCAAGTGTTCTCAAATCCATAAAAGTATTCAATCCGATAACAACGAAATCTCAAAGGGAAAAACTCAATTCATCACAACAAGATAGAAGGGAGAAAACACCATATGATCCGACTATATTAACAAAGCCCGCGATACATCAAGATCATGACATCTCAAGAACACGAGAGAGAGAGAGAGAGATTAAACACATAGCTACTGGTACAAACCCTCAGCCCCGAGGGTGGACTACTCCCTCCTCATCGTGGTGGCCGCCGGGATGATGAAGATGGCCACAGGTGATGATTCCCCCCTCCGGCAGGGTGCCGGAACGGGGTCTAGATTGGATCTCGTGGATACAAAGGCCTTGCGGCGGTGGAACTTCTGATCTAGGGCTACCCCGAAGGGTTTTGGAATATTTAGAAATTTATAGGGCGAAGAGGCAGTCCAGGGGCACCCGAGGTGGGCAGCACCCACCAGGGAGCCACTGTGCCTCCTGGTGCGCCTTGGTGGGTGCTGCTCCCCTCGAGCAGCCCCAGGTGCTTCCTTGGCCCACTGGCTTTCTTCTGGCCCAAAAAAATCCTCCAGGAGTTTCGTTGTGTTTGGACTCCGTTTGATATTGATTTTCTACCATGTAAAAAACAAGCAAAAAACAGCAACTGGCACTGAGCACTGGGTCAATAGGTTAGTTCCAAAAAAATGATATGAAGTTGCTATAAAATGATTGTAAAACATTCAAGAACGATAATATAATGGCATGAATACTTCATAAATTATAGATATGTTTGAGACGTATAAATTTCTCATCGCGAGAGCGAGAGAGAGGGGGAGGATGCACCAATGCCATCTATAGCAAAAAATAATTTGTTTCATCAATCCTTCTTACGTCCCTAGCAGCCTGTCCCAATTTGCATTGGCTGGTCGCCTCCGCCTGGGCCTTAGCCCATCTATCACCCACAGCCGCATCGTGACCCCTCACATGTCAGAACTATGGTCATTGCTGACTGAGCTAACTCAGTTTTGTGTGTAGTGGTTGGCTTGCTATTTCTCTTAAAAATACTTGCCAGCTTGTTGTGCTGCTGGGCCTTATGGGTCGGCAGCCACGCCTCCAAAGGCCGCAAAAAGTAGTTTAATGCCTGCATATTATTCTGTTAATAGTCCCACCTCAGCTTGTTAAATTGGTTCTCATCAGTTTATATACGTTTTGAAGTTCTTTGCAACATCAACCAACCGCATCATGAAACAAGCAGTGAGCTGAGAAAGAGAAAGCAAGCACATGAAAAATGAGAGAAAGGAAGCATGGTTGGTACGGCGATGGGTTGCTCGAAACCGGGTTGTAGGCTGGCATGGCAAGGGCGAGACACCGGGCTACTCACACAGTGAGGTGAAGACATGTTGATGCAATCCTGCACGCCGGAGTTGTAGCTGGACACGGCAAGGACGAGACGTCGTCGGGCTGCTCGGACACAGCAACGAAGACAAGTTGATGCAGTCATGCACGCTGGCGTGGTAGGCGGACATGGCAAGAATGAGACGCATGGCTGCTCGGACGTCAATGAAGACGTGTTGATTCAGTCCTGTCCTGCATGCCGGACGGAGTTGTAGCCGAACGCAAGGAAGAGACGTCATCGGGCTGCTCGGACACAACGGCGAAGACAAGTTGATGCAGTCCTGCACGCCGGAGTGGTAGGCGGACACAGGCCCTCTTAGTTAATTATATTAAAAATAGACAATTAGCTGCCTAGAATCATGTTTTTGAAGCACCAACCATAGAACAATAGCTCTACGGTATTTTATATTAATCAACAAAAGTTACAATATATACAGAATAAAGAAGACCAATCATCTCTATCCTAAGCCAGTTTTTTCTAACATGGAAACAAAAGATTAACTAGAATTCTTATCAAGGAGTCACTCAATGATCCCCGATCCACTGTTGAAGGGTGTTCAAATGCTTTCCTATTATCTTACGAGTCAACAATCTCAAATCCTCTTTTATCCGATATTTCCAGCATCCTACACTTGGGGCTTCTTTTCTGAAAAATTTCCATTCCTTTGACACCATGTTCCCCAGCATCCCTGAATTATAATCTCCATAGCAACGCCCTTGGGAAGAAGCTGGAAAATTAGCTCAATGCCATGTGAGGAGGAAATTCCCAGTTGTTTCCTTGGTAATATACTGTGCCAACAGTCTTGTACAAATTCACTGTCCCAATAGAGGTGTCTCAGTGTTTCTTCAGTCTTATCACTACAGAGTACACATTCATAGCATTTTAGGTGAAAGTTTTTCCTTTTGAGGAGATTTCTAGTATTAACTCTGTCATGAAGTAGCAGCCAAAAGAAGATTTGTGCCCGAGCCTACAGGCATTTTTCCAGATCCATTTGAATATTGTTAGCTTCTCCTGTTGTGGATGCAAGTTGTAGTACATTATAATGGAGGATAATTTGCATTTCTGACCTTTGCATAACCATTGGTCCTTTGCTTGTGACTCTACCTGATTTTGAACTAAATTGTCCAACAATTGAAACTGATCATAGGCTTGGGTGGACATTGGAGTATAAAACAACTAAGAGGTATCTTGTTGTAGTGTCAAGTCTCTGACTGAATGTGATTCATCGAAAGCATACGAGTGAAGCTCAGGAAATTTCTCTTTGAGAGGTTGGTCCATCTAGGTATCATGCCAAAGCAACATAGTGCCACCATTTCCCATTTTGCAGTCCGAGTTATCTTTGTATTCTTTGAGAAGGTTCAGATGAGAATTCCACCAAGAAGATCCTTCCAATTTGTCACCAAGAGGGGATCTAGAATAGTAGGTTTCCCAGATAAGCTCTACCCATGGCAGAGACTGCTTGTTTAGGAATTTATGAATGTTGTTCATCATCAGAGATTTGTTATGAATCATCACATCTAGATTCCCAGTCCACCTTGATTTTTAGGTCTGCAAACTTTGTCCCAAGCAATCAATGCATGTCCAGCAATTATTTGGCCATATTTTCTCCACAAGAAGGCTCTCATGTATTTATTAATTTGAGAGGCGATTGATGCAGGCAATGGAAGTGTGCTCATAAAGAAGATTAGTAGTGCAGAGAAAACTGATTTTGTCAAAAGAAATCTCCCATCATATGACAACATAGTAGAGCATCAAGACAATCTTCTTTCAATTTGCTGACAAATGGGGGTGAAGTCTTTAGCCTTAAGCCTATTTGCACTGAGGGGGAGCCCCAAATATGTGAAAGGGAAATTTCCTTGCTTGCAACCCAAGATGTTGAGTAATTGATTACACACTTGGGAATCTACATTAAGAGGGATCACGATTGATTTGTGGAAGTTAATCTTCAGTCATGTGTGTGTGTGTGCAGAAAAGTGTTTCAGGAGATTATCCACTTGTTGAAGCTGTCTAAAACAAGCTGGCAGTATCAGAATTGTATCATCTGCATATTGAATTACTGGGAAGTCTGGGTTTGAGTTTGAGGGAAGAGGGTGCTGTATTATGTCTGCCTCCATTGCTTGGTTCAAAATTGTTTGTAGAAAATCTGCCGCCATTACAAATAGAAGTGGTGAAAATGGATCTCTTTGTCTCACTCCCCTCTTACAATGAAATTGTTTGCCATGCACCCCATTTAGCATTACTAAAGAATACCCTGAGCTCAGAATAATTTTTATCCACATTAACCATCTTGGTCCAAATCCTCTGGCTTTTAAGATAGCCATAATTGTATCATGTTCAATCATGTGAGATGCCTTTTCAAGGTCCAATTTCAAAAGTATCATTGGCTGTTTGGATTGTTGCCATTGATGTATGAATTCACAAGCCCAAGCTAGACAGTCCTGGATAGACTTGTTTCTAAGAAATCCATATTGATTTGTGTGGATCATTTGCAGGATGATTTTTGAAGTCTATTGGTCATCAATTTTGTAATGATTTTGATAGAGCAGTTGAGCAAAGAAATGGGCCTATAATCTCCAGGGTGTTGGGGATTGTATTTTTTGGGGATAAAGCAATATATGATCCATTGATAGGCTGGAGGTCAATTGTTCCCAGAAAGAAGTCATTGATGAGTTCATAAAAATCTTCTGCAATTATATTCCAGCAAGCTTTTATGAATGCCCCATTGAAACCATCTGGTCATGGTGCCTTATCAGTAGGCAGTTCATTTATAACCCCATCAATTTCCTATAAAAGGTGCTTTCAATTCTGAAGATCTTGGCTATCAGATATCAACTCCTCCATATTGAAAAACTGGCTTATTGACCTAGAGGTACCCATCCTATCCTTGAAGGTTCTCCATAAGACAACTACTTTGGCTTGATGCGCAGTATGCTCCACCAGATTCTCATCTAAGAGAGATTGATGTTATTGTTCTTGTACTTTATGGTGGCTTTAGCTTGAAAGAAATCTGTGTTTTCGTCTCCAAATTTGATCCAACGAATTGTTGCTCTCTGTTTCCAATAGATGTTCTGATATGACAATAAGACAATAAGTTCTTCAAGTGTTGCTTGATAATGTTTCTCCCATTCAACTCTTCATTGATGAGCTCTCTATACTCTTCCAAGATATCAAAGAGTAGAATCAGTTTATTTGAGTTCTTGATGAGCATCGATAGTTGAGAGAAGTTTTTGGACTAGATTTTCAAGCCTTTCCTCCATCTTTTAATTTTTGTTGTAATCCTCTTGGCACTAGAGTTAGCCTGCACTAGAATCATCTTATGTGCATATATCGGTTGTGCCAGCATAAGCATTTCTTTATCCAAAAAACCGAAAGTAACAATGTGCATTCTCTGTGATTTTTTTCTTCTTCGCTATTTTCTGCGTGTATAGCCCTAAAAGAAATGGCTGTTTTTTTGGAGACTGCGTTACTGTGCAGCAAGCTTGTGCTCTTATGCATAATTAGTTTTTCTAGAGAATGTGGTATTATGGATTGTGCTTCTTTTACTTAAATTTTGTAGTCAAAACAAGTGCATGTCTAACCTGCCCATAACAAAGCAGCCCTAGAGATGGAGTCAGACAGCCGTGGTTTTGTGAGCATCAACACCGGTGGACATGGAAGTTTCCGGTAGAAGATTTGGAGCACTAGCACACAGCTAGACCGTGTTCGGACTGGCCAATTTCGATTCATAAGAACCAGTGTTTTATTCCGTTGCAATGCACGGGCATTTGTGCTAGCATATGATGAAATATCTTTCTTTTTTTGAGAATATGTACGATGAAATATCTGGTAAGAATGAAACGGCCCGCAAAAAGGAACTGAACGGTTGTGCACACGATGGTTTCACATCCGACTGTTGTACAATATCTTGATCAATGGTTATGGCTCGTACACAGCCATGTAATGAACGGCTGTTAAACAGTGTTGTACGGAAATTACATGCGAAAAATCATATATAGCGGTGCTCTTTAATAAAAGGGCACTTGGAGCAGCATTAGAGACATCATAACATGATGATACAGTCATAGAGAGCGAGCTTAATAGTCCTCACCCCCATCATCAGGAACAATGATGGATGCGACAGAATTATCAGTTTAAGTAGGCCACAACCGCCAAACGTAGACATCATCAACGTTCACGTTCAGTACTGGATCAACGTATAATCATGGACATGGAAAGTATGCTAGTACTCAGCTCTTATCTGTTAATGGTCCTGCCAAATCACAAGGACTGCTAGTACTAGTGCTTACATCTGAGAGGCTCCTCACAAAAATCACAAGCATTGCTAATTAATACCAATCTTTACATTTTTTTAGGGCTAAACCAACTTAAATTTATAGAAAATCACAAAAAGTGAGATGAAGCTCAGATTACGGGGTTGGCTAAACCATACATGGCGTCCCACACCCAGCGAAAGAGTGAACTTGGCTAGACTATCTGCTTCAACATGGACAACACCACCTTCAAGAATAAAGATACAATCAAGTAAAGATGCTTGAAGATTGATCTCGTTGATAATAGCTTCATAAGAGCATTTATAGTCGGGTGCCCCAAACCTGCCTCAAGCGCCCGAGTGGACAGCCTTGTCAGTGACCGGTTAAAAAAAATTAACCCAAACGGATACCTCAAACGGGCTTCAAACGCCCAGGCTGACCGGCACCCCTCATATCCAGCCCCAATTTAGGACGGATATGGAGGCGCCCGGGCGCGTCCGCCACGTCGGACTAACAATGAGGTCCCACAGGAAAATGCAAAACTCGGCAGTATGAAACTCGTCTCCTCCGTCGCCACGTGGCGCCGCATCGGCGGGCCGCGTAGTGCACTAGACCGGCTATTTAAGCGGACCGCCGGCACCGAAACCCTACATGTCCACATTTCCTCTCCCGTCCGTCGCCGCCGCCACTTTCCACGTGGTGGATCCGGAGGATGTCTTGGAGGAGGAGGAGGACTTGGAGGAGGAGGAGGAAGTCAAGGTGGAGGAGGAAGGGGAGGGCGCGGAGCAGGAGGAAGAGCTGGTGAAGGACGAAGAGGACATAGGGGCGCTATGGATGCGGATCTGCAGGCGATCCTCGATTCGCTTCGGTCGGAATCGGAGGTGGATGCCAAGCGCTGTCGTCTGCAAGAGACGGAGGCGGAGCAGCAGGCAAACGTCGAAGAGATGCTCGCGTATATGGATGAGGGGGAGCCGGAGCCCTCATACACGCCCATCTACCCGGCGCCCGACGCCGACATCGTGGACGACGAAGCGTAGTTAGCTAGCGCAATGTGCATAGGATGTGATATTTATTTTTTTTGCATGGTTTGTATGGATTTAGGGGACGAAATATGAGGTATTTGGATACATAGAACCAAGCATGAGGTGCGACCGGTGAGTGTCCGCGGACACGTCCAGTTACTCCGTGGGCATTTAAGGGATCGAATTTGTCAAATGCGATGCTCTAATTGCCTTGACTGCCTTTGTGGATGTCTGCTTTTGCGTAAGAAGTGATGACAAACTTCGGAGATCCTCTGCTATTGGTAAGGCCTTCCGCATGCAATAACCTAGTATAAAATTGCTGGGTCTTGACTCATGACAAGTGATGAACTATCCAAGAAAGGTGCCGTCGCTATCTCTGCACTCAGCTGCAGCTGATCCTCCCGTTCCCTTGCGAGAGCCTGCATCGACATGTAATAGTGTTACATCTGAGAAGCCGACCCTAGTTTTTTTTTTTTTTGAGGGAACTAAGCCGATCCTAGTAGCCAACTTGGCTATGATCTTATGGCTACGAAGCCCAACAAAACACTCCGTTTGCACTGTAAATACAGAAAACTCGTTTCGGCCCACAAATGAACTAGACATGTGCAGTGCAGGCATCCTCATAAACTTTCGTTTGAACTTTAAAGAGACATTTGCAAAAGAAAACAAAGGCCAGATGAGTTCAGGCCTTTATGGACCGCTCTCTCCGTCTTCTCCTGACTGCTGCACTGAGAGCCCCATGCCCTGGTCGTACCGTAACCTAAAGAAAATCAGCCATGTCACTGTCTTAGGCAGCATCGCAACGGTTTCCAACTTCCAAGCGTGCGAGACCGGACGATACATCATATTCGTGCTGTTATTCGCTGACCCGCAAATTGGACGGACACCGCACGATCATCATTGCCCCGCCGTGACAACAGCACGGGCAGAGGTACTTACGCTGCGTTGCCTAGTGCTGTGGTCAAAAAGGCGCGGCTCATCTTCTTTTCTGAGCGGGTGATGCACGGGACCGAGTGGTTTCCACGTGACAGCTTTAATTTGCTCTCGTCTTTTGGTTTCGTCCATCAATAATGACGAAGCATCTCAGGTAGCATCGGGGCCTATTGAATTTCTGGTGCTTTAGACTGACTCCACAGCGCGACATCAAACAGATGTCCGTTTTGTCTGGATTCTGTCCGTTTGGATAGGGCAATGGGGTCGTGTCCGGACCTGTTCTGAGATGTGGTGGCCGTGCGCCCAGCGCGCGGCCGCATCCGTTTGCTCCATCCCGTCCACCAGGGCCTAAAATGCCCATATTTTCATATGATAGCAAAAGGGCCCGTGCGTTGCAACGGGAGAAAAAAAATCACACGTTGCTAGTCTGATAAACATGGCTAAAGACCCCACAGATCCACGTCATCTGTGCGTTCAAACGTGGTCAATCCTTAGGTGAGTTATCATTGAACCGCACCTGGGCAAGGCAATGATTAAAACTTCGAAAAATAATCTTGTTGAGTTGAACGTGACGGCTGCCTGGTCCATACACCATCCTTCGTAAGGATTGACTACAATCAGGGGCGAGAAAACACCACCAAATACTTCCATGAAATTTCTAAAGGTAACACTGCACTTGTATATATGAAGTGAACCCATGCCACAATAGTAATATCCTCTGCCGACAACTCTACACCTGCCAAATTAAGTTCATCTATGCATCACAGAGAAAAGGAATTTGAATGATGTGGGGATGCCACCTTGGATACAACATGGTCGCCTCTGCTATGTCTGTGTCTCTAAATTAAATATTATTTCTGCAATAAAAATAACTTAGCAGCCAAACATGGCCTAAAGCATTTGTCAAAACACACTCTAGCAGACCATCAAAAGACCAGGAAAAGAATCTACACTTCATCCAATGGAAAGAAGAAAAATAAACTAATAAAAGACAAATAATAGCTCAGCTGATTCCCTATGCATTGACCTTCAGCACAAGCATAGTGACGGTATGACAAAATTTTAAATTCTAATCTAATTAACCATTTCCGGATCCGCCTATTTCTGGCGTACACATCAGCCATAATTAAACTACAATGTTGTTGTCATAATAAAAATGAAGAAAATGGACAGAAGAGCAAGACCGAACAAAAGCTGCTTCAGCTATAGCATCTGGGATTTTGCTACATACACACAACAACAAGCTGAATAACGAACGAAGAATATGATAGGTATCAGATAAGCCTCTAATTGAATTAGAACACGATGATTTTTATCATTTTTCTAGAGCCCAAATTGTTAATTAGACCCGCTATACAAACGCAACATAACACAACATTGTTTACCAATAGACTTTTGGAATGCTTGATTAAAATCAAAACCACCAGCAAGAAGAACAGGGAGGTGAAAAGAAAGATGAAATCATTGTAAATAAATATCAGTATATCTTTACCTAATGATTAATCTATTTAGTTACCTAATTATGAAAAGCCATGGCATGACTGGTTGCACAAAGAGACTGAACAAACTTCAGTTCTTACAGTTATGATTTTATCTTTTATAACATCGTTCAAGATACTATGCAAATAGCATGTTTCGAAGAGGTCATGTCATTATGAATTATGATTAGTTGAGAAATGGGTCGTCGAGTTTGCTATAGGTGTATGCGTGGGCGTGCACCCAGCCTGCTACCCATGTTCAAGCCCTATGCTCTGCAGTGGGTGTTGACTCAGGTAATAGAGAATATGTCATATACCGACCCAGTACAACAGGTGCTTAATTGTAGCTCCACCTTCTCGACCTATTCACGTGTATATCATAGATCAAACATGAACCAATAATCATATATCCAAATTCATGTGCATCAATAGGAACAAAGAGGATTAACTAACTCCTAAATCTGGCAAGTACAACTCAAAGAGGTGCTTGCTTGAGTCTATGCCAACAGACAAAGTTTGCAAAATTGTTCATCTATAGTTATGTCTTGAGAACAACAGGATTTATTAACCATAAGTAGGTCTAGCACTCAAGTTTAGACATCCAGTATCTACATTTCGACATCCATAGTTGAGTCTTGAGAACAACAAGATCTATTAACCATAAGTAGGTCTAGCATTCAAGTTTAGACATTCACTATCGATAGTTCGACACAAATTTGGTGTAAAATTGGTACCCAAGCTTACATTTCCGCAACTGAAGAAAATACTTTCAATAGTAGAACAAACTACTGGGCACCCTACAAATACAAGTAAAGGGAGGATCATGCTGTAGTAGTGCTGACTGAAGAACATCGTCATATTACATCGCTGAGCCTCCCAGCAAAAAAAGTAAAAAAAAAACGTACTAAAGGAGTACGTATGACCTGACCTGGTGCAAACAAAACATGGGCGTGTAGACGACTATCCGGAAATTCCAAGGTTAGCTTCATACATACCTCAAGTGGAGAACCGACAGACGGAGTTCCGGCGAAGTGTGGAGTATGGGCGGACGACATATGGTGTTCATGGAGAGAGACTCTAAGAATAAAAATCTAGATTCAGACAACAAATCTCAGCCCAATTACAAAATACTACAGGACTCTAAGTGTACAAAAATAAACTAAGTAGTTATCACCCATAATTACTTGCCCTCCTAATTAAATTCTATTCAATTAGCCGGAAAATAATTTATTTAGTACTCAATGGAATGTATATAACAGGAGGGAGCACTCTTACCATACAAATTCAGCAAGGGCTTTCAAAAGATGTGGATGCAGAATTTCAGCGGTGGAAGTTAGACCAGATGAGTGGATCGAGTTCTTGCTAAAGATTGTTAGAGATTAACCCCTCTTTGGCTTGACCCGAACTGCAGTCACCAGAGAAAACAACAATATTTTGATGTCATGTCATGGAAGGGCAAAAGGAGCAGGTTGCCACAGGTTCGGACATCTCATCTATTGAAGTAGAGAGGAAGGAGTTATGCAGAGCTGGAGCGGCAGCTCGCGACAGCGGAGGAAGAGCACCGCTGTGCAGTAAGCGGAGACGGCGGCAGGGCTGCAAGTAGCCACATGCCCTAACGCTGGCCGTGAATGTACTTCGAGCATAAAGCAATGAACCGATGTGGCTAGCAGGCGCGTGTCGCTCGTGCCAATGATGCCACCCGTGCTGCTTGCTACTTGCTCAGCTCCCATGGAAGACATCGGCGAGCTTGACCTTGTCTTTTCTAATCAAGGCGTTAATTACTTGCTTGCATCAATTCAGATTGCTACTTGCTGCAGCTAGTTTCAGAAACGAAAGACGACGGCAAAATAATACAGAGTTTCCATCCTATAACCATTATATGTGCTATACTTATACTACACGACCTGATCCACGTTTTCAACATCAGAGTGTTATGCACCACATTCACAACCAGTAGTAAAATAAGACCATAGACATATTTGAAGCAATGAACATGTTGCAGAAAACCAAAGACCATGATTTTGATCCTCCTTGGCTATATACCTCAAGTGGAGAACCGACCGACGAAGTTTCAGCGAACTGTGGAACATTGTTGGACATCGGATTGTCTTCCGGCGAAGTCGACAGAGGCGACATTGGGTGGTCTTCCGGCAAAGTGGGTGGAGGCGACATTGGACAGTTCCAAACTTGCAGACTTGCAATGCAATTAAGTTGGATTTCTAATCGAGGCTTTCGTCTAATACCAGCGAATTCTATGCGGAGTCCAGGTCGAACACCCATGGCTACGTGTTGGAGTAGGTCTCCTGCGCGGATCCGATCCAAAACGGACACGGCCGCCGGAGGGAGGTTGGACGTGGAGGAGGCTGAGGGTGGCGCCGTGGAAGATTGGGGCAGGGTGGGGAGGGGAAGGAGAACAAGATAGCGGCGGGGACGGCACAGGAGAGAAGTCGGAGATGAAGATCGGCAGCGCGTGGCGGCGGCGCCGTACGCCGTGCGTCCCTATGCGCTCAGGCAGTGCGTTGTTCTTTGAAGGCCAAGCTCGTGCGTTCTCTTGCTGTTTAGCCCAAGGCCCAAGACCCAATTCTACAGCTCCAGGCCCAATAGAACGCGCGAAACATTATTTCGACCCAATCACGTAAATTAGTACCACCTCGTTTATATTATGATTTTGTCCATACAAATCATAAAAGCATATTATGATATGTGAAGAAAGCGTATTGTGACGGTGAACCCGGAGACCCAATCCGTGCTTTATTATTAGGGAGAGAAAAACAAGTTTACACATTCAAATATTAATTGTTTGAAAATTAAAATAGTTTTACAACCCAATCGAAATTGTCTCTAATAAAGATAGTTTTACAACCAAATCGAAATTGTCTTGAATGAACATAAAACGAACCAACACATCTATCGGCTGCCAATATGCTCCCACGCGTGCTCAACCAAGTCATTTTGAAGAGCCTTACGAGTATGCCAATCACGCAGCTCACGATGGAACTGGCAGAACTGATCAAATGTGGCCGGTTCTTGGTGTAGGGGCTCAACATTGTCACCTTGAAAATCAAATCCTTGATCGAAGATACTGTCATCACGCTCGTCCTCGACGATCATGTTGTGCATGATCACACAAGCAATCATCACCTCCCAAAGCTTTCTTTCATCCCATGACAGTGCAGGGGATCGAACGATGCCCCATCGGGATTGAAGCACACCAAAATCACGTTCCACATCCTTTCTAGCACTCTCTTGCATTTGGGCAAATCTCTTTCTCTTCTCACCTCGGGACTTCAAGATTGTCTTCATAAAAGTTGACCACTGAGGATATATACCATCAGCTAGATAGTATCTTTTGTTGTACTGGTGGCCGTTGATCTCAAAGTTGACAGGTGGGGAGCAGCCTTCTGCAAGCCTCGCGAAGACTGGAGAACGTTGCAGCACGTTGATATCATTGTGAAAACCTGCCATGCCAAAGAAAGAATGCCATATCCAAAGATTCTGCGATGCCACCGCTTCTAATATGACAGTGCACTAGCTGACATGCCCCTTGTACTGGCTCTGCCAAGCAAATGGACAGTTCTTCCACTCCCAGTGCATACAATCTATGCTGCCAAGCATGCCTGGAAAGCCTCTAGCTGCGTTGGTCGCCAACAATCTCTCTGTATCAGCGGCAGTTGGCTGCCTCAAGTACTCTGGGCCGAACACCTCGATCACAGCCTGGCAAAACTTGTACATTGACATCAGACATGTTGTCTCGCTCATACGCATGTACTCATCCACCAGATCGCCTGGAATTCCATACGCAAGCATGCGGACGACTGCGGTGCATTTCTGGTAAGAGGAGAACCCAAGCTTGCCAAGGGCATCCGTCTTACACTCGAGTATGGGTCATGAGCAGCCACTCCCTCTCGGATACGATTGAACACATGCCTTGCCATTTGAAAACGGCGACGGAATTTATCCGGCTTGAAGAGCGATTTCTTAGAAAAGTAATCGGCATAGAGCAGGGCGTGGCCTCTCTCCCTGTTGCGGTTCAGGTTGGGAGCACGGCCAGGGACTGACCCCCTTTACCGAGGAAGCTGTCGTGGAATGTGGTCGTGAATGACCAGTGCAGCCACCACAAGATATTCATCATCCGACGATGAATCGTCCGATGAACAAAGGAAGTGGTGGAAGAAGAACTTGTCTCCACTGTCCATACCTTTGTGGGCAAAATGTCGAACACCTTGCGGTCGTGGTGGCGAAGAGGCTGCGATGATCACCTCGACGCAGCAGGGGTGGTTGCTGGCCGGCTACTGGCCACTCTGGAGCCGTCAGAAGCTGCCGCGGCCGCCGTGGTACGTCGCCGACGGTCGTGCCTCCTCTGCCACCGGCAAAGACGGCGATGGCCAAATGAAAGTGCAACTAATCCCCGGGTGGTTTTGGTAATTAATAACAACATATATATCATTGAACTAATTGTTTCTTGAGTATATTTCAGAAAGTTCAGTGATATGGGTATGGCAATGACTGTTGATGTGGACCCCTCAAAATGCTAAGGAAAGCATTGGCAAAAGCTCAAGACTCCATTTTTGGTTTAGTGATCCATGATCACATTGAGTCCATAGGAAAGCCAATACTATTAAAAGGGATGAGGTTATGATGATGATCTGGTTGCTCAAAGTGCTTAGTGATCTATCTCCCAAACTATCGCAATCTTTCATTCCAACATATACTCATAAGTAATCTCGGTCCCACCGATTCCATAAACTCAGTCTCACCGAGATGAACCACCTCACCATATAGCCAAACCCTAGTAATTTCGGATTTTCCGATTCCAAACTCGGTCTCACGAAACTAGTGTTGCCAACCTTCAGAACCTTCAGAATCATATCGGTGTCACCGAGATGATAAAGTCGATCCCACCGAGAATGGCAAACCCTAGTCTTTGGAAGAATCGGACTAACCGAGATTGTATTTTCGGTCCCACGAAAATCCCAACGTTCACAAGATTTGAACTTTCGGTCTCACCGAGTTGTCAACTTCGGTCCGACCGATATTGGTCAAATGTGTGTAACGGTTGGATTTTGTGTGGAGGCTATAAATACCCTCCACCTCCTCTTCATTCGTGGAGAGAGCCATCGAAAGAACTACCACTCCTACCTTACATTTCGAGAAGAGAACTACCTACCCTTGTGTTGAGATCAAGTTGCTCCACTCCCACCATATGAAACTTGATTTCTAGCCTTCCCAAGTTGCTTTCCACTCAATCCTTTCTTCCACCACAGCCAAATCGGTGAGGAGAGTTGAGTGTTGGGGAGATTATCATTTGAAGCACAAGAGCAAGGAGTTCATCATCACCAACACCATCTATTACCTTTTGGAGGTGGTGCCTCCTAGATTGGTTAGGTGTCGCTTGGGAGCCTCCGTCAAGATGTGGAGTTGAACCAAGAAGTTTGTAAGGGCAAGGAGATCGCCTACTTCGTGAAGATCTACCCCAGTAAGGCTAGTCCTCCGTGGGCGTAAGCCATGATGGCATAGACAAGGTTGCTTCTTCGTGGACCCTTCGTGGGTGGAGCCCTCCGTGGACTCTCGCAGCCGTTACCCTCCGTGGGTTGAAGTCTCCATCAACGTGGATTGACGATAGCACCACCTATCGGAACCACGAGAAAAATCTCCGTGTCTCCAAACTGCGTTTGCTCTTCTCCACCTCTATTTACTACATGTGCAATTTACTTTCCGCTGCCTTAACTCTAGAATTGCATGTGTAGGGTGATACTTGACTTGGTCATCATTGTGAACTTGCTAAAAACTTGTCCTAATCAAAAGGCTAAACTTTTAAATTGTCAAGTAGTCTAATCACCCCCCCTCTAGACATACTTCCGATCCTACAAGTGGTATCAGAGCTTTGGTCTCCATTGGATTGGTTTCCATTGCATTGGACTCCATAAGCTTGGTTTCACAACCTAGGAGAGTATGGCGTCTAGTGAGGGTAATTTTAAGAGAGGTCCTTACTTTGATGGTTCAAATTTTGCTAGATGGAAGCACAAAATGAAAATGCATATTCTTGGACATAACCCGCATGGGGCATTATTTGTGTTGGCTTGCAAGGTGAGTTCTTGAGGAAGGAAAAGTTCGGATCGCGAAGCTACAGCGGATGAGTTGCGGATGTTCTGTAACAATGCTCAAGCTTGTGACATTCTCTTCAATGCTTTGTGTCCCGAGGAGTTCAACAAGATCAGCCGTCTTGAGAATGCAAAAGAGATTTGGGATACTTTGGTGAAATGCACGAAGGTACCGAGTCCGTGAAGGAATCAAAGCTAGATGTTCTTCAAGGTCAACTTGACAAGTTCAAGATGAAGGAAGGTGAAGGAGTCGCTGAAATGTACTCTAGGCTTGCTCTCATCACAAATGAGATTGCCGCTTAGGAAGCGAAGAAATGACCGACCGATTCATCATCAAGAAGATCCTCGAGCTTTGGATGGAAAGTATGACACCGTGTGCACTTTGATCCAAATGATGCCAAACTACAAGGATCTCAAGCCTACCGAAGTCATTGGAAGAATTGTTGCTCATGAGATGACACTTAAAGACAAGGAAGAGCTTCACAACAAGTCAAGTGGTGCTTACAAAGCTACAGTTGAAGCTCCCACAACCTCAAGTGACAAGCTAGTTTCCAATGAAGAGATAAGCCTAATGGTGAAGAACTTCAACAAATTCTACAAGAGTAGAAGCAAGGAAAGAAGCTCAAAGTCTAGATCATATGATGAAAAGAGATCTTCTAGTCGTGATCGAAGCTGCTACAATTGTGGAAGACCGGACACTACTCAAATGAATGTTCGACTCCCACAAGAGAAGAGAAGAATCTCCAAGAAGAAGAAGCTCAAGAGAAGAGTCACCTCGGAAAGAGAGAAGGAGTAGAGATGATCGTTATGAGCGAAGATCCTCTCGGAGAAGCAAGGATTCGGAAAGGAAAGACAAGTCATCAAGGAGCTACACAAGAAGAAAACATCAAGCTCATGTTGGTGAATGGGTCTCGGCTCCGACTCCAACAATCACTCCGAAAGAAGTTATCACTCCAACTCGAATCTGATCAAGATGAAGGTGTTGCGGTCTTGCTCTCGTATCCTCCAACTTCAACTCCTATGACATATTTGATTCACCAAATGAGGGAATTGGAAGATGCTTCATGGCAAAAGGCCCCAAGGTATCACACTCTGAATTCATTGACTTTGATAGTGATGAGGATGACTTGCTTGGTGAAGATGAGCTTTTACATGACAAATCTAGTGAGCTTAGTAATGATGAACATGCTAGTAGTCTTTATAGTCGAGAAGAGTCGAATGACAATGCTATGAAGGAGATTGAGCGTCTAACTAAAGAACTAAACACTCTTAAGTTAGCTCATGAAACAACTCAAGAAGATCATAGAGAGCTCCTAAGATCTCATGAGAAGCTACGCCGAGAAGCTCAATCTAGAGCAAGAACATGAGTTTCTAAAAGCTATCAATGACGATCTTGAAAGAAGAGTTCTTCATATCTTGCCAAACGACTTCTCTTGTCTAATTTCTTGCCACCTATCAAAACTAAGCATGACAAGCATAAGAAAAATTCTTCATCTAGTAGTAACAATAACCATGCTAAATCCAATATTGTTGCTTCTAGTAATTCTCTTGATTCCACTAACAATGTTTCAAGCCAAGTTACACTTGAGCAAGAAAATAGTTTATTGAAAGGGATTATAGAGAAAGGTGTCTACAAGAGCCTTGCCGGAAGCAAGAACTTCGAGGAAATTGTTCGCAAGCAAGGGAGGCACCGGAAGAATCAAGGAATTGGTTTTGAGCGAAAGTTCAACGCCGAGGGTGTTGAATGGGAAGAAGGTCAATATCCCACTCCAAAGTTTGTTTCTCAAAAGGAGAAGTATGATCCTACTTCTTCAAATGTGGAACAAGCTCAAGATGACCTTCCACCACAAGACCACAAGCTAAAAGGCAAGGACAAGCTTCAAGAGGAGATTGATGCATTCATTGAAGCACCCAAGGCCATGGTCAAGTGGGTTCCCAAGGAAACTTCAAGTTCTACTTCGTCAAGCTCAACTACTATCCCAAGGATTCCCATCAAGATGGTGTGGATCCCGAAGAAGAAGAACTAGAGAGTTCTTGAGGGTGACTCCGCCAACATACTTCACTCATATTCATTTTGGCAAGAACTTGTGCAATCAACTTCCACATCTTGCACTAGTTCATGGAGTCACAAACCCTCTTGTTGGTAAGTCAAGGGACAAGGTAATCATTGCTTTCATGGACATCATCTATTATGTACTTCAATCTATGTCCATGGATATCCTTGTTTGTTCCTTGTGGGACTAACCCATGTAGGTATTGAAAGTGCCCGAATCCAAAGGATTGCTCCCAATTCTTGATGATCTTCATCAACATTGAGCATCCATATCTTCAACATCTACATGAAGTCTTCTACGACAACCCAAGGTTAGTTTGACCCTTTAAAAGGGGTTCTCACATCAAGGGGGAGCTTTGCTCTAAAGATATGAGCTAAAGCATCTTCAAATGATGTGAACACATTAATGCTTTATGTAAAAGTGGTAACCCCACTTGTGCTTAAACGATGAGTATGACCTATGATCAAATGTTCTCATTTGACTCCTAAGTCAATATACTCATATATAGATGACCTAGTCATCGCCAAATTGTGTGCTAGTTGCTAGAAATTTGTCTGTGCATGTTTGACACATATTTCATTTGATATCTTATTGTGTGAGCATGTTGGATGCATAATTTTATCCATTCAAGGACATCCATTTGTTGCTTTGGTCTTTTGGATTTTTCTCTTTTTGACCAAATGGATGGACAAGAATGCCTAAGTTCCTCCCCTAGCTATCTATGCTTTCTTGTCTCAAACTCTATTCATGCTTATATCACAAACTTTGATCAAGTCTTTTTGGACAGACCGAGTGAGGAGCACTTGAGCCACCGATCCGTCAAAAGCTTAACCTCCAAAACCTTCTAAGTACTTTCGGTCAAACCAATCTTCTCAAATCGGACGGACCAAATCACTTGGATTGATCTAGGTTTTCACCTCGGTGAAACCGAAGGTAAATTCGGCGTGACCGATGTGAGTAATCGCTTGCGATTAACCATCTCGGTGCCACCGAAGTTTTCAACTCGGTCCCACCGACAAATGGTGAAGGGTATATATATACGAGGGCAGCGCGCGTTGATTATTCCTTCAAAACGTCTCGCCCCAAACCCTTAGCTGCCGTCGCCGTGGTCTCCGGATCGTCTCCGCCGTCGCTTCAGTCGCCCTCGCTGCTGGTCTCCGTCGCCGTCGGCGGTCGATCTCATTGCGCCGTTGCCGCCGTAGAGAAACTCCATCTTAGGGTGAGTTTTGATCCCTCTCGTGCTTCAACCTCTGATTCAATGCACGATTGGTTTGCCTAGCTTCTTGCCATGTTTGATATCTTCCTATCCAGCAGATTAGTTCTTAGAACGAAATTCGAGTGAAAATTTTAGGGTTAGGTTTCCGCCGAACACATCTCGGTGTGACCGATTCTACATTCTCGGACTGACCGATTTGGCCTCCGGCCATTGCACTGCACCTTTCGGTCCAACCGAGATGTGCAAATCGGTAAGATCGAAATGAGGATTTAGTGAAACCCTAGTGATCTCGGCTAGACCGAAACCCCTTTCTGTCCAACCGAAAGTGGTGTGAATGGTTCTGTTTAGACACTTCGGATTCACCGAATTTTAGACTCGGCCAGACCGAAATGCATTCTGTGAAAACTTAAAACTGAAATTTGAACTCATTCCTTTTGCAAAATCTTCTGCAGTTTGTGATAACTCTTCTATTCTGCCTATACCTATTCTATTCACAAAGTTGTCGGTCATGTCTCGATGCAAGTGACAGCGTAACAGTCCGAATCACCGGTTGAGATTCCAGAGGCGGGCACTAGTCCTGAAGCCAGCAGCTTTTTACGATGATGGTGAGAGGAGCACCCAAGTGGTTTGCCTCCTGCTGCCACCAGGGCGGGAAGAAGAGAAATTCGATGAAGAGGATTTCGACTTTGTTCTTGAGGAAGAGATCACTTCTAAACCTAAGAGGAAAGTGGTTGCCAAAGACTATCAAGGGCAACATACCAAGAAAGGCACCAACAAAGTGAAGAAGTCCTTGTTGCCAAGAAGTTGAGCATGGAAGAGGAAACCTCCAAGAAGATAAAGAAAACTTCCAAGAGGAAGAGGATAGTACATGATGAAGCGGTGATGAAGATTCGATGAGGAAGCACCCCACCCCCTCCTCGAAGTCTAAGTTGATGGGAGATGCCATCGAAGGGAGCACCTACCAAATCTAAGCCATCAGCTCCAGCAAAGGCAGCTCAAGCCAAGCCTGCTGCCAAGCCCAAGAAAACAGTGAGAAACATTCCTGCTTCAGAGAAGAAGAAGGACAATGTGCCACCAGCTGAATCAGATGAAGAGGCACATGTGTTGCTAAAACTCAGACAGAAACTGCCAGTCCACAATGATGCTCATCCTCGAGCAGAAAATATGAAGGAAAGGAAAGACAAAGGCCTCGGGCTATGGAGGCAAGTTGATCCATATGCCACCAGAGAAGGACACTGTTGACTCAAGATTCCACACCGAGAGCAACAAGATTTCTATGAGGCAGTGCTCATGGACAAGAAGCCCATTATTCTTGACACGAGATATGTTGATCGGGAATATATTGTGATGAAGAGCACAGAGACTACTTCCCACATGTGCATGAGAGCTTCACTTGCATGTGGAGTTGCAGAGTTTGTTGGTCGAACCGACAAAGATGGAATGATGAGATGATCATGCAGTTCTATGCCACAAGACATTTCTATCCGGATGGCGAATTGTATGGATGGTGAAGGCGGAGATTCTCTTCAACAGTTGAAGAGTGGAGAGCACCGCTAAACGCTCCGAAGATCAAGAGATGATGATGTTGATGTCTATGGAATTCCAAAGAAAATCATGAGTCTATGAAAATATGTACAATGAGGTACCAGCCAAAGATGTAGAGATATGGAAGCTTGGCTCGGTGTATCATCTTGAGCAGGTCTCCCAACCACTAACACTATTACGAGGCATACTTTGATGCCTAAGTCGAGACCATCGCATGATAAGAGGCTATTCTATCAACATGCTGCATATTCTAGATCGAAGGCACCTTTCAAGGTGATGGACACGATAGTAGAGACTATCAAGAGGACAAGCAGCAGACTGTAAGAGGTCATGTGGGTTTGCTCCGCACATTCAGATGCTCATCAATGCCAAGTTTGGCACGGACACCTACTTGTTGGATAGACCCCACTTACCACCGCAGCCTGAACATGAGGACAATGAAGTTGTGATGACAGAGGATGATCCCACATCTGTTGAAGGACAAGCTAAGTCTGAAGCTGCCAAACAAGCCAAAGCGAGAAGGAAGGAAAAGAAGAAGAAGAAAAACCCAAGAGCGTTGGAGAACAACTTCTTGAAGCTACCCAGAGGATTGAACTACGCTTTGGCCAGCATAGTGCGTCTCGGGAGAGTCTTGAGAGGATAGTTGAAGACAAGTTCCATGCTCTGGATGTCAAGTCGACCGAGGTGCAAGTCACTTGTCAACAAGCTTGAGGCGGATATTGAGAAAGCCAAGAGGGAGAAGGCAGAGCTCATGAAGGAGATGGAAGGTGATTTAGTCCAGATGACTATGAGCAGCCTGCTCGAGTTCCCACAAGACCCAGATCGATTGTTTGTTCAAAGGATGCAGACCCTGTGGCTACCACATCAAGACCTCCCACAGCTCCATCGGCCCAGCTCCAGCTCCGGTGTCCACTCCTCCAGCTCCACAGACTTCACCAAGCCTTTGCAGATGCAGCTATCTCCACTCCATCAACCTGCACAGAGCCGCCACAGAGTCCCTAGTGACGCTTAGCTCTATACCTTCGAACTTTTGGTAACTTGTTGGCAAAGGGGAGAAATTGTATAGATCATAGGACTTCGAGAGAGAGTGCTCACTTTTGCTCTTTCGTTTGCGGTTTTCTTTGAGATACTTTTGAGTTTTCCGAGACATTTCGTGTGTTTGATACTACGTTTGCTCTACTTTGATGAGTGCTTGATCATACTATGCTTAATGTGTGCTTAATGCTTATCATATGCTATTCATATCTTGTATGATCATTTACTCATGTCTTGGTGATTGGGTGCATGCTACTCATTCTTATCATTTTGTGCGCTCCACCAAGATGTATGTGACATGGAAGAGTGACCCATGATCCTAATCGATTGTGCATTTGCATTCAAACGCAAATCTTAAATAATGCACAAATTTAGGGGGAGCTCTTGCTTATCACATACTTCTCAAAGCGACGATATCATTCATTGATTATATCATTTGTCGAAGCTTTGATCTATATGTTGTCATCAATTACCAAAAAGGGGGAGATTGAAAGTGCAACTAATCCCGGGTGGTTTTGGTAATTAATAACAACATATATATCATTGAACTAATTGTTTCTTGAGTATATTTGAGAAAGTTCGTTGATATGGGTATGGCAATGACTGTTGATGTGGACCCTCAAAATGCTAAGGAAAGCATTGGCAAAAGCTCAAGACTCCATTTTTGGTTTAGTGATCCATGATCACATTGAGTCCATAGGAAAGCCAATACTATTAAAGGGGATGAGGTTATGATGATGATCCGTTGCTCAAAGTGCTTAGTGATCTATCTCCCAAACTATCGCAATCTTTCATTCCAACATATACTCATAAGTAATCTCGGTCCCACCGATTCCATAAACTCACCACACCGAGATGAACCACCTCACCATATAGCCAAACCCTAGTAATTTGGATTTTCCGATTCCAAACTCGGTCTCCCGAAACTAGTGTTGCCAACCTTCAGAACCTTCAGAATCATATCGGTGTCACCGAGATGATAAAGTCGGTCCCACCGAGAATGGCAAACCCTAGTCTTTGGAAGAATCGGACTAACCGAGATTGTATTTTCGGTCCCACCGAAAATCCCAACGCTCACAAGATTTGAACTTTCGGTCTCACCGAGTTGTCAACTTCGGTCTGACCGATATTGGTCAAATGTGTGTAACGGTTGGATTTTGTGTGGAGGCTATAAATACCCTCCACCTCCTCTTCATTCGTGGAGAGAGCCATCGAAAGAACTACCACTCCTACCTTACATTTCGAGAAGAGAACTACCTACCCTTGTGTTGAGATCAAGTTGCTCCACTCCCACCATATGAAACTTGATTTCTAGCCTTCCCAAGTTGCTTTCCACTCAATCCTTTCTTCCACCACAGCCAAATCGGTGAGGAGAGTTGAGTGTTGGGGAGATTATCATTTGAAGCACAAGAGCAAGGAGTTCATCATCACCAACACCATCTATTACCTTTTGGAGGTGGTGCCTCCTAGATTGGTTAGGTGTCGCTTGAGAGCCTCCGTCAAGATGTGGAGTTGAACCAAGAAGTTTGTAAGGGCAAGGAGATCGCCTACTTCGTGAAGATCTACCCCAGTAAGGCTAGTCCTCCGTGGGCGTAAGCCATGATGGCATAGACAAGGTTGCTTCTTCGTGGACCCTTCGTGGGTGGAGCCCTCCGTGGACTCTCGCAGCCGTTACCCTCCGTGGGTTGAAGTCTCCATCAACGTGGATTGACGATAGCACCACCTATCGGAACCACGAGAAAAAATCTCCGTGTCTCCAAACTGCGTTTGCTCTTCTCCACCTCTATTTACTACATGTGCAATTTACTTTCCGCTGCCATAACTCTAGAATTGCATGTGTAGGGTGATACTTGACTTGGTCATCATTGTGAACTTGCTAAAAACTTGTCCTAATGAAAAGGCTAAACTTTTAAATTGTCAAGTAGTCTAATCACCCCCCTCTAGACATACTTCCGATCCTACACCAAACCTCCTCCGATCGACGTGTTGGGGAACGTAGTAATTTCAAAATTTTCCTACGCACACGCAAGATCATGGTGATGATATAGCAACGAGGGGGGAGTGTTGCCTACGTACCCTCGTAGACCAAAGCGGAAGCGTTGACGCAACATAGAGGAAGTAGTTGTACGTCCTCCCGGTCCAACCGATCCAAGCACCATTACTCCGGCACCTCCGAGTTCTTGACACGCGTACAGCTCGATGACGCACCCTCGATCTCCAATCCAATAGAGGCTCCGAGGGGGAGTTCCGTCAGCACGACGGCGTGGTGACGATCTTGATGTTCTCCAGTTGCAGGGCTTCGCCTAAGCACCGCTACAATATGACCGAGGTGTAATATCGTGGAGGGGGGCACCGCACACGGCTAAGGAACGATCAATGATCAACTTGTGTGTCCTAAGGTGCCCCCTACCCCCGTATATAAAGGAGGGAGGGAGGAGGTGGCCGGCCCAAGGAGGGGGCGCGCCATAGGAGGAGGAAACCTACTCCAAGTAGGTTTCCTCTTTTCCTTATCTTATTTGGAGGGGAAGGAAGGAGTACTAGTAGTAGGAAGGAGTACTAGTAGTAGGAAAGGAAGAGGGGAAGGAGAAAGGAAAGGGGCGGCCCCTTCCCCAATTCGGATTGGGCTTGGGGGCGCCTCCCTGCTCCTTCTCCTTCCTCCTACATGGGCCCAATAAGGCCCATATACTTCCCGGGGTTCGGTAACCTCCCGAGCTCAGTATATTCCCAAACTCTTAGGAACCTTTCCGGTGTCCAAATATATCCGCCCAATATATCAATCTTTATGTCTCGACCATTTCGAGACTCCTCGTCATGTCCGTGATCATATCCGGACTCGAACAAACTTCGTACATCAAAATACATAAACTCATACTATAATTGTCATCGAAACCTTAAGCGTGCGGACCCTACGGTTCGAGAACGATGTAGACATGATCGAGACATTTCTTCGGTCAATAACCAATAGCGGGACCGGATGCCCATATTGGTTCCTACATATTCTACGAAGATCTTTATCGGTCAAACCGCACAACAACATACGTTGTTCCTTTGTCATCGGTATGTTACTTGTCCGAGATTCGATCGTCGGTATCCAATACCTAGTTCAATCTCGTTATCGACAAGTCTCTTTACTCGTTCTGTAATACTTCATCTCATAACTAACTCATTAGTTACATGCTTGCAAGGCTTAGGTGATGAGCATTACCGAGAGGGCCCAGAGATACCTCTTCGACAATCGGAGTGACAAATCCTAATCTCGAATTATGCTAACTCAACATGTACCTTCGGAGACACCTGTAGTACTCCTTTATAATCACCTAGTTACGTTGTGACGTTTGGTAGTACCCAAAGTGTTCCTCCGGTAAACGGGAGTTACACAATTCTCATAGTTATAGGAACATGTATAAGTCATGAAGGAAGCAATAGCAGAATACTAAACGATCAAGTGCTAAGCTAACGGGATGGGTCATGTCAATCACATCATTCTCCTAATGATGTGATCCCATTGATCAAATGACAACACATGTCTATGGTTAGGAAACATAACCATCTTTGATTAATGAGCTAGTCAAGTAGAGGCATACTAGTGACTATATGTTTGTCTATGTACTCACACATGTATCATGTTTCCGGTTAATACAATTCTAGCATGAATAATAAACATTTATCATGATATGAGGAAATAAATAATAACTTTATTATTGCCTCTAGGGCATATTTCCTTCATCTCCCACTTGCACTAGAGTCAATAATCTAGATTACACAAGAATGATTTTAACACCCATGGAATCTTGGTGCTGATCATGTTTTGCTCGTGAGAGAGGCTTAGTCAACGGTCTCGCAACATTCAGATCCGTATGTATCTTGCAAATCTCTATGTCTCCTACTTGGACTTGGTCCTGAATGGAATTGAAGCGTCTCTTGATGTGCTTGGTCCTCTTGTGAAATCTGGATTCCTTTGCCAAGGCAATTGCACCGAGATTGTCACAGAAGATCTTCATTGGTCCCGATGCACTAGGTATAACACCTAGATCGGAAATGAACTCCTTCATCCGACTCCTTCATTTGCTGCTTCAAAAGCAGCTATGTACTCCGCTTCACATGTAGATCCCGCCACGACGCTTTGTTTAGAACGCACCAACTCACAGCTCCACCGCTTAATATAAACACGATCCGGTTTGCGATTTAGAATCGTCCGGATCAGTGTCAAAGCTTGCATCGACGTAACCATTTACGACTAGCTCTTTGTCACCTCCATATACGAGAAACATATCCTTAGTCCTTTTCGGTATTTCAGATGTTCTTGACCGATGTCCGATGATCCACTCTGGATTACTTTGGTACCTACCGCCAAGCTTATTGCTAAGCATACGTCAGTCCGGTACACAACATTGCATACATGATAGATCCTATGGCTGAAGCATAGGAACACCTTTCATTTTCTCTCTATCTTCTGCATTGTGGTCGGGCATTGAGTTTGACTCAACTTCACACCTTGTAGCACGTGCAAGAATCCTTTCTTTGCTCGATCCACTTTGAACTTTTTCAAAATTTTGTCAAGGTATGTGCTTTGTGAAAGTCCTATTAAGCGCCTTGATCTATCTCTATAGATCTTGATGCCCAATATGTAAGCAGCTTCACCGAGGTCTTTCATTGAAAAACTTCTATTCAAGTATCCCTTTATGCTATCCAGAAATTCTATATCATTCCCAATTAATAATATGTCATCAACATATAAAACTAGAAATGCTACTGAGCTCCCACTCACTTTCTTGTAAATACAAAGCTTCTCCAAAAGTCTCAGATAAAACCATATGCTTTGATCACACTTTGTCAAAGCGCTTATTCCAACTCCGAGATGCTTGCACCAGTCCATAAATGGAACGCTGGAGCTTGCACACTTTGTTAGCACCTTTTGGATCAACAAAACCTTCAGCTGCATCATATACAACTCTTCTTCTAGAAATCCATTCAAGAATGCGTCTTGACATCCATTTGCCAAATTTCATAATCATGAAATGCAGCAATAGCCAACATGATTCGGACAGACTTAAGCATCGCTACGGATGAGAAAGTCTCATCGTAGTCAACCCCTTGAACTTGTCGAAAACCTTTTGCAACAAGTCGAGCTTTGTAGATAGTAACATTACCATCAGCGTCAGTCTTCTTCTTAAAGATCCATTTATTCTCAATGGCTTGCCGATCATCGGGCAAGTCAACCAAAGTCCATACTTTGTTTTCATACATGGATCCTATCTCAGATTTCATGGCCTCTAGCCATTTTGCGGAATCTGGGCTCATCATCGCTTCCTCATAGTTCGTAGGTTCATCATGGTCAAGTAACATGACTTCCAGAATAGGATTTCCGCACCACTGGTGCGGATCTTACTCGTAGACCCACGAGGTTCAAGAGAAACTTGATCTGAAGTTTCATGATGAATATCATTAGCTTCCTCACTAATTGGTGTAGTTGTCACAGGAACCGGTTCTTGTGATGAACTACTTTCCAATAAGGGAGTAGATACATTTATCTCATCAAGTTCTACTTTCCTCCCACTCACTTCTTTCGAGAGAAATTCCTTCTCTAGAAAGGATCCGAATTTAGCAACGAACATCTTGCCCTCAGATCTGTGATAGAAGGTGTACCCAATAGTCTCCTTTGGGTATCCTATGAATACACATTTCTCTGATTTGGGTTCGAGCTTATCTGATTGAAGTTTCTTCACATAAGCATCGCAGCCCCAAACTTTGAGAAACGACAACTTTGGTTTCTTGCCAAACCACAGTTCATAAGGCGTTGTCTCAACGGATTTTGATGGTGCCCTATTTAACGTGAATGCGGCCGTCTCTAAAGCATAACCCCAAAACGATAGCGGTAAATCGGTAAGAGACATCATAGATCGCACCATATCAAGTAAAGTACGATTCTGACGCTCGGACACACCATTTCGTTGTGGTGTTCGGTGGCATGAGTTGCTAAACTATTCCACATTGTTTCAAATGTAAACCAAACTCGTAACTCAAATATTCTCCTCCACGATCAGATCGTAGAAACTTTATTTTCTTGTTACGATGATTTTCTACTTCACTCTGAAATTCTTTGAACTTTTCAAATGTTTCAGACTTGTGCTTCATCAAGTAGATATACCCATATCTGCTCAAATCATCTATGAAGGTGAGAAAATAACGATATCCGCCACGAGCCTCAACATTCATCGGGCCACATACATCTGTATGTATGATTTCAAACAAATCTGTTGCTCTCTCCATAGATCCGGAGAACGGTGTTTTGGTCATCTTGCCCATGAGGCACGGTTCGCAAGTACCAAGTAATTCATAATCAAGTGATTCCAGAAGTCCATCAGTATGGAGTTTCTTCATGCGTTTTACATCGATATGTCCTAAACGGCAGTGCAACAAATATGTTGCACTATCATTATCAACTCTGCATCTTTTGGCTTCAACATTATGAATATGTGTATCACTACTATCGAGATTCAATAAAAATAGACCACTCTTCAAGGGTGCATGACCATAAAAGATATTACTCATATAAATAGAACAACCATTATTCTCTGATTTAAATGAATAACCGTCTCGCATCAAACAAGATCCAGATATAATGTTCATGCTCAACGCAGCACCAAATAACAATTATTCAGGTCTAAAACTAATCCCGATGGTAGATGTAGAGGTAGCGTGCCGACCGCGATCACATCGACTTTGGAACCATTTCCCACGCGCGATCGTCACCTCGCCCTTAGCTAATCTTCGCTTAATCCGTAGTCCCTGTTTGAGTTGCAAATGTTAGCAATAGAACCAAGATCAAATACCCAGTGCTCTGCGAGCATTAGTAAGGTACACATCAATAACATGTATATCACATATACCTTTGTTCACTTTGCCATCCTTCTTATCCGCCAAATACTTGGGGCAGTTCCGCTTCAAATGTCCATCGCTTGCGGTAGAAGCACTCGCCAGGCTTAGGTCCGACTTGGGTTTCTTCTCTTGAGCAGCAACTTGTTTGCTGTTCTTTTGAAGTTCCTTCTTCTTCCCTTTGCCCTTTTCTTGAAACCAAGTGGTCTTGTTGACAATCAACACTTGATGCTCCTTTTTGATTTCTACCTCCGCTGCTTTTAGCATCGCCAAGAGCTCAGAATAGTCTTGTTCATCCCTTGCATATTATAGTTCATCACAAAGCTCTTGTAGCTTGGTGGCGTGATTGGAGAATTCATCAATGACGCTATCATCCGGAAGATTAACTCCAGTTGAATCAAGTGATTATTATACCCGCACATTTTGAGTATATGCTCACCGTGAACTGTTCTCCTCCATCTTGCGCTGTAGAACTTATTGGAGACTTCATATCTCTCAATCCGGGCATTTGCTTGAAATATTAACTTCAACTCTGGAACATCTCATATGCTCCATGACGCTCAAAACGTCGTTGAAGACCCGGTTCTAAGCCGTAAAGCATGGCACATCGAACTATAGAGTAGTCATCGCTTTGCTCGCCAGACGTTCTTAACGTCGTTAGTTGCATCAGCAGAGGTTCGGCACCCAGCGGTGCTTCGGGACGTAACTCTTTCGTGCAGCAATGAGGATAATCCTCATGTTATGGACCCAATCCGTAATTGCTACCATCATCTTTCAACTTTGCTTTCTCAAGGAACGCATTAAAATTCAACGGAACAACAAAGACGAGCCATCTATCTACAAACAAACATAGACAAGCAAAATACTATCAGTACTAAGTTCATGATAAATTTAAGTTCAATTAATCATATTACTAAAGAACTCCCACTTAGACAGACATCTCTCTAGTCATCTAAGTGATTACGTGATCCAAATCAACTAAACCATGTCCGATCATCACGTGAGATGGAGTAGTTTCAATGGTGAACATCTCTATGTTGATCATATCTACTATATGATTCACGCCGACCTTTCGGTCTCCGTGTTCCGAGGCCATATCTGATATGCTAGGCTCGTCAAGTATAACTCGAGTATTCGCGTGTGCAACTGTTTTGCACCGTTGTATTTGAACGTAGAGCCTATCACACCCGATCATCACGTGGTGTCTCAAAGACGAAGAACTTTCGCAATGGTGCATACTCGTGGAGAACACTTCTTGATAATTAGTGAGAGATCATCTTAAAATGCTACCGTCAATCAAAGCAAGATAAGATGCATAAAGGATAAACATCACATGCAATCAATATAAGTGATATGATATGGCCATCATCATCTTGTGCTTGTGATCTCCATCTTCAAGCACCGCCATGATCACCATCGCCACCGCACGACACCTTGATCTCCATCGTAGCATCGTTGTCGTTACACCATCTATTGCTTCTACGACTATCGCTACCGCTTAGTGATAAAGTAAAGCAATTGTGGTGTTTGCATTTCATACAATAAAGCGACAACCATATGGCTCTCGCCATTGCCGATAACTTCGGTTACAAAACATGATCATCTCATACAATAAAATATAGCATCACGTCTTGGCCATATCACATCACAACATGCCCTGCAAAAACAAGTTAGACATCCTCTACTTTGTTGTTGCAAATTTTACGTGGCTGCTACGGGCTTAAGCAAGAACCAATCTCACCTACGCATCAAAACCACAACGATAGTTTGTCAAGTTGATGTTGTTTTAACCTTCGCAAGGACCGGGCGTAGCCACCCTCGGTTCAACTAAAGTTGGAGAAACTGACACCCGCTAGTCACCTGTGTGCAAAGCACGGCGGTAAAACCAGTCTCGCATAAGCGTACACGTAATGTCGGTCCGGGCCGCTTCATCCAACAATACCGCTGAACCAAAGTATGACATTTGGTAAGCAAGATGACTTATATCGCCCACAACTCACTTGTGTTCTACTCGTGCAAATAACATCAAACCATAAAACCTAGCTCGATACCTTTGTTGGGGAACGTAGTAATTTCAAAATTTTCCCACGCACACGCAAGATCATGGTGATGATATAGCAACGAGGGAGAGTGTTGCCTATGTACCCTCGTGGACCGAAGCGAAGCGTTGACGCAACGAGAGGAAGTAGTCGACGTCCTCCCGGTCCGACCGATCCAAGCACCGTTACTCGGCACCTCCGAGTTCTTGACACGTGTACAGCTCGATGACGCACCTCGATCTCCAATCCAAGAGAGGCCCGAGGGGAGTTCCACAAGACGACGGCGTGGTGACGATCTTGATGTTCTCCATTGCGTGGCTTCGCCTAAGCACCGCTACAATATGACCGAGGTGTAATATCATGGAGGGGGCACCGACACGGCTAAGGAACGATCAATGATCAACTTGTGTGTCCTAGGGTGCCCCCTACCCCAGATATAAAGTAGGGAGGGAGGAGGTGGCTGCCCAAGGAGGGGCGCCATAGGAGGAGGAAACCTACTCCAAGTAGGTTTCCTCTCTTTTTCCTTATCTTATTTGGAGGGGGAAGGAAGGAGTACTAGTAGTAGGAAGGAGTACTAGTAGTAGGAAAGGAAGAGGGGGAAGGAGAAAGGAAAGGGGACCGCCCTTCCCCAATTCGGATTGGGCTTGGGGGGGCGCGCCCCCCTCCCTTGCTCCTTCTCCCTTCCTCCTACATGGGCCCAATAAGGCCCATATACTTCCCGGGGGGTTCCGGTAACCTCCTGAGCTCGAGATATTCCCAAACTCTTCCGGAACCTTTCCGGTGTCCAAATATATCCGTCCAATATATCAATCTTTATGTCTCGACCATTTTGAGACTCCTCGTCATGTCCGTGATCATATCCGGGACTCCAAACAAACTTCCGTACATCAAAATACATAAACTCATACTATAATTGTCATCGAAACCTTAAGCGTGCGGACCCTACGGTTCAAGAACGATGTAGACATGACTGAGACATTTCTCTGGTCAATAACCAATAGCGGGACCTGGATGCCCATATTGGTTCCTACATATTCTACGAAGATCTTTATCGGTCAAACCGCACAACAACATACGTTGTTCCCTTTGTCATCGGTATGTTACTTGTCCGAGATTCGATCGTCGGTATCCAATACCTAGTTCAATCTTGTTATCGACAAGTCTCTTTACTCGTTCTGTAATACTTCATCTCATAACTAACTCATTAGTTACATGCTTGCAAGGCTTAGGTGATGAGCATTACCGAGAGGGCCCAGAGATACCTCTCCGACAATCGGAGTGACAAATCCTAATCTCGAATTATGCTAACTCAACATGTACCTTCGGATACACCTGTAGTACTCCTTTATAATCACCTAGTTACGTTGTGACATTTGGTAGTACCCAAAGTGTTCCTCCGATAAAGGGGAGTTACACAATTCTCATAGTTACAGGAACATGTATAAGTCATGAAGGAAGCAATAGCAGAATACTAAACGATCAAGTGCTAAGCTAACGGGATGGGTCATGTCAATCACATCATTCTCCTAATGATGTGATCCCATTGATCAAATGACAACACATGTCTATGGTTAGGAAACATAACCATCTTTGATTAATGAGCTAGTCAAGTAGAGGCATACTAGTGACTATATGTTTGTCTATGTATTCACACATGTATCATGTTTCCGGTTAATACAATTCTAGCATGAATAATAAACATTCATCATGATATGAGGAAATAAATAATAACTTTATTATTGCCTCTAGGGCATATTTCCTTCACGACGGCCAAAACTACGGCGAAAGCGTGGGCGTTGTGGCGACCATGTCTACACATGGTCTGGTATGGATGATCGGGGCTGCTGCGGTGTGAGGCGGCGGAGAATAATGGGCGGGCGGGCGGGCGGGAAAGAGAGGGTCGAAGCGTTGGGAGGGAGGGACTGCTAGTGTCCCCGACAAAGGGCCATGGGGGGCAGGGCGTGTGTCGCGGCCGTTCACAAGACGTCTGCTTTCACCCCAAACCGAGCACAACTTTGGGCCGGGGATGGGTCGAAAACGGACGGATTCCGGACATTTGTCCGCTTGAGGCCGCGCGTTGGGCCGCGCTATTCATCCGTTTTACCCCAAACGGACGCACCCGGACAGGATGGGCTCGCGCGGTGGAGTTGGCTAAGGCCAACTCCACTGCACGACCCTATCCTGTCCGCCCCCGTCCGTTTGTGGTAAAAGGGACAAATGAGACGGCCCAGCATGTGACTGCCCGGACCCATCTTGTCCGTTTTGTGTCCGGGCCGACCCATTTTGAGCGCAAACTTGCGCCGGGTTTGGGTCGCGGTGGACACCAAAAGGACGCGCGCCTCGTCCGCGTCGGGGCCGCATGTAGGAGACCACCTACCTCCCACCCGCCCACATCAATGCGCACTGGCGGGCGGCCCCACCTGTCATCCGCACATCGAAAGGTCGCCGTCCTTCTTTAAGTGGAAACCGTGGACCGGTCGTCGTCCACACTGCCCCACGCCACCCCGTGGCCTCCTCGAAACCTGACAGCCCCAGTCCCAAACCCTAGCCAAGAACTCGCTGGCCGGCCGCCCACAGCCATGGGGCTCTGGAACTACGGCAGCAAAGGCAAGCACGACCGCGAGGCTGGCTCCTCGTCGGGGCGTTGCCGCGGCTCGGTGAAGAAGGAGGAGTCGGCCTCGCCATCGCCACCACGCCGGGCCCCCTCGCCGCCCATGTTCTCCATCGCCCCCGTGTCCGCCGGTGAGCGCGACCGGCACTACATCCACGCGTCGGTGTGCCGCCGTTATTGGGAGATGAGGACGCCGCTCCCCTGGAGCGACGCCCACCTCCCCAACAACTGGCACCTGTCGGCCGACCGTGCGCCGATCCCGCCTGTCCCGGTGACCGGCCGTGCGCGCCGCGAGGAGATCGAGCGCCGCCGCCGCCTCCTCCCGGACGACCTCTACTACGACGAGAGGTACGCCCCTGACTCGCCATTGTTGGACACTTGGTTCCGCGAGGAGCACGATACGCGGCGGGCGTCCTTCTTCGCCGGCACGTCGACGGGGCCACGGCGGCCACGCCCAGAGCGCCGAGCGGCTGCTCCCCAGGAGTGCGGGCGTAGGCGGGTGCGCGGCCTCACGCCCACGCCGTCGCCATCTCCACCTCCATCGCCACCACCACCTCCTCGCATGACGGCGGAGGAGGAGGCCCGTCTCGTGTAGTGTGTCATGGAGGACTCCATGAACACGCACGACGAGCGACAATGGGACGGCTTGGAGGAGGCCATGGCACTCTCTGCCGCTGGTGACATCGCCTTCTCGGAGCTGCAGATGGTGGCCATCACGGAGGAGAGGAGGGACGATGCGATGGGGGAGGAGCCGCCGGCCGCGTTCCAGGAGCTGATGGGCCAGGGGTGGGGCTGGTCCTGCACTGCTCCGGAGATGGCCGCCGGCGTGGGCGTGAACTAGTGCGCCACTACGTCGCAGTCGCCGGAGCGGGAGGCCTCGCCACGGGAGGAGGTGGTGCAGGCACCTCCGGCCGTCCAGCCCGCCCCCGTCTACCACACACCGCACGCACCGCCGGCCCATCTGTGGACGCCACCGGCCTACGTCGACCTCGTCAGCGACGACGATGACACCGGCGGTCACTAAAGACGGCCACAGCGACGACATCGACGGGCACGGGCAGGAGTGCGCGGGCGGCGACCGTTTTTATTTTTCTTTTTATGTATAATTATTAATGTCACTCGGACGTGAAACTGGGCCGTTTTGTGGCCGTGACCCCCCCCAAACTAAGATTTATGTTTATTAAACTGTGTTTATTTACTTTTTTAGTCATTTTATTTATGTTTTCTGTTTTTTAATCCTGTTCTAACACGGACGTGATTTGGGGTGCGGCCGTGCGGTGGGCGCACGCACGACCCAACGGACAAAGCCGAACACGGGCGAACCTATTGGCGCCCCAAAGGGACAAAATCCGGCCAATCCGGACATCTGTTTGGGGTCGTGCGGTGGAGTTGGCCTTATAGGCGCGCTTCGGCATAAATGCATTGCGATGCATACATACGTAGAGTACTGTACTACATACTCCTAGATCACAGCTGACTGAACCATCTAGTATTCCGCTTAGCAGAGGCCAGAGGGCGATTCGATCAGTGGGACATCTCCAACCCCGATCACTAAATGGACGTCATACTCCGCCTACATCGCCCCCGCGTCACCTAGGGTAGGCGACACGGGCGGCAGCCCCCAACCGCGTTGCCGCAGGGCCTTCCCCCAGTGGCGCGGCTCTCCTCTCCCGCGGGGCCCCGCGGCTGGCGGCCCGCCTGCGGCTCGGATCCATGGCGGCGGCCATGGCGGATGGCACGCGGCGCAGCTTGGCGGCAGGCGGTGCTGGCGTGGACATGTGGGCCACTTCCCTGGCCATGTGGATGGCGGGGAGGTGGTGGGCTTCGGCTGCGGCGGCGGTTCCTCGCTGGATGTTGGTGGCCATGGTGATGTGCGTCCTCGACCCCAATCTACTCCGACCAGAGCGGATCCGCCCTTGGTGGCCGGTCACCTTTTTGGGTGCTCGCCTTGCGATCCGGTGGCTGGAAGGGTTCTGGGGGAATCTCTTGGCCGGCGTGGCGGCCACTCCAATGACAGTGCCTTTGGGTGTTGCTTCCCTCGTTGGAGGCTTCAGAGAGGACCTCCTTCCTTCCACCCCTTGCAGGAGCTCAGGTGAAAACCTCAGACCTCCTGTTCCAAGCGACGACGACACCACACCATGGTGGCGTGCTCCTTCCTGAAGGCGTTGCTCGAGGGCTGCTCAAACGGCGGTGGAAGTGGCGGCGGTTCGGTGTCGACATATGCATTCTGGCCAGCTTCATCTTGGAGGCTGCGGCGACGTAGGCAATGCTCGTCTGGTGGAGCTACTGTCGATGGTCGAGGCATCGTCGGCAGTCTGCGACATCAGGTTCGGGATGCTCAGGGGGAAACCCCAGATCTGGGTCTTCCGAATCAGATGATGATGGCGTTATCGCTTTCCCTTCTGGGGGCATCGTCTTGGAGCAAGGGCTGGCTGGAGGGATGGTGGAGCGGTGTTTCATCTCACACATTGATGGCGGCGGGGATCGATGGCATGGCGCTGTGGAGACTCGGCGTCCGATGCGTGGAGATGGGCTCGCGCAGGAGGAGGTTGCTGTCTGGCGTCATGGTGACGTCGATGGCGAGTGGCTGAACAAGGTAGAAGCCTCAATATTATCTCAAGACTGTGGAAGATGGCGGCGACGACACACGAGTCGTCTCGACGGATTGTGCCCTGCACCGGTATGTGGCTCGGCTGGGGCTTCCGAATGAGTATCGGCTTCCGGCTTTTGATGTTAGGCTTAGGTGAGTGGTTTGGGTAGTGGCCCAGCTAGCACCCCTTCATCATTTTGGATAGGAGTAGCGGCATATGTTGCCAAGATGGTGGATTCAGGCACATTGTTGTAATACTTTGTAAGGTCCTCGAGAATAATCAATAAAGTGGCTGTATGCATCTCCTAGATGCAAAGGCCGAGGGTCATCCTCCTTTTCTAAAAAAAAACTAAACGGACATCACCGAGTAATGACAGACACGATTCAAATGTGTTCGCTGACATCCAATGCAGCGAATGTTATCCAGAGTCATCAAATATTCGCTCATGTCCAGGTTTCTCTCTTTGAAAACTTTTATATATATTTAACAGAATTTTTGGTCCCTTATGTTCCACAAAAATATAGACTTGGTCCTAAAGATTTTGTGTAGAAATTTGCTCCTTCATGTCTCAAAACCAGACAAGTTTTCTCTATACTACTCTCTCCGTCCCAAAATAAGTGTCTGGACTTTAGTATAACTTTGTACTAGAGTTAGTACAAAGTTAAGACACTTATTTTGGAATGGAGGGAGTAGATTTTAACCAGGTTGACAAGTTTGCGCATTGGAGCATCTTGAACACTAAAAAATCAGATTTTTTTGATGCATTGTTCACCTAGAGTAGATTCCTTGTTTTAGTTTTGCTATGAGCACCTCGAGTGTCCAAAGACCACGGAAATTTGCACACAGCTTGCACACTTGAGTATATTGGATTTTAGCCGTTTTTTGAATTTACTGTTCATCGACAGCTATATACATGATGGTAAAACCCGGTCAACGTGGTCAAAATCTGGTTTTGGAAGAAACATACCTGGTTTTGAGACTTGAAGGACCAAATGTCTACGAAAAAACTGCTGAGTGAATAAACTTCCCCATCGCCCGACCCGCTCCCGTGAGCGAGGGGGGCTAATCGCCGCCGCCAGACTTCCCGCCGCCGCCGCCAGCGCCACCGAAAAGCTTGGCGGCGCCGGCCCCTGGTCTCCCCTCCTGCGGTGGCGCGCATTGGGTAGGGCGCGACAGCACGATGTCGACAGCCTCTTCAGCGACTCGGGAGGCTGGCGGAGGCGGCCTAGAGGGCTGCAGGGCGACGTGGGGGTGGCGTGCTCTGCGGCCGTTACTTCCATGGAGGTGATGCGGGGGGTTGTCCGGCGGATCTGAGCTTCCGTCGGGGTGGCTAGGTGGCGGGTGCGCACTGGCCTGGGGCTGGCGCGGGGGCGGGCTGCGGCCTTCTGGGGTCGTGGCTATGGCCATGGACCTCGGTGGCGCGTCACAGCTGTAGTAGGAGGCGGTGTTGCCAGCTAGATCAGCTTGAATCTGCCCCATGGCCGCCGGCGGGCAGCTCGGGGCTGTCCCTCGGGATCCCAGCGTGGATGTGGGCTACCACGACGTGGTGGTGGCTCATAGCGGTGGTCTGGATTGTTTCACGACGGCAGCTGGACATCTCCGGCGTCGTCCCATCAGTGAGCGGCCTATATTGGCCTTCAATCCTCTCCTCGTCGTTCGACACTACCTTAGTCAAAGGGCTGGTCCTCTTCCAGATGCAGTCCATCACTCTCGCGCCCAGTGCTGCGAGACCGAACTCGTCTCGCGCCCGGCAGCAGGACTGAGCTCGTCTCGTGCCCGGCAGCAGGACTGAGCTCGTCTCGCGCCTGGTTCTGCAGGACGGGTCGACTCAGGCCAGTTTTGGCCGGCCTGTTGGGTCTCGGCGTTAGGGGCCACCCAGGGGTGCGAAAGATGGGACCTTTTCGCTCATCTCTTTGGTTGGAGTAGCGGCGGGTCTTGGGTGAGGTGGTGTCAAGGTCTTGGATGCCGGGGCGGCGGCCTTGGTGGTGGTAGCGCAGTGCTCATGGGCATGGCCCATGGCTTGGTGCTCCCTAGTGACCATGGCCGTATGGGCGGCATGGTAGCCAGGGTATGGCATTCGGTGACAGTGAGTGCCAACCGGGGTGAAAACCCGCTCTATCTTCGGACGGACTAGCGGCCTCGAAGCTTGTTCCCTTTTTGAAGGCATTGTCACGACCTTTATTGCTCCTCGGAAGCCGCATGAGAACTACGACGAACAACAACTTTTGCACCTCGGAAGTGGCTTTGCTGGTAGTCTTCATCTGCTAGAGCTTAATCTTATTAATTTTGCATCCCCATTAAGATGTTAAATATCTCCGCCATGCTTTCCTCCTTCACCTCATTTGTAACGCCCTCTATTCAATCATACACTAATCATACACGCGAATATGTATGATCAAGATCAAGGACTGACGGGAAGATATCACAACACAACTCTAGACACAAAGTAAAAAAAATACAAACTTTATATTACAAGCCAGGGGCCTCGAGGGCTCCAATACATAAGCTCGAATACAAACGAGTCAGCGGAAGCAACAATATCTAAGTACAAACATAAGTTAAACAAGTTTGTCTTAAGAAGGCTAGCACAAAAGCAACATCGATCGAAAAGGTAAGGCCTCATGCCTGGGAGCCTCCTAACTACTCCTGGTCATCGGCGGCCTCCACGTAGTAGTAGACACCCTCGGTGTAGTAGTAGTAGTAGTAGTCGTCGAAGGTGGCGTCTGGAACCTGGGCTCCACCATCTGGCTGCAGCACCCGAGAAGAATGGAAAGAGGTGGAAAAAGGGGAGCAAAGCAACCATGAGTACTCATCCAAAGTACTCGCAGGCAAGGATCTACACTACATATGCATCGGTATCAATGAAATGGGTAGTATCTATGGACTGAACTGCAGAATGCCAGAAGAGAAGGGGAAAGCCTAGCCTATCGAAGACTAGCATCTTCAAGCAACTCCAAGCATCTTGCAGCAATCAGAAGAGTATATAATATCAGTTTATATTTAACAAACATGTTGTAGAAATAACGCCCAGAGAACCTTCCCCGACTCCCTGCGAGAAACCAATCTCGGAGCCACATATCCATTACATGCCTCAGCATTCAGTATCCAGTTCTAGTTGTATTGATCGGGATACAACTCCGAGCGTCCGTTACCGTGGACCTGGCTATTCGAATAGATAATACTTCCCTGCAGGGGTGCACAAACTTACCCAACATGCTTGATAAACTCCGGCCGGACACACCATCAAGTCATGACCGGCCTCAGACGATCAACAAATCCTACCTAGGCTGAACAGAGAGGCCAGCACGCTGATATACATCCTAAATGCGCAGGGTTCATGGGCCAATTGTCCTTTGCAATCCTGCGCATTGCGAACACGGCCGGTGAGCAGACCTAGCCCCCTTATACAAGTGCAGGCTTAACTAGTCCAACCCGACGCGCGCCACTCAGTCGCTGACGTTAGTGAGCTTTCGGAAGAATCGTACAATGCAGAGTGCCCATACTTATTCTCGCATGGTGGTTAGTGCAAAAAAGGCCAGAGGCCTACTCGGATCAAATATCTAAACCATTAGTGTCTTGGTAGTGCGGTAACGATCAATGATCCACGATATTTGGTCCCATCGCCCCGTCTCACGGACTTGCGGCCAGGGCTAAGAATGCCCGGCCGCGCCGCGTGAAAAACTTGCGGGTATCCTCTAGATCAACCCGAATTCACATCACCCACGGGTACCCCTCGGGGCCGACCCGATGTCATCATGGTTCTGTGGTAAGTCAAATTAACCGTGTGTCCGAAAGAGCATGGGGGAAACCTAAGGAATCACCCTCAATGGATTCCCACTTGATGTAACCATCAAGGTGGACTTGGAGGAATCACCCTCGATGGTCCACACTTGAGGGGTTGCATGACATAGTCGTTATCGGGAGTGGTGAAGGAGGAATCACCCTCGATGACCACGACCGAATAGTTACACTACAATGTTAACATCAGAAGTGTTGACGAGGTATCACCCTCGGCACTCGATAGTAACTCTGCAGAGTCGTCCAACTAAGGGGGGTAATGTTCGGTGTCGGGTCCTGGACATCGATCACATTGATCGAGTCATCGAACATGAAGCGGGGGCAACTGAGACAAGGTGGGGGTCAATGATGGATCTCTAACCAACCTATACTAAGCAGTTTATAATAAGCAGGTATGGTATGAAAGAAGGTAACAAAAACAGGCTATGCATCAGAGTAGGATCATACAGAAAGTAGTAGCAGTTCTAATGCAAGCATAAGAGAGAAGGGAATGGGCGATATCATAATGAACAAGGGGGGTTTGCTTGCCTGGAAGCTCTGCTGAAAAGGAAGAAGTGTCGTCGGTGACGTAGTCGATCACAGGGGCATCATTGGTCTCGGGGTCTACCAGAGAGAAGAGGGGGAAGAAATAGTAAATATAGAGCAAACAGATCCATCACTAAGCATGACGTGACGATACACAAAGCTAGGGTGTTCTGACGTGGTGCTACACGTTGCAGACGGAGAGGGAAAACATCCGAGGATGATTTCCCGACGTTAGACAGATTCCGGACATACGAAAGAGAGGGGACGGTTCCATGTTCAACACGCTAGGGGCATGTGGCGGACGAACAAACCAGGTATTCGGATTCGTCTCATCGTTCTTAGCAACTTTCATGTACAAAGTTTTCGATCCGAGTTACGGATTATTTTCTAAGATTTTCTAAAGTTTTAAGTATTTTCTAAAATTACTGAAATTCTGCTAAGTCCTCAGTTTTAAACATCATTTAGCTGTTTTCCAAAGGCTATAACTAGTGTTCTATTCATCCTATGAATTGGTGCCTTATACCACTATTGATCACTTTCCTGTGGTCTATAAGATGGTATTAATTGCATTGTTGTTAGATCTTGTAACTTGTTTATTTTCTGCTCCAAAGTTGCTATGGCAGCATATCTGTTTTTAGTTCTTCTAGTTAACAGAACATAGACTTTTTCACTTTCATAGGAATTAATCCAGGCAACTTTTGGATTTGGTCCAATGGAAAGAACTCCTTGTCAAGTGTACTACCCGCACATATTTATTTTAGCTATGTTAAGCTTTGTTTAGTTGCTATTTTGAGGTTGTTCAGGGGGCTAACTAGTTCAGTTTTAGAAAAGTTAGCAGCTGCTACTTTAACTGAATGTTACTGTAGCAACAGGGAGCAAGCAACGCAGCAGCATGAGCAGCTAGCGGCAAGAGCACCAATAGTGAGCGGCAACAAGCAGCAGTAGACACGAGTGCACGGGGGGCGGTGGGCGGACGGCCGCGCGCACACACAAGCGCGACACACTGATACGTCTCCGTCGTATATATAATTTTTGATTGTTCCATGCCAATATTATTCAACTTTTATATACTTTTGGCAACTTTTTATACTATTTTTTGGGACTAACATATGGATCCAGTGCCCAGAGCCAGTTCTTGTCTGTTGCATGTTTTTTGTTTCGCAGAAACCCAATATCAAACGGGTCCAAACGGGATAAAAATGGGCGGAGATTTTTTTGGAATATTTATGATTTTTGGGAAGTAAAATCAACGTGAAACGGTGTCCGGGGTGGCCATGAGACAGGGGGCGCGCCCTCCCCCTGGGCGCGGCCTGGGCTCTCGTGGGCCACCCGTAAGGCGGCTGACGCTCTTCTTTTGGTGCAAGAAAGCTAATTTTATGAGAAAGATCTGGGCGAAAGATTCACCCCAATCGGAGTTACGGATCTCCGGATATTTAAGAAACGGTGAAGGGGTAGAATCTAGGAACGCAGAAACAGAGAGATAGATCCAATCTCGGAGGGGCTCTCGCCCCTCCCAAGCCATGTGAGCTAAGGACCAGAGGGGAAACCCTTCTCCCATCTAGGGAGAAGGGCAAGGAATAAGAAGAAGGGGGGCTCTCTCCCCCTTTCTTCTGGTGGCGCCGGAACGCCGCCGGGGGCCATCATCATCACCGCGATCTTCACCAACACCTCCGCCATCTTCACCAACATCTCCATCACCTTCCCCCATCTATATTCAGCGGTCCACTCTCCCGCAACCCGCTGTACCCTCTACTTGAACATGGTGCTTAATGCTTCATATTATTTTCCAATGATGTGTTGCCATCCTATGATGTCTGAGTAGATTTTCGTTGTCCTATCGGTGATTGATGAATTGCTATGATTGGTTTGAGTTGCATGTTTTATTATTGGTGTTGTCCTATGGTGCCCTCCGTGTCGCGCAAGCGTGAGGGATTCCCGCTATAGGGTTTGCAATATGTTTATGATTTGCTTATGGTGGGTTGCGTGAGTGACTGAAACAAAAACCCGAGTAAGTAGGTTGTTTGCGTATGGGATAAAAGGGGACTTGATACTTTAATGCTATGGTTGGGTTTTACCTTAATGAATCTTCAGTAGTTGCGGATGCTTGCTAGAGTTCCAATCAAAAGTACATATGATCCAAGAAGAGAAAGTATGTTAGCTTACACCTCTCCCTCAAATAGAATTGCAATAGTGATTATCGGTCTAGTAACGTAGTCAGTTGCTTAGGGACAATTCCACAACTCCTACCACCACTTTTCCATACTCGCTATATTTAGTTTATTGCATCTTTATCTAAACAGCCCCTAGTTTATATTTACGCGTTCTTTATTATCTTGCAAACTTATCCACCAACACCTACAAAGTACTTCTAGTTTCATACTTGTTCTAGGTAAAGCAAACGTCAAGCGTGCGTAGAGCGTATCTGTGGCCGATAGGACTTGAGAGAGTATTTGTTCTACCTATAGCTCCTCGTTGGGTTCGACACTCTTACTTATCAAAAGAGGCTACAACTATCCCATATACTTGCAGGTTATCAAGACCTTTTTCTGGCGCCGTTGCCAGGGAGTCATAGCGTGGGGTGAATATTCTCGTGTGTGCTTGTTTGCTTTATCACTAAGTAATTTTTATTTGCTGTTCTAAGTTGTTCTCTATCTTTAGTTATGGATATGGAACGCAAAATACCAAAAAAATTAGGTGTACTTGCTACTCATGGAGATGTGGTAACTCCTAAAACCCTCGATTCTCATTATGCGAAAGATATTATATACTACTTTGATAATCCTGAGAAAACCCCATTCAACTTTATAATGGGAGACACGTTGGATCAACATGAATACTTTAGGGATTATCGCTCGACACAAAAAGGGAAACTATTATGGGATCAATTTATTATGTTGCGTTGGTATGCCTGGAATCTATGCTTGAGATATGATATTACTTGTTGCTCTAGGATGGAGGCTCCACACCTTCCCTTTTCATGCAAATTTAATGATAATGAAACCTTAGCTTCTTATGCTAATGGTATATATGATTACTATGATGTGGAACAAATAGAAGAATTTGTTGCTTTTAAGGCTGCATATGAAATTGAATCTTTGTTTGAAAAGTATGAAGCTTTAGATGATGATGCTTTTAGGCCTGAAAATCTTGCTATACTTAGATATTGCTATGAAAATTGTGAATACAATTACTATATTAATGCGTTTATTGAGAAAGTCTCTGCTGTCCAAGAAGAGACTAATATTTTCCAGGAAGCTATGGAACAATAAATTGATGAAACTGTGAGCTCATTGGATGAAAAAGACGATAAAGAGAGCGAAGAACAAAAGGAGGAAGAGCGGATTAGCTACCCATGCCCACCTTATAATGAGAGTAACCCTCCAACTCATACATTATTTAATTCCCCTTTGTGCTTACTGAAGGATGATTGCTATGATGATTGTTATGATCCCGTTGATTCTCTTGAAATATCCCTTTTTAATGATGCTTGCTATGCTTGTGGCCAAGATGCCAATATGAATTATGCTTATGGAGATGAACTTGCTATAGTTCCTTATGTTAAACATGAAATTGTTGCTATTGCACCCACGCATGATAGTCCTATTATCTTTTTGAATTCTCCAAACTACCCTATATCGAAGAAGTTTGTGCTTATTAAGGATTATATTGATGGGTTGCCTTTTACCATTGCACATGATGATTTTGATGAATATAATATGCATGTGCTTGCTGCTCCTACTTGCAATTATTATGAGAGAGGAACTTTATCTCCGCCTCTTTATGTTTCCAACACGATAAAATTGCAAGAAACTGCTTATACTATGCATTGGCCTTTACTTGGTGTGCATGAATTGTTCTTTTATGACATGCCGATGCATAGGAAGAGAGTTAGACTTCGATGTTACTTGATATATGTTACTTTGTGCTCACTACTAAATTACAAATCATTGTTAATTAAAATTGGCTTTGATATACCTTGGGATCTGGCTAGATTCATTACTTGAGCACTAAATGCCTAGCTTAATGGCTTTAAAGAAAGCGCTGCCAGGGAGACAACCCGGAAGTTTTAGAGAGTCATTTATTTCTGTTGAGTGCTTTTATATAGTTTAAAAACACAAAAATAAAGAGGGGAACCTAAAACTTTTCAAAAAGGAAAGTGAAAGTGAGAGAGACAAGCATTGTTGAAGTGGGAGCTAGCCTTGAACTTTGTTCATGCTCACGGAAACTTTGTGAATCTTGATTACAGAAACTTTTCAACAAAAATAATTATCCCCTTGTACAATTCCATTGTATTATAAAAATAATTTGCTAAGGTTTGCCTTTAGGATGTTTACAATGCCTGTTGGTTTGTACGGTGCAGGACAGAAACTTTGGCTGTAGTGCGCGATTTTACGTTTTTAACTGGAATGTCAATTGGTTCTGATTCCTTTTGCACTGTCTTGCTACGAAAATTTTTTATTTTTCATAATTTTGGTAGAATTTTTGGGATATCATAAGTATGGTGGATGTTCAGATTACTACAGACTGTTCTGTTTTTGAAAGATTCTGTTTTTGATGCATAGTTTGCTTGTTTTGATGAATCTATCAATTTATACTAGAGGATTAAGCCATGGAAAATCTATATTACAGTATACACAATGAAAAAACAAAATATGAATTGGTTTGCAACAGTACTTAGAGTGGTGATTTGCTTTATTATACTAACGGATCTTACCGAGTTTTCTGTTGAAGTTTTGTGTGGATGAAGTGTCTAAACAAGGAGGTCTCGATATGAGGAAAAGGAAGAGAGGCAAGAGCTCAAGCTTGGGGATGCCCGAGGAAACCCAAGTAAATATTCAAGGAGACTCAATCGTCTAAGCTTGGGGATGCCCCGGAAGGCATCCCCTCTTTCTTCGACAAGTATCGGTATGTTCTCGAATTCGTTTGGTTCATGCATTATGTGCAAGTCTTGGAGCGTCTTTTGCATTTAGTTTTCACTTTTCTTTTATGCACCATGCTGGTATGAGATTGTCCTTGGTTGATTTATAGAATACTCATTTCACTTCACTTAAATCTTTTGAGTATGGCTTTATAGAATGCTTCACGTGCTTCACTTATATCATTTGAAGTTTGGATTGCTTGTTTCTCTTCACATAGAAAACCGCCATTTGTAGAATACTCTTTTGCTTCATTTATATGTGTTAGAGTGCGGGAATATCTTTTGTAGAAAGAATTAAACTCTCTTTCTTTACTTATATCTATTTAGAGAGATGACATGAATTGGTCATTCACATGGTTAGTCATAAAATCCTACATAAAACTTGTAGATTGCTGAATATGATATGTTTGATTCCTTGCAATAGTTTTGCGATATAAAGGTGGTGATATTAGAGTCATGCTAGTGGGTGGTTGTGGATTGTAGATACACTTGTGTTGAGGTTTGCAAGTCCCGTAGCATGCACGTATGGTAACCGTTGTGTGACAAATTTGAAGCATGGGGTGTTTCTTTGATTGACTTCCTTATGAGTGGCAGTCAGGGAAGAGCGATGGTCTTTTACTACCAATATATCCCCCTAGGGGCATGCGTAGTAGTACTTTGCTTCGAGGGCTAATAAAATTTTGCAATAAGTATATGAGTTCTTTATGACTAATATGAGTCCATGGATTATACGCACTTTTACCTTTCCTCCTTTGCTAGCCTCTTCGGTACCGTGCATTGCCCTTTCTCACCTTGAGAGTCGGTGCAAACTTCGCCGGTGCATCCAAACCCCATGATATGATATGCTCTATCACACATAAGCCTCATTATATCTTCCTCAAAACAGCCACCATACCTACCTATCATGGCATTTCCATAGCCATTCTGAGATATATTGCCATGCAACTTCCATCATCATCATATTCATGACTTGAGAATTCATTGTCATATTGCTTTGCATGATCGTAAGATAGCTAGCATGATGTTTTCATGGCTTGTCCGTTTTTTGATGTCATTGCTACGCTAGATCATTGCAAATCCCGGTACACCGCCGGAAGCATTCATATAGAGTCATATCTTTGTTCCAGTATCGAATTGTAAGTAAATAAAAGTGTGATGATCATCATTATTAGAGCATTGTCCCAAAAAGAAAAAAAGAAAGGCCAAAGAAAAAAAGAAAAAGAAAAAAATAAAATAAATAAAAAGGGGCAATGTTACTATCTCTTTTTCCACACTTGTGCTTCAAAGTAGCACCATGTTCTTCATGTAGTGAGTCTCATATCTTGTGCTTCAAAGTAGCACCATGTTCTTCATATAGATTGTCTCCTATGTTGTCACTTTCATATACTAGTGGGAATTTTCATTATAGAACTTGGCTTGTATATTCCAACGATGGGCTTCCGCAAATGCCCTAGGTCTTCATGAGCAAGCAAGTTGGATGCACACACACTTAGTTTCTTTTGTTGAGCTTTCATACACTTATAGCTCTTAGTGCATCTGTTGCATGGCAATCCCTACTCCTCGTATTGACATCAATTGATGGGCATCTCCATAGCCCGTTGATTAGCCGCGTCGATGTGAGACTTTCTCCTTTTTTGTCTTCTCCACATAACCTCCATCATTATATTCTATTGCACCTATAGTGCTATATCCATGGCTTGCGCTCATGTATTGCATGAGTGTTGAAAAAGCTAAAGCGCGTTAAAAAGTATGAACCAATTGCTCGGCTTGTCATCGGGGTTGTGCATGATGGGGGCATTTTGTGTGACGAAGATGAAGCATGGCCAAACTGTATGATTTTGTAGGGATAAGCTTGCTTTGGCCTTGTTGTTTTGAAAAGACATGATTGCTTTATTGGTACGCTCGAAGTATTATTGTTTTATGTCAAATGATAGACTATTGCTTTGAATCACTCGCGTCTTAATATTCATGCCATGATTAGACATATGATCAAGATTATGCTAGGTAGCATTCCACAACAAAAATTATCTTTTTTATCATTTACCTACTCGAGGACGAGCAGGAATTTAGCTTGGGGATGCTGATACGTCTCTGTCGTATCTATAATTTTTGATTGTTCCATGCCAATATTATTCAATCTTTATATACTTCTGGCAACTTTTTATACTATTTTTTGGGACTAACATATTGACCAGTGCCCAGTGCCAGTTCCTATCTGTTGCATGTTTTTTGCTTCGCAGAAACCCAATATCAAACGGAATCCAAACGGGATAAAAATGGACGAAGATTTTTTTTGGAATATTTATGATTTTTGGGAAGTAAAATCAACGCGAAACGGTGTCTGGGGTGGCCACGAGACAGGGGGCACACCCTCCCCCTGGGCACGGCCTGGGCTCTCGTGGGACACCCGTAAGGCGGTTGACGCTCTTCGTTTGGCGCAAGAAAACTAATTTTATGAGAAAGATCTGGGCGAAAGATTTACCCCAATCGGAGTTACGGATCTCCGGATATTTAAGAAACGGTGAAGGGGGTAGAATCTGGGAACGCAGAAACAGAGAGATAGATCCAATCTCGGAGGAGCTCTCGCCCCTCCCAAACCATGGGAGCCAAGGAACAGAGGGGAAACCCTTCTCCCATCTAGGGAGAAGGTCAAGGAAGAAGAAGAAGAAGGGGCTCTCTCCCTTGCTTCGATGGCGCGGAACACCGCCGGGGCCATCATCATCACCGCGATCTTCACCAACACCTCTGCCATCTTCACCAACATCTCCATCACCTTCCCCCATCTATATCCAGCGGTCCACTCTCCCGCAACCCGTTATACCCTCTACTTGAACATGGTGCTTAAGAGAATATTGAGAGCAAAGTAAGAAGGTACCATGAGAAGTTTCAAACGGGTAGGCAACCATTCGATGCCTAATCAGAAGGTGAAAGGGGTTTAGAGAAACGAAAATAAATATTGTGTTTGATACTAGAGTAGATCTCTAGGAAGGTGGCTTGCGATTCACATACGAAGCTAAGCATGAGAAATAACTTTGGAAATAGGGGTGTACAGAAGAGTCAGGGTTCGATCCTATGGAACTGTGGGTTATGGGCCCACCATGTGGGTTAAAAGTAGAAAGGGCGCTGACATCTTGCATGGTCATGATAGCAATGCATGTCAGAGGATAACCTCTCAGTTATGTTGGCAACAGTGTTGGTACCAAGGGCGCGGGATGAAGAGAGCCATTTTCCTGATCGTTGAAACGAGGCGGACCAATAGGCAAAGTTCTCATCCACCAGCGATTACCGAAATGTTAACAACAATAGTAACAGGGTCTTACTGACAGAGTTGTACACCGAGGTGTTTACCTAAGCAGGGAATTACCTTTGCTCAAATAAGTTAGATTACGAGAAAGGTTAAACTAAACAATGGAAAGGAAAATGTGTTTAAACACAAATATGAGAAGTATGTCCTTCCCAAGGACAAGCAGAGGATGATATCCACAATGGGATAGTAAGTAGATTACCATTTAGGTAAAAGGAAGAGGAAATTCATGACGTTAACCATACAATTGTGTTGGGATAAGTGATCAAGAAACATTTAGCATTGCGCCTCTAATGTTTTTAATGATGTTCGGAGTACCACAGTCATGCTTCGGGATAGCCTTGACATGGTCATTAGGTAAAGGTCAGACCTTGGGAACACAAAGGATCCATTGGGAATTTCTAGGATATCTCATGCAATTTTATCAGGGTAAAGATGAGGATGTGGCTGATGGGTTCAACAACAATACATCGAGATGTCAAAAAGGATGTATTTCCAAAATTACATGAACAAGTTTGTGTTGGGGGGAAGGCAAGAAGGTTGTCGATGATAACACAAATCATCGAGGTGCAATGATAGCATTTCTCATAATGAATTCGATTGGTATCATGGAAGAGCTAACAATGTTGATGATGATCACAACACAATTGCTGAGAGATTCCATGAAGAGGTAATCGATCGGTGATGGCATCAAGTTGAAGGAATGATGAAGCGAAAGGTTATTGGAAACACGGGTATGACACAAACTCAAAATCAAGGTTGTTGTTCAAGGAGAAACGATATGATGAGGAAGAGCGATGTAAGCTTAGCTCATCGTTGAAAATTGTGCTCCGGGAAGGACCAGGTAGCACAGTTAAAATTTAGCACGATAATGATATAGTCGGTCATGCTAGGAATGACTTAAAGGATTATTAATCTTGTAAGAAACAAAAATTACTTTGAGTTATTGAATCAGAGTGCGGAATTGATACACCTTTCGGTGTTCTCGGGTGACTAATAACTCAGAACCCGAGAGAAATCTGAAATCAGTGAGAAGCAATACTAGATGAGGACTCATAGGAAGCAACACATGTTGCGGATATGTATTGATCTACAGAAGACAAGTACTTTAACTTGTCTGAGAAATGGAATCAAGGATAAAATGTGGTTGGAACCATGATTGCAAAGGATCAATTCACAGATACTGATACATCTCCAACGTATCTATAATTTTTTATTGTTCCATGCTATTATATTATCTGTTTTGGATGTTTAATGGGCTTTAATATGCTCTTTTATATTAATTTTTGGACTAACCTATTAACCGAAGGCCCAGTGCCAATTTTTATTTTTTTTGCCTATTTTAGAGTTTTGCAGAAAAAGAATACCAAATGGAGTCCAAACGGAATGAAACCTTCGCGATGATCTTTCTTGGACCGAAAGCAATCCATAAGACTTGGAGTTGAAGTCTGGAACTCCACGAGGAGGCCACGAGGCAAGAGGGCACACCTGGGGGGTAGGCGTGCCCCCACCCTCGTGGGCCCCTCGTAGCTCCACCGCGTAGTTATTTCGCCTATATATACTCTTATACCCTAGAAACATCAGGGGGAGCCACGATACCACTTTTCCACTGCCGCAACCTTCTGCACCCGTGAGATCCCATCTTGGTAGGGATGTAAATGGTACGGATAATTTCCGTTCCGAATCCGTTTCCGCATCCGTTTTTGAGGATATGGTATGGACTTGTACAAATCCGGCGGATATGGATGCGGATACGGATTTTGGTCAACCGGATATCCGGCGGATATGGTAGAGGATATGGTATTGATAATATCCGGCGGATGTGGATTATCCGGTATTTTTTGCGGATTATCCGAGGCTATCAAATAGGATTATCCGATAAATTTAGCCCATCAACAAGCCCAAATACCAAGTATACTACTAAATAAAATCACCACAAATAAGTAGTGTTTAACCTAATCCTAGTACTAGCACCAAGTAGATCGTATGATCACTAGCAAAGCGGCAGCCGTGGTCATTGCATGACGTCGTCTTCTCTAGCGGCGGTCGACCAATGGAGATGAGCATTCTGTTTGAACATTTCATGATTTTCTAGGTGCAATGAACCACGTTAGTTTAGGGCATCTCGCCATCTCCAAGGTATGCATCCACGCCATGCTACCAAGCAGCTTGCTTCACGTGCACAATCGGTCGTGGTGGCAGATCACCATCGTGTCGGCACCGCTCACAGCCATGATCAACGCCGTACAAGACAATGGGCAAGTCCAGTCAAGCTACGGTCCTGCGTGATGTCGTCAGACGGCGATCTCCGTACATATATATGCCAGCAAGGCCCGGATGGCGGTGCGAGTGCGTATATGCCGGCGTCAATATGCTTACTTGCACATATAAGTCAGCCAATATGGGCTTGAGCGATCATGTAGTGGTTGCTTGCATGCACGCACAAGTATAGCTGGTAGACTTGTGAACACATATGTAATAGACTTTTTTTAGAGTACGCCAAGGGCGTAATAGACTTGAAAACACTAAGTTGTAGTAGTAGTTAGAATTAAGTATTTATAATAAAATACTAGCCTTTTATAATAAATAAAATAAAACTTAGAACTAAGTACTATTTCTTAAGTACAACCTTCGTCTTGCATTGTGTCTAATGCCATCATAATTTTATCAAATCCCGCTTATTGTTCTCATATTAGTGTGAGTTATGGCTTTAAAATGCTTGGTCACTCCCTAGTGCTACGGGGTTGGATAAAAATGTGTGTTCATATTGTTTTCATAGTAGTAATTAAATCATGTCTTTTTGCACGTATTACCCGATATTTTTTGTCCGTTTCTGGTCCGAGTCCGCTCCGCATCCGCTCCGAATCCGTAGTCCGATATAATCCGTATTCGAATCCGCATCCGGTCATTATCCGCTCCGCTCCGAATCCGAGAAAATAATATGGTAAAGGATATGGTAAAGGCATTATCCGATCCGATCCGATCCGTTTACATCCCTACATCTTGGGGCCTTTTTCGGTGATCTGCCAGAGGGGGAATCGATCACGGAGGGCTTCTACATCAACACCATTGCCTCTCCGATGAAGCGTGAGTAGTTTACCACCTTTGGGTCCATAGTCAGTAGCTACATGGCTTCTTCTCTCTCTTTCATTCTCAATACAAAGTTCTCCTCGATGTTCTTGGAGATCTAATCGATGCAATACTCTTTTGCGGTGTGTTTGCTGAGATCCGATGAATTGTGGATTTATGAGCAAGATTATCTATGAATATTATTTGCTTCTTCTCTGAATTCTTATATGCATGATTTGATATCTTTGCAAGTCTCTTCGAATTATCGGTTCAGTTTGGCCTACTAGATTGATCTTTCTTGCAATGGGAGAAGTTCTTAGCTTTGGGTTCAATGTTGTGGTGTCCTTTCCTAGTGACAGTAGGGGCAGAAAGGCACGTATTGTATTGTTGCCATCGAGGATAAAAAGATGGGGTTTATATCATATTGCTTGAGTTTATCCCTCTACATCATGTCATCTTGCTTATTGCGTTACTCCGTTCTTATGAACTTAATACTCTAGATGCATGCTGGATAGAGGTCGATGTGTGGAGTAATAGTAGTAGATGCAGAATTGTTTTGGTTTACTTGACACGGACGTGATGCCTATGTTCATGATCATTGCCTTAGATATCTTCATAATTATGCGCTTTTCTATTAATTGCTCGACAGTAATTTGTTCACCCACCGTAATACATGCTATCTTGAGAGAAACCACTAGTGAAACCTATGGCCCCCGGGTCTCTTTCCTATTATATTATATCTCTTTTCCATTACATCGCATCTCGTTTACTATTTCGCAATCTTTACTTTCCAATCTATTCAACAAAAATACCAAAAATATTTACTATATTATCTCTATCAGATCGCACTTCTGCGAGTGGCCGTGAAGGGATTGACAACCCCTTTATCGCGTTGGTTGCAAGGTTCTTCATTGTTTGTGTAGGTACTAGGTGACTTGTGTGTTGTCTCCTACTGGATTGATACCTTGGTTCTCAAAACTGAGGGAAATACTTATGCTACTTTGCTGCATCACCCTTTCATATTCAAGGTAAAACCAACGCATGCTCAAGAGGTAGCAAGAAGTATTTATGGCACCGTTGCCGGGGAGATCTACGCCAAGTCAAGACATACCAAGTACCCATCATAAACTCTTCTCCCTCGCTCTTCTCCCTCGCATTACATTATTTGCCATTCGCCTCTCGTTTTCCTCTCCCCCACTTCTAAAACGATTTTCGAAAACCTTTGCCTTTTCTTCGCCCCTCTTCAGTTCGTCTCTTTTCGCTTGCTTCTTGTGTGTTTGTGTGCTGGATTGATTGCTTGTCACGATGGCTCAAGATAATACTAAATTGTGTGACTTTTCCAATACCAACAACAATGATTTTATTAGCACTCCGATTGCTCCTACCATCGATGCTTAATCTTGTGAAATTAATACCGCTTTGTTAAATCTTGTTATGAAAGATCAATTTTCTAGCCTTCCTAATGAAGATGTCGCAACCCATCTAAACAACTTCGCTGATTTGTGTAATATGCAAAAGAAGAAAGATGTGGACAATGATATTGTTAAATTGAAGCTATTTTCGTTTTTGCTTAGAGATCGTGTGAAAACTTGGTTCTCTTCTTTGCCAAAAAAAATTATTGATTCATGGAATAAGTGCAAAGATGCTTTTATCTCCAAGTATTTTCCTCCCGCCAAGATCATCTCTCTTAGGAACGATATTATGAATTTTAAGCAACTTGATCATGAGCATGTTGCACAAGCTTGGGAGAGGATGAAATTAATGATACGTAATTGCCCTACACATGGTTTGAATTTGTGGATGATTATAAAAAAACAATTATGCCATATTTAATTTTGCTTCTAGAAATCTTTTAGATTCACCCGCGGGAGGCACTTTTATGGAAATCACTTTAGGAGAGGCTACTAAACTCCTTGATAATATTATGGTTAATTATTCTCAATGGCACATCGAAAGATCCACTAGTAAAAAAGTTCATGCAATTGAAGAGATTAATGTTTTGAGTGGAAAGATGGATGAACTTATGAAATTATTTGCTAATGAAAGTACGTGTTCCTTCTGATCCTAATGATATGCCTTTGTCCACTTTGATTGAGAATAGTAATGAGTCTATGTATGTGAATTTTGTTGGAAGGAACAATTTTGGTAACAACGCGTATAGAGCATATTTTAATTCTAGGCCGTTTCCTAGTTATTCCTCTAATAATTATGGTAATTCCTACAACAACTCTTATGGAAATTTTTAATAATATGCCCTCTGATTTTGAGAATGGTGTTAAAGAATTTATGAGTTTGCAAAAGAATTTCAATGCTTTGGTGAGTTGGCTAGGAACGTGGATAGAATTTCTCTTGATGTTGATTATTTGAAACTTAGATCTATTCCACCTAAGCATGATATCAATGAGTCTCTCAAAGCCATGAAAATTTCCATTGATGAGTGCAAAGAAAGAACCGCTAGGATGCGCGCTAAGAAAGATTACTTTGTGAAAGCGTGTTCTTCTAGTTTTCATGATAATAATGATGAAGATCTAAAAGTGATTGATGTGACTCCTATTAAATCTTTGTTTTCCAATATGAATCTTGATAAACACAGTACTGGAGATTAGTCAACTTTAGTTAAAAGGCATCCCAATGATTCGGAGTTTTTAGATCTAGATGCAAAAATTGATAAAAGTGGGATTGAACAGGTCAAAACTTTAAGTACCAATGAACCCACTATTTTGGATTTCAAGGAATTTAATTATGATAATTGCTATTTGATATATTGTATTTCTTTGTTGCAATCCATGTTAAATTCTCTCATGCTTATAATCAAAATAAAGCTTTTACTAAACATATCATTGATGCTTTGATGCAATCTTATGAAGAAAAGCTTGAACTAGAAGTTTCTATCCCTAGAAAACTTTATGATTAGTGGGAACCTACTATTAAGATTAAGATTAAAGATTATGAATGCTATGCTTTGTGTGATTTGGGTGCTAGTGTTTCCAGGATTCCAAAAACTTTGTGTGATGTGCTAGGTTTCCGTGAATTTGATGATTGTTCTTTAAATTTACATCCTACAGACTCCACTATTAAGAAACCTATGGGAAGGATCAATGATGTTCTTATTGTTGCAAATAGGAATTATGTGCCCATAGATTTTATTGTTCTTGATATATATTGCAATCCTACATGTCCTATTATTCTTGGTAGACGTTTCCTTAGAATGATTGGTGCAATTATTGACATGAAAGAAGGAAATATTAGATTCCAATTTCCGTTAAGGAAAGGCATGGAACACTTTCCTAGGAATAGAATTAAATTGCCTTATGAATCTATTATGAGAGCCACTTATGGATTGCACACCAAAGATGGCAATGCCTATATCTATTCTTGTTTTTATGCCTAGCTAGGAGCGTTGAACAATAGCGCTTGTTGGGAGGCAACCCAATTTTATTTTTGTTCTTTGCTTTTTGCTCCTGTTTAGTAATAAGTAATTCATCTAGCTTCTGGTTAGATGTGGTTTTATCTTTTAATTAGTGTTTCTGCAAGTAGAATCTTTGGGAAGACTTGGGTGAAGTCTTTGTGACCTTGCTGTAAAAAACAGAAACTTTTGCCCTCACGAGATTAGCTGTCATTTTTTACTGAGAGTGCTTTTAGGTTGATTCCTTTTGCAGATGATTAATAGACACATTCCTCACGTCCACCAAGTTATTTCAGAATTTTTAGAGTTACAGAAGTATTCCAAAGTTACGGATTACTATAGACTGTTCTGTTTTTGACTGATTCTGTGTTTTGTGTGTTGTTTGCTTATTTTGATGAATCTATGAGTAGTATCGGGGGGTATGAACCATAGAGAAGTTGGAATACAGTATGTTTAACACCAACTAAATAAATAATGAGTTCCTTACAGTACCTTAAAGTGGTGGTTTATTTTCTTATACTGACGGAGCTCATGAGATTTTCTGTTGAAGTTTTGTGCTGTGAAGTTTTCAAGTTTTTGGGTAAAGATTTGATGGATTTTGGAGGAAGGAGTGGCAAGAGCCTAAGCTTGGGGATGCACAAGGCACCCCAAGGTAAAATTCAAGGACAACTAAAATCCTAAGCTTGGGGATGCCCCGGAAGGCATCCCCTCTTTCGTCTTCCTCTATCGGTAACTTTACTTGAGGCTATATTTTTATTCACCACATGATATGTGTTTTGCTTGGACCGTCTTGTATGATTTGAGTCTTTGCTTTTTAGTTTACCACAATCATCCTATCTTTACACACCTTTGGGAGAGACACACATGAATCGGAATTTATTAGAATACTCTATGTGCTTCACTTATATCTTTTGAGCTAGACAATATTGCTCTAATGCTTCACTTATATCTTTTTAGAGCACGGTGGTGGTTTTATTTTATAGATATTATTGATCTCTCATGCTTCACTTATATTATTTTGAGAGTCTTTTATAACAGCATGGTAATTTTCTTTGGTTATAAAATTAGTCCTAATATGATGGGCATCCAAGATGGGTATAATAAAAACTTTCATATAAAGTGCATTGAATACTATGAGAAGTTTGATTCTTTATGATTGTTTTGAGATATGAAGATGGTGATATTAGAGTAATGCTAGTAGAGTAGTTGTGAATTTGAGAGATACTCGTGCCAAAGTTTGTGATTCCCGTAGTATGCACGTATGGTGAACCGTTATGTGATGAAGTTGGAGCATGATTTATTTATTGATTGCCTTCCTTATGTGTGGAGGTCGGGATCGCGCGATGGTTAACTCCTACTAAACCTTCCCTTAGGAGCATGCGTGTAGTACTTTGTTTTGATGACTTGTAGATTTTTGCAATAAGTATGTGAGTTCTTTATGACTAATGTTCAGTCCATGGATTATACGCACTCTCACCCTTCCACCATTGCTAGCCTCTCTAGTACCGCGCAACTCTCGCCGGTACCATACACCTACCATATACCTTCCTCAAAACAGCCACCATACCTACCTATTATGGCATTTCTATAGCCATTCCGAGATATATTGCCATGCAACTTTCCACCATTCCATTTATTATGACACGCTCCATCATTGTCATATTGCCTTGCATGACCATGTAGTTGACATCGTATTTGTGGCAAAGCCACCGTTCATAATTTTTCATACATGTCACTCTTGAATCATTGCACATCCCAGTACACCCCCGGAGGCATTCACATAGAGTCATATTCTGTTCTAAGTATTGAGTTGTAATTCTTGAGTTGTAAGTAAATAAAAGTGTGATGATCTTCATTCTTAGAGCATTGTCCGAGTGAGGAAAGGATGATGGAGACTATGATTCCCCCACATGTCGGGATGAGACTCCGGACTACATAAAAAAAGGAGGCCATAAAAAAAGAAGAGAAAAGGCCCAAATAAAAAATGATGAGAGAAAAAGAGAGGAGGGGAAATGCTACTATCATTTTACCACACTTGTGCTTCAAAGTAGCACCATGATCTTCATGATAGAGAGTCTCCTATGTTGTCACTTGCATATACTAGTGGGAATTTTTCATTATAGAACTTGGCTTGTATATTCCAATGATGGGCTTCCTCAAAAGTGCCCTAGGTTTTCGTGAACAAGCAAGTTGGATGCACACCCACTTAGTTTCTTTTGTTGAGCTATCATAAACTTATAGCTCTAAGTGCATCCTTGCATGGCAATCCCTACTCACTCACATTGATATATATGATGGGCATCTCCATAGCCCTTTGATACGCCTAGTTGATGTGAGACTATCTTCTCCTTTTTGTCTTCTCCACAACCACCATTCTATTCCACCTATAGTGTTATGTCCATGGCTCATGCTCATATATTGCGTGAAGATTGATTTTTTTTGAAAATACTAAAGTATGAAACAATTGCTTGGCTGAAACTGGGGTTGTGCATGATTAAATACTATGTGTGATGAAGACAGAGCATAGCCAAACTATATGATTTTGTAGGGATAACTTTCTTTGGACATGTTATTTTGAGAAGACATGATTGCTTTGTTAGTATGCTTGAAGTATTATTATTTTTTATGTCAATATTAAAATTTTGTCTTGAATCTTTTGGATCTGAACATTCATGCCACAATAAAGAAAATTACATTGATAAATATGCTAGTTAGCATTCCACATCAAAAATTCTGTTTTTATCATTTACCTACTCAAGGACGAGCAGGAATTAAGCTTGGGTATGCTTGATACATCTCCAACGTATCTATAATTTTTTATTGTTCCATGCTATTATATTATCCGTTTTGGATGTTTAATGGGCTTTAATATGCTCTTTTATATTATTTTTGGGACTAACTTAATCACCAGAGGCCCAGTGCCAGTTTCTGTTTTTTTGCCTATTTTAGAGTTTTGCAGAAAAGGAATACCAAACAGAGTCCAAACAGAATGAAACCTTCGCGATGATCTTTCTTGGACCGAAAGCAATCCAGAAGACTTCAAGTTGAAGTCTGGAAGTCCACGAGGAGGCCACGAGGCAGGAGGCGTGCCTGGGGGGGTAGGCATGCCCCCACCCTTGTGTGCCCCTCGTAGCTCCACCGACGTACTTCTTTCGCCTATATATACTCTTATACCCTAAAAACAACAGGGGGAGCCACAGAACCACTTTTCCACTGCCGCAACCTTCTGTACTAGTGAGATCCCATCTTGGGGCCTTTTCCGGCGATGTTATTGAATCAGAGTGCGGAATTGATACACCTTTCGGTGTTCTCGGGTGACTAATAACTCAGAACCCGAGAGAAATCTGAAATCGGTGAGAAGCAATACTAGATGAGGACTCATAGGAAGCAACACATGTTGCGGATATGTATTGATCTACAGAAGACAAGTACTTTAACTTGTCTGAGAAATGGAATCAAGGAGAAAATGTGGTTGGAACCATGATTGCAAAGGATCAATTCACAGATACTGATACGTCTCCAACGTATCTATAATTATTTATTGTTCCATGCTATTATATTATCTGTTTTGGATGTTTAATGGGCTTTAATATGCTCTTTTATATTATTTTTTGGACTAACCTATTAACCGGAGGCCCAGTGCCAGTTTTTGTTTTTTGCCTATTTTAGAGTTTTGCAAAAAAAGAATACCAAATGGAGTCCAAACGGAATGAAACCTTCGCGATGATCTTTCTTGGACCGAAAGCAATCCATAAGACTTGGAGTTGAAGTCTGGAACTCCACGAGGAGTCCACGAGGCAAGAGGGCACGCCTGGGGGGTAGGCGTGCCCCACCCTCGTGGGCCCCTCGTAGCTCCACCGACGTAGTTATTTCGCCTATATATACTCTTATACCCTAGAAACATCAGGGGGAGCCACGATACCACTTTTCCACTGCCGCAACCTTCTGCACCCGTGAGATCCCATCTTGGGGCCTTTTCCGGTGATCTGCCAAAGGGGGAATCAATCACGGAGGGCTTCTACATCAACACCATTGCCTCTCACATGAAGCATGAGTAGTTTACCGCAGACCTTTAGGTCCATAGTTATTAGCTAGATGGCTTCTTCCCTCTCTTTGATTCTCAATAAAAAGTTCTCCTCGATGTTATTGGAGATCTATTTGATGTAATACTCTTTTCCGGTGTGTTTGCCGAGATCCGATGAATTGTGTATTTATGAACAAGGTTATCTATGAATTTTATTTGGTTCTTCTCTGAATTCTTATATGCATGATTTGATATGTTTGTAAGTCTCTTCGAATTATCGGTTAGTTTGGCCTACTAGATTGATCTTTCTTGCAATGGGAGAAGTTCTTAGCTTTGAGTTCAATCTTGTGGTGTCCTTTCCCAGTGACAGTAGGGGCAGTATGGCACGTATTGTATTGTTGCCATCAAGGATAAAAAGATGGGGGTTATATCATATTGCTTGAGTTTATCCCTCTACATCATGCCATCTTGCTTAATGTGTTACTCCGTTCTTATGAACTAAATACTCTAGATGCATGTTGGATAGCGGTCGATGTGTGGAGTAATAGTAGTAGATGCATAATCGTTTCGGTCTACTTGACACAGACGTGATGCCTATGTTCATGATCATTGCCTTAGATATCTTCATAATTATGCGCTTTTCTATCAATTGCTCGGTAGTAATTTGTTCACCCACCAATAATACATGCTATCTTGAGAGAAGCCACTAGTGAAACCTATGCCACCCAGGCTTCTTTTTATTATATTATATCTCTTTTCCATTACATCGCATCTCGTTTACTGTAACATCCCAAAGTTTCAATTTAGAATGTTATACATAGATCATCATTGCATATCATATTTTTGTTGCATTGTTGGCTCGATCCTAGAAATTCTACGCAACTCAAGGACCCACAGAGAGAGTTGGGATTTCGTTATTTTCTTATTTGAGTTTTTCTCAAATTTTGAAAATAGGATCATTGATTTTATTTATTTTATCTTCAATTATTTCTACTACCAAAATTTCAGAGTGGGAATAAAATGACTTTCCCAAAATAAAGAAATAATGAAGATTTAATAAAAAAAATCAAATAATATTTATTTTGGAGCTTTTCGTCTTTTATTTGAATTAAGGAAAAATGCACGTTTTTCAAATTTGCATTTAGGCCCCAAATAAATGTTCACCTTGTCCGGCTTGATTTTAGAAGCCGGGGAAAATTTATTTCGGGATTTTTGGAGTCCGCTTATTATTTCTTTTTATTTTTCTTCTGCGCGGAATTATTTTAAAAAAACGCGAACCGCCTCTGGGCCGTGCCCGAGCGGGACTCCGCTCGGGGGCGCACTATATAAGCGCAGCCCCGGTGCCCCCAGGCCCGTCAGCCGCGCCGCCGCCCTTGACCCACTCATTGCCGTGACCACACCCCGCCGAACCCTAACCCTAGCCTTGTTGCCTTGCCGCCGCCGCACATCACCACGAGTCGCCGACTTCACCGGAGCCGCCGCCGCCGCCTCACCGACACGCCGCCCGAGGTTTGCCGCAACCTCGATTTTCGGGCCGTTTTTTTTGAAAACCGAGCGGTTTTTCCTTCGTTTTTTTGGTTTTTTCGTTAGATCGGTTATTTTTTCGGTTCAGTTAATTAGCGAGCGTTCGCTCGTTCGTTCGTCTTAACGAACGTGTTCGTCAGATTAGTTTAGATAACGAATGTTCGTTCGTTAACCCGTTCGTCGTTTTTCTTTTCTCGGATTTAATCCGCGATTTTTCTGATCGTGATTCCTGATCCGATTTTCGTTTTAGTATAACTTTTCGCTCGTTTATCGGAATGAGGCGATTCAAGCGCGTGGAGTTTCGTCTCGAAACCCTCTTTCCGAATAATCTACTTAAACAAGTTTTTGCTTCTGTAAAATTTGACTTAGATCCTGATTAGTAAAACGAAGCTGTTTTCTTTCGCCGTTTGACTTTCGTTCTTTGTTTGATTTGTTTCTTTTTGCAAACCGGAGTTCTTAAGTTGCACATTCTGGTTAGATCTTTTATTCGAGTTTTACCTGTGCATTAGATGAGTACTTATTGTATGCTTGTTTGTTTGTCTGCGATAGAATACGAGTCGCCGCTTTGTTACTTGAGTCTCTAGGTTTCGGATCATCGACAAGGCAAGTAACACTTTGATCATACCTTTTCTACTACCCAGTTTTATGCATTAGATCAATCCTCAAACATTGCATGATTAGGATCTAATTAAATTGTGGGTTCAGGGAAGTAGATGAGGTAGTACCTATTACCTGTTTTATTTATCAAACCTTTGGGAGTTACTTCTGCGTTTGCTTATTATGCCATGCTATGCCACTAGACGTGGATTGGGTGAGTGTTTCCATGACAGATGTGAGATTGTTAATTAATGCTTTATTTAAGGTGGCAACTTAAACACACATCTGGGTGGATTGAGGCACCTGGTTTCTATCAGGACTTGTCTGTATTTCTTCGGACCGCCACCCAGGCTCAAAGGGATCATGAGATTATTCAAACTAGAAACTTCCTTGTGCAGCCACATGCTATTATGGGCTCTAGCATAGTTGACTAAGTCGTGCGAACTCTTACGGGGTGGACTAGCAGATGTAGGGGATGTAGGTTGGTACGGTCTACCCCTTACGTAAGGTGCAAGCGCTTCTGAAAGACTATGTCTCGGTCATCCGTTTCTCAAACACCATGTAGTGCGACAAACCAAACGGAGGAGATCGAGTCATGTGGGGAAAAGTGCGCAAACCTCTGCAGAGTGTATAAACTAATCATGGTTAGCCGTGTCCCCGGTTATGGACATCTTGAGTATCTAGTACTTGGATATCATGTGAATCTCATCATGTTACTTCTAATCTAATATTGTTGGGTTAATGAGTACTTTTAATTGGGATTGAGAATGCTGTCAACCATTCTCAATGTTTAACAACCACCATGATAGTTAAATAAACTTATTCCTTTGCAGTAGGGAAAAATCGGCTTTATGCAAAAACTATAACCATAGAGCTTTTCCACCAGCCATATATGCATGTAGTATAGCTTATTCCATTGTTATTCTCTATGTGTTGCATTGCCAGCATATTCCATGTGCTAACCCGTTTTCGGGCTGCAACATTTCATGTTGCAGACTTTTCAGACGACGAGTAAGATGATTTTAGGTCATGGTTCTATACTCAGTGATGCCGTTGGAGTTGATGGACTCACTTATCTTCCAAGCCTTCCGCTGTTACCGATTTTAGATGGCCTTAAGCCATATTTATTTCAATAAGTTCTCTCTTGAGACATTCGATGTAATAAGTGTGTGATTGCTACTCTATTATAAATCCTACAAGTACTGTGTGGTGTCAGCATTACTGATCCAGGGATGACACTGAGCACAGAGATCAGACTGTTTGAGGTCTGGTCACTACAAAGGTGGTATCAGAGCACACGCTGACTGTAGGACACGGCCACTAAGCTTAAGCCCTAGATCACTACTCTTTCTTCTCATTTCTGACTCCTCATCTTTTTCTATTCTTTAGGATGGCGGATGCAAAGATCAAGTTCACACAACCAGATGAGAACTCACCTTTTGGATATCACTTGAAGGAAGCCACTAGATACCTGAACATAGGAGTACCAAGCTTCCCCGGGACTTTCAACGCCACTTTACCCAAAGAGGAGCGCTGGAGGATTCAAGTCTACATTCCAGGAAGGACATTTGCACCAACCACAGAACCAATAGAGTTTACCTTTGATGCACCAACATGGAACCTAGGAAAGAGCATGGCAGCTCACATCGCCATGGTTGAATTGGAGAAGTTTACCACAACGATCTCAAGAATACTATCTACCAGATTTGTGGGCACCGAGATGAGCATTGGGAGATGATCACCACCAGGAAGGACAGATCAATCGCAGTTTATATCCAGGAGTTAAACCAACACATCCGACGCCAGGAGAATCAGATGTCTTGAGAGATATGGAGGAGCTACAGAAGGCTATGACCAAGATCAAAGAGCTAGAAGAAGAACTCAACGCTACGTAAAGACTATATGGAAGAAATCGTCGCTCTAGTAAGGCGAATGGCGACCTTAAGGAGAAGATTGGAGTATTCATGGGAGGATCGGCACCAGAGGAGAAGAGGATGAACCTCTTGGTCCAGATAATTACATCATCATCGACGACACTGATTCGGATCCCGACGACAGCGATGATGACTATGTTGACGAAGCTGGAGCAGATATCATGGAATCTTCATCGGAGCAGTTTTTCTAGTTGACCACCATAACAGTAGTATAATTTTCCACCATTTAATTAGTTTTAGTCCAAGCACTTTTGTAACGATAGTTAGACCGTTGTATGCCCTTGTTTGAATTGATTGGAATGATATTGTGTGCTTTTGTCTCATGTGCATATGGGTAGTGTTATCTACTAGACCTCATTCTATTCTTAACTCTCCTCTCCCCTTTAAACCCTCAGATGCCTCCGAGACGCGACCCCGAGTTTGTTTTCCTGCCAGAGATCACCCAGTTGATTCAGCAGCAGAATACCTTGATTCAAACATTGGTACATAACCAAGGCAACAACAACAACAACAACCCACCACCACCACCTGTTGACCATCTGGCACGTTTCTTAAGGTTGAATCCGCCGGTGTTTTCTAGTAGCACCGAGCCGATAGTAGCAGATGATTGGCTCCGTAAGATAGGGAGGAGTTGACCACGGCGGGATGTCTGAGATGGAGAAAAGGTGAAGTTTGCCGCACATCGACAGCGGACCCGCGGCATGGTGGGAGAATTTTACTGACCACTTACCCCTGAGACACCGTCACATGGAATCGAGTTTCAACAAGCTTTTCAGTCGCCCATGTTTGGCGGGAGCTATGGCCATGAAGAAGCGTGAGTTTCGCAACTTACGCCAAGGAGGACCAGACGGTTGGCAATATGTGGATGATTTTAGTAAGCTAGCACGTTATGCCCCAGATGACGTTGCTACGGATGCAACTAAGCAGGAGAAGTTTCTAGAAGGACTAAATGATGATCTGAGCATGCAGTTGATGGTAGCCACTTTCAATAACTACCAGGAGTTAGTAGATCGTGCTCTTATGATTGAGGGGAAGCAGCAGCAGATTGACAATCGTAAGAGGAAGTATGTACAGGGGAAGTACAATTCTGGAGCTCAGCAGAAACCACGCTTTACCCCAAAGTCAGGAGGACACTTTCAGCATACTCACGGAGGAGGCAGCTTGCACAATCATAATGGCACAAAGAATGGAAACGGGAATGGAGGAAGCAATGGACAAAGCCGCACCAACCCGTCAACACCATCCAAGGTAGACCTGAGCCATATCACTTGTTATAAGTGCCGTAAGACTGGGCATTATGCAAATGATTGCCCAGAAGCCCAAAATGGAAATGGCAATGGAAGCTCAGGAAAGAAGCCGAACCCTTTCAATAGGGGGCAAGTGAACCACGTCACTGTGGAGGAGGTTGAAGCTCAGCCAGACGCAGTAATAGGTAAGTTTTTGGTTAAGACATTTACTGCAGTTGTTCTTTTTGATACTGGTGCTTCGGATTCATACATATCAAGGGGATTTGTGGATAAATATAAACTACCGACCCAAGCACTTAGGTCACCCATGGTAGTAACCTCACTCGGAGCAGAGTATACGGCTAGTATATGGTGTGATCGACTGCCATTAAGGATTGGACACCATGTATTTCCCTCGGACTATTAGTTTTGGAATTGCAAGGTTTGGATGTGATATTAGGCATGGATTGGTTATCGAAGTATGGAGGGAATATAGATTGCGCCAGTAAGTCGATTTTGCTTACCACCCCAGAAGGAAGAAGAATCAAGTATGTATCACGGCATGAGCCCAGAAGAGCACATGTAAATTCCTTATCAGGAGTTGTGCAGGAGGAAGTACCAGTGGTAAGGGATTTCCCCGATGTATTTCCAGAAGAGTTGCCAGGTATGCCACCGAATAGAGACATTGAGTTCTTAATTGAACTAGTGCCAGGCACTGGGCATAAATCCAAGAGACCATACAGGATGCCAGCCCAAGATTTGGAGGAAATCAAGAAGCAGATTAAGGAGTTGTTGGACAAAGGTTTTATTCACCCAAGTTCTTCGCCTTGGGGATCGCCAGTACTTCTGGTGGAGAAGAAGGATGGATCGTTAAGAATGGTTGTTGATTATCACGGATTGAATGAAGTAACAATCATGAACAAGTACCCACTACCAATGATCAATGATCTATTTGATCGGTTGCAAGGAGCTAAGGTGTTTTCCAAGATCGATTTGCGATCAGGGTACTATCAGTTGAAAATTCGGGAGCAAGATATACCGAAGACGGCTTTTACCACCAGGTACGGGCTATATGAGTATACCGTTATGTCATTTGGTCTGACTAACGCCCCAGCCTATTTTATGAACATGATGAACAAGGTGTTTATGGAGTTTTTGGATAAGTTTGTCGTAGTGTTCATTGATGATATTTTGGTGTACTCGAAGAATGAAGAGGAACACAAGGAGCACTTGCATTTGGTACTCGAGAAGCTCAGAGAACATCAACTATACACCAAGTTCAGCAAGTGTGAGTTTTGGTTGAAGGAAATTGAATTTCTCGGACATGTTATATCCGGAGAAGGTATCGCAGTAGACCCCACTAAATTTGTCACTGTGACAAACTGGGAAGCACCAACAACAGTTGGAGAAATCCGGAGTTTCCTTGGACTCGCAGGATACTACCGGAGGTTCATTGAAAATTTCTCGAAGATTGCGAAGCCTATGACCGAATTGTTGAAGAAGGATACTAAGTTCATTTGGACTGAGGAGTGTGAGGCTAGTTTCCAAGAGTGGAAGAAACGTTTGGTTACCTCACCAGTATTAATTCTGCCAGATGAGACCAAGGATTATGAAGTGTATTGCGACGCTTCATGTCGAGGACTTGGAGCAGTGCTTATGCAGGAGGGAAGAGTTGTTTCGTATGCTTCATGACAACTTAAGCCTCATGAGTTGAATTATGCTACTCATGATTTTGAGTTAGCAGCCATAGTGCACGCACTGAAAACATGGAGACATTTTCTCATTCGAAATCATTGTGAGGTGTACACGGATCACAAGAGTTTGAAGTACATCTTCACGCAGAAGGAGTTAAATCTCAGGCAGAGGAGATGGTTGGAGCTTATTAAGGATTATGATATGAGATTGCATTATCACCCCGGGAAGGCTAACGTTGTAGCAGACGCGTTGAGCCGCAAGAGCCATGTCAATACACTAATGACGGGAGAAATACCCAAGGAGTTAGCCGAGGATCTTCATGAACTATGTTTGGAGATAGTTCCGAGAGGCTTCGTAGTAGCATTGGAGATTCAGTCTACTTTGATGGATAAAATCAGAGGAGCTCAAAAGGCAGATAAGGAAGTTGCTTCCATTAAGGAACGGATAAGCAAGGGAAAGGCTAAAGGATTTCGTGAGGATGAGCACGATACCTTATGGTTTGAGGACCGTGTTTATGTGCCCAATGACCCGGAGATCAGGAAGTTGATCCTGCAAGAGGCACATGATTCACCATATTCAATTCACCCCAGAAATACCAAGATGTATTTGGATTTGAAGGAAACTTTCTGGTGGACCAGAATGAAGAAGGATATTGCAGAGTATGTAGCAGTTTGTGACGTATGTCAGAGGGTGAAGGCAGAACATCATAAGCCAGCAGGATTGTTATAGCCATTTCCTATACCCGAATGGAAGTGGGATAAACTAGGCATGGATTTCATCACGGGATTGCCCAGGACTCGTTCTGGCTATGACTTGATTTGGGTTGTAGTCGATCGTTTGACGAAGGTAGCTCATTTCATCCCAGTAAAGACTACCTACAGCAGTGCCAAATTGGCTAAGATATTATGACAAGGATTGTATGTTTGCATGGAGTTCCAAGGAGTATCGTATCAGATAGAGGAACCCAATTCACCTCAAAGTTCTGGAAGCAGTTGCACGAAACATTGGGAACCAGGCTGGAGTTTAGCATGACTTTCCATCCACGAACATGATGGATAGACCGAGAGAGTCAATCAGATTTTGGAGGATATGCTTAGAGCTTGTGTGTTGGATTATGGATCAAGTTGGGATGACAACTTGCCATATGTGGAGTTTTCTTACAACAAGATTATCGATCCGGTTTGAAAATGGCCCTTTCAAAGCCTTGTGCGGAAGGAGGTGCAGAACCCCGTTGTTGTGGGATGAGGTTGGAGACCGCTAGTTGTTTGGACCGGATTTGATTAAGGAGTCTGAACAGAAAGTAAAGTTAATTCGCGATAGGATCAAGGTAGCTCAGTCAAGGCAAAAAAGTTATGCGGATTCAAACGCATGAGGGCGAGAATATGAAGTCGGGGACGAGTTTATCTTGAGTATCTCCGCCGAGGAGTTAAGCGTTTTGGAGTTAAAGGAAAGTTAGCGCCACATTTTGTGGGGCGGACAAAGTTTTGGAATGCATGGGAATGGCGTACAAGTTGGAATTACGAGGATTGTCGGGAGTTCACGATGTGTTCCATGTTTCATAGTTGAAGAAGTGTCACGCAGAGATGGTCGATATACCACCGAGAGATCTGATTGCCCTTTGGAAGCGATTGATTGAAAGAAGATTTGACCTATGAAGAGAAACCAGTTAAGATTCTGGAATATGCCAGCCGAGTTACCCTCAGTAAGGTTATCAAGTTTTGCAACGTTCAGTGGAGCCACCACACCGAGGAGGAAGCCACCTGGGAGCGAGAGGAAGATCTGCTCAAGGCCCACCCTCACCTATTTGCTAGCCAACCTGAATCTCGAGGGCGAGATTCATCTTAAGGGGGGTAGGTTTGTAACATCCCAAATTTTCAATTTGGAATGTTATACATAGATCATCATTGCATATCATATTTTTGTTGCATTGTTGGCTCGATCCTAGAAATTCTACGCAACTCAAGGGCCCACGGAGAGAGTTGGGGATTTCGTTATTTTCTTATTTGAGTTTTTCTCAAATTTTGAAAATAGGATCATTGATTTTATTTATTTTATCTTCAATTATTTCTACTACCAAAATCTCAGAGAGGGAATAAAATGACTTTCCCAAAATAAAGAAATAATGAAGATTTAATAAAAAAATCAAATAAGATTTATTTTGGAGTTTTTCGTCTTTTATTTGAATTTAGGAAAAATGCGCGTTTTCAAAATTGCATTTAGGCCCCAAATAAATGTTCACCTTGTCCGGCTTGATTTTAGAAGCCGGGGAAAATTTATTTCGGGATTTTTGGAGTCCGTTTAGTATTTATTTTTATTTTTCTTCTGCGCGGAATTATTTAAAAAAACGCGAACCGCCTCTGGGCCGTGCCTGAGCGGGACTCCGCTCGGGGGCGTACTATATAAGCGCAGCCCTGGCGCCCCCAGGCCCGTCAGCCGCGCCGCCGCCAGCCCACTTTGCCGCCACCGGCCCACACCCCGCCGAACCCTAACCCTAGCCGCCAGCCGCCGCCGGAGTCACCGATTTCGCCGGAGCCGCCACCGCCGCCTCGCCGACCTGCCGCCCAAGGTTCGCCGCCGCCTCGATTTTCATGCTGTTTTTTTAGAAAACCGAGCGGTTTTTCCTTCGGTTTTTTTCCGGTTTTTTTGTTAGATCGTTTTTTTCGGTTCAGTTAATTAGCGGCGTTAAGCTCGTTCGTTAAATCTTAACGAACGTGTTCGTCGAATTAGTTTAGATAACAAGCGTTAGTTCGTTAACCCGTTAAATCGTTTTTTTTTTTCTCGGATTTAATCCGCGATTTTTCTGATCGCGGTTCCTGATCCGATTTTCGTTTTAGTATAACTTTTCGCTCATTTATCGGAATGAGGCGATTCAAGCGCCTGGAGTTTTGTCTCGAAACCCTCTTTCCGAATAATCTACTTAAACAAGTTTTTGCTTCTGTAAAATTTGACTTAGATCCAGATTAGTAAAATGAAGCTGTTTTCTTTCGCCGTTTGACTTTCGTTACTTTGTTTGATTTGTTTCTTTTTGCAAACCGGAGTTCTTAAGTTGAACATTCTGGTTAGATCTTTTATTCGAGTTTTACCTGTGCATTATATGAGTACTTATTGTATGCTTGTTTGTTTGTCTGCGATAGAATACGAGTGCGCCACTTTGTTACTTGAGTCTCTAGGTTTGCGGATCATCGACAAGGCAAGTAACACTTTGATCATACCTTTTCTACTACCCAATTTTATGCATTAGATCAATCCTCAAACATTGCGTCATTAGGATCTAATTAAATTGTGGGTTCAGGGAAGTAGATGAGGTAGTACCTATTACCTGTTTTATTTATCAAACCTTTGGGAGTTACTTCTACGTTTGCTTATTATGCCATGCTATGCTAGTAGACGTGGATTGGGTGAGTGTTTCCATGACAGATGTGAGATTGTTAATTAATGGTTTATTTAAGGTGGCAACTTAAACACACATCTGGGTGGATTGAGGCACCTGGTTTCGATCAGGACTTGCCTGTATTTCTTCGGACCGCCACCCAGGCTCAAAGGGATCATGAGATTATTCAAACTAGAAACTTCCGTGTGCAGCCACATGCTATTATGGGCTCTAGCATAGTTGAATAAGTCGTGCGAACTCTTACGGGGTGGACTAGCAGATGTAGGGGATGTAGGTTGGTACGGTCTACCCCTTACGTAAGGTGCAAGCGCTTCTGAAAGACTATGTCTCGGTCATCCGTTTCTCAAACACCATGTAGTGCGAGAAACCAAACGGAGGAGATCGAGTCATGTGGGGAAAAGTGCGCAAACCTCTGCAGAGTGTATAAACTAATCATGGTTAGCCGTGTCCCCGGTTATGGACATCTTGAGTATCTAGTACTTGGATATCATGTGAATCTCATCATGTTACTTCTAACCTAATATTTTTGGGTTAATGAGTACCTTTAATTGGGATTGAGAATGCTGTCAACCATTCTCAATGTTTAACAACCACCATGATAGTTAAATAAACTTATTCCTTTGAAGTAGGGAAAAATTGGCTTTATGCAAAAACTATAACCATAGAGCTTTTCCACCAGCCATATATGCATGTAGTATAGCTTATTCCATTGTTATTCTCTATGTGTTACATTGCCAGCATATTCCATGTGCTGACCCGTTTTCGGGCTGCAACATTTCATGTTGCAGACTTTTCAGACGACGAGTAAGATGCTTTTAGGTCGTGGTTCTATACTCAGTGATGCCGTTGGAGTTGATGGACTCGCTTATCTTCCAAGCCTTTCGGTGTTACCGATTTTAGATGGCCTTAAGCCATATTTATTTCAATAAGTTCTCTCTTGAGACATTCGATGTAATAAGTGTGTGATTGCTACTCTGTTATAAATCCTCCAAGTACTGTGTGGTGTCAGCATTACTGATCCAGGGATGACAATGAGCACAGAGATCAGACTGTTTGAGGTCCGGTCGCTACATTTACTATTTTGCAATCTTTACTTTCCAATCTACACAAAAAATACCAAAAATATTTACTTTATTATCTCTATCATTTATCACCTTTGCGAGTGACCGTGAAGGGATTGACAACCCCTTTATCACGTTGGTTGCTAGGTTCTTGATTGTTTGTCTAGGTACTAGGTGACTTGTGCGTTGTCTCCTACTGGATTGATACCTTGGTTCTCAAAACTGAGGGAAATACTTACGCTACTTTGCCGCATCACCCTTTACTCTTCAAGGGAAAACCAACGCATGCTTAAGAGGTAGCAGATACCAGATGATATTATATCAAGGAAATGGTTATTATTACAAGAAGCTTCCATGATATGATCTACATCGTGTCCATGGGCATGAAAACAAAGTTCAAGGTCGACTCCCAGTTCTGCACTGTTAGATGGCTTCTTCTCTACTTTTGATTCTCAATACAATGGTTGCTTGGAGATCTATTTGATGTAACTCTTTTTTGTGGTGTGTTTGTTGGGATCCGATGAACTTTGAGTTTACGATCAGATCTATGTATCCATGAATGTTATTTGAGTTTCTTTGATATCTTATATGCATGATTACTTATAGCCTCATTTTTCTTCTTCAAATCTTTGTTTTAGTTAGGCCGACTAGATCGATTTTTCTTGCCATGGGAAGCGGTGCTTTGTGATGGGTGTGACTGTATGGTGTTCTTTCCCAGTGACAGAAGGGGCAACAAGACATGTATGTATTGTTGCTATTAAGGATAACAAGATGGAGGTTGTTCCTACATGAATAGATCTCATCTACATCATGTCGTCATTCTTATTGCATTACTCTGTTTCTCCATGAACTTAATACACTAGATGCATGCTGGATAGCGGTCAATGTGTGGAGTAATAGTAGTGCAGGCAAGCAGGAGTCGGTCTACTAATCTTGGACGTGATGCCTATATAATGATCATTGCCTGGATATCGTCATAATTATTTGATGTTCTATCAATTTCCCAACAGTAATTTGTTTACCCACCGTATGCTATTTTCTCGAGAGAAGCCACTAGTGAAATCTACGGCAACTGAGTCTATTTTCTCATCATGTATTTTCAGATCTATATTGCTATTTGTCGTTTTATTTATTTGCATCTTTTATTTTTAGATCTATATCACCAAAAACCCAAAAATACCTCGCGGAATTTTATTTGACGTATTTTATTTACATCTTCCAATCTATCTCTTTACTAATCTTTTACCCGAGAAATATTGACAACTCCTCTTACTCGTCGGGTTGCAAATATTTGTTCTCTGTGTGTAGGTACGTGATACGTCCTTTTGCATCATGCCTTTATATTGATATTAATTGCATTATGGGCTGTTATTACACAATATAGCACAATACTTATGCCTTTTCTCTCTTATTTTAGAAGGTTTACATGAAGAGGGAGAATGCCGGTAGCTAGAATTCTGGACCGGAGAGGAGCAAATCTGAGAGACCTATTCTGCACAACTCCAAAAGTACTAAAAATTTACAAAGAATTATTTTGGAATTAATAAAAACTATTGGGCGAAGAAAGTACCAGAGGGGCCCCACCTGGAAACCACAAGGGTGGGGGCGCGCCCTACCCCCTTAGGCGAGCCCCCTAGCAGGCCTCTGGTGCCCATCTTCTGCTATATGATGTGTTTTGACCTGGAAAAAAATAAAGAGGAAGGTTTCGGGACAAACCTCCGCCGTCTTGAGGCGGAACCTGGGAAGAAGCAATCTAGGGCTCTAGTGGAGCAGTTCTATCGGGGAAACTTCCCTCCCGAAGGGGGAAATCGAAGCCATTGTCATCACCAATGATCCTCTCATCGAGAGGGGGCCAATCGCCATCAATATCTTCACCAGCACCATATCCTCTCAAACCCTAGTTCATCTCTTATATCCGATCTTTGTCTCAAAACCTCAGATTGGTACATGTGGGCTGCTAGTAGTGTTGATTACTCCTTGTAGTTGATGCTAGTTGGTTTATTCGGTGGAAGATCATATGTTCAGATCCTTAATGATTATTATTAATCCTATGATTATGAACATGAATATGCTTTGTAAGTAGTTGTGTTTGTTCCTGAGGACATGGGAGAAGTCTTGTTATAAGGAATCATGTGAATTTGGTATTCGTTCAATATTTTGATGAGATGTATGTTGTCTCTCCTCTAGTGGTGTTATGTGAACGTCGACAACATGACACTTCTCCATGATTTGGGCCTAGGGGACGGCATGGGGAAGTAATAAGAAGATGATGGGTTCTAGAGTGACAGAAGCTTAAACCCTAGTTTATGCATTGCTTCGCAAGGGACTGATTTGGATCCACATGTTTCATGCTATGGTTAGATTTATCTTAATTCTTCTTTCGTAGTTGCGGATGCTTGCGAGAGGGGTTAATCATAAGTGGGAAGCTTGTCCAAGTAAGGACAACACCCAAGCACCGGTCCACCCACATATCAAATTATCAAAGTAATGAACGTGAATCATATGATCATGATGAAAACTAACTTAACAGTAATTCCCATGTGTCCTCGGGAGCGCTTTGCATTATATAAGAGTTCATCGAGGCTTGTCTTTTGCTACAAAAAGGATTGGGCCACCTTGCTGCACCTTAGTTACTTTTATTATTTGTTACCCATTATGAATTATCTTATCACAAAACTATCTGTTACCGATAATTTCTGTGCTTGCAGAGAATACCTTGCTGAAAACCGCTTATCATTTCCTTCTGCTCCTCGTTGGGTTTGACACTCTTACTTATTGAAAGGACTATGATAGATCCCCTATACTTGTGGGTCATCAAGACTCTTTTCTAGCGCCGTTGTCTGGGAGTGAAGCGCCTTTGGTGAGTGGAAAATGGTAAGGAAACATTTATATTATGTGCTGAAATTTACATTCACTTGTCACTATGGACCTTTATTGTGATAATTCTGGTGCCATCGCACAAGCCAAGGAGCCGAGGAATCACCACTAGGTCAGACACATAGATTGGAAATATCACCTGATACGAAAGATTAGTGATGTAGAGTTATGCAAGATTCACACGGATGCAAATGTTGCAGATCCGTTGACTAAGCCGCTTCCACAACCCAAGCATGAGGGGCACGTTAGAGCTATGGGCATTCGATGTCTATTTGATTGACTCTAGTGCAAGTGGGAGACTGTTGTAGATATGACCTAGAGGCAATCATGTATGATGATATTTCCTATGTGTTTATGAATAAAGATAGTCCTTGGACATTATCAATGATGTGTATCAGCAAGTACATGACTTGTTTGTGGGACTATGCATTGTATGATGACCGTCCTAAAAGGTCCCTAGTCGAAAGGGTTGTGTGGACGCGCAGCCGACTAGACTAGCATATGACATGGTCGATGGCTTGGTCTCACTAGCCATGTAGCATTGGATGCTAACCGTATAATATGGACTTGGAAAGGTCTGGTCGGATTCGACGTACTCGGATCCGAGTTGAGATAAGGTCCGAGTCGGACAGACCCAACTATGAGACGCAGCGATATGTCATCTACGAGTCTCTAGTACAACATACGTTCTATGTCCTAAGACCTGAGCTGACCAAACGCTACTCCATGACTGGGTAGTTACAAAGGTAGGTTTCGGGTTTTCCAGTCCCATGCTGCGAGACATGGTCGAGCAAGATGGGATTTGCCCCTCCAATCAGGAGAGATATACTCTGGGCCCCTTGTGTGATCCGACCAGGATAAGCATGGCCATGCAACAAGGATTATGAGATAATCCGGATAGTGGTCAGCATCACTGGAACGAGAAAGAGGTCGGGCTAGCACAAGGATGATAGTCTCGCCTTGAGCCCGACAACATATATTGTGAGGCAAAGGGAACAGAAGTGTGACACGTTGTACAGGTTCGCCTAAGCAGCTTCATAGTCTGCTTGGTGGTCGGCACGCCTTGCTAGAGTCCGCTACCAACCGTGCATGTCGGAGGTGATCCGAACTGTGACCAAACCGACTTGAACCTAAGGGGTCGCACGCTTAAGGGAAGGAACCTACGAGGTCGGTTCGGAGGACACTGGTCGGATGTGATCCGAGCTGGACTTGGAACGCGACCGAGTAGACTTTGGGATTTAGGGTCCGTGCGAGGCCCAAGTGTTGAGCCTGCAACGGACGCCTATATAAAGTGGAGGTGCGGCACACTCATGCGATTGATCGCTTCGGCGCTGCGACTAGGGTTTTCATGTGTTGCGAATAGCCACCTCCAGTCGCCGCCGACTGTGTGATCGGACCTAGCAGTCCGCCGCACGGTGTTCCTCCTGCACGCGCGAATACCGTTAGAGGTGGTGCACTTGCACAGCTCCGGTGAACTTGTACGTGGGATCGGACGACCGGCTGTTCGAGGGAGATCGGGCGAGGAGGAGACGATCCACACGGACGCGCTGCCTCAACTCTTCTTCCGCTGCACGACACTACGCGTCTAGTGGTAACAAACTGTGATCCATCTCCCATAGCATGTTCTTAGCTATTCTGCACGTAGAAAATTTTAATTTGCAGTCGACGCACCCTACCGTATATACCAACAGTGGTATCAGAGCCTCTGCTATAGGATTTGGATTCAGATCATATGCATATTAGATATGTGGAGGCAGCAGATGAGATCTGGTGTCCTTGATGAAATCAGCTATGTGCACGGTTGATGAGATCAATTGCACATGGGATTGAAGTGGCTATGTTTTCTGATGATCGGAGTCGATGAGGTCGTGACACAACCTACCCCTACCAGTCGGTATCCGCCATCGGGGTTAACAGTGAAACGTAAACCCAAATTGGACTCGCGATGATCGATAAGATCAGTCAGATCAGAATATTCGGCATGATCGGAGTTCAGATGTGATCTGTGATTTCCGATAACGTGTGCGTAGCGTCGTGTGCGTAGCACCGTGTATTTCGTAACCGACACACAAACCGGTAGAATATGATTCTATGCATAACTTTGTTTTGCAGGTTTGATGTGAATAGTATGGCTCATGTGTATGTGATGCATGTGTGTAATTTATACATGGCCTGCGTGTCATGTTTGTCAGCCGGCAGGAGCCAAAGTGCTGTTATTATATTGTATAACGACCTGCGTGTCGACTTGTGACTCTATGTAAAATTCATTACTAGTTGTAGTAGTTGGATAATAGAGATCAGGTTGGTGGCTTGGCGTCCCGGCGTGACAAACAAGAGGGAGTTCGTAGATGGTCATCTGAGTCGGAGCCGACCTAGAAGAACGTCCATGAAGGAGCCATACTATTTCACAATATGTGTTTATTTGTGATTGTTATGCTTCTTTGTTTCTGTGCATGTTACATTGGTAGAATGATCCCTCATGAATATCAAGCAAATTGCCATCCCCGATGTTGCACCTTCACATGTCAAGTACGTCCAGTAGTGGGCTCATAAAATTGGGGTGCTGCTGGGTGTCCTTGAACTAAAGGGTTCGTGTCGGACACGGACATGCACTGCATCAGGTTTACTTCACAAGGCTATCAAAACGGTTTTGGGCCTTGTGGTAGAGAAGGTTGGGATCCGGGGTATAAGATACCTTCCCGACCGACAGGAGTCGTATAGAGATACGATTAGCAAGGAGTTGCTTACCGGATAGGTATGTTGGCTAGCAGTGATGCTAAAGCTCACTAGTCGCATCGCTAGTCGGATCTGAATCACCGAGAGTTTGCGGAGGATCTTGACTTTAGTGGGAGTATTTCATTTAGGCTAGAATTACTCTACATAAACACATTGCTTAGTGATTGCATATTTTTACATTTGTAGATCAATGGCACCACCTGCTCAACCCAACTTTGCATTGAAATCAATTCGAAAAGGATAAACTGAATGGAACAAACTTTGCTTTGGTATAGAAATCGAGAATTGTTACGAAGCACGATAAAAGGAACATGTTCTAGAGGATCCACTGCCAGAGGAACCTGCCGATAATGCTAATGCCACAACTAAGAATGCCTACCAGAAACTCGTTGATGAATCAACGGAGATCAGCTGTCTGATGCTGGCTTTTATGGAGCCCGACTTGCAACAGCATTTCGAAAATGTTGAGGCTTACGATATGATCGAGAGTCTCAAGAGCATGTTTCAGACACAGTCTAGGACCGAAAGGTTCAACATCTGGCGATCCTTGATGGATTGCAAGCTGAAGGAATGTGATCCACTGAGCCTGCATGTGATCAAGATGATCGGATATGTGCAAGCTTTGGATCGTTTGGGCTTCCGGCTCTTGGATGAGCTGGCTACCGATGCTGTTCTGGGTTCTCTTCCGCCCAGCTATGGGACGTTCATCTCGAACTATCATATGCATCCCCAAGTTAGTATTTTGGTTGTACTTGAATATTACCTTGGGCTGCCTTGGGCATCCCCAATCTTAGGCTCTTGCCACTCCTTATTCCATAATCCATCAAATCCTTACCCAAAACTTGAAAATTTCACAACACAAAACTCAACAGAAAATCTCATGAGCTCCGTTAGTATAAGAAAATAAATCACCACTTTAAGGTACTGTTGCAAACTCATTCTTTATTTATATTGGTGTAATATCTACTGTATTCCAACTTTTCCATGGTTCATACCCCCGATACTACCCATATATTCATCAAAATAAGCAAACAACACGCGAAAAACAGAATCTGTCAAAAACAGAACAGTCTGTAGTAACCGGTAACTCTAGAGTACTTCTATAACTCGAAAAATCCTACAAAATTAAGAAATTCTGAGAAATTTGTGTAATAATGCAGAGAAAAAAGAATCATAACAAAATCACTTTCCTGTTAATTTTCAAAACTAATTTACTGGGTGCAAAAGTTTCTGATTTTCAGCAGGATCAACACAACTATCACCGTAAGCTATCCTAAAGGTTTAACTTGGCACAAATACTAATTAAAACATAAAACCACATCTAATCAGAGGCTAGATGAATTATTTATGACTAAATAGGAACAAAAAGCAAAGAACAAAAATAAAATTGGGTTGCCTCCCAACAAGCGCTATCGTTTAACACCATTAGCTAGGCATAAAAACGTGAATAGATCTAGGTATTGCCATCTTTGACATGCAATCCATAAGTGTCGCTCATAATAGATTCATATGGCAATTTAATTTTCTTCCTAGGAAAGTGTTCCATGCCTTTCCTTAATGCAAATTGAAATCTAATGTTTCCTTCTTTCAAGTCAATAATTGCACCAATCATTCTAAGGAAAGGTCTACCAAGAATAATAGGACAAGTAGGATTGCAATATATATCAAGATCAATGAAATCTACGGGCACATAATTCCTATTTGCAACAATAAGAACATCATTAATCCTTCTCATAGGTTTCTTAATAGTGGAATCTGCAAGATGCAAATTTAAAGAACAATCATCAAATTCACAGAAATCTAACACATCACACAAAGTTTTTGGAATCGTAGAAACACTAGCACCCAAAGCACACAAAGAATAGCTTTCATAATCTTCAATCTTAATCTTAATAATAGGTTCCCACTCATCATAAAGTTTTGTAGGGATAGAAACTTTTAATTCAAGCTTTTCTTCAAAAGATTGCATCATAGCATCAACGATATGTTTAGTAAAAGCTTTGTTTTGTGTAACATCCCAAATTTTCAATTTGGAATGTTATACACTAGATCATCAATGCATATCATATTTTATTTGCTTTCGGTTTGATCCCAGAAATTCTACGCAACTCAAGGACCCTCGGAGAGAGTTGGGGATTTCGTTATTTTCATATTTGGGTTTTCTCAAATTTTGAAAATAGGATCATTTGATTTTATTTATATTATCTTCAATTATTTCTATTAAAAAATATGAGAGAGGGAATAAAATGACTTTCCCAAAATAAAGGAATATTGAGGATTTAATAAAAAATCAAATAAGTTTTATTTTGGAGTTTTTTCTATTTTATTTGAATTTAGGAAAAATTGCACGTTTTTCAAAACTGCATATTAGGCCCAAGAAAATGTTCATCCTGTTCTAAATATTTTATTTAGACGGTGGAAAATTTGTTTGGCATTTTTTAGATTTTTACTTATTTTTCTAGAATTTTTTCTGTTCGGCGGAATTATTAAAAAAACACGCGAGAGCCCGACCGGGCCAAGGCCCAGCCGAGCCGGGCCGGCCTCACCAGCGCCACCGCCAGCCCCGCCGTGTCGCCGCCGGAATCGGGGAGTCTGACCCGAGCCGCCTCCACCATCGCCCATTTCCCCAAGACGGCCGAGCCCCCCTATAAATACGCCGCCACCCCGCCGCCCTCACCCCGTCCCAACCCCGCCGCCGCCTAGTGCCGCCGCCAGAGTCGCCTCCCCGCCGCCGCCAGCAGCTCGCCACCTCACGCCGTCCCGTCCCCCCGCCGGAGACCCGCCGGAGCCGAGCCGGAGGTATAACCGCCGCCGCCTCCGTAGTCCGTTTTAAAAAAACGATCCGGTTTTCTTTTTAGAAACCCTAGTTTCGTTTTTTTATAGATCAGTTTTTCCGGTTTATTTATTTAGCGAGCGTTCGCCCATTCGTTCGTTTTAACGGACGAGTTCACTGTTTAGTCTCAGTTAACGAACGTTCGTTCGTTAATCCGTTCGTCAGTTTTTTCTTTTTCTCGGATTTTCCGCAGTTATTTCTGATCGCGATTTCTGATCCGATTTTCGTTCTAGTATAACTTTTCGGTCGTTTATCGGAATCAGGCGATTCAAGCGCCTAGAGTTTTGTCTCGAAACCCTCTTTCCGTTTAACTAACTCAAACAAGTTTTTGCTTCTGTAAAATTTGAATTAGGTCCAGATTAGTAAACGAAGCTTGTTTCTTTCGCCGCTTGACTTTCGTTGCTTCGTTTGATTGGATTCTTTTTGCAAACCAGAGTTCTTAAGTTGAACTTTCTGGTTAGTTCTCTTATTTGAGTATTACCTGTGCATTAGATGAGTACTTATTGTATGCTTGTTTGTTTGCGATAGAGTACCCGGAGTGCGCCGCGTGCTACTTCGAATCTCTAGGTTTCACGGATCATCAGTAAGGCAAGTAACACTTTGATCATACCTCTTTACTACCCAGTTTTATTGCATTAGATCGATCCTCAAACAATTGCATTGCTAGGATCTGATTAATATGTGGGTTTTGGGAAGTAGATGAGGTAGTACCTATTACCTGTTTTATTATCAAACCCTTGGGAGTTACTCTACGTTTGCTTATTATGCCATGCTATGCTCGTAGACGTGGATTGGGTTTGAGTGTATCCATGACATATGTGAGATTGTTAATTAATGGATTATTTAAGGTGGCAACTTTAACACACATCTGGGTGGATTGAGGCACCTGGGTATTCCAGCGATTGCCTGTTTTCTTTATGGACCACCACCGAGGCTCAAAGGGATCATGAGATTTTTCATGCTAGAAACTTCCGTGTGCAGCCACAAGCTACTATGGGCTCTAGCATAGTTGATTAAGTCGTGCGAACTCTTACAGTGGTAGACTAGCAGATGTAGGGGAAAGTAGGTGTAACTGTCTACCCGAATGTAAGGTGCTAGCGCTTCTAAAAGACTATGTCTCGGTCATCCGTTTCTCAAACACCATGTAGTGCGAGAATCCCAACGGAGGAGATCGAGTCTTGTGGGGAAAAGTGCGCAAACCTCTGCAGAGTGTATAAACTAATCATGGTTAGCCATGTCCCCGGTTATGGACGTTTTGAGTATCTAGTACTTGGATTATCATGTGAATCTCATCATGTTACTTTAATTAATATTGTTGGGTTTTAATGATGATGCTTAATTGGGATTGAGAGGATGTCTATCTTCTCGATGTTTAACAACCACCATGATAGTTAAATAAAATTTATTCCTTTGCAGTAGGGAAAAATTGGCTTTATGCAAAACTGTAACCATAGAGCTTTTCCACCAGCCATATATGCATGTAGTATAGCTTTATTCTTTCATTACTCTCTATGTGTTACATTGCCAACATATTCCATGTGCTGCCCCTTTTCGGGCTGCAATGTTCATGTTGCAGACTTTTCAGACGATGAGTAAGGTGCCTTTTGGTCGTGGTTCTATACTCAGTGATGCCGTTGGAGTTGATGGACTCACTTATTTTCCAAGCCTTCCGCTGTTATCGTATTTAGATGGCCTTAAGCCATTTTTATTGTAATAAGTTCTCTTTTGGAGACATTTGATGTAATAAGTGTGTGATTGCTACTCTGTTATAAATCCTTCAAGTACTGTGCGTGTCAGCATTACTGATCCAGGGATGACACTAAAGCACAGAGATCAGACTGTTTGAGGTCTTGTCGCTACAAGATGGTATCATAGCACACGCTGACAGTAGGACACGACCACTAAGCTAAAAGCCCTAGATCACTACTCACTCTTCTCATTTCTGACTCCTCGTCTTTTCTACTCTTTTAGGATGGCGGATGCAAGGAACAAGTTCACGCAACTGGATGAAGATACACCCTTTGGACGTCACTTGAAGGAAGTCACTAGATACCTGAACATAGGAGTACCAAGCTTCACCGGGACCTACAACGCCACTTTACCTAAAGAGGAGCGCTGGACGGTTCAAGTTCAAGTTCCAGGAAGGACGTTCATGCCCGTCACTGAGCCACTAGAGTTTTCCTTTGATGCACCAACCTGGAGTATAGGAAAGAGCATGGCAGCCCACATCACTATGGGGCGCATTGGAGAAGTTTACCACAAGGATATCAAGGATACTATCTACCAGATTTGTGGGCACCGAGATTTGCGGGCGCCGAGATGAGCAATGGGAGATGATCAGCACCAGGAAGGATAGATCAATTGCAGCTTTCATCAAGGAGTTAAACCAGCACATTCGACACCAGGAGAACCAGATGTGTGCAGGCATGATAGACCTGAAGAAGGTCATGACCAAGATCTCAGAGCTGGAGGAAGAACTCAAGTCTACACGCGATGGATATGAGGAGGAAATAGCAACACTAGTGGAGAAGAATGATGATCTGAAGAAGAAGCTAAAAGTGTTCATGGAATTTCCTGCAACTGGAGGAGAAGATGATTGCACTTGTCCAGAGAACTACATCATCGACGACATCGACTCGGACCCAAACGATAGCGATGATGACTATGTTGATGAAGCTGGAGCAGATATCATGGAGTCTTCATCGGAACAGTTTTTCTAGTCGATCACCATAGCAGTAGTAGTATTCTCCCATGTATTTAGTATAGTTCGAGCACTTTTATAATGATAGTTAGACCGTTGTATGCCCTTGTTTGATTGAATGAAGTGATTTGTTTGCATTTGTCTCATGTGCATATGGGTAGTGTTTTCCCTCTAGACCTCATTCTATTCTATATTCTCATCTTTTCTAAAACCCTCAGATGCCTCCGAGACGTGACAATGGATTTGCTTTCCCATCAGAGCTCACTCAATTGATCTAGCAGCAGAATGCGTTGATGCAGTTGCTAGTCCAGAATCAGAATCAGGGGAACAACAACAACAACAACCCACCACCGCCACCACCTATTGATCATTTAACCTATTTTCTTAGGCTAAATCCGCTGGTGTTCTCCAGTAGCACCGAGACGATTGTTGCAGATGATTGGCTCCGCAAGACAGCAAGGGAGTTGACCACTGCAGGATGCACAGATGCAGAGAGGGTGTGTTTTGCTGCACATCAGCTAGAGGGACCCGCAGCATCATGGTGGGAGAATTTCACAGCCACTTATCCTATCGACACTGTCACATGGGATCAGTTTTAGCAGGCTTTCCGTAGTGCCCATGTTTCAGCAGGAGCTATGGCCATGGAGAAGCGTGAGTTTTGCAACTTGCGCCAAGGAGGACGGACAGTTGGCCAGTATGTGGATGACTTTAGTAAGTTAGCATGTTATGCCCCGGATAGCGTGACTCTGGATGCAGCTAAGGGGAGAAGTTTCTGGAAGGACTGAATGATAAGCTGAGCATGCAGTTGATGGTAGCAACTTTCAACAACTACCAGGAGTTGGTAGATAGAGCTCTCATGATTGAAGGGAAGCAGCATCAGATTGAGAACCGCAAGAGGAAGTATGGACAAGGGAAGTACAATTGTGGAGCTCAGAAGAAGTCATGTTTTACCCCGAAATCGGGAGGACATTTTCAGCATACCCATGGAGGAGGTAGCTCGCACAATCATAATGGCCCTAAGAACGGTAACGGGAATGGAGGAAGCAACGGCCAGAACCGTACCAACCCGTCAACCCCAGCCAAGAGAGACCTGAGCCAAGTCACTTGCTATAAGTGCCAGAAGACTGGACATTATGCCAATGAATGTCCTGAAGCCCAGAATGGAAACGACAATGGAAGCTCAGGGAAGAAGCCGAACCCTTTCAACAGGGGACAGGTGAACCACGTTAACGTGGAGGAGGTTGAAGCCCAACCAGATGCAGTAATAGGTAAGTTTTTGGTTAAGTCATTTACTGAAATCGTTCTTTTTGATACTGGTGCATCGTACTCATACATATCAAGGGGATTTGTGGATAAGTATAAACTACCCACCAAAGTTCTTAGAACACCTATGTTAGTAAGCTCACCAGGAGCGGAGTATATGGCCAGTCGAGGATGTTTTCAAGTGCCATTGAGTATAGGTAGACATGTTTTCCCCTCGGATTTAATCATTTTGGAATCACAAGGTTTGGATGTAATTCTGGGTATGGATTGGCTATCGATGTATGGAGGAAACATCGATTGCGCCAGTAAGTTGATTTTGCTTACCACTCCAGAAGGAAGAAGGATCAAGTGTGTATCACGGCATGAGCTGAAGAGGACACTAGTAAATTCCTTATCAGGAGTTGTGCAGGAGGAAGTACCAGTGGTGAAGGATTTCCCTGATGTATTTCCCGAAGAGTTGCCAGGCATGCCACCAGATAGAGACATTGAGTTTTTTGATTGAGCTTTTGCCAGGAACAGGGCCGATATCTAAGAGACCGTACCGGATGCCCGCACAAGATTTGGAGGAAATTAAGAAGCAAATTAAGAAGTTACTGGATAAAGGCTTTATTCGCGCAAGTTCTTCACCTTGGGGATTGCTAGTACTTCTAGTGGAAAAGAAGGATGGATCGTTGAGGATGGTTATTGATTATCGACTAAATGAAGTAACAATCAAGAACAAATACCCGTTGCCGATGATCAATGATTTGTTTGACCAATTACAAGGAGCTAAGGTATTTTCCAAGATCGATCTGCGATCAGGATACCACCAGTTGAAGATTCGAGAGCAGGATATACCTAAGACAACTTTTACCACCAGGTACGGGCTGCATGAGTATACCGTTATGTCATTTGGTCTGACTAACACACCTGCATATTTCATGAACATGATGAACAAGGTATTTATTGAATTTCCGGATAAGTTTGTCGTGGTGTTCATTAATGATATTTTGTTCTACTTGAAGAATGAAGAAGAGCATAAGGAGCATTTGCGTTTGGTACTAGAGAAGCTCAGAGAACATCAGTTATATGCTAAGTTCCGCAAATGTGAGTTTTGGTTGAAAGAAGTTGGAGTCCTCGGACATGTTATATCCGGAGAAGGAATAGCAGTAGATCCCACCAAGGTTGTCATTGTGACAAATTGGGTAGCACCAACGACAGTTGGAGATATCTAGAGTTTTCTTGGACTGACAGGATACTACCGGAGATTCATTGAGAATTTCTCAAAGATTGCGAAACCCATGACGGAGTTGTTAAATAAGGATACCAAGTTCAAATGGACTGAGGAATGTGAGGCCAGTTTCCAGGAGTTGAAGAAACGTTTGGTTACATCGCCAGTGTTGATTTTGCCAGATCAGCGCAAGGATTATGAGGTGTATTGCGAAGCTTCACGTCGATGACTTGGAGAAGTGCTTATGCAGGAGGGAAGAGTTGTTTCGTATGCTTCACAGCAGCTTAAGCCCCATGAGTTGAATTATGCTACACATGATTTGGAGTTAGCAGCCGTAGTGCATGCATTGAAGACATGGAGACATTTTCTCATTGGAAACCATTGTGAGGTGTGCACAGATCACAAGAGTTTGAAGTACATTTTCATGCAGAAGGAGCTGAATCTCAGGCAAAGGAGATGGTTGGAGCTCATCAAGGATTATGATATGAGGTTGCATTATCACCCCGGAAAGGCTAACATAGTAGCTGATGCGTTGAGCCGTAAGAGCCATGTAAACATACTCATGACCGGAGGATTACCAAAGGAGTTTGCCGAGGATCTTCTTGAGCTATGTTTGGAGATAGTTCTGAGAGGCTAAGTTGCAGCATTGGAGATTCATTCTACTTTGATGGATAAGATCAGAGAAGCTCAGAAGACCAACAAGGAGATTGCCTCTATAAAGGAGAAGATGAGAAAAGGAAAAGCTAAAGGATTTCGTGAGGATGAGCACGATACCTTATGGTTTGAGGACCGCGTTTATGTGCCTAATGATCCGGAGATCAGGAAGTTGATTCTACAAGAGGCCCATGATTCACCGTACTCGATTCACCCAGGAAATACCAAGATGTATTTGGATTTGAAGGATACTTTCTGGTGGACCAGAATGAAGAAGGATATTGCGAGTGCGTGGCGGTATGTGATGTCTGTCGTGAGAGTGAAGGCGAGCATCAAAAGCGGCAGGATTATTACACCATTGCCAATACCGAATGGAAGTGGGATAAGTTAGGCATGGATTTTATCACGGGATTGCCCGGGACTCGCTCGAGCTACGACTCGATTTGGGTTGTAGTCGATCGTTTGATGAAGGTAGCTCATTTCATCCCAGTGAAGACCACTTACACCAGTGCTAAGTTGGCAAAGATATACATGACCAGGATCGTATGTCTGCATGGAGTTCCGAGGAGCATTGTATCAGATAAAGGAACCCAGTTTACCTCAAAGTTCTCGAATCAGTTGCACGAAACTTTGGGTACCGAGCTAGAGTTGATCTGACTTTTCACCCGCAGACAGATGGACAGACCGAGAGAGTCAATCAGATTTTGGAGGATATGCTGAGAGCTTGTGTGCTAGATTATGGATCTAGTTGGGACGACAATTTGCCATATGCAGAGTTCTTTTACAACAACAGTTATCAATCCAGTTTGAAGATGGCCCCTTTCGAAGCCTTGTACGGAAGGACGTGCAGGACCCCATTGTCATGGGATGAAGTTGGAGACCCAGTTGTTTGGACCAAATTTGATTAAGGAGTCTGAATAGAAGGTGAAGTTGATTCGCGATAGGCTCAAGGTAGCCCAGTCCAGGCAGAAGAGCTATGCAGATTCTAAACGCAAGGAGACAGTTTATGATGTCGGAGACAGAGTTTATCTTCGTGTATATCCACTTTGGGGAGTTAAGCGCTTTGGAGTTAAGGGAAAGTTAGCGCCACATTTTGTGGGACCATACAAAGTTTTGGAATGTATGGGAGAAGTTGCCTACAAGTTGGAGTTGCCCGAAGGATTCTCAGGAGTTCACGATGTGTTCCACGTTTCCCAGTTGAAGAAGTTCCACACAGAGATGGCTGATATACCGCTGAGAGATACAGTGCTGCTGGAAGCAATTCAGTTGGATAGTGATTTGACCTATGAGGAGAAACCAGTCAAGATTCTCAAGTATGCCAGCCAATCACCCGCAGGAAGGTTATCAAGTTTTGCAAAGTTCACTGGAGCCACCACACCGAGGATGAAGCCACCTGGGAGCGAGAGGAAGATCTGCTGAAGGACCACCCTCACCTATTTTCTAGCCAACCCGAATCTCGAGGGCGAGATTCATCTTAAGGGGGGTAGGTTTGTAACATCCCAAATTTTTAATTTGGAATGTTATACACTAGATCATCAATGCATATCATATTTTATTTGCTTTTAGTTTGATCCTAGAAATTCTACGCAACTCAAGGACCCTCGGAGAGAGTTGGGGATTTCGTTATTTTCATATTTGGGTTTTCTCAAATTTGGAAAATAAGATCATTTGATTTTATTTATTTTATCTTCAATTATTTCTATTAAAAAATATGAGAGAGGGAATAAAATGACTTTACCAAAATAAAGAAATATTGAGGATTTAATAAAAAAATCAAATAAGTTTTATTTTGGAGTTTTTGCTATTTTATTTGAATTTAGGAAAATTGCACGTTTTTCAAAACTACATTTTTGGGCCAAGTAAATGTTCATCTCGTTCTAAATATTTTATTTAGATGGTGAAAATTTGTTTTGGCATTTTATAGTTTTTTATGTATTTTTCTAGCATTTTTTTCTGTTCGGCGGAATTATTAAAAAAACGTGCGAGAGCTCGATCGGGCCAAGGCCCAGCTGAGCCGGGCTGGCCTCGCCAGCGCTACCGCCAGCCCCGCCGTGTCGCCACCGGACTCGGGGTGTCCAACCCCGAGCCGCCTCCGCCGTCGCCCCCTTCCCCAAAACGGCCGAGCCCCCCTATAAATACGCCGCCACCACCCCGCCACCCCGTCCCAGCCCGCCGCGGAGCCTTCGCGCCCGCCTAGCTCCGCCGCTAGAGCGCTGCCGCCGCAACCCGCCACCCGTGCCGTCCGTCGCCCCCGAGTCAGCCCGAAAGCCCGCCGGGCCGAGCGAAGGTATAGCCGCCGCCGCCGCTGTGGTCCGTTTAAAAAAAAAACAATTCGTTTTTTTTTCAGAAACCCTAGTTTCGTTTTTTTATAGATTGGTATTTCCGGTTTATTTATTTAGCGAGCGTTCGCCCGTTCGTTCGTTTTAACGGACGAGTTCACTGTTTAGTCTCAGTTAACGAATGTTCGTTTGTTAATCTGTTCGTCAGTTTTTCTTTTTCTCGGATTTTCCACGGTTATTTCTGATCGCAATTTCTGATCCAATTTTCGTTCTAGTATAACTTTTCGCTCGTCTATCGGAATCAAGCGATTCAAGCGCCTGGAGTTTTGTCTCGAAAGCCTCTTTCCGTTTAACCAACTCAAACAAGTTTTTGCTTCTGTAAAATTTGAATTAGATGCAGATTAGTAAATGAAGCTTGTTTCTTTCGCCGTTTGACTTTCGTTGCTTCGTTTGATTTGATTGCTTTTGCAAATCGGAGTTCTTAAGTTGAACTTTCTGGTTAGTTCTCTTATTTGAGTTTTACCTGTGCATTAGATGAGTACTTATTGTATGCTTGTTTGTTCGTGATAGAGTACCCGGAGTGCGCCGCTTGCTACTTCGAATCTCTAGGTTTCACGGATCATCAGCAAGGCAAGTAACACTTTGAACATACCTCTTTACTACCCAGTTTTATTGCATTAGATCAATCCTCAAACAATTGCATTGCTAGGATCTGATTAATATGTGGGTTTTGGGATGTAGATGAGGTAGTACCTATTACCTGTTTTATTATCAAACCCTTGGGAGTTACTCTACGTTTGGTTATTATGCCATGCTATGCTCGTAGACGTGGATTGGGTTTGAGTGTATCTATGACAGATGTGAGATTTTTAATTAATGGTTTATTTAAGGTGGCAACTTTAACACACATCTAGGTGGATTGAGGCACCTGGGTATTCCAGCGATTGCATGTTTTCTTTATGGACCGCCACCCAGGCTCAAAGGGATCATGAGATTTTTCATGCTAGAAACTTCCGTGTGCAACCACAAGCTACTATGGTGTCGGTGTACTAGAGTTGGGGTACCCTAGTATCCCGAACTTGTGCACGGGCAGTCGCAACACCCCGCGGCAAGGCTTGCCGGGTGACCGCCAAGGTCCTCCGTTGGTTCCTTTGGAGCCATTCAAGAACAAAGTGTTTAAACCAAGAAGACAAGGCCCCGACAAGAGGAGCTTGCCGGAAAGGTCAAGGCCCCGGCAAGAGGAGCTTGCCAGGAAGGCCAACCAAGGCATTTCAAGGAACTTGCCGCGATCGCGCCAAGCGTCCGGCAAGACCCATGAGCGGCAAGCTTCGGGCGCGACAAGACAACGACGCGGCAAGGCGCTTGCGCTGCGCAAGTTACCACTTTGCACCAGCGCCCAAAGACATCCACCAATGTGTCGCATACAGGGCCGTTCAGCGTCGTGGCAAGAGGTGTGTAGCTAGCGGTGCGAGGTGGCAAGCGAGATGACAAGATGGCCATCGTGCAAGCGGTGGCGCCCTAACGGTCACTTTTACGCCTTTGTTTGGGCGACGCAGACGGGCATTAATGCCTTTGTCCCCTGCCGTCAGGGTTAGGTAGGATGCACTGTACAAGTAGGTGTACCAATCGCACCCCTTTCCATTTTTACCCTTACATGCGTTGCCACCTGTCGGTGACCCCTTGAACATATAAAAGGAGGCCCATGCGCAACGTAGAGGGAGGTTCGAAACCAGAAAGCACTCACGCTCGGTCTCGTGTGTACTGTAGCACTCGTCGCTCCCGAGCAAGAACGCAATACAATCAGACAAGCAGCAGTAGGAGTGTTATCTCTTCGGAGAGCTCCGAAGCTGGGTAAACCGCTCGCGTGCTCCGCCTCGATCCGCTCTTCGTGCGACCTCCGCCCCCCGCCGGACCGAAAGGGGCCCTGCCCCATAGGTGTTCGTTCCCACGACATCTTTGGCGCGCCAGGTAGGGGGCGTCGAGGTTGTGTGAACCTGATCCGGCGTTCACGCGAGCTAGATCTTCATCATCTTCATCGACATGCCACCGAAGAAGAAGGCTTCAGAGGTGGCTGCTCCGTCCACGTCGATCCCACCGCCACCGGAGCAAACGGGCGGTGGGGTAGACGCCGGCGGAGGAACGGGCGTCGACGAGGGAGCTCACGATGCTGCCAGGTCCAAGGACAAGGCTGCGCAGACCTCGGCGTCCGTACATGCACCGCGCCCATCTCAGGAGGCGCGGGACCGATAGCGTCATGGTACTCGCGGTACCATACGCTCGTTGGACCAAGATTGAGCTGGTGGATCTCGGGGCATTCAAGACCAGCATGCACGCCAACATGCTGGCACGAGCAAGTCACGGTCGCCTGGACGGGATGTTGCTCCTTCCAACCCAGTTGGAAGTCTGAGCATATCCCGCTCCTCGCACCGTTCGCCGCCGCCACCGAAGACTCCAGAAGAACCGTTGGCCCGAGCCCAACTGCTCCTGGATTACCCTCCAACGGCGGACAAGATCGACGATTGGAGGGCCACCATTAAGAGTCTCATCGGCTTCGCCAACGGCGATACTCCACGGCAACCAAGTACATCGAAGCCGCGGCAAGATTGCCGGGCGCGAGCCGATGGCGACAAGACCGGTGGGGGTGCAACCACCATGCACTCTCCGCCCCGAAGGCCAAGATCGCCGACTCATCGGGTCAACCTCGACACCGACTCCACTGCGTCATCAGACCCACGAGCTCATCGCGATCAGCGCCAAGTTCTTCAAGAGCGACAGCAAGAAGACGCTCGTACCCGCATCGAGCGCCAAAGAGAAGCGCGGCGTCAATCAGACCAGCGCGCTGGGCCCACTATCGACATGCATGCGCTAGGGGAACCAGGCGACTTGCCGTATGTGGTAGGTTGCCCTGCGTTCACTCATGAGCTGCGGCAAGTCGATGGCCAAAGACAAAAAATTTCAAGCCGACGCGTGCAGAGAAACGACGGCAGGTTGCATCCGTCGGAGTTTCTCAGCATCTACACCATCGCGGTGCAAGCTGCCGGGGGACGAGACGACAAGATCCTTGCCAACTACTTCCCGCTGGTGCTCAAGCCCAATGTCAGTTCCTGGCTCATGCACTTGCCGGACAACTCCATATCCTCATGGGCGGATCTGTGCCACCAGTTTGTCGGCGCTTTACAGCGACCACAAGCCTCATGGCCAAGAGAGCGATCTTCATCTGCCGCCTGAAGGAAGGAGAGCCCTGCGCAAGTATATTCAGAGATTCAGCCAAGCACTGGTAGAGCGCCCCAGATGTCCACCCTGCCGCGGTCATCAGCGCGTTCCATCAGAACGTGCGTAACCGCAGGAGGCGGGAGGAGATGGCGATGTGCAAGATCAGAGACGTCAGTGAGCTATACGCCCTGGCCGACAAGTGTGCACGTGTTGAGGAAGGGAGGAGACTCTCCGGAGAGAACGCAGGAGCAGGAGGATCCGACAGCGAGGATGCCGCCCCGGCAAGGAAAAACTGGCGGCGGAACAACAGAAAGAGGAAATGCAAAGACGTGCTAGTTGTTGAGCAGTCCGGCAATGGAGGTGGCGCCGAGAAAGCCAAAGCTGGTAGCTCCGGCGAGGCTGTGGCGGCCGTCGACAAGCAGGACAGCTCCGGCAAGCAGTACTGCAAGATCCACCGCACCAAGGGCCATGACCTCTAGAGCTGCAAGAACGTCGAGCAGCTTGTCGAGCAGCAGACGGCTGAGTACGAGCGACACGACAAGGAGAAGGCCCAGGAAGGTGCTGGAGGATCCGGCAAGAAACGTCCCGGCCGGGGAGGGCGCCGCGGCAAGGCCAAGCAGCGGCAAGGAGACAGGCCTCCCCGCGGCCGTGACAAGGATGAAGATGAAGACGATGATGAAGAGATGGATGATGACAAGGCCGATGAGCAGGAGTTTCAGAAAGCCACAGAGGTCCTGTGCGTTGACGGCGGTGCTTCTCTGCATACTTCACACCGCCAACTCAAGCAGTGGGTGCGGGAAGTCAATGCGCGAACCACCCGTCGAGTCACGCAAGCCTCGAAATGGTCAAGACGCCTATCATCTTTGATATTGAGGACCACCCTGATCGCATAACTGCGGTCAGGTGCTTGCCGATGTTGGTTTCACCAACTATCCGCAACCTCAAGGTCACAAAGATGCTAGTTGACGGCGGGGCCGGCTTGAACCTGATCTCCTCCGCGGTACTCCAGAAACTCTAGATCCCTGACAGCGAGCTCGAAGAGACCGGTACATTCCAAGGAATCAATCCGGGAAGGAGTAAGCCGAAGGGGAAGATCACGTTGCGGTGACATTTGACAATGAGCTGAACTTCGAATCGAGAGGGTCACTTTTGGCGTTGCGATTTTCCATTGCCTTACAATGGGATACTCGGCCCGCCGGCCTTCGCCAAGTTCATGGCAGCCTCTCTCTATGCCTACAACGTGCTGAAGATGCCAGGTCCGATAAGTGTCATCTCTGTCCCTGGCGACAAGAAGGATGCTCTTATCTGCACCGACAAGATTTATCGGGAAGCAGCAGCCGCAGCAGATCGCAAATCACTTGCCGCTGAAGCTCCCGGGGGGAAGAAGAAGACCAAGTCCGGCAAGAGCTCTTATGCCCACTCCGGCAAGCGCACCTCTTCGGAGTGCTGCGTTACCGTCGAGGACGCACCATCGAGCTCCACCGGCAAGTGTAAGAAGGCAAAGGCAGCTCTGCCAGAAACCAAGAAGGTGTCCGCCAAGGAGGACGACACTGGTGGTACTTTCACCATCAGTGCCACTCTCGACCATAAATAGGAAAGCGCGCTCGTTGCTTTCCTGCGGGCGAATGTCGACGTGTTTGCATGGCAACCGTCTGACATCCCCAGTGTTCCCAGGAAAGTAATTGAGCACCACCTTGCCATCTGTCCTCATGCGCGGCCCATCAAGCAAAAAGTCAGGAAACAAGCAGTGGAGCGCCAAGAATTCATTGCAGAAGAAATCAAGAAGTTGGAAGCAGCAGGCCTTGTCAGAGGAGTGCCCCATCCTACGTGGTTGGCCAATCCTATAGTTGTGCGCCAAGGCAAGCGGAAATGGAGGCTTTGTATCGACTTTACCGATGTTAATAAAGCTTGTCCCAAAGACCCATTTCCCTTGCGGCGCATTGACCAGATTGTTGACTCCACGGCGGATGTGATTTGCTTTCATTTCTTGGCGCATACTCGAGATACCATCGATCTTCATGGCGTAAGAGGATGAGGAGAAGACCGCATTCATCACTCCATGTGGCACATACTGTTTTGTACGGATGCCTTTCGGATTAAAGAATGCTGGTTCAACATTTGCAAGAGTAGTCCATGACGCTTTTGAGCCACAGTTGCGCAGAAATGTGGAAGCCTACATGGATGACATAGTGGTCAAGAGCAAGGACAGGGCAACTCTAATTCAGGATTTGGACGAAACATTTGCAAATCTGCGCAAGATCAACCTCAAGCTCAACCCCGAGAAGTGTGTGTTTGGAGTCCCCTCCGGCAAGCTTCTCGGGTTTTTTCGTGTCTCAGCGGGGCATTGAAGCCAATCCCGACAAGATCAAGGCCATTGAGCAGATTGAAGCACCGAAGCACGTCAAGGATGTACGAAGGCTTGCCGGCTGCGTGGCTGCTCTCAGCAGGTTTATCTCTAAGTCTGCTGAGGCTACCGCCATTTTCAAAATTTTGAAAAAGGCAGGTCAATGAAATGGACTCGGAGCGGAGGCTCTGCTGCGCAGACTTAAAGAGATACTGTCCTCCACTCCAATACTTGTCGCACCTAAGCCACAAGAGAAGTTGCTGCTGTATTTAGCGGCAACCAATCAAGTGGTTAGTGCTGCGTTAGTAGCGGAGAGGGAGGCAGATGATGAGCCGGCGACTGTGGCAAATGCATCCAGCGACAAGCAGGGGGCTTCCCCGACAAGCTCTGGTCCCGACAAGGATCGATCTGCGCAGGCACAGGAGGAGAAACAGAAGAAAATGGTGCAGCGCTCAGTTTACTTTGTCAGTTCCCTTCTGCAGGGGGCTAGGTCAAGGTACTCTGGTGTGCAGAAGTTGCTTTTCGGCCTTCTCATGGCCTCGAGAAAGCTGCGCCATTACTTCCAAGCACATGAGATCACAGTTGTCACTCGTTTTCCGCTGAAGAGGATACTGTAGAATCCATAAGCAACAGGCAGGATTGTCGAGTGGGCACTGGAACTGTCAAGCTTTGGCCTCAAGTTTGAGAGAACTTCAACTATCGAGTGAGCATTGGCAGAATTCATAGCGAGTGGGCGCCAACACGGATGAAGAAATTCGTAAAAGAGCATCCCGTCAAGGAGGCAAGCAAAGAGTGGCTCATGTATTTTGATGGTGCCTTCTCGCTGCAAGGCACCGTGCTTGGCGTGTTGCTTGTCGCGCCCATCGGAGAGCACCTCAAGCACGTAGTCGGATGCACTTCCCAAGGAGCAAGCAACGAACAATACCGCAGAGTATGAGGGTTTGCTTGCGGCCTCGAGATCATGGCAGCCTTGGGATCAAGAAGCTCATTGTCGGGGGTGACTCGCAGCTTGTCGTCTGCCAAGTGAACAAGAATTACCAGAGTCCGTTGATGGAAGCTTACGTTGATGAGGTGAGAAAGTTGGAAGAGCACTTTGACGGCCTGCAGATGGAACATGTTCCGAGAGCTCAGAACGACATTGCCGATGGCCTGTCAAAGTGCGCTGCACTTAAGTTACCTGTGGAACCAGGGATCTTTGTGCTCAAACTGACTCAACCATCTGTAATACCATCAACTGGACAGAGTAAGAAGAGGAAGTTGATTTCTGGTGACTATTTTCCGGCAGAGCTCCCCGAAGCCGCCGCCAAGAAGGTCCCCAAGATCAACGCCAAGAGTGCTGAGGAGCAGTCTGCTCCGGCAAGCCTTAGGGTTTGTTCCGAGGAAGCAGACACTCCCGACGAGTTTTGCTCCGGCAACCTTGCCGGGGAACGTCAAGCTCCGGCAGAGCCGCAGGTTCTTGCCGTAGAAGCGGATGTTCCCGCAGCAGCATATGTGCCTTTAGTCCTTGTTGTCGAGCCGCAAGCTCCAGCATGGGCGCAGCAGATTGTCCTTTTCCTTCAGACAGGAGAACTTCTCGAAGAGCAAGAAGAAGCGGAAAGAGTAGCCCGACAGTCAACTATGTACCAGTTTGTCGGCGACACACTGTACAGAAGAAGACTCAACGGTGTGAAATTGAAGTGTATCCCCCGGGAAGACGGACAGAAGCTGTTGGTGGAGTTACATGGAGGCATATGTGGTCACCACATTGGCGCAAGAGCACTTGCCGGCAAGCGTTAAACAAGGTTTCTTCCGCCGACAGCCCTCCGGATGCAATCGCACAAGTAACCAAGTGTGAAGCATGCGGTTCCATTCCAAGCAGATACACCAGCCAGCTCAAGCTCTCCGGACGATCCCTTTATCTGGCCATTTTTGGTGCAGGGGCTCGACATCCTCGGCCCCTTTCCCGAGCTATCGGGGCTTTGAGTACTTATACGTTGCAATCGACAAGTTCACAAAGTGGCGGAAGTGGAGGCGATGAGGAAGGTGACAACACGGTCAAGCGATCAAGTTCTTGGTCGATTGTTTGCCGTTTGGGGTACCTAACGGGATCATCACCGACAACGCACGCATTCCACGAGCCGCACCTTCATGCAAGACGCCCAAGATCTTGGCGCCAAGGTTCGCCGCTTCATTGCTCATCCGAGAAGCAACGGTCAAGCGGAGAGGGCAAATTGAAGTGCTGCGCAGGATCAAGACCAGGACTTTCGACAGGCTGCACAAGTGCGGAAAGAACTGGATTGAGGACTGCCGGTGGTTCTTTGGTCGATCAGGATGACGCCAAATCGAGCCACTGGCCAGATACCTTTCGCTCTAGTCTATGGAGCAGAGGCAGTTCTCCCCACGGAACTCGTATACGGGTCGCCTTGAGTGCTCGCTTATGATGAGCTTGAGCAAGAGCACCTGCGACAAGATGACGCGCTGCTCCTTGAGGAAGACCGTCTTCAGGCTGCTGTACGAGCTGCTCGATACCAACAAGCTTTGCGCCGCTACCATAGCCGCAAAGTTAATGCCAGAAGTCTCGAGGAAGGCGACCTTGATCTTCGGCGCGTTCAGTCCGCCAAGAATTCCAACAAGTTGACGCCGAAGTGGGAAGGCCCTTACCGGGTGAAATGAGTCACTAGGCCTGGCGCTGTCCGCCTTGAGACCAAAGATGGCTTTCCGGTGAGCAACTCTTGGAACATTGAGCATCTTCGTAAGTTTTATCCGTAAGGTGCGGTTGCCGGAACCTGTTCCGGCAACCACCTTTTGTACGAGTCTTGCCGCTATTGCATGTAATCCTTTGTACAAAGCCGGACGCAGACCCCGTGCATAAATAAAGCTAATATGCTCCACACATCTTGTCAATTTCATGCTTTCTATTTTTGCATATGTTATCTGACACCTTGTGCAGCGCCGGCCCCCGGTAAGTAATAGCGAGCCATAGGGCTCCATATCTTTATTTTCTCTTCTTTCTTTTCTCAAAGAAAGGGAAGGTTCCCTCGCCCACAAGTTTGCCGGGGGGGAAGGAGAAGATGATGGTATGGACCAGGCGTCGTTCAAGAAAGTTTTGCCTTGCCGGGACGCAAACGACAGAAAAGCTAAGTTGCCAAAGTTTGAGCAATCAGTTTTAAATTTTTTAAGTTATATTCCTTGAACGACCGTGCTTTGTATGGAAAACCTGTGCGCGGAGGAACCAACTCGTAGCTAGTTGCACCCTTACTTTGTTTCGAGTCCGCTCAACAACTTAAGTGAGCTGCGACTAGTTGCGACAAGGTTTCTTGCCGGTAGCGGCACTGCCAGCAGGCTGCTGACGTCCCACACTCAGCACTCGCGGCTATGGTACCTGCTCCGGCAAGTTCCCTAAAAGCGTAGGGAAAAACATACAAAGAAAGGAATCAAGTAAAGGAAATAACATAGCAATTGATACCCAAAATAAAGTTATACTACAAGATAACTTGTCGCAGCTCTAATAAATTGTTCTCGCAACATGATCAGCAGCGGCAAGAAAAGGAGGAAACAGGCGACCTAATCTACGAGATCGCCGTCGACCCTCTTGACTTCGTTCACCTTGTCCACAATGGGTGCGACAAGGGCCTTGAGCGCTTCTAGATCAGCATCAGCCGGCACCTTCTTGAGGATGTTGGTGAGGTTGAGGCCTGGGTTGCGGAAGGCCACCTTCACCAACACCTTCTGCAGAACTCTCGCACAGATCGTGCGCGACTCGTCGGCCAACTGCTTTGGGATCCTTTCCCGGAGTCGCTGGAGAGCCGTCGCCATGCCCTTGAAGAACAAAGTGAGCTTGGCGCTGGGCTGGAGGTTCTCATCGGAGGAATACCCGAAGTCCTCCATCCCCAGCTGCTCTAGCTCCTTGTCGATGACTGCGGCAATATTCACGAGACCCTCCGTCCAGAGCTCCACAGTTTCCCTAAGGGTGTTCTGGGTGACAGCAGCACTCGCCAGCAGCTCCTCGTTGGCCTTGATATCCTCCTTCAAGGCCACCTCCCGCTCCTTGGCGCCGTCCAGCGTATTGGTCAGAGTGGCCAGCTTCAACTCAAGATCAGCGTTGGAGTCCTTGGCGGCGCTCAGCTCCTTGCCCTTCTCGACGAGGCGACCCTGCAACTCGCCGTGAGCCTGGGCGTCCTTCTCGCGCTCACGCTTGAGCACGGCAAGCTCTTCACTGCTCGCCTTGAGATTGGCCTCCAGCCGCGCCACCTTCGTCTCCAGCTCCTTCTTGGCGGCCTCGGTAGCTGCGGCAGCATCCTTTGCTTCCTTGAGAGCCCCGCCAAGTGTTTGCTCGCGCGCGGCAAGCTCCTCCTCGTAGCTATTGAGGTTGACCTTCCGCTGCGTCAGCTCACCCTCCCGCGCAAACAGCTCCTCGGCGGCAAGCCGCTGTTGCTCTTCAGCTTCAGCCTTCTCGAGAAGGAAGGCTTTCCGCGCCTCGACGAGCTGCACCCGCTCCTCTGCAATGGACCGGAGAACTTCCTGATTGCGTTCCCGGAGCTCCTCCGCGTGCCTCTCAATGTCTGCTCCCGCCTGCGCGACAATCGCTTCCTGGGATTCCACCTTGGCTTGTCGGGCGCGCTAGAGCGACACCAGCTTCCGGAGCAGCTGCTCCTCCTTAGACTCGCCGCTGCTGCTGCTCGGTGCGTCAACAAGTGTCAGCCCAGCAGAGGCGAGCACTTCTCCATCAAAGGTCTCTCCTTCAACTGGTGCCCTGGATCTTGAAGCCCAGGGGAGCTTGATGAAGACACCGTTGCCGGCCTTCAAGTAGGCGCTGGGCTGGGGCTCTTGAACTGGCATCTGCGTCAACGCGGAGGATCGATCGGTCGTCGAGCGCCTTGCGCTCCTGCGGCCCCAGGGTCGTCAGTGCGATCGCTGGACCCCTCGCCAGCTCCTGCGCCAGCAGCTTTGGCGGCCTCTTCGCCGGCAGGATCATAAGTGCCGGCCTCTTCTTCGGTGGCGGCAGCGTCGTCAGTGTTGCCGCGCGCGTTCTCCTCGCCGGTGACTTCGGTCTCCATCGGCTCCGTGGAAGGAGGATCTGAAGGCCGGAAGAGGGAGAAAAATCAAGCAAATATCCAAAAAGAAAATCAGAAGAAGAACCCAAGGGAAGTTTCAAGCAAGGGATTACATCTTTGGGATCTCTGATCATGGCTCCGCCAACGGGGTGTGGTGCTGCCCTTGCGGAGACTCCTCCCTTGCCGGAGACTCCTCCCTTGCCGGGGACTTCTCCCTTGCCGGAGAATGCTCCCTTGCCGGGGAATCCCCCCTTGGCGGCGTAGTCGAAGCAGATAGTATCTCGGGAGCGGCTTCCGGAGGCTCCGGGTGAGGCTGCTCTGCTCCTACACAAACCAACAGTCAGATGTCAGCAAAGGAAAGAACACCCTTGTGCGCCAAACAGCGAGAAGTAAACCATATACTTACGCTGGGGGCTGCTTCGGGGAGTAGTTGCCGGGTCCGGCAAGGTGGTCTCGGGCGCGCCCCCTGCTGTCGCGCTGGGCTCGTCCTCGATGACAATCACCGGAGCCTTGGCTCTCTTCGCCGCTCTCTAGGCCAGAGTCCTGAAAAGGAACAAGGTTCAGAGTAAAGCAGATCAGATACAAGACAAGAACAGTAAAAATTGAAGAACTACAAGTACAACAAAGATTCTCACTCTTCTTCTTCCTTGTCGGAGCTGAGCGCGGAGAGGTCGAATTCCAGCCCACCTTCGGCGCCACAAGGCGGTGCGACTGCTGCTGACCCGTCTGCCGCCCTGCTACATCCCCGGCTTTGCGGAGGCGCCTTCTTGGTGGAGCTGGGGGCTGCGCTGTAGGCTCCGCTTGCGGCAAGCTGCCTGGAGATGGCGGGCCGCTCGCACCCTCGGCGGGTTCGCTCGACTCGGCGTCAGGCGCGGCAAGCTCTTCCTCGCCGTCAAGCCACTCTCGCTCGGCAAGGCTTGCCGCCTCTACTGCCTCTGCCTCCTCCACAGTGAACCCAAACTCGCCCGCGACAGCGGCTGCCGCTGCCTCTTCCGCCCTGGTGGCGATGCGCTGCATCTCCTCCTCGGTGGTGTCGTGGGTGAGGCTCTTCTATTCGTCAGCGTGGAATGCCACCTCCACCAAGCCGTCGAAGAACTGTTGCATGACATCATCTGCAGGCTCCTGCCAAGTGGGGACAATCCCATGCGAGTCGCACAATGGCATCATTGCACGGATGCGGTCGAGCGAGGAATTTTTGCATAGCGGAATGACACCTGCCGGCAACCTGAACCATTCGGGATGCTGAGGGTCGTGCTTGAACAACTCCTTGAGCATTGCATCCAATTCCAGCACAGTGAAATTGAAGTTGAGGCCCGGGCGTAGCCTCATGATATCCGCCGGACCCCCGAACTCCCAGGCGGGTCTCCTCCTCTCTTGCAGAGGGCGTCGTGGCGGAGAAAATATCGCCTCTGGCGCCTCTGATGAGCCGGCAAGCCTGAGGCGCAAGATCCAGGTGGTGGCGATCTTCAGCTTGTCGTCTTCGGCGGCCAAGCTGCTCCAATCGCTGCCGCGCACTACTAGGACTTGGCACTGGGCGGTGAATGTCTGCGGGTTCTCCTCGACGATTTAGCACCATTCTGCTCTCCACTCCTCCCATTTGCTGCGGAGCTCCCCCTCCAGATACGCCTCCTTCTTACCGGCTCTCGAGATCCAGGCGATCCCGCCGGATAAGGGCTCTCCTCTCTCGACCCAGGGCATGAAGTAGTGGCGGAAAAGAGCTACACTTGGGTGGACTCCGAAAAAGTTTTCGCAGAGATGTGCGAAAACTGCCATGGTTAGAACGACATTGGGGGTGAAGTCAAGGAGGTGGAACCCGTAGGTGTTCATGATATCGCAGAAGAATTCAGAGAAAGGCAGGCAGAGCCCGCAGTAGAAGAACAACACGAAGAAGGGGTATCCGTTTGGAGCCCGTTTTGAAGCGGCGGCGGAGAGTACCTTCGTGCGCGGATGCGCTCGCGTCTCCGTCGACCAGAAGAGGTAGTACCACTCCCTCAGCTCCGTCGCGGCGAGCTCAGAGGGGAAAGTTGCCCGCTCCTTTCGCAGCACCTCGAGCCGCAGCACCTCGGCCGACTTCACGCCCTTCCCGGCTTTTGGAGCCATGGCGGAGGTGGTGGGGGAGATCGACGGTGTTGGTGGCGACGGCGGCGATGGGGGGCGGAGCACTGCTCTCTTTCGGCTTTGGAAGTGGAGGGGAGCAGTGGAGATTTCTGAGATGGGAACAGCGACTGGCGAGATGGGGGAACTGCCCCTGTTTCCCCTGCTTATAAAGAGGAGGAGGCGAACGTTACGCTTTTTCCGAATAAAGAACCACCCACGATCTCTCCCACAATGCCGCATTTGACGCGTGCCGTTAAGGGAGAGCGCGGTGGATCTGGTCGGTCTGGCGTGGCCGGGCGCGTGCCCGTTCTCTGTTTTGGGCTGGCCCAGGATGCTTTCGGCCCGTGTATGGCCCAGGACCAGGGGCTCCTATCAGTGTACTAGAGTAGGGGTACCCTAGTATCCCGAACTTGTGCACGGGCAGTCGCAGCACCCCACGGCAAGGCTTGCCGGGTGACCGCCAAGGTCCTCCGTTGGTTCCTTTGGATCCATTCAAGAACAAATTGTTTAAGCCGAGAAGACAAGGCCCCGGCAAGAGGAGCTTGCCGGAAAGGTCAAGGCCCCGGCAAGAGGAGCTTGCCGGGAAGGCCAACCAAGGCATTTCAAGGAACTTGCATGACGGCCGTAGCGTCCGGCAAGACCCGGCGAGTGGCAAGCTTCCGGGCGCGACAAGACAACGACCGCGGCAAGGCGCTTGCCGCGGCAGGCCACCACTTTGCACCCGTGCTCCAGCACATCCACCAACGTGTCGCATACAGGGCCGTTCCAGCGCGCGTGGCAAGAGGTGTGACTAGCGGTGCGAGGTGGCTAGCGGAGATGACAAGATGGCCATCATGGCAAGCGGTGGCGCCCCTAACGGTCACTTTTCTGCACTGTTTGGGCGACACAGATGGGCATTTAATGCCTTTGTCCCCTGCCGTCAGGGTTAGGTAGGATGCACTATACAAGTAGGTGTACCAACCGCACCTCTTTCCATTTTTACACTTACATGCGTTGCCACCTGTCGGTGACCCCTTGAACATATAAAAGGAGGCCCATGCGCAATGTAGAGGGGGGTTCGAAACCAGAAAGCACTCATGCTCGGTCTCGTGTGTACTGTAGCGCTCGTCGCTCCCGAGCAAGAACGCAATACAATCAGACAAGCAGCAGTAGGAGTGTTATCTCTCCGGAGAGCTCCGAAGCTGGGTAAACCGCTCGCGTGCTCCACCTCGATCCGCTCTTCGTGCGACCTCCGCCCCCCGCCGGACCGAAAGGGGCCCTGCCCCATAGGTGTTCGTTTCCATGACATATAGGCTCTAGCATAGTTGATTAAGTCATGCGAACTCTTACAGTGGTAGACTAGCAGATGTAGGGGAAAGTAGGTGTAACTATCTACCCGATCGTAAGGTGCTAACGCTTCTGAAAGACTATGTCTCAGTCATCCGTTTCTCAAACACCGTGTAGTGCGAGAATCCCCACGGAGGAGATCGAGTCTTGTGGGGAAAAGTGCGCAAACCTCTACAGAGTGTATAAAGTAATCATGGTTAGTCGTGTCCCCGGTTATGGACGTTTTGAGTATCTAGTACTTGGATTATCATGTGAATCTCATCATGTTACTTTAATTAATATTGTTGGGTTTTAATGATGATGCTTAATTGGGATTGAGAGGATGTCTATCTTCTCAATGTTTAACAACCACCATGATAGTTAAATAAAATTTATTCCTTTGCAGTAGGGAAAAATTGGCTTTATGCAAAACTGTAACCATAGAGCTTTCCCACCAGCCATATATGCATGTAGTATAGATTTATTCTTTCATTACTCTGTATGTGTTATATTGCCAGCATATTCCATGTGCTGACCCGTTTTTGGGCTGCAACGTTCATGTTGCAGAATTTTCAAACGACGAGTAAGGTGCCTTTAGGTCGTGGTTCAATACTCAGTGATGCCGTTGGAGTTGATGGGCTCACTTATTTTCCAAGCCTTCCGATGTTATCGTATTTAGATGGCCTTAAGCCATTTTTATTGTAATAAGTTCTCTTTTGGAGACATTCGATGTAATAAGTGTGTGATTGCTACTCTGTTATAAATCCTTCAAGTACTGTGCGTGTCAGCATTACTGATCCAGGGATGACACTAAAGCACAGAGATCGGACTGTTTGAGGCCTGGTCGCTACATTTTGATTATAAGCATGAGGAGAATTTAACACGGATTGCAACAAGGAAATACAATCTATTCCTTCTTTATAAAGGTGTGGGTCATCCCAAAAGTAATGTCTTAAATCATCGAAAAACTTTTTCTTTTGTTGGTATGTGAAACTAGGTGGTATAAATTTAGCAACAATGTAATTGGCATAATCAGCATACCATGGAGTATTACAAGAATCATTTGTGAAAACTAATTCCACATCAGGAAAGCTATCACCAATAGGCAGTGGGTCATGAAGAACATTTTGTAACCTAGACAAGTTGTCTGCAACGGGGTTCTCAGCTCCCCTTCTATCGATAATATGCAAATCAAATTCTTGCAGCAAGAGAACCCATCTAATAAGTCTAGGTTTAGCATCTTTCTATTCCATAAGGTATTTAGTAGCAGCATGATCAGTGTGAACAGTTACCTTGGAACCAACAATATAAGATCTGAACTTGTCACAAGCAAAACAACTGCTAAAAATTCTTTTTCAGTAGTAGCATAATTTCTATGGGCACTGTCTAGAGTTTTACTAGCATAATGACTAACATTCAATTTCTTATCAAATATTTTCCCTAGAACAGCACCAACAACATAATCACTAGCATCACACATAATTTCAAAGGGTAAATTCCAATCAGGTGGTTGAACAATAGATGCAGAAATCAAGGCTTTCTTAAGTATTTCAAATGCTTCTACACAATCTTCATCAAAAACAAAAGGAACATCTTTTTGTAAGAGATAAGTGAGAGGCCTAGAAATTTTAGAGAAGTCTTTGATAAATCTCCTATAGAAACCAGCATGTCCAAGGAAACTTCTTATACCTTTGACATCTTTAGGACATGGCCTCTTTCCAATAGCATCGACTTTAGCTTTATCCACTTCAATACCTCTTTTAGGAATTTTATGCCCCAAGACAATACCTTCATTAACCATAAAGTGGCACTTCTCCCAATTCAAAACAAGATTAGTTTCTTCACATCTCTGCAAAACTTGATCAAAGTTTCTTAAGCAATCATCAAAAGAAGTTCCGTAAATGGAGAAATCATCCATGAAAACCTCAACAATCTTTTCACAAAAGTCAAAGAATATAGCGGTCATACATCTTTGAAAGGTAGCAGGTGAAAGTACCGAAAGGGGAAGTAAAAGTGGTCTTTTCTTTGTCCTCTTTTGGCAAGTATTTGAGAGAAACCAGAATAACCATCTAGAAAGCAAAAATGTGTATGTTTGGACAGTCTTTCTAGCATTTGATAAATAAAAGGTAGAGGTTAATGATCTTTTCTAGTAGCTTTGTTTAATTTGCGAAAATAAATTACCATTCTATAACCTGTAACACTTCTTTGTGGAATCAATTCATTCTTATCATTAGGAACAACAGTAATACCTCCCTTCTTAGGGACACAATGAACGGGACTTACCCATCTACTATCAACAATAGGATAAATTATACCTGCTTCCGGAAGCTTTAATATTTCATTTCTTACCACTTCTTTCATCTTGGGATTTAACCGTAGTTGATGATCAAAAACTAGTTTAGCATCAGGCTCCGTATTAATTTTGTGCTGACATAGAGTGGGACTAATGCCCTTAAATCAAGAGTATATCCAATAGCGGCACAGTGCTTATTTAGAGTTTTCAACAATTTCTTTTCTTCATCCTCTGAAAGGTTAGCACTAATAATAACAGGATGTATCTTCTTCTGATCAAGATAAGCATATTTCAAAGTATCAGGTAAAGCTCAAACACGGGGTCACCCTTCGGTGGAGGAGGATCCCCTAGGATTTCAACAGGCAAGTTGTGTTTCAAAACAGACATTTGGTTAAAGAATATTTCATCTAATTCCTTTGTTTCATTCATAAACATATCATTCTCATGGTCTAGCAAATATTTTTCTAAAGGATCGATGGGAGGTACGGCAATAGAAGCAAGACCAATAATATCATCCTTACTAGGAAATTCTTTATCATGGGGTTGTCTACGAAATTTAGAGAAATTAAAATCATGAGATACATCCCCAAAACTTATAGTAACAATTTCTTTCTCGCAGTCTATCTTAGAATTGACAGTGTTCAAGAAAGGTCTAACAAATATAATGGGACAAAAATCATCTTGTGGGGAACCAAGAACAAGAAAATCAGTAGGGTATTTTATTTTCCCACACAAGACTTCAACATCTCTAACAATCCCAATTGGTGATATAGTATCTCTATTGGCAAGCTTAAAAGTAACATCAATATCTTCTATCTTAACAGGCGCAATATCATTCATAATTTCTTGATATAATGTACAAGGAATTGCACTCACACTAGCACCCACATCACATAAGTCATGATAACAATGATCTCCTATTTTAACAGAAACAACAGGCATGCCAACAATAGGTCGGTGTTTATCTTTAGTATCGGGTCTAGCAATTCTAGCGGCTTCATCATAGAAGTAAATAACATGCCCATCAATATTATCGACCAAGAGATCTTTAACCATAGGAACACTAGGTTCAACTTTAATTTATTTAGGGGGTGTAGGTGTTCTAGTATAAATCTTACAAACCACAACTGAAGCCTTAGCATGATCCTTTATCCTAAAAGGGAAAGGTGGTTTCTCAATATAAGAAGTAGGAACCATAGGATAAAAATTATAAGTAATAGTTTCTTCTTCAACTTTAATACGTTCCACTACTTTTACTTCAATGGGAGGATGATATTTAAACCACTTCTCCTTGGGGAGATCAACATGAGTACCAAATGATTCACAAAAAGAAGCTACTATCTCAGAGTCAAGTCCTTATTTAGTGCTAAATTCACGAAAAGCATCGGTATCCATAAAAGATTTAACACAATCAAACTTGAGGTTTATACCTGACTCCTTACCTTCGCCGACTTCCCAATCTTCAGAGTTGTGTTTAATTCTTTCCAATAAATCCCATTTGAATTCAATAGACTTCTTCGTAAAAGAAACAGTACAAGAAGTATTGAGCATGGATTGATCAGTACGAGAAAGCCGAGCATAAAAATTATGAATGATAATTTCTCTTGAGAGCTCATGATTGGGGCATGAATATAACATTGATTTAAGTCTCCCCCAATCTTAAGCGATAGTTTCTCCTTCACAAGGCCAAAACTTATATATATAATTCCGATCACGATGAACCATATGCATAGGATAAAACTTATGATGAAATTCCAATTTCAATCGGTTATAGTTCCAAGATCCAATATCATCACATAGCCTATACCATGTCAATGCCTTTCCCTTCAAAGATAAAGGTAAGACCTTCTTCATGACTTCTTCCTTGGGCAAACTTGCAAGCTTAAATAATCCACAAACTTCATCCACATAGATTAGATGCATATCAAGATGTAATGTCCCATCTCCTGCATAAGGATTAGCTAGCAGTTTCTCTATCATACCCAAAGGAATTTCATAATAAATATTTTCAGTAGGTACAGTATATTGATGAGCAACTCTTTGATCTACCGGTTGAGGTGAAGATACCCTAAACAAGCCCCTCAAAGGAGCCATCGCACAAGCCAAGGAGCAGAGGAATCACCACTAGGTCAGACATATAGATCGGAAATATCACCTGATACGAAAGATCGAAAGAATGGTGATGTAGAGTTATGCAAGATTCACACGGATGCAAATGTTGCAGATCCGTTGAATAAGCCGCTTCCACAACCCAAGCATGAGGGGCACGTTAGAGCTATGGGCATTCGATGTCTATTTTATTAACTCTAGTGCAAGTGGGAGATTGTTGGAGATATGCCCTAGAGGAAATCATGTATGATGATATTTCCTATGTGTTTATGAATAAAGATAGTCCTTGGACATTATCAATGATGTGTATCAACAAGTATGTGACTTGTTTGTGGGACTATGCATTGTATGATGACTGTCCTAAAAGGTCCCTAGTCGAAAGGGTTGTGTGGACGCGCAACCGACTAGACTAGCATATGACACGGTCGATGGCTTGGTCTCACTAGCCATGTAGCCTTGGATGCTAACCGGATAATATGGACTTGGAAAGGTCTGGTCGGATTCGACGTAGTCAGATCCGAGTCGAGATAAGGTCCGAGTCGGATAGACCCAACTATGAGACACAGCGATATGTCATCTGTGAGTCTCTAGTACAACATACATTCTATGTCCTAAGACCTAAGTTGACTCATGTGCTCGGGATGGTGACAGACTTGCTTTGGGCTGACCAAACGCTACTCCATGACTGGGTAGTTACAAAAGGTAGGTTTTGGGTTTGTCCAGTCCCATCCTGCGAGACATGGTCGAGCAAGATGGGATTTGCCCCTCCGATCAGGAGAGATATACTCTGGGACCCTCGTGTGATCCGACCAGGATAAGTATGGCCATGCGACAAGGATTATGAGATAATCCGGATAGTGGTCGGCATCATTGGAACGATAAAGAGGTTGGGCTAGCACAAGGATGACAGTCTCGCCTTGAGCCCGACAACATATATCGTGAGGCAAAGGGAATAGAAGTGTGACACGTTGTACATGTTTGCCTAACCAGCTTCATAGTCTGCTTGGTGGTCGGCACGCCTTCCTAGAGGCCGCTACCAACCATGCAGGTCGGAGGTGATCCGAACTGTGACCAAGCCGACTTGAACCTAAGGGGTCGCGCGCTTAAGGGAAGGAACCTACGAGGTCGGTTTGGAGGACACTGGTAGGATGTGATCCAAGCTGGACTTGGAACACGATCGAGTAGACTTTGGGCTTTAGGGTCCGTGCGAGGCGCAAGTGTTGAGCCTGCGACGGACGCCTATATAAAGTGGAGGTGCGGCAAACTCATGCGGTTGATCGCTTCGGCGCTGCGACTAGGGTTTGCATGTGTTGCGAATAGCCACCTCCACTCGCCGCCAACTGTGTGATCACACCTAGCAGTCCGCCGCACGGTGTTCCTCCTACACGCGCGGATACCGTTAGAGGCGGTGCACTTGCACCGCTCCGGCGAACTTGTACGTGGGATCGGACTACCGGCTGTTCGAGGGAGATCGGACGAGGAGGAGACGATCCACGCGGACACGCTGCCCCAACTCTACTTCCGCTGCACGGCACTGCGCGTCTAGTGGTAACGAACTATGATCCATCTCCCGTAGCATGTTCTTGGTTGTTCTGCGTGTAGGAAATTTTAATTTGCAGTCGACGCACCCTACCATAGATACCAACACTACCGGAGGGGGATTCAATAACGGAGGGCTTCTACATCAACATCATTACCCTTCCGATGAAGCGTGAGTAGTTTACCTGAGACCTACGGGTCCATAGCTAGTAGCGAGATGGCTTCTTCTCTCTCTTTGATTCTCAATACCATGTTCTCCTTGATATTCTTGGAGATCTATTGGATGTAATATTCTTTTGCGGTGTGTTTGCCGAGATCCGTTGAATTGTGGATTTATGATCAGATTATCTATGAATATTATTTGAGTCTTCTCCGAATTCTTATATGCTTGATTTGATATCTTTGCAAGTCTCTTCGAATTATCGGTTTAGTTTGGCCTACTAGATTGGTTTTTCTTGCAACGGGAGAAGTGCTTAGCTTTGGGTTCAATCTTGCAGTGTCCTTTCCCAGTGACAGTAGGGGCAGCAAGGCACGTATTGTATTGTTGCCATCGAGGATAAAAATATGAGGTTTTCATCATATTGCTTGAGTTAATTCCTCTACATCATGTCATCTTACTTAATGTGTTACTCCGTTCTTTATGAACTTAATACTCTAGATGCATGCTGGATAGCGGTCGATATGTGGAGTAATAGTAGTAGATGTAGAATCGTTTCGGTCTACTTTACATGGACGTGATGCCTATGTTCATGATCATTGCCTTAGATATCGTCATAACTTTGCGCTCTTCTATCAATTGCTCAGCAGTAATTTGTTCACCCACCGTAATACTTGCTATCTTGAGAGAAGCCACTAGTGAAATCTATGGCCCCCGGGTCTCTTTTCCATCATATAAGTTCTCTTTTACATCATACGAGTTTCCGATCTACTATTTTGCAATCTTTTACTTTCCGATCTATAAACCAAAAATACCAAAAATATTTACTTTTCCGCTTATCTATCTCTATGAGATCTCACTTTTGCAAGTAACCGTGAAGGGATTCACAACCCCATTATCGCGTTGGGTGCAAGCTGTTGATTGTTTGTGCAGGTATACGGTGACTTGTGCGTTGTCTCCTACTGGATTGATACCTTAGATCTCAAACTAAGGGAAATACTTACTTTAATTTGCTGCATCACCCTTTCCTCTTCAAGGGGAAAACCAACGCAAGCTGAAGAGGTAGCACATACCAAAGATGACAATACCTAGATCTATTCGTGTTTTATGCCTAGCTAAGGGCGTTAAACAATAGCGCTTGTTGGGAGGCAACCCAATTTTACTTTTGTTCTTTCCTTTTTGTTCTTGTTTTGCTTTGAATAATTCATCTAGCCTCTGGTTAGATGTGGTTTTCTGTTTTAATTAGTGTTTGTGCCAAGTAAGACCTCTGGGATAGCTTACGGTGATAGTTGTTTTGATCCTGCTGAAAAACAGAAACTTTTGCGCCCAGTAAATAATTTCCTGGGTTTTATTGAAACGTGCTTTGGATATGATTCTTTTTTCTCTGGATTGGTGCACGAATTTCCCAAGTCTTTCTAAGTTTTCAAATTTTTTGGAGTTACAGGAGTATCCGAGAGTTACAGATTGCTATAGACTGTTCTGTTTTTGACAGATTCTGTTTTCTATGTGTTATTTGCTTATATTGATGAATCTATGGGTAGTATCAGGGGGTATGAACCAAGGATAAGTTAGAATACAACAGATATTACAACAATATAAATAAATAATGAGTTTGCAACAGTACCATAATGTGGTGATTTATTTTCTTATACTAAAAGAGCTTATGAGATTTTCTGTTGAGTTTTGTGTTGTGAAGTTTTCAAGTTGTGGGTAAGGATTTGATGGACTATGGAATAAGGAGTGGCAAGAGCCTAAGATTGGGGATGCCCAAGGCACCCCAAGGTAATATTCAAGGACAACCAAGAGCCTAAGCTTGGGGATGCCCCGGAAGGCATCCCTCTTTAAATCTTAAATCTATCGGTAACTTTACTTGAGACTATATTTTTCTTCACCACATGATATGTGTTTTGCTTGGAGCGTCTTGTATGATTTTAGTCTTTGCTTTTTAGTTTGACACAATCATCCTTGCTGTACACACCTTTTGAGAGGGACACGCATGAATCGTGATTTATTAGAATACTCTATGTGCTTCACTTATATCTTTTGAGCTAGGCAATATCGCCCTAGTGCTTCACTTATATCTTTCTAGAGCATGGCGGTGGTTTTATTTTATAGAAATTGATGAACTCTCATGCTTCACATATATTATTTTGAGAGTCTCTAAACAGCATGGTAATTTTCTTTGGTTATAAATTTAGTCCAAATAGGATAGGCATCCAAGATGGATATAATAAAAACTTTCATATAAAGTGGATTGAATACTATGACAAGTTTGATTCTTTATGATTATTTTGAGATGTGAAGATGGTAATATTAGAGTCATGCTAGTGAGTAGTTGTGAATTTGAGAGATACTTGTGTTAAAGTTTGTGATTCCCGTCGCATGCACATATGCTGAACCGTTATGTGATGAAGTCGGAGCATGATTTATTTTTTGATTGTCTTCCTTATGAGTGGCGGTCAGGGATGAGTGATGGTCTTTTCCTACCAATCTATCCCCCTAGGCGCATGCGCGTAGTACTTTTTTTCGATAACTAATAGATTTTTGCAATAAGCATGTGAGTTCTTTATGACTAATGTTGAGTCCGTGGATTATACGCACTCTCACCCTTCCACCATTGCTAGCCTCTCTTGTACCGCGCAACTCTCGCTGGTACCATACACCCACCATATACTTTCCTCAAAACAGCCACCATACCTACCTATTATGGCATTTCCATAGCCATTCTGAGATATATTACCATGCAACTTTCCACCATTCCGTTTATTATGACATGCTTCATCATTGTCATATTGCTTTGCATGATCATGTAGTTGACATCGTATTTGTGGCAAAGCCACCTTTCATAATTCTTTCATACATGTCACTCTTGATTCATTGCACATCCCGATACACCGCCAGAGGCATTCATATACAGTCATATTTTGTTCTAAGTATCGAGTTATAATTCTTGAATTGTAAGTAAATAAAAGTGTGATGATCTTCATTATTAGAACATTGTCCCAGTGAGGAAAGGATGATGCAGCCTATGATTCCCCCACAAGTCGGGATGAGACTCTGGACGAAAAAAAGAGGCCAAAAAAATGAAAAAGTCCCAAATAAAAAATGAGAAAAACAGAGAAGGGGCAATGTTACTACCCTTTTTCCACACTTGTGCTTCAAAGTAGCACCATGATCTTCATGATAGAGAGTCTCCTATGATATCACTTTCATATACTAGTGGGAATTTTTCATTATAGAACTTGGCTTGTATATTCCAATGATGGGCTTCCTCAAATTGCCCTAGGTCTTCGTGAGCAAACGAGTTGGATGCACACCCACTTAGTTTCTTTTTGAGCTTTCATGAACTTATAGCTCTAATGCATCCGTTGCATGCAATCCCTACTCAGTCACATTGATATCTATTAATGGGCATCTCCATAGCCCGTTGAGACGCCTAGTTGATGTGAGACTATCTCCCTCTTTTTGTCTTCTCCACAACCACCATATTCTATTCCACCTATAGTGCTATATGCATGGCTCACGCTCATGTATTGCGTGAAAGTTGAAAAAGTTTGAGAACATCAAAAGTATGAAACAATTGCTTGGCTTGTCATGGGGGTTGTGCATGATTTAAATATTTTGTGTGATGAAGATGGAGCATAGGAAGACTATATGGTTTTGTAGGGATAGCTTTCTTTGGCCATGTTATTTTGAGAAGACATAATTGCTTTATTAGTATGCTTGAAGTATTATCGTTTTTATGTCAATATTAAACTTTTGTTTTGAATCTTATGGATCTGAATATTCATGCCACAATAAAGAAAATTACATGGGTAAATATGTTAGGTAGCATTCCACATCAAAAATTCTGTTTTTATCATTTACCTACTCGAGGACAAGCAGGAATTAAGCTGGGGATGCTTGATATGTCTCCAATGTATCTATAATTTTTTATTGTTCCATGCTATTATATTATCTGTTTTGGATATTTATATGCATAATTATGCTATTTTATATTATTTTTGGGACTAACCTATTAACCTAGAGCTAGTGCCAGATCCTGTTTTTCCCCTGTTTTTGAGTTTCGCAGAAAAGGAATACCAAACGGAATAAAACTTTCACGATGATTTTTCTTGGACCAAAAGACAAGCAGGAGACTTGGAGATGAAGTCGGAAGATCCACGAGTTATTCACAAGGACAGAGGGTGTGCCCAGGGGGGTAGGGCGCGCCCCCCACCATTGTGGGCCCTTCGTGCACCTCCTGACCTAATTTGTTCGCCTATATATTCCCATATATACCCAAACCAACAGAGGCATCCACGAAAATAATTTTCCGCCATCGCAACCTTCTGTACCCATGAGATACCATCTAGGGACCTTTTCCGGCGTCCTATCGGAGGGGGATTTGATCACATAGGGCTTCTACATCAACACCATTGCCCTTTCGATGAAGCGTGAGTAGTTTACCATAGACCTACGGGTCCATAGCAAGTAGCTAGATGGCTACTTCTCTCTCTTTGATTCTCAATACCATGTTCTGGAGACAATGATGATCAAACACTTGTTTAGCAAACAGATTAACTTAACCCCGGGGATTACTGTAGCATCATTACACCAGGGTGTTACATGCATCCAACCATAAAAGTGCATGACAACCTTTGCTTCCCTCTGCGAAGGGCATATCTTTTACTTTTATCTTCTACCCTTAGACAAGAGTCATGGTGATCTTCACCTTCACCTTTCCCTTTTACTTTTTCCTTTGGGCAAGCACTATGTTTTGGAGAAAGATCTAGATATATATATATCCACTCGGATATAGGTTATCATAAAGTATTATTGTTGACATCACCCTTGAGGTAAAAGGTTGGGAGGCGAAACTATAAGACCCTATCTTTCTCTGTGTCCGGCTGAAGCTTTGATCTCATAAGTATCGCATGAGTGTTAGCAATTGTGATAGAGTAAATGATAGTTGAGTATGTGGACTTACTATACAAAGGCTGTTAAATTGTCTCTTTCCGATGTTATGATAAATTGCAATTGCTTCAATGACTAAGATCATAGTTTGTTAGTTTTCATTGAAGTTTTTGATTCATACTTTACCTTGTGAACAAATTGTTATTTTGGCATAAGAAATTATATGACAATATATGTTGCTATTCCAAAAGATGACCATGATGCCCTCATGTCCGTATTTTATTTTATCGACACCTCTATCTCTAAACATGTGGACATATTTTTCGATTTCGGCATTCGCTTGAGGACAAGCGAGGTCTAAGCTTGGGGGAGTTGATACATCTATTTTACATCATGCTTTTATATTGATATTTATTGCATTATGGGTTGCTATTACACATTATAGCACAATATTTATGCCTTTACTCTCTTATTATACAAGGTTTACATGAAGATGCAGAATGCCGACAGCTGGAATTTTGGACCGGAAACGAGCAAATCTGAGAGACCTATTCTGCACAACTTCAAAAGTCCTAAAAATTTATGGAGAATTATTTTGGAATTAATAAAGAATATTGGGCGAAGAAAGTACCACAGGGGCCCTACCAGGAAGCCACAAGGGTGGGGGGCGTGCCCTACCCCCCTGGGCATGCCCCCCTACCTTGAGGGCCCCCTGGAAGGCCTCCAGTGCCCATATTCTGCTATATGATGTGTTTTGAGCTGGAAAAAAACAAGAGGAAGCTTTCGGGACAAAGCGCCGCCGTCTCGCGGCGGAACATGGGCAAAAGCAATCTAGGGCTCCGGCAGAGCTGTTCTGCCGGGGAAACTTCCCTCCCGGAGGGGGAAATCAAAGCCATCGTCATCACCAACGATCCTCTCATCGAGAGGGGGTCAATTTCCATCAACATCTTCACCATCACCATCTCCTCCCAAACCCTATTTCATCTCTTGTATCCAATCTTTGTCTCAAAACCTCAAATTGGTACCTGTGGGTTGCTGGTAGTGTTGATTACTCCTTGTAGTTGATGCTAGTTGGTTTATTCGATGGAAGATCACATGTTCAGATCCTTAATGATAATTATTACTCCTCTGATTATGAACATGAATATGCTTTGTGAGTAGTTATGTTTGTTCCTGAGGACATGGGAGAAGTCTTGTTATAAGTAATCATGTGAATTTGGTATTCGTTCGATATTTTGATGAGATGTATGTTGTCTCTCCTCTAGTGGTGTTATGTGAACATCGACTAAATGACACTTCACCATTATTTGGGCCTATGGGAAGGCATTGGGAAGTATATAAGTAGGTGATGGGTTGCTAGAGTGAAAGAAGCTTAAACCCTAGTTTATGCGTTGCTTCATAAGGGGCTGATTTGGATCGACATGTTTCATGCTATGGTTAGATTTATATTAATTCTTATTTCATAGTTGCGGATGCTTGCGAGAGGGGTTAATCATAAGTGGGAGGCTTGTCCAAGTAAGGACAGCACCCAAGCACCGGTCCACCCACATATCAAATTATCAAAGTAACGAACGAGAATCATATGAGCATGATGAAAACTAACTTGACAGTAATTCCCATGTGTCCTCGGGAGCACTTTGCATTATATAAGAGTTCGTCCAGGCTTGTCCTTTGCTACAAAAAGGATTGGGCCACCTTGCTGCACCTTAGTTACTTTTGTTACTTCTTACCCGTTATGAATTATCTTATCACAAAACAATGTGTTATCGATTATTTCAGTGCTTGCAGGAATAACTTGCTGAAAACCGCTTATCATTTCCTTTTGCTCCTTGTTGGGTTCGACACTCTTACTTACCGAAAGGACTACGATGGATCCCTTATACTAGTGGGTCATCAGAACTGTTGACATAGTGTTGCTTGGTTCTCCTACTGGTTCAATAACCTTGGTTTCATAACTAAGGGAAATACCAACTGTAGTTGTGCTGCATCATCCCTTCCACTTTGGGAAATACTGACGCGGACAGGAGCCATCAACATACGGATTTCTCGCGCCATTACCGGGGAGGATCAAGTCAAGGTAGTCTCTTGTCAACTTGCCAATTTCGGGCACTGTTGCTGGGGAGACATCATCAACATCTATCAGGTTCCTAATCACAACTCTCATCTCCTTGCAATTTACATTATTTTCCATTTGCCTCTCGTTTTCATCTCCCCCACTTCACAAAATTTGACATTTTATTCGCCCACTTTCTCGTTCGCCATTTTCACGTCAAATCTCTTGTTTGCCTGGACTAGTCATCATGAGTGATTTTGGTATGGGAGAAACATATGATGGCCTAACTCCTAAATATGGACGATCTGGCAATCGGGATGCTAAAACTTTTTTCTTGGGGCAAGGGAACATTACGGGAAAAGAATATATCCAAGAATTTTTCAATTGTGTTGGAAATTTGACTGTTGATGTTATCCGTATACTTAAAATAACTAAATCTTATGCGGAAGTTATTTTAGCACTAGTTCTGAAACTTGAAAATAGATTTATCCGTATCCACCCTATCTTGCAAAGATTATTTTATGAGCTACTAGTGATAAAAGATCCGAAAGCTAATAAGTTAGCCACCCTTGTCCTTAGGAACGAATTTGATCACATAGTACAGGAGGCTAGGGTAATTTTTGTATTTTATGGTATGAGTCGCGAAAAACCAGTGATAAATGAGATACTGTATAATAGTGATTATATGTTGAGACATTTTCTTGGAAATAATCAAAATTTTGATGAGGATCTTAAAAAGGAAATCCCCCTCTTAGATATAATCCAACAAGTTTTCAATGATGTTAATCAACAATATTCTTGGATTGTTGCCGGAAATCAAAGGGGATACGTAGATGGGCAACTTGATAATGCTAAAATTACTGTAGATAATGTGTTTCATGTTATTTTTGCAAAACCTCCTGAAAATAACACATCTATGGAGAGTAAGACTAAAGATGGCAACACTTGAATCTTTGCATTATGGCTAGCTAGGGGCATAAAATGATAGCGCTTGTTGGGAGGCAACCCAATGAATAAAATTTATTTTTGTCCTTTCCTTTCTGTTTTTGAGTGTTTGCACAATTATGCTACTATTATGATTGTGTTTTTATGTTTTAATTAGTTTTTGTGCCAAGCTAAACCTTTAGGATCATGTTGGGTGATAGTTGATTTGATCTTGTCGGAAAATAGAAACTTTTGCACTCAGTACAATAATTTTCATTAAACACAAAAACATGCTTTTGCTCTGAATTTGATACACAAGATTGATATACAAATTTCCAACGGTGTCCTAATTTTTCAAAAAAATTGGAGTTACAGAAGTATGACAAAAATTCGCGTCTTTACAGACTGTTCTGTTTTTGACAGATTCTGTTTTCTTTGTGTTGTGTGCTTATTTTGATGATTCTATGGATTCTATCAGGGGGTATAATCCATGGAAAAGTTAGAATGCAGTAGATATAATGCAAAATTAAAATATGAATGGGTTTGCAACAATACTTAAAGTGAAGATTGGTTTTCTTATACTAACGGATCTCACGAAGGTTTTGTTGAGTTTTGTGTGATTGAAGTTTTCAAGTTTTGGGTGAGATCACGATGGATGAAGGAATAAGGAATGAAAAGATCTCAAGCTTGGGAATGTCCCATGGCACCCCAAGTTATTATCCAAAGAGAAACAAGCAACTAAGCTCGGTGATGCCCGAGTGGCATCCCCTCTTTCTTCTAACGACCATCGGTATTTTACTTGGAGCTATATTTTTATTCGTCACATATCATGAGTTTTGCTTGGAGCATCTTGTATTATATGAGTCTTTGCTTGTTTTTCTTTTTAGTTTGTCACAAGTATCCTTGCTGGACACACCTATTTGAGAGAGCCAAAATTATGCTAGAATAGCTCTATGCTTCACTCAAATTTTTTGAGCTATGGAATTGCTCTAGTGCTTCACTTATATCTTTTTGAGCATGGTGTGCTTTAATATTTTTGAAGAAATGATATCATGCTTCACTTAGATTTATTTGAGAGTTAGTAAATTTTTGAAGAAATTCTCTCATGCGTCACTTATATTATTTTGAGAGACGAAAATTTTATGCTCACGCTCTTCACTTAGATTTGTTTGAGCTTATCAAAAGCAACATATGAAATTAGTCCCAAGGTGATAGATATTCAGGAGGGATATAATAAAAACTTTCATGAAGATCATTGGACAAAATAAAATTGATTCTTAGTAATAGTTTTGAGATACGATGATAGTGATATGTGAGTCATGTTGGTGAGTAACTATGCTTTAGTAAGAATATTGGTGTTAAGATTTGTGATTCCCTATGCAAGCACGAAAGTCAATAGTCATGCAATGAAATTACATCCTACTTGTGGTGCATTATCCGGTGTTAGTTATGCTTAATGCTTGCTTACGTGATTTTTCGTTTCTTGGTTGGTTGCTTCTCAATCTTTTTGCTAGCCTCCACTTGTACTAAGTAGAAATACTACTTGTGCATCCAAAATCCTTAAACCTAGTTTTGCCATATGAGTCCACCATACCTACCTATATGTAGTATTCCCGTGCCATTCTAAGAAAATTTGTATGTGCCATCTCTTATTTTCAAAATAAAATTCCTTTTTGTGTGCTTGTACCGGTCGTGAAGCGGCAGGGGGTGGCCAATATTTTCCATGCTTGTGTTATTCTCAAAATGAGTGTTTATTCACTTGTTATTGCACGAGGGTATGACAGTAATAGGGATGCCCAGTTCCGAAATGAAAAAGAAATTTACTTTATGTTGGGGATATTACCACTAGGCGTAAATCGGCCAGCCTGGGCCGGGTTAACTTCATTAGTGGTATAAGCAGATAAAGGCCCAAGGACTGTAGTCGGTTTAGAACTTGTAGCCATAAACCGGCCTGATGTATAACTTGTATTGTAAGTTAGGAATAGAGAGATACCAACCGGGATACGAGTATGAACCGGTTGGGACTCTATGGACCGACGGGCGTTACCCGTGTATATAAGGGGACGACCCGGCGGCGGTTTAAGGCAGACAACCACAACTCGAGCCTAGGCGAAGCTTGTTTGCTCCCTAGCCATCGAGACCACATCAATTCCATCACAACTAGACGTAGGCTTTTACCTTCATCGAAGGGGCCGAACTAGTATAAAACCCTCGTGTCTTTGTGTCCGCTTTAACCCCTTCAAGTAAACTCGTAGCGATGGCTCCACGACTAAGTCCTTTCACTAGGACATCTGCCGTGACAAATCCACGACACTTTATGTTGTCAAATCATAAATTCCTTGGAAAGTTTTGGTTTGGAAGGCACACGTGGATACGACTAGCCATGGATTTTGAAAGAATGGTGGAAAAAGGAATAAACTTTATTTTTTGTTTCTGAACCACCTATGATATATCTAGCATGGTAAGTGTTGGGAATTACTCGGTCGTTTTCGTTGACAGGAAAACTATGCCTCCCAAAAAATTTATCTCTCAATTTAAGCTTTGAGCTCTGGCACCTCTACAAATCCCTACTTCCCTCTGTGAAGGGCCATTCTATTTACTTTCTGCAATTTATATTTTTCCTTGAATCTCCATCTTCTCTTATAAAGCACCAACTAAGGGGCACTATGATCGTACTTGAGCATTAGATGTAGATAATATGCGAGTGTGTTTCATGAATGGATCAATGATGGAGCATGATGGGCTAGGGATAACTTTCTTTAGTGTTGATATTTTGAAAGACATGGTTGCTTGTTGATATGCTTGAGTATCGAAATCTTCATGTCAAAACTAGACTATTGCTCTGAATCATATAAAAGTCCATATGTCCATGCTACAAAAGAAACAAATATGTGATGAACATGTTAGGCAACATTCCACATCAAAAATTCCGTTTTTATCATTTACCTACTCGAGGACGAGAAATTAGGAATTAAGCTTGGGGATGCTGATACATCTCCAACGTATCTATAATTTTTAATTGTTCTATGATGTTATATTATCATTCTTGGATGTCTTACAATCATTTTATAGCAACTTTATATCACTTTACTAACATATTGACATAGTGCCAAGTGCAGGTCCAAACGCAACAAAACTTTTTGGAGAATTTTTATGGACCAGAAGGAACAACTTGGGCCAAAGAAGTACCAGAGGGTTGATCCGAGGGGGAACAACCCACCTGGGCGCGCTTGAGGGCCCAGGCGCGCCCTGGTGGGTTGTGCCCACCTCGATGGCCTCCAGCACCGCCTCTTTGCTCTATAAATACCCCAAAAAATCCAAAAACCCTAGGGGATTCGATGAAACACAATTCCAACCGGCACAAAGTTCCAGAACCATGAGATCCAATCTATACACCATCACGGAGGTGTTCATCATCCTCACTGGAGCCTCTCCGATGATGCGTGAGTAGTTCATTGTAGACCTGCGGGTTCGTAGGCAGTAGCTAGATTGCTTCTTCTGTCTTTTTGGTTCTTAATACAATGATCTCTTGGAGATCTATTTGATGTAACTCTTTTTTGCAGTGTGTTTGTTGGGATCCGATGAAGTTTGAGTTTATGATTAGATCTATATATCCATGAAAGTTATTTGAGTTTCTTTGATCTATTATATGCATGATTACTCATAGCCTCATATTTCTTCTTCGAATCTTTGGTTTAGTTAGGCCGGCTAGATCAAATGTTTTTGCCATGGGAAGAGGTGCTTTGTGATGGGCTCGACCATATGGTGTTCTTTCACAGTGACCGAAGGGGCAGCAAGACACGTATGTATCGTGCTATTAAGGATAACAAGGTGGGGGATATTCCTACATGAATAGATCTCGTCTACATCATGTCATCATTCTTATTGCATTACTCCGTTTCTCCATGAACTTAATACACTAGATGAATGTTGGATAGTTGTCGATGTGTGGAGTAATAGTACTAGATGCAGGCAGGAGTCAGTCTACCAATCTTGGACATGATGCCTATATAATGATCATTGCGTGGATATCGTCATAATTATTCGATGTTTTATGAATTGCCCAACTGTTATTTGTTTACCCACCGTATGCTATTTTCTCGAGAGAAGCCACTAATGAAATCTACGGCCCCCGGGTCTATTTTCTGATCCTATATTTTTATATCTATATTGCTATTTGCATTTTTCTTTTTTTTGCATCTTTTATTTTCAGATCTATATTGCCAAAACCCCAAAAATAAATCGCTGAATTTTATTTGGCATTATTTTATTTGCATCTACCAATCTATCTATTTAGCCATCTTTTACCCGAGAGGGATCGACAACCCCTCTTATGCGTCGGGTTGCAAGTATTTGTTCTTTGTGTGCAGGTACCATTTACATAGTGTTGTTTGGTTATCCTACTGGTTCGATAACCTTGATTTCATAACTAAGGGAAATACCTACTGTAGCTATGCTACATCATGCCTTCCTCTTCGGGGAAATACTGATGTGGACCCGAGCCATCACCTCCCCGTCAACCTAGCCACACATGTAGCTGATGCAAGCCCTCCAGCTGTGGGATCAACACCATCATCCTCATCGGTGCCTTTCGAGTTGGCGATCTTGGGGGGAATGGGCAATGCTTGCCCACTTGCTTTCTTCATTTGACATGAACCAATAATGCATCAATGTGATGACTTTTCTCGGTCTTGCGGTACTAGGTATACTTGCCCTGTTTGGCTGCCAATAAGACAACAACATGATCATCAACTTGCAACATAGAACAAATAAATCCAATGAAAACACATACAGCAACATGGTGCGAAACTTACAAGCTCGAGGATTGACATTCCACTTTGCCACCGTTTTTGTGGTGTATGTGTCGGAATACTTGTTGACATTATGTTGAATGATGCATTATAGATGGCCTAGCAACTTCTCATTGCGGCCATCAATCACTGATAATCCCCAAGTGTAAGGAATTATAGTAGCACTTTCCAAAGATGTAAGTGGTAAGTATGGAGTGTCGAACCCACAAGGAGCTAAAGGTAAGACCAATAATATCGCAGGTCCTATCTACCACTTATACAACCCTACGTACATTGAGTGTTTGCTTTTATATAGAAACGAGAAATAAAACTATGTTGTGGGTATAAAGAGGATAACTTTGCATTATATCGGAGAAATTAAACATAAAAAATAGGTACTGCCTAAATAAAGTTATAACATATTACAAATAGTGAGTGTGGAATAATGATGGTATGGTGTGCGCAATTGTCCTAGGCAATTGATAACTAGATCGGTAATCATTATTGCAATTTTGTATGAGGGGGATGTTGGGAAATGTAGCATGCAATTTCAAAACAATTCCTATGCTCACGCAAGATCTATCTAGGAGATGCATAGCTACGAGAGGGGGAGAGTCTGTCCACATACCCTCGTAGAGCGAAAGCGGAAGCGTTAACTTAACGCGGTTGATGTAGTCGAATGTCTTCTCGAATCAACCGATCAAGTACCAAACGTACGACACCTCTGAGTTCCGCACATGTTCAGCTCGATGACGTCCCTCGAACTCTTGATGCAGTAGAGGCACAAAGGATTTGATGAGTTCTGTCAGCACGACGGCTTGGTGACGGTGTTGGTAATGTGATCCGCGCAGGGCTACGCCTAAGCACTACGACAATATGACCGGAGGAGTAAACGATGGAGGGGGCACCACACACGGCTAAGAAACAAATGTTGTGTCTTGGGGCGCCCCATGCTCCCATATATAAAGGAGGAGGGGGAGGCCCCCGGCCCCTAGGGGTGCTCCAAGTGGGGGGAGTCCCACTAGGACTCCTAGTCCTAGTCGGCTCCCCCTTCCTTCCAACGGAGAAGGGAAATGGCAAAGAGAGGGGCAGAGGGACTGCCATCGGGGGGGGGGTGCGACCTCTTGTGGCCTGCCTCCTCCTCTCCATTATGGCCCATGAGGCCCATTAACTTTCCCGGGGGGGTTTCGGTAACCTCCCAGTACTCCAAAAAATTCCTGAATCTTTCCGGAACCATTCCGGTGTCTGTATATAATCTTCCAATATATAAATCTTTACCTCTCGACCATATAGAGACTCCTCGTCATGTCTGTGATCTCATCTGGGACTCCGAACAACCTTCGGTCACCAGAACACATAACTCATATAATACATATCGCCATCGAACGTTAAGCGTGCAGACCTATGGGATCGAGAACTATGTAGACATGACTGAGACACCTCTTTGGTCAATAACCAATAGTGGAACCTGGATGCTCATTGGTTCCCACATATTCTATGAAGATCTTTATTGGTCAAACCGCAATATCAACATACGTTATTCCCATTGTCATCGGTATGTTACTTGCACGAGATTCGATCTTCGGTATCCTCATACCTAGTTCAATCTCGTTACCAGCAAGTCTCTTTACTCGCTCTGTAGTGCATCATCTCGTAACTAACTCATTAGTCACATTGCTTGCAAGGCTTCATATGATGTGCATTATCGAGAGGGCCCAGAGATACCTCTCCGATACTCGGAGTGACAAATCCTAATCTTGATCTATGCCAACCCAACAAACACCTTCGGAGATACCTGTTGAGAATCTTTATAATCACCCAGTTACGTTGTGACGTTTGATAGCACACAAGGCATTCCTCCGGTGTTCGGGAGTTGCATAATCTCATAGTCAGAGGAATATATATTTGACAAGAAGAAAGCAGTAGCAATAAAACTGAACGATCATTATGCTAAGCTAACGGGTGGGTCTTGTCCATCACATCATTCCACTAATGATGTGATCCCTTTTGTCAAATGAAAACTCATGTCCATGGCTAGGAAACTTAACCATCTTTGATCAATGAGCTAGTCTAGTAGAGGCATACTAGGGACATGGTGTTTTGTCTATGTGTCCACACATGTATCGTTTTCGGTTAATACAATTCTAGCATGAATAATAGACATTTATCATGATATAAGGAAATATAAAATAACAACTTTATTATTTCTTCTAGGGCATATTTCCTTCAGTCTCCACTTGCACTAGAGTCAATAATTTAGTTCACATTGCCAAGTGATTTAACACCAATAGTTCACATTTGTATGTGATTAACTCCCGTAGTTCATATCGCCATGTGACCAACAACCAAAGGGTTTACTAGAATAAATCTAGTTCACATCTCTATGTGATTAACACCCAAAGAGTACTAAGGTGTGATCATGTTTTGCTCGTGAGAGAAGTTTAGTCAACGGGTCTGCCATATTCAGAGCCGTATGTATTTTGCAAATATTCTATGTCTACAATGCTCTGCATGGAGCTACTCTACCTAATTGCTCCCACTTTCAATATGTATCCAGATTAAGACTCAGAGTCATCTGGATCGGTGTAAAAGCTTGCATCAACGTAACTCTTTACGACGAACACTTTATCACCTCCATAACCGAGAAATATTTCCTTAGTCCTCTTAGGTAACTAAGGATAACTTTGACCGTTGTCCAATGATCCACTCCTGGATCAATATCATACCCCCTTGCCAAACTTATGATAAGGTACACAATAGGTCCGGTACACAGCATAGCATACTTTATAAAACCTATGGTTGAGGCATAGGGAAGGACTTTCATTCTCTTTCTATTTTCTGCTGTGGTCGGGTTTTGAGTCTTACTCAACTTTACACCTTGCAACACAGGTAAGAACTCTTTCTTTGACTGTTCCATTTTGAACTACTTCAAAATCTTGTCAAGGTATGTACTCATTGAAAAATCTTATCAAGCGTCTTGATCTATCTCTATAGATCTTGATGCCCAATATGTAAGCAGCTTTACCGACGTCTTTCTTTGAAAAACTCCTTTCAAACTTTCCTTTATGCTTTCCAGAAAATTCTACATCATTTCTGATCAATAATATGTCATTCACATATACTTATCAGAAAGGTTGTAGTGCTCCCACTCACTTTCTTGTAAATACAGGCTTCACCGCAAGTCTGTATAAAACAATATACTTTGATCAACTTATCAAAGCATATATTCCAACTTCGAGATGCTTGCACCAGTCCATAAATGGATCGCTAGAGCTTGAACACTTTGTTAGCACCTTTAGGATCGATAGAAACTTTCTGGTTGCATCATATACAACTCTTCTTAGAGATATCCATTTAAGGAATGCCGTTTTGACATCCATTTGCCAGATTTCACAAAATGTGGCAATTGCTAACATGATTCAAACGGACTTAAGCATCGCTACAGTTGAGAAAGCCTCATCGTAGTCAACCCCTTGAACTCGTCAAAAACCTTTGGCGACAAGTCGAGCTTTATAGATAGTTACATTACTATCTATGCCAGTCTTCTTCTTGAAGATCCATTTATTCTCTATGGGTCGCCGATCATCGGGCATATCCACCAAAGTCCACAATTTGTTCTCATACATGGATCCTATCTTAGATTTCATAGCCTGAAGCCATTTATCGGAATCTGGGCTCATCATAGCTTCTTCATAGTTCGTAGGTTCGTCATGGTCAAGTAACATGACTTCCACAACAGGATTACCGTACCACTCTGGTGGGGATCATGCTCTGTTTGACCTATGGGGTTCTGTAGCAACTTGATCTGAAGTTTCATGATCATTATCATTAGCTTCCTCTCAAGTTGGTGTAGGCATCACGGAAACAGATTTATCAGATGAGCTACTTTCCAAATTCAGAGTAGGTCAATTACCTCATCAAGTTCTACTTTCGTCCCACTCACTTCTTTCGAGAGAAACTCCTTCTCTAGAAAGGTTTCGTTCTTAGCAACAAAGATCTTGCCTTCGGATCTGTAGTAGAAGGTGTACCCAATTATTTCCTTAGGGTATCTTATGAAGACACACTTCTCCTATTTGGGTTTGAGCTTATCAGGCTGAAGCCTTTCACATAAGCATCGCATCCCCAAACTTTAAGAAACGATAGCTTAAGTTTGTTGTCAAACCATAGTTCATATGGTGTCGTCTCTACAGATTTTGACGGTGCCCTATTTAACATGAATGCAGTTGTCTCTAATGCATAACCCCAAAATGATAGTGGTAAATCGGTAAGAGACATCATAGATCGCACCATATCTAATAAAGTACGGCTACAATGTTCGGACACACCATTACGCTGTGGTGTTATAGGTGGCCTGAGCTGTGAAACTATTCCACATTGTTTTAAATGAAGGCCAAACTCTTAACTTGAATATTCACCTCCACGATCAGATCATAGAAACTTTATTTTTTGTTACAATGATTCTCCACTTCAGTCTGAAATTCTTTGAACTTTTCAAATGTTTCATACTTGTGTTTCATTAAGCAGATATACCCATATCTGCTCAAATCATCTGTGAAGGTCAGAAAATAACGATATTCATCGCGAGCCTCAACACTCATTGGACTGCATACATCGGTATGTATTATTTCCAATAAGTCATTAGCTCGTTCCATTGTTATGGATAACAAAGTTTTAGTCATCTTGCCCATGAGGCACGGTTCGCAAGTATCAAATGATTCGTAATCAACTGAGTCCAAAAGTCCATCTGCATGGAGTTTCTTCATGCGCTTTACACCGACATGACCTAAACAGCAGTGCCAAAGATATGTTGCACTATCATTATCAACTTTGCATATTTTGGCATCAATCTTATGAATATGTGTATTATCACGATCGAGATTCAATAAACCATCAACATTGGGTGTATGACCATAGAGGGTTTTATTCATGTAAACAGAATAACAATTATTCTCTGTCTTAAAAGAATAACCATATTGCAATAAACATGATCTAATCATATTTATGCTCAACGCAAACACCAAATAACATTTATTTAGGTTCAACACTAATCCCGAAAGTATAGGGAGTGCGCGATGATGATCATATCAATCTTCAAACCACTTCCAACACACATCATCACTTAACCATCAACTAGTCTCTATTTATTCTGCAAATCCTCTTTCGAGTTACTAATATTAGCAATTGAACAAGTATCAAATACCCAGGGGTTACTACGAGCATTAGTAAGGTACACATCAATAACATGTATATCAAATATACCTTTGTTCACTTTGCCATCCTTCTTATCCTCCAAGTATTTGGGGCAGTTCCGCTTCTAGTGATCAGTCCCTTTGCAGTAGAAGCACTCAGTTTCAGGCTGGGGTCTAGCTTTGGGTTTCTTCATGGGAGCGGCAACTTGTTTGCCATTCTTCTTAAAGTTCACTTTCTTTCCCCTTTGCCCTTTTTCTTGAAACTAGTGGTCTTGTTTAACCATCAACATTTGATGCTCTTTCTTGATTTCTTAACCTTCGCCGATTTTAGCATCGCGAAGAGCTCGGGAATCGTTTTCGTCATCTCTTGAATATTGTAGTTCATCATGAAGTTCTACTAGCTTGGTGATAGTGACTAGAGAATTCTGTCAATCACTATCTTATCTGGAAGATTAACTCCCACTTGATTCAAGCGATTGTAGTATCTAGACATTCTGAGTACATGCTCACTGGCTGAGCTACTCTCCTCCATCTTTTAGGCGAAGTACTTGTCAGAGGTCTCATCCCTCTCGACACGGGCATAAGTCTTAAATACCAATTTCAACTCTTGGAACATCTCATATGCCCCGTGGCGTTCAAAACATTTTTGAAGTCCCGGTTCTAAGCCGTAAAGCATGGTGCACTAAACTATCAAGTATTCATCATATTGAGCTAGCCAAACGTTCATAACGTCTGCATCTGCTCGTGCAATAGGTCTGTCACCTAGTGGTGCATCAAGGACATAATTCTTCTGTGCAGCAATGAGGAAACCTCAGATCATGGAACCAGTCCGCATCATTGCTACTATCATCTTTCAACTTAGTTTTCTCTAGGAACATATCAAAAAATATAGGGGAGCTACAATGCGAGCTATTGATCTACAACATAATTTGCAAATACTATCAAGACTAAGTTCATGATAAATTAAAGTTCAATTAATCATATTACTTAAGAACTCCCACTTAGATAGACATCCCTCTAGTCATCTAAATGATATGTGATCCAAATCAACTAAACCATGTCCGATCATCACGTGAGATGGAGTACTCTTCAATGGTGAACGTCACTATGTTGATCATATCTACTATATGATTGATGTTCGACCTTTTGGTCTCTAGTGTTTCGAGTCCATATCTGTATATGCTAGGCTCGTCAAGTTTAACCCGAGTATTCTGCATGTGCAAAACTGGCTTGCACCCATTGTATTTGAACGTAGAGCCTATCACACCCGATCATCACGAGGTGTCTTAGCACGAAGAACTTTTGCAATGGTGCATACTCAGGAAGAACACTTATACCTTGAAATTTTAGTGAGGGATTGCTACCTCTTGAGCACTGCATTGGATTTCCCCGAAGAGGAGAGGATGATGCAGCAAGGTAGCGTAAGTATTTCCCTCAGTTTTTGAGAACCAAGGTATCAATCCAGTAGGAGGCCACGCACAAGTCCCTCGTACCTACACAAAACGATAGCTCCTCACAACCAACGCGATTAGGGGTTGTCAATCCCTTCACGGTCACTTACGAGAGTGAGATCTGATAGAGATGATAAATAATATTTTTGGCATTTTTGGTATATAGATGCAAAGTGAAAAGTAAAAGGCAAAGTAAAAACAAAGCAAGTATTAAAGTAATGGAGATTGATATGATGAGAATAGACCCGGGGCCATAGGTTTCACTAGTGGCTTCTCTCAAGAGCATAGATATTCTACGATGGGTGAACAAATTACTGTTGAGCAATTGACAGAATTGAGCATAGTTATGAGTATATCTAGGTATGATCATGTAAATAGGCATCACGTCCACGACAAGTAGACCGAAACGATTCTGCATCTATCCAGCATGCATCTAGAGTATTAAGTTAAAAATAGAGTAACGCCTTAAGCAAGATGACATGATGTAGAGGGATAAATTCATGCAATATGATAAAAAACCCCATCTTGTTATCCTCGATGGCAACAATACAATACGTGCCTTGATGCCCCTTCTATCACTGGGAAAGGACACTACAAGAATGAACCCCAAGCTAAGCACTTCTCCCATTGCAAGAACTACCAATCTAGTTGGCCAAACCAAACGGATAATTCGAAGAGACTTGCAAAGATAACCAGTCATACATAAAAGAATTCAGAGAAGATTCAAATATTATTCATAGATAAGCTGGATCATAAACCCACAATTCATCGGTCTCAACAAACACACCGCAAAAAGAAGATTACATTGAATAGATCTCCATGAGAGAGGGGGAGAACATTGTATTGAGATCCAAAAAGAGAGAAGAAGCCATCTAGCTACTAGCTATGGACCCGAAGGTCTGAAGTAAACTACTCACACTTCATCGGAGGGCTATGGTGTTGATGTAGAAGCCCTCCGTGGTTGATGCCCCCCCGTGAACTCAAACAGCCCCAAGATGGGATCTTGTGGATCTGAGGAAGTTCTTGGCGGTGGAATTAGGTTTTTGGCTCCTGTTCTGATCGTTTGGGGGTACGTAGGTATATATAGGAGGAAGGAGTACGTCGGTGGAGCAACAGGGGGCCCACGAGGCAGGGGGCACGCCCTAGGTGGGGGGGGGCGCCCTAGGTGGGGGGGGGGGGCGCCCGCCACCCTCGTGACCGCCTCTGTTACTTCTTGGAGTAGGGTCCAAGTCTCGTGGATCACGTTCGGTGAGAAAATCACGTTTCCGAAGGTTTCATTCCGTTTGGACTCCGTTTGATATAAACACTAAAATAGGCAAAAAAAACAGCAATTCTGGGCTGGGCCTCCGGTTAATAGGTTAGTCCCAAAAATAATATAAAAGTGGAAAATAAAGCCCAATATAGTCCAAAACAGTAGATAAAGTAGCATGGAGCAATCAAAAATTATGGATACGTTGGAGACGTATCAGGCATCCCCAAGCTTAAGTCCTGCTCGTCCTCGAGTAGGTAAATGATAAAAAAACAATTTTTGATGCGGAGTGATACTTTGGCATAATTTCAATGTAAATCTTCTAAATTGTGGTATGAATATTCAGATCCAAAAGATTCAAGACAAAAGTTCATATTGACATAAAAAATAATAATACTTCAAGCATACAAATCAAAGCAATCATGTCTTCTCAAAATAGCATGGCAAAAGAAAGTTCATGCCTACAAAATCATATAGTTAGGCTATGCTTCATTTTTGTCACACAAAGATGTTCCCAACTTCTATACCCCCGATGAAAAGCCAAGCAATTGTTTCATACTTAAATAATCTCAAACTTTTTCAACCTTCACGCAATACATGAGCGTGAGCCATGGATATAGCACTATGGTTGGAATAGAATATGATGATGGGGATTGTGTGGAGAAGACAAAAAAGGAGAAAGTCTCACATTGACGAGGATAATCAACGGGCTATGGAGATGCCCATTAATTGATGTCAACATGAGTAGGGATTGCCATGCAACGGATGCACTAGAGCTATGAATGCTCAACAAAAGAAAACTAGTGGGTGTACATCCAACTCGCTTGCTCATGAAGACCTAAGGCACTTGAGGAAGCCCATCATAGGAATATACAAGCCAAGTTCTATAATGAAAAATTCCCACTAGTATAAAAATACAACTTATGAGACTCACTACATGAAGAACAAGGTGCTACTTTGAAGCACAATATATGAGACTCACTATATGAAGAACAAGGTGCTACTTTGAAGCACAAGTGTGGAAAAAGAGATAGTAGCATTGCCCTTTTTATTTATTTATTTTTCTTTTTTTGGGCCTTTCTTTTTTTTGGCCTTTTTTTTTGGGCAATGCTCTAATAATGATGATCATCACACTTCTATTGATTACAACATAAGGATTACAACTTGAAACTTAGAACAAGATATGACTCTATATGAATGCCTCCGGTGGTGTACCGGGATGGTGCAATGAATCAAGAGTGACATGTATGAAAAATAATCGATGGTGGCTTTGCCACAAATACGATGTCAACTATATGATCATGCAATGGCAATATGACAAAAGTAATGTATGTCATGATGATGATGAACGGAACGGTGGAAAGTTGCATGGCAATATATCTCGGAATGGCTATGGAAATGCCATAATAGGTAGGTATGGTGGCTGTTTTGAGGAAGATCTAAGGAGGTTTATGTGTGATAGAGCATATCATATCACAGGGTTTGGATGCACCCGCGAAGTTTGCACCAACTCTCAAGGTGAGAAAGGGCAATGCAGTGCATCAAGAGGCTAGCAAAGGCGGAAAGGTAAAAGTGCGTATAATCCATGGACTCAACATTAGTCAAAAGAACTCATATACTTATTGCAAAAAATTTAGAAGTCATCAAAAATCAAGTACTACGCGCATGCTCTTAGGGGGATAGATTGGTAGGAAAAGACCATTGCTCGTCCCCGGCCGCCAATCATAAGGATGCACAAGCCAGGTACACTTTCATGTTTCAAATTTGTTACACAACTTTAACCATACGTGCTTGCTACGGGACTTGCGAACTTCAACACAAGCATTTCTCAAATTCACAAGTACTCAACTAGCACGACTTTGATATTATCACCTCCATATCTCAAAACAATTATCAAGCATCAAACTTATCTTAGTATTCAACGCACTCAAAAGAAAGTTTCGCATATCTTGAATACCAAGTATATTAATATTAAGCAAATTACCATGCTATTAATGACTCTCAAAATAATCTAAGTGAAGCATGAGAGGTCAATAGTTTCTTTAACACAAATCCATCATTGTGCTCTAAAAGATCTAAGTGAAGCACTAGAGCAAAAATTGTCACGCTCAAAAGATATAAGTGAAGCACTATGAGCAAAACTATCAAGCTCAAAAGATATAAGTGAAGCACATAGAGTATTCTAGCAAATTCTAATTTGTGTATGGCTCTCTCAAAAGGTGTGTACAGCAAGGTTGATTGTGGTAAACTAACAAGCAAAGACGCAAATAATACAATACGCTCCAAGCAAAACACATATCATATGGTGAATAAAAATATAACTCCAAGTAAATTACCGATGGAAGTAGAAGAAAGAGGGGATGCCTTCTAGGGCATCCCCAAGCTTTGAATTTTTGGTGTCCTTGGATTATCTTGGGGGTGCCATGGTCATCCCCAAGATTAGGCTCTTGCGACTCCTTGTTCCATAATCCATCAAAATAATTCACCCAAAACTTGAAAACTTCACAACACAAAACTCAATAGAAATCTCGTGAGCTCTGTTAGAGAAAGAAAACAAAAGACTACTTTAAGTTACTGTAATGAACTCATTCTTTATTTATATTGGTGTTAAACCTACTGTATTCCAACTTCTCTATGGATCATAAACTATTTTACTAGCCATAGATTCATCAAAATAAGCAAACAACACACGCAAAACAGAATCTGTCAAAAACAGAACAGTCTGTAGCAATCTGTAACTAACGCAAACTTCTGGAACCCTAAAAATACTACCAAAATAAAAAGTCCTGGACAATTTGTCTATTGAACAGCAGCAAAAAAGAATCAACGCCAAAGCACGTTCCTGTGATTTAACAAAATTATATTCGTGCGCGCAAAGTTTCTGTTCTTCACCAGAATCAAATCAACTATCATCGTAGGTTATCCTATAGGTTTAACTTGGCACAAACACTAATTAAAATATAAAACCACATCTAAACAGAGGCTAGATGGATTCTTTATTCCTAAACAGAAGCAAAAACAAAAAACAAAAAATAAAATTGGGTTGCGTCCCAACAAGCACTATCGTTTAATGCCCCTAGCTAGGCATAAAAGCAAGGATAGATCTAGGTATTGCCATCTCTAATTTTTCAGTTTTTTGGTGGAGTCATGCTCAAATCCGGGGGGTTCTTTCCGCTTCCCTTCATACTCAGAAAATTTTAGATCTAAACAATACAACCGCTTATTACAAAGAGTAATCAACATATTCATGCGGTGAAGATTTCCGCTAACACTTTTAAGAGGCTCAAGAGACTTTTATAAAATTTTTGTTACTTCGCAAATCTTCTCAAACACTTGGGTTTCTTCCTGGGTAGGATGAGATCCTCCCTTTTGGGGTAGTGTTCCCACTATTCCCTCTATAATTTCATGTGCAATACTGGGATCAATCCAATGAAATTTCCCTTGGCGATGCAATCCAAGAGTTGTCTATGCGTCATATTTAACCCAACATAAAAATTACGAAGAAGAATTCTAAAGTTCACCTCTAGGGTGCACTTACGATAAGATTCCATCATCCTATACCAAGCATCTTTTAAGTTTTCTCCTTGCCTTTGCTTGAAGTGAAGAACTTCAAACTCGGGAGACATAGGAGCGGATAAGGAATTAGACATTACGACAAGCAAGCAAACTATCACACGAGCAAACAGGCGGACGAGGAAAAGGCAACGGGAAAAAGAGGAGGAGATTGGGAAAGAGAGGGCGAATAAAACAGAAAGGGTGAAGTGGGGGAGAGGAAAACGAGAGGCAAATGGCAAATAATGTAATGCGAGAGATAGGGATTGTGATGGGTACTTGGTATGGTTGACTTGGTACTTGGTATGGAAAACGAGGTACTTGGTACTCTGCGTTGGATTTCCCCGAAGAGGAGAGGATGATGTAGCAAAGTAGCATAAGTATTTCCCTCAGTTTTTGAGAACCAAGGTATCAATCCAGTAGGAGGCCATGCACAAGTCCCTCGTACCTACACAAAACGATAGCTCCTCGCAACCAACGCGATTAGGGGTTGACAATCCCTTCACGGTCACTTACGAGAGTGAGATCTGATAGAGATAATAAATAATATTTTTGGCATTTTTGGTATATAGATGCATTGAAAAGTAAAAGGCAAACTAAAAACAAAGCAAGTATTAAAGTAATGGAGATTGATATGATGAGAATAGAACCGGGGGTCATAGGTTTCACTAGTGGCTTCTCTCAAGAACATAGATATTCTACGGTGGGTGAACAAATTATTGTTGAGCAATTGACAGAATTGAGCATAGTTATGAGTATATCTAGGTATGATCATGTATATAGGCATCACGTCCAAGACAAGTAGACTGAAATGATTCTGCATCTACTACTATTACTCCACTCATCGACCGCTATCCAGCATGCATCTAGAGTATTAAGTTAAAAACAGAGTAACGCCTTAAGCAAGATGACATGATGTAGAGGGATAAATTCATGCAATATGATAAAAAACCATCTTTTTATCCTCGATGGCAACAATACAATACGTGCCTTGCTGCCCCTTCTGTCACTGGGAAAGGACATGGCAAGATTGAACCCAAAGCTAAGCACTTCTCCCATTGCAAGAACTACCAATCTAGTTGGCCAAACCAAATGGATAATTCGAAGAGACTTGCAAAGATAACCAATCTTACATAAAAGAATTCAGAGAAGATTCAAATATTATTCATAGATATGGACCTAAAGCTCTGAAGTAAACTACTCACACTTCATCGGAGGGGCTATGGTGTTGATGTAGAAGCCCTCCATGGTTGATGCCCCCTCCGGCGGGGCTCCGGAACAGGCCCCAAGATGGGATCTCGTGGATACAGGAAGTTGCGGCGGTGGAATTAGGTTTTTGGCTCCTGTTCTGATCGTTTGGGGGTACGTAGGTATATATAGGAGGAAGGAGTACATCGGTGGAGCAACAGGGGGCCCATGAGGCAAGGGGCGCGCCCTAGGGGGGGCGCCCCCCACCCTCGTGACCACCTCTTTTACTTCTTGGAGTAGGGTCCAAGTCTCCTGGATCACGTTCGGTGAGAAAATCACGTTTCCGAAGGTTTCATTCCGTTTGGACTCCGTTTGATATTCCGTTTCTTCGAAACACTGAAATAGGCAAAAAAACAACAATTCTGGGCTGGGCCTCCGGTTAATACGTTAGTCCCAAAAATAATATAAAAGTGGAAAATAAAGCCCAATATAGTCCAAAACAGTAGATAAAGTAGCATGGAGCAATAAAAAATTATAGATACGTTGGAGACGTATCAGGGATCATCTTATAATGCTACCGCTGTACTAAGCAAAATAAGATGCATAAAAGATAAACATCACATGCAATCAATATATGTGACATGATATGGCCATCATCATCTTATGCTTTTGATCTCCATCATCGAAGCAACGTCATGATCTCCATCGTCACCGGCTTGACACCTTGATCTCTATCATAGCGTCGTGGTCAACTCGCCAACCATTGCTTCTACGACTATCGCTACCGCTGAGTGATAAAGTAAAGCAATTACATACCGCTTGTATTTCATACAATAAGAGACACCCATATGGCTCCTGCTAGTTGCCGATAACTTTTACAAAGAATGATCATATCATACAACAAACTTTATATCACATCATGTCTTGACCATATCACATCACAACATGCCGTGCAAAAAGAAGTTAGACGTCCTCTACTTTGTTTGATGCAAGTTTTACATGGCTGCTACGGGCTTCTAGCATGAACTGTACATACCTACGACACAAAAACCACAACGGTGATTTATCAAGTTTGTTGTTTTAACCTTCACAAGGACCGGCCACAGTCAAATTTGATTCAACTAAAGTTGGAGAAACATACACCCGCCAGCCACCTTTATGCAAAACTAGTTGCATGTTTGTCGGTGGTCATGTAAGGTTGGTCCGATCCGCTTCATCCAACAATACCGCTGAATCAAAAATAAGACATTGGTGGTAAGCAGTATGACGATCACCGCCGACAACTCTTTATGTTCTACTCGTGCATATCGCCTACGCATAGACCTGGCACTAAGGCCACTGTTGGGAAACATAGCATGCAATTTCAAAAAAAAATCCTACGCTCATGCAAGATCTATCTAGGAGATGCATAGCAACGAGAGGGGGAGAGTGTGTCCACGTACCCTTGTAGACAAAAAGCGAAAGCATTAACTTAGTGCGCTTCATGTAGTCGAATGTCTTCTTGAATTAACCGATCAAGTACCGAACGTATGGTACCCACGAGTTCCGCACACATTCAACTTGATGACGTCCCAACAACTCTTGATCCAGTAGAGGAAGGAAGGACTCGATGAGTTCCGTCAGCACGACGGTATGGTGACGGTGTTGGTGATGTGATCCGTGCAGGGCTTCGCCTAAGCACTACGACAATATGACTGGAGGGGTAAACGGTGGAGGGGGGCACCGCACACGGCTAAGAAACAACTATTGTGTCTTGGGGTGCCCCCCTGCCCCCGTATATAAAGGAGGGGGAGGCCGCCGGCCCTTAGGGGCACGCCAAGTGGGGGAGTCCCACTAGGACTCCTAGTCCTAGTCGGCCCCCTTCCTTCCAACGGAGAAGGAAAGGGGAAAGAGGGGGAGATGGAGAAGGAAAGGGGGGCCACGCCCCCACCCCTTGTCCAATTCGGACTGCCATGGGGGGCGCCACCTCTTGTGACATGCCTCCTCCTCTCCACTACGGCCGATGAGGCCCATTAATTTTCCTGGGGGGTTCCGGTAAGCTCCCGGTACTCCGAAAAATTCCGAATCTTTCCGGAACCATTCCGGTGTCCGTATATAACCTTGCAATATATCAACCTTTACCTCTCGACCATTTTGAGACTCCTCGTCATGTCTGTGATCTCATCCAGGACTCCGAACATCCTTCGGTCACCAAAACACATAACTCATATAATACATATCGTCATTGGATGTTAAGCGTGCGGACCCTACGGGTTCGAGAACTATGTAGACATGACCGAGACACCTCTCCGGTCAATAACCAATAGCGGAACCTGGATGCTCATATTGATTCCCACATATTCTATGAAGATCTTTATTGGTCGAACCGCAATGTTAACATACATTATTCTCTTTGTCATCTATATGTTACTTGCCCGAGATTCGATCGTCGGTATCCTCATACCTAGTTCAATCTCGTTACCGAAGAGTCTCTTTACTCATTTCGTAGTGCATCATCCCGTAACTAACTCATTAGTCACATTGCTTGCAAGGCTTAATATGATGTGCATCACCGAGAGGCCCAGAGATACCTCTCCGACACTCGGAGTGACAAATCCTAAAGTCGATCTATACCAACCCAACAAACACCTTCGGAGATACCTGTAGAGCATCTTTATAATCACCCAGTTATGTTGTGACATTTGATAGCACACAAGGCATTCCTCCGGTGTCTGGGAGTTGCATAATTTCATAGGCAGAGGAATATATATTTGACATGAAGAAAGCAGTAGCAATAAAACTGAACGAAAATTATGCTAAGCTAACGGATGGGTCTTGTCCATCACATCATTCAACTAATGATGTGATCCCATTTATCAAATGACAACTCATGTCCTTGGCTAGGAAACTTGACCATCTTTGATCAACGAGCTTGTCTAGTAGAGGCATACTAGGGACATGATGCTTTGTCTATGTATCCACACATGTATCAAGTTTCCGGTTAATACAATTCTAGCATTCCTCGATGAGGGTCTTGCAGATCCCATGCACCTTCTAGTCAACCTCCCATTGGATCTTCGCCTCTCGAGAGGTGAGGGCATCCTCAGCTATGGCTACATGGCGCTCCATCACCTCCAGTCGCTCGTGTTCCAGGCTGAGATCCAATGCCTCGAGCGCTAGCGCTTCCTCATGCGCTCGGACTCCCGCCTCGTCCGAGGGGGTCCCGCCTGGCGGCACCACAAGGGCACCTATGCATGCCCATACTTACCGCTCAAGGGCAGTGTTCGAAGCTCGAACCTCCCATGTGAGAGGTAGCACCGCTGTCAAAGACCCACTCGCCGCCTTGTCCTGGTTGCGCTTGAAGTGCCATCCAGTTCAGCGCGGCGATGAGGGCCGACTGGTCCCACTGCATCGGAGGAGCGGTCAGAGGAGCGGTCGAAGTAGCCAGCACGGCGTGGATGGCGAGACCGTGGGGTGCGGTCGGGGTAGGCAAACGTGCACCAAGAGCGGCCCCGAGGATGCCGGGACCTGCCAAGGCCTGGAAGGCACCAGTGCGGGCCGGCGCGAGTGGGTGCAGAGCAGGCGGACATGTACCCACAGCGGGACGGGCGAACGGAGCCGGGGCACCGGGAGCGGCCCCCATCTTCTTTTTCTTGTTGCCCTGATCGGGAGCAGTTGAAGGGCTGGCTTGGGGGCACCCGCACCATAGAAGCCCGCTGGCATCGAGTTGAAGTAGGGGGTGGTGCAGGGTTGGTGTAGGCTGGCATAGGAGCGTCGGTGGCCTGGAACGCGAGATGAGCCTGGGCAAGGAGCTCGTTGTGGGCAACTATGCGAGCACGAAGGCCGAGGCGCCACTCCTCCAAGAGCAAAAAGTTGCAGATCTTGATGAAGTATGGCAAGCGACAGCGCGTCATGTGCGGGACGACGTGCTGCAGCTGCTCATTGAAGCCGCAGAGAACGTTGTGGACGAGTTCGCGATCTCGGACGCGAGAGCCAAGGTCGCCAAGAGTGTCCGCCATTTCCTTCATCTTGGAGGTGTACTCGACGACAGAGGGGTCGCCCTTGATTGATGCCGTGAAACTCGTTGCGGAGGTAGGTGGCACGCGTATCGCGATTGTCGTGGAAGACACTGCGGATGGCGCGCCAGAGGGAGAGGGCGGTGGTGTTGCATAGCTCCATGATCACCAGAGTGGAGGGCGTGACTGTGGCATCGTACCACGAGACGATGGCAAAGTCGTTGAGCACCCAGTCCAAGGTGACCTGGGCAGGGGAGCTGTCGATGTGATCCCGGAGCCCAAACTTGGAGAGGGCGATGAGGATTTGGCGGCTCCAGAGGCCGTAGTTCTCCTTCTCATAATCTAGCATGACAAGGACGTGGTCACGGATGCGGAGAGCCTGCAGCTGAGGGGTGGGGAGAGTTTGATTTGCGACAGGGATACCGAACTGTTCGAAGGCATCATCGCCGGAGTCCGAGGAGGAGGCAAAGTTGTAGCCAATCGAGCTCATGGCGGCGAGGGAGAGGGGACGTGGCAGCGGAAGCTGGAGACGGGATTGGATCTAGGTATCTGATACCATGGAGCCTAGACTATGAACAACAGCAGGAGACTCGGTCTGGGGCAACTAATTTCATTGACAGGAATCATTGGTATATATAGCCTACAAACCACTTTTCAAGATATCTTCCGATATTCGATCAATCGGCCGATTTATCGCTTACCCGATAAGATAAATCAGCTGATAAATTAGCTGATATGGTGATAAATCGGCCTATATCCCGATAAACTGGCCGATTTACCCCTTATCTTGGGTCGACCGATAAGTTCCTGATAAGCGATATCCCCAACATTGCTACAAATAGCTCATGCCTTTTACAATAAGAATAGCAAGATCAGGCAGAGATTAGTTAGAGATATCAACAATATCTAAACAATAACTAGGCTATCTTAGACTATATGTTAATATTATGCATGATTTTTATAGCTTTTATTTCTCTTTGATCTATCCCTTTTGTTTGGCCAACTAGATTGATTTATCTTGGGTGAGAGAGGTGCTTTGTAATGGGCTCAATCTTGCGGTGCTCTGTATCCCAGTGACAGAATGGGAAAAGACACACATTTGTATTTTTGCCATTAAGGGTAAAACAACGGGGTTTATTCATATTGATTGGGTTTACTTTGTCTACATCATGTCATCTTGCTTAAGGCATTACTTTGTTTTTTACGAACTTAATACCATAGAAGAGCATGCTGGATAGCGGTTGATCGGTGGGTAATAGTAGTAGATGTAGGCAGGAGTCAGTCTACTTGTCTTGGACGTGATGCCTACATACATGATCATTGGCGTGAATACATCATAACTATGCGCTTTTCTATCAATTGCCCAACAGTAATTTGTTTACCCACAATATGATATGTGTTCAAGAGAGAAGCCTCTAGTAGAAACTATGGCCCCCAGGTCTACTTTAATTATATTATAAAGACCAAAAATACCTTGCTGCAAATTTATTTACTTTATTTTATTTTGCAATTTATCTATCTACCAATACAAGATTTGATCCTTGCAAGTAACGAGTTCAAGGGGATTGACAACCCTCTAGCCCGCCTTGGGTGCAAGTATTTGCTTTTGTGTGTGCAGGTGCTATTCATGAGACCTTGCGTGATTCTCCTATTGGTTTGATAAACCTTGGTTCTCACCGAGGGAAATACTTATCTCTACTATACTGTATCTCCCCTCCTCTTTGGGGAAAGTCCAAACGCAACTCACAAATAGCAGGCGCCTCTCGCTTCGGCTGCGACGAGTAGTCGTTGTCTGCTTGTCTATCCTTGTGACCACCACTATCGTGGATCATGTGCATCATCTCATCGTTGATGGTCGCTGTCGAGCTTGGGGAGGCATTTCATGGAACAGTGACCTGGCACCGCTGGACAAGGGCTCCTTAGAAGGAAACTGTGACCAGAAGAGCTGCAACGACTATGTGTCCGTGAACCTGTGGTCCGTATTGATGTCGACGGTGTATGGTGGAAGGTGACCAAAGGTGGTGGAGTGTTGCAGCAACTATGTCTTTGGCAAACCGTTTGGATGGCCAACATAGTAGTACATCATGACTTGAACTAGGGAAAGGAGAGCAGGATGCTAACGTTCGGGCGGTAGCATCATGATGGTTGACTTTGGAGGAGTTGTGCATGAGTTGTCGTGGTTGCCGCCTTCTTGGTGGCTTTCTCCCTCATGTGTCGCCCTTGAAAATCAACAATTAGGCAACATGAGGGATTGTTTATGTCCCGCCGGACGACAAACATCGTGAACGGCTCCGGCGGATCCATCTTGATGGTGGAGGAATTTGGGCGGAGAGGATGGGCTTTGTCACAAAAAGGTTAAAACCTCTCGCAGATGGTTTGAAATTGATTGTAAAATAACCTAGTTCACCAAGTAGTGGTAGTTTCTCTCCTTTTAGAATGGCTCCACCAGCTAAATTTATGTTAAGTCTTGTGGTTTGGGCCATTGTACCTTTTGATGTGACAAGATTGTAAAAATATTGGGGCTCTGAGTGGGGTTTTGGGTGGGACCTGGGTGTCGGAGTTAGACATGGAGGGAGTGCCTACTCCCCCAAAGCTCCCCACTATTTGAAGCAGGGTTGCGGGGTTTCGAATGCCTGGAGTTATCCGGCCCAATTTCATGTCCACATTGGAGACTTAGAAGTGTTCAGACAGGGCCGTTTGTTCCAAACATTGTGGTCATTTGTCTCAAAAGAAAAAAAATACATGTGTGATTGTTTTAGTGATCCACGATTGGAGATCCCCTAACACCCACGCACAAACCTCCCGCATGCGGGTGGACCGCGGAAGCCATGCAATGCAGTCATGCATCGGTCCATGGCGCGGTCCAGATGCGATTTCTCCCGCAAACTAGAGACAAATGTGGGGTGTGGGGGGGGCTTTGCAAAAGTCTGGATACACAAAACATCGCTCTCCACCTCCCTGGCCCACCCGAAAGGAAGGCAAAGCCCGTGCTTTTGTAGCATTCCGTAGTGTTTCCACACCAAAATCCTCAACTCTCTTCTTCCATTCCCCGCTGAGGGAGTCCTGGACTAGGGGGTGTCCGGACAGCCGGACTATCATCGTCCGCCGGACTCCAAGACTACGAAGATACAAGATTGAAGACTCCGTCCCGTGTCCGGATGGGACTTTCCTTGGCGTGGAAGGCAAGCTTGGCGATACGGATATGTAGATCTCCTACCATTGTAACCGACTCTGTGTAACCCTAGCCTTCTCCGGTGTCTATATAAACCGGAGGCTTTAGTCCGTAGGACACAACATACATTACAACAATCATACCATAGGCTAGCTTCTAGGGTTTAGCCTCCTTGATCTCGTGGTAGATCTACTCTTGTACTACCCATATCATCAATATTAATCAAGCAGGATGTAGGGTTTTACCTCCATCAAGATGGCCCGAACCTGGGTAAAAACATCGTGTCCCTCGTCTCCTGTTACCATCCGCCTAGACGCACAGTTCGGGACCCCCTACCCGAGATCCGCCGGTTTTGACACCGACATTGGTGCTTTCATTGAGAGTTCCTCTATGTCGTCACTGATAGGCTTGATGGCATCTTCAACCAACAACGCCATCCAGGGTGAGACTTTTCTCCCCGGGCAAATCTTCGTATTTGGCGGCTTCGCACTGCGGGCTAATTCACTTGGCCCTCTGGAGCAGATCGAAAGCTACGCCCCTGGCCATCAGGTCAGATTCAGAAGCCTAAACTTCACGGCCGATGTCCGCGGAGACTTGATCTTCGACGAACTCGAGCCACAGCCAAGCGCGCCGCACTGTGACGACGGGCATGATCTAGCTCTGTCGCCGAGCGGTGCCTTGGTGGCGCGACACGAATCCGCTTCGCCATTAGTCGGAGCCGATTGCGAGATTAAGGGCGGTGGATAGACGCCATACAGGGGCTTCAACTTCCACGGCGATGGGCGAACACTAATCTTGTCCCTGCGAAACTTCGTGATTCGGAGCGGACTCCTTGCGGACTCCGAACCTCCCGCCCCTACCAATCGATTCGGATTAGGCGCGGTTATAAATTCACCGCCGCGGACATCTTCCAACACTCGCCCTCTGGCGACATCCTAAATTCGCTAAAGCATCTCTCGTTATCAGGAGAGTCCTGGCCGGACTATGGCCAGGATAGTTGGGGTATGGGCGACGAAGAAATTCAGAGCCCACCCACCACCCACTTTGTAGCCACTGTCGAAGATCTAACCGACATGCTAGACTATGACTCTGAAGACATCGATGGAATAGACGACGATACCAGAGACGAACAAGAAGCAGATCCTATAAGGCACGGGAGGACCACCTCGTCATATGACATATACATGGTGGATACCCCAAAGGAGAGCGATAACGAGGACCAACGGGCTGCGGCAGAAGATAACCTCGCCGATAAACAACCGAAACGGCGACGCAGATGCCGCCCTAAGTCCCGCCTCGACGACAACAACGCTCCAAAGGAGCCCGTAATACAGCAGGGCTCACAAATGGACGACGAACATGCAGATAAGCAACCGTCCGAACATGACGAGTCAGATAATCAGTCCAGGCCTGGCGAAAATGACAGTCCGGACGATCTCATGCCGGACACACCGCCGGAGAGCAAGAACCTTCGGAAAAGACTCGTCAATACTGCAAGAAGCCTGAAGAAGGAAAAGCGGAGGCTCAAAACAGCGGAAGATACACTCAGAATGAGATGGAGCAAAGTACTCAAAACCGCGGATAAATACGGCAATAGCCAACAATCAAAGAGCTACCCGAAGCGCAAGCTGCTACCAGAATTTGACGAGGAGGCCATAGAGCCTCCACCGTCAAAAAACAAAACCAAAATGGGTTGAAAATTTGTCCCCTTTATGGAAATTTAAAAAACCCCACGGGACAGGAAATTTTAATCTAACTTGTTTTCTCTTAAACTTTAAAATTTTTTCCCCAAAAGGGAATTCCTATTTTCCCAAAAACCAAATTTTTTAAAATTAAATTAAAACTTTAAAAATCCCATTTCCCCCGTTCAAAATTTACCTAACAAAAGGCACCTAATAGTTTCCCCAATTTGAAAACTTTTTAAATTTTTCCAGTTTGGCCTTTTGGTCTCAGTTTTACCAACAAAACTCTGCAAAATTTTTTGGGAAAAGGCTACCATTAGGGGCCCAACAACTTTCAATGTTTTCAAAAGGGGAAATAAAAAATAAGGGATTTATGGGAGATTTGATTCCAAAAATTTCCCCTTTTAGAACAACGGGAAAAAAGTTCTTTCCCAAATTTTAAATCCCAAAGGGTTTAACCCACCCCTTGGGTAATCTAAAAATTGGTTAAATAAAATAAAAAAAAAAAAAAGGGATTTAAAGTAAAGTTTAAGGAAATAAAAAAAGTTTAAAATTTTTTTAAAAGTTTTGAGGGGCCATTTGTTCTTGGCCTTTTAAAGTAAATTTTAAAATGGTACCCAAATTTTTTGTTTGGTACAAATTTAAAAAAAGGGTTTAGAAAGGAATTTAAAAAGAAGGGAAAAACTTTTCCTTTTAAATTTTTAGGAAAGCCCTTTAAAGTTTAAATAAATTTCCCGAAAAAAATTTGTTTACAAATAATTTTCCCCTTTTGGGGAAACCAAAAAAATTGAAAGGGAAATTTCAAAAAAAAACCCCCAACCAACGGTTAAAATTGGGTTAAAATTCCCAAAAAATTAGAGATAAAAAAATAGAAGGGAAAATAAAAAATTCATTTTAAAAACAAAGGGTTAAAGAAAAAACCCCGGGGGGGATAAAAGAAAAGGAATTTAAAGGGTTTTTTAAGGGGCTAGGTTTTAAAGGCCCTTGGGCGAACCAGGGGACCCCGTGGGGTTTGGGATTGAGTTTTTTTGGGGGTTTCGGGTATGGGAAATCGTTTTAAGGTCCTTCCGGGGCCCGGAAAAACCCCTTTGGGGCCCCCCCGGAAATTTTCTTTTAAAGTAAAAAAAAGCCAAGGTAAAATAGGAGGTAAAATTTGGCTTAAAAAAACCCAAAAACTTTTTTCCCCCTTTTTAAAAAAAAAATTTTTGAGATTTTGGGAAAAATAAAAAGAAAAAGTAAAAATTTTCCCTTGAAAAATACCCAAATCAAAACAAAATTTGGGCTCAAAAGAAATATAAAAAAAAAGGGGAATTTTGGAAAAATTTCAATTTTTTAATGGGAAAACAAAAAAAAATTAAATTCCCAAAAAAAAACCAAAAGAAAAAAATGTTTTAAAAAAGGGGATTTGGAAAAAAAATCCCAAAAAAATTAGGGCTATGCCCTTTTTGCAAAAAAGTTCCCATTACGGAGGGCCCATGTTTTAAAAAAAATTTTTCCCCCTTGGAAACCAAACGGGCCCCAAATTTTTTGTTTGGGATTAAAAGGGGGTTTTTAGGGTTGGCCCATGGGAAATGCTATTTTAAAAAAGAGAAAGGATTCCCTTTTTAAAGGGCCCCCCGGGTGGGGTTTAAACCCCCAACCTCTGGCCTGGTTAAACCAAAAAACCAAAAGTTCTTATAAACCCCTGAAAAATCAAATTTGAAGTTTATTCGGGTCTTTGAAAAACTAAAGGCCCAAAAAACAAAGGGAAATTTAAGGGCCGGGGTTGGAAAAAATTGTGGTAATTTATTTTTTCCTTTTTTTGGGGTTTTTTTGGAAATTTTAAAATTTGGGGCATCAATTTTTGTCCTAAATTTTAAAAATTAAAAAAATTTATAAATCGGGGCAAAATTTCAAAATCCAAATGGGAAAATTGAAAAAATTCAAAGGGTTTTTGAAAAAAAAATTTAATATTCGTCTTTAAAAAAATTTAAAAAGACAGGTTAGCCCAAAAATTTGGAGCCAAAAATTTTGTCGGGCCCAATTTAGGGTTTGGGAACAAAAGTTTTCTAAAAATCTCAAAATTTTTTAAAAACCCACAAAAGGGGAAAAGGGAATTTAATTTTAAAATTTAAAAGAAAAATATTTTTAAAAAAAAGGGAAAAAAGTCTAAAATAATTTCCAGGGAGCCTTTAAAAACCGGTAAAAAAAAAAAACAGAGCCCAAAACAAAAAAAAAGTTTCACAAGGTTTTTTAATTTTTAAAGGCCCCTTAAAAGAAAAAAGGGGAATTTAAATCAAGAAAAATTAAAATTTAAAAAAAATTCATTTAAAAAAATTTTAAAACCCTATTTCCTAAGAAAAAGGGCCCTGGGGCAAAATTTGAACTTTTGAGAAACAAAAGGTTTTTTAAAACCAAAAATTTTAAAAAAATTTGAAATTCCCTTTAATTTATTTTTTTGGGCCTTTTTTCCCCTTTTTTTAAAAAAATTTTATAATTTGGGAAAAAATTTAGAAAAAAAAAACCCAATTTAAAAACCTAAACCATTGAAACCCCGTTGGTCACCCTTTAACCAAAAATCCCAAAATTTAAAAAACCCAAATTTTTAAAAAAAAGTCAAAAAAACCTTTATTTAACAAAATAATTATTCTATTTAATTTGTAAACCCTTTGAAATTTCCTTGGTTTAAGTTTAAAATTTAAAATAAAAAACCCCTAAAAAGAATTGGTTTTTTAAAAAAGGAAAAACAAAAAAAAATTGGGGTTTAACTAAAAGGGCCCAAAATTTAAGGCCAAAAAAAAAGGGACAAAAAAGGGGTTTTTCCCCTTTAAAAAGGTTTTTAATTTAAACTCAACAAAAAAAAATAAAAACTGGGGAAATTTTTAAATTTAAAAAAGAAACCCAAAAAATTTTTTTTTAAAAAACCTTTTTCCCTGGGAAATTTTGGTTTCCCCAATTTTCATTTTTTTCTTAAACCTTTTTCCCCTTCTTCAAAATTTTAATTCAAAACAAAAAATTCAAAAAATTCAAAATTCACGGGGATTTGAACCTTTAAACTAAAAATTTTAAAAATTTTTTTTCTTTAAAAACGGGCCCAAAAAAATTTAACTTGAAAAGTTTTTAAATTTAGGGAAAAAAAGGGGGGATTAAACCCAAAAAAATTTTGGGGAAAGGCAAATTTTTTAAAACAAAAAATTTTTTTTTATTTTAAAAACCTTTAACCCAAAATTTTTAAAAGGGGTTTTTCCTTTAAGAAAACTTAAACTCAAATGGGAGGCCTAAATTTTAAAAATTCCAAAAGGTTTTCCCCCAAAAAAGGGGGTTTTTGGGAAAGGGGGAATTGGGAAAAAACAAAAAAGCAAAAAGTAAAAAAAAAAAGGGCAAAAATCATATGGTAAAAAAATTTTGGGGGAAAATTTTTTTGGGGAGGAAAGGAAGAAGGGGAATGTTGGCCCCCAAGGGGAAAAATTTGGGTTTTATACCCCTTGGGGGCCAGGTCAAATTTTAAAAAAGATAGCCCTTTGAAACCCGTTTTAAATCAAAATAAAACCCAAAACTTGAAAATAAAAAAATTTTTTTTAAAATCTTGGAAAAAAAAAAGAAAAAAAGAAAATTTTTAAAGGGGCCCCACTTTATTTTTAAAATTTTTTAAAAAAGATTAAAATTTCAATATAAATATTACCCAAAAAAAATTCCCATATTTTTAAAACCCCATTTCCCCCCGGGTAAAGGCGGGAAAACCAAAAACGGGAAAAATTTTTAAAAAAATTTTTTCCCCAAAAAATTTTGGGTTTTCCTAAAGGAAAGGGCGAGCCCCCCCAACCCAAACCCTTCCTTGAAAAAAATTTTAAAAAACCTAAATTTTTAAATTTTTAAAAAAAAAAAATAAAAAAAATTTCCTGGTTACTTGCAAAAAAATAATTAAAATAAAACCCTTTTAAAAAGGAAAGGCTGGGTTTTTTCCCCGGGGCAAACAAAAAAAAAAAAATTTTCTAAAAAATTCTTTAATTAGGGGGATAAAAAAAAGAAGGGCCCCAAATTTCCCGGGGTCTTTTCCGGGGTCCCTCCCAAAGGGAAAATTTAGGAATTAAAACTTTACCCTTTTAAAATTAAAAATTGGGTGAAAACCAAACTTTTAAAACCCCCGGAAACTTTTTAAAAAATATAAAATAAAACCCTTTTTTTGGGGTAGAAATTCCCTTTTTAGGGTCAACCCTTACCAAAACGGGTATTTTTTTGAAACCCGGCAAAAAATAAAAAGTTTTAGCTTTTCCCCCCCACAAAAAATTCAGGGTTTTTCCTTTCTGGGGGTCCTTTAAAAATTTAAATTAAAAGCAAAAAAATTTTTTTTTCTAATAAGCCCCTAGGCCTTTGGGGGGAAATAAGAATTTAAAAATTCCCAACAAACTATCAAAAAGGGGAAGGGAAAAAAAGGGCCCAAAAAGGGGGTTTTTGAAAAGGGGGGAAAATAAAGAAAAAAAGGGGGAAAAGGTTTTTCTTTAAGAAGAAAAAAATGTGGGCCCCCGGATTTTGGGGTTTTTGGGATGGGGTGGTCCCTTGTTTGGTTGGGAAAAAAAAATTTGGGGGTGCAAGAAACCCCTTTTTGGGCCCCCGGTTATAAAGGAGGGAGGCCCCCCCCTTTGGGGAACCCGCAAAGGGATTTAGGGAAATCCTTCTTTCCCTTAAGGAAGGGAAGGGAAAAAAAGGGCCCCCCTTTTAAAGGAGCAAATTGTGCCTTTAAAACAAAAAAATAGGGGAAAATTAAATTTCGGGCCCTTTTTTAAAATTCTTTAAAAATTTTTATTTTAATTGGGTTTGTTATTTTGGGAGCCCTTTGGAAAAATTTTTAATAATTAGCAATTTTTGGGGACCTTTTCGGTTTGAAAGGAACCCCCCCTAGGGAACCGAAATGGGATCCCCAAATTTTAAGGTTTTTTAAAGGGAAAGAAAAAAAAGGGGAAAAAACCAAATAAAACCCCCCACCTCTTGGAAAATCTCCCCTTTTTAAAACCCTTAAAAATGGCAAAAACAACCAAAACCCCCGGGGAATAAACCTAAAAATTTTCCAAACCAAAAATTTTGAAAACTGAAAATTTTAAATCCATGTTTAAAATTTTAAAAAATTTTCATATTTGCAAATTTAAACCCCTTTTTTGAAACTATTAGAAAAGGAAAGGGGTTTTCCCCCCTGGGGGCTTTAAAAACCCACCCCAAATGGGTCTTTTCGAACCCAAAAAACCTTTGGGTTTTGTTAGGGTTTTTCTCGTTAATCTTTAGATCCTTTATTTAATTTGGGAAAAAATTTGTAACCCCAGGCCCTTTTGGGAGGGGGCCCCAAAGGGCGAAACCTCCCGGAATTAAATCTTTGGGCCAATCCAAACCCCCCCGGGTAAAAACCCCCCAATTTATTTCGGGAAACCCCCGGGGGTTTCCCTTTTTGGAAAAATTTTAAAAAAAAAAAATTTTTAAAATTTGCCCTTTCCCCAAATGGGAACCCAAAAATAAAAGTTTGGAAAAAGGGGTTTTAGGGAAGAGGTAGGGAAAAAGGCGGGCCCAATAAAAATAAACCGGACCTAATTCTTTTGCCCCTTAACCCCAAAAAAAGGAAAACACCCCCTTTTCCCCAAAAGGGGTTTGAAGTAGGGCCATCCCCCGGGTTTTTTTGGGTGGGTTTGGGCCAAAACCCTTTGCGGGAATTCCCAACCTTGTCCCCGAAAAGGGCCCCATCCGGTTGGGTTTTAAATTTTAAGGAAAAGGTCCCTTTGCGCTTTAAAAGGGTGGGCAATTCCCCCTTTAACCAAATGGGTTGCCCCAAAAGCGGCCCAAAAGGGGAAAGCGGGCCTCGGGGAGGGCAAGGTTATTTGGGGGGGGGCCCCGGGGGCCGGGGGGGAACCCAAAGACCAAAACCCGGGTGTTTACAAGGGTTTAATTTCGAGGGACCCCCACCAAAATGGTTTGGGGGGGGAAAAAAATTGGCCCCTAGCCTTTTGGGGTTTGGGGGGGGCCCAAAGGGGGTGGATCCCCTTTAAAAGGCAAAATGATTGGGGAGCTTAGGGCCAAGACCCCCGGGGGGGATCGGATTGGGCCCAAAGAAAACGCCGGTTGGGGTTTTATTTGGGGTTTTAAAAAACCCCAAAGATTTTTTTGGGTAAAACCCGGGGGGAAGGTGGCTTGGGTTTGGAAAAAAAATGCGGTTTTTGGGCCCGGGAAGTTTTTGATACCCCGATCCAGCTTTTTAAAAAGGCATCAAAATTGGAACAATCTCAAAAGGGGGAAGCCCGGAAATTTTGTTTTTCCCTTTTCGGGGTTTTTTTTTAAAGGCGGGGGGGTCCAACCTGGGGGGTTTTTGGGGAGGGAAGCTTTGGGGCCTGGGAAAACAAATTTTTTTGGGGGGGCGCCCATAAGAGGGGAGGCAACCGCCAATGGGGAGCCTGGACTTTTTGGGTTTTAAAAGAAAAAAAGTAAAGAAAGGCCGATTTAAAACTTCTATTTGGAATTTTCCCCTTTTTTCGGCCCCAAATAAAAAGGGCTTTTTTTTAAAAACCCAAAACCGCCATTTTTCCCATTTTTTAAAAATACAACCCCAAAAACCCGAAAATTTTGAGAAAATTTCCTCCCTTTCCTTGGGAAATAAACTTTTTTTGGGCCCAAAACCCTTTACTTTTTTTTAAACTTGGTTTGGAAACTTTTTAAACTTTTTTCCCCTTTGGGGGAAACAAATTTTTTCCTTTCCGATTTATTTCTTTTTGGGAACTTTTTAAATTTCCTTAGGTTTGTTTTTGAACAAACATAAACCTTTTAAAGGGGTAGGAGTTCCTTTTCCCCTCTTTTCCTTTGGGTTTAAATAAATTTTTAAAATTTCCCAACCTTTGTTTACATTGTTTTTAAAGAATTGGGAAAAGGCCCGGGGTTTTTTTAAAAAAAATTTTTAAATTTAAAATTTTTTTTTTTCTTTCTCCCCCAAAAAATTTAAAATTACAACAAGGGTTTTTAATTTCGGGGCCAAAGAGCCCCTTCCTCCTATTTTAAATTTCAGAGAAATTTTTTAATTTAAAAATTTTTTAAAAAGAAAAAATTTCCCAAAAGGGGGTTTCTTTCCCCAAATTTAATAAAGGAGGGTTTGTTTCCTTTTTGACAAATTTTTGGGGACTTTTGTACCTGTTAGAAAGGGGATTAAAGGGCAATGAAGGGGCTTTTGACAAGGGGAAAGTTTGGAAAAAAGCTTTTCCCAAGGTCTTTGAAATTGGGTTTTTAGTATATTGGTTTAAAGGGACAAATTTATTTGCCCCATCCCTCAAACGTTGGGGAAAAGGGCCCCTTTGCGGGAAAAGGGGGGTTCTTTGGGCGGGATCCCTTTTTGGGGAAAAAAATTTTTGGCCCTTTTTTTCCCCAAAACCCCTTTTTCCTTTCCCCAAATGGGGGAAATTCCCCGGGACCCAAAATCCCGGGCGTTGGGGGGGGGGAATTTTGGGCTTTGGAAAAGGGCGGTGGTTTTTGGTTTGGAAAACCCTTTTTAAAAGGGGTAAACCTCCCTAAAAAACCGGGTTTTTTAAGCCTTTTGGGGCCAATTTTTTAACCCAAATTTAAAAAAGGGGCCCCATGGGTGGGGACACGGGGGTTCCCTGGGGGCCCCCCCCCCAAGGGGGGGGGCCCCATTTCTTTCTTGGGTTAATTTGGGGCGGGTTTTAAAAGGGTGGTTTTTCCCGCCCGGGGGGGCCCGAATTTAAAGGGGTTCCCAGGGTTGGGTAAACCCGGCCGGGGGTGGTTTGGGGGAGCAACCCCGGCGGGGGGTGGCCTTGCAAAACCCAAACCGCCCCTCCTCCAAGCCCCGAGAAAAAGGGCGGGGTGGGCCGGCCCCAAAAAACCCCTTCCCCTTTTCCCGGGGCCAAATTGGGGGCCCTTTATTCGCGGGACTCCCCGCGGCCCCCTGGCCCCGGGGAGGGGGTTTATTTTAAACTTTGCCCTTTGGAACCATCCCCTTTTATTAAACCGGGGCTTTTGCGGGGAAAAACCCTTCCCCAATTCTTCCCCACACTCTCCTTCATGCTCTACGTCCTCAGGTCCCAGCCCTCGAGCAAGCTCAGCCGCCGCTGGTATGCCGGGTCGCGATGCTGTGGACAAGGCCAGGGGTGAGGGCTGGATAGCCAGTAAGAGCTCCTGAGTCGTGATGCTCAGGAGCCCCCCTTTTAATGCGCAAGCGATTTGCATGAGAGAGAGAGGAGGCCCATAGTGGGCAGCAGGTGATAATCACAGGTGGGTTAAGCATGAAAGCCAAACCAACTTAGGTAAATGTAGGAGGGATACATGCCACTGGGTCAGGACCGAGCGGCTTGGGGATGATGCAGCCCGAGGGGCGCCCCCAGCAAGGTAACCTAAAGACATAAGCAAAAGGGATACATGCCGCAAGGACGGACCCATGCGGCCTGGGAATGATGCAGCCCTGAGGGCGCTCCCAGCTGAAATGAACTCGGAAGATGTCACCTGGTACCATAGTAGAGGGGGTGTTGGAGTAGCTGAAGACGCGTGGTGAAGAGGCCGACCCTCACGAGCCACCGGAGCCCTGAGCCTTGGGAGGCTCTGGGGATCCAGGCGGTTCCTCGAGGACCATCTCCATCTCCACCAGGACCGCATGATGCTTGGCCTCCTGAGCCGCCAGAATGCTCCACAGATGGAGCTGGTGGGTGGCAGTCGCGTTCACAGGTCGAAAGGCACGCGAACGTTGCTATGCGGTGGACCCTCACAACATCTGATACGTCTCCAACGTATCTATAATTTTTGATTGTTCCATGCTATTAATATTACCCGTTTTGGATGTTTATGGGCTTTACTTTACACTTTTATATCATTTTTGGGACTAACCTACTAACCGGAGGCCCAGCCTGTATTGCTGTTTTTTTGCCTATTTTAATGTTTCGAAGAAAAGGAATATCAAATGGAGTCCAAACAGAATGAAACCTTCGGGAGCGTGATTTTTGGAACGAACGTGATCCAGAGGACTTGGAGTGGAAGTCAAGCAACAACCGAGGTGGCCACGAGGGTGGAGGCCCCCACTACGGAGCGCGCCTCCTGTCTCGTGGACCCCTCGGGCGTCCACCGACCTACTTCTTCCTCCTATATATACCCATGTACCCCGTAAAAATCATAAGCGACCATGAAAACCTAATTCCACCGCCGTAACCTTCTGTATTCGCGAGATCCCATCTTGGATCCTTCGCCGGTGCTCCGCCAGAGGGGGAATCGACCATGGAGGGCTTCTACATCAACACCATAGCCTCTCCGATGAGTTGTGAGTAGTTTACCACAGACCTTCGGGTCCATAATTATTAGCTAGATGGCTTCTTCTCTCTCTTTGAATCACAATACAAAGTTCTCCTCGATATTCTTGGAGATCTATTCGATGTAACTCTTTTTGTGGTGTGTTTGTCGAGATCCGATGAATTGTGGGTGTATAATCAAGTTTATCTATGAGAAATATTTGAATCTCCTCTGAATTCTTTTATGTATGATTGGTTATCTTTGCATGTCTCTTCGAATTATCAGTTTGGTTTGGCCTACTAGATTGATCTTTCTTGCAATGGGAGAAGTGCTTAGCTTTGGGTTCAATCTTGCGGTGTCCTTTCCCAGTGACAGCAGGGGCAGCAAGACACGTATTGTATTGTTGCCATCGAGGATAAAAAGATGGGGTTTATATCATATTGCATGAGTTTATCCCTCTACATCATGTCATCATTCTTAATGCGTTACTCCGTTCTTTATGAACTTAATACTCTAGATGCATGCTGGATAGCGTTTGATGTGTGGAGTAATAGTAGTAGATGCAGGCAGGAGTCGGTCTACTTGTCACGGACGTGATGCCTATATACATGATCATGCCTAGATAATCTCATAATTATTCACTTTTCTATCAATTGCTCAACAGTAATTTGTTCACCCACCGTAATACTTATGCTATCTTGAGAGAAGCCACTAGTGAGACCTATGGCCCCCAGGTCTATCTTTTATCATATAATCTTTCAATCTACTTTTATTTGCATCTTTACTTTTCCAATCTATATTATAAAATACCAAAAATATATTTATCTTATCATATTATCTCTATCAGATCTCACTATCGCAAGTGGCCGTGAAGGGATTGACAACCCCTTTATTGTGTTGGTTGCGAGTTCTTGTTTGTTTGTGTAGGTGTGTGAGACTTTTGAGGAGCCTCCTACTGGATTCATACCTTGTTCTCAAAAACTGAGGGAAATACTTACGCTACTATTGCTGCATCACCCTTTCCTCTTCAAGGAAAACCAACGCAAGCTCAAGATGTAGCAAGAAGGATTTCTGGCGCCGTCGCCGGGGAGGTCTTCGCTCAAGTCAAGACATACCAAGTACCAATCACAAACTCATCTCCCTCTCATTTACATTATTTGCCATTTGCCTCTCGTTTTCCTGTCCCCCACTTCACCCTTGACGTTTTATTCGCCCTCTCTTTCCCAATCTCCTCTCTCTTTCGCTTGCCTTTTTGCTTGCTTGTGTGTTGGATTGCTTGTCGCGATGGCGCAAGATAATACCAAATTGTGTGATTTCTCCAATAGCAATAATAATGATTTCCTTAGTACTTCGATTGCTCCTCTTAATGATGTTGAGTCTTGTGAAATCAATGCTGCTTTGCTGAATCTTGTTATGAAAGATCAATTCTCTGGCCTTCCCAGTGAAGATGTCGCTACCCATCTAAACAACTTTGTTGATTTGTGTGAGATGCAAAAGAACAAAGATATGGATAATGATATTGTTAAATTGAAGTTATTTCCGTTTTCACTTAGAGATCGTGCTAAATTTTGGTTTTTGTCTTTGCCTAATGGTAGTATTGATTCATGGAACTAGTGCAAAGATGCTTTTATCTCTAAGTATTTTCCTCCCGCTAAGATTATCTCTCTTAGGAATGATATTATGAATTTTAAACAACTTGATCATGAGCATGTTGCCCAATCTTGGGAAAGAAAGAATTTGATGATTCACAATTGCCCTACTCATGGTTTGAATTTATGGATGATCATACAAAAATTTTATGCCGGATTGAATTTTGCTTCTAGAAATCTTTTAGATTCGTCCGCGGGAGGCACGTTTATGGAAATCACCTTAGGAGAAGCTACAAAACTCCTTTATAATATTATGGCTAATTATTCTCAATGGCACACCGAAAGATCTACTAGTAAAAACGTGCATGCTGTAGAAGAATTTAATGTTTTAAGTGGAAAGATGGATGAACTTATGAAATTGTTTGCTACTAAGAGTGCTTCTATTGATCCCAATGATATGCCTTTGTCTACTTTGATTGAGAATAATAATGAATCTATGGATGTGAATTTTGTTGGTAGGAATAATTTTGGTAACAATGCTTATAGAGGAAACTTTAATCCTAGACCGTTCCCTAGTAATTCCTTTAATAATTATGGAAATTCCTACAATAATTCTTATGGTAATTATAATAAGATGCCCTCTGATTTTGAGAATAGCGTGAAAGAATTTATGATCTCTCAAAAGAATTTTAATGCTATGCTTGAAGAAAAATTGCTTAAAGTGGATGATTTGGCTAGGAACGTTGATAGACTTTCGCTTGATGTTGATTCTTTGAAACTTAGATCTACTCCTCCTAAGCATGATATCAATGAGTCTCTCAAAGCTATGAGAATTTCCATTGATGAGTGCAAAGAAAGAACCGCTAGATTGCGTCTAAGAAAGTTGCTTTGTAAAAGCGTGTTCTTCTAGTTTCCATGAAAATAATGATGAATATCTTAAAGTTATTGATGTGTCCCCTATTAGATCTTTGTTTTGCAATATGTATCTTAATAATGATGGGACTGGAGATGAGTCAACTTTAGTTAAAAGGCGTCCCAATGATTTGGAATTTCTTGATGCTAAATTTGGTAAAAGTGGGATTGGAAAGGTCAAGACTTTAAATAGCATTGAACCCACTATCTTGGATTTCAAGGAATTTAATTATGATAATTGTTCTTTAGAAGATTGTATTTCCTTGTTGCAATCCGTTGTGAATTCTCCTCATGCTTATAGTCAAAATAAAGCTTTTACCAAACATATTGTTGATGGCTTGATGCAATCTTATGATGAAAAACTTAATTTGGAAGTTTCTATACCTAGAAAACTTTATGATGAGTGGGAACCTACTATAAAGATTAAAATTAAAAATCATGAGTGTTATGCTTTGTGTGATTTGGGTGCTAATGTTTCCACGATTCTGAAAACTTTATGTGATATTCTAGGTTTCCATGATCTTGATGATTGCTCTTTAAATTTGCACCTTGCGGATTCCACCATTAAAAAGCCAATGGGAAGGACCAATGATGTTCTCATTTTTGCAAATAGGAATTTGGCGCCCAAAGATTTTATCGTTCTTGACATAGATTGCAATCTTTCTTGTTCTATTATTCTTGGTAGACCTTTCCTTAGAATGATTGGTGCGATTATTGATATGAAGGAAGGGAATATTAGATTCCAATTTCCATTAAGGAAAGGCATGGAGCACTTTCCAAGAAAGAAATTCAAATTACCTTATGAATCTATCATGCGAGCTACTTATGAATTGAGTGCCAAAGATGGCACTACTTAGATCTTTCCTCGCTTTTATGCCTAGCTAGGGGCGTTAAACGATAGCGCTAGTTGGGAGGAAACCCAATTTTATTTTAGTTTATTTGTTTTTTCTTCTGTTTAGTAATAAATTTTGAATCTATCTTCTGTTTTGATGTGTTTTTTGTGTTTTAAATTAGTGTTTGTGCCAAGTAGAACCTATAGGATAACCTATGGTGATAGTTAATTTGATTCTGCTGAAAAACAGAAACTTTGCGCGCACGAAAATAATTTTAGTAATTCACATAAACGTGATTTTGCATTGATTATTATTGCTGTAGATAAATAGACAAATTACCCCGGACTTCCTATTTTTGTAGGATTTTTAGAGTTCCAGAAGTATTCGAGAGTTACAGATTGCTACAGACTGTTCTGTTTTTGACAGATTCTGCTTTCCATGTGTTGTTTGCTTATTTTGATGCATCTATGGCTAGTATGTAAGGGTATGAACCATAGAGAACTTGGAATACATTAGGTTTAACACCAAAACAAATAAAGAATGATTTCATTACAGTACCTTATGTGGTGGTTTTTCTTTCTTTCACTAACGGAGCTTATGAGATTTCCTCTTGAGTTTTGTGTTGTGAAGTTTTCAAGTTTTGGGTAAAAGATTTAATGGACTATGGAATAAGGAGTGGGAAGAGCCTAATCTTGGGGATGCCCATGGCACCCCAAGATATTCAAGAATAGCCAAAAGCCTAAGCTTGGTGATGCCCCGGAAGGCATCCCCTCTTTCGTCTTCGTTCATTGGTAACTTTACTTGGAGCTATATTTTTATTCACCAAATGATATGTGTTGCTTGGAGAGTCTTGTATTATATTAGTCTTTGCCTTTTAGTTTACCACAATCATCCTTGCTGTACACACCTTTTGGGAGAAACCCACTTGATTTAGAATTTATTAGAATACTCTATGTGCTTCACTTATATCTTTTGAGCTAGATAGTTTTTGCTCTAGTGCTTCACTTATATCTTTTAGAACACGGCGATGGCTTAATTTTGTAGAAATTGTTGATCTCTCATGCTTAACTTATATTATTTTGAGAGTCTCTTAGAACAGCATGGTATTTGCTATGGTTATAAAATTGGTCCTAGAATGATGAGCATCCAACTTGGGTATAACAAAAACTATCATAGAAAGTGAATTGGATGTTATGATCAATTTGATACTTGATAATTGTTTTGAGATATAGAGGTGGTAATATTAAAGTCATGCTAGTTGGGGTGATTATGAATTTAAAGAATACTCATGTTGAAGTTTGTGATTCCCGTAGCATGCACGCATGGTGAACCGCTTTGTGATGAAGTTGGAGCACAATTTTATTTATTGATTGTCTTCCTTATGAGTGGCGGTCGGGGATGGGCGATGGTCTTTTCCTACCAATATATCCCCCTAGGAGCATGCACGTAGTACTTTGTTTTCAATGACTTGCATATTTTTTGCAATAAGTACATGAGTTCTTTATGACTAATGTTGAGTCCATGGATTATACGCACTCTCACCCTTCCACCATTGCTAGCCTCTCTTGTGCCGCACAACTTTCGCCGGTACCATACACCCACCATATACCTTCCTCAAAACAGCCACCATACCTACCTATTATGGCATTTCCATAGCCATTCCGAGATATATTGCCATGCAAGTTTCCACCATTTCGTTTATATGACACACATCATCATTGTCATATTGCTCTTTGCATGATCATGTAGTTGACATCGTATTTGTGGAAAGGCCACCTTCATAATGTTTTCATACATGTCACTATTGATTCATTGCATATCCCGGTACACCACCGGAGGCATTCATATAGAGTCATATCTTGTTCTAAGTATTGAGTTGTAATCTTGAGTTGTAAGTAAATAAAAGTGTGATGATCTTCATTATTAGAGCATTGTCCCAGTGAGGAAAGGATGATGGAGACTATGATTCCCCCACAAGTCGGGATGAGACTTTGGACTTTACAAAAAAAAGAAGGGCCAAATAAAAAAAGAAAGGCCAAGCAAAAAAAGAGAGAGAAAAAGAGAGAAGGGACAATGCTACTATCCTTTTTACCACACTTGTGCTTCAAAGTAGCACCATGATCTTCATGATAGAGAGTCTCCTATGTTGTCATTTTCATATACTAGTGGGAATTTTTCATTATAGAACTTGGCTTGTATATTCCAATGATGGGCTTCCTCAAAATGCCCTAGGTCTTCGTGAGCAAGCGAGTTGGATGCACACCCACTTAGTTTCTTTTGTTGAGCTTTCATACATTTATAGCTCTAGTGCATCAGTTGCATGGCGATCCCTACTCACTCACATTGATATCTATTAATGGGCATCTCCATAGCCCATTGACACGCCTAGTTGATGTGAGACTATCTTCTCCTTTTTGTCTTCTCCACAACCACCATTCTATTCCACATATAGTGCTATGTCCATGGCTCACGATCATGTATTGCATGAAATTTGAAAAAGTTTGAGATTACTAAAGTATGAAACAATTGCTTGGCTTGTCATTGGGGTTGTGCATGATTAAATACTTTGTGTGATGAAGATAGAGAAACAGCCAAACTATATGATTTTGTAGGGATAACTTTCTTTAGCCATGTTATTTTGAGAATACATGATTGCTTGATTTAGTATGATTGAAGTATTATTATTTCTTATGTCAATATGAACTTTTATTTTGAATCATTTGGATCTAAAAATTCATGCCACAATCAAGAAAAATACATTGAGAATTATGCTAGGTAGCATTCCACATCAAAAATTCTGTTTTTATCATTTACCTACTCGAGGACGAGCAGGAATTAAGCTTGGGGATGCTTGATACGTCTCCAACGTATCTATAATTTTTTATTGTTCCATGCTATTATATTACCCGTTTTGGATGTTTATGGGCTTTACTTTACACTTATATATCATTTTTGGGACTAAACTACTAACCGGAGGCCTAGCCCGTATTGCTGTTTTTTGCCTATTTCAGTGTTTCGAAGAAAAGAAATATCAAACGGAGTCCAAACGGAATGAAACCTTCGGGAGCGTGATTTTTGGAACGAACGTGATCCAGAGGACTTGGAGTGGAAGTCAAGCAACAACCGAGGCGGCCACGAGGGTGGAGGGCGCGCCCCCCCTACTGGGCGTGCCCCCTGTCTCGTGGGCCCCTCGGGCGTCCACCGACCTACTTCTTCCTCCTATATATACCCATGTACCCCGAAAAAATCAGAAGCGACCATGAAAACCTAATTCCACTGCTGTAACCTTCTGTATCCGCGAGATCCCATCTTGGAGCCTTCGTCGGCGCTCCGCCGGAGGGGGAGTCGATCACAGAGGGCCTCTACATCATCACCAAGGCCTCTCCGATGAGTTGTGAGTAGTTTACCACAGACCTTCGGGTCCATAGTTATTAGCTAGATGGCTTCTTCTCTCTCTTTGAATCTCAATGCCATGTTCTCCTTGATCTTCTTGGAGATCTATTTGATGTAACTCTTTTTGCGGTGTGTTTGTCGAGATCCGATGAATTGTGGGTGTATGATCAAGTTTATCTATGAGAAATATTTGAATCTCCTCTGAATTCTTTTATGTGTGATTAAGTTATCTTTGCAAGTCTCTTCGAATTATCAGTTTGGTTTGGCCTACTAGATTGATCTTTCTTGCAATGGGAGAAGTGCTTAGCTTTGGGTTCAATCTTGCGGTGTCCTTTCCCAGTGATAGCAGGGGCAGCAAGGCACGTATTGTATTGTTGCCATCAAGGATAAAATGATGGGGTTTATATCATATTGCATGAGTTTATCCCTCCACATCATGTCATCTTTCTTAATGCGTTACTCTGTTCTTTATGAACTTAATACTCTAGATGCATGCTGGATAGCGGTCGAGTGTGGAGTAATAGTAGTAGATGCAGGCACGAGTCGGTCTACTTGTCACAGATGTGATGCCTATATACATGATCATGCCTAGATAATCTCATAATTATTCGCTTTTCTATCAATTGCTCGATAGTAATTTGTTCACCCACCGTAATACTTATGCTATCTTGAGACAAGCCACTAGTGAAACCTATGGCCCCGGGTCTATCTTTTATCATATAAGCTTTCAATCTACTTTTATTTGCATCTTTACTTTTCCAATCTATATTATAAAATACCAAAAATATATTTATATTATCATATTATCTGAATCAGATCTCACTTTCGCAAGTGGCCGTGAAGGGATTGACAACCCCTTTATTGCGTTGGTTGCGAGTTCTTGTTTGTTTGTGTAGGTGTGTGGGACTTTTGAGGAGCCTCCTCTGGATTGATACCTTGTTCTCAAAAAACTGAGGGAAATACTTACGCTACTATTGCTGCATCACCCTTTCCTCTTCAAGGAAAACCAACGCAAGCTCAAGACGTAGCAACGTCCCACGCGCGAAGGCCAGAGGTGCTCCTGAGATGCGGCTCGGTTGAGCCCTTGGAAGTTGATGCAAACGCGCAGCCCACCATCCTCGCCTGGATGGGGAGCCACGCCAGGCAAGCGGCGATCACCGCGCATCGCTCTTGCTTCCTGAAGCTCCTGAGTGGTCTTGGTGATGAACTCCTGAGGGTTGGGCTTCCCACGCCCTATGCCTTCCTGAGGGAAACGTGCTACGAAGCACGCCTCCAAGTGGTACCCAAGCGCCTCCCTCGTGATTTTGGCAAAGTCTGAGGCCCTGCAAAAGAGAGGCCCCAAGCCCTGCCCGAGGAGGGCGCTGGGTGCGCCTTCCTATGTGATGGAAGGAGGCACCCCTTGCACGGGCTCGGATCCTCGTGCGGCAACTCCTGAGATGCCAACCTCCTGAGGCCTTGAGCTGGGCGATGTCTTCTTCTTATCGGGGACTGCCTCAGGAGGGTTCTCGCCCTTGCTGTCCGGGTCCTTGATTTATGCAGCTTGGATGGTGCGCTCGAGGGAGCACACCGCATCTCTTTCCTCGCAGGGGACCGTGATGATTCCGCTTCTTCCTGGCATCTTGAGGACGTTGTAGCCGTGGTGGGTCACTGCCATGAACTTGGCTAGGACTGGATACCCGAGGATGGCATTGTATGGCAGGCGGACGTGGGCGACGTCGAAGTTGATGAGCTCGGCGTGGTAGTTGTTGCGCTGCCCGAAGGTGACAGGGAGGCGGACCAGCCCTATCAGGGTGGTGGAGCCGTCAGTGACTCCTGAGAAAGGCTTGGTAGGCTGAAGTTGATCATACGGCACTTGAAGGTTGTTGAACGTCTCAACAGATAGGACGTTGAGCCCTACGCCGCCATTGATGAGGGTCCTGGTGACTAACACGTTGCTGATGACTGGGGAACAAAGCATCGGGAGGACGCCAGCGGTGGCCGCACACTTAAGTTGATGTGCTGAGATGAAGGTGATGGCGCACTTGGACCACCTGAGCGGGCGCGTGGCCTCAAGCCTGGGGAGGACTGCATTCACCTCGCGAGCAAACTGCTTGAAGATGCGAAGAGAGGCTGGGGTCTGAGCTCCGCCCAAGATGCAAGCGATAGCACGTGGCTCCTGGAAGCCCTCAACCCCCTCGTCCTGGTGGTGGTCGTCGTTCCTTCTTGGCGGCGGTGGTAGAGGAGGAAGGCTTGTGTTGCCCTGCGGGCGATCCTCGCGAGGCTGATCCCTCCAGGCTCCCTCGCGAGGCTGGTCCTGCCAACGATCATCACAAGGTCGGTCACACCACTCCTGGCGAGGGCCACGGTCGTCCCATCGTCCTCCGCCTCGTCCTCCTCCTCGGCTGTAGCCCCGGTCGTTGCGCTCGGGGCGTCGACCGAAGCGTCCTTCTAGAACGGCCTTGAGCTCTTGGCACTCGTTGGTGTTGTGGGTGTGGAGGTTGTGGTAGGCGCAGAACGGTCGGCTGCCTTTGGACGACTCTGGCTGGTCTCTGCCATGCTTCATGTCTAGCTCTGCTGCGAGCACGGCTGCTCCTTTGCGCTTCACGTCCTTGGCCCTGGCGTTCTTCTCTTCTGGGTCAGCAGCTGGAAGCTCGAGAAGGGAGAGGCGTCCTTCCTCAGCCCTTGCGCACTTGGTCGCCAGGTTGAACAGCTCCAGAGACGTGCACAACTCCTCGTGGATGGCGAACTCCTCCTTCATCTTGATGTCATCGACTCCATCTGAGAACGCTGAGATGATGGCCTCATCCGTCACCTTGGGGATCTTGAGGCGGGCACTGTTGAAGTGATGGATGTATTTATGCAGGGTCTCTCCAGGCTGCTGCTTGATGCGGCACAAGTCACCCGCGGCCGGGGGGCGGTCGCGAGTGCCCTGAAAGTTGGTGATGAAGCAGCTACGCATCTCGTCCCTGGAGGAGATCGAGCCGGGAGGCAGGTTCAGGAGCCAGGTGCAGGCACCATCCTTGAGCGCCATGGGAAACCAGTTCGTCATGACCTTCTTGTCTCCGTTGGCCGCCTCGATGCCCAGCTCATAGAGCTGCAGGAACTCCGCAGGGTTGGCAGTACCGTCGTAGCAAGGAGGCAGGTCCGGCTTGAACTTGCCCGGCCAGGCAACGCTACGCAGCTCGGTGGTGAAGGCATGACAACCTGTCGTGGCCACCGGAGCCCTTTGCTGAAGCGGGGCTTGCTCTTGGTGGCACCCACGCAATGCTGCCAGGGGCAGCACGGGATCTTGGCGCGCCGAGACGCGGTCTTGTCGTGCTGGTGCAGGGAGCACGCGAGCGCCTTCTTGAGGTCGAGGGATTTCTTGACATCTTCTTTCTTGTCGCGTGGGCACTGGATGTGGTGGGTCACGTCCAGGGGCTGCGTGCCTTGGAGTCAGGGCGCCGTCTTGGGGGAGAGGTGGCGGAGGCGCTCCCTGAGCCGTGTCGCCCATGCATGATGGAGGTCGAGGCAGCGAAAGGGACGGTGCAGGAGAGCCCCCTGCGGCGCTGACGAGCTCGATGATGCGAGCGAGCCACTCTTCATAGAGGTCGTCGACGCGGCGGTAGTGCAGGAGCTCACGTGCCAGGAGCAGTGTGACCTGCGCGTCCGCGGGGGCGCGACGAGCATGAGACGATGAACCAGCTGGGGTCAACGACGGAGTAGCGGTGTGGCCTTCCCGCCACACCAAGGGGTGTAGCGAAGATGCTTGCTGCTCGTTCCCTTCCGGGCCGGTGGCGGCATTGGCGGCAGGCGACGGAGAACGACGAGGAGGCCCGCCGACGGGAGCCGCCTGGGCGACGCGGGTGGCGAGAGCAGCTCGGCGCTCGGCGCGGGCTCGACGAGCGTCTGCCATGGATGCGACGAAGCGATGGGACGCGGATCAGCGGAAAGAAGATTTTGCCGTACCCCTACCTGGCGCACCAAATGTCGGATATCAGGTTCCGGCAAAACCCTTAAGGTTCAAACACTAGGGTGCACACAAAGATCTCTCCCTACCGAAATACGCCCTTAGCCTCGCCGATATTTCTAAGCTAGCACGATGAACAACACAAGAGACACAAGATTTATACAGGTTCGGGCCACCGTTGTGGTGCAATACCCTACTCCTGTGTGTGGTGTGGTGGATTGCCTCTTTAGCTGATGATGAACAGTACAAGGGAAGAACAGCCTTGCGAGGAGAGTTGTTCTTGTGTTTGGTGGTGTGCTTGAAGAGGAATTGATCCGTCCAGACCAGATGCCTTCTACTGTGGTGGCTAGCCCAATTTATAGAGGCCCTGGTCCTCTTCCAAAATATTGAGCGAGAAGGGATCCAACAACGGCCATTTTGAAAGGGGACAGCCAGTACAAGCTATCCTGACTAAAGGTGGTCTTCACCTGCCAAAGGCACTGGTGGTGACGCCGTCTTGGGCTCCATGGTGACCTCCACCCTGCCGTCCTGCTGGTCTTGGTCTTGTTGCACCGATATGGAAACTTTTGCCTGGTGCCTCGGTATTCCACGCCCGCGCTTGCCCCCTCTGCACCAAAGAGGAAACAAGGACACTGCGTGGGCTGGCGCCCGCCTGGTCTTGATCGTCATGGCTTGCGTCATGGGCACCTCGCGAGGTACCCCTTACCTTGATCTCTCTGCCTCCTCGCAAGCCTGCCTGGTGAGGCCGCCACTAAGGAGGCCCTGCATCGTCCGCCCTGCTAGGCTTGGTCCCTCGCGAGGGTCTTGAGTGTTGGTTGATGAAGACGGGTCGTACTGGGCCACTGGTTGAGCCACGCCGTAGGCAGGCAAGTCTGGGGAACCCCGTTCCTAGAACACCGACAATTAACTCTCAGATTAGTGCCCTCGACATTATTGATCCTAAAAGCTCCAGTGTGATAAACCTCTTTAATGATATAGGGTCCTTCCCATTTGCAGAGAAGTTTTCCTACACAAAAATCTAAAATGAGAGTTTTACAATAGAACATGCTCACCCACTTTGAATTCCCATTTCTGATTTTTTTTACTTATCATGACATCTTTTAACTTTCTATTTAAACAACTTGGAATTTTCATAAGCTTGGGTTCTCCACTCATCTAGAGAGAATATCAAATAACCTCTTTTCACCGGCAAGTTTGAGATCATAATTAAGGTCTTTAATTGCCTAATATGCTTTATGTTCTAATTCAAGAGGTAAATGACATGCTTTTCAATAAAGCATTTTATATGGAGACATAACTACATGATTATTATAAGCAGTTCTATAAGCCCATAGTGCATCATTAAGTTTCTTAGACTAATTCTTTCGAGATCTATTAACGGTCTTTTGCAAAATTAATTTAATTTTTCTATTGCTCAATTCAACTTGGCCACTAGACTGAGGATGATAAGGCAATGCAATTCTATGATTAACATCATATTTAGCAAGAAGTTTATGTAAAGCACCATGAATAAAATGTGAACCACCATCAGTCATTAAATATCTAGGGACTCTAAACCTAGCGAAAATAACTTCGTTAAGCATTTTAATAGAGGTGTTATGATTAGCACTACTAGTTGGAATAGCTTCTACCCCCTTAGTAACATAACCAACATCAACTAGAATATGTGTATACCCATTAGAGGAAGGAAAATGTCTCATATAATCAAATCCCCAAACATCAAATGGTTCAATAACAGGTGAATAATTCATAGGCAATTCCTGACGTGTACTAATGTTACCATTTCTTTGACATTCATAACAAGAGAGGACAAATTTAGATGCATCTTTCAAAAGAGTAGGACGATAAAAACCAGACTGTAGTACCTTATGTGCAGTTTTGTCTCTAGCATGGTGTCCACCGTTTGCCTTGGAATGACACTTCTGTAGGATCTGTTCATGTTCATGCTCGGGCATACAATGTCTAATCAAGTACTCCTTTATATAGATGTGGGTCCTCCCAAAAGTAATGTCTTAAATCAAAGAAGAACTTTTTCTTTTGTTGGTATGTGAAACTAGGTGGTATGTATTTAGCACCAATGTAATTAGCATAGTATGCATAACAAGGAGTATTACGAGAAGCATTTATAACAGCTAATTGTTCATCAGGAAAACTATGATCAATAGGCAATGGGTCATCAAGAAAATTTTCCATTCTAGACAAATTATCAGCTAAAGGATTCTTAGGTCCCTTCCTATCAATAATATGAAAATCAAATTCTTGTAGCAAAAGAACGCACCTAATAAGTCTAGGTTTAGCATCTTTCTTTTCCATAAGATATTGAATAGCAACATGATCAATGTGAACAGTAACTTTAGTATCACCGATATAAGATCTGAATTTATCACATTCAAACACAACTGCTAAAAATTCTTTCTCAGTAGTAGCATAATTTCTTTGATCATTGTCTAGAGTTTTACTAGCATAATGAGTATCATTCGATTTCTTATCAACTCTTTATCCTAAAACATCACCAACAGCATAATCACTAGCATCACACATAATCTCAAAAGGCAAATTCCAATCAGGTGGTTGAATAATAGGTGCGGAGATTAAGGCTTTCTTAAGTATTTGAAAGGCTTGACACAATCATCATAAAAAAACAAATGGAACATCCTTTTGCAAAAGGTTAGTGAGAGGCCTAGAAATTTTAGAGAAATCTTAAATGAACCTTATATAAAAACCAACATGACCAAGGAACTTCTTATACCTTTTATATCTTTATGGCATGGCATTTTCTCAATTGCGTAAACTTTAGATTTGTCTACCTCAATACCTCCTTCAGAAATTTTATGCCCAAGGACTATACCTTCATTCACCATAAAGTGGCACTTCTCCCAACTCAAGACAAGATTTGTTTCTTTGCATCTCTGTAAAACACGCTCAAGGTTCCTTAAGCAATCATCAAAAGAAGTCCTATAAATGGAAAAATCATCCATGAATGCATCAACAATGTTTTCACAAAAAACAGAGAATATAGCGGTCATAAATCTTTAAAAGGTACCAGGTGCATTGCTTAAAGCAAAAGGCATATGTCTATAAGCATAAGTTCCGAAAGGACAAGTAAAAGTAGTTTTCTCTTGGTCCTCTTTTGACACAGGTATTTCACATAAACCATAATATCCATCTAGGAAACAAAAGTGTGTGTGCTTAGACAATATTTCTAACATTTGATCAATAAAAGGCAAGGGGCAATGATATTTTCTAGTAGCTTTATTTAGTTTTTTGAAATCAATTACCATCCTATAACCAGTTACAATTCTTAGTGGGATAAGTTCATTTTTATTATTAGGAATAACAGTAATGCCTCCTTTCTTAGGAACACAATGAACATGACTTACCCATCTACTGTCAGCTATGGGATAAATTATACTTGCTTCCAAAAGCTTTAATATTTCAGTTCTTACCACATCCTTCATTTTAGGATTCAACCGTCGTTGATGATCAACAACTGGCTTAGCATCAGGCTCCATATTAATCTTGTGCTGACATGAAGTAGGACTAATGCCCTTAAGATCATCAAGAGTATATCCAATAGTAGCATGATGCTTCCTTAGAGTTTTACATAATCTCTTTTCTTCATGCTCTAAAAGGTTAGCATTGATAATAACAGGATATATCTTCTTTACATCAAGATAAGCATATTTCAATGTATCAGGTAATTTCGTTAATTCAAACACATGATCACTCTTAGGTGGAAGAGGATCTCCTAGAGTTTCAAAAGGCAAACTGTGCTTAAGGATAGGTGCTTGCTTAAAGAATTCATCAATTTCATTTCTTTCATTCATATGCATATCATTTCTATGGTCTAGCAGATATTGTCCTAACAGATCAGTAGGAGGTATGGCAATACAAGAAGACCAATAATTTCATCCTTACTGGGCAATTTTTTATCATGTGGATGTCTGTTAAACTTAGAGAAATTAAACTCATGAGATACATCACCAAAATTAACACTAATTGTTTCCCTATTGCAATCAATTTTAGCATTAATTGTATTCAGGAAAGGTCTACCAAATATAATGGAGCAAAAATAATCTTTTGGAGAACCAAGAACTAGGAAATCAGTAGGGTACTTGATCTTACCAGACAAGACTTCGACATCTCTAACAATCCCAAGCGATGAAATAGTATCTTTATTTGCAAGTTTAATAGTAACATCAATGTCCTCTATATCAACAGGTGTAATATCATTCATAATCTCTTGATATAAAGTAAAAGGAATAGCACTCACGCTAGCACCCAAATCACATAAACGATGATAACAAATATCTCCTATTTTAACCGAAACCACAGGCATACCAATAATATGTTTACTTTTATCTTTAGGATCAGATTTAGCAATCATAGTTGCTTCCCTAGAGAAATATATTATGTGCCCATCAATATTATCAACCAGAAGATCTTTAACCATAGCAACATTAGGTTCAACACTTATTTGTTCAGAGGGTTCAGATGTTTTAATATTACTCTTATTAACCACAGTTGAATCTTTCACATGTTCCTTAATCCTAAGAGGGAAATCTGGTTTCTCAATGTAAGCAGTAGGCACAACTAGATCAACATTATAGATACTTTTTTCATCTTTAGCTATAACAGGTTCCTCAAGATTTTCTTCAATAGGTGGGCAAAATTTAAACCACTTCTCCTTACGGAGATCAACATGAGTAGCAAATGATTCACAAAAGGAAGCTACCATCTCAAAGTCAAGTCCATATTTAGTACTAAACTTATGAAAAGCATTAGTTTCCAAAAAAAGATTTAACAGAATCAAACCCGATTTTATACCCGACTCTTTACCTTTGTCGAGTTCCCAATATTCAGAGTTGCGTTTAATTCTCTCCAGAAGACCCCATTTGAATTCAGTAGTTTTCCTCATAAAGGAACTAGTAGAAGAAGAATTGAGTATGGATTGATCATTATAAGAAAGCCGAGCATAACATTTTTGGATAAAAATTTCTCTTGAGAGCTCATGATTGGGGCATGTATACATCATGTACATAAGGCACCCCCAAACTTGAGCGATACTTTCTCCTTCACGAGGCCAAAAATTATAAATATAATTTTGATCATGATGAACCACATGCATAGGATAAAACTTCTGCTGAAATTCCAATTTCAACCGGTTCCAATCCCATGTTCCAACATCATCCAATGGCCTATACCATATCAATGCCCTTCCCTCCAAATATAAAGGGAGTAACTTCTTCTTAACTCCATCCTCAGATAAACCTGCAAGCTTAAACAATCCACAAATTTTATCCAAATATATTAAGTGCATATCAGGATGTACCATTCCATCTCCTGCATTAGGATTGGCTAGTAGTTTCTCTAACATACCTGAAGGAATCTCATAATTAATAGTTTCAGTAGATTCAGTAGGTTGAGCAGAAACTCTTATTGCTTCCCGTCGACGTGAAGATACCCCGAACAAACCCCTCAAAGGATTGTTTTTCGTGGTAACAAGTACTAGTAAATTTCAGCACTCAATATAAATGTTTCCTTACCAAATTGTACTTACCAAACACGCTTCATTCCCCGGCCATGGTGCCAGAAAAGAGTCTTTGTGATCCACAAGTATAGGAGATCAATCGTAGTCCTTTCAAAAGTAAGAGTGTCGAACCCAACAGGGAGCAGAAGGAAATGATAAGCGGTTTTTAGCTAGGTATACTCTGCAAGTACTAAAAATAGCGGTAACAAATAGTTTGGCAACAAGGTGATTCATAACAAGTAGCAATAGTAACAAAGGTGTAGCAAGGTGGTCCAATCCTTTTTATAGCGGAGGACAAGCCGAAACGGTCTCTTATAATAAGCAAAACGTTCTCGAGGACACATGGGAATTATCATCTAGTTACTTTCATTACGTTTATTTGAGTCACATTCGCTACTTTTATAATTTGATATGTGTGTGGACCGGCGCTTGGATGCTATTCTTACTTGAACAAGCCTCCTACTTATGATTACCCCCTCTCGCAAGTATCCGCAACTACGAAAGAAGAATTGAGATAAATCTAACCATAACATGAAACATATGGGTCCAAATCGGCCCCTTATGGAATAACGCATAAACTAGGGTTTGAGCTTCTATCACTCTAGCAACCCATCACCTACTTATTACTCCAAGTGCTAGCCCTTAGGCCCAAATATGGTGAATTGTCATGTAGTCGACGTTGGGATGACACCACTAAAGGAAGCAACAACATACATATCATCAAAATATAGAACGAATACCAAATTCACATGATTACTTATAACAAGACTACTCCCATGTCCTCAAGAACAAACTACTCACAAATCATATTCATGTTCAATATGAGAGGGGTATTGAATATCATCAAGGATCTGAAGATATAATCTTCCAGCAAATAAACCAACTAGCATCAACTACAGATGTAATCAACACTACTAGCAACCCACAGGTACCAATCTGATGTTTCAAGACAAAGATTGAATACAAGAGATGAACTAGGGTTTGAGATGAGATGGCGCTGGTGAAGATGTTGATGAAGATTGGTCCTCCCATGATGAGAGGAAGATGGTGATGTTGATGGTTTCGATTCCCCCTCCCGAAGGGAAGTTCCCCGGAACAATCACAACGCCGGAGAGCAAAGTGCTCCTGCCCAGGTTCCGCCTAGACGGCGGCGCTTCATCCCAAAAGTCCTCTCTTGTTTTTTCTAGGTCAAAACCACTCATTTAGCAGAAGATGGGCACCGGAGGCCGATTGTGGGCCCCACAAGACATCAGGGCACGCCCAGGGGTGGCTGGAACCTGTTGCCTTGTGGGCAACTGGTGGGCCCCCTTTGGTTTTACTTTGCCCCGGTATTTTTTTTATATATTGCATAGTAGTTCTCCGTGAAGTTTTAGGTCATTTGGAGCTCTGTAGAATAGATATATCTGCTGTGGCTTTTTTAGGTCCAGAATTTCAGCTGCCGGCAATCTCCCTCTTCATGTAAATCTTGCAAATTAAGAGTGAAAGGCATTAGAATTGCCTCACAAAGTGTAATAATGATTGAAAGCATTATAAATATTAGTAAGAAAATATGATGCAAAATGGACGTGTCCATGAGGAGGAGGAGGAGGAGGGTGATGCTACCTCTTGAGCATTGCGTTGGATTTCCCCGAAGAGGAGACGATGATGCAGCAAAGTAGCGTAAGTATTTCCCTCAGTTTTTGAGAACCAAGGTATCAATCCAGTAGGAGACCACGCACAAGTCCCTTGTACCTACACAAAACAATAGCTACTCGCAACCAACGCGATTAGGGGCTGTCAATCCCTTCACGGTCACTTACGAGAGTGAGATATGATAGAGATGATAGATAATATTTTTGGTATTTTTGATATAAAGATGCAAAGTGAAAAGTAAAAGGCAAAGTAAAAATAAAGCAAGTAATAAAGCGATAGAGATTGATATGATGAGAATAGACCCGGGGGCCATAGGTTTCACTAGTGGCTTCTCTCAAGAGCATAGATATTCTACGGTGGGTGAACAAATTACTGTTGAGCAATTGACAGAATTGAGCATAGTTATGAGTATATCTAGGCAATGATCATGTATATAGGCATCACGTCAAAAACAAGTAGATCGAAACGATTCTGCATCTACTACTATTACTCCACTCATCGACCGCTATCCAGCATGCATCTAGAGTATTAAGTTAAAAATAGAGTAATGCTTTAAGCAAGATGACATGATGTAGAGGGATAAATTCATGCAATATGATAAAAAAAAACATCTTGTTATCCTCGATGGCAACAATACAATACATGCCTTGCAACCCTTTCTGTCACTGGGTAAGGACACCGTAAGATTGAACCCAAAGCTAAGCACTTCTCCCATTGCAAGAACTACCAATCAAGTTGGCCAAACCAAAAAGGATAATTCAAAGAGACTTGCAAAGATAACTCAATCATACATAAAATAATTCAGAGAAGAATCAAATATTTTCCATAGATAATACTGGATCATAAACCCACAATTCATCGGTCTCAACAAACACACCACAAAAAGAAGATTACATCGAATAGATCTCCACGAGAGAGGGGGAGAACATTGTATTGAGATCCAAAAAGAGAGAAGAAGTCATCTAGCTACTAGCTATGGACCCGAAGGTCTGAAGTAAACTACTCACACTTCATCGGAAGGGGCTATGGTGATGATGTAGAAGCCCTCCGTGGTGGATGCCCCCTCTGGCGGAGCTCCGGAACAGGCCCCAAGATGGGATCTCGTGGATATAGAAGGTTGCGGCGGTGGAATTAGGTTTTTGGCTCCTGTTCTGATCGTACGGGATACGTAGGTATATATAGGAGGAAGGAGTACGTCGGTGGAGCGCCAGGGGGCCCACGAGGTAGGGGGGCGTGCCCTCCACCCTCGTGACCACCTCTGGCACTGCTTGGAGTAGGGTCCAAGTCTCCTGGATCACATTCGGTTGGAAAATCATGATCCCGAATGTTTCATTCCGTTTGGACTCTGTTTGATATTCCGTTTCTTCGAAACACTGTAATAGGCAAAAAACAGCAATTCTCTGCTGGGCCTCCGGTTAATAGGTTAGTCCCAAAAATAATATAAAAGTGGAAAATAAAGCCCAATATAGTCCAAAACAGTAGATAAAGTAGCATGGAGCAATCAAAAATTATAGATACGTTGGAGCGTATCAGGCATCCCCAAGCTTAATTCCTGCTCGTCCTCGAGTAGGTAAATGATAAAAAAGAAATTTTGATGCGGAGTGATACTTTGGCATAATTTCAATGTAAATCTTCTTAATTGTGATATGAATATTCAGATCCGAAAGATTCAAGACAAAAGTTCATATTGACACAAAAATAATAATACTTCAAGCATACTAATCAAAGCAATCATGTCTTCTCAAAATAACACGGCAAAAGGAAGTTCATCCCTACAAAATCATATAGTTAGGCTATGCTTCATTTTCGTCACACAAAGATGTTCCCAACTTCTAAACCCCCGATGACAAGCCAAGCATTTGTTTCATACTTAAATAATCTCAAACTTTTTCAACCTTCACGCAATACATGAGCGTGAGCCATGGATATAGCACTATGGGTGGAATAGAATATGATGATGGGGATTGTGTGGAGAAGACAAAAAAGGAGAAAGTCTCACATTGATGAGGCTAATCAATGGGCTATGGAGATGCCCATCAATTGATGTCAACATGAGGAGTAGGGATTGCCATGCAACGGATGCGCTAGAGCTATGAATGCTCAACAAAATAAAAACTAGTGGGTGTGCATCCAACTTGCTTGCTCACGAAGACCTAGGGCATTTGAGGAAGCCCATCGTAGGAATATACAAGCCAAGTTCTATAATGAAAAATTCCCACTAGTATAAAAAGACAACTTATGAGACTCACTTCATGAAGAACAAGGTGCTACTTTGAAGCACAATATACGAGACTCACTACATGAAGAATAAGGTGCTACTTTGAAGCACAAGTGTGGAAAAAGAGATAGTAGCATTGCCCTTTTCTTTTCTCTTTTTTTGGGCCTTTCTTTTTTATTTTGGCCTTTCTCTTTTTTTTCTTTTTTTTATTTGGGCAATGCTCTAATAATGATGATCATCACACTTCTATTGATTACAACATGAGGATTACAACTCGAAACTTAGAACAAGATATGACTCTATATGAATGCCTCCGCTGGTGTACCGGGATGGTGCAATGAATCAAGAGTGACATGTATGGAAAATAATGCATGGTGGCTTTGCCACAAATACGATGTCAACTACATGATCATGCAATGGCAATATGAGAAAAGTAATGTATGTCATGATAATGATGGTGGAAGTTGCATGGCAATATATCTCGGAATGGCTATGGAAATGCCATGATAGGTAGGTATGGTGGCTGTTTTGAGGAAGATATAAGGAGATTTTTGTGTGATAGAGCGTATCGCATCACGGGGTTTGGATGCACCGGCGAAGTTTGCACCAACTCTCAAGGTGAGAAAGGGCAATGCACGGTACCGAAGAGGCTAGCAAAGGTGGAAAGGTGAGAGTGCGTATAATCCGTGGACTCAACATTAGTCAAAAGAACTCATATACTTATTGCAAAAATTTAGAAATCATCAAAAATTCAAGTACTATGTGCATGCTCCTAGGGGGATAGATTGGTAGGAAAAGACCATCGCTCGTCCGCGGCCGCCACTCATAAGGATGCACAAGCCAGGTACACTTCATGTTTCAAATTTGTTACACAACTTTAACCATACGTGCATGCTAGGGACTTGCAAACTTTGACACAAGTATTTCTCAAATTCATAATCACCCAACTAGCATGCCTTTAATATTATCACCTCCATATCTCAAAACAATTATCAAGCATCAAACTTATCTTAGTATTCAACTCACTCAAAAGAAGGTTTCACATATCTTGAACACCAAGTATATTAACATTAGTCAAATTACCATGCTATTAACGACTCTCAAAATAATCTAAGTGAAGCATGAGAGATCAATAGTTTCTTTAAAAAAATCCACCACCGTGCTCTAAAAGATCTAAGTGAAGTACTAGAGCAAAAATTATCACTCTCAAAGATATAAGTGAAGCACTATGAGCAAAACTATCAAGCTCAAAAGATATAAGTGAAGCACATAGAGTGTTCTAACAAATTCCAAATAATGTATGGCTCTCTCAAAAGGTGTGTACAGCAAGGATGATTGTGGTAAACTAACAAGCAAAGACACAAATAATACAAGAGGCTCCAAGCAAAACACATATCATGTTGGTGAATAAAAATATAGCTCCAAGTAAATTACCGATGGAAGTGGATTTAAAGAGGGATGCCTTCCGGGCATCCCCAAGCTTTGACTTTTTGGTGTCCTTGGATTATCTTGGGGGTGCCATGGGAATCCCCAAGCTTAGGCTCTTGCCACTCCTTGTTCCATAATCCATCAAAAGAATTCACCCAAAACTTGAAAACTTCACAACACAAAACTCAACAGAAATCTCGTGAGCTCCGTTAGAGAAAGAAAACAAAAGACTACTTCAAGGTACTGTAATGAACTCATTCTTTATTTATATTGGTGTTAAACCTACTTTATTCCAACTTCTCTATGGATTATAAACTATTTTACTAGCCAAAGATTCATCAAAATAAGCAAACAACACACATAAAACAGAATCTGTCAAAAACAGAACAGTCTGTAGCAATCTGTAACTAACGCAAACTTCTGGAACTCTAAAAATTCTACCAAAATAGGAAGTCCTGGACAATTTGTTTATTGAACAGCAGCAAAAATAATCAACGCAAAAACACGTTCCTGTGATTTATCATAACTAAATTCGTGCGCGCAAAGTTTCTGTTTTTCAGCAGAATCAAATCAACTATCATCGTAGGTTATCCTATAGGTTCTACTTGGCACAAACACTAATTAAAACATAAAACCACATCTAAACAGAGGCTAGATGGATTATTTATTCCTAAACAGAAGCAAAAACAAAAAACACAAAATAAAATTGGGTTGCCTCCCAACAAGCGCTATCGTTTAACGCCCCTAGCTAGGCATAAAAGCAAGGATAGATCTAGGTATTGCCATCTTTGGTAGGCAATCCATAAGTGGCTCTCATGATAGATTCATATGGTAATTTTATTTTCTTTCTAGAGAAGTGTTCCATACCCTTCTTTAAGGGAAATTGGAATCGAATATTCCCTTCCTTCATATCAATAATTGCACCAATCGTTCTAAGGAAAGGTCTACCAAGAATAATAGGACATGAAGGATTGCAATCTATATCAAGAACGATAAAATCTACGGGCACATAATTCCTATTTGCAACAATAAGAACATCATTAATTCTTCCCATAGGTTTTTTAATAGTGGAATCCGCAAGATGCAAGTTTAGAGAGCAGTCATCAAAATCACGGAAATCTAGCAAATCACATAAAGTTTTGGGAATAGTAGAGACACTAGCACCCAAATCACACAAAGCATGAAACTCAAAATCTTTAATTTTAATTTTAATAGTAGGTTCCCACTCATCATAGAGTTTTCTAGGGATAGAAACTTTCAACTCAAGTTTTTCTTCATAAGATTGCATCAAAGCATCAACAATGTGTTCGGTAAAGGCCTTATTTTGACTATAAGCGTGAGGAGAATCTAGCACGAATTGCAACAAGGAAATACAACCGATCAAAGAGCAATTTTCATAATTAAATTCCTTGAGATCCAAAATAGTGGGTTTAGCAACATCACGGTTTTTATTTATTTCAATTCCACTATCATCAAATTCATCATCAAGATCTAGAAACTCTGAATTCTTAGAACGCCTTCTAGGTAAAGGAAGATCATATTCAGATTCATCAAGATTCATATTGTAAAACAAAGATTTAATGGGGGATACATCAATAACTTTTAGATCTTCATCTTGATTTTCATAGCAATTGGGTTTAGCGGCCATCTTATTGACTAAGGTAGCTTGCATATCCGAAATTTCAGCGGTGATCTTTTCAAGACAAGCAATTTGGTCCCTTATACAATCAAATTCCTTAGACATATCATCGAGTTCTTTATTCATATAACTCATAAAACTTTTTTGTTCCTTAAGCTCGTTTCTAAAGAAATTATTGTGCTCAAATTGCGAAACCATAAACTTTCTAACATTGCTTTCGATTTCCTCTAGCCTTTTAAGGTGAAGGTCACCAAATCTAGGAAGAGCCATCGCAACAAATAAGCAAACTAACACATGAGCAAGCAGAAAGACAATGGGAAAGAGACAAATGGGAAAGAGAGGAGGAGATTGGGAAAGAGAGGGCAAATAAAACGGCAAGGGTGAAGTGGGGGAGAGGAAAATGAGAGGCAAATGGCAAATAATGTAATGCGAGAGATAGGGATTGCGATGGGTACTTAGTATGGTTGACTTGCTTGCGTGAGCCTCCCCGGCAATGGCGCCAGAAATTCTTCTTGCTACCTCTTAAACACTACGTTGGATTTCCCCGAAGAGGAGAGGATGATGCAGCAAAGTAGCATAAGTATTTCCCTTAGTTTATGAGAACCAAGGTATCAATCCAGTAGGAGACCTCGCACAAGTCCCTCGTACCTACACAAAACGATAGCAACTCACAACCAGCGCTTAGGGGTTGTCAATCCCTTCACGGTCACTTACGAGACTGAGATCTGAGAGAGATAATATTTTTGGTACTTTTGATAGATAGATGCAAAGTAAAAAGTAAAAGACAAAGTAAAAACAAAGCAAGTAAATAAAGTTATAGAGATTGATATGATGAGAATAGACCCGGGGGCCATAGGTTTCACTAGTGGCTTCTCTCAAGAGCATAAGTATTCTACGGTGGGTGAACAAATTACTGTTGAGCAATTGACAGAATTGAGCATAGTTATGAGTATATCTAGGCAATGATCATGTATATAGGCATCACGTCCAAAACAAGTAGATCGAAACGATTCTGCATCTACTACTATTACTCCACTCATCAACCGCTATCCAGCATGCATCTAGAGTATTAAGTTAACTAGTAGTACACCCGTGCGTTGCTACGGGCTACAATGCATACAAATAAATCACACAAATGGTCATATCCAAGGTCAAATCTTATTCCTCATACATCCGAGCATGTTAGGACATTAAGCAAGCTCCACAAAATTTAACCGTCTGGATAGTCCGGACCCCCCCCCACCAAAATCCAACCCATATATTATCCCAACATGCGGTCCCAACACAAAAACCCCACCCCACGACGCACACTTACCTTTCTTGTTGGACATTCCACTTACTGCTTGGATTCCCGTCTTAACAGGACATTTCTCGCTGGGGCCCTCGTTATTAACTCTTGAAGCAACCAACAACCCTTCTATCCTAACCAAAAAATTGTACGGCTTGATGAAAATAATATATGGACCGCTCGCTCGTGCTGTTTGTTGCAAAGAATCTCACATGAAATGTTATACATATGTCACATTGGTTCACTATCCTATCTATAATGCCGTGACAGTAGTTTAGAAACTCTCCTAGCACTCCAAATACCGGCAACAAAATCACCAAATATATAGCATCCGCAGCTACCATGAAATAGGACACTAAACAACATTTGCAGCAAGAAATCAATTTATGCACCAGCACACTGAGCAGAAGCAACAAGCTATCAAGATTTCTTCTACTCACAGAACTGACAAATGTGACTAACTCTGTAAGAAGCTTTGCCTTCAGAACCTAAAAATGGTGTAGTCCCATCACTACTTCAGCCGCTCTCTGATCTCAATAGAAAACATAGAGATCGTCTAAAAAATATAGTACACTTCGGCTGCACTTAAATAAGCTTGCTAAAAAGAAACTTCTCAAGTGACGTAAGAAAAAATATAAGTAACTTCCACTTGACAGTCGCATCATTTGACTTATAGATTTTCAGTTAGCATGGCAACTGAAGTGAGTCTATTGATTAAATTACATAGTTCATTGTTAAATGCTAAACACAGATTTAGAAGAGTTTCCAATGCTCATCTGTCAAATATGCTACTGTATACTTAGAGCATCTCCAGCCGGCCCCCTGAGGAGCCTTTTTTCTCTGCCGGCGATGCAAAAAGGGCAAAAAATGGCCCAGCCGTGCCCCCCAAGCCCCCCAAACAATTTCAAAAAGGCTCACCCTGTATCCACTGCTAGTAGTATCTATAAAAGAGCTCTTTTTCCCTACATCGGCGAGTTAATACTTTGATCTCTACCAACTGGAAGCACAGATAACTATATTTAAAAACAGGAACATCTGCTATCTGCATGAGTAAATAAACAGTAAAAAAGTAGATGACCAAACCCAAATATTTTCATGAATGTTACAGGTCATTTTTGTTAATGTGTAAGTACATCAAACATGTTCTAACAAGCAGGAAAATTGTAGAAACATTCAAATGATGAGCAGTTCCTAATTCCTATCATGGAATCACTGCATGAGGCATTGCACTGAGCACCTTTTGTGTGATATGGAGATGGGCAGAGGCAAAGATCAAGGAATTAAAATTCGAAAAGAATAAATAAGCTATCAGTAAGCCAATAGAAATCGACACAGAAAAAATAAATAAGTTTACTTCAGTAGCCGATAGGGATCGACGCATTTGGAGACATAACTACCACAACAAAAATTCCATCGTTGTAATAATAGCCTTAGTGCTGAGTTATAGTCCTTAAAATATGTCTCGGGCATTTTCTTCAAGTACCTTGTAGGCAACAAGAATGAAAATGATTCTAGGGAATGAAATTCTCTCGCGAATAATCTGACTTGTATTGTAAATTCACCTAGCTGTATGAAAATCAAAACCAATCATTAAATAGGTTATCCAAAGAATTGATAAACAGACTTTAAGAGCGAAAGTGTTTTAACCTGAACTTCCAAGAAATCATCAAAGCAGAAGTGGCTTCCCTCCCATCAATAAACTTCCAGGTGAACATGAGAAGCATGACCATGGAGAATCATACCTGAATACCTTAATAGAGAGTCATAACTGTCCTGGCAATAGCACATCTCTTTGTCCCTCCTATATTCTTCAATCACATCAGAATACTAAAATTGACCATATATCGTTTTCAAGAGAACAAAAATGATCGATCAAACAATTGGTCTAATTCAAAAGTTTGTGTCCTTCATTCTCATAATCGTCAGTCTTCTTAACCAACTTCTTGCAATACAACATCTTTCTCCCAGCCCTCAACCCCATCCATCTTCATTCATAACACCATTTTTAACCCTCTTTTCAAAATCAATCAGGTGAATATTTGAGAGCAGTAATTTGATCTCCCTCCTTATTGATTAGTAGACATAATATAACATTAAATCTTTCCATGTGCAGTTGCTGGCAACCTCTGTCATTTAGTGAAGAGGTGGTAGCTGTGGTGTCAGCAAAAAAATTAAAAATAATAATGCATTGATGTATTGCAAGTTTCTTGAGACCAATATAATAGCTTTGAAGATTTCCTACACCAATCCCGGCCTCATGGCATTCCAGACAGCCTATGTAGATGAAGCAAGTGCAACCATATCTTGTAAAAGAAAGATATATCAGCTTCACAAAGGTACTCCTGAAAATATCTCAATTAAAAATACACATCTCTCTATGGTTCCACCTTCATCATAATGTTACCGTCATATGGAAGAAAGATATATATTACAAATATCATCCATATGTCAGTCAAAGGCTGAACAATTACTATTATGAAATACAAAAATATTAGACGTGATGGAAGATGGTTTCAAAAACACCAACGACACGCACTCGTATTTTAAAGTCTTCATACTATAGAGTTATCTCCCTGCAAGTTATGTGTGCTAAATAATCACAACACTTGGATAGCACCTACACATGGGATTATATATTCAATTCACATAATCAGTTCTTCTGCTTCTATAAATTAAGAATTGCATAAAATAAGTACGTGTCTATCTAGTAGTACTCCCTCTGTCCGAAAAGCTTGTCCCTCAAATGGGTGTATCTAGCAAAAATTAGTGCTAGATACATCCATTTAAGGACAAGCTTGGGACAACTTTTTCAGACAGAGGAAGTATAAGATAAGGATTTGAATTGTTGACGCAAGGCCGGTGGAGCCGTGCATGGTCCACTTGCAAAGTCCTTTCGAGCATGGACGTCGTGCACATAGTGCAAAGCTGGCTGAAGGAGTCAATAGATTGGATCCCGGCAAGACTGCACATACTTAACGTTGGCTGCCCCTACCTTGATTGATTCCCATGCTGGCAAGGTTGCACTCATAGAGGAAGACTCGATGGATTCTTGCCGGCTAGAAACGAACAAAAGCAAGCACGCAGGTGATGCCTATTTCTTTGCAACAGATGTCTGTCGCCTGACGCAATGGGGGAAAACAATATGTATATAGTGATTTTACCTCAATAGATATTTTGGTAGCTCCACTCCATTAGTATGAAATTTGTGATGTTGAAAACCTGAAAAAAAGGAAAATAATGATCTCAGTGGCAATTGTGTCAGCTGTTGAATAGGTACGACATTTATTTCAGGATTACAACTGTTCTCTCCCATTGAACAATGGCTTGAATTCTTTCAAGAGAGAACCATACAGTAAAAAGCTTCAGAACACAATGTACTCTGAATCAGGTCATATTCAGGCCATATACATCGAGCTTATACTACCAAAAAATATCAGCTAGAAATCTAGCAAGTATCTTCAAAGATCAAGAACATGAAAGAGGAATAATGACGAAAGAATATTGAATCAAGATTTTTTTTACAATGTCATGAACCTGGTGCCAACGGCGTACTCGCAGCGGCCGATGAGCCTTTGGCCACTGCCTACACTGCGCTCGCGCACGCCGCTTCGCTGCTGCCGCAAGCACCGGCCACACTCCCCGCCGCAAGTAGCCGAAATGATGGAACTCCATGCCATCATAAGCCATTCCATATGTTGAATTAAGGCTAGTACGACATCCCATATTTGAGGATTGCACCCGGAAGATTGCACTCAACACGCCAGTTGAAACCAAGATTAATTATACAGATACAAAGAAAACAAAGATAAGCAGGAATAGGATGTTGATGGCCTGCTCATCTTGATCTCTCTGGACCCAAAAAGTTCGTTACCTTTGTAGAAAAAAGATTTTTTTGGTTCCCCTGGTATCTAGCACCAGTAACAATTTCCTATTGTGGCGACACCCCGACATGGCCCTACTTAAGCTCCTTCTCGTTCTTGCTTTGGTTCCGGTCCGGCAAACCATACCATATTCCAAATATTTTTACACTGTAGCATCCTAAAAGTTCTCATGTCTTCCAGTACATTATCTTTTGTAGAATCATCATATATAGCTCTTAGTCTATGTCCTCCCAACCTAATGCAAAATGAACAAAATCAGATATCTATACATCAGTACACAACTTAGCATATACTCCCGCCGTCCCATAATATAAGGACATTTTTTAAGCTATATCACGGGAGGGAGTAGTAGACAGAGTACTGTTTCAAATAATGGTCCCTAAGAGTAAGGTTAACGTTCCCAACCAGACTTGTGAGCATCTTCGAGCAACATACAAACCACAGGAGTGTAATTGGATATCACAAGTGTCAAATCAATAGCTGAGCATAGCATCTCTACATGGACTAATAAAACCAAAATAAATTTTAACATACCGCCGGTCCTACAACAGTGGTTGATAGTGAATTTGGTAGACACCCATAAATGACAGTTTAGCAGTGTCTCCGACTCTCTATACATTTTGAGTCCCATGTTTTCAGCATTTGATATCTCCTTGGATACAATGAAATTTATGCTTCACAGGAGGATCTGCACAAAATAAATGAAAAACACTTAAGTTTCTCATCCTTGTAAGAAGAGGTAATTCTATCGAGAACTTACTAAGGGCATTCAATCAATTCAATTCATGAAAAGTTGTGTCCGTTGGAGCTTGTTATGCCAACTGAACCATGTTGACCGACCCCAATAAGCATATGCACTCACGTTCTCTACTCACATAACAGAGTTATGTCTGATTCTCCCATTTGTTGTACTCCCTCCGTTTCTAAATATAAGCTATTTTAGATAATTCAATAGGTACTATATATGGATGTATATAGACATTTTTATTGTGTAGATTCACTCATTTTGCTTCGTATGTGGTCCATATTAAAATATTTAAAAGGTCTTATATTTAGGAACGGAGGGAGTAATTCTTTATCCCCGTTAGAAATTGATGGCCAGGGATCAAATGAGAAATAAATAGAACCTTGAAGAACAACATCAAATAGACCTTACTCATTCTCGTGTAATTAAAACCAAGGAGGGTTCCCTGAGGATAACTATATTCACCTTCCAGTCTTTGCATCCATCACAGCCCCAAAATTGATTGACATAAGCAGCCAGAGAACGCACCTGCCCTGCTGCCCAAAAAGGAGGAATGCCAGACAGCAGAATGTAGAGTATAACTCCAGCACTCCATATGCAATTATCGGCTCCATATATCCGCTTTAGCACCTCCGAGCCACATAATAGGCACTCCCAGAATATCCCTGAACTTCTCATCTGCATTTCCATTATATCCGATTTAATCTTAAGCACTTCGCATGAGCTTAGTTGCAGAATTTAATTCAGGTAGCACTACATATACAATTGTAAATTGTAGAGACAACATGAACTAAGGGAATAGTTGAGGTTTCTTCCTTGTCCCTTCTCAAATAGTATGTTCAGTTAACCAATTAATTACTCACCGCTTGAAGGAGACGGAGAGGCTGAAATCAGTGGGCTTGAAAAACACATACGTGTACAGTTGTCCAACAAGTTGATGAAACATGCATCACAATACATCGTCAATGGTTTTCTCCTTGCTTCATCTTAACCAACACGCAGCGCAATACATCATCAATGAAATGAGATTTCAACTCTCCAAGAACGCTACTTAATGAGTTTAAGAGGTTTCGCCCAAAGATCGATCAAACTGTTTCCGAGAAATTAGACCTACACCGAGATTGAACAATATAAAGAGTATTCCCCGAGTAACATCGCTCTAAAAATTGTCTAAATGAAATCGGGCGTCGAGCCTCGAGATAAACAGACCCAATAAAAACTCCATACATTAACAACTGTATGATCTAGCTGGGTGCACAAATAGGTTTTAAAGAAACTCATAGGAACAATCTTGGAGAGCGTAAGTAGATATTCAGTCAAATTAAAAGGCGAAGTCAGAGCAGGGAACAGTTGATCCGAAAGACATGCCGTTCCAATGCACAAACATCCATATGCGTGTTCAGGAAGAAGAAAAGCCACGCACAACGCAACCGTATTAACCCCTTTACTCACTTCATCGTGTAGTTGAACTGCTTACACCACAGGCACTGCACCTCGTCGTCCCTAAGGTGCTCAACGGCCAGCTAGACGAAGGTATTCTTTGAGGTCGCACCGGATGGAGCGAACACTGTTATACTAAGCATCGGCTAGCTCGGAGGTGTGCCCTGCATGCACCACCCAATCATGAGGTTACCAGGTGTCGATCACAAACTATTAGTTAGTTTTGCAATGCAATCGAAAAGACCATATATTACAAAATAAGCTCATCTCACTGCGGCAATATCGCTAATAGTTCAGAAATATTACAAAATAACACAATAGCACATGCAGAGCGAGAGCAAGCAACATTCCTGCACTCTTCCATCTAGTGACCATCCTCTCCTGCTACCTCAACCACCACCACCACCCTCACACCAAAAGCTCATCTCAGACACCGGATCCATGTGATCTCTCGTTCTCTATGCTCTCTCACGCAGAAAACACAACAACAAGCAAGCCTCTCTAGCCTCCCCAATCCAACTAAATCGAGGGGAAATCTCTATTACCGGTGGCTAGTGGCTTGTACCGATGGATCCATAATCTGGGTGGATGGATCTCGGCTCATGATAATATGTGTGTTTTCAAACTCGCGTGAAGAAGAAACGTGTACTGACGAGAGGTCGAGAGCTTTACAGCAGAACACGCCATGGATCCTGTCTCTCTCTGCATCCTTCATTCATCTCGTTCTTTGAAGAAGACAGCATCCCTCGCACATGTCGGCGGCGGCGGCAACGAAGAGGCGGTGATGGTGGAGGCAGTGGCCCATCCCGGCCGGAGATCTCGCCCGCCGCCTGATGGACGTCCTCCGCGCCGAAGAGCCGGTCGATGCGGGAGCATGAGGCGAAGTAGGCCGTGAAGCGGGCGATGGCGTGGAGAAGAGATTGTTGGCGAGGAGACGGCGAGCTCGCCCCGCCTCCTCCGCCAGAGTGAGCTCGCCGGCGGCGGGCTCCGCCGCCGCTGCTATGCTCGAGGCGGAGCGGCGCCCGGCCAAGACATCGTGGAGAGCTCGCCAGCGGCGGCGGCTCCACTTGGTCCTCGGCGGCGGATCGACTCAGATCTCAGTGGCGGCTCGTCTTCGATCTCGGTGGCGGCTCAGATTGGGGCTGGGCGTCTTTGAGAGACCGAGGATAGAATACATAGATCGAGGGGAGCCTCGCTGGCTGTTTTTTTGGTACGTGCGGGGAAGGGACGAGAAAACCGGCGAAAAAAAACTAGCGAAAAAAAACCGGACGAAAATAGTGGGACGAAAATAAAATCCGGAACGCGACCTACCAACTGAGACATTAGGAGTTTAGAAAATAGAGTAACTCTTTAAGCAAGATGACATGATGTAGAGGGATAAATTCATGCAATATGATAAAAACCCCATCTTGTTATCCTCGATGGCAACAATACAATGCGTGCCTAGCAACCCTTTATGTCACTGGGTAAGGACACCGCAAGATTGAACCCAAAGCTAAGCACTTCTCCCATTGCAAGAACTACCAATCTAGTTGGCCAAACCAAAAAGGATAATTCGAAGAGACTTGCAAAGATAAATCAATCATACATAAAAGAATTTAGAGAAGAATCAAATATTTTCCATAGATAATACTGGATCATAAACCCACAATTCATCGGTCTCAACAAACACATCGCAAAAGAAGATTACATCGAATAGATCTCCACGAGAGTGGGGGAGAACATTGTATTGAGATCCTAAAAGAGAGAAGAAGCCATCTAGCTACTAGCTATGGACCCGAAGGTCTGAAGTAAACTACTCACACTTCATCGAAGGGGCTATGGTGATGATGTAGAAGCCCTCCGTGGTGGATGCCCCCTCGTGAGCTCCTAACAGCCCCAAAATGGGATCTCGTGGATACGTGAAGGTTGCGGCGGTGGAATTAGGTTTTGGCTCCTGCTCGATCGACGGGATACGTAGGTATATATAGGAGGAAGGAGTACGTCGGTGGAGCATCAGGGGGCCCACGAGGTAGGGGGCACGCCCAGGGGGGCGCCCTCCACCCTCGTGACCACCTCTGGCACTGCTTGGAGTAGGGTCCAAGTCTCCTGGATCACGTTTGGTTGGAAAATCATGATCCCGAAGGTTTCATTCCGTTTGGACTCCGTTTGATATTCGGTTTCTTCGAAACACCGAAATAGGCAAAAAAACAGCAATTCTAGGTTGGGCCTCCGGTTAATAGGTTTGTCCCAAAAATAATATAAAAGTGGAAAATAAAGCCCAATATAGTCCAAAACAGTAGATAAAGTAGCATGGAGCAATCAAAAATTATAGATACGTTGGAGATGTATCAAGTGACGACGATGATCCAGATGATTCAGCCGGCGATCCAAAGAATAAGGGTAGAGGTGAAAGTCGATACGTCTCCAACGTATTAATATTTTTTATTGTTTGATGCTATTATTGTATCAATCTTGGATATTTATATGCAATTATATATCATTTTCTGGAACTAACCTATTAACCCAGTGCCAAGTGCCAAGTGTTGTTTTTTGTTTGTTTTTTATTTTCCAAGAAATCGGTACCAAACAGAGTCGAAACGCTACGAAACTTGGTGTACTCAGTTGAAAGTTGTTGAACCCACGTCGCCCCCCCCGCTCCCCCGCATTGCCCCCGCTCGAGCGACTCGGGCGGGGTCGCAACCCTAGCCGCCGGGGGCTCCCCGTCCTTCCATCCCTCCCTCTGCCGCCGCCTAAGGACGCCGTCGGCCTAGCCCAGGGGTTGACGGTGGTGGCGGGGGCCTTCTGATACATCTCCGTCGTATCTATAATTTTTTATTGTTCCATGTCAATATTCTACAACTTTCATATACTTTTGGCAACTTTTTATATTATTTTTGGGACTAACATATTGATCCAGTGCCCAGCACCAGTTCCTATTTCTTGTTTTATGTTTCACAGAAACCCCATATCAAATGGAGTCCAAACGGGATAAAAATGGACGGAGAATATTTTTGGAATATTTGTGAGATTTGGGAGGAAGAATCAACGTGAGACGGTGCCCGAGGGGGCCATGAGGCAGGAGGGCGCGCCCCTGACCCTCGTGGGCACCTTGTAAGGTGGTTGCTGCTCTTCGTTTGCCGCAAGAAAGCTAATTTTCGGAGAAAAATCTGGGCGAAGGTTTCAATCCAATCGGAGTTACGGATCTCCGGATATATAAGAAACGGTGAAAGGGCAGAATCTGAGAACGCAGAAACAGAGAGAGACAGAGAGACAGATCCAATCTTGGAGGGGCTCTCGCCCCTCCCACGCCATGGAGACCATGGACCAGAGGGGAAACCCTTCTCCCATATAGGGAGAAGGTCAAGGAAGAAGAAGAAGAAGGGGGCTCTCTCCCCGTCGCTTCCGGTGGTGTCGGAACGCCGCCTACACCAACACCTCCGCCATCTTCACCAACATCTCCATCACCTTCCCCCCTTCTATATTTAGCGGTCCACTCTCCCGCAACCCGCTGTACCCTCTACTTGCACATGGTGCTTTATGCTTCATATTATTATTCAATGATGTGTTGCCATCCTATGATGTCTGAGTAGATTTCCGTTGTCCTATCGGTGATTGGTGAATTGCTATGATTGGTTTGAGTTGCATGTTTTATTATTGGTTCTGTCCTATTGTGCCCTCTGTGTCGCGCAAGCGTGAGGGATTCCCGCTGTAGATTGTTGCAATACGTTCATGATTCGCTTATAGTGGGTTTCTTGAGTGATAGAAGCATAAACCCGAGTAAGGGGGTTGTTGCGTATGGGATAAAGAGGACTTGAGGCTTTAATGCTATGGTTGGGTTTTACCTTAATGATCTTTAGTAGTTTCGGATGCTTGCTAGAGTTCCAATCACAACTCCTACCACCACTTTTCCACACTCGCTATATTTACTTTGTTGTGTCTTTATCTAAACAGCCCCTAGTTTATATTTACGTGCTCCTTATTATCTTGCAAAGCTATCCAACAACACCTACAAAGTACTTCTAGTTTCATACTTGTTCTAGATAAAGCGACCGTCAAGCGTGCGTTGAGTTGTATCAGTGGTCAATAGAACTTGAGGGAATATTTGTTCTACCTTTAGCTCCTCATTGGGTTCGTCACTCTTATCGAAAGAGGCTACAATTGATCCCCTATACTTGTGGGTTATCAAGACTTTTTTCTGGCGCCGTTGCCGGTGAGTCATAGCGTGGGGTGAATATTCTCGTGTGTGCTTGTTTGCTTTATCACTAATTAATTTTTATTTGCTGTTCTAAGTTGTTCTCTATCTTCAATTATGGATATGGAACACGAAATACCAAAAAAATTAGGTGTTCTTGCTACTCATGGAGATGGGGAACCTCCTAAAACCCTCGATGTTGGTTATGTGAGAAATATTATGTACTACTTTAATAATCCTAAGAAAACCCCATTCAATTATGTAAAGGGAGACATGTTGGATCAACGTGAATACTTTAGGATTATCGCTTGACTCAAAAAGGGAAATTATTATGGGATCAAATTCATATGTTGCATTGGCATGCTCGGGAACTATGCTTGAGATATGATTATACTTTTTGCTCTAGGATGAAGGCTCCACACCTTCCCTTTTCTGCAAATTATGATGATAAAACCTTGGCTTTTATGCTAATTGTATATATGATTACTATGTTGTGGAACAAATAGAAGAATTCGTTGCTTTTATGGGTGCTTATGAAATTGAAACTTTGTTTAAAGAGTGTGAAAATCTTGATGATGCTGTTTACAGACCTGAAAATTATGATATACTTAAATATTGCTATGAGAATTATGAATTCAATTCCGATATTGATGCATTTATAGAGGAAGTCTCCGCTGTCCAAGAAGAGACTAATATTTTGCAGGAATCTATGGAAGAAGGAATTGATGAAACTGTGAGCTCATTGGATGAAAAAGATGATGAGGAGAGCAAAGAATAAAAGGAGGAAGAGTGGATTAGCTACCCGTGCCCACCTTCTAATGAGAGTAACTCTTCAACTCATACATTGTTTAATTTCCCTTCGTGCTTACCGAAGGATGATTGCTATGACCCCGTTGATTCTCTTATAATATCCCTTTTTGATGATGCTTGTGGCCAAGATGCCAATATGAATTATGCTTATGGAGATGAACTTGCTTTAGTTCCTTATGTTAAACATGAAATCATTGCTATTGCATCCACACATGATAGTCCTATTATCTTTTTGAATTGTCGAAACTACACTACATAGGAGAAGTTTGTGCTTATTAAGGATCATATTGATGGGTTGCGTTTTACTACTACACATGATGATTTTGTTAGATATAATATGCATGTGCTTGCTGCTCCTAATAACAATTATTATGAGAGAGGAACTATATCTCCACCTCTTTATGTTTCCAATATGATAGAATTGCAAGAAACTGCTTATACTATGCATGGGCCTTTACTTGGTGTGCATGAATTGTTCTTTTATGACATGCCGATGCATAGAAAGAGAGTTAGACTTCGTTGTTGCATGATATATGTTACTTTGTGCTCAGTACTAAATTACAAATCATTGTTAACTAAAATTGGCTTTGATATACCTTGGGATCCGGGTGGATCCATTACTTGAGCACTATATGGCTAGCTTAATGGCTTTAAAGAAAGCGCTGCCAGGGAGACAACCCGGAAGTTTTAGAGAGTCATTTATTTCTATTGAGTGCTTTTATATAGTCTAAAAACAAAAAATAAAGAGGGGAAACCAAAACTTTTCAAAAAGGAAAGTGAAAGTGAGAGAGACAAGCACTGTTGAAGTGGGGGAGCTCCTTGAACTTTGTTCATGCTCACGGAAACTTTGTGAATCTTAATTACAGAAACTTTTTATCAAAAATAATTATCCCCTTGTGCACTTCCATTGTATTATAAAAATAATGTGCCAAGGTTTCCCTTTAGGATGTTTACAATGCTAGTTGGTTTGTATGGTGCAGGATAGAAACTTTGGCTGTAGTGCGCGAATTTACATTTTTACTGGAACATCAAACAGTTCTGAAACTTTTTGAACTGTCTTGCTGTATAAATTTTTTATTTTTCCTAATTTTGGTAGAATTTTTGGGGTAACAAGAGTATGGTGAATGTTCGGATTGCTATAGACTGCTCTGTTTTTGACAGATTCTGTTTTTGATGCATAGTTTACTTGTTTTGATGAAACTATCAATTTCTATCAGTGGATTAAGCCATGGAAAAGCTATATTACAGTAGACACAATGCAAAAATAAAATATGAATTGGTTTACAATAGTACTTAGAGTAGTTATTTGCTTTATTATACTAATGGATCTTACCGAGTTTTCTGTTAAAGTTTTGTGTGGATGAAGTGTTTGATCGAGGAGGTCTCGATATGAGGAAAAGGAAGAGAAGCAAGAGCTCAAGCTTGGGGATGCCCAAGGCACCCCAAGTAGATATTCAAGGAGACTCAAGTGTCTAAGATTGGGGATGCCCCGGAAGGCATCCCCTCTTTCTTCAACAAATATCGGTATGTTTTTGGATTCGTTTCGTTCATGCGATATGTGCAAGTCTTGGAGCGTCTTTTGCATTTAGTTTTCACTTTTATTTTATGCACCATGCTGGTATGAGATAGTCCATGGTTGATTTATAGAATGCTCATTGCACTTCACTTATATCTTTTGAGTATGGCTTTATAGAATGCTTCATGTGCTTCACTTATATCTTCTGAAGTTTGGATTGCCTCTTTCTCTTCACATAGAAAACCTCCATTTGTAGAATGCTCTTTTGCTTCACTTATATTTGTTAGAGCGTGTGTCGGGTCAAAACCGGCGGATCTTGGGTAGGGGTCCCGAACTGTGCATCTAGGCGGATGGTAACAGGAGACAAGGGACACGATGTTTTTACCCAGGTTCGGGCCCTCTCGGTGGAGGTAAAACCCTACTCCTACTTGATTAATATTGATGATATGGGTAGTACAAGAGTAGGTCTACCACGAGATCAAAGAGGCTAAACCCTAGAAGCTAGCCTATGGCATGATTGTTGTTCGTCCTACGGACTAAAACCCTCCGGTTTATATAGACATCGAAGAGGGCTAGGGTTACACAGAGTCGGTTACAATGGTAGGAGATCTACATATCCGTATTTCCAAGCTTGCCTTCCACGCCAAGGAAAGTCCCATCCGGACACGGGACGGAGTCTTCAATCTTATATCTTCATAGTCTAGAGTCCGCCAAAGATGATAGTTCGCTATCCGGACACCCCTAGCTCAGACTCCTCAAGAGCTAACCGAACCAGCTTCAATGACGACGAGTCCGGCGCGCATATTGTCTTCGACATTGCAAGGCGGGTTCCTACTCCGAATACTTCATCGAAGATTTTGAACACCCGGATAGTGTCCGGATCTGCAAAATAAGTTCCACATACCACCGTAGAGAGAATAACATTTACACAAGTTCAATCTGCTGACGTATTCCATGGCGTGACATCACACCACGGCCAGGCCTTTATTCGAATCGTTTTTACTGTTCCACCTCATCGTGTTTAGCGAAGCGGTTTCCTTGGCACGTCTTGTCAAAGCAGAGATCATGTCCCCTTATTCCAGGATTCTCATCAATACGTGCGTGGGTAACCCAACCGCGCCATTGATTACTGCGCTTGGGAGATAAGCGAGTTTTACCAGGCTGGTGGGGACGCATAGTTTTCCGTCCATCATAAGGGATAAGGATCCACTTTTTATCTACGCCTTCTTCCTCCTTTGCTTATCCATTTCACAGACTCGAGCTCCTCGCGCCCAAGTCCGCACATCTCGCCTCAACCTTCCCCAGCCATGTCCGGAGCGGAGGCAGTGGATGGCCTCCTCCGTCACGGAGGGGCACATCAAGAGGCTGCGAAGGTCGGATACTTGTCCAGCGACATCGCGATCAGCTCCCCGACAAGGGGCAGCTCATCCCCACCCCCGGGCCCCATAAGAGGGTGGTGTTCCTCATCCACTTCCTCCGCGGACTAGGTTTTCCACTTCACCCATTTGTCCGGGAGCTCATGTTCTACTATGGCCTGGATTTCCACGATCCGCCCTCAATTTCATCCTCAACATCTCGGCGTTCATCGTCAGGTGCGAGGCCTTCCTTCAGATCCAACCCCACTTCGCTTATGGTCAAGACCTTCAATGTTAAGCCGAAGGTAGTGGGCGGCCGCCAAGCGGAGTGCGGAGGTGCCATGGTGGGCAAGATGCCCAACGTCCTATGGCTCGAGGGCTCCTTTGTGGAAACCATAAAGGGATGGCAATCGGGGTGGTTCTACATCACCGAGCCGCGTGACCCTGAATGGGCAGCGGCCCCCGAATTCAGATCTGGCATCCCCACACGGCTCACCTCCTGGAAAGAGAAGGGCCTATCATGGGGTGATTTGGAGGAGCTGACCGGACTCCAATCCTGCATCCAAACCTTGGTGAACAAGAAGCTCAAGCTTGTCAACGTAGTCCAGGTCATGCTCATCCGCCGGATCCTCCCGTGCAAGGAACGGGCCTTTAATTTGTGGGAGTTTGATCCGGCACAGCACCAAACCTTGAGCAGGCTCTTTGACACTACGTACGAAGATGCCTGGAAGGTGCTGTTCAAGGGCGCCGAGGCTCCCGTATCCACTACCGAAGATCGCGGATTTAGCTCGCAGCGTCAAGCCGGCGAGGTAAGCTATTTTACCCTTTACAGGATGCTTATTTTCCATAGTTTGACTCTATGCGGGATCTCAACTCCCTTTACCTTTGACAGGCTTGGCAAAAGACGTCCAGGCAGGTTAACTGTCCGGCTCCCTTGCCAGAAGACCCAGCGAATGCCCAATTAACGGGGCTGCTGGCTCCGGCGCCTTACGTGGTGCCGGAGAAGAAGGCCAAGAAGAAGTCCACGGGAACTCGGAGGAGTTCCCGGCGCCAGGTGTTATTGGACTCATCGTCCGATGACTCCGAGGCGGACTCCTCCCGCCAAGACAAGGAGGAGAAAAGAGGCCTCTCCCAGTGGGAGAGAAGAAAGGAAGGCTTCCCAACGGGGAGGCCAAGGGTCCAAGAAGGAAGGACCCTCCCCCCGGACTACTCCACCAATGCCGACGACGATGAAGAGGAGTGGCCACCAAGGACTAAGCCCCTGGAGACTTTGTAAGTGTCCGGATACCAGAATAACTCATGGTGTTTCATTTGTCGCATAGAATCTCTTAACGCCGAATATAACCCTGCAGCCCGCCCAAGGACGGGCTCGACACTTCAACGAGCGGCTCCCTGGTGCCATCGGACGTGGATAGCACTTCACGTCCGGCTGTCTCCTCTCCTCGCACTGCGGATGACGCCGAGGTGGGGTCCCAAAAGGGGCCCAGCCAGGAGGAGGAGGAGGTCCCGAAGGTGCCACAAGGCAACCTCCCGGACTTTGGGCACGAGGGGGATCAACCCCCAAAGGGTTCTGAGTTCGCCCCTGGGCCGGACTCCGCACCGGAACCTTTAGTGGTTCCGGAGTCCGGCGGGCGGCCCCTTCGTAAGAAGGGCGAGATCGTGACACCGTGACCTTCGCCCACCGAGGCACCGGATAATTTTCGAGGCGCCAATGGCGCCCATCGACGAGGAGCACCGCATCGTTATGAGTGCGGTGATCGAGAAGTTCATCCGCTAAGAGCGGGCTGATCAAGCTCGTACCAGCCTTCTAACAAAGCTTTGAGGTATGTAATTAAGATATGTAAAAATAGTACCGCATAGACAAGAGCCCTCGATGCTCAGGTTTGGTGTTCGGAAAGAAAATCCGAACTGAGGATCTAAAAAGATATACGCAAGAGTCTAACATAAGCATGTCAATATGGGAATGCAGGCTGCGCTGCTGACCTCTGCCGCACGGACTGCGGAGGTCAATGCATTGAAGCAGAGCCTCGAGCTGTCCGAGAACGAGCTCATCCATGCCAAAGAAGCAGCTCGAGGAAAGTAAGGTAAGTAATACCTTATTAAAGTAATACCTTATAGAAAGGATTTGGTTGCAAAAAATGACAGGAATAACATTAGTATTGTAGGGGCCACGAACGAGGTGGCGACCCTGAATGAGGCGATGTCCAAGGCCGAAAAGGTGCGGCCGTGGAGCACACCGAGCGAGAAAAGCAAGAGGTGCGGGTGGCGGAGGTACGGCAAGAGCTCCAGGTTCTCGTGGAAAAACATGAGAGTTTGGAGCGTGACTCGAAGACTCAAGAGTCCGAGCTCGCCTTGGCTCTTGAGAGTGCCAAAGCCGCGAAGGCCGAAGCCCAGAAGGCCCTCCAGGAGATTGAGGCGATAAAAAAGATAGCGGCGGGTAAGGCATTCTTCATGCAAAGCAAGCATGTAAAAGTGAATTATCTGTTACTTACCCGAATTCGGAGCTCTCCAGGAGCGTTCACAGATCTGCCCCATAGTGTGTCCGATGCTGCCGTGTTCTACCGAGCCGAGGAGGGGAGCTCGACGGAAAAGGTGTTCTGGTCTCAATATGCTAAGGCCGGACATCCGGTGCCCCTGAGCGACCAGCTGAAGCAGCTGGTCGAGCTCCACAAGGTGGCCGAACAGGCCATGAAGGGCCTCATAGTTCGGCTGTGGCCTAATGAAGCCATGCCTGGGAGCTACTTCGGTCTGGTGCGGCGGCTGGTGGACGCATGTCCATGGATTGAAGTCATCAAGCGTTCCATCTGCATTGAGGGTGCCCGTCGGGCCCTTGCCCGCGCTAAAGTGCACTGGGGCAAGATGGACGCCGAGAAGCTTGTGACGGACGCGCCACCGCCGGGCAAGGAGTATCGCACGCCCGAGATGTACTATAAGGGTGTCCTGAAGGGTGCCCGCCTTATAGCGGGTGAGTGCTCCAAAGATGTAATTTTTTAGTAGACTCGGATTTTTTATCTTGTGCGCTGAAAACTTTGTTCATATGCGCTAAGCAACGCTTGTTAATTTAAAATATTACCCTCTGTGCGGCCGTTTATCAAATTTGAGAGATGGCAAGTCGTTATTTCAGCCCCATGCCACGAAAGTGTTGGGGTGTTCGGATAAACTTGAGCGCTCTTGTTCCCATTTTTGGGTCCTTTGAGGAGGCGCCAACACAACGAACGAGGCAACCGGACTTGTAATGCTTGAACACTCCCACTTAGCCATAGAATTCTATAATTTTAAATTTCGTGAATCCCTAGTGTTCGAAGACCAAATTGGGCGCTATCCACGCTGGGCCGGACAAAGTCGACTCCTCGCTCTAAGCGGCATAAGTCTTTAGGGACTTGAAAAACCTCTCGAACAGCGATCGCTCTCGCCCTATCATGACGGGCCGGGCCAGCTTTCTCCACCGAGGTGCTCAACCCAGCTCAACTGGGCACAATCGTAGTGGTTCTCCCAGCGCTACCTTAGCCGATATAACGGAACGTAAGGTACCAAAACATGGGAGCCGGGCAAACCCAACTATCGACCCAAGACATAATTCGGAGCCGATCCATATAATGCTATAAGTTCGAGGTGCCGCACTTGTTAAAGTGTTCGGACTTATAACACCATATTTTGGGGTACTTAAGCCCCTGGTGTATTTGGCCGTACCAAAGCGTACGGATGCAACATGTCATAAGTGAACATATATAGATAGAAAAAGGAATGCAATAATTGGCAAAAAGCGATGCATTGGTTATTCAAAAAATACTGCAATGAAAGCAGAATGATACAAATAGTGCGATAAGCAAGGGATGGGACTATTTAACATGTCCCCCTCCAGGGGTAGGCTGCGGATGGTATGTAAAACAGGTATACCGCTCGTAATAGAGACCACTGGATACTGATGTAGCTTTTTCGCTTCCTGGCTGTTGCATCGTGAGTTCGGCAATTCTCTCACGGACAGGCTTCGGAAAACGGAGTCCCGAGAATAAGAAAAAAAAGAATGACACAATTGGGAGCCCCTTGGTGCGGTTGAGCCGCTCTCCAGGCATGCCATGGTCATGCCCCTACCCCTATGCCCATGGTATCTCCAGAGCATAGTTATGTACGCGTGGTACTGGTCTCGCGATTTCGCGCGGGCTGGGGTTGGGGCCACATTGCTACGCGTGCTCGGAAAGTGCCAGGTGGTCTTGTTGTAGGTTATTCTGGGCGCGCTTGACGGTGTCCGGACGCTTAACAGCCGGACTCGAGAATTGCCTTAAGAGGCTGCTTTGTACTTCCGCCGCGAGAGCCACTGTATGCTCCTCCGTTCAGAGAGAGTGTTCGGTGTTTCTGTTGACCGTAATGACTCCTCGAGGGCCTCGTGATCTTGAGCTTGAGGTATGCGAAAAGCGGCACCGCATTGAACTTTGCAAATGTGGTTCGTCCTAGCAAGGCATGATAGCCGCCATGAACGGGACTATGTCAAGATTAACTCTCGCTTTGGAAGTTATCCAGGATCCAAGACCACTTCAAGTGTAATCGAGCTCAGATAGTTGGCCTCTACACTGGTATGACGCCTTTGAAGGTCGCCTTAGTGGGTTTAATCCTTGAGGGTCTATGCCCATCTTGCGACCGTATCCCGATAAAGCAGTGTTCAGTGCTGCCGCCATCCATTAGGACTCTAGTGAGGTGAAATCCGTCGACGATTGGGTCTAGAACCACGCGCGAATCCGCCATGGCGGATGTTAGTGGGTGGTCCTTCGATCAAAAGTGATCGGAAAGAGGACCACGGATTGAACTTTGGGGCGATCGCTCCATCGCATATACGCCCTCGAGTGCACGCTCGCCCATTTTGGGTATGTGGGTTGCGTATATCATGTTCACCGTCCGCACTTGTGGGGGGAAACCCTTCTATCCTCTATTGTTTAGCGGCCGGGTCTCCTCCTCGTCATCGCAATGCAGCCCCTTGTCATTGTTTTTGGCAGTTAACTTGCCTGCCTGCTTGAACACCCAACAATCCCTGTTGGTGTGATTGGCTGGCTTTTCGGGGGTGCCGTGTATCTGACACGAGCGATCGAGTATTCGGTCCAAATTGACGGGCCTGAGTATTTCTTTTGAATGGCTTTTTCCACGACCGGTTTAGAGCCTCGAATCCGCATTGATTGTCGATCCTCGTGATTGTCGCCATTAATGCGGCGCTTGTGCTTGTTGCGACGTGACTGCCGTTGCTGTCCTTGGTATCCGAATTACTGTGGCTCTTGGTCATGTTGTTACTACGAGCTAGCCAGCTATCCTCTTCCGCGCAGCGGGTCATGAGTGTTGTGAGAGCTGCCATGGATTTCGCTTTTCCCGCCCTAGGTGTGGGCAAGCCACTCGTCACGGATGTTGTGTTTGAAGGCTACAAGGGCCTCTCGTGATCCGGACAATCGACGATTTGATTTTTCTTGGTTAGGAACCGTAGCGGAATTGTCCGCCGATTCTTCTAGCGCTGAATTATGTGGCTTAGGTCATCGGCGTCGGTGGTCGCACATAAGTGCCCGGAAGTTGTCGAGGAATGCGGCTTCCGTGTCTTCCCAACAACCGATTGACTCGCTAGCAAGCTGTTAAGCCAATGCCGCTACCGGGTCCTTTAAGCTTGAGGGAGGTATTTGATGGCGTGTAGATCATCACCGTGGGCCATGTGGATATGGAGGAGATAGTCCTCGATCCAGACCGCAAGATCTGTTGTGTCGTCGTATGATTCAATGTTTACGGGTTTGAAACCCTTGGGGATTTGATGATCCATTACTTCGTCTGTGAAGCATAGTGGGTGTGTGGCGCCTCTGTATTGGGCTATATCACGACGCAGCTCAAATGAGCTTTGTCTACTATGTTTGGCCCGGCCGGAATTGCCATATCCGGCGTGACAGTTATCATCATGTGTCGTGGGGCGCCCACGCGATCCATAGATCGATCTTGTTTGCCTTGCCTTGTCCTCGAGTATATCCCGCAGGTCTGGCGCATTTTCCCGTGCCTTGGTATTTTTTGAGCGGCGCCGGGGTGCGGCTTGAGTGTAGGGCCGAGAGGCCTCTCTGTCGCGGCCACGAGGTGGCCGGTCGGCCGCGTCATGCGCTGGTGATGTAGGTTTGGGTGCTTCCTCCTCTAATCGGGGTAGCAGCCTGCGTTTTGGGTAGCTCTTGGAGGGGCGTTCGAGTTCATACTCTTCGGCCGCAAGGACTTCAGTCCATCTGTTGTCTAGCAAGTCTTGGTCAGCTCTAAGCTGTTGCTGCTTTTTCTTGAGGCTGCTTGTCGTGGCCATGAGCCTGCGTTTGAAACGCTTTTGTTCGACGGGATCCTCAGGCACGACAAATTCATCGTCGTCGAGGCTTGCCTCGTCTTCGGAGGGAGGCATATAATGATCGTCCTCTACCTCTCTGTCTGCCGCTCTCTCATGAGGGCTGGCTTCTCCATCCTCCTACGCTGAATCCTGCTGGAGGGGGTTGTCTTCGGCACTGTCTAGGATGTTATTGTCTCCGGTGCTGGAATCTCCATTTTTGCTGTGGCGGGATTTAGAGCGGCGCCGCTGACGCCGGCGCTTAGGCTGTTTCTTGGAGGGGTCGTCCTCCGTTGTTCCATCGCCATTCCCATCCTTTGGGATGTCCACCATGTAAATGTCGTATGACGAGGTGGCCTTCCAAAGGTCCTCTGAGGCGCTGGTTCTTGGTCGTAACCTGCATCGTCGTCCATACCGTCGATGTCTTCGGAGTCGAAGTCTAGCATGTCGGTTAAGTCATCGACAGTGGCTACGAGGTGGGTGGTGGGTGGGCATTGAATTTCTTCGTCGTCCGCATCCCAACCGACCTGACCATAGTCCGGCCAGGGCTCTCCTGATAAAGAGAGAGACTTTAGTGAATTCAGGATGTCGCCAAAGGGCGAGTGCTGAAAGATGTCCGCGGCGGTGAACTCCATGATCGGCGCCCAATCGGATTCGATTGGCAGGGGCGCGGAAGGTTCGGAGTCCGGAGAGGAGTCCGGCACCTTGGAGTCACGAGCTTCGCAAAGGACAAGGTTGGTATTCGGCTCTATCGCCGTAGAGGTAGCAGCCCCCGAGGCGGTGTCCAGCCACCCGTCCTTGATCGGCGCAGTCATCTCCGAGCTAAGGGTCGGAGCTGACACTTGGGTGGCCTCCAGGGCACTATCCGGCAGCAGAGCTAGATCATGCCCATCGCGACAGTGCGGTGCGCTTGGTCGTGGCTCGAACTCGTCAAGATCAAGTCTCCGCGACGCCACCGATAGTTCAAACTTCCAAATCGACTGATGGCCGGGCGAGCTTTAATCTACTCCGGTGGCTGCGAGTTGGCCAGCGGTGCAAAGCCGCCGAATACGAAGATCCGCCCAGGAGAAAAGTCTCACCGACCGCGTTGTTGTTGATGATCAAGGAGCCATCGGGCCTAAAGGTGACGACACGAGGAACTCTCAATGAAAGCACCAATGTCGGTGTCAAACCGCGGATCTCGGTTAGGCGGTCCCAAACTGCAAGCGCCTAGGCGGATGGTAACAGGAGACAAGGGACACGATGTTTTTACCTGTGTTCGGGCCCTCTCGGTGGAGGTAAAACCCTACTCCTGCTTGATTAATATTGATGATATGGGTAGTACAAGAGTAGATCTACCACGAGATCAAAGAGGCTAAACCCTAGAAGCTAGCCTATGGTATGATTGTTGTTCATCCTACGGACTAAAACCCTCTGGTTTATATAGACACCGGAGAGGGCTAGGGTTACACAGAGTCGGTTACAATGGTAGGAGATCTACATATCCGTATTGCCAAGCTTGCCTTCCACGCCAAGGAAAGTCCCATCCCGACACGGGACGGAGTCTTCAATCTTGTATCTTCATAGTCTAGGAGTCCGGCCAAAGATGATAGTTCGGCTATCCGGACACCCCCTAGCTCAGTACTCCCTCGACGTGGGCATATCTTTTGTAGAAAGAATTAAACTCTCTTGCTTCACTTATATTTATTTAGAGAGATGACAGGAATTGGTCATTCACATGGTTAGTCATTAAATCCTACATAAACTTGTAGATCGCTGTAACAACCCCAAAATTGGGTTATCAATTTTTGTGTTGTTATTTCTTCCTGGCACTCATTTTTCAAAACTTTCTCCTGAGTTTGTTGGATGACTCTGAGATTTCTTGTCATTTCCAACCTTTCAAAACTTGCTCATGTCTTTTTCAGTGGGCAAGACCTCAGTTGCATCATCTTAAACCCTCTCAGACCCTAATTCCAATTTTTTGGGGATTTGAGTATGCCCTTTGTGATTACAAAGGAGCTATCATTTTCCTTGGTCTGATGATCATCCCATCTATTCCCAGAGACCCCCCCCCCCTATCCTTTTCAACTTTGGATATGCAAAAATATTGCCAAGTGCCATGCAATATTTTTGAATTATGATTTATTTCTTTTCTTGCCTTTTTGAGGAATAAAATCCAAAGGCATAGCTAGCCATATCCTAAATTCATGTGAAATGGTGGAGTTGATAATTATGTATAACCCAAGATCTGGCAGCCATAATTAAATAAGGAAAATTGCCTTTTCCTATTTAATATCAATATTGCATTTCTGCCATTTTCTAAAGGAACTACTAGTTTTATAGCAGATAAAATTCTCACATAAATTGTGGAGTTTGTACTTGCTATATAATCACTAGTTCCATCATTATCTCATGTTCATCAGTTCAAAAATAGGGCATATGATCCAATGCAAGTTTCTGCCTTCTTCGAAATGTTGCAAAGGAAGTGCCTTATTCCTAATTCCATTTGAGCTGAAATTTGGCAGGGTGATTAAGATTGATAAATCCCCATTGGATACCAAAGATGAGCTCAATCCTATCATCCTAGCTCCTTCTGCAATTTTTCAAAAATTTCTGACCAGATTGTCACTTTGTGAAGGAAGTACCTTCATAGAGTTTCCAAATGGGATGAAACTTTTCCATCTTATCAAGTATCCTAAATGATTAGCCTTTACCCAAATTCAGCTCAATTCATTGAGCTATGTGAGCACAGGATAAATTCTTGTTCTCTGTTCAAATTTTCAGTTTGTGAAGCAAGTATACTTTATCATGCTCCATTATGGCTGAAAATAATTCCAAGCCTTCTCCGATCCATATGACCCACCTACCCAAGAGTTTGGCTAATTTCATTTAGCCAATATTTTCCTAGGATTTTCCCAAGTTTCTGGTCCAAAGTGATGCTTGTGAAGAAAGTACCAATTTTGTGAGTCCATTTGGTGTGATCTTTTTATATCATCTACTTATGACCAAATCATGCAGATTTGCCAAGTTATACCCCAATCAAATACCCCTAGTGAGTGATTCATCATCATTTAGTTTCTGGACATATTTTAGTAGTTGTTAAGCAACTATGCTAAATAATTGTCCTAATGACCTCAAAACTTCCAGGACCGTAGTCCTTGATACCCTAAGCCCCCTAGACATCAAGTTTACCATTTTACCCCTATAGTTTTACCTCTAGGATGTTGCCAAGTTTGCAACAGCAAACTTGTGGAGCATGGTTTACTCATCTCTCTTTGTCTATACCCAAATGTTTACCATAGTAATACTCCACTCTGGAAGGAATACGTGTTAGACATGAGCTGGCATCAGTAAATCTTCCAGAGTGCGCTATGCCAGTGGTGACCACGATGGCAGCCAGCCAAAACGGTGGTCTAGCCACTTTTGGCCTCGGCATCATTGCTCCAGCTGGATTTGGCTCGTCCCCGCATGTCCAGTAGCTCTGCATCGTCGTCGCCGTTCGCCTGAACCCCGCTCCCCCTCCGTTTTCTTCTCCGACGAGTCGTGCCAAGGGTCGAGCAGTGCGTGCCTGTGAGCTCATCTTCTTCCTTGCTTCTGTCTTCTTCTTCCTCTCGTCCGCGAGTGCCCCTCGTCTCCGTGAACCTCTGCTGCTCGGCTGCATCCTCCTCGTTGCCATCCCGTCCCTTCCCGTGAGCCTTGGCCGCGCCTGCTGACGCTACGCCATCGCCGACGCGTGGACACGTCGCCCGCCGCGTGCCACCTCCTCCCCTCCTTCTCGAGCCTTCCCCGCGGCAATTTAAGCAGCCCTCGAGCTCTCTCGCAGCTCACAACCCCTCCCTAGCCTCTCCCCCCAAGCTCCCGAGCCTCTCTGGCCCCTCCCCATTGCAATGGCTGCCGCCCCGATCCTCTCTGGTTCCGGCGACCAGGGCCTCCCCTCGCTGTTCCTCCACCACCAGTGCATTCCCCAAGGTCCGAAGAGCCTCCCCGTAGCCTCATCCCCCTCATTCCCTCGCCGGAGCCCCTAGTTCGCCCGAGCTCGAAGCTTTTCCCCGCCGTACGCCATTCTCAAAGTCGCCGTCGCTCCCCTCGTTTCTTAAGTCCGTGGAGTGGGGGAATGGATGCGCTACTCCGCGGGGAGCACGCCGGTGGCCGAAGCCTCGCCGGAGGAAGCGGCTGGCAGGAGCGTTGACCTGCCAGGCGGGCCCCACGGCCCCACCTGTCAGCGGCCCTCGCGCCCGACCCCGCCTCTACCGCTTTGACTGGTCCAACGCCACGTCATCTAAGTGGAAGCGCCCCGCCACGAGCCGTTTTCCCTGATTGAAGACGTATTTCAGAAATACGCGTTCAGTTTTTCCTCCACGGGTCTGTTGGCTGAAAAAAATTCATCGATAGGTCCCTGAACTTCAACCCTTCGTATCTTTTCAACCGTAACTCCGATTGAGGTAAATCCAACGCCCACGACTTCGTCTCGTCGAGCTCTTTCTGATGAGATCATTTTTCACTATGGTTTGACACTGTGAAAATGACCATTTTGCCCTTGTCCGTAAACAGCCCCCTCCGAGAGAGAACTGTTTCCGGCAAATCTTTCCGCGATCGTTTCACACTTCTTCCCGGAGTATTTGTCGACCCCCAGGCAAGCCAACCTCTTATCATGAGGCCCAAACTTGCATGTTGACTTTGCTTGCACTTTGTGTGTGCGTAGTTGCAATTGTTTCTTACGTTTTTGTCTGCAATTATTTCATTGTGCTTACCATGCATGCTTGTGTTTTTATGCTATTTCTTGCCATGCTAGTTAGAATGTTGATGTGATAATGCCATGTCACTACTCTATTTTATTTTCATGTCATCATTATAAAATGCTATGATACACCGTGGCTAAGTCAGTACTTGGTATTGTTATGTTCTTTATGTTGTAGTTGTTCACTTGAGAAGTTCGATATGTTATTAAAGCATTTGTATGATGTATGCTCATTGTTGCATTCATGTTAAAATGCTTGCATGATGATTGATGATGGAGAAGATAGTAATATGACTTAATAACAAACCCCCTCTGTCATCGATGGGATCGAGTCATAGTGCCGCCAAATCGAACTTTTCCAGTGCAACCACTTTTGCCGGTATGGGACGGCCCTAATGCGGTCTATTGTCATGCCTCTCGCCGGTGCCTCTAACGAGGGAAGGTTATGGGCGCGCGCTATGATACGTCTCCAACATATCTATAATTTATAAAGTATTCATGCTATTATATTATCCATCTATGATGTTTTATATGCATTTATATGTCATTTTATATGATTTTTGGGACTAACCTATTAACCTAGAGCCCAAGGCGCTTCCGCTTTCTCCTTGTTTTTGTATTTTACAGAAAAGGGATACTAAATGAGTCTAATTGACGTGCCAATTTTGAGGATTTTTATGGATCAAAAGAAGACCACGGAGCATCGGAGTTGGGCCAGATGAGTCCCGGGCTGCCCACGAGAGGGGGCGCCCCCCTAGGGCGTGGCCCCCTATCTCGTGGACAGCCCGGAGACCTCCCTGACATGAAACCAACGCCAAAAATTCCTATAAATACATAAACCTTCGGGAATTAACCTAGATCGGAAGTTCCGCCGCAAGCCTCTGTAGCCACGAGAAATCAATCTAGGCCCTCTCTGGCACCCTGCCGGAGGGGGCCATCATCACCGAAGGCCATGGAGGAGGATCTCGGAGGGGCCATCATCACCATGAAGGCCAAGGACCAGAGGAAGAATGCCATGGAGGAGGAATCACAAGGGGGAGAACCTCTCCTCCTCTCTCTTGGTGGCACCGGAGTGCCATCGGGAGGGGAGTCATCACCGCGGTGATCGTCTTCATCAACATCACCATCATCATCACCATCCTCACCTATTTTACGCGGTCCACTCTCCCGCACCCCACTGTAATCCCTACTTGAACATGGTGCTTTATGCTACATATTATGATCCAATGATGCGTTGCCATGTGTTGCCATCTTATGATGTTTTGAGTAGATATATTTTGTCTTTGAGTTGATTGATGATCTAGATTGGTATGAGTTGTATGTTTTATTTTGGTGTTGTCCTATGGTGCCCTCCGTGTCGCGCAAGCGTGAGGGATTCCCGTTGTAGGGTGTTGCATACGTTCATGATTTGCTTATAGTGGGTTGCTAGAGTGACAGAAGCTTAAACCCGAGTAAGGGGGTTGTTGCGTATGGGATAAAAGGGGACTTGATGCTTTAATGCTATGGTTGGGTTTTACCTTAATGAATCTTTAGTATTTGTGGATGCTTGCCAGAGTTCCAATCATAAGAACATATGATCCAAGTAGGAAAAGTATGTTAGTTTATGCCTCTCCCTCATATGAAATTGCAATGACGACTATCGATCTTGTTAACAATTGTTTAGGACAATTCCGCACACTGATCCACCATTATTCCACACTCGCTATTTATATTATTTAGTAATATATTCTAACTTTATGATACCAGCACCTGCTTTTATATTTTGGCTCTCCGATATCATACAATGTTATCCTCTTTATACCCACAACACGGTTTTATTTCTTGTTTCTAGTTGGAAGCAAACGTTCGGTGCACGTAGAGTCGTATCAGTGGCAGATAGGGCTTCAGAGAATATTGATCTCACCTTTAGCTCCTTGTGGGTTCGACACTCCATACTCATAACTTCCACCTTTGGGAATTGCTATGATGATTCCCTGCACTTGGGGATTATCAAGATCTCTTCTGGCGCCGTTGCCGGGAAGCAATAGCGTGGGGTTGATATTCTCGTGTGTGCTTGTTTGCTTTCTTCACTAAGTAGATTTTGTTTTTCCTTTTTGTTTCCGTTTAGTTGTGGGTGAAACATACAAAAAAGTTTTAAAGAATGAAAATACCAAAAAATATTTACTTGCCTCTCATGCCTAAAAAGGTTTTTCAAAAAGAGAAGTGATTGGAAAGTTATGCATTGAAGAAGTGAGGGTCGACCTTGAGCACTTGTGTTCATGCTCACGGAAACAATGTAGAATTTTTCATGGAAGTTTCTATGTAAATAATTATACCCTTGTATATACTCATTGTATTATAAAAATAATGTGCCAAGCTTTGGTTGAAGGATGATAAAATAGCTTGCTTACTATGTGCAGAACAAAAACAGAAACTTTGGCTGTAGTGCATGAATTTAAATTTTTTACTGGAAAGTCAAATGGGTCTGAAATTTTTTGCACATTACTTCTGTACAAATTTTTCAAATTGTCAAATTTATTTCATAATTTTTGGAGTTACAGAAGTTTACTAAACTTCCAGATTGCTACAGACTGTCCTGTTCTTGGCAGATTCTGTTTTTCGTGTGTTGTTTGCTTATTTTGATGCATCTATTGCTAGTATGTAGGGTATGAACCATAGATAAGTTGGAATAAAGTAGGTTTAAAACCAATATAAACAAAGAATGAGTTAATTACAGTACCTTAAAGTGGTAGTTTGCTTTATTACACTAACGGATCTCACAAGTTTTTGTTTAAGTTTTTGTGAATGAAGTCTTTGAAGAACGAGGAGTTACCGATGTGAGAAGAATAAAGAGAGACAAGACTTCAAGCTTGGGGATGCCCAAGGCACGCCAAGTAAATATTTCAAAGGATACTCAAGCATCTAAGCTTGGGGATGCCCCGGTTGGCATCCCATCTTTCTTCTTCAACAAATATCGGTATACCTCGGTTTCTGTTTTGTTCACATGATTTGTGTCCTTTGTGTTTTTCTTTTTCTTTAAGAATCATGCTAGTATGAGATATCTCTTCATTAATTTATAGAATACTTCATGTGCTTCACTTATATCTTTTAAGTATGGTCTTATAGAATTGCTCTTTGTGCTTCACTTAAATCATTTGAGTATGGTTTTATAGAATGCTTTGTACGCTTCAGTTATATATTTTGAGCTTGGATATTGGTTGTAGAATGCTCCATGAACTTAACTTATATCTTTTGGAGCATGAATAATACTATAATTTAAAGTGGGTTTGTAAGAGTGTCAACTTTAGGAATTAGTAATCCCACTATCTTGGAGGGTGTTGAATCTTAGTGTGATATTTATGAAAGTGGATTTGGAAGAGTGTCAACTTTAGTTAGTATTCCACTATTTCGGAAGAGGTTCCAATTGAGTATGAGAACAAATTAGCTATCCATGGTGCTACTGAAAATTATTATGAGGGAGGAATATGTGCTTGTAGGAGTTGCAATAATGTCAAGTTTCCTCTCTATGTGCTTAAAGTTTTGAAGTTATACTTGTTTTGCCTTCCTATGCTAGTTGACTTTTGTCCCTATAAATTGTGTGCTCACAAAATCCCTAGGAATAGGAAGTGAGTTAGATTTAAATGTGCTAGTCATATTCTTCATGATGCATTTTTTGTGTTTCAACTCTTAGCTTTTGTGTGAGCATCATTGAAATCATCATGCCTAGCTAAAAGGCATTAAAGAAAAGCGCTTGTTGGGAGACAACCCAATATTTATCCTTACTGTTTTTGTGTGCCTACATGATTAAGCTACTTTAGTAATCATGTTCTATGCTTTTTGTTTCAATAAAGTGCCAAGTAAGACCTTTGGGAAGACTTGGGTGAAAGTTAATGTGATCTTGCTGTAAAAAACAGAAACTTTGTGCTCACGAGATTAGCTGTAATTTTTTACAAAAGAGTGCTTTTGAGTTGATTATTTTTGCAGAAGATTAATAGACAAATTCCTAAAGTCCACAAATTTATTTCATAATTTTTGGAGTAGCAGAAGTATGGTTATTGTTCATATCATTACAAACTGTTCTGTTTCTAACAGATTCTGTTTTCATTGCATAGTTTGCTTGTTTTCTAGTTTCTATGGCTTATATTTCTCAATATAAATTGTAGAAATGATATGGTACAGTAAGCATTATGTGAAAACAATTATGAACCTTGTATTTTACAGTACCAAAGTGCATGGTTTACTCTTTATCATACTAACCTATCTCACGAAGTTCCATTAAGTTTTGTGTGATTGAAGTTTTCAAGTTTTGGGTGAGATATCGATATGAGGAGAATAAGGAGTGGAAAGACCCTAAGCTTGGGGATGCCCAAGGCACCCCAAGGTAATATTCAAGGAAGACTCAAGCGCCTAAGCTTGGGGTTGCCCCGGAAGGCATCCCCTCTTTCGTCTTCAAAACTATCGGTACACCTTACTCGGAGCTATATTTTTATTCATCACATGACATGTGTTTTACTTGTAGCGTCATTTTCTTTTGTTAGTATTAGCTTGCTGTTATTTAGAATAGTTTTTTTCATCTTTATTTTCAATAAAAATGTCAAGGATAGCCTTTACCATGCTTATTTTGCTAGTATACATGTTGCTGTTTGAAAACAGAAAGTTTACCGCTGTTGCAAAAATTCCCTAGAAAAGTCAGAGCATGATATAATGTTGAAACTTTTTGCATAATGAGCTCTGATAAATATAATACAGTGGGAATTTTCTCTAATAATTTTTGGAGTTAGGGAAGTATTGATACTCTTGCATTCTTTACAGGCTGTACTGTTTTGACAGATTGCTGTTATGTTTGCATTGTTTGCATATGTTTGCTTGTTTAATGATTCTATTTGAGGATAGGAGTATTAAATATGCAGAGTAATTTAGTATGCAATGTTGAATAATAATTCTAGTGATTTGTTACAGTAGAAAATGATAAGGTTTTGCATTGGTTTATACTAACCTATCTCACGAGTTCTTGTTGAGTTTGGTGTGGATGAAGCTTTTGATAAAAAGAGAAACCATGATATGAGAAGAATTAAGGAGACACAAAAGTTCAACCTTGGGGAGGCCCAAGGCACCCCAAGATAATATTCCAAGAAGTCTCAAGCATCTAAGCTTGGGGATGCCCCGTTAGGCATCCCACCTTTCTTCTTCAACAACTATCGGTTAGTATCGGTTGAACCTAAGTTTTTGCTTCTTCACATGAGTTGTGCTATCCTTGCAATGTCATTTTATTTTGTTTTACTTTCTGTTTGAATAAAATCATTGGATCTGAAATATTGAATAAAAAGGAACCCTCCCATGGCTAGTTAATTATTTGACTACTCAGTGTCCTTCACTCATATCTTTTGGAGTAGTTTGTCATTTACTCATGTGCTTCATGTATATCCTATGAGTAAATGGGGGAATGAATTGAATGTCATAAATCTGAATTTATATATGTTTCATATTCTTATAACATGGTTAGTGATGACTTCACACATAGAAAGTATGAGGCATAAAAGTTGTTGAGAGTTGGCAAATGTAGTTTTGGTCATCGTTGCAATTAATAGGAAGTAATAAGGAAAGAGAGGTTCACATACAAATATATTATCTTCGACATCTTTTATGATTGGGAGCACTCATTAAGTATGACATGCTAAAAGAGTTGACGTTGGACAAGGAAGACAACATAATGGTTTATGTTTTCCGACATCTCAGTTAAAGTATATTGTCATTGACCTTCCAAACATGTTGACCTTGCCTTTCCCCCTCATGCTAGCCAAATTCCTTGCACCAAGTAGAGATACTACTTGTGCTTCCAAATACCCTTAAACCCAGTTTTGCCATGAGAGTCCACCATACCTACCTATGGATTGAGTAAGATCCTCCAAGTAAGTTGTCATCGGTGCAAGCAATAAAAATTGCTCTCTAAATATGTATGACTTATTAGTGCAGAGAAAATAAGCTTTGTACGAACTTGTTGTGGAAGTAATAAAAGCGACGGACTGCATAATAAAGGTCCACATACAAGGGGCAATATAAAGTGACATTCTTTTGCATTAAGATTTTGTGCATCAACCCTAAACACGCATGAAAACCTTTGCTTCCCTCTGCGAAGGGCCTATCTTTTACTTTATGTTTTTACTTTATGCTTGAGTCAAGGTGATCCTCACCTTTCCCTTTTTCATTTTATCCTTTGGCAAGCTCCTCGTGTTTGAAAGATCATGATATATATATCCAATTGGATGTAAGTTAGCATGGGCTATTATTGTTGACATCACCTAAAGGTGAATACGTTGGGAGGCAACACAATAAGCCCCTATCTTTCTCAGTGTCTGGCTGAAACTCCATAACCACAAGTATTGCGTGAGTGTTAGCAATTGTAGAAGACTATATGATAGTTGAGTATGTGGACTTGCTGAAAAGCTCTATTCTTGACTCTTTCTGATGTTATGATAAATTGCAATTGCCTCAATGATTGAGATTATAGTTTGTTAGTTCTCAGTGAAGTTTTTGAACCATGCTTGACATTGTGAATAGATTGTTACTTGATCATGAAAAGTTTTATGAGATAAGCTACTATTATGACACGTATTGATGCTAGAAAAGGTGATTGAAATTATCATTGATCAAACTTGTGCACCTTCTAGCATTCACACTTCATAAATTATTTCTTTTATCATTTACCTACTCGAGGACGAGCAGGAATTAGGCTTGGGGATGCTGATACGTCTCCAACGTATCTATAATTTATGAAGTATTCATGCTATTATATTATCCAGCTATGATGTTTTATATGCATTTATATGTCATTTTATATGATTTTTGGGACTAACCTATTAACCTAGAGCCAGTGCGGTTTGCTTTTCTCCTTGTTTTTGTATTTTACAGAAAAGGGATACTAAACGGAGTCCAATTGACATGCCAATTTTTGAGGATTTTTTATGGACCAAAAGAAGACCACGGAGCATCGGAGTTGGGCCAGAAGAGTCCCAGGCTGCCCACGAGAGTGGGAGCCGCGCCCTCCCCCTAGGGCGTGGCCCCCTATCTCGCGGACAGCCCGGAGACCTCCCTGACGTGAAACCAATGCCAAAAATTCCTATAAATACAGAAACCTTCGGGAATTAACCTAGGTCGGAAGTTTTGCCGCCGCAAGCCTCTGTAGCCATGAGAAATCAATCTAGGCCCTCTCTGGCACCCTGCCGGAGGGGGCCATCATCACCGGAGGCCATGGAGGAGGATCTCGGAGGGGCCATCATCGCCATGAAGGCCAAGGACCAGAGGAGGAAAGCCATGGAGGAGGAAGCACAAGGGGGAGAACCTCTCCTCCTCTTTGTTGGTGGCACCGGAGTGCCATCGGGAGGGGAATCATCGCCGCGGTGATCGTCTTCATCAACATCACCATCATCATCACCATCCTCACCTCTTTTACGCTGTCCACTCTCCCGCACCCCGCTGTAATCCCTACTTGAACATGGTGCTTTATGCTACATATTATGATACAATGATGTGTTGCCATCTTATGATGTTTTGAGTAGATATATTTTGTCTTTGAGTTTATTGATGATCTAGATTGGTACGAGTTGTATGTTTTATTTTGGTGTTGTCCTATGGTGCCCTCCGTATCGCGCAAGCATGAGGGATTCCCGTTGTAGGGTGTTGTAATACATTCATGATTCGCTTATAGTGGGTTGCTAGAGTGACAGAAGCTTAAACCCGAGTAAGGGGGTTGTTGCGTATGGGATAAAAGGGGACTTGATGCTTTAATGCTATGGTTGGGTTTTACCTTAATGAATCTTTAGTATTTGCGGATGCTTGCTAGAGTTCCAATCATAAGAGCATATGATCCAAGTAGGAAAAGTATGTTAGTTTATGCCTCTCCCTCATATGAAATTGCAATGACGACTATCGATCTTGTTAACAATTGTTTAGGAAAATCCCGCACACCGATCCACCATTATTCCACACTCGCTATTTATATTATTTAGTAATATATTCTATCTTTATGATAACAGCACCTACTTTTATATTTTGGATCTCCGATATCATACAAAGTTATCCTCTTTATACCCACAACACGGTTTTATTTCTTGTTTCTAGTTGGAAGCAAACGTTCGCTGCATGTAGAGTCATATCAGTGGCAGATAGGGCTTGAGAGAATATTGATCTTACCTTTAGCTCCTTGTGGGTTCGACACTCCATACTCATCACTTCCACCTTTGGGAATTGCTACGATGATTCCCTGCACTTGGGGATTATCACGCTACCCTGATCAGGTAGGCGAACATAAGCCTTGTGTGCCCGGTTTTGATAGTTTGATTTTACGCGTGGGTCCTAGAGTGGATCGGGCCACGACAGTGGTCGTTGTGTCTTGAGGTAGACACGGGGCCACCCATGACTTAGCCCAGAGGGGAGTGAGTCGGAGTAGCCGGGAGAGTGTCATGGCAGTAGATCAGTTTTGTCGGAACGCCGTTGGTCCACCCGAATGGGATGACGAGGCCATGGGTTCTGTGGTGTGGGTACAGTGCACTACCTCTACAGAGTGTATTTAAACTATCGATAGCCGCGTCCTCGTTCATGGGCACAAGTTCGTAGTAGGGTACACTATCGGGTCTTGGTCGAAATGGAGGATAAACCTGAAATAATTAAGCTGATTAATGTGGTTGTGATCGCTGTAAGGATCACGGGCCATTTATTGGTCAGGTTGTGATCGCCGTAAGTATCAAGGGCCATTTATTGGTCGGGTTGTGATCGTCGTAAGGATCACGGGCCATTTATTGGTCGGGTTGTGATCGCTGTAAGGATCACGGGCCATTTATTGGTCGGGTTGTGATCGCCGTAAGGATCACGGGCCATTTATTGGTCGGATTGTGATCGCCGTAAGGATCACGAGTTTGTCTCTGTTTGTGATCAGGAAATGAGGTGATCACCGTTGGTAAGAGAGTCCGAGGGACTCAATGCACAAGTTCGGTGGCATTGCATGAGTAATATGTTTGCATTTAAAGAACCATGGTAGAACATGAGATGGTTGCATATAGTTAACATGTTATGCCTGCATTTGATATGATTGGTAGTTTATTTTCAGCATAGTTTCATGATGCTATGCCATGCTTTGATTAATATGATTGAGATGATATACTATGTTTTGATGTTGCCATGTTAGAAATAAATTTGCTATGCCATGTTGTTGCCATGCTAGTAGATGCCATGATGTTAGTTTGATTTATGTCTTGGGTTGATATCATGCCATGCTTAGTCTCTGATATGAGTTAGGTTATTGCACACGCTTGGTTCCTGCTTTGTCTTCTGCTTGTTTGGATGCTATGTATTTGGTTGTCTTGGAAGTACATTCAATGTACTGACCTGGCGTGTCATGCCAGTTTTGTAGGTTCCGTCGTGCTAGGCCGTAATCTTGCCAGTCCTGTGAGTTGTGGAGCCCGGCCAGAGTGATATGCTGCCAAGACTTCCGCCGCCATTTAAATAGACTTCCGCTGCCATGTAAATAGCCTTAGGGCTATGCCAGAAGATTATATTCATCACTGATGTAATCATATACACATGTATTTCATGAATATTCTTGTACCTGGAATGTTGTATCATGGACCTGTCGTGTGTCAGGTGTTATCCTGGGCTGACGTGCGAAGGCCCCCTGCTCCATGCGGATCGGGGTGCCACAGGGCTTGGTATTAGAGCAGCCAGGCTGGCATAGATTATCCTAGCATTAGATCAGCGATACCATCAGCCCGTAATGACCCTATGGGATTTGACCCATTCCTGGCATCCGGCATGGCCACTGTTAATCAACAGGTGGCGTAGTCAGGACCGACACATCCTCACCCCACTGTCCCCGCCTAGTTATCTGTGGAACGTGCAGCAATCCTATCCTTTCTGGTCGGTCGCACCGCTTTCCCTTCACCATTAAGGGAAAGGGGCCACGCCATGTGGGCCTGTCCCGCGTAGCTGCCTATAAAACCCCCTTTTTGCTAGCCATATCGATCGCTCCTTAGTCCGCCATGTCCCTGCAGAGAAGCTTAGCTAGTAGCTCCCCAACCATGGCTAGCAGCTCCAAAACTCCCACGTATTACACCCGCACCTATGCCGTCAACCACCCTGGCTTTCCACCCCTTCTTGCCAAGATGCTCACCAAAGCATTTGGTGGTAAGACTAGCCCCAATTACCTGGTGTTCCAATGGACACCCGTCCCTCACCTTCATCGCTTTGTTGGAAGAGTGCACATCAGCCTAGGCCCTGCAGCAGATGTCCAGCCTTTGGTTTTATAGGGTAGAGCCATGCCTACCTCCGGTTTAGCCAGTCAAGCCGCTGCTGTGGAGGCTATCCTACACCTCTGAACCAACTTCCCGCATGTAGCAACAAGGTGGGAGTTCTGCTTTTTCCCCACTGTGCCAAACACAGTAATGCAGCCCTCTTCCATTAGCCAAGGAGATGATCCTGCAATCGCTCTCCTGGTGCAATACATCACTGCCCAGGGGATGTTGATTTCAATGCTACTTGATGAGTTTAGAGCCATGGACAATAATGTGGTACAAGTCGTCAAGGAAGCTTACCGTGAGGCTCGTAAGTTCGCATCTCAAGCTGTTGGCCCAACGCCATCCGAACCTGTGCTATCCTCTCAGCCTGTGATGTGGCCCAAGCCAAACATCATCACCCTCGACAAGTCCCTTCTCTGGATCCATCAGCAGCATTTTCCTGGAGCAATTTCAGCCCCACCGCCCCAACCCATAGAAGTGTCGGACGATGAAGATGGAGATTGGCTCAGTCTTCGTCCTCCAGGCGAGCCCCAGCAATGCCAGTCTTCTGCATGACCTCAGTCATGTAGTCAGTGGTTCCTGCTAGTCGATCGGTCTGTCAGTTCATCCCCGATATGAGGAAGGAACCATGTATCCAGGAGTGAGTAGTTTCGATTAGCGCATAGTGCATTTGTGCTTTGATGTATGCTGGTACTGTTGTAACCCGTATGCTGTGTTATTTGGTTGTTTGCTTTTGTTTGTGTGTTTGTTTTTGCTTGTCTCTCTGTCAAACAGAAATGTTTGACAGGGTTGGCAATGTGTGCTAACAAGATTTTAATCAGTAGAACACATACACTAAAAACAACATTGACTCATTCCGAGTCTCTAATGAAATGCGCGCTGGTGTAGGTATATGTATACCAGGAGTACATATACCCACTAGCATTAAAACACCTTAGTGTGATTTGTCTGGTGTTTTTTGTTACATGTTTATTGCATCTGTCTGTTTGTTTAGATTTTACTGCATAATGCATGCATACCCGGTTCACCCACGAGTACAATTGAGCAGTACTCGGGGGAATGCAAAGTCACATATCCCTCTCTATCTGTGCATACCCCGTGTGCCAGATTTTCCAAACCCCGAACCTCGAAGAGGCCATTGTCATCTGCCCATTTCTCGTCCCTGATTCTTTTTCATGAACCCAATTGTGTTTCCGGAGAAACACTGCCGGTTTTATTTCTCGCGATCCATTACAACTACCCGATACAGATTTCAACTCCAATTCTACCTCGACACCTACATTTTGTGGAGCAATCCGCGAAATTTTTCCCGTGCCCTAAATTGATTCCTGAGCTGGCGTAGCCACCTCACCTGCATCCGAACCCATCACCGCCACCATCACTGCCTTGCGAGGTGCCGCAAGTCGCCACCACCGCCCCACCGCAACACGCGATTACTCCGCTGGCACGAAGCGACGGAGAACCAAGCGTGGCGGAGGACCACCCTGTGCCCCATCTTCTTCCACCCCTCGAGCCACCACCAAGCGTTGTCTCGAAGCTTCGCTTGCCTCGATGAGAATCATCGGGAGGATCGACGAGCCGATCAGCGTGCCCAACAGTGACGCGAGGAACAACCGTAGCGCCACCAAGAACACCTCCTCGCCGAAGGAGCTCGGCTCAATCTCGCCCAAACCGAAGAGGTAGTAGAGTGGCATTGTGTTTGTGTGTTGGAAGCGAGCTGCGCTACCGTTTTTATAACCCAACCCTGGTGTACGGTGAGCGGAGTCCAGGATAATCGCTCGTCGCCCGATCACCAGCGTCCAGGAGGCGAATCCGCGAGCAGTGCCGACAAGGTGCTGGCCCGCGACATGAGTGCTCACTGCACCAGCGCCGTGCACACCGCGCACTACGGCACTAGGGTCCTCATCGCCCTAGGAGCTAGATGCGCCGCGCTAAGCAAGACGCCTTGGGCAAAGAAGACGGAGAAGCAGCTAGCCGGAGGTAGAAGAAGGAGGCTGTCAGTGGGCCCTGGACCAACGTGTCAGCAGGTGAGTCCACTTTTCACTGGGTGCATTTAGCAACTTTTCGAGAGTTTGGTCTCGAGTGCCCCTAGCCATGGATATAGCCGTGTTTGCCCATATCTCTCCCTGGGTGTACCAATTATCGGTGCCCCAACTCGTTTGATTTTGACCAGAGGATTAATTTAACCCAGAGATTTTCCCTCGGAGTGGTTATCTTTTCTTTGTGCTGTAACCCTAGGAATCATGAGGACGAGATTCTTTTAAGGGGGGAAGGTTTGTAACAGCCCCAAAATTGGGTTATCAATTTTTGTGCTGTTATTTCTTCCTGGCACTCATTTTTCAAATCTTTCTCCTAAGTTTGTTGGATGACTCTGAGATTTCTTGTCATTTCCAACCTTTCAAAACTTGCTCATGTCTTTTTCAGTGGGCAAGACCTCAGTTGCATCATCTTAAACCCTCTCAAACCCTAATTCCAAAATTTTGGGGATTTGAGTATGCCCTTTGTGATTACAAAGGAGCTATCATTTTCCTTGGTCTGATGATTGTCCCATCTGTTCCCAGAGACCCTCCTATCCTTTTCAACTTTGGATATGCAAAAATATTTCCAAGTGCCATGCAATATTTTTGAATTATGATTTATTCATTTTCTTGCCTTTCTGAGGAATAAAATCCAAAGGCATAGCTAGCCATCTCCTAAATTCATATGAATTGGTGGAGTTGATAATTATGTCTAACCCAAGCTCTGGCAATTGTATTGGCCATAAATAAATAAGGAAAATTGCCTTTTTCCTATTTAATACCAATATTGCATTTCTGCCATTTTATTAAGGAACTACTGTTTTTATAGCAGATAAAATTCTCAGATAAATTGTGGAGTTTGTACTTGCTATATAATCACTAGTTCCATCATTATCTCATGTTCATCAGTTCAAAAATTGGGCACATGATCCAATGCAAGTTTCTGCCTTCTCTGAAATTTTGCAAAGGAAGTGCCTTATTCCTAATTCCATTTGAGATGCAATTTGGCAGGGTGCTTAAAATTGATAAATCCCCCTTGGATACCAAAGATGAGCTCAATCCTATCATCCTAGCTCCCTTTGCAATTTTTCAAAGTTTCCGACCAGATTGTCACTTTGTGACGGAAGTACCTTCATAAAGTTTCCAAATGGGATGAAACTTTTCCATCTTCTCAAGTATACTAAATTATTAGCCTTCACCCAAATTCAGATCATTTCATTGAGCTATGTGAGCACAGGAGTAATTCTTGTTCTTTGTTCAAATTTTCAGTTTGTGAAGCAAGTATATTTTATCTTGCTCCATTACGGCTGACAATAATTTCGAGCCTTCTCCTATCCATATAACCCACCTACCCAAGAGTTTGGCTAATTTCATTTAGCCAATATTTTCCTAGGATTTTCCCAAGTTTCTTGTCCAAAGTAATGCTTGTGAAGAAAGTACCAGTTTGGTGAATCCATTTGGTGTGATCTTATTACAACATCTACTTATGACCAAATCATGAAGATTTGCCAAGTTCAATCCAATACCCCTAGTGAGTGCTTCATCATCATTTAGTTTCTGGACATATTTTAGCAGCTGTTAAGCAACTATGCTAAATAATTGTCCTAATGCCCTCAAAACTTCCAGGACCGTGGTCCTTGCTACCCTAAGCCCCCCTAGAAATTAAGTTTACCATTTCACCTCTCTGGGTTTACCTCTAGGATGTTTCCAAGTTTGCAACAGCAAACTTGTGGAGCATGGTTTACTCATCTCCCATTGTCTATGCCCAAATGTTTACCATAGTAATACTCCACTCTGGAAGAACTACGCGGTAGACATGAGCTGGCATCAGTAAATCTTCCAGAGCGCGCTATGACAGTGGTGACCACGAGGGCAGCCAGCCAAAATGGTGGTCTAGCCACTGTTGGCCTCAGCATCATTGCTCCAGCTGGATTTGGCTCGTCCCCGCATGTCCAGTAGCTCCGCATCGTCGTCGCTGTTCGCCTGGACCCCGCTCCCCCTCCGTTTTCTTCTCCAATGAGTCGTGCCAAGGGTCGAGCAGTGCGCGCCTGTGAGCTCGTCTTCTTCCTCGCTTCTATCTACTTCTTCCTCTCGTCCGTGAGTGCCCCTCGTCTCCGTGAGCCTCTGCTGCTCAGCTGCATACTCTTCGTTGCCATCCCGTCCCTTCCCATGATCCTTGGCCGCGCATGCCGACGCTGCGTCATCGCCGACGCGCAGACACGTCGCCCGCCGCGTGCCACCACCTCCCCTCCTTCTCGAGCCTTCCCCGCGCCTATTTAAGCAGCCCTCGAGCTCTCTCGCAGCTCACAACCCCTCCCTAGCCTCTCCCCCCGAGCTCCCGAGCCACTCTGGCCCCTCCCCATCGCCATGGCCGCCGCCCCGATCTTCTCTGGTATCCGGCGACCAAGGCCTCCCCTCGCTGTTCCTCCACCACTAGTGCATTCCCCAAGGTCCGGCGAGCCTCCCCGTAGCCTTATCCCCCTCATTCCCTCGTCGGAGCCCCTAGTTCGCCCGAGCCCGAAGCTTTTCCCCGCCGTCCGCCATTCTCAAAGTCGTCGTCGCTCCCCTCGTTTCTGGAGTCCGTGGAGTGGGGGAATGGACGCGCTACTCCGCGGGGAGCACGCCTGTGGTCGGAGCCTCACCGGAGGTGGCCCGTGTCGCTGGGGCTCGTCGCCGGAGCGCGGCCGTCCTCTGTCCCGCGAGCGCGCGTCGGGGAGAAGAAGGAAGCGGCCGGCAGGAGAGTTGACCTGTCCTGGCAGGCCCCGCGGCCCCACATGTCAGCGGCCTGGCGCCCGGCCCCGCCTCTGCCGCTTTGACTGGTCCAATGCCACGTCATCTAAGTGGAAGCGCCCCGCCGCGAGCCGTTTTCCCTGACCGAAGACGTATTTCAGAAAATACGCGTTCAGTTTTTCCTCCAGGGGTCTGTTGGCTGAAAAAATTTCACCCATAGGTCCCTGAATTCAACCCTTTGTATCTTTTCAACCGTAACTCCGATTGAGGTAAATCCAACGCCCACGTCTTCGTCTCGTTGAGCCCGTTCTGATGAGGTCATTTTTCACTATGGTTTGACACTGTGAAAATGACCATTTTGCCCTTGTCCGTAAACAGCCCCCTCCGAGAGAGAACTGTTTTCGGCAAATCTTTCCGCGATCGTTTCTCACTTCTTCCCGGAGTATTTGTCGACCCCCAGGCAAGCCAACCTCTTATCATGAGCCCCGAACTTGCATGTTGACTTTGCTTGCACCTTGTGTGTGCATAGTTGCAGTTGTTTCTTATCGTTTTCGTCTGCAGTTATTTCATTGTGCTTACCATGCATGCTTACCGAAACGGCGACGTAGACGCCGCCCTAAGTCCCGCCTCGACGACAACAACGCTCCAAAGGAGCCCGTAATACAGCGAGGGCTCACAAATGGACGATTTAACATGCAGATAAGCAACCGTCCAACATGACGAAGTCGATAATCACCGTTCCGTAGAAACGACAGTCCGGACGATCTCATGCCGGACACACCGCCGGAGAGCAAGAACCTTCGGAAAAGACTCGTCAACACTGCAAGAAGCCTGAAGAAGGAAAAGCGGAGGCTCAAAACAGCGGAAGACACACTCGTAATGAGATGGAGCAAAGTACTCAAAACCGCGGATAAATACTAATAGCCAACAATCAAAGAGCTACCCGGCGCTTAAGTCACTACGAGAATCGGACGAGGAGGCCATAGAGCCTCCACCGTCAAAAACAAAAAGGTCTGCTGGTTGGGTAGACGGCCGATGATAGGCCAAATTCAAAGCGGCGCCACACATAAACCAACTAATGAACTCGAAAGACAGATGGCCCACCAGTCCATCTACGGGCCAAAGAAGAGGGCCCCAGAAGCAAGGCACACGTCAAGTGTCCAAGATAGTGGCACACCCAAATCTGGGCGCCCAGACACCCACTATGTTTCACTAATGAGGTTTGGACCATGAATTCTCAAGCAGGATTTAAACCCATAAACATAGAGGCTACGATGGAACAATGCACTCGAGTGCGGATAGAAGATTACATACTACATATACACATGGCCAGAGGAGATGATCTCCACGCCATAAAATACCTACCCCTCAAGCTCAAAGGGCCAGCCCGTCATTGGCTTAAAAGCCTCCAGAAAATACTGTGGGAAGTTGGGAAGAGCTCGAGGAAGCGTTTAGAGCAAATTTTCAAGGGACTTATGTCCGCCCTCAGGATGCCGATGATTTAAGTCATATAACTCAACAACCCGGAGAGTCGGTACAAGAATTCGAATGTGTTCCTCACCAAAAGAACCAAATAGTCGATCGTCTCGGATGTCAAGCCTTAGCAGCTTTTAAACACAATGTCCGAGATGAATGGCTTGCGACACCTCGGCAAGAAAAACCGAGGACAATGTCCGCGCTAACAAGCCTCATGACCCGCTTCATGCGGAGAAGATAGTAGCTAGCACGATGCAAAGACCAATGACCCAAGTACATCCGAGATACGAGATGGAACGGAAAATCACGGCAAGCAAAAAAGAGCAAATACGGAATAAAGAAAAAGCCCAAAGAGCACGGCAGTCAATGCCGGATTCAAAAGCTCGCGGCCGAACAACAAAACATCGCCGCTTAAGGATGATGGCGACGAGCTTTCCAGCTTAAACAAGATTTTGGGTCGGATATGTCAAATCCACAAAGACTTCTAAGGCCTGCAAACCACACCCATCGGGATTGTTGGGTTTTTAAACAGTCCGGCCGACTAAACACCGAACACAAGGGGCTCGACGTGTCAAGCGAAGACGATAAACCCCACCAGCAAAGCACCGGAAAACAAAAGACTTTCCCACAAGGGGTCAAAACAGTAAACTCACTTCATGTGATAATACGGAAAAATAATGCGGCACTTTCTAAAAAGAGCTTCGCGCGGTCGAACCCAGCAGACCATAGAGATTGGATATCAAAACCAATCACTTTCGACCACCTGGACTATTCCAGAAGCGTTCGAAACGCGGGACGGACTCCCCTTATATTGAATCCCATAATAGACGGACTACAATTTACTAAAGTCCTAATGGATGGAGGCAGTGACTTAAACCTGTCTAGATTCAAACACAATCCGTAAGATGGGATAGACCCTACCAAAATTCGACACAACCGCACTTCCTTCAAAGGAGTGACGCCAGCCCTTACGCCAAGTGCAGGCTCCATATTACTAGAAGTCGTGTTCGATCACCGAACAATTTTCGACGCGAAAAATTAATTTTTCACATCGTCCCATTCAAAAGTGGATATCAAGCACTCTTGGGACGAAGGCTTTTGTCCGCTTCACGCCATACCGCACACGCTGTCTCTCACACTCAAGATGCCCGGTCCGCGTGGAGTCATTTCAAGGCGAGGGTCATTTAAAGACCCTGACTCGGATAGACGATCCGCTTCAAAGAGTTAGGGCTCCCTAGCCGCATACCTCCTCACAAATGGCTGCGCAAGACAAACAACCGCGGGTTCATACAAACCCTGTCTTACTTATTCATATTCCTTCTTTTTACACATATTTTTCGCACGAATTGTTTTCAAACTAAGCTGCCTCTCTTTACAGATGAACAACGTGCATACCCGCCCAGATAACGGCGCAACGGAGACTGGCAGCGCGACGCAGAGGGAACCGCTGTGAGGATTCTTTTCAGATTAAGACCTGCGTAAACCTTTTTTATCGCTCTTGTTGTTATTCTCCTTGGTTTCTTCCTATAGCCAAAGCGAGCTCGATGTTTTGGCATCGGCGCGTCTGAAGACCATGCCCGCACGGACACTAGGGCTTAGGGCATTGTTACGCCCATTATTATAAAGACCAAACACCTTAGGGAGTGTTGGCGCCTCGAGTTAGGCATTATATGCATCAGCTCCGAATCATGTCTTTGGTAAACGTTGGGTTTGCGGCTCTGTGTTTGCTGCCTTACGTTCCGTATCATCGGCTAACGTGGCACCTGTGGAGAACTATCGCGACAGTGCCCAGCTCGGCCGGGCGAGCACCTCGAGAGAAAGTTTAAACCGATTGTCATGATACAAAGAAGAGACTGGTCAACCACTCGATCGACTACCGAATGTTTAGAATTTCGCTTTGTGAAGGACCATTTCGTCAGCACGCACGCCGCTTCGAATTCGAGAAGTGCGGTGCCCTGTGGGCTATATCGTAGCCCCACCTCGAACTCCATCGCTAAGTGAAAGTGATAAAGCATTATAGTTCGATTGCCTCGCTTGCTACGCTACCACCTCCTTAACAGGACCGAGACGTCGGATTAAGTGTGAAAACGCTATTTTTGCGAACACCCCGCACCTTGTGCGTGGTAATGTCAAGACCGCAATCTTTCGTGTTATACAAGTGTATACGCAAACGGTCAAGATAGGAGAAGTTTTACTACTTGGGACGCACAAGTATAAAAAAAAGTTATAGCATAATCATCGTTTTATAAGCTAAAACGCTCATTTGAACGTGACATTTTTGAGCACTGCGACTCTATTACACGAGCGCCACGCATAACTTCCCGAAATAGTGCTCGGCGGGAGCGGTTTTCATCTCGAACCATGGGTGGCACAGAGGTGGCATCCATCTCCGCCCAATGCGCCTTCACGCTGGCAAGAGCCATCCGCGCGCCTCGATGCGCAGCCGACCGCTTCATCTCCTTGATATGCGGCACCGCCCAAGGAATTGCTGCAGAAGTCAAGTAGCTCGTCGCTTTGGGCCTCTCGCTAGACATGGGTCACGATGTCACCATGGCAACTCCGGACAATCTATTTAGCTCGCCCATTCGCCAACCGGTCTCACAACGAAAGTGAGCGATCCGACTATGGAATTGAGACCAATATAGCTCTTCCGTCTTGTGATCCTTCCGCTCGAAGTGCTCAACGGCATCACCGCACTTGCGCTAAGTCCATATACGGATCCTCCGGACTCCACAATTACCAAATTGAGCATACTTTTGATCCATAAACCGGCGACGCAGCAGAAACGGCTTGCCCACCACGATATCTCCGCCCTGGCGCAGTTCCTCCTTCATGGCCCGCATTGCGAGCGGGCATCCTTGGCTTCGCGGTGGCCTTCTTCAGTCTTCCCACTCCGATAAGCGCCTTTTCAAGAGCCTCATTGCGGTCGGCAAGATCTTTCACTTTCACGGCCAATTCGCCACCGCGCCGCTTAGGCGGGCGCGCCCTTTCGCTTTCAACTCCTCGTCGCCCTCGAGGCAGCCGTGTCACTCCTTCGGCTTGCTCCTTAGCTTGAGCAAGTTCGCCCCGGTTTCCACAAAGAAGCAGACCGCTCAGACAAAGAAAGATAAATTTATCGAGGAGGGCTTCACCCCTTAATAAAGCGATGCGGAGAACTCATTTACCTTGCGACTCGTCAAGTCGCCGGTTGACAAGTGCGATGTCCGCATCCGCCACGCAAGTTGCCGATTCAACTCGCAAACCCACTAGTCCGCTAGCCCTCGACTATCCGCCACCTGCATAGGAACGGCGGCATTCATTACTATAATTTCGATCCTCCACGCGCTGTCGTTTTCGACAACCTACCGAGTCTCGTGGGCTACTATCTATACAGCGATTTTCATGTGCAAGACTGTTAATACACAAAGAGATGCGCCATTCTCGCAGACTCAAGCCCCGCCAACAAACTCATAGCGGCATTTGCGAATCCGCTTTCGGCGGATTTAAATCCTTCCAATCACCATACGCATCAACGCACGGTGATCTTCCGAGATGGACGCCTCTCAAACAGATTCTTTAGTTCTCCGCCGGATACTAGCGGGTGCCGAACTCTCGCCCTCCGGACTCGGGATACCCTCCGTGACGATATTTCAGGCTCGCTTTGCTTTGTCTCGACGGCGCAGCAGAGGCGTTGCGCTGCTTCCATCATCTCCGGAAGAAGGTCCTCAAGATGAACTCATCCGAGAAGGCTACAGATCCGAGCGCAAGACAAATATTTCAGTTACCCACGTAGCACAAATGGAGGTATTTCTTACTAATTAACTCCCTTTTCATACTCACGGCTCATTGGAGGGCTGATCCTTTGGCAATGATTGTGCGTCCCGATTCTCTCCGGACGCCGGACCCCCGTGAAGATCTCTTCCCACGCTTAGGGCTTTGGCCTCCGGATCTTCGGAGGCTGTCCTCTTCTCCCCCGAAGGAGGGTTTTGATTCCCTCTTCTGGACGCCTTTGGGCGAAATAATAGCTCCTCTACTTTCCCCATCGCCCTTCCATGGGCGCGACCTCCAACATTCTCGACCAAAGACGGCTCCAAAGGCGGTCTCGAGGGGGGGGCTGACACCTTATCAGCCTCGAATGTGCTACCCACTCTCGTGAAGAGTAATGGGTCAGGAGGCGAACTCTAGAAAAGAAGGTAAACAGAGCGTCCGGACTCTGAGCTATTTACCTGAGTATCCGGGCGATTGCGGCTTAGGCCTGCGTCCTCGGCCAATTCCGGACACGCCACCTGCGGTCCGAAGAACAACTTGTACATCTCCACGGGTGTCGCACCCATGAAGTGTTGGAGAATCCAAGGTCCCTCCGGGTTGAACTCCCATAGACGGAGAGGACGACGTTGCAGGGCAGAAGATGCCTGATTAGCATAACTCGCATCACCACAATCAGATTGATCTCCTCGCTCGAGGTCTCGAATCCGCCTCGCAATAAGGGCACGCTCGACGGCCCCCAACCGAGCCCTTGGTCGACCCATGACATCACCGGCATGGAGGTCCCAGCGGAAGGAAGGCGGCGATTTTTGCTTGCGCCTTCGAGCGTGATATAGAACCACTCCTGTTGCCACAATCGAGTTCCTCTTGAAGGAACCCTCGCCATGGGGCATCGGCCTTTTGCTTATGGTCGCCCGCCAAGACTCCGCTTGACGCCCCCCGATCATCTTCGGCTCCACATTGAAGGTCTTCAGCCATAGGCCGAAGTGGGGAGTGACGCGGAGGAAGGCTTCGCAGACGATAATGAATGCAGAGATGTGGAGGATGGACTCCGGAGCCAAGTCGTGGAAGTCCAGCCCATAGTAGAACATGAGCCCTCTCACGAAGGGATCCGTCGGGAAGCCTAAACCCCGACGGAGGTGGGATACGAAGACAACGAACTCACCGGGCTCGGGGGCAGGCACGGCCTGCCCTTGGGCAGTAACTCAGCGAAACCTCAGAGGCTGTGCACTTGGCCTCAGAATCTCAAGATGTCCTCCTCCGTGACGGAGGAGGGCATCCACCGGCCTTGGAGGTCGGAGCCGGATATGGTTGAGAATCCGAAGCGCTCGAATCTGAGGTTCTAGGTGTTGGAACTGGGAGCAAGAGGAGATTCAATGCGAGATTGAAGAACAAGGACGAGCCTTGGTCCTCTTATAAAGAGGAAAATACCAAGAGCCGCCTCGCGGACCGCTTGGGATTCACCTTCGATAGAGGAGGCGTGATGGGAACGTTGGGTTACCCACGCAAGTATTGATGAGAATCCGGAATAAGGGGAACACGATCTCGCCTCGACAAGACGTGCCAAGGAAATCGCTTCGCTAAACGTACGAGGTGGTATAGTAAAAACGATTCAAGTAAAGCTCGGTAGCGGTGTGATGTCACACCGCATAATACGCCGCCAGATTGAACTGGTGTACATTTTATTCTCTACGGTGGAATGTGGAATTTATTTTGCGAGCCGGACACTATCCTCGGTGTTCATGATCTTCTCTCGGATTATTCAAGGAGGAACCCGCCTTTGCAATGCCGAACATTATGCGACCGGACTAATCGTAATTGAAGCCCGGTTCAGGGCTACCGAGGAGTCTCGACTAGGGGTGTCCGGACAACGGACTATCATCGTCCACGGACTCCAAGACTATGAAGATACAAGATTGGAGACTCCATCCCGTGTCCGGATGGGACTTTCCTTGGCGTGGAAGGCAAGCTTGGCGATACGTATATGTAGATCTCCTACCATTGTAACCGACTGCCTAACCCTAGCCTTCTCCGTGTCTATATAAATCGGAGGGCTTTAGTCCGTAGGGACACAACATACATTACAACAATCATACCATAGGCTAGCTTCTAGGTTTAGCCTCCTTGATCTCGTGGTAGATCTACTCTTGTACTACCCATATCATCAATATTAATCAAGTAGGACGAGGGTTTTACCTCCATCAAGAGGGCCCAACCGGGTAAAAACATCGTGTCCTCGCCTCTGTTACCATCCGCCTAGACGCACAGTTAGGACCCCTACCCGAGATCCGCCGGTTTTGACACCGACATTGGTGCTTTCATTGAGAGTTCCTCCGTGTCGCCACCGATAGGCTTGATGGCATCTTCAACCAACAACGCTGTCCGTGGTGAGACTTTTCTCCCCGTGCAAATCTTCAGATTCGGGCTTCGCATCGCGGGCTAATTCACTTGGCCATCCGAGCAGATCGAAGCTACGCCTCGCCGCCAAGTCGATTCGAAGTTTAAACTTCACGGCCGATGTCCGCGGAGACTTGATCTTCGACGGACTCGAGCCATAGCTAAGCACGCCGAGACCGGACGACGGGCATGATCTAGCTCGCCACCGAGCAATGCCTTGGTGGCGACACGAATCCGCTTCGGCCATTAGTCCGGAGCCGATCGCCCAGATCGAGGGCCGGTGGATAGACGCCGCCCTGGGGGCTTCAACTTCCACGGCGATGGAGCCAAACACTAATCTTGTCCCCTGCGAAACTCGTGATTCCGAGGCGCCGGACTCCTTGCCGGACTCCGAACCTCCCGCGCCCCTACCAATCGATTCGGATTGGGCGCCGGTTATGGAATTCACCGCCGCAGACATCTTTCAACACTCGCCCTTTGGCGACATCCTAAACTCGCTAAAGCATCTCTCGCTATTGGGAGAGCCCTGGCCGGACTATGGCCAGGATGGTTGGGGTACGGACGACGAAGAAATTCAGAGCCCACCCACCACCCACTTTGTAGCCACTATCGACGATCTTACCGACATGCTAGACTATGACTCCAACGACATAGACGCTATGGACGACGATGCCGGAGACGAACAGGAACCAGCGCCTACAGGGCACTGGAAGACCACCTCGTCATACGACATATATATGGTGGACACCCCAAAAGACGGGGACGGCGAAGAAGCAGCGGAGGCGACTCTTTAAAGAAGCAGCCCAAATGCGGGCGCCGTGGCGCCGCCTAAATCCCGCCACAAAGAAGAATGGAGATTCCGCACAGAGATAATAATACCCGTAGAGTGCCAAGACAATCCCTCCCACAAGACTCGGCGCAGAGGATGCGAAGCAAGCCCTCACGAGAGGGCGGCAGACGAAGAGGTTGAGGATCATAACTATATGCCCCTCCAAGATGAAGCAAGCTCAACGATGATGAATTCGCTGCACTGAGGATCCTGTCAACAAGAGCGCTTCAAGCGCAGCTTATCGCCACAAAGAAACAGCCTAAAGAAAAGCAGCAACAGCTTCAAGCTGATCAGACTGTTGGCCGATCGATGGACCGAGGTCCTCACGGTCAAGAGTATAAACTCGAACGCCTCCAAAAGTTACCTAAGACGCAAGCTGCTCCCCGATTCGAGGAGGAAGCATACATACCTCCATCACCAACAAGACGATATGGTCGACCGACCACCCCGTGGTCGTGGACAGAGGCATCCAGCCCCAGCCAAGACCGTATTCGCATCGCTTCCAAAAGTACGGCCAAGAGGAAACGCTACCGGACTTGCGAGACATATTGAGGACAAAGCAAGGCAATCCAGATCCATCTACGGATCACGGGCGCCTACCACCAATGACGAATCATCACACACGGATACAATAACCCGCCGGGCCGAACACAAAGCAGATAACGCCTCTCGAGCTGCGCCGCGATATTGCTCAATACAGAGGCGCCGCACACCCGCTTATGCTTCATCGAAGTAATGGATCATCAAATCCCGAAGGGTTTAAACCCGTAAGCATCACATCTTACGATGGCACAACAGACCCCGCGGTTTGGATCGAAGATTATCTTCTCCACATCCATATGGCCCGCGGCGACGATCTCCATGCCATCAAGTATCTCCCACTCAAGCTTAAAGGACCAGCTCGGCATTGGCTAAACAGCTTGCCCGCAGAGTCAATTGGGTCTTTGGGAAGACTCGAAGCCGATTCTCGACAACTTCTGAGGCACGATAAAGCGACCACCGACGCCGATGACCTAAGCCACATTATTCATCAGCCAGACGAATCGGCCAGACAATTCTGGACACGGTTCTTGACAAAGAAAAACCAAATCGTCGACTGTCCGGACGCAGAGGCCCTTGCAGCCTTCAAACATAACATCCGGGACGAATGGCTAGCCCGACACCTGGGGCAGGAAAAGCCGAAATCTATGGCAGCTCTCACATCATTAATGACCCGCTTCTGCGCGGGAGAGGACTGGCTAGCTCGCAGCAACAATCTCCGCAAAAATTCTGGCAGTCCGGATACTAAGGACAACAACGGCAGGTCACGCCGAAACAAAACAAATGCCGATTAACGGCGCATTTATAAGGAGGATACGACGACCAACGCCGGATTCCGAGGCTCTAAACCCGTCACCGAAGAAGCCATTCAAAAGAACCACTCGGGTCCATCCAATTTGGACCGAATACTCGACCGCTTATGCCGATACATGGCACTTCGAAAACCAGCTAATCACACTAATAGAGATTGTTGGGTGTTCAGCAGGTGCAAGTTAATTGTCGAAAACAATGACAAGGGGCTAAACAATGACGACGAGGAAGACCGCCGAACAATAGAGGATGTAGGGTTTTCCCCCACAAGTGCGGACGGTGAATATGATTTACGCGACCCATATACCCAAGAGGGAGAGGAAACGCGCACTAAGGGACGTCTATGCGATGGAGCCATTCGCCCAGAAGTTCAATCCATGGTCCTCTTGTCCGATCACTTTCGATCGAAGAGACCATCCGACCTGGCGGATTCGCCGCATTGGTTTTAGACCCAATCGTCGATGGATTTCACCTCACGAGAGTCCTGATGGACGGCGGTAGTAGCCTGAACCTGCTTTATTAGGATACGGTCGCAAAATGCATAGACCCTCAAGGATTAAACCTACAAAGACAACCTTTAAAGGTGTCATACCAGAGTGGAAGCTAATATGCATGAGCTCACCACACCGAAGTGGTCTTCGGATCCTCGGATAATTTCCGAGCGAGGAGTTAATCTTGACATAGTCCCGTTTGAGCGGCTATCACGCTCGCTCGGACGAACCGCGTTTAAAATTCAACGCGGTGCCGCATTATGCATACCTAAAGCTCAAGATGCCAGGCCCTCGCGAGTCATCACGGTCAATGGGAATACGGAACGCCCTCCGAACGGAGGAACATACAATGCTCTCGCGAAATACTGAGCAGCCTTTTAAGGCAATTTCGAGTCCGCCGTTAAAAGGCCGGACACAGAAAGCGCCCGAGCAATGCCAACCAAGACCACTGGCGCGATCGAGCATCGCCAGAGTAATGCGGCCCCAACCCCTCGCCAAGCATGATCGCAAGAATAACACTCGCATACATCATTACGCTTTGGAGATACCATGGGCACAGGGAGGGGCACGATCAAGAACGAACCCATAGTGCGGTTCGACACACCGGGGCTCACAAGTGTGCCCCCTTTTTCTTTATTTTTATTTCCTTCTTTGTATACACAGACTGCTAACTCAGAGGCCCTGTCCGCCGATGAACCCGCCGAACTCATGATGCAACAATCGAGGGACTAAGGAAGGCTGCATTTAACACTCGTGTGGTTTCAATTACGAGCATTAAAATTCGATTATATACACCAAGTCCGCAGCTCACCCTCAAAGGGGACATGTTTACTTAGTCCAAATCCCTTGCTTATCAAGACTATTTGTATCAGTCCGCACTCATAGCAGACTTCCTTTAATAAATAATGCAACACTTTTCGATCGCAATTACATCACCTTTTTATATATATGTTCATTACATGACATCTTGCACCCGTATATTTTGGTATGGCCGAATACGCCAGGGCTTCGCTCCCCAAATTATGGTGTGATAAAGTCCTAACACTTTCATAAGTACGGCACCCGAACTTATAGCATTATATGAATCGGCTTCAATCATGTCTTGGGTCAATAGTTGGGTTTGCCGGCCCCACGTTTTGGTGCCTTACGCCCGCTACATCGGCTAAGGTGGCATTGGGAGAACCATCGCGATTGCGCCCGGCTGAGCCGGCGGCGCCTCGATGGAGAAAGCTAAACCGACCGGCATGATAAGGCGAGAGACTGGTCGCTATTCGAGAGGTTTTTTCGGGTCCTTAAAGACTCACGCCGCTTCGAGCGAAGTTCCGGACAATGTCCGACGAAGGCGTGGATAGCGCCCCGAATTCGGTCTTCCGAATACCAGGGGCTTCACGAAATTTAAAAATATAGAATTCTATGGCTAAGTGAGAGTGTTCAAGCATTATAAGTCCGGTTGCCTTTGTTCGTTGTGTTGAGCGCCTCCTAGACGGACCCAAAATGGGAACAAGAGTGCTCAAGTTTATCTCGAACACCCCAAAGACTCGTGGCTTGGGGGTGAAGCCAACGACTTGCCATCTCTCGATTTTATACACGGCCGCATAGAAGGTAATATTTTAAATTAAACAAGTTGTTTTAATGCGCACATGAACAAAGTTTCAGCGCAGCAGGATAATACATAACGAGTTTACTCAAAGATTACATTTCGGGGCACTCATCCGCAATATCGCTGGCTCCCTTCAGATAGTTTTATAATACATCTCCGCAAGGCGATACTCCTTGCCGGTGGCGGTGGGTCCGTGAGAAGCTTCCGCATCCAACTTGCCCCAATGCACCTTTTGTGCGGGCAAGGGCCCGACGAGCACCTTCAATACAGCAGAGCGCTTGATGACCTCCACCGGGCACGATCCACCACCACCGCCAGACGAGGTCGAGTAGCTTGTGCATGGCCTGTCCATGCCACACCGGACTATAAGGCCCTTCATGGCCTCTTCACTACCTTCAGGAGTTCGACCACCTGCTTCACTGGTCGCTTGGGGCACTGGATGGCCGGCCTCGGCAGCATCGAGACCGAAGACCTTCTCCGCCGAGCTCCCTCCTCGCCACGATAGAATGCGGCAAAGATCGACGACTACGGCAAAACTGCAAACACCCCGAAAGCTCCGAATGCGGTAAGTGTCGTAGTTTACATTAACATGCCTGCTTTGTATGAAAAATGCCTTACCCGCCGCTATCTTCTTTATATCCTCAACCTCTGAAGGGCCTTATGGGCCTTGGCCTTGGCGGACTTGGCACTTTCGAGAGCCGAGGCAAGCTCGACTCGAAGTCTTGAGTCACGCCCAAACTCTCATGCTTCTCCATGAGAGCCTCGGAGCTCTTGCCGTACTTCCGCCACCCGTGCCTCCCCGCTTCTCTCGCTTCTTCCCTCCTGCGGTCAAGATCATGCTCGGACATGACACGCCTCCTTCAGTGGCTGCCACCTCATTCGTGGCCCCTAAAATATCCAAATTATCCTTGTTAATTTTATTGCAACCAAAATCCTTTTTCAGAAGGTAACTATTCAAAGTGGTGTTAATCACCTTCTTTGTCCCCGAGCTGCTTCTTAGCATGGCCGAGCTCTTGCTCGGACCGCTCGAGATCCTTCTTCAACACTTCGACCTCCGCCAATAGTCCGGCAGAGGTCAGCAGTGCAGCCTGCAAACCCATATTGACATATTTTAAGTACCTTATGATATCTTGTTAGATCCTTAGTCCGCTTTTCTTTCCAACACCAACTAAGCATCAGGCTACCGTCTATGCGGTATTACATTACATAATTTTAACTTCTTACCTCAAAGCTCGTTAAAAGGCTGCTGCAGTTCGGTCGGCCCGCTCTTGGCGAAGTGAATCCTTTCAATCACCGCACTCATGATAGTGCGGTGTTCTTCCTCGATGGAAGCGCCTTTAAGCACCTCCAACAAGTTATCCGGCGCCCGGTTGGACGGAGATCGCGGTGTCACGGTCTTGCCCTTCCTTCGAAGGGCCGCCCCCGACTCGAACCACTGCGGTTCCGAGGTAGAGTCCGGCACAAAGTCCGGAGGCGCTCGACGGCGCCCGAGCCTCCTCCCGATGGGTCCTCTTCGATCCCACTCGGCGTCTTCGCCCAATGGGGGTAGTGGCGGTCGGAAGTGAATCCACATCCGACGCAGCCAATGACCCGCTTGATGAAGCGGGAGATCATCATCGGCCGGACTACGGACGTAACGCTGCATTAGAAGGACACTACGCGACACTAAAGAAATTACATATCAAGGATCCGGATATTTACGATCTTGCCGGACGCTCGCCCTTGGAGACCATTCATCCTCGCCAACGATGGTGTTGGCAAAACTGTCCGGGATAGTCCTCCCCTCTTGACCCTTCGCCTCCCCTATTGGGGAAGCCTTCCTCTTCTTCTCTCCTCCTTCGGGAGAGAGTCCTCCTCCTCCTCGTCTTCGGGAGGAGTCCGCGTCGTCGTCAGACGCTCGATTAGGGAACTCTTTCGAGTCCCCGCGCCACCTTCTTGGTTTTCTTCTCGGCACCGTGCGGTGCCGGAACCAACAGCCCCGCTAAACGGGCGTTCTCGGGTCTTCGGCATGGGAGCCGGGCTGATGAGCTGCTTGGCCTTCTCTATCCATTCCTGTCAAAGGAAAGAAGGAAACCCTCTGAGAATCAAACTTAATTACCACAAGTGTCCCGTAATGGGGTTGAATCACTTACCTCGTCAGCCGGATGCTGCGAGCAGAATCTGCGATCTTCCGTCGCGGATGCGGGGCTTGGCGCCTTTGAACAAAGACCTCCGTGCACCTTCAGATGTCGATCAAGAGCCCGCCAGCGCTGGTGCTGTTCGGATTGAACTCCCACAGATTGAATGCCCGTTTGGCATGGGAGAATCCGCGGATGAGCATGACTTGACCACGCCGACGAGCCCGAGCTTATTGCTCACCAGCCTACGGATGCGTGCTCGAGTCCCGTCACCTCCTTCGGATTGCCCCACTGCAAGCCCTTCTCTTTCCAGGAGGTGAGCTACGTGGGGACGCCAGATCTAAACTTGGGGGCCTCCGCCCATGCGGGCTTGCGCGGCTCGGTGATGTAGAACCACCCCGATTGCCACCCCTTGATGGAGTCCACGAAGGCCCTTCGAATAAAGGACGCTGGGCAACTTGCCCAACATAGCGCCTCCGCATTCCGCCTGCATGTCCTTCACAACCTTCGGCTTGACGTTGAAGGTCTTGAGCCACAGGCTGAAGTGGGGCTGGATGTAGAGGAAGGCCTCGCACACGACGATAAACGCCGAGATGTTGAGGATGAAGTTCGGCGCCAGATCGTGGAAATCCAGGCCGTAGTAAAACATGATCCCCTGGACGAATGGGTGGAGTGTAAAGCCCAGTCCGCGGAGGAAGTGGGGAAGAAAGACGACCCTCTCATGAGGCCCAGGGGTAGGGATGAGCTACCCCTCGTCGGGCAGCCGATGCGCGATATCGCTGGAAAGGTATCCGGCGCTGCGCAGCTTGGTGATGTGCTCCTCCTTAACGGTGGAGGCCAACCATTTGCCTCCCGCTCCGGACATATTCGGAGAAGGTCGAGGCGAGATGCGCGAACATGGGCATTGGAGCTTGAGTGCGCGAAGATGGATAAGCAAAGGAGGAAGAAGGCGTAGGTGAGAAGGTGAATCCTTATCCCTTATATATAGGCGGACGAAAACTATGCGTCCCCCACCGGCCTGGTAAAACTCGCTTATCTTCCAAGCGCCACCATCAATGGCGCGGTTGGGTTACCCACATCCGTATTGATGAGAATCCCGGAATAAGGGGAACACGATCTCTGCCTCGACAAGACGTGCCAAGGAAACCGCTTCGCTAAACGTGCTGAGGTGGTATAGTAAAAAACGATTCAAGTAAAAGCCTGGTAGCGGTGTGATGTCATGCCGCATAATACGTCAGCAGATTGAACTGGTGTACATTTTATTCTCTCTACGGTGGAATGTGGAATTTATTTTGCAGAGCCGGACACTATTTTGGTGTTCATGATCTTCCCTGGATTATTCAAGGGAGGAACCCGCCTTCCAATGCCGAACATTATGCGCGCCGGACTAATCGTCATTGAAGCCTGGTTTAGGGCTACTGAGGGAGTCTGGACTAGGGGGTGTCCGGACAGCTGGACTATCATCGTCCGCCGGACTCCAAGACTACGAAGATACAAGATTAAAGACTCCGTGCCGTGTCCGGATGGGACTTTCCATGGCGTGGAAGGCAAGCTTGGCGATACAGATATGTAGATCTCCTACCATTGTAACCGACTCTATGTAACCCTAGCCTTCTCCGGTGTCTATATAAACCGGAGGGCTTTAGTCCGTAGGACACAACATACATTACAACAATCATACCATAGGCTAGCTTCTAGGGTTTAGCCTCCTTGATCTCGTGGTAGATCTACTCTTGTACTACCCATATCATCAATATTAATCAAGCAGACGAGGTTTTACCTCCATCAAGAGGGCCGAACTCAGGTAAAACATCGTGTCCCTCGTCTCCTGTTACCATCCGCCTAGACGCACAGTTCGGGACCCCCTACCCGAGATCCGCCGGTTTTGACACCGACACCATGCATGCTTGTGTTTTTATGCTATCTCTTGCCATGCTAGTTAGAATATTGATGTGATAATGCTATGTCACTACTCTACTTTATTTCCATGTCATCGTTATAAAATGCTATGATACACCGTTGATAAGTTAGTACTTGGTATTGTTATGTTCTTTATGTTGTAGTTGTTCACTTGAGAAGTTCGATATTTTATTAAAGCATTTGTATGATGTATGCTAATTGTTGCATTCATGTTAAAATGCTTGCATGATGATTGATGATGGAGAAGATAGTGATATGACTCAATAACAAACCCCCTCCGTCATCGATGGGATCGGGTCATAGTGCCGCCAAATCAAACTTTTCCAGTGCAACCACATTTGCCGGTATGGGACGGCCCTAATGCAGTCTATTGTCGTGCCTCTCGCCGGTGCCTCTAACGAGGGAAGGTTATGGGCGCACGCTACCCTGATCAGGTAGGCGGACATAACCCTTGTGTGTCCGGTTTTGATAGTTTGATTTTACGCGTGGGTCCTAGAGTGGATCGGGCCACGACGGTGGCCGTTGTGTCTTGAGGTAGACACGGGGCCACCCATCACTTAGCCCAGAGGGGAGTGAGTCGGAGTGGCCAGGAGAGTGTCATGGCAGTAGATCGGTTTTGTCGGAACGCCATTGGTCCACCCGAATGGGATGACGAGGCCATGGGTTCTGTGGTGTGGGTACAGTGCGCTACCTCTGCAGAGTGTATTTAAACTATTGATAGCCGCGTCCTCGGTCATGGGCACAAGTTCGTAGTAGGGTACATTATCGGGTCTTGGTCAAAATGGAGGATAAACCTGAAATAATTAAGCTGATTAATGTGGTTGTGATCGCCATAAGGATCATGGGCCATTTATTGGTCGGGTTGTGATCGCCATAAGGATCACGGGCCATTTATTGGTCAGGTTGGGATCGACGTAAGGATCACGGGTCATTTATTGGTCGGGTTGTGATTGTCGTAAGGATCACGGGCCATTTATTGGTCGGGTTGTGATCACCGTAAGGATCACGGGCCATTTATTGGTCGGGTTGTGATCGCCGTAAGGATCACGGGCCATTTATTTGTCGGGTTGTGATCGCCGTAAGGACACGAGTTTGTCTCTGTTTGTGATCAGGAAATGAGGTGATCACCGTTGGTAAGAGAGTCCGAGGGACTTAGTGTCGTGGTTCTAAGTCTGACAGTAGAATGGGGGTAGGTATGGAGAGGCAAGATCCTAGCTATGGACCAGTTGTAAACACAAGGGATGTACGAGTTCAGGCCCTTCTCGGAGGAAGTAACAGCCCTACGTCTCGGAGCCCGGAGGCGGTCGACTGGATTATGAGTGTATGGATTACAGGGGTGCGAACCCTTTACACTGAGGAGGGGGGTGGCTTATATAGTGTCTGCCAGACCCCTCCGGCCCTCTGTAATGTAGGGTTTAAAGTACATTAAATCTAGGCGTTACTGGTAACGCCTTACATAAAGTGTCTTAAATGCCATAAAGACTACTTAATTACAGACCGTTTGGATGCAGAGTGGCTCTTGATCTCTTAGTGGTCGAGTGAGTCTTCATGGTCGAGTCCTTCGAGTCCGTCGAGTGAAGTCCCTCTTGGTCGACTGGAAGGCAGTTTCTTCTGAGGATGTCCTTGGGAAGGGTACTTAGGTCAGGTCTATGACCCTACCCTAGGTACATGACTTCATCATTAGCCCCCAAATGGATCGAGGTTTGAGTGAGGAATGAGTTGATAATATTTTCGACCTGCTTTTGTGTTCTGGACATGCATCATCTTGGACCAATAATCTTTTCGTTGATAACAGCAACTTTTCTTTCAGTCGCCTTGATCCATTCTTTTCTCTCATCGAGTGAACTTTTGAACTTAATAAACTGCCGAGCTCGTATGACAGATTGATCTGCTGTTAGCGGATTTCGCGGGATCCGAATTTTGGGAAGCGCGTGAAGCGGGGCGGACCGTGGCGCTCGGATGGGATAGGGCATAGACGCCTCGACTTCCGCGCCGCCTTTTTCGCCACGTATCATGTACACGCGACTGTTTCAGGATGTGATAGGATCGTCCGGGCCCACTCGTTAGCCACTCGGAAGTGTACTTATAAAGGCGCCCGGTGAGGGTTTTTGAACAGTATCTCTCCATTCTTCCCTCTACCCTCTCCGCCTCCGCCTACAGCGCCTGTTCTCGCCTCCGCCCAACCACTCCTCGTACGCTTCGTCGGCGGCAATGGTGAAGGAGAAGACGGCGGCTCTGGAGCGCGTGAAGAAGGCGATGGCGACGGGGAAGGCGAAAGGGAGAGCGACCAGTCGGGGCGGATCTTCGTCAAGGTCCCTTTGCCGCTGCGGTTGGGTTCAAGGATTGATCCGCTCGACCATCACCAAGAGGATCTCACCGAGATGGCTAACGAGGGTTTGATCCCACGGGCGGCGAGGCTCCTGGGAACGAGTGGCAACCGCAGCCGCAGGAGGGTGAGTGTGTTCTTGGCTACCCCACGCCGTCGGGTTCTCCTTGCCTCCGAGTGTTTTCTTCCGTGGTTTCTTGAATTTCTTTGGGGCGCAACTCCACCACTTCAATCCAAATTCCATCGCCTACCTTGCTGCCTTCGTGTCCATGTGCGAGAACTTCGGGCTGCCGATCAGACTGGGTCTGTTCAAGCACATATTCACTTGTCGTTCTCGAACGGTAAAAAAGCGAGTCCAGATGACGATAAGACCAAGGTTATTCAGATGTGGGGGTCTGGGATTCAGATGAGGAGCAAGAGCACCTTTCCGCCATGACCCTCCTCGAGTCGGTCGAGAGGATGGCGATCAACTTGGTTCTCTTGCTAAGACGAGTTGACGCCCAAGGCGTCAGTGGTCTCCCTCCATTCTCTATGGACCGGCGCACAAGCCCTCTTCTCTGAAGGTGCTCCCCGAGGAGAAAGCCCAAGTGAAGATGTTGATGGGCGTGTAGTCCAGCTTAGTTCGGGAAGGAGGACGGTATGGACCTTTCGGAGGTCTTCCTTAGGCGGCGATCCAGCCACTTCAAGATCGAGGCCATTGTATGTGGCTGTACTATGGAACCGAGGATGAAACTCGGGTCCATCCGAGCGATCGACGATGCCACCTTGGAGAGGTGGATGGCGCGGTCACGAGGAATAAAGACAACCCTCGAGGAGCGGGAGGATTCCGCCACTCGACCATTCTAGCACTCCAGACAAGGTATGCCCACTTTATTCCCAATTGTAATCTTGCCATACTTATTCTGCTTTCGCTGCAAATTGGTCGATTGATCTTTATTATGCTGTCTGTCAAGCCATCTCCGAACTATACTCAATGCCCAATGGAGCACAGACGCCGACTGAAGAGGAGGAAGGAAGTGGGGGCGAAAGCCAGGAGGAGTGGGACTCGGACGCTGCTGCTGCTGATGATGATGACGACTCTGATGGGGAGGAAGAAGAGGAGGAGGAAGAGGAAGTTGCACCGCCTCGCTCGGAAAGACGCTCAAAGCTCGTCCATGACCTACTTGATCGAGCGTGGTAAGGGGTCAATCATCGCTCAGTCGACCAAGCACCCTCGAACCACTTCTCCGGCACCGACCGAGAAAGCTCTGTAGCAATCCAAGGTGGCACCGTCGAAGCCGGCCAAGGTCTTGCCGAAGATGAAGATGTCGATCCCCACCATATTAGGGTAAAAATGCTACTTGAGTCTTCCTGCTCTACATGGTTTATTTTTGGTCGACTCATGAGTTAACTGACTGATTTTTGGAATTGCAGTGCTGCTACTTCTGATACCTCGGCCAGGGCTGACGATCATGAGATGGAAGATGCTGCTACCTCAAAGCCTGGTATGACTTTCATAATCTTGTCTTCAGTCGATTGGCTCTTTACTTCTGATTTTGATTCTTGTCTGTAGCTCCGTCCAATGTCGTTATTACCCTTCCTGACGACGACGATGAAGAACCACTGAGGCCAAGGAGGAACAGGAAAACGTCTGCTGGCAAGGTGACTCAGGATGTGCCAGCCTCCGTGACACTGGTCGCGGAGGGAGAGAACACCACTCGGCCCACCGTGTCTTTTGCGGTGCCGTTGACGAGTGCTCACCCCGCATCGTCGAGTGCTGCACAGCCTTCACTTTTCTCAACCCACTACGTCCCAGAGGATCAAGCCGGTCTTTGCGAAGAAGCGTCACGCCAAGCGGGAGTCATGATGGAGCAGGTGAAGGCCATCCGAGAAGACAGCCAGGCAGCCTATGACGCCAGTTCCGCTCTTCAAAGTAACGTTCAGGTCAGTCGGTCATCGCCTGTTCTGTTAGGATATGATATCTGAAAATTCTTCTTTCTGAAATCCGTAGTAATTGTCCTACACCCACTGGGTGTGTCGATTGGAATTCCGGGTTAGTGGGGGCGCGCTGAGTGCACCCACTGGGTGTAGTCCCCGAGGCTATGGTGGACTGCTGGCAGTCGACCATAGGTTTTATAAGTTAAGTTTTTCCTTCTTTTGATTAGGTCGAACGGATTTTTAGACCGGTGGGGGCACGCTGAGTGCACCCACTGGGTGTAGTCCCGAGGCGTGGTCGATCTTTCGCAGTGGACTACTGATCAAGAGCAACTCTGTTTTCTTTTTTGTTGGTCGTGCAGTCGACTCTTCCTTGATAGAACTAGTGGGGCACACCGAGTGCACCCTTGGGTGTAGTCCCGAGACTACGGTTGAATGTTTGCATTCGGCTGTAGTCTTAGAAACGTATGATTTTTCTTTAGTCGACACTTGGGAGTGACTTGTCTTTGACATCTGTCGATTGGTTCTTCGTAGAAATCCTGTGACCTTGTGGCTCGTTACACCGAGTTGGAGAACAAACATATCCAACTCGAGCTTGATCTGAAGCTGGTCCAGGAGAATTTGGCGAAGGCAAAGGAAGAAGCTAAAGGTATGTTTGGTGAGGCCTCGACGATCGCTTTTGCTCCTCATTTGTTTCAAAGTCGACTTGTCTTTGTAACTGCGAGCAAAGTGAAGGAGGCCAGTAAGAAGAAAGACCTTGAGCTAGCTGAGATGCAGAAGACAGCTTTAGAGAAGACCAAGCCTGCAGACGAGAAGTTGGCTTCGGTCACCAAGCTTGAAGAAGAAAACACCAATCTGAAAGCTGCTCTTGATGTTGCCAACAAAGAAGTGAGTCGACTGAAAAGTGACAAGATTGCCCTGAATGACAAAGCCCGTGAGTTGGTTGGGAAGAAGAACGATCTCGAAGCTTATCTGGGTGGACTCGCCAAGAAGCTGTTCCTCATACTCGAAGGTAATCTTTTGCACCCAATAGGTATTTCAACTGTGATCTTTCCATTTGACTGTTGTCTTGACTCGGTGGTTGTTTTTGCAGAATTTTGCCAAAACTTTGAAGAGGAGACTGGTCGACTGGAGCATAACCTAGACCCCATCAACTCTCCGGTGAATGATGAAGTCGCCATGAACGTGTTCCGGCTTGAGTCTCATGTTGCTGCCATCATTGACTATCTCGCCAGGCTGAAGGTCGCCACTTCCCGCATCGACGCTATGCTCTGGCCCAGGGAGACACTCCAGAATGACCTCGAGTCTTTGATGACTCAACTCAACACAGTCCCAAGTCGAGTGCAAGAGTGGAAGAAGTCTTCTTCCAGGTGCGGTGCAGATGTTGCTTTATCTCTGGCCCGAGTCCATTGCAAGGATGCACGAGAGGACAAGCTGGCGGCTCTTCGGGTGGCTAACACCAAGAAGCACGATTTCCGGTCCTTCATGGAGACCTTCATCGCCGCTGCCACTCGGATTGCTGATGGGATCGACCTCGACGAGTTTGTTGCACCTTCCAGCCCTCCAAGGGAGGGGTAAAAAACTTCTTGAGCTCGACACTTTAAATTTGCCTCGGTATGTCGAGTGATTTTGTAACCGATAAACCTTAACAGGCTTAGCGCCTGAGCACTTTCGGTTCCATTAGGTGTTATCCGAATTTGGATTCGACGTTTGAATATGTTGCATTTGGTTTGAGATGTCTTTTGCAGGTTAAAGCGAGGTGCTTATTGCAATCGACTTGTTCCTCAATTCACTTAGGCAGGCACTGGGCTGCGGCTAAGCCTCCGAGTGGGAGGTCTGCTCTCCACTCGGTTGGATTTTCAAAACTTAGGCGAGCACTGGGCTGCAGCTAAGCCCCCGAGTAGGAGGTGTGCTCTCCACTCGGTAGGATTTTCAAAACTTAGGCGAGCACTAGGCTGCAGCTAAGCCCCCGAGTGGGAGGTCTGCTCTCCATTCGGTAGGATTTTTATAACTTAGGCGAGCACTGGGCTGCAGCTAAGCCCCCGAGTGGGAGGTCTGCTCTCCACTCGGTAGGATTTTTATAACTTAGGCGAGCATTGGGCTGCAGCTAAGCCCCGAGTGGGAGGTCTGCTCTCCACTCGGTAGGATATTTATAACTTAGGCGAGCACTGGGCTGCAGCTAAGCCCCCGAGTGGGAGGTCTGCTCTCCACCCGGTAGGATTTTCACGTTGTACTTGTGGCGTAGCTCGGAGGAGAGGGTCGCAGTCGACCTGCACCTCGTCTTCCTTGCCACCGCACGTTGTACTTGTGGCGAGCTCGGAGGAGAGGGTCGTGATCGACCTGCACCTCATCCTCCTTGCGACCACATGTTGTACTTGTGGCGAGCTCGGAGGAGAGGGTCGCAATCGACCAGCACTCGCCTTCCTTGCTACCAAGACGTTGTACTTGTGGCGAGCTCGGAGGAAAGGGTCGCAATGACCTGCACTCGCCCTCCTTGCGACCGCATGTTGAATTTGAACTTAGGCGAGTACTTGGACTGCAGCTAAGCCTCCAAGTGGGAGGTGTGCTCTCCACTTGGTAGGATTTTATTGAAACTTAGGCGAGTACTTGACTGGCTAAGCCCCGAGTGGGAGTCCGGCTCACCACTCGGTAGGATTTTATTGAAACTTAGGCGAGTACTTGGACTGCAGCTAAGCCCCAAGTGGGAGTCTGCTCACCACTCGGTAGGATTTTATTGAAACTTAGGCTAAACGGATTCGTTAGCTAAGCCCCGAGTGAGAGGCTGGCTCACCACTCGGTAGGATTTTTTACAAACTTAGGCTAAACGGATTCGCAACTAAGCCACCCACCGAGGGGGAAATTTTCTTGAACAAATAAAAGTGACAAAAATCATTGGGGAAATTATGACACTATTATCTGTGCAAAACATGAACTACTGAATACTTTTATTACAACTCATCCGAAAGTGAAAACTTAAGTGTAAAATGGGCGGAGTAGGTCCGCTCCAAGCTCGGGGCTCGTCAATTTTGTGCTCGACGTTGTAGAGACAAGATGTCTGCTAGGAGAACCTTGGTAACGATGAAGGGTCCTTCCCAAGAAGGAGCAAGCTTGTGAGGTTTTCACGATCAACTCGGAGAACCAAATCCCTTCCGAAGGCTCGACTCTTCACGTTTTTGGCGTGGAAGCGACACAAGTCTTGTTGGTAGATGGTTGATCGGATCAGACCCATCTCCCTTTCTTCTTCTAAAAGGTCGACTGCATCTTGCTGCGCTTGTTCTGCTTCAGCCTCGTTGTAGAGCTCAACTCGAGGAGCATTGTGGAGCAGATCACTCGGCAAGACCGCTTCAGCTCCATAGACCAAGAAGAATGGAGTCCTTCCAGTTGACCGATTAGGCGTGGTCCTTAGACCCCAAAGCACCGAGGGAAGTTCATCAACCCACGCTCCAGTCACATGCTTAAGGTCACGCATCAGTCAGGGTTTCAACCCTTTGAGGATCAAGCCATTGGCTCGCTCCGCTTGTCCGTTCGACTGTGGATGGGCGACTGAAGTGTAGTCGACTCGTGTGCCTTGAGATGTGCAGAATGCTCTGAATTCCTCCGAATCGAAGTTTGATCCATTGTTAGTAATGATGCTATGCGGGACTCCATATCTGAATATCGCCTCGATGAAGGCGACAGCAGCATCGGCGCCAAGGTTCTTGATGGGTTTAGCCTCAATCCACTTGGTGAACTTGTCGATCGCCACCAAGACATGCGTGAAACCGCTTCGACCTGTCCTCAAGGGGCCCACCATATCCAACCCCCATCTGCGAAGGTCCGACGAGTGGTATGGTCTTCAGAGTCGACGCAGCTTGTGTGACATGTTGGAGTAAAACCGACATCCTCGTGCACTTGTCCACTATTTCCTTTGCCATCTCATTCACCCTTGGCAAGTAAAATCCTGCTCGGTATGCTTTGGCCACGATGGTCCGAGAGGACGATGATGGCCACAGTCCCCGAGTGGATATCATCAAGGATTATTCGACCTTCTTCGGCGTTATACACTTCGACCAACTCCAACAAGCGCTTTTTTCAGATAGTAGCCCTTGATCACAGTAAAGGCTTTGGATCGGCGGACGATCTGTCGAGCCTCTTCTTCGTCCTCTGGGAGCTCTTTTCTTAGGATATACGCGATATATGGAACTGTCCAATCGGGAGTGATCACTAAAGCGTCCATGATCAAGTCGACCACTGCTGGAACTTCAACCTCAGTCGGATCTGTGGCACTCTTGGGCTGCGGAGCTTCTTCAGTAAAAGGATCTTCTTTGACTGATGTAGTATGGATATGCTCCAAGAACACACCATTGGGAATGGCTTCTCTCTTGGAACCTATCTTTGCCAAATCATCAGCCGCTTGATTTTTCAGTCGGGGTATATGATGGAGCTCTAACCCCTCAAACTTCTTTTCCAGCTTCCTCATTGCATTGCAAGATCCAGTCATGGTGGGCTTTAGCGCCCCACTCCTTCATCACTTGGTCGACCATCAAATCTGAGTCGCCATAAACCATAAGGCGACGGACGCCGAGTGAGATGGCCATGCACAACCCATACAAAAGGGCCTCGATTCTGCCTCATTGTTGGAGGAATCAAAGTGAATCTGGAGCACATATCTCGAGCTTATCTCCTCTGGGGAAACCAGACAACCCCAAAGACCGAACCATTCAACATCTTAGAGCCATCAAAGAACATGGTCCAATGCGCCGAGTGAACTTCAGTCGGCTCTGTTGTTGTTCAATCCACTCGGCAAGGAAATCTGCTATTGCTTGCGACTTAATGGCTTTTGCCTCAAACTTGATATCAAGGGAAGGAGTTCAATTGCCCATTTCTCCACTCGACCAGTTGCATCTCTCACAGCAAAATTTACGAAGTGGAGCGTCACGACGATCGTAATGGAATGATCGAGAAGTAATGAGCAACCTTCTTCGTGGTCATGTAGATCCCATACACAAGCTTCGATAATGAGGATATCTTGCTTTGATGGAGTCAAAACTTCGACAGATAGTATATTGGGCGCTGAACTTTGAAGGCTTTCCTTCTTCTTCCCGCCGACCGTAAGTCATCAGATCGACGACTTGTCCTATGGCTGCAATATAAAGCAACAGAGGCTCTTTGCTGATTGGAGCAGCAAGCACCCGCTGGGTGGAGAGCAGAGCTTTTAGCTCGGCAAACACCTGCATCACTTTTGAGTCCACTCGAACTTGTCTCGCCTTCTTCATCACCGGTAAAGGGCAATGCCTTTTCACCGAGTCGAGATGAATCGACTTAATGCGCCAAGCATCCAAGAAGTTTCGACATCGTGCACCAAGACGGACGTTTCATTCGGAGTATACTGCCGATTTTTTCTGGGTTAGCGTCGATTCCTCGTTCGGAAACGAGAAAGCCGAGTAACTTACCACCAGGAACTCCGAATGTGCACTTTGATTGATTGAGCTTGATATCATACCTCCTGAGGTTGGCAAATGTTTCGGCGAGGTCAGTCAGCAGGTCGGAACCCTTTCGCGACTTGACCACGATATCGTCCATGTACGCTTCCACATTCCGACTGATCTGAGTGAGCAAACACTTCCGAATCATTCGCATGAACATGGCTCCGGCATTCTTGAGGCCGAATGGCATGGTAATATAGCAAAAGCACCCGAATGGAGTGATGAAAGCTGTTTTTATCTCATCGGGTCCGTACAGACGGATCTGATGGTACCCGGAATAGGCGTCTAGAAAAGACAATCTCTCGCACCCCGCGGTCGAGTCGACAATTTGATCGATGCAAGGGAGAGAAAAATGATCTTTCGGGAAGGCCCGATTGATGTGCTTGAAATCAATGCACATGCGGAGTGAGTTGTCCTTCTTGGGAACCATGACAACATTGGCGAGCCACTCGGAGTGGTATATCTCTCGGATAAATCCTGTCGCCAATAGTCGAGCCACCTCCTCACCAATGGCTTTTCTCTTCTGGACGGCGGATGGCCGAAGATGTTCTTTTACTGGTTTTGCTGTCGACTCGACTCTAAGGCGATGCTCAGCCAGTCCCCTGGGAACACCCGGCATGTCAGCAGGCTTCTATGCAAAGATGTCCCAATTCTCACGGAGGAACTGGATGAGCACGTCTTCCTATTTAGGGTCGAGTGTTGTGGAGATATGGGTCGGAGCTGCATTGGGGTCGGTCGGGTGGATGTGAACGGGCCTCGTCTCACCGGACGACTGAAACGCTGACTCTGCGGCAGGCTTCTTAGCTCGCAACAAATCACTCGGATCTGCATTTTGCTTATATCCTTCTAGCTCGACCGTTGTCACCTGGGAATCAGCAATCTTTGAGCCTTTCTAGAAACATTCTTCTGCTTTTTTCTGATCACCAGTGATAGTGATCATGCCTTTGGGGCCGGGCATCTTCAGTTTGAGGTACACGTAACATGGTCGAGCCATGAACCGTGCGTAAGCTGGTCTCCCCAAAATAGCGTGGTAGGCGCTCTGAAAGTCTACGACTTCAAATGTCAGCCTCTCTTTGCGGAAATGCTTTGAGTCACCGAATACCACGTCCAGAGCTATTTGGCCGAGTGATTCAGCTTTCTTTCCAGGTATAACTCCATGAAAACTCATGTTACTGGTGCTCAGTCGGGACATCGGAATGCCCATACCTTTCAGCGTGTCCGCATACAACAAGTTCAGTCCGCTACCACCATCCATTAGCACCTTCGTTAGTCGAGTGCCTTCGATGATCGGGTCGACCACCAAAGCTTGCCTCCCAGGGGTGGCTATATGAGTCGGGTGATCAGACTGGTCGAATGTAATGGGAGTTTGGGACCATCTCAGATAGCTGGTTGTCGCCGGGGCGACCATGTTCACCTCACGGTTGATAACCTTCAGTCGACTTTTGCTTTCCACATCAGCAAAAATCATCAAAGTGGAGTTAACATGAGGATATCCTCCCTCACTGTCCTCCTTGTCTTCAGCTTTGTCCGACTCCTTTTCCTTGTCCTTGGGTTGTTTACCTTGGAACTGCTGGATCAGAAGTCGGCACTGGCGAGTGGTAGGCTTCGGGTAGATGATATTACCCTCTTCGTCTTTCTTCGTGTGGATGTGACACGGCATATCCATCACATCATTTCCTTCTTTATCCTTCACCTTCTTGGGGTTCCAGGATCCTTTGGGTTTTCCCTTGAACTTGCCCTGAGTCACGGCCAGAGCCTCTCCAGGAGCCGCTGGTTCGGCCTTCCGCTTCGCTTCGATCGAGTTTCCTTCTCCGATCGACTCGGCTTGTACTTGCCACTCGAGTCGGTCCTCCTCTTCACCATTATGCATTTGGTGGCAATTTCCATCATTCGACTCGTGGTCATATCTCCGTCCGCCCAAACTTCAAACTTAACTCTCGTTTTGACACCATCCTTGAAAGCACAGATCACCGATGATCGTACACGCTTCCACGGTATGATGCAAAGTAATCCACCTCTGAATGTACTCTCTTAAGGTTTCATTCGACTTCAGACGCAGACTTGCAGCTCGGTCAACCCAGCTGGTCGCTTGCGTGTTCCTCAAAGTCTCGACGAACACTGGAAAGATCTTCCCAAGTGTAAATATCGCTGGAGTTAATCGATTCAACCACGCCTCGCCGAACCTTCCAACATGAGTGGCAATGCTTCATGGCCACCTCGTCATTCCCGCCGCCGATCTGTACCGCCACTCAAGAGTCCTCAAGCCGGGTTTCGTGCTTAGACTCACCGTGAACTTGCTTACTCCGGCCGCCAACCTGAAGTTGGGGAATCACCGCTGCTCGATAGCCTCTTTGAAACATTCCGGACCAAACATGCTCTCGGCTGCTAGTGGGCGATCTCGCTGTGGCCACCTCGATGAGCTCGCTCGACGACCTGTGCCATGCACGATGATGGACCGCGTCGAAGCTCGGTTCGGGGTCGACCGAGCTCTTCGCCCCATTGCTTGTGTTGACGCTGTCATCTTGTTGCCGAGGAGCGAAGACCCGCCTCTCGGAGGAGGAGGGCACTCGACGCCTATCATCACGATCATATCGGGTCACCATATTGGTCTCGCCGATTCTCGCCCTTCATGCCGCGGAGGCGATCTGGGGTCAGGAGCCGATCGAACAGTATTCGCAGCGACGGATCGATCAGGAATTCTATTGCGGATCGTGACACGGCTGAATTTCGATCTCCGCCGCCCGAGCAAATCTCTAACCTGCATCAAGCCTCCGCCAGCCTCTCGACCGAGAGGGCTGAATTGACTCGCTACACGGGTTGCGGTTGCTAAATTCTGAATCGGGTTCGATATACCGAGTCGGTGGGAAGAGTTGACGCCGACCGAGTCGGTACTGCTCGTTGCCGCCGCCGAGTGCTCACGGAGATTCTCCAGACGAGCGCCAGCCAAGTTGGCCAACGCGCTTCTTCCAAGGCACGAGCCTCGGGGTTTCTCCGCGATAGGAGTATGCGAGGCATCCTTGTTCCTCGGCGAAGTTCTTCCCTTTGCAGGAATTAAGTGGCTCGGGTTGGTACTCCTCATGGACTTGAGCGGGTCGCCTCCACCGCCCACCCCTGCCGCCACGGAGAAGCCGGAGGGCTACGAGGCCCATTGACCATCAAGACCTCCGCCGTTGGATCATCGCTATCGCACTGGATGCGATCTCACGAGCTACCGACAGATCGAACAGCCAGAGGGATTCGTCGGGCTCGACGCGCGACTTGGGTGCTGGCCGTCTGGCGAGCCATCACAAGGCCTCACCCACCGCTGAAGCCTCGACGACGGAGCGCTTATACCGCGGGAGACAAGGAGGGTGGACGATAGGAGTCGACCGATATGGAGTCGAAGGTTGCCGCAGCAGAACGCCGTGGACACATGCTTGAAAATGCGCCGCACCGTGGACGGGAGCGCTGCGTCGATGTCGAGTGGAGCCTCCGAGCCAAAGCGGAGTCGCCGGAGATGAAGGTGAGAGCGCCGAGACGGATCTCATGACCCTCGACTAAAACTCCACCAAAGAACCATGATGAAAGTAATCAAGAATTGCAACTTCTCCAAAATCGCTAAGACACCTGCCCCACGGTGGGCGCCTAACCGTCGTGGTTCTAAGTCCGACAAGAGAATGGGGGTAGGTATGGAGAGGCAAGATCCTAGCTATGGAGCGATTGTAAACACAAGGGATGTACGAAGTTCAGCCCTTCTCGGAGGAAGTAATGGCGCTACGCCTCGAGCCCGGAGGCGGTCGATCGGATTATGAGTGTATGGATTATAGGGGTGCGAACCCTTTACCGAGGAGGGGGTGGCTTATATAGTGTCCGCCAGATTCTCCGGCCTCAAGAATGCAGGTTTAAAGTACATTAAGTCTAGGCGCATCGTAACGCCTACATAAAGTGTCTTAAATGCCATAAAGACTACTTAATTACAGCATCGCTTGGATGCAGAGTGGCTCTTGATCTCACGGTGGTCGAGTGAGTCTTCATGGTCGAGTCCTTCGAGTCCGTCGAGTGAAGTCCCTCTTGGTCGACTGGAAGGCAGTTTCTTCTGAGGATGTCCTTGGGAAGGGTACTTAGGTCAGGTCTATGACCCTACCCTAGGTACATGACTTCATCACTTAGTGCACAAGTTTGGTGACATTGCATGAGTAATATGTTTGCATTTAAAGAACCATGGTAGAACATGAGATGGTTGCATACAGTTAACATGCTATGCCTGCATTTGATATGATTGGTAGTTTATTTTCAGCATAGTTTCATGATGCCATGCCATGCTTTGATTGATATGATTGAGATGATATACTATGTTTTGTTGTTGCCATGTTAGAAATAAATTTGCTATGCCATGTTGTTGCCATGCTTGTAGATGCCATGATGTTAGTTTGATTTATGTCTTGGGTTGATATCATGCCATGCTTAATCTCTGATATGAGTTAGGTTGTTGCACTCGCTTGGTTCCTGCTTTGTCTTCTGCTTGTTTGGATGCTATGTATTTGGTTGTCTTGCAAGTACATTCAATGTACTGACCTGGCGTGTCATGCCGCTTTGTAGGTCGCTCATTTGTTCCGCTCGCATAGGCCGTATTCTTGCCGACCCTGTGAGTTGTGGAGCCCACCAGAGTGATATGCTGCCAAGACTTCCGCCACCATTTAAATAGACTTCCGCTGCCATGTAAATAGCCTTAGGGCTATGCCAGAAGATTATATTCATCACTGATGTAATCATATACACATGTATTGATGAATATTCTTGTACCGAATGTCAGATAATGGACCCGCTATGCGCCGTGTTATCCTCGGTCGACGTCACGAAGGCCCCCGCCCATGCGGATCGGGGTGCCATAATCGCTGAATATGATATGTTTGATTCCTTGCAATAGTTTTGCAATATAAAGGTGGTGATATTAGAGTCATGCTAGTGGGTGAATGTGGATTAGTAGAAATACTTGTGTTGAGGTTTGTGATTCCCGTAGCATGCACGTATGGTGAACCGTTATGTAACGAAGTTGGAGCATGAGATATTTTTTGATTGTCATCCTTTGTGTGGAGGTCGGGGGCGCGCGATGGTTAACTCTACCAACCTCCCCCCTAGGAGCATGCATGTAGTACTTTCTTTTGATGGCTAATAAATTTTTGCAATAAGTATGTGAGTTCTTTATGACTAATGTTGAGTCCATGGATTATACGCACTCTCACCTTTCCATCATACTAGCCTCTTCGATACCGTGCATTGCCCTTTCTCACCTCGAGAGTTGGTGCAAACTTCGCCGGTGCATCCAAACCCTGTGATACGATACGCTCTATCACACATAAGCCTCCTTATATCTTCCTCAAAACAGCCACCATACCTACCTATCATGACATTTCAATAGCCATTCCGAGATATATTGCCATGCAACTTCCATCATCATCATATACATGACTTGAGCATTCATTATCATATTGCTTTGCATGATCGTAAGATAGCTAGCATGATGTTTTCATGGCTTGTTTGTTTTTTGATGTCATTGCTATGCTAGATCATTGCACATCCTGGTACATCGCCAGAGGCATTCATATAGAGTCATATCTTTGTTCTAGATATCGAGTTGTAATATTGAGTTGTAAGTAAATAAAAATGTGATGATCATCATTATAGAGCATTTCCCCATGAAAAAAATAGAGGCCAAAGAAGCCCGCCAAAAAAAGGGGGGCAATGTTACTATCCTTTTACCACACTTGTGCTTCAGAGTAGCACCATGTTCTTCATATAGAGAGTCTCCTATATTGTCACTTTCATATACTAGTGGGAATTTTCATTGTAGAACTTGGCTTGTATATTCCAATGATGGGCTTCCTCAAATGCCCTAGGTCTTCATGAGCAAGCAAGTTGGATGCACACCCACTTAGTTTCAGTTTGAGCTTTCATACACCTATAGCTCTTAGTGCATCCGTTGGATGGCAATCCCTACTCCTCGCATTGACATCAATTGATGGGCATCTCCATAGCCCGTTGATTAGCCGCGTCGATGTGAGACTTTCTCCTTTTTTGTCTTCTCCACATAACCCCCACCATCATATTCTATTCCACCCGTAGTGCTATATCCATGGATCACTCTCATGTATTGTGTGAAAGTTGAAAAAGTTTGAGAATACTAAAGTATGAAACAATTGCTTGGCTAAAACCGGGGTTGTGCATGATTTAAATACTTTGTGTGATGAAGATGGAGCATAGCCAGACTATATGATTTTGTAGGAATAACTTTCTTTGACCATGTTGTTTTGAAAAGACATGATTGCTTTATTAGTACGCTCGAAGTATTATCATTTTCATGTCAAATGATAGACTATTGCTTTGAATCACTCGTGTCTTAATATTCATGCCATGATTAGATATATGATCAAGATTATGCTAGGTAGCATTCCGCATCAAAAATTATCTTTTTATCATTTACCTACTCGAGGACGAGCAGGAATTAAGATTGGGGATGCTGATACGTCTCCGTCATATCTATAATTTTTTATTGTTCCATGCCAATATTCTACAACTTTCATATACTTTTGGCAACTTTTTATATTATTTTTGGGACTAACATATTTATCCAGTGCCAGTGCCAGTTCCTGTTTGTTGTTTTATGTTTCGCAGAAACCCCATATCAAACGGAGTCCAAACGGGATAAAAACGGATGGAGAGTATTTTTGGAATATTTGTGAGATTTGGGAGGAAATCAACGCGAGACGGTGCCCGAGGGGGCCATGAGGCAGGGGAGCGCGCCCCAGGGAGGCAGGCGCGCCCCTGATCCTCGTGGGCACCCCGTAAGGCGGTTGCTACTCTTCTTTTGCCGCAAGAAAGCTAATTTTCGAAGAAAAATCTGGGCAAAGGTTTCAATCCAATCGGAGTTAAGGATCTCCAGATATATAAGAAACGGTGAAAGGGCCGAATCTGAGAATGTAGAAACAGAGAGAGACAGAGAGACGGATCCAATCTCGGAGGGGCTCTCGCCCCTCCCACGCCATGGAGACCATGGACCAGAGGGGAAACCCTTCTCCCATATAGGGAGAAGGTCAAGGAAGAAGAAGAAGAAGGGGGGCTCTCTCCCCCTCGCTTCCGGTGGCGCCAGAACGCCGCCGGGGGCCATCATCATCACTGCAATCTACACCAACACCTCCGCCATCTTCACCAACATCTCCATCACCTCCCCCCCTTCTATATTTAGCGGTCCACTCTCCCGCAACCCGCTGTACCCTCTACTTGCACATGGTGCTTTATGCTTCATATTATTATTCAATGATGTGTTGCCATCCTATGATGTCTGAGTATATTTTCATTGTCCTATCGGTGATTGGTGAATTGCTATGATTGGTTTGAGTTGCATGTTTTATTATTGGTGATGTCCTATTGTGCCCTCTGTGTCGCGCAAGCGTGAGGGATTCCCACTGTAGGTTGTTGCAATACGTTCATGATTCGCTTATAGTGGGTTGCTTGAGTGACGGAAGCATAAACCCGAGTAAGGGGGTTGTTCCGTATGGGATAAAGAGGACTTGATGCTTTAATGCTATGGTTGAATTTTACCTTGATGATCTTTAGTAGTTGCGGATGCTTGCTAGAGTTCCAATCATAAGTGCATATGATCCAAGAAGAGAAAGTATGTTAGCTTATGCCTCTCCCTCAAATAAAATTGCAATAGTGATTATCGGTCTAGTAAAGTAGTCAATTGCTTAGGGACAATTTCACAACTCCTACCACCACTTTTCCACACTCGCTATATTTACTTTATTGCGTCTTTATCTAAACAACCCCTAGTTTATATTTACGTGCTCTTTATTATCTTGCAAACCTATCCAATAGCACCTACAAAGTACTTCTAGTTTCATACTTGTTCTAGGTAAAGCGAACGTCAAGCGTGCGTAGAATTGTATCGGTGGTCGATAGAACTTCAGGGAATATTTGTTCTACCTTTATCTCCTCGTTGGGTTCGACACTCTTACTTATCAAAAGAGGCTACAGTTGATCTCCTATACTTGTGGGTTATCACCTTCCCTCTCACTTGCGCCATGGGGGCGGCGCGGAGCCCTGCAGCATGTGGTGGCACAGCTGATCTGGCCTTGGCGGCGCGGTGGGAATGCCTTGACCGGCGGCGGCGCGGCAGCCGCCTCGACCGAAAGCGGCGGGTGCGGTGGCCGGCCCTGCTTCGGGCAGTGGCCTTGGCTGCGTTCGGCGGCGGCAACCAGGTCTGCAGCGATGGACCATCAGACCTTAGATCGGCGGTGGCGGCATGGAGGGCCTGGTGGTTGGGTCAGTGCCATGCGTGGTTTGTCATCCCGACAGATCTGATCTGGCCGGTGCGGCCTGCTCGATGCGTGGCGGCTCAGATCAGCGGCGACTCGTGCACACGATGCTTGATGGAGGTTCTTCAAGCGGATCCGGGTGAAAACCTTGTTATTGGCTTGATGCCAAGACCAGCAATGGCAGCACTCTTTTATGTCATTCCTTCCTAAAGGCATCGCCGTGGAGAAGCTCCAGACCTCTATCCGCTACCTCCGGGGGAAACCCTACATCAGTAGATCGGATGACGGTGGCGCGTTGGTGTGTTTCCTCATTGGGGGCATCATTCTTGGAGGCGTACACGGGATCGAGGGACCAGTGGGCGGTTTCTTTGTGCAGCGGTGTTTCATCCTACCCATTGAAAAGGCGACGGATCTCGGCGGCATGGCACAGTGGAGACTCGGTGGCCAATGCCGTGATGGACTTGCGCAGGAGGAGGTAGCTGTCTGGCATCATGGTGGTGTCGATGGCAGAGTGGCCTGACAAGGTAGAAGCCTCAATATCTGCTCTGAAGAAGGACCTGTGGAAATGGCGGCGATGACACATGTGAGTGCGTCAGGCCGGTTAGTGCCCCAGACCCGGTATGTGGCTCGGCTGGGCTTCCGGTTTTTTATGATAGGCTTAGGAGAGTGGTCTGGGTATTTGGCCCAGTTAGCACCCCTTCATCATATTGATAGGAGTAGTGGTATTTGTTGCCAGGATTGCAGATTCAGGCATATTGTTGTAATACTTTGTAAGGTCCTCGAGAATAATCAATAAAGTGGCTGCATGTATCTCCCAGATGCAGAGGCTGGGGGTCATCCTCCTTTTCTAAAAAACGCTATGAAACTTTTTTTGAAGATTTTTTTCTGGACAAGTGAGACCCTAGAAGCTTTGGGAGGAGACTAGAAGGCAAATCAAGAGATGTCAAGGCAACAGGGTGCGCCTAGGGGGTAGGCGCCCTGATGCCTTGTGGGCCCCTCGTGGCTCCGTCTGACCTAATTCCACTTCTATAAATTCTCAAATATTGGGAAACCATCAGAGAGGCACCCGAAACACTTTCTATGCTGCCACAAGTCTTTGTTCTTCCGTGATCCCATCTGGAGGCCTTTTCTGGTACTCTGCAAGAGAGGGAATCAATCACGGAGGGCTTCTTCATCAACCTTACTGCTCTTCCAATGATGCGTGATTAGTTCACCACAGACCTACGAGTCCATGGCTAGTAGCTAAATGGCTTCTTCTCTCTCTTTGATCTTCAATACCATGTTCTCGATATTCTTGGAGTTCTATCCAATGTAATTCTTTTTGCGGTGTTTTTGTGGGGTTCAATGAATTGTGGGTTTATGATCTGAATATTTATGAATATTAATTGAGTCTTCTCTGAACTTTATTATGCATAATTTTTATAGCTTGGTATTTCTCTCTGATCTATCTGTTTCGTTTGACCAACTAGATTGATTTATCTTGCAATGGGAGAGGTGTTTTGTAGTGGGTTCAATCTTGCGGTGCTCTATGTCCCAGTGACAAAGTAGGGGACAAGACACATATCTGTATTGTTGGCATTAAGGGGAAACGATGGGTTGTCTACATCATGTCATCTTTGTTAAGGTGTTACTCTATCTTATACTTAATACCTTAGATGCATGCTGGATAACGGTCGATGGGTGTAGTAATAGTAGTAGATTCAGACAGGAGTCGGTCTACTTGTCTCGAACGTGATGCGTATATACATGATCATGCCTTGAATATCAGCATAACTATGTGCTTTTCTATCAATTGCCCAACAGTAATTCGTTTACCCACAATATGCTTTGTGTTCGAGAGAGAAGCCTCTAGTAAAAATATGCCCCCGGGTCTGCTTTTATCATATATAAAATCTAAAAATATATTGCTGCACTTTTTATATTTTATTTTATTTTATCTATCTAGCACTATGAGATTTGTTCCTTGCAAATAACCGCCAAGGGGATTGACAACCCTCTTGATCGCGTCGGGTGCAAGTATTTTTTTTTGTATGTAGGTGCTGCTAACGAGGTTCTGTGTGGTTCTCCTACTGGATTGATAACCTTGGTTCCTAACCGAGGGAAATATTTATTTATACTATACTGCATCATCCTCTCCTCTTCGAGAAAATCCCAACGCAGCTCACTAGTAGCAAAAGCTTCAACATGCGGGAGGACGAGCTGTTGTGCGATGCATGGTTGGCCACTAGCCTTGATCCTCTCCACTCGTGCTTGTGTGGTGTACAAGAAGTTGGAGAAGAAGTCCTTCACCGTCATGCACTATTGGTTGAAGTTGAATGCGCAACCGAAGTGAAACCTTTTCATTGCCAAGACCGCTGCCCACGCCAACGAGGAAGAAACTGGTGACTCTACCGACCCAACCCAAGAACTGCTGAAGAAGGTTAGAAGAAATTTGCGAGGGGGAGAAGTGGGAGGAGGAGAGAGTTAAGCGAGAAGGTGCGGCGGCCAAGCTGACAAAGAGGTTCGAGGACATCTTGGCGAACAAGGAGCAGTCATGTGTGAGGCGCTCAGACATCAAGGAGGAGAGGAAGGCGAAGAGTTTCAAATAGTTGATGGAGGCGACGGAGAAGAAGATCAAGCTCGAAGACAGTAGGACCATGATCGAAGAGAGGGGGGCCATGATCGAAGAGAGGAAGGCCGCGCTCGAGGAAAAGAGTGTGAAGATCGCCGCCAATGAGGAGGACGCCAAGACGTTGACCTTGAATGTCGACTCTTTGGGTGCCGACACTAGAACGATCGTGCAATCTGTGCGCTACCGGATGTTGCAGCGGCGAAAGATGAGGACGCAATGGAGGTGGACGCGGACGCTGCCTATGGGGCAGCGACGACACCTCCTTGATCGGGGAGCAGCTTGCTGGGATTGCCGGTCCGGTAGGGCAGAAATGCATGGACTGGCGGACTGATGTTCTTTTGGATTCGCGCATGTGAAAACTAAGTGTATTTGCCTCTTTTTGATTGTGATCGGGAATGCGATCCGGCGCGGGTGTGATCGGCGCTTTGTGTGGATCAACGTACATTTGAATTTGAACTTACTGACGGACATACAAGATATGGTTGGATGACGTCCTTCCGCATGCGCGTCCGCGGTCTGGTCTCCCTGACCGCGGACGAATGCGGGAGAAAATTTGCGGGTTGCCGTTCGACATGCCTTACATGGCAATCTTGTCGCTCCTGCCGTATTGTGTAGGGAACAGGCAGGTTACTATCAAATCGTTGAATGGGGCCTCCTGGTGGCAATTGAAACCGGTGGAGAACGAGCACTTACCGTGGCAGTGATTGAAAACCGATGTTTAGAGTTCCAGCATTTTTGGTTTTCAAACTACAGTTATTAGCTGAGAAAAAGACGTACAGAAGGCTAGCACAGTACCGCTGCTGTAGCAAAGCGGGTCCCCTTCGCTATCTCCACCATACAACCACATGCGGGAAGCACGTAGGCCACCGAGGCGACGACGCACCGTGTCTCACCGGTCATCGGACATGCATATTCCAGGCCAAGCGGGAAGAGGGAAAGAGGCGTCGCCGTCGACGACCTGGCGGGGGCAAGTCTCCGGGCCTATCCATCAGACCGCACTGAACTTCCTTCCACCACCAGTAGTCTAATCGGGACGGCAGGAGAGGAGGAATTCATGACATGTAGTGACATGCCCTGGTGGCGCCTCCATCCATTGCTGCAGGCACATGGGTCAGTTGCTCGTGATTTTCCGGCTGCGTGCGTGGACGACTTCTCATCTCCTGACCCGGCCGCGTCGCGCTGCCGACTGCGTTTAGTTAAACACGAACCTTCTCCTAATCCTCCATCCACAGACGAGCACACATGCTTCGTCTTCTTCGCGCGCTGGCGTAGCTCTTCGCTGTTAAACGCGGTATCTGCTGGATGAGCAAATCCTCTCCGGGTTTATCATCCGTCATACGCATGATCCTGCGCCATCCCACTTCGAACGTTCCTGTAACCATTCTGATATCTCTCCTATAACTACTTGCAGGCTGCGTCTACGGCAGCCTCAGTCAGTCAACAGCGTACATAGCTACAGTTTGCTTCCTTCTTTGGTTTTCGATCGGTCGAGTGCGCGCGCGTGCGTGTGGAGCGGTTTAGTCATGGCCAGGTCATGGCTGGCCGGCCTGCGGTCTCGGCTCGGCGGCGGCGCCAGGCAGGACGGGCTCGGCATCCTGGCCTTCGAGGCGGCGGCGGCCATGTCGCGCCTGGTCTCGCTCCACCTCTCGCTGTCCGACGCGGAGGTCAGGAGGCTCCGCGCCGACGTGCTGCGCGCCGAGGGCGTCGCGCGACTCACGTCCACGGACCAGTCCCGCCTGCTCCGCCTCACGTGCGCCGAGCTCATGGCGGGCCTCGACCGCGCCGCCGACGACGCCGCGCGCCTCGGGGCGCGCTGCCGCGGGCTGCCGGACGCGCCGTTCCTCCACGACTTCGACCGCGTCTACGCCGACGCGAAGCGCGGAGCCGGCCTCGCGCGGCTGGACGCCACGGTCGGCTTCTCCAGGGGCACGGGGAAGCGGTTCAAGAAGATGGAGCGGCACGTGGCCGCCACGGCAAAGCTGTACGCGGAGATGGACGCGCTCACCGAGCTGGAGGCGTCAGAGCGGCGGATGGAGCAGTGGAAGCAGCACAGCGGGCCCATCCCCGTGCAGTCCAAGAGGCAGCCTGCGGACGAGCCAAGCGAGAAGCTGATGGGCGAGCTCAGGCTGCAGCGGCAGAAGGTGCGGCGACTCACGGAGGGCTCGCTCTGGAGCGTCGCCGCCTACAAGGTGGCCAAGCTCATGGCCAAGTCGGTGCTCGCCGTGCTCGCGCGCATCTCCGTTGCCTTCGGCGCGTTAGTGCCGGGATTGCCACCTCCGTTATCAGGCCGGGGATGGGCGCTCGGCCACTCGTCTGGCCCCATGCACCAGTCGACGGCGCCCGACGCGGCGATCCGGCACTCGGCCCCGATCTTCCGGCAAAAAGACACGGCCTCGACATCGTCAGAGCCACTCAAGCCGCCTGCGACCACCGTCGGTGGGTCGGGGATGGAACTGCGTTACGCGAACGTGATCTTGTCCGCCGAGACGCTGCTCAAGGCGCTGAGGCCGGCGATCCGCAACGAGGGGGTGCATGACGGGATGACGGAGCTGTCGATGAGAGACGAGCTGTACAAGATGCTGCCCGTGACCATACGCGCAGCAGTGAAGGAGAAGCTGAGGGAGAGGTTGAGAGGAGGGCAGGTGGACGAGGAGGCCGCCGCGACAGCGATGGACGCCGTGGAAGGAGTGCTGCGGTGGTTGGGGCCAATGGCGCATGACACGCTGCGGTGGCAGGACGAGAGGAGCATGGAGCGGAAGCAACGGTTCAGCATGCAGCCGCGCGCGCCGATGGTGCAGACGCTGCATTTCGCGGACCGTCGGAAGGCGGACGCTGCTATCGTCGAGGTGCTCGTTGGTCTCAGCTGTATGTGCTGGTATGACGATCAACGGCGGCGGCCGGCTGACTGGAACGAGTAGCTGGCCTGGTCAACGACGATGCGCAGTTCATCACGTGTAAATGTATAGATATACGTGTAGGAAAGACATTTGTATACATGCACTAGATCATTGATGCCCGTCTATTTTCCAATGAAATGATAGAAATTATATAAATATATAGTCATAAAATATAGTGGCACAAAAACATTAAAGTTACATTTGTATAAAGTGCCTATATATTGGACGACTATAAAAGATTCTAGTAGTGCGATGGTGGGAGAGGATTGAGTTTGTTATAAACTTGGGTTTTAATTTGAATTTGGTTCTACTTTATGTCTCACACGTGAGGGGGTTGAATCGGGAGTTTGAGACATTGCTAGATATTCCTTAGAAGCTGCATCGTTGAAAAAGCCAACGTACACATGATAACAATGGGCAATGCATTTGCCATAACTTTGGATCAGTCCTTTTTTTTCGAGAGCACGCGAAAAGTGTGCCTTACTTTTATAAAAGAGAGCAGAAAACAATGTACAAGAGACATTGGGAGAATACAGGCAAAACCCCAAGCCAAACACCCCAACACACCCCCAAACTACTACAAGCCTACTCTCTCACAAAACCCAGCAAAACATCATCCTCCTAGGCCGGCCACCTTCCACTCCCGCAGCTCTCCAGTAATAGACCTCGCCAGATCCGGCGCATTAAGCTGCTGGTTAGTCCTATTGAAGACTCTCGCGTTACGCTGCTTCCAAAGTGCCCAAATCACCGCAATCACCACCGTGTCAAAGCCCCTCTTGGCGTCACGGCTCCATCTTACGTTGCAGCCAACCACCAATCCAAGAGTTGATCCCGCACCTCGGAATGGTTGCTCAGAAGCCCAAAGCATCAAACATGAAATGCCACACCTCCCTAGCGTACACACACTGGACTAGTATGTGCTCTGCGTTATCCTCCTCTTGCAGACACGTAAAGCATGCGGAAGGACGATCTTGTAACCCATGCCTCGCTCTCCTATCCGAGGTCCAAATACGGTGTTGCACCGCCAACCACGCAAAGATTTTGCACTTAAGCAAAGCCCAACTCCTCCAAATACAAACTGCATAAGGCACCACAATAGCACCGAGACAAAGCCGTTGATATGTCGACCGAGCAGTATAGCGACCCGACGGATCAGCAGGCCACGAAAAGGCATTCGGTCGCAAGACGTCCCGCTGGACCAGACTAATCGCGAGATTGAGATGGATGAGCTGCATGTGGTCACCAAAGCCAAGATCTCCAGATAAATCCCGCAGCCACCTCCCATTATCCAATCCCTCCGCTACCATTCTCTTGTTTGCCGTCCTCGTATCCACCTTCAAAAGAATTGATGGTGCAATATCCTTCGCAGAGAAACCATGGATCCATCGGTCTCGCCAAAACAGAACCTTAGTGTCTTCCCCCACCGAGATGCATACCAGACTATCAAACACTGCACGGGCATCTCTGTCCTCCGTCATTGGCAGGCCTTGCCAAGGCCTGTCAGGGTCCGTTCTGCGTAGCCATTCCCATCTCACCCACAGAGCTAGCCCTTGCAGCTGCAGGTTCCGAACGCCTAGGCCACCCAGATAAGTAGGTTTGCAAACCGCATCCCAAGCAATCAGACATTGCCCACCATGGGCCTTCTCCTTGCCAGCCCAAAAGAAACCTCTCATCCATTGTTCGATCTCTTCCAACACCCAAACAGGAGCCTCCGTAATCATGAAGTGATGGATCTGTTTAGCCGAAATTACCGATTTCACTAGCACTGCATTTACCCGCCGGTGGATCAATCCCCTTTGCCACGCCGGCGCAAAGCTCTTCGCTTGGTCCAACATAGGCTGCCACTCAGCCCTAGAAAGAGTCCTGATGGCCAATTGCAGCCCAAGATATCTGCATGGGAAAGCACCCATGCGGCAATGCAACACCGCCTCGACCCGATCTCTGTCCGCACTGTCCCTGTGTATCATAATCGCCAAGGATTTGTTGTAGTTCACCTTCAATCCCGATGTCTCCCCAAACACCGTGAGCACCAACCGGACGAGTGAGAGATCCAGGAGCCGAGGCTTGACAAATAAGGCCACGTCGTTGGTGTAGATTGACACCGCTTGGTGAGGGGCAATGCACGTGAAGGCACTCAAGACACCCATGTTTGCAGCGCGAATCATCATCTTCGAGAGGACGTCCATGGCAATCACAAAAAGAAGAGGCGAAACTGGATCCCCTTGCCTTAAACCCTTGATGTGCACGAAGCTTCTTCCTGGCACTCCATTCACGATCACTTTCGTGCTTGCGGTCCTTAAAAGGATGGCAATCCACTTGCACCACTTGGTACCGAAACCCTTCCTACGCATTACCTCAAATAAGAACGGCCACGCAAGGGAGTCAAAAGCTCGTGAGATATCCAATTTCAAGAACACTCCCGCATCCTTCCGAGCATGAATTTTCCTAGCGACTTGCCGGACCAAGAGGAAGTTATCGTGGAGGTGCCTCCCACAAATGAACGCCGACTGGTTCGATTCCACGATCTCCTTCATCCTATTCCTCGCACAATTGGCAAGCATCTTGGCGAACAACTTGGCTGCACTGTGGGTGAGGCTAATAGGCCTAAAATCACCCACCTCCTCTGCCTCGGGTTTCTTTGGGATAAGCACGATGTGTGCTCGGTTTAATTTACCAAAACCTCGGCCATCCCCCACATATAACTTCATGAGGACTGCCATCACATCCCTCTTAATGATATGCCAGGCTTTCTGATAGAATGCCGTGATGAAACCATCCGGCCCCGGGGCCCGATCCGGCGGCATCTCCTTGATCGTATTCCAAACCTCCTCTTCAGTAAACATCCCATCAAGCTCCGACAGGTCGGTTCCTTCCAATCCAAGAAAGTCTAAGTCCACTTCCGCCTCCCTTGCGTTTGCCTGCCCAAGCAGCCGCTCATACACCTCCGAGAAGATCTCCTCCTTCTTCACTTGATCTGTGATCAGCTCACCGTTATGTCTAATATGTGGTATAAAGTTCTTGCTCCTCCTCCCGTTAGCCACCGCTTGAAAAAGCTTTGTATTCGCATCACCTTCTTTGATCCATTTGAGCCTTGATCTTTGCCTCTCAATCGTACGTTGTAGGGAGGCCAGCCCTAACAAAGAGTGTTTTAAAGTTTTCCTCAACCACCTCTCCAACCAAGACAAGGCCCTCGACTCCATCGCTTTATCCAGCCTCAGGATGACATAATTGGCAATGGCAATTTGGATCTTAATGTTCCCCGTCGTCCTTTGACCCCAAGCTTGAAGGGCCACCACCGTATTTCTTAGCATAGCATCCAATCTTTTGAACGGATCGGTGATTTCCTCAGGGCACACCCAAGCTTCCTTTACTACATGCTCGAACCCCTCAAGCCGCGTCCAATACAACTCGAACCTAAATCTCTTCTTGGCGCAGAAAGGTGCCGCCGTTGAGAGGTGCAATGGGGCATGATCGGAAATATTAGGGGAAAGGGCTTGCAACAAAACATCCGGATAATAAAGCTCCCAATCCACCGATACTAACACTCGATCGATCTTGGTCAACACCACATTCTCCCTCTCATTCGACCACGTGAACCTCCTTCCATGCATGTAGAGATCTTTAAGCTCATTGTTATCGACAAAAGCCTTAAATCTCCGCATCATAGATCTATTGAGATTGGAATTATTCTTCTCCTCCGCCTTGAGGATCATATTAAAGTCACCCAAAACCATCCAAGGACCCGGGCAGGCATCTCTCCTATGTTGCAAGTCGATCAAAAAATTGATCTTCGACTCATCGCCTTGGGGACTGTACACCACGGATAACCACCATTCCCAACCATCCTTATTACACACACGCCCCGTGAGGAAATTAGCGTCTCGGGTTAGATTGTCAATCTCCATGTATGAGCTCTCCCAAGCTAGCAAAATACCACCCCTCGTATCGATAGCCGGGAGATAAGCAAAACCATCAAAAGATGGCCCAATGCATTGCATCACCAAATAAGTATCTAGTACATCTAGCTTAGTCTCTAGAAGACACACCAAATTCACCTGGATCAGTCCGGAAGAGGCGCAATCTATATAGACTATAAGTAATATAGAGCATAACATAGTGTTCGTTATGATTTGGTAGTTATACAAAAACATAAAGTAGGCGTACATAGGCGACTGTTAATGTAATACATGAGTATAAGCACCGGAAAATTCAGCTTTTCCTTGTAGGAGATGAGGCTAATAGGCAATCGAAAAAGCTGTAATTCAGCTACATTGAATTCCTCTCTTGAGATCACTGGTTTCACTTTTCACGACCAGTATGATGTTTCACAGTGATTTGTGCCAAACAACATGGAGATGGAGAGCCAATGCGCCCTTAATCAGGCTACAATTGGACAATTTGCCTTCCAATATGGAACAACCAGCATCCCATGTTTGCTTCATCCTCGGGTGGATCTCAATTCTGAAAAGATCTTGTAAAGTCCGTCAGTTGTTTAAATCCCATGTCAAATTTGTGGTTCGTAATGGCAGGTCCATTCGTTTTTGGCTCGACTGGTGGTGTGGCGATTCTCCTCTAGTTGTGTCCTTTCTGTAGAGGAATGTGATGCAACTCTCAATGTATTGATAGGTGCATATGCACAAGTATATATAGTACATAGGGCAAGTCATATCCTCAACTATACACAAGGAGGAGACTTGGAGTACAAGAATACATGTGCTAAATACATATCTCAACACCCCCCGCAGTCGAAGTGACACCGTTGCTGACGCAAAGACTGGACCGGAATTCCTCGAAAGACGTTGTAGGCAAGCTTTGGTCATGATGTCAGCAAATTGTTGGGAGGTGGGAATGTGTAGAACACGGATATGGCCAAGAGCCACCTGATCCCGAACAAAATGGATATCAAGCTCAATGTGCTTGGTGCGACGATGATGAACCGGGTTGGCGGAGACGTTGTCGCAGTAGACGACGGTGGCCTTCTCAACAGGACACGAGAGCTCGTGAAGAAGCTGACGAAGCCAGGAGCACTCAGCAACAACGTTGGCCACAACGCGGTACTCAGCCTCGGCGCTAGACCGCGAAACAGTGGGCTGCCGCTTGGACGACCACGACACCAGGGATGGTCCAAGGAAGATGTAGTAACCCGAAGTAGATCGACGGGTGTCCGGGCAGCCATCCCAGTCGGCGCCGGAGTAGGCGACGGATCGATGGCGATGGAGGCGCGCAGAGTAAGACCAAGATCCATAGCACCGCGGATGAAGCGGAGAATCCGCTAACAATGTCCAAAGGAACATCTCGAGGAGCATGCATATGCAGCAGACTGCTGAACCGCATACTAAAGCTCCGGTCGAGGAGAGTGAGGTACTAGAGAGCACCAAAGAATGGACCGTAGAAGCCAAAGATCCGGAGCAGAGTACCATCAAGTAGTAGAGAGCTTGGCCTTCGTGGTCGGCTGTGGAGTGGCGGCCGGTTTGCGCTAACATGCCAAGACGGTCAAGGAGCTCATGAGCGCATTCCGCTGATGAAGAAAGAAACCATCGAGACGACGCACCACCTCAACACCGAGGAAGTAGTGCAACGGACCCAAGTCCTTGATGGCAAACTCAGACGGAGACGATCAAGAAGCCGGCGAAGGAGCTCGGCGCATGCCGTCAGATGATGTCGCCAACATAGAGCAAAGAATACGCCGTGTCGGTGCCCCGGTGATAAACAAACAGCGAAGCATCGGAGCGTAGAGCGGAAGCCGAGTTGGTGAAGAAACGCTGCGATGCGCCGGTACGTGCACGAGGAGCCCGCTTGAGCCCATATAATGAGCGTGAGAGCAGACACACATGATCAGGACATGTCGGATCAACAAACCCCGTGGGCTGCTGATAGAAGACCTGCTCCTCAAGATGACCATGGAGGAACGCATTGGAGACGTCCATCTGATGAACCTGCCAGGCACGAGAGACCGCCAACCGTGAAGATCGCGGCGGATCGCCCCGGCTTAACAACCGGAGCGAAGGTGTCGGTGAAGTCCACACCGGCGCGTTGCCGGAAACCACGAACAACCCAACGCGCCTTGTAGCGATCAAGAGTGTCGTCAGGAAGAAGCTTGTGTTTGAAGACCCACTTCCCGGTGATCACATTAGCGTGTCGGGGACGGGGAACAAGCTGCCAAGTCCGGTTCCACTGCAAAGCGTCAAACTCCTCCTGCATGGCGGCCATCCAAAGAGGGTCGCGGAGAGCGGCCCAAACCGAGGACGGCAACGGGGAAGGAGCGGACGTCGAGGCGGTGCAGACGTAGTCATCCGCATAGCGGGAGCTCGGGTGAAAAACACCGGTGCGCGAGCGTGTGACGGGGCCGGCCGTCGGGGCAGCCGCGGGTGGCAGCGAGGCCGTGGCATCCACGGTGTCCATGGGAGAGGCTGTGGCCTCCACGGTGTCAACGGGAGAAGCGGGTCGGGGCGACACCGGGGCCGCGATCGCGCCATCAGGCGACCGAGGCGGGGTCGGTGCGGGCGACCGAGGCGGGGTCGGTGCGGGCGACCGAGGCGGGGTCGACGCGGCGCCAAGAGAGGCCGCGCCATTGGGGGCCAGCCCAGCTATTGGCCCAACATGCGGCCCAGCATGCATGGCAGAGGACCGGGGCGACGTAGGCGACGTCGACGCGGCTCCAAGCGACGAAGGCGCCGAACCGGAGGAGGGAGCCGCGGATGGCCCCGATCCGGAGGAGGGCGCCGCGGGCAAGGTGGCCGGAGCACCGAAGGCCAGCAGCGGGCGGCGGCGCGGAGTAGAACCCGCCGCGGGAGGGGAAGACGGCACCACCTGTTCCTGTGCAAAGGGAAACACAAGCTCATGAAAGTACACGTGCCGGGAGGTGGTGACATGGTGAGACACGGGGTCATAGCAGCGATAACCCTTAGTGTTGGTCGGGTAACCAAGGAAGACACATGGAACAGAACGAGGAGCGAGTTTATGAGGTGTGGTGGCGGTGGTGTTGGGGTAGCAACGGCAACCAAAAATTCGGAGACCATCGTAGGAGGGAGGAGCGCCATATAAGAGATGGTGAGGCGCATAGTTCCAGCGCGGACGGCATGGCCGGAGGTTAAGGAGGAGGGTGGCGGTGGCGAGGGCATCTGGCCAAAACGGAGAGGGCATGTAGGCATGGAAAAGAAGGGTACGCACACACTCATTGAGGGTGCGTAGGATGCGCTCGGCACGGCCATTCTGCTGGGAGGTGTATGGACACGTGAGATGAAACACGGTGCCGTGGGAGGAAAGAAGATGGCGGATGGTGAGATTGTCGAATTCTTTCCCGTTGTCGGTCCGAAGTGCGAGTATGGGTCGCCCAAACTGTGTGGAGACATAAGCATAGAATGCAATGAGGGTGGCGGCAACATCGGATTTCCTACAAAGAGGAAATGTCCACACAAAGTGAGAGTAGTCATCCAGTATAACAAGATAATAAAGATAACCAGAATTACTAGGTACTAGAGAGGTCCATACATCGCTGTGAATCAACTCAAACAGAAAAGATGCAACTGTGGAAGAGGAACTAAAAGGAAGATGAACATGTTTGCCTAACCGGCAGGCTTCACAGGAGTGAGCGGCCATTTTATTACATGAAAAAGAAAATCCTCTCATTATTTGACGAAGTGAAGAAGTGCTAGGATGCCCGAGACGAGCATGCCAAAGATCGACGCCGGCAGAAAAAGCTCCAGGACCACCCGGAGATGACGGCGACTGAACTGGGTAGAGGTCGCCGGGACTATCATAGCGGTGAAGAATCATCCTGGTGCAAGCGTCCTTAACAGAAAAGCCAACTTCGTCAAATTCCACAGTTACAAAATTTTCACGAGAAAGATTACAAATGGAAACTAAGTTCTGAATAAGATGAGGAGAAACAATGACATTATTAAGAGAGAGAGGTCGAGAGTTAGAGGGAAAGGGTGCAGAATCAACATGAGAGATGGGAAGACCAACACCGTTACCGATGATGATGCGAGATGGAGTGGAAGTGGGATGGACGGAGGAGAGGTTACCCGAATGAGCGGACATATGGGAGGTGGCGCCGGAGTCCATAATCCAATCGCCGCCACCACCAGAGTACGGCGACGGCTGCTGCAGTGCCGCTAGGAGGGTCGGGTCATAGTAGGGGGTGTCGTACGCGCCGGGGGCGCCGTACGCGCCGAAGGAGGGTGCGACAGGAGGGGCACCGTGCGCGCCATGGGCACCGACAGGCGCAGCCAGGAGCGCCTGGTGAGCGCTCGGACGGGGGCCGAGGATGCCCGGGGCGGGGGGCCGCGGCATGTGCATGCTATATGCGTGCACGACCCCCATCCAGGGGTTATAGCCGCCGGCCCAGGGTAGCAGGGGCTGCTGCTGGGGAGCTTGACCGCCGTCGCCGCCCCGTTTGCCTCCGCCTTAGCGTTGGCCACCGCGACCGCGGCGACGGTTGCCGCTGTTCCCACCGTTGCGCGGTGGTTGGGGCAGCTGCGGCACCGGCGTAGGGTGCGGGACGGCCGGAGGACGGGGCGCCGAGGGTGGTGTAGAGGCGCCAATGGAGAGGCCGGCAGCGAGTGCAGTGTGGATGGCGCGGGTGCGGAGGTGCTTCATCCGCCGCTCCTCAAGGCGAAGATAGGCCACCGCCCGCTCGTAAGTAGGGTTGGCCATGAGGGTGAGGTTGGAGGCGGCGTTGCCGAGGTCCTCGTTGAGGCCGGCGGTGAGCGTCGAGAGGAGAAGCTCGTCGCCCACCTTGAACCCGACGTCATTGAGCTCATCGGAGAGGGTCTTGAGCCGGAGACAGAAGGCATCGATGGTGGAGTCGTTCTGGTGACACCCAAAAAATTCCTGCTGCAAGAAAACAATCCGTTGAAGCTTGTTGTCGGTGAAGAGGCCATTGATCTTGGTCCACACCGTGTAGGCATCGTCCCCATCGCGAACGACGGTGTGGAAGATGTCCGGAGAGACGGTGAGGAAGAACCACCGGATGAGGGTGGCATCGATGGCAAGCCAGTTGGCGTCGTGGGCGCCGGCAAAGAAATTGGCGAGATCGTCCACATGATCATGAAGGTTGTACTCACGGAAGAGGAGATTGAAGTAGGTTTTCCAAGCATAGTAGTTTGCGGAGGCGTGGGAGAGGATGATGGGGACGTGATCGGAGAGGTGGATGTTGCGGATGTCGGCGGCTTGGGGCTCATCGGGCTCGGACCCGTAGGAAGAGTCGAACGGGTTGCTAGGAGGTGCGCTGGAGGAGGAGGAGGTGCTGAGGGCCGACCTGGCAGAAGGAGGGGATGGCGGTGCGGGATGGGATCGGGACGGGTTTAGGGTTTTTGGGAGGGAGGTGGCTCCGGGTGAGCGGCGGTGGGCGGCAGGGAGGGTGGGGGTGCGGCGGGAAGGGTGGAGGCGCGGCGGGGTAGGGTTGTGGTGGAGGGAGGGAGGCGCATGGCCGGGGGAGGCGGCGCGCGACAGGGAGCGGGCGACGGCCTGGAGAGGCGACGGTGGCGCGGCTAGGGCTGGGGACCAAGGGTTAGGCTGATACCATGTAGAGGAATAGGATGCATCTCTCAATGTATTGATAGGTGCATATGCACAAGTATATATAGTACATAGGGCAAGTCATATCCTCAACTATACACAAGGAGGAGACTTGGAGTACAAGAATACATGTGCTAAATACATATCTCAACACTTTCCGGTGCTTTTTTCCTATTGCCCGAATCCGGAGATCTCCATCTCTGAGCTCTCTGATAATAATTGGGATTTGGGACCTAGCCCTCCAATGTTCTCTGTCTCCTGAAGAGTTTAATGACTGGCAGCATCTTGTTGCATGCATTACCATTCTCTTGAAGGGGGAGGGGGACTCGATGGTATGGCCCTATTCCGCCTCTGGGCATTTTTCTGTCAAATGTTTGTATGCTAAGCTCATCTTCGGCACCCCTACTACTAAGTTTAAGTTGATCTGGCGTGCCCGGATTCCTCCCAAGATTAAGGTTTTTTTATGGCAGGCCTACAGAGGGCGACTGCATGCGACCGATCAAATTCATAAACGTAACGAACTGGGTTCCGATTTGTTGTGCGCTATGTGGCGAGTTGGAGGATACGAACCATATCTTTTTTTAAATGCATCCTGATCAAGGTGGTCTGGTGCTGTATCAGGTGTTGGCTTCGGGTAGCATTGAACCCCTCCTCCTTCTCTGAACTTAGAATTCTCGCTAATGGCCTTGTTGGGGCCACCAAGCGAGTGTTCTGGGTCGGTTTTGCGGCTATCTGCTGGGCTTTGAAGCGGAGTACATAGTTGCTTCAGAAGCAGCGCGTGAAGGAGTCTGGATGAAGGCATTCATATCTGATCTGGGTGTAATGCCCAATGCATCGGGTCCAATGACAATCTTTTACGACAACACTGGAGCACTTGCCTTAGCCAAGGAGTCCAGGTTTCACAAGAGAACCAAACACATCAAGCGACGCTTCAACTCCATTCGTAAGAAGGTCAAGGATGGAGACATAGATATTTGCAAAATACATACGGATCTAAATGTGGCAGACCCGTCGACTAATCCTCTTCCGCGGGCAAAACATGATCAGGACCAAGACTCCATGGGTGTTAGATTCATTACTGTGTAATCTAGATTATTGACTCTAGTGCAAGTGGGAGGCTGTTGGAAATATGCCCGGGAGGCAATAATAAAGTGTTATTATTATATTTCCTTAATCATGATAAAGGTTTATTATTCATGCTATAATTGTATTGATTGGAAACTTAAATACATGTATAAATACATAAGCAAAACCAAGTCCCTAGTAAACCTCTACTAGACTAGCTCGTTGATCAAAAGATGGTTAAGGTTTCCTGACCATAGACATGAGTTGTCATTTGATAACGAGATCACATCATTAGGAGAATGATGTGATGGACAAGACCCATCCATTAGCATAGCATATGATCGTTCAGATTATTGCTACTGCTTTTTTAATGTCAAATGCATGTTCTTTCGACCATGAGATCATGCAACTCCTGGACTCCAGAAGAATGCATTGTGTGTATCAAACGTCACTTCGTAACTAGGTGATCATAAAGGTGCTCTACAGGTATCTCCGAAGGTGTTTGTTGAGTTGGCATGGGTCGAGATTGGGATTTGTCACTCTGTATGACGGAGACGTATCTCTAGGCCCTCTCAGTAATTCAGCATCACAATAAGCTTGCAAGCAAAGTGACTAAGGAGTTAGTTGCAAGATGATGTATTACGGAACGAGTAAAGAGACTTGCCGGTAACGAGATTAGACTAGGTATGGAGATACCGATGATCGAATCTCGGGCAAGTAACATACCAATGGACAAAGAGAATTACGTATGTTGTCATAAATGTTCGACCGATAAATATCTTCGTAGAATATGTAGGAACCAATATGGTCATCTAGGTCCCGCTATTGGTTATTGATCGAAGAAGTGTCTCGGTCATGTCTACATCATTCTCGAACTCGTAGGGTCCACACGCTTAACGTTCGTTGAGGATATAGTACTATATGAGTTATGTATGTTGGTGACTGAATGTTGTTAGGAGTCCCGAATAAGATCACGGACATCACGAGGAGCTCTGGAATTGTCCATAGGTAAAGATTGATATATAGGATGGAGGTATTCAGGTTTCAGAAGAGTTTCGGAATGCACTAGATAACTATTGGAGTGGCGGAAGGGGTTTCGGGAGGCCACCGGTAGGTTATACCTACTTGGTGGGCCTCATGGGCCAGAGGAGGGAGCCACACCAACCCACAAGGGGCTGGGTGCACTCCACCTCCCCTGCCCACGCGCCAAAGGAAGGAGGTGTTGGGAAACATAGCATGCAATTTCAAAAAATTGCATACGCTCACGCAAGATCTATCTAGGAGATGCATAGCAACGAGAGGGAGGGAGTGTGTCAACGTACCCTCGTAGACAAAAAGTGGAAGCGTTTGCTTAACGCGGTTGATGTAGTCGAACGTCTTCTCGTTCCGACCGGGTGAGTACCGAACGTATGGCACCTTCGAGTTTTGCACATGTTCAGCGCGATGACGGCCCTTGAGATCTTGATCCAGCAGAGGGTCGAGGAAGTAGATGAGTTCCATCAGCACGACGACATGGTGACAGTGATGGTGATGTGATCCATGCTGGGCTTCGCCTAAGCACCGCAAGAATATGACCGAAGGCGTAAACTATGGAGGGGGCGCCGCACACGGCTTGGAACAATTGATGTGTGTTCTAGGGGTGCCCCCATATATAAAGGAGGGAGGGAGAGGAGGTCGGCTCTAGGCGCGCCCCCAAGTAGGAGGAGTCCTACTTGGGGTCCTAGTAGGATTCCCCCCCCCCCATCCTTTTACCGGAGGGGGCAAGGGGGAAGGAGAGGGAGAAGGAGAAGGAAAGGGGGGAGCCGCCCCCCCCCCTTGTCCAATTCAGACTCCTCCCTAGTGGGGGGCGCACCACCCCTTTGTGGGCTGGTGTGCCTCCCTCCTATGGCCCATATGGCCCATATCTTTCCCCGGGGGGTTCCGGTAACCCCTCCGGTACTTTGATATGTACCCGATACATTCCAGAACCCTTCTGGTGTAAGAATACTACCTTCCAATATATCAATATTTACCTCTCGACCATTTCGAGACTCCTCGTCATGTCTGTGATCTCATCCGGGACTCCGAAAAAACTTCGGTCACCAAAACACATAACTCATATAATACATATTATCATCAAACGTTAAGCGTGCGGACCCTACGTGTTCGAGAACTATGTAAACATGACCGAGACACCTCTCCGGTCAATAACCAATAGCGGAACCTGGATGCTCATATTGGTTCCCACATATTCTACGAATATCTTTATCGGTCGAACCGCTATGTCAACATACATTATTCCCTTTGTCATCGGTATGTTACTTGCCCGAGATTCGATTGTTGGTATCTTCATACCTAGTTCAATCTCATTACCGGCAAGTCTCTTTACTCGTTTTGTAATGCATCATCCCGCAACCAACTCATTAGAAACATTGCTTGCAAGGCTTCATATGATGTGCATTACCGAGAGGGCCTAGAGATACCTCTCCGATACTCGGAGTGACAAATCCTAATCTCGATCTATGCCAACCCAAAAAACACCTTCGGAGATACCTGTAGAGCATCTTTATAATCACCCAGTTACGTTGTGATGTTGGATAGTACACAAGGCATTCCTCCGGTATCGGGAGTTGCATAATCTCATAGTCGAAGGAATATGTATTTAACATGAAGAAATCAATAGCAATAAAATTGAACGATCAATATGTTATGCTAACGGATGGGTCTTGTCCATCACATCATTCTCTTAATGATGTGATCCCGTTCATAAAATGACAACACATGTCTATGGTTAGGAAAGTTAACCATCTTTGATTAACGAGCTAGTCTAGTAGAGGCTTACTAGGGACTCGGTGTTTTGTCTATGTATCCACACATGTATCCAGTTTTCGGTTAATACAATTCTACTATGAATAATAAAAATTTATCATGATATAAGAAAATATAAAATAACAACTTTATTATTGTCTCTAGGGCATATTTCCTTCATGAGGGGCGCCCTAGGGCAGCCGACCCCCTTTCCTTTCCCCCGCGCACCAAATATGGAAGGGGGCAGCGGCTAGGCAGGCACCGACCCCTTGGGGCGCACCCTAGGGCTCCCCCCTCCCCCGCACCTATATATATGAGAGGAGGGGATGGGGCGCCACACACCACGATTCCCAAGCCATGTGTTGCCGCCCCATCTTCCTCTAGTTCATCATCCGCTATAAACCGTTGTGCTTGGCGAAGCCCTGCAGAATAGTACTACGTCTTGAGCTTGCGTTGGTTTTCCTTGAAGAGGAAAGGGTGATGCAGCATAGTAGCGTAAGTATTTTCCTCAGTTTTTGAGAAACAAGGTATCAATCCAGTAGGAGGCTCCTCAAAAGTCCCACGCACCTACACAAACAAACAAGAACTCGCAACCAACGCAATAAAGGGGTTGTCAATCCCTTCACGGCCACTTCATGTAAAGTGAGATCCGATAGAGATAGTATGATAAGATAAATATATTTTTGGAATTTTATAATATAGATTGGAAAAGTAAAGATGCAAATAAAAGTTGATTGAAAGCTTATATGATAAAAGATAGACCCGGGGGCCATAGGTTTCACTAGTGGCTTCTCTCAAGATAGCATAAGTATTACGGTGGGTGAACAAATTATGTCGAGCAATTGATAGAAAAGCTTAATAATTATGAGATTATCTAGGCATGATCATGTATATAGGCATCACGTCCGTGACAAGTAGACCGACTCTGCCTGCATCTACTACTATTACTCCACACATCGACCACTATCCAAAGATGCATCTAGAGTATTAAGTTCATAAGAACAGAGTAACGATTAAGAAAGATGACATGATGTAGAGGATAAACTCATGCAATATTATATAAACCCCATCTTTTATCCTCGATGGCAACAATACAATATGTGCCTTGCTGTCCCTCATTGCCATTGGGAAAGGACACCGTAAGATTGAACCCAAAGCTAAGCACTTCTCCCATTGCAAGAAAGATCAATCTAGTAGGCCAAACCAAACTGATAATTCGAAGAGATTTGCAAAGATAACTTAATCGCACATAAAATAATTCAGAGGAGATTCAAATATTTCTCATAGATAAACTTGATCGTAAACCCACAATTCATAGAATCTCGACAAACACATCGCAAAAAGAGTTACATCGAATAGATCTCCAAGAAGATCAAGGAGAACATGGTATTGAGATTCAAAGAGAGAGAAGAAGCCATCTACCTAATAACTATGGACCCGAAGGTATGTGGTAAACTACTCACAACTCATTGGAGAGGCCTTGGAGATCATGTAGAGGCCCTCCATGATTGATTCCCCCTCCAGCGGAGCGTCGGCGAAGGCTCCAAGATGGGATCTCGCGGATACAGAAGGTTACGGCGATAGAACTAGGTTTTCGTGGTCGCTTTTGATGTTTTCGGGGTACATGGGTATATATAGGAGGAAGAAGTAGGTCGGTGGACTCCCGAGGGACCCACGAGATAGGGGGCGTGCCCAGTAGGGGGGCTCCACCCTCGTGGCCGCCTCGGCTGTTGCATGACTTCCACTCCAAGTCCTCTAGATCACGTTCGTTCCAAAAATCACGCTCCCGAAGGTTTCATTCCGTTTGGACTCCGTTTGATATTCCTTTTCTTCGAAACACTGAAATAGGCAAAAAAAAACAGCAATACGGGCTGGGCCTCCGGTTAGTAGGTTAGTCCCAAAAATGATATAAATGTGTAAAGTAAAGCCCATAAACATCCAAAACGGGTAATATAATAGCATGGAACAATCAAAAATTATAGATACGTTGGAGACGTATCAAGCATCCCCAAGCTTAATTCCTGCTCTTCCTCGAGTAGGTAAATGGTAAAAACAGAATTTTTAATGTGGAATGCTACCTAGCATAATTCTCAATGTAATTTCTTTCTTGTGGCATGAATGTTCAGATCCAAATGATTCAAAATAAAAGTTCATATTGAAATAAGAAATAGTAATACTTCAAGCATACTAATCAAAGCAATCATGTCTTCTCAAAATAACATTGCTAAAGAAAGTTCATCCCTACAAAACCATATAGTTAGGCTATGCTTCATTTTCGTCACACAAAAATGCTCCCATCTTATACACCCCCGATGACAAGCCAAGCAATTGTTTCGTACTTAAATAATCACAAACTTTTTCAACTTTCACGCAATACATGATCGCGAGCCATGGATATAGCACTATGGGTGGAATAGAATATGATGATGGGGATTATGTGGAGAATACAAAAAAGGAGAAAGTCTCACATTGACGAGGATAATCAACGGGCTATGGAGATGCCCATCAATTTATGTCAACATGAGGAGTAGGGATTGCCATGCAACGGATGCACTAGAGCTATAAATGTATGAAAGCTCAACAAAAGAAACTAAGTGGGTGTGCATCCAACTTGCTTGCTCACGAAGAACTAGGGCATTTTGAGGAAGCCCATCATAGGAATATACAAGCCAAGTTCTATAATGAAAAATTCCCACTAGTATATGAAAGCGACAACATATGAGACTCGCTACATGAAGAACATGGTGCTACTTTGAAGCACAAGTGTGGAAAAGGATAGTAACATTGCCCCCTTTTTATTTTTTTTATTTTTTTTTCTTTGGGCCTTTTTTTCTTTGGCCTTTTGTTTGGACTTTTTTTATTTGGGTACAATGCTCTAATAATGATGATCATCACACTTTTATTTATTTACAACTCACGAATTACAACCCAAAACTAGAACAAAATATGACTCTATATGAATGCCTTCGGCGGTGTACCGGGATGGGCAATGAATCAAGAGTGACATGTATGAAAAATTATGCATGGTGGCTTTGCCACAAATACGATGTCAACTACATGATCATGCAAGGCAATATGACAATAATGATGCGTGTCATAATGATAAACGGAACAGTGGAAAGTTGCATGGCAATATATCTCAGAATGGCTATGGAAATGCCATAATAGGTAGGTATGGTGGCTATTTTGAGGAAGATATCAGGAGGTTTATGTGTGATAGAGCGTATCGTATCACGGGGTTTAGATGCACCGGCGAAGTTTGCACCAACTCTCAAGGTGAGAAAGGGCAATGCACGGTACCAAAGAGGCTAGCAATGATGGAAAGGTGAGAGTGCGTATAATCCATGGACTCAACATTAGTCAAGAAAGAACTCATATACTTATTGCAAAAATCTACAAGTCATCAAAAACCAAGCACTACGCGCATGCTCCTAGGGGGATAGATTGGTAGGAAAAGACCACCGCTCGTCCCCGACCGCCACTCATAAGGATGCACAATCTAAGAACACCTCATGTTTCAAATTTGATACACAACTTTCACCATACGTGCATGCTATGGGACTTGCTAACTTCAACACAAGCATTCTTTAAATTCATAATCACCCAACTAGCATGACTCTAATATCACTACCTCCATATCTCAAAACAATTATCAAGTATCAAATTGATCATAGCATCCAATTCACTTCCTATGATAGTTTTTATTATACCACTACAAAAAAAAGACACATCCGTGACATTTTGGGCCGAACGAGAATTTTTTTTCTGTCATACATATGACACTTCTATGACGATAATTGTGACAAAATCCGGTATAATCATAGATGTGGTGGGCTCCTACTTCTATGACAAAAAATCATGCCAGAAAATGGGTTTTTCGTCCCGGCGGGCGGAGACGCAACTGCATGACATTCTTTGGGCCGCCCATGACGGAAAAACCGTGGTTGAAGCGAGGGGCGGAAAATTTCGGGAGTTGCGATTACGGTGGGAGGTCGGGCCGAAGCGACACGCTGCTTTCTCAGATAGGTGCGTAGGCGTTGGCTCTAATCAACCCGAACGAGGCGTTGGGCTCTAATCAACCCGAAGCGACAGACCGCAGTTACGCGTTCATCGAACCCGAGCGATCGGTCGATGGCTGTTAACTGAACCCAATGGAGCGATTCCTTCACTACTGCTGCTAACTGAAGTCGATCGATGGATGAACAGTGAGTGTTGCGGGGGGGTTTGGATGAACAGTGAGTGGTGGCATTGCCTCTGGATGAACAGGAACCCGTGGTGTGGAGGGCTGGATGAACAGTAGATGGTGGAGGGGTGGCCGTGGAGGGGTGGTTGAACAGGCCCCTGTGGTGTGGAGGGCTGGATGAACAGTAGACGGTGGAGGGGTGCCCATGGAGGGGTGGTTGAACAGTAGCCGGTGGAGTAGCGTGCGGTGGAGGCTGGATGAACAGGAGCCCGTGGAGGCTGGAGGAGGTCGACGGTAGCCCGTGGAGGATGGAGGAGGTCGATGGTGGAGATGAACAGTATCCCGTGGAGTCCTATTTTGCGATACGCCACACCCCTCCTGATGAACAAGACCCCCATTTCGACCGTAGGAGGTCCGTTTCGTCCGTTTTGCGGTACGCCACACCCCTCGTGATCAACAGGACCCCCGTTTCGATCATAGGAGGTCCGTTTCGTCCATTTTGTGGTACGCCACACCCCTCCCGATCAACAGACCCTGCTTTCGACCGTAGGAGGTCCATTTAAATCCGTTATGCGGACGCCACACCCTCCCGATCAACAGACCCCGTTTCGACCATAGGAGGTCCGTTTAAATCTGCTTTTGCGGTACACCACACCCTCCCAATCAACAGACCCGCTCGAACGTAGGAGGTCCGCTTCTCCGCTTCTGCGAGACGCCAGCCTCGTTTCCATCGCCTGTTCCGTCCAAGCCCTCCCAATGAACACGACCACGCATTCCATTCCGATCCAGCCGGTTGGCTCCCCATGAACATGACGACGACGCTGTTTCTCCGTTCCGACCCAGCCATGTACGTATGCGCGAGTAGGCGTTAGAGACCCCGCCCGTATGTACACATGTGTGGCCGTATTTTCTTTCTTGCACCCTGGTCGATGTACGTACGTGTACATGCTACGTGCGCGCCTCTACTACGACACGTGCGCGCCTCTACAACGACCAAGATGTACGCATAACGTCACACAGAATGACAACGCTACGTACGCTTGGTCCAGGTGGGTCCCGACTGTCAGGCACTTCCTTGCGTGCGAAAATGTAGCTAGTGGGTCCCAGCAGTCAGAGGGGTGAATCGTTTTTTTTGCCCGGACGCACTTCCTTACGTGCGAAGGTGTAGCTGGTGGGTCCCAGCAGTCAGGGGGGAAAAGTTTTTTTGTGAAATACGGTGGCCCGTCCGGTGGGTCCCCGCTATCAGGTGGAGGAATAATTATTTTCCGTGTAATAAGGAGGCACTTCCTTGTTGTGGCCGTGGACCCAGCTGTCACCCTCTCCACATACAGTCCACGTCCGATGGAAATCGTTCCTTGACCACATTGACCATGCCGCGCCGAGAGCACCAGGGTGGTGGACAACAGCGAGGCCTAGGAAGGGGACGATGGGGAGCCGGGGAAGACGCGGCACTGGAAGCCCGCGCCGAGAGGAGTACGAGGGTTCACTGGTTCGGCTGCGGTATGAGGCTGCCGTCACCGCAGGGCCTGGCCAGCGGTGGGAATAGTGTCGGGGAACGTAGTAATTTCAAAATTTTCCTACGCACATGCAAGGATCATGGTGATGCATAGCAACGAGAGGGGAGAGTGTTTTCCACGTACCCTCGTAGACTGAAAGCGGAAGCGTTAGAACAACGCGGTTGATGTAGTCGTACGTCTTCATGATCCGACCAATCCAAGTACCGAATGTACGGCACCTCCGAAGTTCAAGACACGCTCAGCTCGATGACGATCCCGGACTCCAATCCAGCAGGTGTCGAGGATGAGTTCACAAGACGACGGCGTGCAGGCGGTGATGACGTTCTACCGACGCAGGGCTTCACCTAAGCACCGCTATGATATGACCGAGGTGGAATATGGTGGAGGGGGGCACCGCACACGGCTAAGGAATGATCACGAAGATCAACTTGTGTGTTATGGGGTGCCCCCCTGCCCCCGTATATAAAGCAGCAAGGGGGGAGGCCGGCAAGACCCATGGGGCGCGCCAAGGAGGGGGGAGTCCTCCTCCTGGTAGGAGTAGGACTCCCCTTTCCTAGTCCAACTAGGAAGAGGGAAGGGGGAACGAAGGAGAGGGAAGGAGGAGAAGGAAAGGGGGTGCACCCCCAACCCTAGTCCAATTCGGATCCCTCATGGAGGGGGCGCACCACCTCTTGGGCTGCTTCCCTCTCTCTTCCCTAAAGCCCAAAGGCCCAATACTCCCCCGGGGGTTCCGGTAACCCCTCTAGCACTCCGGTTTTCTCCAAAACTACCCGGAACACTTCCGGTGTCCGAATATAGTCGTCCAATATATCGATCTTTACGTCTCGACCATTTCGAGACTCCTCGTCATGTCCCCGATCTCATCCGGGACTCCGAACTCCTTCGGTACATCAAAACTCATAAACTCATAATATAACTATCATCGTAACGTTAAGCGTGCGGACCCTACGGGTTCGAGAACTATGTAGACATGACCTAGAACTATTTCCGGTCAATAACCAATAGCGGAACCTGGATGCTCATATTGGCTCCCACATATTCTACGAAGATCTTTATCGGTCAAACCGCATAACAACATACGTTGTTCCCTTTGTCATCGGTATGTTACTTGCCTGAGATTCGATCGTCGGTATCCAATACCTAGTTCAATCTCGTTATCGGCAAGTCTCTTTACTCGTTATGTAATGCATCATCCCGCAACTAACTCATTATCTACATTGCTTGCAAGGCCTATAGTGATGTGCATTATCGAAAGGGCCCAGAGATACCTCTCCGACAATCGGATTGACAAAACCTAATCTCGAAATACGCCAACTCAACATGTACCTTTGGAGACACCTGTAGAGCTCCTTTATAATCACCCAGTTATGTTGTGACGTTTGGTCGCACACAAAGTGTTCCTCCAATAAACGGGAGTTGCATAATCTCATAGTTGTAGGAACATGTATAAGTCATGAAGAAAGCAATAGCAACATACTAAACGATAAAGTGTTAAGCTAACGGAATGGGCATGTCAATCACATCATTCTCCTAATGATGTGATCCCGTTAATCAAATGACAACTCATGTCTATGGTTAGGAAACATAACCATCTTTGATTAATGAGCTAGTCAAGTAGAGGCATACTAGTGACACTATGTTTGTCTATGTATTCACACATGTATTATGTTTCCGATTAATACAATTCTAGTGTGAATAATAAACATTTATCATGAAATAAGGAAATAAATAATAACTTTATTATTACCTCTAGGGCATATTTCCTTCAGTCTCCCACTTGCACTAGAGTCAATAATCTAGTTCACATCGCCATGTGATTTAACACCAATATTCATATCTGTATATGATTAACACCCATAGTTCACATCGTCATGTGACCAACACCCAAAGGGTTAACTAGAGTCAATAATCTAGCTCACATCGCTTATGTGATTAACACCCAAAGAGTACTAAGGTGTGATCATGTTTTGCTCGTGAGAGAAGCTTAGTCAACGGGTCTGTCACATTCAGAACCGTATGTATTTTGCAAATATTCTATGTCTACAATGCTCTGCATGGAGCTACTCTAGCTAATTGCTCCTACTTTCAATATGTATCCAGATTGAGACTTAGAGTCATCTGGATCGGTGTGAAAGCTTGCTCCGATGTAACACTTTATGACGGGCTCTTTTATCACCTCCATCATCGAGAAATATTTCCTTAGTCCTCACTAAGGATATTCTTGACCAATGTCTAGTGATCTACTCCTAGATCACTATTGTATTCCCTTACCAAATTCAGAACAAGGTATACAATAGGTCTGGTACATAGCATAGCATACTTTATAGAACCTATGACTGAGGCATAGGGAATGACTTTCATTCTCTTTTCTATTTTCTGTCGTGGTTGGGATTTGAGTCTTACTCAATTTCACACCTTTGCAACACAGGCAAGAACTCTTTCTTTGACTGTTCCATTTTGAACTACTTCAAAATCTTGACAAGGTATGTACTTATTGAAAAACTTATTAAGCGTCTTGATCTATCTCAATAGATTTTGATGCTCAATATGTAAGTAGCTTTACTGAGGTCTTTCTTTTAAAGAACTCCTTTCAAATACTCCTTTATGCTTTCCAGAAAAAAATCTACATCATTTCTGATCAACAATATGTTACTCACAATCAAAAAGGCGGTAGTGCTCCCACTCACTTTATTGTAAATACAGGCTTCACCGCAAATTTGTATAAAACTATATGCTTTGATCAACTTATCAAAGCGTATATTCCATCTCTGAGATGCTTGCACCAGTCCATAGATGGATCGCTGGAGCTTGCACATTTTTAGCACCTTTAGGATTGACAAAACCTTTCGTTGCATCATATACAACTCTTCTTTAAGAAAACCATTAAGGAATGCAGTTTTACATCCATTTGCCGATTTCATAAAATGTGGCAATTGCTAACATGATTCGACAGACTTAAGCATTGCTACAGTGAGAAAATCTCATTGTAGTCAACACCTTGAACTTGTCGAAAACCTTTTATGATAAGTCGAGCTTTGTAGATAGTAACACTACTATCAGCATTTGTCTTCCTCTTGAAGATCCATTTATACAATATGGCTTGCCGATCATCGGGCAACTCCACCAAAGTCCACACTTTGTTCTCATACATGGATCTCATCTCAGATTTCATGGCCTCAAGCTATTTCGCGGAATCTGGGCTCATCATTGCTTCCTCATAGTTCGTAGGTTCATCATGGAAAGTAGTCCACTCTGGTGCGGACTGTACTTTGGAAGACCTACGAGGTTTTGTAGTAACTTAATCTGAAGTTTCATGATCTACTTTCCAATTCGGGAGAAGGTACAGATTCTGTGATGAACTACTTTCCAATTCGGGAGAAGGTACAAATTACCTTATCAAGCCCTACTTTCCTCCCACTCACTTCTTTCGAGAGAAACTCCTTCTCTAGAAAGGATCCATTCTTAGCAACGAATGTTTTGCCTTCGGATCTGTGATACAAGGTGTACCCAATAGTTTCCTTTGGGTATTCTATGAAGACGCACTTCTCTGATTTGGGTTTGAGCTTATCAGGTTGAAACCTTTTTCACATAAGCATCGCAACTCCAAAGTTTAAGAAACGACAGCTTAGGTTTAGTGCTAAACCATAGTTCATACGGTGTCGTCTCAACGGATTTAGACAGTGCCCTATTTAAAGTGAATGCAGCTATCTCTAATGCATAACCCCAAAATGATAGTGGTAAATCGGTAAGATACATCATAGATCGCACCATATCCAATAAAGTGCGGTTCTGACGCTCGGACACACCATTACTGTGGTGTTCCATGTGGCGTGAACTGTGAAACTATTCCACATTGTTTAAAATGAAGGCCAAACTCAGAACTCAAATATTCTTCTCACGATCGATTGTAGAAACTTTATTTTCTTGTTACGATGATTCTCTACTTCACTCAAATTCTTTGAACCTTTCAACTATTTTAGACTTATGTTTCATCAAGTAGATATACCCATATCTCGCTCAAATCATTTGTGAAGGTCGAAAATAATGATACTTGCCACGAGCATCAACACTCATTGAATCGCATACATCGGTATGTATTATTTCCAATAAGTCAAGAGCTCGCTCCATTGTTCCGAGAACGGAGTTTTAGTCATCTTGCCCAAAAGGCACGGTTCGCAAGCATCAAATGATTCATAACCAAGTGATTCCAAAAATCCATCTTTTATGGAGTTCTTCATGCGCTTTACAACGATATGACCCAAACGGCCAGTGCCACAAATAAGTTGCACTATCATTATTAACTTTGCATCTTTTGGCATCAATATTATGAATATGTGTATCACTACGATCGATATCCAACAAACTATTTTCATTGGGTGTATGACCATTGAAGGTTTTATTCATGTAAATAGAACAACAATTATTCTCTGATTTAAATGAATAACCGTATTGCAATAAACATGATCAAATCATATTCATGCTCAACGCAAACACCAAATAACATTTATTTAGGTTTAACACTAATCCCGAAAGTATAGGGAGTGTGCGATGATGATCATATCAATCTTGGAACTACTTCCAACACTCATTGTTACTTCCCCATCAACTAGTCTCTATTTATTCTGTAACTCCTGTTTCGAGTTACTTATCTTAGCAACCGAATAAGTATCAAATACTCAGGGGATATTATAAACACTAGTAAGGCACACATCAATAACCTATATATCAAATATACCCTTGTTCACTTTGCCATCCTTCTTATCCACCAAATATTCGTGGCATTTCCGCTTCAAAGGATCATTTCCTTTACAAAGGTAAGCACTCGTTTGTGCTTTGGTCCAGCTTTGGTCTTCTTCACGGGAGTGACAACTTGTTTGCCATTCTACTTGAAGTTTCCCTTTCTTTCTCTTTGCCCTTTTCTTGAAACTAGTGGTATTGTCAATCATCAACACTTGATGCTCTTTCTTGATTTCTACCTTCGTCGATTTCAACATCATGAAGAGCTCGGGAATCGTTTTAGTCATCCCTCACATACTATAGTTCATCACGAAGTTCTAGTAACTTAGTGATGGTTGAAGGAAATATGCCCTAGAGGCAATAATAAAGTTATTATTTATTTCCTCATATCATGATAAATGTTTATTATTCATGCTAGAATTGTATTACCCGGAAACATGATACATGTGTGAATACATAGACAAACATAATGTCACTAGTGTGCCTCTACTTGACTAGCTCATTAATCAAAGATGGTTATGTTTCCTAACCATAGACATGTGTTGTCATTTGATTAACGGGAACACATCATTAGGAGAATGATGTGATTGACTTGACCCACTCCGTTAGCCTAGCACTTGATCATTTAGTATGTTGCTATTGCTTTCTTCATGACTTATACAAAGTTCCTACAACTATGAGATTATGCAACTCCCGTTTACCGGAGGAACACTTTGTGTGCTACCAAACATCACAATGTAACTGGGTGATTATAAAGGAGCTCTACAGGTGTCTCCGAAGGTACATGTTGAGTTGGCGTATTTCGAGATTAGTTTTTGTCACTCCGATTGTCGGAGAGGTATCTCTGGGCCCTCTCGGTAATGCACATCACTTTAATCCTTGCAAGCAATGTAGCTAATGAGTTAGTTACGGAATGATGCATTACGTAACGAGTAAAGAGACTTGCCAGTAACGAGATTGAACTAGGTATTGGATACCGACGATCGAATCTCGCAAGTAACATACCGATGACAAAGGGAACAACGATGTTGTTATGCGGTTTGACCAAGAAAGATCTTCGTGAGAATATGTAGGAGGCAATATGAGCATCCGGTTCCGCTATTGGTTATTGATCGGAAACAGTTCTAGGTCATGTCTACATAGTTCTCGAACCCGTAGGGTCCACACGCTTAACGTTACGATGACAGTTTTATTATGAGTTTAAAAGTTTTGATGTACTGAAGGTTGTTCGGAGTCCCGTATGTGATCACGGACATGACGAGGAGTCTCGAAATGGTCGAGACATAAAGATTGATATATTGGACAACTATGTTCGGACACCGGAAGTGTTCTGGGTGATTTCGGAGAAAACCGGAGTGCTGGAGGGTTACCGGGGCAAGAGGGGCCGGCCAGGGCAAGAGGCACGCCCCTCCCCTTGAGTTCGAATAGGACAAGGAAGGGGGGCGGCGCCCCCCTTGCCTTTCCCCTCTCCCACTCCTTCCTTCCCCCTCCTTCTTGGACTAGGAAAGGGAGGGCCAAACCTACTTGGAGTAGGTTTCCCCCTCCTAGGGCGCGCCACCCCCTTGGCCGGCCCCCTCCTCCTCCCCCACTTTATATACGGAGGAGGAGGGCACCTCTAGACACAACTTGATCTTCGTGATCGTTCCTTAGCCGTGTGCGGTGCCCCCTCCACCATATTCCACCTCGGTCATATCGTTGCGGTGCTTAGGCGAAGCCCTGCGTCGGTAGAACATCATCATCATCGCCATGCCGTCATGCTGACGGAACTCATCCCCGACACCCTGCTGGATCGGAGTCCGGGGATCGTCATCGAGCTGAACGTGTGCTGAACTCGGAGGTGCCGTATGTTCGGTACTCGGATCGGTCGGATCATGAAGACGTACGACTACATCAACCGTGTTGTCATAACGCTTCTGCTTACGGTCTACGAGGGTACGTGGAAAACACTCTCCCCTCTCGTTGCTATGCATCACCATGATCTTGCGTGTGGTAGGAATTTTTTTGAAATTACTACGTTCCCCAACAGTGGCATCCGAGCCTGGTTTTATGCGTAGATGTCATATGCACGAGTAGAACACAAGTGAGTTGTGGGCGATATAAGTCATACCGCTACCAAAGATGTCATACTTTGGTTCAGCGGTATTGTGAGGCAGCCCGGATCGACATTACGCAGACGCTTACACGAGACCTGGTTTCACTGCTACGAGCACTCGTGCTTAAAGGTGATCGACGGGTGTCTGCTCTCTCACTTTAGTTGAACCGAGTGTGGCTACGCCCGGTCCTTGCGAAGGTTAAAACAACACTAACTTGACGAACTATCGTTGTGGTTTTGATGCGTAGGTAAGAACGGTTCTTGCTCAGCCCGTAGCAGCCACGTAAAATTTGCAACAACAAAGTAGAGGACGTCTAACTTGTTTTTGCAGGGCATGTTGTGATGTGATATGGTCAAGACGTGATGCTATATTTTATTGTATGAGATGATCATGTTTTGTAACCGAAGTTATCGGCAACTGGCAGGAGCCATATGGTTGTCGCTTTATTGTATGAAATGCAAACACCCCATAATTGCTTTACTTTATCACTAAGCGGTAGCGATAGTCGTAGAAGCAATAGATGGCGTAACGACAACGATGCTACGATGGAGATGAAGGTGTTGCGCCGGTGACGATGGTGATCACGACGGTGCTTCGGAGATGGAGATCACAAGCACAAGATGATGATGGCCATATCATATCACTTATATTGATTGCATGTGATGTTTATCCTTTATGCATCTTATGTTGCTTTGATTGACGGTAGCATTTTAAGATGATCTCTCACTAAATTATCAAGAAGTGTTCTCCCTGAGTATGCACCCTTGCGAAAGTTCTTCGTACTGAGACACCATGTGATGATCGAGTGTGATAGGCTCTACGTTCAAATACAACGGGTACAAAAAAGTTGCACACGCGGAATACTCAGGTTAAACTTGACGAGCCTAGCATATACAGATATGGCCTTGGAACACGGAGACCGAAAGGTCGAACGTGAATCATATAGTAGATATGATCAACATAGTGATGTTCACCATTGAAACTACTCCATCTCACATGATGATCGGACATGGTTTAGTAGATTTGGATCACGTGATCACTTAGATGACTAGAAAGATGTCTGTCTAAGTGGGAGTTCTTAAGTAATATGATTAATTGAACTTAAATTTATCATGAACTTAGTACCTGGTAGTATTTTGCTTGTCTATGTTTGTGGTAGATAGATGGCTCGTGTTGTTGTTCCGTTGAATTTTAATGCGTTCCTTCAGAAAGCTAAGTTGAAAGATGATGGTAGCAATTACACGGACTGGGTCCGTAACCTGAGGATTATCCTCATTGCTGCATAGAAGAATTACGTCCGGGAAGCACCGCTGGGTGCCAGGCCTGCTGCAGATGCAACTGACGATGTTAAGAACGTCTGGCAGAGCAAAGCTGATGACTACTCGATAGTTCAATGTGCCATGCTTTACGGCTTGGAACCGGTCTTCAACGATGTTTTGAACGTCATGGAGCATATGAGATGTTCCAGAGTTGAAGTTAATATTTCAAGCAAATGCCCGGATTGAGAGATATGAAGTCTCCAATAAGTTCTATAGCTGTAAGATGGAGGAGAATAGTTCACAAGTGAACACATACTCAAAATGTCTCGGGTATAATAATCACTTGATTCAACCGGGAGTTAATCTTCCCGATGATAGTGTCGCTGATGCACTTCTTCAATCATCGCCACCAAGCTACAAGAGCTTCATGATGAACTATAATATGCAAGGGATGGACAAGACTATTCCCGAGCTCTTCGCAATGCTAAAGGCCGAGGAGGTAGAAATCAAGAAGGAGCATCAAGTGTTGATGGTCAATAAGACCACCAGGGCCAAGAAAAGGGCAAAGGGAAGAAGAAGGAACTTCAAGAAGAACAACAAACACGTTGTGCTCAAGAGAAGAAACCCAAGTCTGGACCTAAGCTCGAGATCGAGTGCTTCTACCGCAAGCGATCGACATCGGAAGCGGAACCGCCCTAAGTATTTGGCGATAAGAAGGATGGGAAAGTGAACAAAGGTATATGTGATATACATGTTATTGATGTATACCTTACTAATGCTCGCAGAGTACCTGGTATTTGATAATCGGTTCTGCTAATATTTGCAACTCAAACAGGACTACGGATTGCGAAGATTGGCTAAGGACGAGGTGACGGCGCGCGTGGGAAATGGTTCCAAAGTCGATGTGATCGCGGTCGGCATGCTACCTCTACATCTACCATCGGGATTAGTTTTAGACCTAAATAATTGTTATTTGGTGCCAGAGTTGAGCATGAACATTATATCTGGATCTTGTTTGATGCGAGACGGTTATTCATTTAAATCAGAGAATAATGGTTGTTCTATTTATATGAGTAATATCTTTTATGGTCATGCACCCTTGAAGAGTGGTCTATTTTTATTGAATCTCGATAGTAGTGATACACATATTCATAATGTTGAAGCCAAAAGATGCAGAGTTGATAATGATAGTACAACTTATTTTTGGCACTGCCGTTTAGGTCATATCGGTGTAAAGCGCATGAAGAAACTCCATTCTGATGGACTTTTGGAATCACTTGATTATGAATCACTTGGTACTTGTGAAGCGTGCCTCATGGGCAAGATGACTAAAACGCCGTTCTCCGGAACTATGGAGCGAGTAACTAGTTTATTGGAAATCATACATACTGATGTATGTGGTCCAATGAATATTGAGGCTCGCGGCGGGTATCGTTATTTTCTCACATTCACAGTTGATTTGAGCAGATATGGGTATATCTACTTGATGAAACACAAGTCTAAAACATTTGAAAAGTTCAAAGAATTTCAAAGTGAAGTGGAAAATCATCGTAACAAGAAAATAAATTTCTACGATCTGATCGTGGAGGGGAATATTTGAGTTATGAGTTTGGTTTACATTTGAAACAATGCGGAATAGTTTCGCAACTCACGCCACCCAAAACACCACAACGAAATGGTGTGTCCGAACGTCGTAATCGTACTTTACTAGATATGGTGCGATCTACGATGTCTCTTCTTGATTTACCGCTATCGCTTTTGGGGTTATGCTTTAGAGACGGCTGCATTCACGTTAAATAGGGCACCATCAAAACTGCTGAGACGACGCCTTATGAACTGTGGTTTGGCAAGAAACCAAAGTTGTCGTTTCTTAAAGTTTGGGGTTGCGATGCTTATGTGAAGAAACTTCAACCGATAAGCTCGACCCAAATCGAGAAATGTGTCTTCAGAGGATACCCAAAAGAGACTATTGGGTACACCTTCTATCACAGATCCGAGGGCAAGATTTTCGTTGCTAATTCGGATCCTTTCTAGAGAAGGAGTTTCTCTCAAAGAAGTGAGTGGGAGGAAAGTAGAACTTGATGAGGTAATCAGACCTGCTCCCTTGTTGAAAGTAGGTCATCACAAGAACCGGTTCCTGTGACAACTACACCAATCAGTGAGGAAGCTAATGATATTGATCATGAAATTTCAGATCAAGTTACTACTGAACCTCGTAGGTCTACCAGAGTAAGATCCACACCAGAGTGGTATGGTAATCCTATAATGGAAGTCACGTTACTTGACCATGGCGAACCTACGAACCATGAGGAAGCGATGATGAGCCCAGATTCCGCGAAATGGCTTGAGGCCACGAAATCTGAGATGGGATCCATGTATGAGAACAAAGTATGGACTTTGGTTGACTTGCCCGATGATCGGCAAGCCATTGAGAATAAATGGATCTTCAAGAAGAAGACTGATGCTAATGGTAATGTAACTGTCTACAAAGCTTGACTTGTTGCGAAAGGTTTTCGACAAGTTCAAGGGGTTGACTATGATGAGACTTTCTCACCTGTAGCGATGCTTAAGTCTGTCCGAATCATGTTAGCAATTGCCGCATTTTATGATTATGAAATTTGGCAAATGGATGTCAAAACTGCATTCCTGAATGGATTTCTGGAAGAAGAGTTGTATATGATGCAACCGGAAGGTTTTGTCGATCCAAAAGGTGCTAACAAAGTGTGCAAGCTCCAGCGATCCATTTATGGACTGGTGCAAGCATCTCGAGTTGAATAAACGCTTTGATAGTGTTATCAAAGCATATGATTTTATACATACTTTTGGAGAAGCTCAGATTTACAAGAAAATGAGTTGAGCTCAGTAGCATTTTCGATATTATATGTAGATGACATATTATTAATCTGAAATGATATAGAATTTCTGGATAGCATAAAGGGATACTTGAATAAAAGTTTTTCAATGGAAGACCTCGTGAAGCTGCTTATATATTGGGCATCAAGATCTATAGAGATAGATCAAGACGCTTAATTGACTTTCACAAAGCACATACCTTGATAAAGTTTTGAAAAGTTCAAATGGATCGTGCAAAGAAAGGGTTCTTGCTCAGATTACAAGGTGTGAAGTTGAGTCGAATCAATGCCCCACCACAAGCAGAAGATAGAGAGAAAATGAAAGATGTTCCTATGCTTCACCATAGGCTCTATCATGTATGCAATGTTGTGTACAGCACCGACGTATGCTTAGCAATAAGCTTAAGGTAGGTACCAAAGTAATCCAGAGTGGATCATCGACAGCGGTCAAGAACATCCCGAAATACCGAAAAGGACTAAGGATATGTTTTCGTTTATGGAGGTGACAAAGAGCTAGTCATAAACGGTTACATCGATGCAAGCTTTGACACTGATCCAGACGATTCTAAATCGCAAACAAGATACGTGTTTTTATAAACGGTGGAGCTGTAAGTTGGTGCAGTTCTAAACAAAGCGTCGTGGCGGGATATACATGCGAAGCGGAGTACATAGCTGCTTCGGAAGCAGCAAATGAAGGAGTCTGGATGAAGGAGTTCATTTCCGATCTAGGTGTCATACCTAGTGCATCGGGACCAATGAAGATCTTCTGTGACAATACTGGTGCAATTGCCTTGGCAAAGGAATCCAGATTTCACAAGAGGACTAGGCATATCAAAAGACGCTTCAATTCCATCTGGGATCAAGTCCAGTTGGGAGACATAGAGATTTGCAAGATACATACGGATCTGAATGTTGCACACTCGTTGACTAAGCCTCTTCCACGAGCAAAACATGATCAGCACCAAGACTCCATGGGTGTTAGAATCATCTTGTGTAATCTAGATTATTGACTCTAGTGCAAGTGGGAGACTCAAGGAAATATGCCCTAGAGGCAATAATAAAGTTATTATTTATTTCCTCATATCATGATAAATGTTTATTATTCATGCTAGAATTGTATTACAGGAAACATGATACATGTGTGAATACATAGACAAACATAATGTCACTAGTGTGCCTCTACTAGACTAGCTCATTAATCAAAGATGGTTATGTTTCCTAACCATAGACATGTGTTGTCATTTGATTAACGGGATCACATCATTAGGAGAATGATGTGATTGACTTGACCCATTCTGTTAGCCTAGCACTTGATCGCTTAGTATGTTGCTATTGCTTTCTTCATGACTTATACAAAGTTCCTCCAACTATGAGATTATGCAACTCCTGTTTACGGAGGAACACTTTGTGTGCTACCAAACGTCACAACGAATCGGGTGATTATAAAGGAGCTCTACAGTGCCTCCAGAAGGTACATGTTGAGTTGGCGATTTCGAGATTAGTTTTTGTCACCGATTGTCGGAGAGGTATCTCTGGGCCCTCTCGGTAATGCACATCACTTTAAGCCTTGCAAGCAATGTAGCTAATGAGTTAGTTACGGAATGATGCATTACGTAACGAGTAAAGAGACTTGCCGGTAACGAGATTGAACTAGGTATTGATACCGACGATCGAATCTCGGGCAAGTAACATACCGATGACAAAGGAACAACGATGTTGTTATGCGGTTTGACCGATAAAGATCTTCGAGAATATGTAGGAGCCAATATGAGCATCCAGGTTCCGCTATTGGTTATTGGCCGGAAACAGTTCTAGGTCATGTCTACATAGTTCTCGAACCTGTAGGGTCCGCACGCTTAACGTTACGATGACAGTTTTATTATGAGTTTATAAGTTTTGATGTACCGAAGGTTGTTCGGAGTACCGGATGTGATCACGGACATGACGAGGAGTCTCGAAATGGTCGAGACATAAAGTATGATACATTGGACGATTATGTTTGGACACCGGAAGTGTTCCGGGTGATTTCGGAGAAAAACGGAGTGCCGGAGGGTTACCGGAACGCCCCCGGGAACTAATGGGCCTTGTTGGGCCCTAGTGGAGAGAGAGGGCCGCCAGGCAAGAGGCGCCGCCTCCCTTGAGTCCGAATAGGATAAGGAGGCGGCGCCCCCTTGCCTTCCCTCTCCCACTCCTTCCTTTCCCTCCTTCTGGACTAGAAAGGGAGGGCAAACCTACTTGGAGTAGGTTCCCCCTCCTAGGGCGCGCCACCCCTTGGCCGCCCCCTCCTCCCCCTTTATATACGGAGGAGGGGCACCTCTAGACACAAGTTGATCTTCGTGATCATACCTTAGCTGCAGGCGGTGCCCCCTCCACCATATTCCACCTTGGTCATATCGTTGCGGTGCTTAGGCGGCCGTGGCCGGTAGAACATCATCATCGCACCACGCCGTCAGGTCGTGGAACTCATCCCCGACACCTCGCTGGATCGAGTCCGGGATTGTCATCGAGCTGAACGCAGCTGAACTCAAGGTGTCGCATGTTCGGTACTCGGATCGGTCGAATCGTGAAGACGTACGACTACATCAACCGCGTTGTCATAACGCTTCCGCTTACGGTCTATGAGGGTACGTGGACAACAATCTCCCCTCTCGTTGCTATGCATCACCATGATCTTGCGTGTGCGTAGGAATTTTTTTGAAATTACTACGTTCCCCAACAATGGTGACTAGAGAATTCTGTCAATCACTATGTTATCTGGAAGATTAACTCCCACTTGATTCAAGCGATTGAAGTACCCTGATAATCTGAGCACATGCTCACTAGTTGAGCGATTATCCTCCATCTTTTAGCTATAGAACTTGTTGGAGACTTCATATCTCTCAACTCGGGTATTTGCTGGAAATATTAACTTCAACTCCTGGAACATCTCATATGGTCCATGACGTTCAAAACGTCTTTGAAGTCCCGATTCTAAGCCGTTTAAGCATGGTGCACTAAACTATCAAGTAGTCATCATTTTTGAGCTATCCAAACGCTCATAACGCCTACATCCGCCTCCCGCAATAGATTTGTCACCTAGCGTGCATCAAGGACATAATTCTTCAGGCAAAGAATGAGGATAAACCTCGATCACGGATCCAATCCGCATCATTGCTACTAACATCTTTCAACACAATTTTTCTAGGAACATATCAAAATAAACATATGAAAGCAACAACGCGAGCTATTGATCTACAACATAATTTGCAAAATACTACCAGAACTAAGTTCATGATAAATTTAAGTTCAATTAATCATATTACTTAAGAACTCCCACTTAGACCGACATCTCTCTAGTCATCTAAGTGATCACGTGATCCAAATCAACTAAACCATGTCCGATCATCACGTGAGATGGAGTAGTTTCCAATGGTGAACATCACTACGTTGATCATATCTACTATATGATTCACGTTCGACCTTTTGGTCTTCGTGTTCCGAGGCCATATCTCAGATATGCTAGGCTCGTCAAGTTTAACCCGAGTATTCGCGTGTGCAACTTTTTTGCATCCGCTGTATTTGAACGAGAGCCTATCACACCGATCATCACGTGGTGTCTCAAAGACGAAGAACTTTCGCAATGGTGCATACTGTGGAGAACACTTCTTGATAATTTAGTGAGAGATCATCTTAAAATGCTACCGTCAATCAAAGCAAGATAAGATGCATAAAGGATAAACATCACATGCAATCAATATAAGTGATATGATATGGCCATCATCATCTTGTGCTTGTGATCTCCATCTCAAGCACCGCCGTGATCACCATCGCCACCGCGCAACACCTTCATCTCCATCGTAGCATCGTTGTCGTTACGCCATCTATTGCTTCTATGACTATCGCTACCGCTTAGTGATAAAGTAAAGCAATTATGTATGCTTGCATTTCATACAATAAAGCGACAACCATATGGCTCCTACCAGCTTGCCGATAACTTCGGTTACAAAACATGATCATCTCATACAATAAAATATAGCATCACATCTTGACCATATCACATCACAACATGCCCTGCAAAAACAAGTTAGACGTCCTCTACTTTGTTGTTGCAAATTTTACGTGGCTGCTACGGGCTGAGCAAGAACCGTTCTTACCTACGCATCAAAACCACAACGATAGTTCATCAAGTTAGTGCTGTTTTAACCTTCGCAAGGACCGGGCGTAGCCACACTGGGTCCAACTAAAGTTGGAGAAACAGACACCCGCCAGCCACCTGTGTGCAAAGCACATCGGTGGAACCAGTCTCGCGTAAGTGTACGCGTAATGTCGGTCCAGGCCGCTTCAACCAACAATACCGCCGAACCAAAGTATGACATGCTGGTAAGCAGTACGACTTGTATCGCCCACAACTCACTTGTGTTCTACTCGTGCATATAACATCTATGCATAAAACCGGCCCGATGCCACCGCTGGGGAACGAGTAATTTCAAAATTTTCCCACGCACACGCAAGGATCATGGTGATGCATAGCAACGAGAGGGGAGAGTGTTGTCCACGCACTCGAGACCGAAAAGCGGAAGCATTAGAACAACGCGTTGATGTAGTCATACGCCTTCAAGATCCGACCGATCCAAGTACCGAACGACGGCACCTCCGAAGTTCAGCACACGCTCACTCGATGATGATCCCTGCATTCGATCCAGCAGGTGTCGGGATGAGTTCCACAAGACGACGGCGTGGCAGGACGGTGATGTTGTTCTATCGACGCAGGCTTCGCCTAAGCACCGCCACGATATGACCGACGTGGAATATGGTGGAGGGGCACCGCACACGGCTAAGGAACGATCACGAAGATCAACTTGTGTGTTATGGGGTGCCCCCTGCCCCCGTATGTAAAGGAGCAAGGGGGGAGGCCGGCTAGCCCCATGGGGCGCGCCAAGGAGGGGGGAGTCCTCCTCCTAGTAGGAGTAGGACTCCCCTTTCCTAGTCCAACTAGGAAGAGGGAAGGGGGAAGGAAGGAGAGGGAAGGAGGAGAAGGAAATGGGGGTGCGCCCCCCTCCCCTAGTCCAATTCGGATCCCTCATGGAGGGGGCGGACCACCTCTTGGGCTTCTGCCCTCTCTCTTCCCTAAAGCCCACTAAGGCCCAATACTCCCCGGGGTTCCAGAATCCTCCCAAGACCGTTTTGTCCAAAACTACCTCGAACACTTCCGGTGTCCGAATATAGTCGTCCAATATATCGATCTTTACGTCTCGACCATTTCGAGACTCCTCGTCATGTCCCCGATCTCATCCGGGACTCCGAACTCCTTCGATACATCAAAACTCATAAACTCATAACATAACTGTCATCGTAACGTTAAGCGTGCGGACCCTACAGGTTCGAGAACTATGTAGACATGACCTAGAATTGTTTCCGGTAAATAACCAATAGCGGAACCTAGATGCTCATATTGGCTCCTACATATTCTACGAAGATCTTTATCGGTCAAACCGCATAACAACATACGTTGTTCCCTTTGTCATCGGTATGTTACTTGCCCGAGATTCAATCGTTGGTATCCAATACCTAGTTCAATCTCGTTATCAGCAAGTCTCTTTACTCGTTATGTAATGCATCATCCCACAACTAACTCATTAGCTACATTGCTTGCAAGGCTTATAGTGATGTGCATTACCAAGAGGGCCCAGAGATACCTCTCCGACAATCGGAGTGACAAAACCTAATCTCGAAATACACCAACTCAACATGTACCTTTGGAGACACTCAGAGCTCCTTTATAATCACCCGATACGCTAGACGTTTGGTAGCACACAAAGTGTTCCTCCGATAAACGGGAGTTGCATAATCTCATAGTTGTAGGAACATGTATAAGTCATGAAGAAAGCAATAGCAACATACTAAACGATCAAGTGTTAAGCTAACGGAATGGGTCATGTCAATCACATCATTCTCCTAATGATGTGATCCCGTTAATCAAATGACAACTCATGTCTATGGTTAGGAAACATAACCATCTTTGATTAATGAGCTAGTCAAGTAGAGGCATACTAGTGACACTATGTTTGTCTATGTATTCACACATGTATTATGTTTCCGGTTAATACAATTCTAGCATGAATAATAAACATCTATCATGAAATAAGGAAATAAATAATAACTTTATTATTGCCTCTAGGGCATATTTCCTTCAAATAGTAGGGGGTGGTGAGGCCTCCGCGCAAAGACATCCGCCACGGAGGCAAGAGCATGCGCACGACCGGTATTTGCTTTGGGCGGCCGGAGCAAGAAGACCAGAGGTTGAAGAAGCACTACGGCCATTGGATGGACATCGACGGTCACTAGAGCTAGAATCGCTTATATTGACTAAGTTGACAAAGCCCTCCGTCCCGCTAACTTAGTAGGCCCACAAGTCAGCCTCCCACCAAGGTGGGTCCCAGCTAGCTGGGGGGTATTCATTTTTTGTGCGTAATAAGGAGGCACTTCCGGTGGGTCCGAGCTGACAGCAGGGGGAACGTTTTTTTCGTGAAATACTGTGGCCCGTCGGGTGGGTCCCAGCAGTCAGGGGCAAACGTTTTTTTTTCGAGAAATACTAGTGGCCCGTCCGATGGGTCCCTGCTGTCAGGTGGAGGAATAATTATTTTCCACGTAATAAGGAGGCACTTCCTTGCGGCTGCCGAGGACCCCACCGCCACCTCTCCACGCACAAGATCCTTCGGATGGAATTCGGTCGTTGACCACATTGACCACGCCCACCGAGAGCACCACGGCGGTGGACGCACGACGAGGCCTAGGAAGGGACGACGCGAGCCGTGGAAGACGCGCAAAGGATGCCCCACGGAGAGGAGTACGAGGGTTCATCGGTTCGGCGCGCTGCCGCCGCAGAATAACAGGGGTGTGGGTGAGTGGAGTGGAGGGATGGCCTGGCCATGGTGGGAGTAGTATGGGGCGGTGAGGCCTCAGGCAGCAAAGCCGCCACGGAGGCAGGAGCAAAGCGGCACGACCGCGCCGCTTTGGGCGGCCGGAGCAAGAAGACCAGAGGTTGAAGAAGCCTACGGCCATTGGATGGACATCGTACGGTCAGTCGAGCTAGAATCATGCATATTGACTAAGTTGACAAAGCCCTTCGTCCCCGTCAACTTAGTAGGCCCACTATACTGGGTCCTAGCTAGTAGGGGGAGTATTCTTTTTTGGGGCGTAATAAGGAGGCACTTCCTTGCATGCGAAGATATAGCTGTTGGGTCCGAGCTGTCAGCGGCGGTAACGCTTTTTTCGCGAAATACAGAGGCCCTTTCGGTGGGTCCCAGATGTCAGGTGGAGGAATTAATATTTTGCGCGTAATAAGGAGGCATTTCATGCGGCGCCATGGACCCAAATTGCCGCCTCTCCACGCTGATCCACCGATGGATGTCGCTCATCGACCACGCTGACCAAGCCGTGCCGAGAGCACCAGTATAAAGGGACGACGGCGAGGCCTAGGAAGGGAACAACACAGAGCCAGGGAATACTCGGCAGTTATTTCCCACGCGGAGGAGTACGAGGGTTTACTGGTTCGTCTGCCGTCGCCGGAGAATAACAGCCGGTGTGGGACTGAGGGTGAGTAGAGGGATAGCTAGGCCAGCGATGGGAGTACGGTGGGGCGGTGAGGCTCTCAGGCAAGATAGCCGCCATGGGAGCAGGGAGCAAGCAGTCCTTGGCGCTTGTTTGAGCGGCCGGAGCAGAAGAGCAGAGATTGAAGAAATGACGATGGCCGTTGGATTGACATCCAACAAAGATCTGTGCCATCTGTGGAAAGCCTCAAATCTGTGGAAAAAAAGATACAGCCCATCCGCCATTATTTCAAATAGTTTACAGCCCATTAGCTAATTTTACTGGTTTTTGGAGCCCATATTCTTTTGTTAGCATTACAGCTCATATTGTGGCCACGGTTAAAAAATTATACTAAATTTTGCATATGTCGGTCTGCGGTCCGAACTGTTTTTAATCCCAAAATTTCGAGTCACATTCGGACTGATTTTAAAAATAAATGTATATCAATATAAAATCCAATAAATTGTCCACGATAAAAATCAATGCAATTTAAAATCTCAAATGAAAAAAGATATTTGAAACTAATTGCCGGTTTGATGTGTTTTAAAATGTATGCACCATTTCTCATTATCGATAGGCTATTTTCTCGCCAAATTAATGAAGCTCTCCTCGTCTAGCCCAACTAGCCCGATAAAGTGACTTACTTGACAAATCACAAAAAACTGGCTAGCCATTTTCAAAAAGAAAAAAACTACTGGGCTGGTCTGTGGTAAACATAAAAGAAAAGGCTATCTAGACAAAGCGAGTGTCTCGCATGCCTAGTCGACACCCGCCCGCCTCAAAAACAAATTAGATAAATGCCACGCCAATTATGGCGATTCATAAAATGCCACTGCAATTTCCAAACTTTGAAAAATGCCACCGCAATTTTTGCAAACTTTGAAAACGCCATCGCAGTTTGCAAACTTTGAAAAACGCCACTCCAGACTTCAAAATTGCCACTAGAAATGGCATGAAATGGCATTTTTCAAAGTTTGGAAATTGCAGTGGCATTTCTCGGAGGCATTTTTCAAATTAACCCAAAACAAAAATAATTGGGCGAGCTGTCGGGTCCCTCGTGTCACCGCTCACAGTAATTCTCTCGTTTATTGACTACGTTGACAATGGCATGGGACCCAGATGTCAGAAATCCACTAGGAGGAGCCATTTTTTTGGCTTGAAATAAGGAGGCACTTGCTTACGTACTACCATGACCTTGGCGGGTCTATGTTGTCATCCTCTCCACGTACAATCATCTCCTGATTGTGTACGCGTCAACTTGCTAGGCCCACAAGTCAGCCTCTAACCCGTGGAGGACAAATACAACCCATTTAAAAAAATAACAGCCCATTCCATACGTTTAAACGGAAAGTTCAACATTCACAGCAAAGTAATAGGTCTGATCCACATATAGAGTACTGAACTTCCACGTTCACAACCATCATAGCCAAGTTAACTATCTACTCTCACTAGACAAGTACTAACTTACTCTTAGCTAACTAGACGATGCCGGCGGTACACGCTAAACACCGGCATCGGCGTCTTGCGCCTCGCCTCGGACTTGCCAGAGGTGCGATAGGGCGCGTTGCTCACGCTGCTGGCCCTTTCCATGCCGGGCGTGGTCCATCAAGCTTAGGCTTCAAGCCGGAAACCCACTTGACGAGCTGGTAGTGAAAATCGGCGTCATAACGCATGCCCGACAGCCTCGTGGTTATTTGTCGGGCGCCGACCTCCACGTAGTCGGCCTAGTTGCGGCGCTCGCCGCAACTCGAGCATCGGTGCGCTGCTGCTCCATGTCTACCGGGCGGTGCAAATCGGCGATACATCGCTCCTCCGCCAGCGGTCGCGCCCAACAACTCCTGCTCCTCCGCCATGCGGTCGCGCTTCCAACAACTCCTCGACCGCGATTGCCATCTAAAGACAGATAGAATGCCTCCTCCTCCGCTCGCCTTCCGGTGAAAAACCAAACACTAGTTCCGGTGGTGACCGCCTCCGGCGTCGCCTACCGCGGACGGGCGGGGGCATGGCGGACGTGGCGAGGAATGTCGGGCTGGTGGGGGCTTATGAGGATATGGCGAGTTGGGTCACGGTGGCACTAGAGAATGCAGGGAAACAGTACTTATAGGGGGAAGGTAGCGTGACGGTCATCAGAATTCAATGCATAATGGCTTAGCGCCACTTGCCGTGGAAAACTAGGGAAACTGAAATTATGACCGTGTCGCCCCGCCTCGCTCGGGTCGACGCCGCATGGCGGTCAAACAAGTGCACTCGAATCATCTCCTCCTTGTCAATAATGATTTCACGGATTTAAAAAGCCCGCAACAATTAAAGCGATCTTTTTTCGCATCGCTAGCTGCCTTAATTACGGCCGGCCGCATGCAGCACTCGTAATCGCCGCAGCAAAGATGCGGCGGCATGCAATGAGTCGCAGCCGAGGGCACGCATGCAGCCACTTAAATCGCTGGAATTAATTAGGCTTAAACTTCTGCATGCCGTTAATTATTGCCATGCCTTGGTCTTGCTGCTTTGCTCACGGGACTAATAAACCCAGATGGAGGGAGTACCTTGGTTGGTGAGAGGTTTGAATTAAGCCTTGCAAACCGGAAAGGAGGTACTAGTACGTGTGTGATCCGCTATTTATTCGTGTAGGATCGAGTAGGTCGTTTCTTGAATTGAGCCCTGCAAACCGGAAAGGAGGTAGTACGTGTGTGATATGCTATTTATCCGCGTAGGATCGATAGTGTAGCTTGTCAGTTTATTTAGAGGTAGGCATTTTTATCCGTGTAGGATCGATAGTGTAGCTTGTCGGGCTTTTTCAGAGGTAGGCATTTTATTCAAAAACTGCCACTTCGCATCTTGCGCCGCAAATAAAACTGCCAGAGCGCATTTGTAGGCTAGCTAGTGATCGATCAAGAATTTGTAAACACCGAGCGTAATGTAAATAAGTAATCATAAGGCATCTCAATGAATCACAGATCATATACAAATATGTAGCTCCAAAAGCAAAGATCAGCCACTTCGGATCTTGCGTCGCAACTAAAACTAACTAGTACGATAACCATACATAAGATCAACATGTTAATGCATCTTAATGATTCACATATCATATACAAATATGTAGCTCCAAAAGCAAAGATCTAGAAAAAACATATGTTCTTCCTACTAACATGGATGCTTCTCTTGACCAACATTCAGTACAGACTGAAAGACAAATTTGTTTGTGAAGTCTACAATTCCTCTTGCAAACGTAAGTGGTTTCACCAACAGCTAGAACCATGAGAATGAACCACACATGATGGAGGAACATCCACTGCAATATGATTTGGTCTTCTCTCGATCACACCGCAAGACTTTTTGGAATACAAACTTTAACTTAGGGAAAATGATGCCCATTGTATAATCAGACCAAAGCAATGAAGCACCAAGTGTTGGCCAGTAAATAGTACAGTACTACTTTTCTGCAGTCCATGAAGTGACTATTCAATCTTTGTGTCTATTTTCAAATGGCATTGCATGCAGTGACTATACTATTCTCTTGTGCAGTTCAACCAAAATTGCGGACACTTTGTTTGTTTGCCAAATAGCAACGGGCAGACATCTTTGTCTGCACAAATATCAAGCAGCTAGTAAACATATACCACACCATGTTCGCAGTGATGGAAGAGGTGAAATCGATACAACCGAAATTGAGCATCCAATCATTGAATCCTGTCCTGCACCTCCAATGTAGGTCCACCCCGCCAATAAATTCACATGCAAACCACTAGTATTACTATCTAATGACAAGACAAAAAGAGTAGCAAGATAGTAGCAAACCATGTACCTTCGTAATGAACAGCTCATAGTGCCACCAATTGATATAAAGGTTTGGAAAAACATGCTCCTAATGTTGAACCAGCTTGGACTTTTGTGCAGCTCCACTAAAATCGAGCATCCCTATTTGCATAGATATTGAAAGTGTGATTACTATAAAAGTGGCACTAGTTGAAGCATAGACTCACAAATATAAGCATTCCAATTTCTTAATGGGAAAAGATAGCAAGACTGTTTCTAACCAATTGCTTGAAGGAATAAATAAAGCAACAATGGTCGATGTCAAGAAGGCATACATAGTTTTTTTCTCAAAACTCGAGCCATTCTCGACCTTTCCTCTTCTTTTAAGCAAATTTTGTGCGCTTCTACTAAAATAAAATGCCATCACCGCTTTGACAATTTAGTTACACTGCATAAAAGGAAATGACTTAACATTACATCATGATGTCGGGTATGTAGTAGATGTGCATTAGAGACAAACATACGACCTCCTCCGATAACATAATGAACATTAATTTTAACAAAGGTGTGACTAGCTTTACCGAGATAATTTGAGTGAACTCTACACCCTATGTTCCTTAATATAAGACGTTTTGCGGTTCAATTTAAAGTACCCAAATGTCTAGTATTTAGAAAAACAGTAGTAGTTTTCTTGAGCACATATCCGGGAAAGCTTGCCACACTTTATTTATGTCCATACGCTAATGCAACACCATTCTAACACTACAAATATACACTAATCCAAAGGGCTAGTGCAACAAAGAGAGTAGTTAGTTTATTATAGGTACAAGACAATGGTTTTACTAAACAGATTTCAATAAACTCTAGCAATCGAAGGTTTCTATAAGAATTAACAATACAAAATGTAAAGGTAACAAGTTTCAAAGATTCAGATACTAGCTGTGCATGAGCATTAAACCAAATACAAAAGTCTCAAGGTAACTAGCATTATTAACTAATGACAAGATAAGAAAATTGCAAACCATGTACCTCCAAGGTAAATATCATTTCAACTCGGGGGGGCCTTAAAATTGCTATCCCAATCTTGATAATCAATCAAACATAAAACTTGATCGAATCTAATCAAGAGAACAGCGGAGGAGGAGGTGCCCACTTGACCTTTCCTCTTGTCTTCATAATTGTTCATGCGGTTTAACCAAAATAAAATGACATCGGCGCTTTGGCATTTTGGTGACACTGCATAAAAAAATTAACTTATCTCATGAAAGTGAGGTATGTAATCTATAAGCATTAATAAAGGCAAAAATCAAGGTAGTAACAAGTTTCATCATTGGTATATGGGCAGTGCAACAAAGATTAGAATGCCTTAGCTGAAAAATCTTTAATACATCCACAATCAACAGCTAACCTCGAAATGATCCAAAGGACATTAAATGGCACCGCTTAAATTTATTTGTGGCATTAGACCGAGAGCAGCATTAGTTAAATGTGGCATCACTTTAGCAAGAGCATTGCTTGACTTGATCTTTGGTGTTATACTAACAGCAAAAAAGTGGCAATAAGAGCATGGGAGGCCCATTCGACAAGGCGCACCAGTACGATGTACCTCCACGGACGCAGAGTGGTGAGGGAGGTATGGTTGCCCAGAGCAACAAATATCCAGGCAGCATATGTGGATTATGTCCCATTTTTGTTCTCTTTAGCCACCTTTTTCCTATGTGAGGACAACAAACCGATCAACCTGGTCATTCTCTATTGCGTTGTCATGCCTTTCTACCCTTCTTCAACCAAGAGACACGAGACTCGTTCCTTAGCTACTGATTTTCCCCTTTTCAACCTAGATGCGGGTTCGATGCCTACTCTCTTGGACAGTACAGTCTCCCTTCCTTTCCTTATTCAACCCAGACATGCATTAGTCTGCATGAAGTAGGGTTTCCTTTAATAGTGCAAATTATGGTTTTCTTCTATGTGGCCAGCAGAGCAGAGGATAGCAAATTGGGAAGATGGTGGACTGGAAAAATATCCACATGCAACGATGTGTCAGATGGGGCAATAGAACATGGGTATGGTTCGAAAAGAGGTAGCATACCTGAGGGTCAGCGGGAAGTGGCTTCGCTCATGGTCGTCATCCTCCGCACACACTACGACAGCGATCCCGCGTGGGCGCTAGGTCTGAGAGGACGGCCTTGTCGTCGATCGTGACCTCGCCGACGACGACGAAAAGCGTCAACGCCAGACGTCCTTTTCTTCCCGGCGGATCTGTGACCACCGTGAGGAGGAGAGAGGGTCGTCTTTTTAGATCTCGAGAGAGGGTGGTAGTGTGAGAAGCAAGTGGGCAGCCCTTGGCAAGAAAGCTACCAAGCTCCAAATTTATATATCTTCTTTATACTACTAGTCTTCGAGGTGGAGTAGTGGTAGAGTAGTTTATATTTTCTCTGCAGACAAGCATCAGCTTAGTCGTGCTTCAAAACCGAACGGCACGCCATTAAAAAATAAAGGCCGATAACTAATGCGGCACCTTGGGCCAACGCGGCCAGATCACATTTTGCATGAGAAATTACACACCATGTTTCGTTGACATATGGTCCCGTTCCACATATCAGTGAGACGACGGCGAGTACTAGGAGTATTTCCGAACCGACGTGTAGGCCGGGGCGCCCCTTCGTGAACCGTGGCAAACTGGCAACCGTCCACCGACTCTTCGCCTTTCCCTCTCCATTTGGAACTGTTGTAGCATGCTCTTCCTCTCCCTCCTCCATTTTCCTTCAGCCCTTCACCCTTTCTTTCGCCATTGTTCGATCGTCTTCTCCATGGAGGAACAGACGAAACGACCCGTTATTCTTGCCCCGATCCGAAAGATGACGTGGTGGAGGAACTCATTGATCGGTGTGACGTCATCACCTCGGCTAGCATGGCAGGTTTGTTCAAGCCCATTCTCGACTCAACTAATAACATCATTACAAGGAACCCAAGAGTCAAGGAGCGGTTTGATCTCCCCTATCTTCTTCGTCGTGACTCGATGATCGGGCGCCACACGACGGAGGCCTCGCCCTATGCAAGTTGATGCCGCTTGATAATGATACGTATGATGTTAAGATGCCATCGCTTGAGGGCAAGGCTTGGGCAGGCACAAATGGAGATTGGGTTGTTTACATTGGGTCCAAATGCGAGTGGGAACTTGTGAATGTGTACACTCGTGACCGGTTCCACTTCCAAAATCTCAGCAGATCGCCTGAGGTTGAGCACACCGGTATTGTATGCACGCTCAAATACAATCATGGCGATCGTCTTCACGGAAGATAGCAATTTCTTGAGTCCCCAACCGCTTGGAATTACAACAACTATGAAGTTGTTGCTATCTTCGACAAGCTTGTTGCCGCCGCCGCTGGTTTGACCGATGGATATTGCTCAAAATCAGTTTCAGACACGGATGAGTACTTGTGATGCAATTCAACACGAGGGCCTTGTGTTTGCTGCCACCACTGTGGCACTATTTTTGCATGGCATCCTCGTTGTTTCGCACGCTTGTCTTCCACCGTAATTATAATTGTTTCATCCACATGCATGCGGGTTAGCAAGTTTCCTTTAGGCTGGTCATAGTGGGAGTAACTTAGACTAGTAACATGCATATGTTACTAGTTTATGTTACTACCTCTATAGTGCATAGTATCTTAGATTAGTATCATAGATGGTCTCATTTATTGCCATGCATGACACATAGTAGCATCACATTTATTATGTTACGGATTCACCTAAGTTACTATAACCATCTCTCTCTTCCTTAATTGACTGCCACATAAGCATGTTTGTGAGTCCCAAGTGCATGATACTACTTATGTTACCCCCACTATGGCCAGCCTTACTAATTAACCTTCTTCTTGTGTTTCCAAGGTCCTGTGAACATTCCACCACCTATACTTGAAGATTTTTATAACCAAGGGGGAGATGATGATGGTGATGATCACGAGCATGAGGACGAGCAGCGCCCATATACTATTTGGTGCCTGGCAACTAACTCTGATGGATCACCTCTTATCGTGTGTATACAGCCCACTGATGATGTTACTACTAAGGAAGCAGGTGTAGTCTCCCATGGTCGCACTCTCCGGACCTATTCCAACACCCGTTGCATGGTATTCGGGATGGATACTAGTGTGCTAGCGCCAACTCCTTTTCCCTGGTACAGAATTGATAGTCTTGGAGAAAACTCGCTCTTCCTTGGACAAAACTATCCAATGATGGTGAAAGGCGATCCAACTGCTATTGACACAACATTACTACCATTTATGAGAAGCAATTGTGTCTATACCTCGGACATTTGGGTGGTTCCCTCACCGGCATCGATATAGTAGGCCGCTTCACCGATGATCGATCTTATGTTGGTCTCAGATCGACAATGGATGGCCCATCCTGAGAATCACTTGTGGTTCAAAGCAAGCGTTTCCAACGCCGAGGAATGGTTGAGTTGAAGTTCATTTCATTGCTTGTTATTTGTTGTGTGGTGAAAACTTTAGTATTTATAATGTATCCTCGTTGTCGATGTGGGTTGATGACCTGTTGTATGTAATAAAATGATATGCCTGTGATAAACTTACTAAATTTATGAATGGCTTTCGAGTTGCTTCCGTGAGTGAGTGGTGCGACGAGGCAAAAAATATATTTTCCGAATACATAATTGTACATGCATTGCAACAGGTTATCGGATGAGGCCAATCAACAATAGTAGTACACTACTTGTACTAGCTTCACATGCTTCGCGCGTCGTGCGGGTGTTTTTATCAGAGCCATCTTGCATTACTTAACCAAGACTCGAATCCTTGATACTAGTAGTACTATATACTAGTAAGTAGTAGGAGTAGTAGGGTGGGATGGGCCGAACAAGCATTCACGCCCGTGAGTAGTACGGACACGCCACCAAAGACGACTTCCATCTCGAAACCATATTTCTTGGAGTCCGTATAGAGCAATCTCTTCAACCTCATCATTTCTCTAACTCAGACATCACGCAAGGGGAGGGTGGGGTTTGCCGATAGTCGGTTTCCTTAGCTGCGGTCCCACTTGTAAGGCCAATCGCAACGCACGACCCCAAACGGACCTCCATTTTGCATTTAACTCCAATGATAATTTTGACTAGAAAAGCAAGACCAAAGAAAACAAGAACCACAAGAATACATTTTACTACTCCCGTAAGTTGGATTAGTGCCTTCTCGATGCATTCATTGTTGATCTCATGGAGGCTTGATCTTGCATGCTTTTTCTTCTTCGAGTGTAAAGAAGTAGACGTTGCTTCCTCGCATCTAGTCTCATGTCTAGCCTCTATTCTAGTACTCCTCCGGTCTGCTTTTTCTCAAGCGTCTAAGCAAAGAACACGCATACCAAGTAGGAGTATCAACAAGTGCACTAATCTCATCTATAGTCTCTGTATAGCTAAAAGTGATAGAACATCTACTAAATTGCCCTCTATCAATATATGGATGTACTCTTCTTCCCAATACAAAAACTTGCATCCATTCTACTCCCTCCTTTGCACAATACATGCCTTCTATTTCTCAAAATATATATGTATCTAGACATGTTTTAGTATATAGGCACATCCATTTTTGGACAAATGGAAGTCAAGTATTTTGGAACGGAGGGAGTACACAATAAAAATTTTAAGTTAGCACAACTAGTCTAATCCGAGAGCACAACCGAAGAATTGGTCGGGTTCTTCCTCCTTTTGCCGACACGTGGGACATCCAGCATCTAGGTCGTGTCATGAAAGAAAATAGAGTGGTAGTTGAAGCCACGAGATGTGCATCTTGGGTTAAACTGTAAATAGAATCTTACTACTCTTGAGTAACTTCAAAAGCAGCCACCGAAGATCTTTCTTGGATTTGTTTTTCATCACCGGCACGTCAAGGTGAAAGATGTGCGGGTTCAGTGGATCCGCTTGCATTTTCACTAACATGTGGGACCACATGTGAGCAAACATACGATGGGCTCTGCGCGTCCGCTGGCTGGCTGAGAAGAGAGATAGAGGAGTGCTGAGCACGGGTTGCGAGAAATTTGTTCTACGTACTGTACCTTGATATATGCTCGATATAGTGGGGTGGCATGGGCCATAAATAGCATTCACGTCTAGCAGTACGGCACACGCCACCCACATGAGTCCCATCCGACACCAATTTTCTTGGAGTCCATGCTACAGCCATCTCTTCTCCCTCCTGTTTTCTCAGCCATCGCACGGTGGGCGGGGTGGGGGTTTGCCGATAGTCGGTTTGCTCAACTACGGTCCCACTTGTAAGTGAAAATGCAACACCGCACGCATTCCCGCTGAGCGGCGTTTGGACCAACCGTGTGGGGTGCGACGCTAACACGGCAGCCTTTCCTTTTGAACCGGTAACTTGTAAATTTGGTTCTACTCCATGGCACGATCGATAGATAGAAAATAACGATTTTGCCTAGAGTAATGAGAAGTTTGGTTCTGGCGCCGTTCATGCATGGAGTACGTACGAAAATTATGAAGTTGATGCGAAAGGTAAGATAATTACTGTAGTATAATATACCACTACATGGATTTGACGGAAAGATAAAAATACATACGGATCCATCAACGACATCCTCACACCCTAGTGCGCCGGGTCACCAACCGATGTGTGAGGAGCAGCGGCGTTGGCGGCGAGCTCAACATGCTTCTGAACAGTGTCGTCCAAGGTTATCCTGCGGTCCAAGAAGGCTAGCGTCCTATCGTCCTCCTCTTGCATGCGCGTAGACGTGGGTCATTATGTCGATGGTGTCTTGTCTGCGCCGGATACCGGCTTGGGCGAAAGCGACTCGAGGTGGATATTCTGCCGACGACGGCGGCAAATGCAGGCCACCAAAGGTCAAGAGGTTTTCACCATAGTGGCCGCTGAGGGTGGCGGGCATAGCAGAGCTCGGGCGCGGCTTACCGGAGGCTTACGCCAAAGTCGCCCGCGAGCTTCTTGACGATGGTGAACTTGTCGAGGAAACCGACGAGGACCTCGTCGAACAAGGAGACGGTTGCCATCCAGCGCCCTCGCCTCGCCGCCTCAAGCAATACTACATGGAGACGCTCATTGTCGGGCCGCAGGCGGCGCCGTGGACCATCCGCACGGCCGGTCGATGCTCGCGCCATCGCCTCCATGGGTCTAGCTTAGCTTCTACTAAGCGCGTAGTAGTCAATCGATCTTGCGATTCGAGTGATCACTCTTGCCCTTGGTTAGCGTGCATAGGTGCGAGGATTTCAGATTACTACTCCTTTCATCGCACTCGCTTTAGTCAGATGATAGGTGGGCCAGCCACCGGCCCACGGTCATTCACCCAAAGGCGATTGTCAGAAGTCATGAAGTTGCGCCCCGCGTTTGTCGGCAAAGATAGTCATCTCACCGACCTCTAGTTGGGGCCAAACGAGAGAAGTTTGATGTTTATCGGTTTATTGGTCCCTTTGCATTTTGGCGCCAAGTTTTGACCTTTGATTTAACTAATAAAATGTTAATGCATGTAAACAAAAATGTTGTGTAAGTCACATTACTAAAACCAAATAATCCCAAAACACTTAGGCACGGTGCACTAACTCCCTCCTTGTTTCTTATTTCGTGACATATCAACCAATGAGAGATGTGGGCCGTGCATGCTTTCAATGACTTGAGACTACCAAACATGACATGCAGTGTTTAGTTCATTGCATGTAATCCTATTAAGACTCTAGTTAGCAAGAAAACATTAAGTTCTCTCGCCGATAGGAATAAAATAGCATGTATTTATTTACAGAGGGAGTAGTACATTTTTGTGACATGCATTACTAGATATTGCTAGTCAAATACTAAAATCCAGATGGACGTGGTAGTACTCCTAAATCCAGACGGTGGTGCTACTAGTCTCTACTATTAAAGGAGAATCGAACGTCGTGATGGTTCGACCTCCTTCGCACGTACGTGAGAAAAATCAGACCTCCTTCCCACCCTCTCTTCCCGCACGCTAAAGAAAAAACATTAAAAAAAACAACCCACGTACGCACGTCCCACCCCCACTTCCCTTCCCCAAATCCCTCGCTACTGATCCCATAGTCGCCGCCGCCGACTTATTCTTGTCTACGGCGACCTCAAGCGGCAGCCAAGGAGGAGCTCGACGCGGGGAGGGCCGAGGACGAAGCCGCGCAGTGGCGACAACGATGGGCGACCTCAACTGGCAGTATACTGCAGCGAAAGGAGGAGCTAGACGTGGGGAGGGCGACGAGCAGGAGCGGCGCGGTGGCGACAACGATGGACGACGCCCCAGGTAGCACCATCTCCCTACCCTCGCTCCACCTCTTCTTCTCCCCGTAGCCTGTACTCCTCTCCCATTGTGCTTCCTCCCTCCCTGTCAAAGCTGCCCTGTCCAACTTTTAGTCCCATCAGATCTGCTCGGTGGGAAGGGCCTGCAACAGTTTAGCACATGAATTGGCATCTCCCACTAGATCCCAAGGTGACCAAACTTTGATTGCTGACGTTTTGGATATCCTCAGGCTAATGTATTCAAACCATCTGAGTGGTTGTACTCAGGTATCCTCAAAAATTGTGAAGTTATCTTGACATGTCAATGTGTGAAGAAAAATAATGATTGGTCATCTAGGTCTTCAGTTCTAGCACGGTCTAATATTTCCACCGGAGTAATCCCACATTGCACAGCCACCATCACTGAACAATGGACTTGCTAACCATTCTAATCTTCAAAGTATAAGGCAAAGTTTGATAGCTTTATTTGGTATTGAGAAGAAACAGGGAAGTATAGAAGACGAATTTTTTTTCCACCCCACCCTTCAGAATATTTTTGCCGAGTAGCATGCACATCTCAATCATATGCATTCCCTCTTTGATTCATTTTTAAAACCCTGTGTGATGCATGGGAGAACCATGTAAAATTATCAACCATGCCAGTTGATAAAATCGGAAGGTGTTTCTTTGTGCTCGCATTATCTAATTAGAATTTTATTTGCCAGCTCGATTGGATTATCATCATCTAAGTAGCGACGCCGTGGTGTTATCATGGTTGGAGGAGACAACTCATGTGAACATGCCAAGGAGACTGATCATACTACTTTATGCAATAAGGTAATGTTTTTCCTTTATTGCTATTGTTGCACTATGTATCATAAATTCGTAATGTAAGAGAACTACATGGATGATACATCTCATTAAACACTTGAATACTTGATTATAGAATCGTGGTACTAAGAATATATTGTTTACGCTGATTTCTGAACCAATTTCCACCTTTTGTATTCCGATAACTACGATGCTTGGATTTCCACTTGGGACTAAGCGAACACTTATTCATCGGTATTCCAAATTATATCACTTGGTTGTATTATCATGGTGCTAATTAGATAATCTCTTGACTGGTTTTGACTCTATGCCAATAGTTCAGCATCTTTTGTTTTCATAAGTCTTAAAAGGAATCATTAAAAATTGGCAGATGGCCAGTAAAGTGTCAAACCCAGAGGCCCTCTGCCATCTTGTGGGTAAAACTGCATTGTAAAACTAAAAAGTGAATCATATTAGCAATGTGCCACCCTCAAATTTTTCCTTGTTATATTAATGTGCAGACTACCAGATTGCAAATTTTTCGATCATGATATGATTCTGAGAGATGCATGATTGCAAATGGCTACCAAATTGGAAAATTATTAACCTTCAGTAAATATAGATGTACTTCATGCGTGCAAGTTTGATGCATGATTGCAGGTGCATGCAGGCTCAGTTTGTGCAAGGCAAGTGTGTGCGTATATCAAGAATGATTACTTTATTTTCAGATGGCACCTGCAATGCTCATACCAAGTGCGTGCATAAATTAGTATCATGTTTCGTGCACATTGAGCTTATAATCTTATCTGAATAATTTGTCATATTTCTCACACACACTTAACCCATCCATTTATCTCTCTTTCTCTATCTCACACACACTTAACCCATCCATTTATCTCTCTGCTAATTCTCCACTTGGGTACAAGTCGCTCGAGGTTGCTACTGCAGGAACATGGTTTGCCCATCAATCTCTTGGAGTGATTCGAACCTTGGAAACATAACCTGCTACTTCACTCGGCGCGAGGAACTGGGTAATAAGTTACAGTTTTCGTTTCCAATTCTGTTGCTGATTGATTAGGCATTACTCATCTATGTTATACTGATAGTTAAGGATTTGCTGCAATTACAGAACTAAGAACTTAGGTTTCAGAATGAATAGAACATTGATTATGCTAAAACTAAAATAAATCTTGATCTGCTTCAGATGCCCGCAAACTGTTGAGAGTGATTGGTTCAAAGGTCAACACAAACATTATCAAACTATTTTTTACGAAGAAACCCTGATATTTAAACTGGTTCAGAAACTAGAATTCTGTAATACAATGTACTCATATATGACTTACATGCATCTATGAGCCATATGTTCCTTCTAAGTGATTGTCAGTTTCTTCCTTTCTTGATTAATGTGTATATGATATGCAAAAGTAAACTGTTATATATCCCATATGTTCATGTTTATCAGGACCCATCAAGTTGTCCTATCCAAATTCAGAGGGTCGATTTAAAAAAAACAGAATAAGAACTCTGAAGACTTGAACAATCCTTTTCACAAAAGGATTGAGATGAAATTGCGTGCTTTATCTGATAGGTTCTCTCATTTTAATTATTATCATTCTGTGTTGATTATATGAGGTGTTAGCTCTTCCTGGACCTCTCATCATTTCACCTGTAGCTAATGAAGCTTAGTGGGAAGCATCAATAAATAATTTTTGGCATATTTGATAAGTTTAGATAGTTGCTGAGGCAGACATGCTGGTCCTCAGGTTAAAATACATTTTTTGCCTGATCTTTGTATAGGTGGTATGACTATAACTGAACCATGTGTTCTTTCATATCATATAACTGAATCATGAGTTTGTTTCATATTTTAAACCTACATGAAAGGAAGTGTGCTTGTTGACGATGGTTATTGTTGCTGAATCCATATCCTGGTTCAGACTCATATTTTGTTATTCTTAGGTGGCGGACTTGTACGGCATCGCTGACGGACAACTCATGGTCCGTGTGCCGCGGCATGGCTTTGGCTCGTCAGCAATATTGGTCCAATATGGGTCTTACCATCGCAGTGCTGCGAGGCCTATGTATTGCTTCGCCCTTTTCCACTGCTCAAACAGTCATCTACTGCAAAAGGTACAAAGAATAGGCTTCAGTTTGCTGTTACTCACAACTCACAAGCAGATGACAATCTTTCTTTCGGTGAATAGAGTAGCTTTTAATTCTCTTCCAGTATCCCTTGACAATTGACATGAGCGCAGCCTCAAGGATGTAAGATTATTTGTTCTTCCTTGTAGTCTGTGATGAGACGCATGCTACTTTCTTTTTGCATAATAATACGTGTCTCATTAATAACATAAAGATTCAGTTACAAGCCACGTAAACATTGATATTACAGGACTGAAAAGATAGGATAACTCTATGCAAAAAACCAGCGCCTGACCCTCTCCACTAAGGGAAAGGAGACAGATCACCTCTTCACCCGAGCTCGACGCGGCTCCATTGCTGATCAGCAGCTTTACGGACCTCCAAAGTAGTTTTCCTGAAGCAAAACCATTGCCATTGAAATAATCAGACCGGGGCAACGTGTCCCCGGACACGCCATCGAACTCCAGAACTGACAGACACCCCCGCACGACTACAGAACTGTTAGCCTCCAACCACAAACCCAGCACAAGATGCACCATCTTCCGCCTGTCACTTGCGTAGACAAGCGTCTGCGCGTACTCCTGGACGACAAAACCTCCCTGCTCCACCATGACGTCGGAGACAACGCCACAGCAACGGGACAGAGCGAATGAGAGACACACTTGATGGAGTCGCCGCCGCCGCCGACAACATCCATGAACCCTAACATCGCCGATCCAAGGATCGACAAACACACGATGCCACCAACTCCGTGACACCGCCATGAAGGACACCACCGGTGTGGGAGTGGAGTTGAGGCAGATTTATTCGTCCAGGCACCGCTCCCACCACCCCAACGGCGCACCACGACCTACAAGTCCAAACCCTAACTACAGAGCGGAGGAACGGGGTCCCCTTCCCTCCTGCCACCGGAGCAGCAGCCGGAGAGAGAGGGGGCCAGCGCCCTCGCCGGTGGAGATCGGTGGAAAAGATGCTAATACATATCTTCTTTATACGTAAATACTCGCTCTACAGAGGGATTATGTGCAGACGAATAGCATGGGAGTAGAGGGGGCGGGGAGAAAGACGCCACTTTGTTTTGTTTTGTTTTATTGCAAGGAGAGGTTGGTTATGGAGACACAATGACTTACGAGTAAAATAGTGTGAGAGAGAATTGCTATTTATCGCTGCGTGAATGGAAAACCACAACTTGCCATGTTTGATACACAATAATAAAACAAAATTTTAATCAGTGTGTTAGTACATTATTTTTGTCACTCCGTGGCAACGCACGGGCATTCGACTAGTACTAGTAGTAGTACTACCAATGTAGTACTCCTAGGAGTACTAGCCTTCGCACTACCCGCTGGTCTAATTATTACGTCGTTGCTCCTCACATGGTGAAGTGACAAGACCTCGCTACGGAGATGACACTGAGTATAGGCGCCGTGTTCGCATACCATAGTCAGCCTCACCGCTTCACAAATACTATCATCATGGTCAGAGCTAGCCTGCTTACAACTAGCCCTGTTCGACATAATTTCCCGTCCGTAGATGCCTGTGCATTGCACGAAACACCAAGATTGGGGGTGGACGGCTCCGGCAGCGGCCATCACGCTAGATTTTTCCATGACCTTCTAGATGTGGTGGGGAGGAGATAAGGCTAATTGTGAGAGACAAGGAGTTGTTTGTAAATAGGGAACAAGTGATGGCATCTTTTTGCAAAAATGGAGGAGCTTGGTTTGTATGCGTCAGATCTAGATCCGATGGCTATTGGTGAAAGATGGGAGGCACAACATCATCACCAACTCATGACCTGTTTGATTCGCAGGATTTTGAAAACGCAGAATAGGACACGCAATATTACAAGTTTCAAACCGATATTACAAATGTTAGGAGTAATGCCGCACCTAGGAAGAGGGAATTACTAGGAAGTTCACATAAGAACTTTCGTTATTTTAGGTGGATGCGACGTTATCGCACAAACTAAACTACACCGCCTCGACAAGTCACTAATGGGCAAATAAGTTTTTGAGTCTCTCGCCACTTGATGTTTCAAAACAAATTCATCTTCTCGGAGACTTTGTCATTTAGGCTTAGACGCTATGTGATCAAGACGCCATTCATTGTTGCGCCAGAGAACGCCAAAGATCATTACCTTGAGCACACTTGCCTCCGTAACAAAGAACCCGCCAATTTAATCTTAGATGTCTTTGCTCGGTAGTCGATCAAATCAATTTCGTAAGATGGAGATCAAGGCATTCGATGAGATTGTTATAGTGCAAAGACATTTTTCACTTTTGGGTCTTTTTTATCCGCAAAGAAGAGAATATATTAGAGCAAATTGGCTGCATAAGATTGTCGTGTCATCAAGAGGTACCAATATCATTCGCTCATACGATAGGGTTGGCTGGCTAGTGATATTTTTTCACTCACACTCTCTCTCTCTCTCTCTCTCTCTCTCTTTCTCTCCCTCTCTCTGTTTCTGTTTCCTCTCATTTAACTAGGAGCACGTGAAGAGCTTGGGCATTTGTTGCCTTCCACTATGTGACCGATGCCATATTTTGCAAAAGTACGCCACATAATATGCATCGATGTCAAATCAAAAGATTTTGGCACCGCTCTCGCAATGTGAGAGAGTTGGCACCATTGTGCACACAGACCCACATGTATATACAAATCAATCAAACCAACTACACCAGCCTCTCACTCTCCCAAACAAGTGTTTTTTATTGCCTCAGTCCTCTCTCTCTCTCTCCCACGCATTGTTTTTTCATTGTGTGAGTTAATTTGGCACCGGAGCAAAGTAGGTGATCCAGATTGGGGCACCAGGTGAGCAATGGAGGGGCATCGATGCCAAATGCATCACAAGTGAATTTGGCACATGTTTTGGCCTACATAGCCCACTTTTGTACTCCCTCCGTCCCAAATTCTTGTCTTAAATTTTTCTAAATACGGATGTATCTAGTTACATTTTAGTGATAGATACATCCGTATCTAAACAAATGTAAGACAAGAATTTTTGGACGGAGGGAATACTACCTCGTATTTAGTATAAAATTTTGACCATAGATTTACCTAAGAAAATGCCAATGCATGTCACTAAAAATTACACCATATTCAAATACGAATCCAACGATATAGTTCTTAGTGACATGCATTAACATTTTGTCAGTTAAATCTATGGTCAAATTTTGATACTACAAAATTGGAAGAGTAAACCAGTATGGAGGTAGTACTTGCCCTTAGGGTAACCATAGAGTTATCGAGTAGTCTAAGTTACTTTCCACTATGACTAGCCTAGGCTACTATAGTAGTACAAAGACACAAAAATGATGCGGTGATCACGTGAGAAAAATACTAAAAACATTTCTTTCGTGTAGTGCGAGAGTTAGTTTTGAACACTACATTTGTCATCGTAATTTGGGAAAATTACGAAAAAATTGAGCTACGCCAGGATTACCGTTTACTAATAGGAAAGAAGTTTCACCTCGATGAGTGGCTTCTCCGCATGGAAAGCATGTAAGGAATCCAAAAACTTGATCCAGTTAATGATAGATTTTAGTGCTAAGATCTTCACCGGCGCATGGATCTGGTCAAGCTTGTGGGAATCATTTTTCGAAGATGGTCGAATACATCAAGAAGAAATTTAAAATGTGAATTTCAAGAAGGCAGAGAAGAAGATGATTGATGTACCGAATGATTACGGATCCAATAAAGAGTTCAAGAATTTGGCGATGAGTACACCAACGCTGCGGCCAGCGCCAATGACCCACGATTTTGTTGGACCTTCGGATCCGATACAAGCAATCTCTCAAGGAAACGCCATTCTCAATGACCATAACGTGGAACAGTGGAGTGATCTCTTCCCAATTGATGTCTTGGTGCGGGGCCAAGAAGACACATAAATCCATCGGAGATTCGCCGAGGCAATGTGGAGGCTAATGAACCCGTGGATCTGCGCCAAGACGAAGGTACTGAAAAGAAGATACCATTGCGAGCAGTGCTCCATAGCCTTCTTCGAGATGAAAACGCCAAAGAGGTCGAGTTGCTTGAGTTGAGGGAGAAGAAGGGTGGGCGGGCATTAATCTAGGGAAGATAGCAGAGCTGAAGTCGCGCGCGCAGCGCTGGCGTGAGGCGGAGCGCGGACGGCGGCAGAGAGCGACATCGTCTAGCTTCAAAGCTGAGCTCCTCGAGCTGATCTAGGGCGGGGGATAAGAACCACTCATCAAACTTGGGTTGGACCTTGCAGTTGGTACTGAACATGCGGATGTCAAGGCGTCTGGCTGGCCCAGGGTGCGATGAAAGGACCTTGGAGACTACGGCCATGCGTTTGCAATCCCCGTCGCAGAGGCAGCTATCGACGGTGAGGTTGAGGGGGACACAGCGCTAGAGGGGGCGCCACCACCAGGAGAGAAGGGCGGTTCGCACGGCAGATTTGGTGGGGAGGAGGCCGATGATGACGAGCAAAGATGTCGCCGGAAGGTCTCTTGATGAAGTCCGTGCTCGCGGATGCGGTTTTGGCTCGAGCGGCCTCGCTTGTTGGCTGCCTCGCCGTCCATCTCAATCGGCGGCGACGCCGTGTACACGCAGGTCTTTGGTGTGTGTTGTGTCGGGCGGCGCGAAAAGGCCCTTCAGGCATGCCGCCGCCAGCGGGTGAATTGTGCGCGAAAAGGCCCTTCGCACGCAAGAAGTTTGTCCTCACGCGCCTCAATTTACTAGCGTGCGGGTGCTACCGAGTGGTTTCAACTTTGTTTCCTTCACCGCGTGTCGATGGGCCTCTAGTTTACTTATTTTCACCCTTGCCACATGGGCCAAGACACCAAGATACGTAACACGAAATGACAACGCAACATGTGGATTGGTTGACCGGTCAACTAAACAATATACAGAGCTATACGCTGACACAGTGGGCGTATAATCCGTCGGTATAGAGAGTTCGAGTGAGACGGGAGGCCCGTGAGAGATAGCAGAGAGAGAGAGAAAGAGCTACTCCCTCTGTTTGATAATGTAGTTACAACATTTTTTTAAGTCAAACTTTTGAAACTTTGACCAAGTTTATAAAGAAATTACTTATATCTGCAATACCAAAGATAAACTATAGTATGAAGTAAGTACATGTTGTGATGAATCTAATGATCGTTCCAGATGTAAATGTTTTTCTCCACATATACCTAGTTAAACTTTTTTGAGGTTTGACTTTTCAAAACATCCATATGCTTGTGGACGTGACAGAGTCCCTGACGAGAGAGAGAGAGAGAGAGAGTGAAAAAAGTGTGTGTGAGTGTGTGAAAAAGACATGGACAACACACGATAAAAGTGGATAAAAAGCGTGCGTGTCTTATGCAAACATATCACACATGCATCTTCGACAACGGAGGCAAGGTGAGGAGATAGTGTGTGGTTGTTTGGAACCGAGAGAGGAAGACCCCTAGCACGTGGCCAAGAGGGGTCTGACAAACAAGGGAGAGAGGTCGAGAGAGACGTACGGAGAAAATGCAGACATGGGGAGGAGAGAGTGTATGTTTGTCATAGAGAGATCCCCTGGAGATCGTGATGGGACTACATGGGTGGGAGATCGAGTGACAAGGTGTGTGCGATAGAAGATGCCCCGAGAGATATCGAGATAGACGATGGATGGAAGGAGACAATACGGTGTTCCTCGATGGCTAGTAAGAGATAATCATACTTAGGAGGGGAGTGCTTGCGCCTATGGCCTGTTTTGGATACTCTAACTCGCTTAGAGGTTAGAGTTAGATTCTAACCCCGAACTAACTCTAAGTAAAGAGGTGTTTGGATGGCGGGTTTAGATGGAGTGCGGATACGGCGAGGCACCTTCACGGGCGGTGCGAGAGGGAGGGAGGGAGAGGACGAGAAGCTTCGAGGGAGTGGGGAGGGATATGCTGCGGGGAGAGCGAGAGAAAAAAGTGTTTATTAGTGGTCCCGAGAAGAACTAACCCAAATAAGCACCTCTTGGATGGGTTAGTTTTTGGATGGGTTAGATGCATCTAACCTAAACTAACCCTCATGTTTGGATCTTTTTGGGTTAGTTGACTCCAAACTAACCCAAACTAACTCTAACCCATGGATCCAAACAGAGTCTATGATGGAGTGAGGGATTATGGTACTTAGGGGGGTGCGTGTCACATGGAGAGAGAACAAGGGCGGAGAGTGTTGGATGGTTCTATATGTATAGCGCGAGCGAGACATGTGTATGTGTGAACCAGGGAGATATAAGGCCCGTTTGGCTTGCATCGTGAGCATCTTTTGCGTGGCCTGGGGTTGTGGCTGGATTTCATGCACGCTTGTTTGGTTGCTACCTGTGAAAAAGAAAGCTACTTTGGCCGGGTTCCTTGCACTTTAATTAGCATGGTGAACTCCGGACATCGCAGTAAGCCGCCCAAGCGACCGATTTCGAACGCTTGGCCGTGCCTGGTCGTGCGGCCACGAGGCTAACAGCCACATGGATGGATATTCACATTAAATAATTGATGCATGGATTGATTGATGGGATGCTTTGCCTGGCCCAGGCATGAACCAAACGCTTCAGCACCACACAAGCCTGTCTAGGCAGAAATATTTTACACCTCACGTCCACACCAGGCAGTACCGACCATCAAGGCATGAGGGTCAGGTCACGAACCAAACTGACCAATAAAGTTTGAGAGAGATTGAGGAGCCCCGATAAGGCTGAGTGGTGCGTCGGATAGCTGAGAGGGGGAAAGAGATATTCCATCTGCTCGATAATGCCGTGCATGTAAATTTTTTAGAAGTCAAACTTGGAAACTTTGATCAGGTTTACGCAAATGTTATTTATATCTACAATACCAAAGATACATCATACAAAACTACATCTCATGGTGAATCTAATGGTATATGTTTGCCGTACTAGATTTAATTCTTTTTCTCCACGTACATGGTCAAACTTTGTGATGTTTGACTTTTCAATAAATCTATGTGCTATGGACGGAGGTGAGTGCCTTAGTCGAGACAGATCAAGTGCGTGTGAAGGAGAATGAGTAAGTGTGCAAAAAGAGTATGTGTGTGAAAGAGAAAGTGACAACAAACGGTAAATTAGAGAGAGTGTGTGTGTTTTCGTTTCTTATGCGAACATATCACGCATGCATCTCCGAGATGGAAAAGCGAGGCGAGGAGATACACGAAGATAGCTAGTGTGTGATTGTTTGCAACAGAGAGAGACACCCCTGTAGCACATGTCCAATAGAGGTCTGGCCAACAAGGAAAAAAGGTCGAAAGGGCCACATGGATGGCATGGACGCATGGGGAGGGAGAGAGGGTGTGTCTGTGATAGAGAGATCCCCTCGAGATCGTGAGGGGACTATAAGGGTGGGAGATCGAGGGAGTGCATGCGTGATAGAAAGATGCCCCGAGAGAAATCAAGATAGACCATGCACATGTTTGTGATGGAGACTAAGATTAGCTAGTCATATACATATAGGGGGACTACGTGTGCCTACAATTGAGTGAGAGACCATCATACTTGGCTAGCTGGGCATGAGATTGTGTGTGTGTGTGTGTGTGCGTGTGAGATGGAGAGAGAACGATTGAGAGAGATAGAGTTTTAGATGGGCCTATCAAAGCGAGTGAGATATGCATGTGTATGTGTGACCTGTGGATGGAGAGTTTGAGAGAGGGGAAGAGCTCCGAGACTACATAGTGGTGCGTGAGAGAGTTACGGGCAAAGAGCCAAGGAATTTGTGTGCGTCACGATGAGTGCACCCAAGATATCTAGCTTGGACTAGCTAGAGTATCATACATAGTAAAGTAGAGAGACCTATAGATGGTGTATATATGAATGCGAACTAGAAAGACCCCCCACACGCCGCGCACACACACACACACACACAGAGAGAGAGAGAGAGAGAGAGAGAGAAAGGAGACTGAGAGGGACCAACAAGGTTTTTGTGTCGATCGTGCGATTTGAATTGAAGATTGCTTGAGAGAGAGAGAGAGAGAGAGAGAGAGAGAGAGAGAGAGAGAGAGAGAGAGAGGGACCAACAAGGTTTTTGTGTCGATGCAAGCATGTAATGAAGATTGCTGAGAGAGAGAGAGAGAGAGAGAGAGAGAGAGAGAGAGAGAGAGAGAGAGAGAGAGAGAGAGAGAGAGAGAGAGAGAGAGAGAGAGAGAGAGAGAGAGAGAGAGAGAGAGAGAGAGAGAGAGAGAGAGCAGGAGTCCGGGAGAGGGGGAGGATTTATGCATCAAAGACTGATATAAACCATGTTTCGATATAAACTTGCATTCAAATATTTAAATTGGAGAACATGTTGTCTACAATCCACACATGAACAGATATATGCGTATATCAAACAAGTTCATTAATTTGACTTTCAACATGTTCATGGAGTACTATAATACCGTACAACATGCTACTCGATTGAGGTGTTCAATTTTGGATTTAGTTCACTATTTTGACCTACTGAACGAGCTAGTTCATTGAATCGAGATATTTCATTTTGGGTTTGATTCGCGTTTTTGAGTGGGTCAACTATTTGTCATATAGTAAATCGCTAGCAACGAGCATGTAAAAATGCATTACTCCCGAGCATCATCTCTCCATCTAAAAAAGAAGTGGCAAACTAATATTTCAAAATTTGATTCGAATCGACTTGGTAAGGTAGACGTGGATGCTCGTTCTCCCAAAATTTGAACGAACCGTTAAACATCCTCTATGCTCGGTGGAATTCGCCCGAGCAAATAAATGGGAGACGCAAAATTACCGTCCTATGTGGGACACACATCAATTGGCCTGTTGTACATCGAGGGTAGGTTCGTAACTTCATCCAAGCGCGCCTTCTCCTCGGCCGAAATGACATGTGCCGAATAATTCATAAACCATGGTCGGCAAAACACGCTCTCCTCGCTCGAAATAGCTCGTGCCCACTATTTCAAAACATGCTCTCCTCAATTCGCCGCTCGCCACTATAGTTCAAAACACGCCTCCGCCTCAAATCGCCCCGCCCACTATTTGGGGAGAAGCAAAGTTACTCTACTATCCCGACCTCAAGGTACAGACCCAAGCCGAGAAGCCTATAGGCAAGGGTAGAATCAGAACTCCCTCACATTTCGCATAAATGCGTCCGTAAGACATGGTTCCACTCCTCCCAATCCCCCCACCCCCATTCATACCTCGTGGGCGCCAAATCACCTTCTCCCTGGGAAGCTCCCTTCTCCGGAGCCGCGAAACCTCAGCCCTACCTCCATGGCGCCCCCCACCGCACCAATTTCACAGCCGCCCTCCTCCCTAATGCCGGAGACGCTGTCCAATTGCCGTCGTGCACTAGGCCGTGTGCCTCTTACTCCGTGCTGCTGGTGCTGCCTCGATGACGGCCGCGTGAACCATACCGGAGCCGATTCACCCCCGCCATTGTTCACGGTGCCGGAGTGGCTCCAACTTCAGATCCGTCCAGAGTCCTGGCGCTGCTTCCACGTAGTCGTCGACCGTGGCGACATCGCTCTTTGCCTGCCACTAGTCGCCACCGCAACCGCGCTGGCCTCACCGACTCAGCAGCTAGACCTGCCTACTTCACCATGCCGCCAGATAGGTCACAAACTCGTCTGAAATCACTTTATTTAGGCGTCAGTTGTCTGAATTTTTATCCTGGGCCAATCGATTCCCAATGGGAAGCAGCACCCCTCGAGGCGGCGGAGCTCCTAGGCTGCCGGTTGGCTGGTGTCTAACGTAAGGGTGCGGGGCTGCAAGTTCGCCGCGGAAGTAGCGCTTAGATGGCTATCTTTTAGAGTTGCGTGGGTTGAAGGTACTGCCGCCGCCGGATCTGGATGATGGGAGTCTTTGTGGATTGGCCCGGGGGCGGCGCAACCACGGCAAAGGCGGTGGGGGGAGGCGGGGTCTTGGCCGGGCCACGGACGGCGGAGGCGAGCTGCTCTGCCGTTGGTCGCCGGGCTCTTCGGGAAGAATCGAGCGATGCTACCGGGAGGCACAAGATCGGACAGTACCAAAATAAAATAAAATCGTGTGCCCCAATTTAGTCTTCAGTCAATAGACGTGTGACCACTCTCATACCTTTTTGTTGATCTCTTAGTGTATTTCTTGGATCAAAGAGATATGTCGTTCTTAACATTATCGTTATCGCATCTTCGCACACACCGCCTTCCGACTCACCGCATTGCTCCAACAAGGAAGCATACACCGAAGGGAGCCACAGTCCCCACTCAATAGTTTTTGATCGAATGCGCGTGCACGACATGGACAGCCACAACAAGCTGCAGGCCATCGACAAGTCGCACATGATGCTCACTCCTATGGATGGCAGCCGGATAGGTTGTACCCACATCTTACTTGTGTGCAACATTTATGGCTTTGTTATTCATCTAAGCACGGAAAATAGATGATCACATTTCACCTTTGTATATTCATGCTGATCTCTTACGGGTCTTGTTCAGGAGTTCACGCTGTTCCATAGTTCAGCTAAGATACTTGTTCTTTAGGTAACGCTGTTCCATAGTTATCATCCATCAGCCAATGCTATCCCACAGGCTGGTGATTATAGTATTATACCACTTCTAGTATTACCTATGTTGTTCTTTAATACTTTTGTGTGCCATCTAGTTAATCTCGAGTACAAACGATACATATTCTGTAGCTTTCATCTGTGTTCTACCTTTAGTTTATGGGACATGTTGCTGCTAGTTAACCCCAGTCCTACTATTTATGTCGTCTCCTGCAGGCACTCATTTACATAAATCTAACTACTAGTTGTCTTCCATGCATGTCAGATATAATTGCACACACTGATATATCCACAAGAACCTCACGGAGCAATGTAAAGCCAATAAATTTGATGTCAATGATACCCAATATGATGGAACATGTAAAGGCAGTTCTTCAGAAGACTTGCAGAAAGATGATGAATCCTCTTCACCCCCACAAGGTCCTTGCTCTAACTTGGCTCGTGATATGGGTACAACATGCATATAAATGTCTGGAGTGTATCTACTCATTTTGTAATGCCATGTGCTTAGCATGCTGATCATGCATGTAAATATGTCATGCCTTCTGTTTTTTCAAGACATATTCCATTCATGATAACATGTTTTTAAATTCAAGTCTTGTCATTCTACTCTATCACAATGCCATCTCGCTTAATTTGGACATCATGCTTCGAATATCTTATGCATTGTTATTCATCAAGATGTACTTCATCCATCCGCCATACCATGTTTTTTACATTGAAGTGTTGTTCTAGTGCTCTGTTGCAATGCCATCTTATTTTCCGAATCATACACGTGTATGTTGCCTTAGTTATTTCTGTACGTATTCCGCTAGCATATAGTTTTACATTCAACTAGTTTTTTTGCTGTGTTGTCCTGTCGTATCCCTAGCTCTTACACCATACTCCCTCCGTCCGGATTACATGTTGCCGAAATGGATAAAAAAGGATGTATCTAGAACTAAAATACGCCTAGACCCATCCATTTTTTCCGGATGGAGGGAATACATGTCAATATGTCATGCCTTTCTATTCTTCAGTACCTATTCCATCTCTCTGATGTTGCATGTTTTATAATTAAAGCACCATTCTTCTATACAAGGCATGCAAGGGGAAGACGACTATGTTAGAATCTGAAGGGTTACAAACAAGGCCTTTGCAAAAGATCCAAACGCCAGAGATAATAAACCAACTCCAGCTTTTATAGATATCGCTCCAAAGACAGAGAAACCCAACTCACGATAATAAGCGATTCCAAAGTACAAAGAACTAGTCCGCTCGATCCGGCAAAAATATGTCAACTCAATTCTAAGAAGCGCAGCGTATCCTTGCATCATGAAATTTTATAGCATGTTGATCATATTTTCTACATGTTTCTTACCCATCTCTCTTTAGAAAATAAGCTTAACAGATAGAAGAATTTACGCAATGGTATCGTTTATGAGGAAAGATTCTTGCAGAATTTCTCGTGCTCCAATGTAGATGTAAGTACTGTTGTATATCACTATATTTTTACATCGGCATGTATTTTGTTAATCGGCATGAATCCAACCTTTATCCGATCTAAATTTAGTTGTAGCAAAATGTATGATTAAAGGCCACAATGTTGATTTTGTAAGGAAAACTCGCTCGTAGTTTTGCATCCCGAGCTGCATGAGTGTACTATCTCATATCGGTGGGTTTGAATACTTTGGTTCTCGCAGTGGGTTTTTCGGTGTTTTTTACTTGTGTTGTCTGTCAGATCCCTAACTCTTACATCATACTCCCTCCGTCCGGATTAAATGTCGCAGAAATGGATAAAACTGGATGTATCTAGAACTGAAATACGCCTAGACCCGTCCATTTATTTTCGGATGGAGGAATACATGTCAATATGTCATGCCTTTCTATTCTTCAAGACCTATTCCATCTCTGTTGTAGCATGTTTTATAACCTGAATCACCATTCTTCTATATAAGGCATGCAAGGGAAGACGGCTCATAGAATCAAGGGTTACAAACCAGGTCTTTGCAAAAGATCCAAACGCCAGAGATAATAAACCAACTCCATTTTTCATAGATACCGCCCAAAGACAGAGAGAAACCCAACTCCCATCGATAATAAGCAGATTCCAAATGGCAAAGAACTAGTCCGCTCCATCAAAGAAAAGAATGTCAACTCCATTCTAAGAAGCGTGTGTATCCTCGCATCATGAAATTTTATAGCATTACGATCATATTTTCTACATGTTTCTTACCCATCTCTCTTTTATAAAATAAGGTTAAATGATAGAAGACTTCCTCCATTGGGATCAGATTTGAGGAAAATATCTTGGGAATTCTCGTGCTCCAATGTTGATGTAAGTACTGTTGTATATCACTATATTTTTACATCAACATGTATTTTGTTAATCGGCGTGAATCTAACCTTTATCTGATCTAAAATTAGTTGTAGCAAAATGTTAAAGGCGCCAATGTTGATTTTTGTAAGGAAAACTGCTTGGTAGTTTTGCATACTGAGCTGCATGAATGTACTATCTCATATCACGCACATTACTGAATTGTAGTGCTCCTCTGGTTGCCCATTCATTCATTGTGTCAATATTGCTTTCGTACTACCTTACCTGGCTGATGATAGCTGTGCCATATTGTGTTAATTTGGTGTAGGCTACTTGCCCAAACGTTCGTTGTGTCAATGTTGCTTTCCTATTATCTGACTTGGCCAATGATAGCAATGCTAGTGTGTTAATTTTGTGCAGGCTGTTGAAGATAAGAAGACAAATTTGAAAACAAAGAAGGCAACCCCATTGTTTCTTTCCGGTAAATCTAGGCCGTAATATGGCAATAACTCATGATTAACTGTTTGGTTCCCATCCTAATTTATGTTATGATGCACGTTGGTCGAGACACTCTCCACTATCAATAATAAAAGCCCGCCAAAATCGCCATCCGAATCTGCTCAAGATCCTATATCTCAATGCAACGGAATAAATGTATGTTTGTGAACCAATTAATGGTCAAGCAATGATGGAAATGGTGGATGAATCAGAGGTGCAGAGTCATGCGACACAACAACTAATCAATGTTTTCAAAGACGGTGTAGCAAAGTAGAAAGAACTTGCCCACATGCTTATGGGCGCCATCAGGCCGAGGTTGCGATCGTGATGTTGTAGATGGTTAGGTTCGCTTATTTATTTGCACCGCATCAATCTTTGATTGCCCAAAGGATGTAATTTCTGTAATATATGCCGGATGTGCAACGTTATTCCTGTATGCCGTACCTTTGCGTGATCAGTTTTGGTCATGTGCATGATTGCTCGTCGTAATGGGCTCAAATTATCTAATTTGGCCTAAAGACATGTACGAACTTTAGTGGGCCCATTAAGTTAATGTGCCGTTACTAGGACGAAAGTTAATGGTGGCCCTCTTACCTCCCGGTCGTTAACAGCCGACATCAAAGCGGGCAATGTGGGCCCAGTTTATTTCACGAGCCATTAATAAAGTCGTTACTAAGTTTGGGCTACATATGGCCCAACTATATCAGAGGCCTTTAGCAGCCGAAGAGACAATGGGCTTGTATCGACCATGAAGACCATGGGCCGCTAAGAGGCCGAAAGTCGTCAGATTGTAAATGGCCCAATCAGGTTGTGGGCCTTTAGCAGGCCGAAAGAGAAACCGGGCTGGTATTGGACCATGAAGGGCATGGGCTGTTAAAAGGCCAACTAAGGTCCGACTACAAATGGCCCAACTCATTTATGGTCCGTTAACAAGCCGAAAGGCACACAGGGCCGGGAATTGGCCCAACACTTAAATGGGTCGCTAAAAGGCCAAAACTCAGGTCCGACTACAAATGGCCCAATTGATTTATGGGTCGTCAACAGGCTGAAAGTGACACCGGGCCAGAAAATAGGCCCAACACTTAAATGGGCCGCTAAAAGGCCGAAACTCAGGTCCGACAACAAATGGCCCATCATATTTATGGGCCGTCAACAGGCTGAAAGACACACCGGGCCGGAAACTAGCCCAACATTTAAATGGGTCGCTAAAAGGCCGAAAGATGTACATCCTAAAAATTGGCCCATCCATTAAACGGGCTGTTAACAGGCCGAAATCTCATCGGGTCGATATTGAGCCCAGATATATAGCGGGCTGTTAACGGGCTCGAACTGACGATGGGCTGCAATGGTGTCAAATCTTTAACGGGCCGTTGACGGGACGAATTGGCTCATCTCGTATGGGCCGTGGGCTTAAATGGACCTGACATAAGTAGGCCTTATATGGGCTGGCCTGCTAATTTTTACTGGGCTAGCCTTTTCGCAGGAATGGGCCTTTGTTGGGCCGTGCCACGTGTCAACGTACCATAGGCATCTTCCGTCCAACGAGTGGATGACATCTGTCCCAACGGTGAGCCAGCACGTGTTTCCTCCAGCCAATGATGATTTTACACGTGGAAAATCCCCGTTGGTCGGGGCTGTTAACGGGTTATCCGATCCAAAACCCGACCCGATAGCTTAACGACGTTCCGTTACGATGGATGCCACATGTCAGTCACCCTTGACGAAAGCACTTCTGTGACGCATGATTTATCGCCATGGAAGTGGACACTTCCATGATGATAATTTTGGTAATGTCATGGAACACTTCTACGACAGCACAGGTATGACTATCTTGATTCTGTCATAAATTTGTCATGGATGTACATGCATGATAAAAAACGCGACCTACTATGACAAACACGTATCATCACGGAAGTGTATTTTTTTGTAGTGTACCCAACTTGGATGCCCATCATTCTAGGACCAATTTTATAACAATAGCAAATACCATGCTGTTCTAAGAGACTCTCAAAATGATATAAGTGAAGCATGAGAGACTAACTATTTCTTCAAAATTAAGCTACCGCCGTGCTCTAAAAGATATAAGTGTGTCAGGACCCCGACTCGATGGCACCCCGATCTAGCATGTAACACCTCATATCACTTTGCGGCCTCACGCACGGTATTCCCACGGGTGTCGCCTTACCAGGCCCGGGACCGTTTGCGCCTTTTGGCACACGTATATGATAGTGTCACTAGCATCTATTTGACAAGGAGCCCGGGCTGACATGGCTAGTCGTGAACCCAAAGTGGCACTAACTTACAGGGACAGGCATACATGACCAACAACGAACGTGTCGGTCATCGGCGAGTGAACCCGGCTGTAGCAACTGGCTAGCAGACTCGTAAACCGGCAGTAGCAGCTAACAGACTCGGTAGACACCGCATGACATTTCCTGAAGGGATGAATACAGAACGAAGAAGGACACATGCCGGCCAGCCTAAGTGTTAGGAGCAAGAGCAAGCTACCAAGGCTCAAATGGAAGCACTAGGAGACATTTCACGATAAGAGAGGCTACCAAGGATAAACAACTAGAAAGTCAGATCCCACACATACCAAGCATTTCAATATCATACACACAATATGCTCGATATGTGCAAATACAACATGGCATCACAACATGACTCTACAACTCAAGTATTTTATTCAATAGGCTCCGAGGAGCGAGATATTACAAACATGGGTCTCATGACCCAACACTCAGAGCATACAAGTCAAAGCACAAGCGGAAGCTCAACATGTCTGGGTACAGACAACTATAAATGAAAAAGGCTGGAAAGCCTGACTATCTACCAGATCCTGCCGAGGGCACAAGATCGTAGCTGAGGTAACAAGCTAAACGTCAAAGTCCACGTGAAACTACTAGTGAGACGGAAGTCTTTGCAAAACTTAAAATAGGCAAACGTGAGTACAAATGTACCCAGCAAGACTTACATCAGAACTAACTACATATGCATCAGTATCAATAAAGGGGGGTGGTGGAGTTTAACTGCAGCAAGCCAGCTTTAACTCGGTGGCTATCCTGAAGTACGACTGCAAGTAACTCTTTGAGGTGGCGCACATGAGTCCACATATTCACCATATCAATACACCACTATGGATCCGCTCCCGTCTCCCTACGAGAACGCCATCCATAGCACTCATGCTTATCTTGCGCATTTTAGAGTATCCACTTTCACTTGTCTATGAACTGTATAGGCAACCAAGAAGTCCTTTACCGCGGACACGGCTATTCTAATAGATGATGTTAACCCTGCAGGGGTGTACTTCTTCACACACGCTCTCACTACTTATCGTTGTTTACACGACATGTACTCGGCAACCTTCAAGCAGAAGCCCAGCGAGGGTGTCGGCCACGACCTGACTAACCACACAAGTCTCTCGTCTAGGTTTATCGCCTATTCGGGTTCCATCCGCAAGGAGATCCATCCGGGGTGTCGCTCACGGCCCCAAACGATGTGTGCAGGGTTCCCAAGCCCACCATCCGGGTGCCACTTGGTACATCAGACCATTGTGTTTAGTCTGTCCCAAGCCCACTGCACGGGTGCCACTTGGTAGACTACTAACACTACCTACAAACACCAGAAACTAGTTGCAACTCCTGGACAGAGATCAGGTTGATTAATAAGTCGAGAGGGGCCGAGTTACCGGAACCCAATGTGTGGTAGTAGCTATTCATGGATCACAAACACAGAACTCAGTTCCTGAGGACGACTGCAATGAGACAACACACCATGTACTCCTACATGGCCTCTCACCGCTATTGTTACCAAATCATGTTCACACACTTAGCTCTCAACAGTAGGACATGTTCACACACCTCCGATTCATATCCGATGAATAAGACCTGACTCAACTCTAAGCAGTAGCAGGCATGACAAACAAGCATGTATGAGTAGGCACATCAGGGCTCAAACAACTCCTACTCATGCTAGTGGGTTTCATCTATTTTACTGTGGCAATGACAGGTCATGCAGAGGAAAGGGGTTTAGCTACCGCAGCAAGTAACAAATATGTCGTTGTTGTCCTAATGCAGTAAAAGAGAGCAGGAGCGAGAGAGTGGGATTGTATAGGAATGAACAAGGGGGTTTTGCTTGCCTGGCACTTCTGAAGATAGTATAGTTCTTCATTGGTGTCATCGAACTCACCGTCAAAACCACGTCTATCGAGAGGGGACAAACACCGGCAAACTAGGAAGAACCCAATCAATGCAATGCACAATATGATGGATGCTCATGACATGGCAAAATGAGTGTGTTTTGGCTAATGCAACTTAGAACAGATTAAATGAAGTTGGTTTGAACCAAGGGTCCAAATTCAAACTCCATATGTGATTATTTAAATGCCAATTATGCAAATTGCCATATACAGCAACCTTAGGTTGTTCAAACATGCATGAAAATGGTACAGATGGATAGATTGGATCTGTCTGATAATTTTTCATATATAAATTATTTCATTTGGAGTTACGGTTGAATTTCTATGATTTTTAGAAGTTTATACTATTTTCTAGAATTTCCTGAAAAGAATAAATCCAGAAAATGATTTACTTCGTCAACCTGACGTCAGTGTGACGTCAGCAGGTCAACGAAGCCGGGTCCAGGTCAAACCTGACGTGTGGGGTCCACACGTCAGTGACTAACTAACTAATCTAAATTGACTAGTGTTATACTACTACTAACTAAAAATGTCACTGGAGTAATTAAACTTAATTAAAAACTAATCTAGGATTAGCTGGGGCCTGGGCCCACTCGTCAGTGACTCAGGGGGAGTCAAAGTAGGGTCAAACCGGGTCAAACTCGCCGGAGTTGACCCGGGGCTTATCGCCGGCAGGGCCAGGGACGGTGGAGAGGTGCGGGTTTCCTCCTCCGGCGACCAAATCGACGGCGGAGAGCGGCTACGTGGAGCTGGAGCTCGCGCGTGTCGAGTGGTGCCGGTGGGAGGTACTGGGGTGGCCAGAAACGTCGTCGGCGATGACCTCGGCGGTCGCCGAAGTTCGGACGAGGTTGGCCCCGATGCTATGGGGGCACGGCGAGGCGCGTGGGGAGTGCTACGGGCTCGTGCGAGTGCGGCAGAGACGATGATGTGCTCTGAATCGATCCAACGTGGCTGTGGCCACGACGGCGACGTGCGGTGGCGGCGGCGGGTGCGGCCGAGCTCGGTGTGGTTGCTGTGGTGCTCGAGAGCGAGAACGGGAAGGGGAGGAGGAAGAGGAGCTCACGGGGAGTCGGTTGAGGCAGACGACGAGCTCGGGGAGGGGCCGGAGCAAGCGGGGCGGCGATGGCGATCTTGGCGGACCGAGGTTGAAGAAGACAGCGGGGACAACGATTCGGGGCTTCTGGTGTCGCTTGGATCAGTGCAGAAGGTCTAGGGCGACGAGGCAGAGCTCTTGAGTCGGTCAGGGAAGCGAGGGGGAGGCGGTGGCCGCGGTGGTGCACGTCGGCGGCGGCGGGCGCGTTCGGGTGGTGTGAGGGAGAGAGCCAGAGGAGGGGAGGAGCACGGGAGAGAGTGAGAGTGGTCCAGGGGGTGGCGTGGCACTGCGAGAGGTGTCCAGGGGGAGGAGGAGGCAGAGAGGAGGTGGCCGGCGTGTGGCTGCGCGCGCCGGGCACGCGCCCCTGCCTACTGGCGCGAGGAGGAAGGCGACAAAGGGGTTGCGGTGGTGGGTTGGGCCGGCTTTGGTGGGCTGCACAGGTAGGTGGCCAGGTAAGTGGCCCAGGTAAGCGTTCTCTTTCTCTCTCTTCTAAATTGTTTCTATTTTCTATTTCCTGCAATTGTGTTTGGCTTTAATAAAAATGCCAGGGCATTTCCAAAAATCATGAAACTGCTCAATGTCATTGTTTGGAATATTTCCAACAACAAACATTTCAGTTTGTAATTATTTGAGCATTTAAAATATTATTTAGCAATTAAATGCCCAAATGCAAATACCATATGATTTAATTCAAAAATCCAGAATGGCCTAGAAAAATGTGCACCATTTTTGGGAGAGGTTCCAGACTAATCCAAAAATGATGAACTTTTCTAAAGGGCATTTTGGGTTCTTTGAGAATATTTTTATTTGAACCTAGTTGATTTGATCTGGTGCTAGGGTTTGAGCAATCCCCAATTCAACTTTCAAATAAATTAGACATGATGCAACAACCAAGCTAGTCCAAGTGCATAGCAAGGCTAGGGATGTGACAACTCACCCCCACTAGACAAGAATCTCGTCCCGAGATTCAAGCATAGGGTAGAATGAAGGGGGAACGCAACTAACGCAATCTTCACGACCTAGGTTGCACTTCAAATGAACATTGATTCAATCACCATCTTGTCTCGTCATCTTGGTCTGAGCACTCCAGCCAACATGACAATGAGAAGATAGGGAAAAAGTCTAAAAGGATCGATCTTATGGAAGGTCGAACAACTTAGGATCAACTCACAGAATGAGACATAGCAACATCTCTCAAGCCAAGACACGAAGCACACATCTAGAGAGATGGAGTGGAACAGATGACGAGGATTCACTAGGTAGAAATCAAGTCCACACTTAAGAAGGCGTTGATCGGTTGTCAACGTAGCAAGGAGTTGAGTTTCCATGATACCACAGCGGAACATCCCGAAGGAGGGTGATTCATAGATTATTACCTTAAGTGGCAAAAAGAATTACCTTTGATATAGAGATCATTGAGACTCTCTATACCAGCATAGGGCAAATCTCGAGCGATCGTTTGGAGGGGTTTGGTAGAATGGCATACCCGGATTAGAATGGATGATGTGGATTACCTTGTTGAAAACAACACAAGAGATGATTTTAGTAACTGGGGTGAAGCTCAACAGTAGAGAGTGAGTCCACTGTTTGAAAAGTTACAACATAACCGAGGAAACTAAGAGCAATCCCAGTTAGTGCCGGTGATAACACCTAGCGCTTGTGAGTGCTCTCAAGAATTTGAGCATTTCCATAATCATCAAGGTTTTACCAACATCTGTGTCAAGGATCCTGGCAACACAACATACTACCATGATGAATAGTGATGGACAAGCAAATGCAAAGGAAGATAACACCTTCTCAGATTTCACCTTAGCGAGGCCAAGGAAACAAAATCTGGATGATCGACCGAGAGACATTTAGCACTCCACTTCCAATGTTCTCCTTGATGTGCTAGCGTAACCCATTCATAGATATGGTTTGCTATCTAGAACATCAAGTAAAGGTTGGACTCCGAGAACAGAAAATCATAAGGAATAACTATGGAAGTAAATCCATACGAAATCCTCATGGGGAAGTGGCCAACTTCCTCCATCAAGATACTACAATAATGGGTCTTCCGGCTAGTGTGTTGGCCACGACATCCAGTTTACCGGGTTACAGAGAGTCTAGTATTACAGTTCTTGGGAAATGTTCCAACCATCATATCTGCCTGAGATTCAGATCTTGTTTGTCAGAATATTCCAGACTCATCGAGTCTAGGAAGAAAAATGAAAGTTTGCAACACAAATCGACGAGATGATGTTGCGAGATTCTCGGGGGATGAACTACGATAGCAAGCTCCAAAACATGAGCTGGTTCTGCTACAAACATGTGAACATGTTGTCCCAGACAAGCATGACCACGTAAAAGTCTTATAATAAAATACTACCGAGTTCAGGTGGGAACCATCATCTAGGATATCGAAGTCCTTGCGTAAGTCTAGCTCTTAAGAAGGAACTCCTTCTCCTTGAACAAGTCAATCAGTGGCTTAGCGTGCTAGGGGCACATATAGAATGGAGGTAGCTAATCTCACAACCCAATGTATACTTCGCACATGCATGACTGACTTGGGATGATTCCAAAGGAAGCAAAAACAATCTTTCTCGGATCCACGGCGGCAACTTACACCAAGTGCACGTGAATTAGAGAAAGTCACATCTTTCATCCGGACATATGCTCCATGAGCGGGTCATGAAGATAATGCTTATATAAGTTTCCAAAACTAGCTGGATGTTCATGGAGGGGATAAAATGTTGCTAATGAGCTCAACAAAAAGTCATCAAGATTCCCATGGTGATGGAATTCCACAACTATGTGAACAAGGCGATGATAGTATTGGTCAGACCCAAAAGATATAATGGTGTATGCTCGAGGAAACAACCACGAGTAAGACAACATTTCGAATATTGTTGGTTCTGATTTGATTTGATGATAGCCCATACTCAAATCAAAGATTGGATAAGATAATAGATCTAGCAATTGACCATGAGGATCAATCAATGAAGATATCATCTTTCTTCAACTAACACACCAACACAAAGATATCCCTTTGGAACGAACTAAGTTAGGTAAGCTTTTATATTCCAACTCTCCAAGTTGTTGTTTAGCTTAACCAACTAGCTCAGGGTATCCCATACGGATTCTTGGAGAAAGGGTGGTTTACAAGAAAACCAACTTGATCACAAACTCAACATAGCGGTCAGATGACAACCTGGTGATTCTTCCGAGAAGACATTCGGAAAATCACGAACCACTGGTATGTTACTAAGCTCGAGAACAATCTTGCTGTTCAGAGCAAGATGAGATGATCACAAGAGCCAGGGATTGGCACAATCCTAACTCATTGATCGAGGAGTGCACCAAAAAAATAAAGACTAGGTAGAACAATCAATCTTAGAATGATGATTCAAAAACCAACACGCTAAGAATGAAATTATTGTACTTTAACTACCAAGCAACAAAGTTGCCAGGAGTATTGATTTCACACATCATAGTTCACCTGTCGGCATTCCGGTTGCAACAACACGGGAACCGAGAATGAATAATGAGGGCGAGAAGTATCACTGTATCAAGAGTTCATAGGATGGTGTGCAATTCCCATGATAATCTTAATATAAAGATGGTAACACTCCAAGGTGGAACAGAACAAAAACTGGATTGGTATTTTGATCTGCGGAGTACAACTGCTTTGACCCAATCCTGGATATGTGGATGAGGTATTGGAGTTTGTTTCTCCTAGTCATTTTGGAATAGAATGTCTTGACGGACCACAAGGGTAATAAGTATCGATGAACGAATGCACGCATACTCTTGACTACCAACTGATAGACGAGGGCCAGAATACAACTAAAGAGGGACAACTCAAAGAACGTATATCTTTCTGAGTTGTGGATGCATAGGTTAGTATGTCGAACAAGTTCAACATATTTATTCCGGATAACCCATGCTGAAGAGGAATGACTGGCAGATTCACAACATAGAATGGAGAACTCAACAGGAGCACTCTGGTTGTGATCTTTCAATCAGCGAGGAACTTCTGCCATAAGCAGTTCATGGTATTTGGAAGAAGTAAATACCACGGACCTCGAGGACTAACACAAAGGTTACTAATAACCTAAGGGAACTAGCAACACTAACAACATGAAGTAAGTAGGGTGAGTCTCGGGTTCAAACCCAAGGAGTAGAATACCTACTACTAAGTGGCATCACGGGATGCTTTCAAGAATAATGGCCAGAATCATCACACTGGGAACATAAAGCATGGCTAGGTTACTAGGTGATACTCTAGACAACTAGGGTCATGATAATAGCTCCAACACATATGCGGAGGCAACAAAGTACCTCAACTCGCCGATTAGTGTGCTTGAACTGGCCCAAAGGAACATCAGAAACGGAAAGAAGGGATTTGCAAATGCATCAGACTGTTTAGAAACCTGGGATGACTCGGACAACATAATGGCTGTAAATGCTCAAAAATGTTGGAGACATGCTACAAAGATGGTGGCATAGCCACTCAGAAGCACAATATCAAGGTTTCGAGATCAACAGTTAACATACGAAAGTAGTAGGAACTGAACCGAGGCTTAAATCCAACAATTCTATAAATCTACGGATTAGTAACACGTGATCCTGATAGAGAGAGGAGAAAGCCTAATTCCTTAACCCCGTAAGAAAGATAGGATGACTCAGATCAGAAGGCCATAAGGTATAAGGAGTAAAAAGAGCCTTACATTCCCTCCTCAATCAATTCCCTTACATAACTAAAGAATTTCTAGACTCAACTTCGATGAGTTTGGCTTGGTAATCCTACAGGCAGTCAGGCTCTGATACCAAAACTGTCAGGACCCCAACTCGATGGCACACCGATCTAGCATGTAACACCTCATATCACTTTGCGGCCTCACGCACGATATTCCCACGGGTGTCGCCTTACCAGGCCTGGGACCGTTAGCGCCTTTTGGCACACGTATATGATAGTGTCGCTAGCATCTATATGACAAGGAGCCCGGGATGACATGGCTAGTCATGAACCCAAAGTGGCACTAACTTACAGGGACAGGCATACATGACCCAACAACGAACGTGTCGGTCATCAACGAGTGAATCCGGGCTGTAGCAACTGGGCTAGCAGGACTCCGGTAAACCGGGCTGTAGCAGGCTAACAGGACTCCGGTAGAGTGTAGACACCGCGTGATATTTTTCAAGGGATGACACAGAACGAAGAAGGACGATGTCGGCCAGCCTAAGTGTTCGGAGCGGTAGCAAGCTACCAAGGCTCGATTGGAAGCACTAGGAGACATTTCCCGGTAAGAGAGGCTACCAAGCATAAACAACTAGATAGTCAGATCCCACACATACCAAGCATTTCAATATCATACACACAATATGCTCGATATGTGCAAATACAACATGGCATCACAACATGACTCTACAACTCAAGTATTTTATTCAATAGGCTCCGAGGAGCGAGATATTACAAACATGGGTCTCATGACCCAACACTCAGAGCATACAAGTCAAAGCACAAGCGGAAGCTCAACATGTCCGGGCATGCATAACTATAAATGAAAAAGGCTGGAAAGCCTGACTATCTACCAGATCCTGCCGAGGGCACAAGATCGTAGTTGAGGTAACAAGCTAAACGTCGAAGTCCACGCGAAACTACTAGTGAGACGGAAGTCTTTGCAAAACGTAAAATAGGTAAACGTGAGTATAAATGTACCCAGCAAGACTTACATCAGAACTAACTACATATGCATCAGTATCAATAAAGGGGGGTGGTGGAGTTTAACTGCAGCAAGCCATCTTTGACTCAGTGGCTATCCTGAACTACGACTGCAAGTAACTCTTTTGAGGTGGCGCACACGAGTCCACATATTCACCATATCAATACACCACTATGGATCCGCTCCGGTTTCCCTACGAGAACGCCATCCATAGCACTCATGCTTATCTTGCGCATTTTAGAGTATCCACTTTCACTTGTCTATGAACTGTATAGGCAACCCAGAAGTCCTTTACCGCGGACACGGCTATTCGAATAGATGATGTTAACCCTGCAGGGGTGTACTTCTTCACACACGCTCTCACCACTTATCGCCGTTTACACGACATGTACTCGGCAACCTTCAAGCGGAAGCCCAGCGAGGGTGTCGGCCACAACATGACTAACCACACAAGTCTCTCATCCAGGTTTATCGCCTATTCGGGTTCCATCCGCAAGGAGATCCAGCCGGGGTGTCGCTCACGGCCCCAAACGATGTGTGCAGGGTTCCCAAGCCCACCATCCGGTGCCACTTGGTACATCAACATCAGGTGCCTAGTCTGTCCCAAGCCCACCTGCAGGGTGCCACTTGGTAGACTACTAACACTACCTACAAACACCGAAACTAGTTGCAACTCCCGGACAGAGATCAGGTTGATTAATAAGTCGAGAGGGGCCGAGTTACCGGAACCCAATGTGTGGTAGTAGCTGTTCATGGATCACAAACACATAACTCGGTTCCTGAGGACGGCTGCAATGAGACAACCCACCATGTACTCCTACATGCCTCTCACCGCTACCTTTACCAAATCGTGTTCACACACTTAGCTCTCAACAGTTGGACATGTTCACACACCTCCGATTCATCTCCAATGAATCAGACCTGATTCAACTCTAAGCAGTAGCAGGCATGACGAACAAGCATGTATGAGTAGACACATCAGGGCTCAAACAACTCCTACTCATGCTAGTGGGTTTCATCTATTTTACTGTGGCAATGACAGGTCATGCAGAGGAAAGGGGTTCAGCTACCGCAACAAGTAACAAATATGTCGTTGTTGTCCTAATGCAGTAAAAGAGAGCAGGAGCGAGAGAGTGGGATTGTATAGGAATGAACAAGGGGGTTTTGCTTGCCTGACACTTCTGAAGATAGTATAGTTCTTCATTGGTGTCATCAAACTCACCGTCGAAACCACGTCTATCGAGAGGGGACAAACACTGGCAAACAGGGAAGAACCCAATCAATGCAATGCACAATATGATGGATGCTCATGACATGGCAAAATGAGTGTGTTTTGGCTAATGCAACTTAGAACATATTAAATGAAGTTGGTTTGAACCAAGGGTCCAAATTCAAACTCCATATGTGCTTATTTAAATGCCAATTATGCAAATTGCCATATACAGCAACCTTAGGTTGTTCAAACATGCATGAAAAAGGTACAGATGGATAGATTGGATCTTTCTGATAATTTTTCATATATAAATTATTTCATTTGGAGTTACGGTTGAATTTCTATGATTTTTAGAAGATAATACTATTTTCTGGAATTTCCTGAAAAGAATAAATCTAGAAAATGATTTACTACATCAGCCTGACGTCAGTGTGACGTCAGCAGGTCAACGAAGTCGGGTCCAGGTCAAACCTGACGTGTGGGGTCCACACGTCAGTGACTAACTAACTAATCTAAATTAACTAGTGTTAAACTACTACTAACTAAAAATGTCAGTGGAGTAATTAAACTTAATTAAAAACTAATCTAGGATTAGCTAGGGCCTGGGCCCACTCGTCGGTGACTCAGGGGGAGTCAAACTAGGGTCAAACCGGGTCAAACTCGACGGAGTTGACCCGGGGCTCGTCGCCGGCAGGGCCAGGGACGGCGGAGTTTCCTCCTCCGGCGACCAAATCGATGGCGGACAGCGGCTACATGGAGCTGGAGCTCGCGCGCGTCGAGTGGTGCCGGTAAGAGGTACTGGGGTGGCCGGAAACGTCGTCGGCGATGACCTCGGCGGCCGCCGGAGTTCGGACGAGGTCGGCTCCGATGCTAGGGGACACGGCGAGGCGCGTGGGGAGTGCTACGGGCTCGTGCGAGTGCGGCGGAGACGATGACGTGCTCGGAATCAATCCAACGTGGCTGTGGCCACGACGACTACGTGCGATGGTGGCGGCGGGTGCGGGCGAGCTCGGTGCGGTTGCTGTGGTGCTCGAGAGCGAGAACGAGAAGGGGAGGAGGAAGAGGAGCTCACGGGGAGTCGGTTGAAGCAGACGGCGAGCTCGGGGAGGGGCCGGAGCAAGCGGGGCGGCGATGGCGATCTCGGCGGACCGAGGTTGAAGAAGACGGCGGGGACAGCGATTCGGGGCTTCTGGTGTCGCTTGGATCGGTGCAGAAGGTCTAGGGCGACGAGGTGGAGCTCTTGAGCCGGTCAGGGAAGCGAGGGGGAGGCGGTGGCCGCGGTGGTGCATGTCGGCGGCGGCAGGCGCGTTCGGGTGGTGCGAGGGAGAGAGCCAGAGCAGGGGAGGAGCACGGGAGAGAGTGGGAGAGGTCCAGGGGTGGCGTGGCGCTGTGAGAGGCGTCCAGGGGGAGGAGGAGGCAGCCAGGCAGGGAAGAGGTGGTCGGTGTGTGGCTGCGCGCGCCGGGCACGCGCCCCTGCCTATTGGCGCGAGGAGGAAGGCGACAGAGGGGCTGCGGTGGTGGGCTCAGCCGGCTTTGGTGGGCTGCACAGGTAGGTGGCCAGGTAAGTGGCCCAGGTAAGCGTTCTCTTTCTCTCTCTTCTAAATTGTTTCTGTTTTCTATTTCCTGTAATTGTGTTTGGCTTTAATAAAAATGCCAGGGCATTTCCTAAAGTCATGAAACTGCTCAATGTCACTGTTTGGAATATTTCCAACAACAAACATTTCAGTTTGTAATTATTTGAGCATTTAAAATATTATTTAGCAATTAAATGCCCAAATGCAAATACCATATGATTTAATTCAAAAATCTAGAATGCCCTAGAAAAATGTGCACCATTTTTGGGAGAGGTTCTAGACTAATCCAAAAATGATGAACTTTTCTAAAGGGCATTTTGGGTTCTTTGAGAATATTTTTATTTGAACCTAGTTGATTTGATCTGGTGCTAGGGTTTGAGCAATCCCCAATTCAACTTTCAAATAAATTAGAATGATGCAACAACCAAGCTAGTCCAAGTGCATAGCAAGGCTAGGGATGTGACAAAGTGAAGCACTAGAGCAAAAACTATCTAGCTCAAAAGATATAAGTGAAGCACATAGAGTATTCTAATAAATTCCAATCAAGTGGGTTTCTCCCAAAGGTGTGTACAGCAAGGATGATTGTGGTAAACTAAAAAGCAAAGACTAATATTATACAAGACGCTCCAAGCAAAACTCATATCATGTGGTGAATAAAGATATAACTCCAAGTAAAGTTACCGATAAACGAAGACGAAAGAGGGGATGCCTTCCCGGCTAGCGCTATCGTTTAACGCCCCTAGCTAGGCATAAAAGCGAGGATAGATCTAAGTAGTGCCATCTTTGGCACTCAATTCATAAGTAGCTCGCATGATAGATTCATAAGGTAATTTGACTTTCTTTCTTGGAAAGTGCTCCATGCCTTTCCTTAATGGAAATTGGAATCTAATATTCCCTTCCTTCATATCAATAACCGCACCAATCGTTCTAAGGAAAGATCTACCAAGAATAATAGGACAAGAAAGATTGCAATCTATATCAAGAACGATAAAATCTACGGGCACCAAATTCCTATTTTCAATAATGAGAACATCATTGATCCTTCCCATAGGCTTTTTAATGGTGGAATCCACAAGGTGCAAATTTAAAAAGCAATCATCAAGATCATGGAAACCTAGAATATCACATAAAGTTTTCGGAATCGTGGAAACACTAGCACCCAAATCACACAAATCATAAGACTCATGACCTTTAATTTTAATCTTTATAGTAGGTTCCCACTCATCATAAAGTTTTCTAGGTATAGAAACTTCCAAATTAAGTTTTTCATCAAAAGATTGCATCAAGGCATCAACAATATGTTTGGTAAAAACTTTATTTTGACTATAAGCATGGGGAGAATTCACAACGGATTGCAACAAGGAAATACAACCTTCTAAAGAACAATTATCATAATTAAATTTCTTGAAATCCAAGATAGTGGGTTCAATGCTATTTAAAGTCTTGACCTCTCCAATCCCACTTTTACCAAATTTAGCATCAAGATCTAAAAACTCCGAATCATTGGGACGCCTTTTAACTAAAGTTGACTCATCTCCAGTCCCATCATTATTAAGATTCATATTGCAAAACAAAGATTTAATAGGGGACACATCAATAACTTTAAGATCTTCATCATTATTTTCATGGAAACTAGAAGAACGCGCCTTTACAAAGCAATCTTTCTTAGCACGCAATCTAGCGGTTCTTTCTTTGCACTCATCAATGGAAATTCTCATAGCTTTGAGAGACTCATTGATATCATGCTTGGGAGGAGTAGATCTAAGTTTTAAAGAATCAACATCAAGCAAAAGTCTATCAACGTTCCTAGCCAAATCATCAACTTTAAGCAATTTTTCTTCAAGCATGGCATTAAAATTCTTTTGAGAGATCATAAATTCTTTCACACTATTCTCAAAATCAGAGGGCATCTTATTAAAATTTCCATAAGAATTATTGTAGGAATTTCCATAATTATTAGAGGAATTACTAGGGAACGGTCTATGATTAAAGTTTCTTCTATAGGCATTGTTACCAAAATTATTCCTACCAACAAAATTTACATCCATAGATTCATTATTATTCTCAAAAGGCATATCATTGGGATCAATAGAAGCACTCTTAGTAGCAAACAATTTCATAAGTTCATCCATCTTTCCACTCAAAACATTAATTTCTTCTATAGCATGCACTTTCTTACTAGTAGATCTTTCGGTGTGCCATTGAGAATAATTAGCCATAATATTATCAAGGAGTTTTGTAGCTTCTCCTAAGGTGATTTCCATAAACGTGCCTCCCGCGGCCGAATCTAAAAGATTTCTAGAATCAAAATTCAATCCGGCATAAAAAATTTGTATGATCATCCATAAATTCAAACCATGAGTAGGGTAATTGTGAATCATCAATTTAATTCTTTCCCAAGATTGGGCAACATGCTCATGATCAAGTTGTTTAAAATTCATAATATCGTTCCTAAGATAGATGATCTTAGCAGGAGGAAAATACTTAGATATAAAAGCATCTTTGCACTTATGCCATGAATCAATACTATCATTATCCGTGAAAACCAAACTTTAGCACGATCTCTAAGTGAAAACGGAAACTAACTTCAATTTAACAATATCATTATCCGTGTCTTTCCGCTTTTGCATCTCACACAAATTAACAAAGTTGTTTAGATGGGTAGCGGCATCTTCACTAGGAAGGCCGGAGAATTGATCTTTCATAACAAGATTCAGCAAAGCAACATTGATTTCACAAGACTCAACATCATTAAGAGGAGCAATCAGAGTACTAAGGAAATCATTATTATTGGTATTGGAAAAATCACACAATTTGGTATTATCTTGCGCCATCGCGACAAGTAATCCAACACACAAGCAAACAGAAAGGCAAATGAAAGAGAGAGGAGATTGGGAAAGAGAGGGCGAATAAAACGGCAAGGGTGAAGTGGGGGAGAGGAAAACGAGAGGCAAATGGAAAATAATGTAAATGCGAGGGAGATGAGTTTGTGATGGGTACTTGGTATGCCTTGACTTGAGCAAAGACCTCCCCGGCAAAGGCACCAGAAATCCTTCTTCCTACTTCTTGAGCTTGTGTTGGTTTTCCTTGAAGAGGAAAGGGTGGTGCAGCAATAGTAGTGTAAGTATTTCCCTCAATTTTTGAGAACCAAGGTATCAATCCAGTAGGAGGCTCCTCAAAAGTCCCACGCACCTACACAAACAAACAAGAACTCGCAACCAACGCAATAAAGGGGTTGTCAATCCTTCACGGCCACTTCATGTAAAGTGAGATCCGATAGAGATAGTATGATAAGATAAATATATTTTTGGTATTTTATAATATAGATTGGAAAAGTAAAGATGCAAATAAAAGTAGATTGAAAGCTTATTTGATAAAGATAGACCCGGGGGCCATAGGTTTCACTAGTGACTTCTCTCAAGATAGCATAAGTATTACGGTGGGTGAACAAATTACTGTCGAGCAATTGATAGAAAAGCGAATAATTATGAGATTATCTAGGCATGATCATGTATATAGGCATCACGTCCGTGACAAGTAGACCGACTCCTGCCTGCATCTACTATTGTTACTCCACACATCAACCGCTATCCAGCATGCATCTAGAGTATTAAGTTCATAAGAATAGAGTAACGCATTAAGAAAGATGACATGATGTAGAGGGATAAACTCATGCAATATTATATAAACCCCATCTTTTTATCCTCGATGGCAACAATACAATACGTGCCTTCTTTGCCCCTAACATCCTTTGGGAAAGGACACCGCAAGATTGAACCCAAAGCTAAGCACTTCTCCCATTGCAAGAAAGATCAATCTAGTAGATCAAACCAAACTGATAATTCGAAGAGACTTGCAAAGATAACTTAATCACACATAAAAGAATTCAGAGGAGATTCAAATATTTCTCATAGATAAACTTGATCGTAAACCCACAATTCATCGGATCTCGACAAACACACCGCAAAAAGAGTTACATCGAATAGATCTCCAAGAAGATCAAGGAGAACATGGTATTGAGATTCAAAGAGAGAGAAGAAGCCATCTAGCTAATAACTATGGACCCGAAGGTCTGTGGTAAACTACATATGATGTAGAGGCCCTCCGTGATCGATTCCCCCTCCGGCGGAGCGCCAGCGAAGGCTCCAAGATGGAATCTCACGGATACAAAAGGTTACGGTGGTAGAACTAGGTTTTTGTGGTCGCTTCTGATGTTTTCGGGGTACATGGGTATATATAGGAGGAAGAAGTAGGTCGGTGGACTCCCGAGGGGCCCACGAGATAGGGGCGCACCCAGTAGGGGGGGCCTCCACCCTCGTGACCGCCTTGGCTGTTGCTTGACTTCCACTCCAAGTCCTTTGGATCACGTTCATTCCAAAAGTCACGCCCCCGAAGGTTTCATTCCGTTTGGACTCCATTTGATATTCCTTTTTCTTCGAAACACTAAAATAGGCAAAAAAAAAACAGCAATACGGGTTGGGCCTCCGGTTAGTAGGTTAGTCCCAAAAATGATATAAATGTGTAAAATAAAGCCCATAAACATCCAAAACGGGTGATATAATAGCATGGAACAATAAAAAATTATAGATACGTTGGAGATGTATCAAATAGTTTCACCACCACCGTCATCACGTCTCGTGCTATCGAAACTCATCTACTACTTCACCTCTCTTGCTGGATCGAGAAGGCGAGGACGTCATCAAGCTGAACTTGTGTTGAACGCAGAGGTGATGTATGTTCGGTGTTTGATTAGAACAGATCGTGAAGTTGTACAATTACATCAACCGCGTTGATAAACGTTTCCGCTTAGCGATCTATAAGGGTATGTAGATGTTCTCCCCCTCTTGTAGATATGCATCTACATGGATAGATCTTGCGTGTGCTGTAGATTTTTTTTGTTTTCCGTGCAACATTCCCCAACACGAATATCTGCTCAACTTTGGTACTCCCTTTGTCCATGTATATAGGGCCTAATATGTTTTCGAGGCTAACTTTGACCACATGTTAGAGCAATAATATATGACATGCATGTTATTACACAAAGCATGTCGTCAAATTCATACGCGAAAGGATATTCTAATAATATAATTTCCACATTATACATCTCATATACTATTAATCTTATCAATGGTCAAAGGCAGTCTCGAAAAACACATTACCCCCTATAGATATGGATGGAGAGGGTATAACAGACGGTTAGTCTACATACAAGTTGACGTAGACTTTTTGAGTGACTACTTCTAATTTGATTGAGAATTAGATATTCATAGTTAATCAATCTTATCCCTTTTAACTTGAGCAAAGAACCATATTGGATGTTTTTAGTGCCAAACTAGTTTTATGTCCAAGTCGATGCCCCCCCGCAAAAGTCTCAAACCATATGATATGTTTCACAAAACCGAAATCATATGCATTGTGATGTTACCATGAACTGATAGATGCCGTGCATCCTTCTAGCCATTGAAGGGAAGCTTAGGCATGGATTTAAGTTCTCACCACAAACTTGGATGTACACGATGAACCTTGAAATTACACCATGCATTGGTTGTATGATGAGTTTGTGGTTGATAGAGAAATTTGAATGGAATTGTAGTGAGGACAATACTCACATGCAACGAGCCTCTAGTAGCCCTTTTTTGGGGTACCAGAATCTATCCATACTGATCGGAGGAGGATGTATATCCATATCACAATGTCCTCCATCATTACATTTGCCCTCATTTATGATACTCCAAAATGAATATGAGCCATCCATTTCTTTCAATCCAATGGATGATCTCAATTGGTACTCCAAAGTGAGGACGAGAGAGTGCCAACCCAAAAAGTAATGGAGTACCTGAGTACATGGGTAAAAAGGTAATCTACATAACAATTAATACCTCAAAAATAATTTATTTCCGTTCCTCACCTTAATGTATTTATTTTTTTCTCGAGAAAATTTCTGATCTATTCACCTTAATGTGTTTCGACTACTACAGACAAGTTATTCGACCTAACCCCACTAATCACTCTAGAACCTTCATTATTCTTTCATTATGATATGAGCCAATGGAAGCCATAGGGGCGCGCACCAAAGAGATAGACGACATTTAGGACATGGTCACCAAGCCAAAGGGAGCGACAGCAACCAGGGGTGGTTGCTCAAGCGGCATCACCTAGGACATGATCATCAATAGTGCCACACGCCGACTGCGTGCCAGCGATCTCATATGTGGCCCCAACCTTGTAAGAGCTCATAACCAAGATTTTTTTATCACTAAATCTGTTTGCAAGAAAAAACAAATGGAAAATGAGATCCATTCCTTGATCGGTTGACATCGCCATCATTCTTGGAGTTGACATATGGTTTGTTATCAACTCATTGGCTACACCTACATAGGAGAACTGACGACAATGGTGCAGTTGCATTGGGAGGAAGAATGAGGATACACCCGCGAGGAGGATGGGACTGTGAGACCAAAGAGATGAGAACACAATGGTGCTCGTGCTTAATAGCTTGAATGGAACTGATGGCATTCACAACGGCCTTTCGCAAACTCTCCAAAGGGGCGGCGACGACTACATGTGTACAACAACAAGCGTTGTCGAGCAATTATTTACTTATATCACAAGGTCAATGCATGGTTTGGTCAATACATGGTTTCATTTGGAATCAGATTAGACAGAGAAAAAGCCTAAACCACCCTTTTGCATGGAGGGTCAATTTGAGCGGTACTTCCACTTATACTTATGAAGTACCGGTGGTACTATAAATATCCTCTTGCATCCATAGTTATGCAAAGCTAGAATCACAAGCGAAATCAGGCTCGATCTAGAACTACAAACGTACAGGGATAACCACTACTTGTTCATAATGATATAGAAAAAATGCAACATACTTGGACTGAGTGATGACTCACATGTGCAAGAATACAAGTGGTCGGGGCATGGGAGGGGACAGTGGAACAATGATGGCACTGAAATGGAGGGGTGGTGGTCATGGTATGAAGGGGCGCATCTCCATGACCTACAACGACAAAAGGCATGGTGTCGCATGCGATAGCTCTACGACCCGTTGAGGTGGGGAGGGGGGATGGAAGCAGCAAGAGCATCACATAGGAGGGGCGGTGGGAACTGTATGGTCTAAAGGGTGCGTCATTGAGGGAGTCCTGGACTAGGGGGTGTCCGGATAGCCGGACTCCAAGACTATGAAGATACAAGATTAAAGACTTCGTCCGGATGGGACTTTCCTTGGCGTGGAAGGCAAGCTTGGCAATACGGATATGTAGATCTCCTACCATTGTAACCGACTCTGTGTAACCCTAGCCCTCTCCGGTGTCTATATAAACCGGAGGGTTTTAGTCCGTAGGACGAACAACCATTACAACAATCATACCATAGGCTAGCTTCTAGGGTTTTAGCCTCCTTGATCTCGTGGTAGATCCACTCTTGTACTACCCATATCATCAATATCAATCAAGCAGAGTAGGGTTTTACCTCCATCGAGAGGGCCGAACACAGGTAAAAACATCGTGTCCCTTGTCTCCTGTTACCATCCACCTAGACGCACAGTTCGGGACCCCCTACCCGAGATCCGTCGGTTTTGACACCGACATTGGTGCTTTCATTGAGAGTTCCTCTGTGCCGTCACCGATAGGAAGGATGCCTCTTCCCGTCTTCAAAGACGGTATCTTCGCCAAAGGAGCCTTGGCCGCCGGCCAAACTATCTGGCTGGGTGGTTTTCTCATGACCGCCTGTTCGGCCACCGCTTCGACGATGACCTCTCGGGTCATCAAAAGCAATCTTCTTGTGAACTCGGAATTCGCCGAGCAGTTGGATCCAATGGAGCTCTCGTCTGTAAACGAGCTCTTGGATCGCATCGCCGCTCGGGAGTCGCTTCATGACTACAATCGATTGAGCTTAAAACCGATCTAGAGAGATTAACTCTCCGGGTTACCCACCACGTTGCGGTGGTAGAGGAACAATCGGCGACTCTTCTCTCAGATTGAAAACTAGTCATGTCAAGGCTCCCGAACCCTCCATGCCAGATTCCCGCGGAGGGACGGACTTCGATCAAGCACTGAACCTAAAGTCAGGCACCGGACCGGACTCGTTGGACAACGTCCAACAATCCAAGCTTCCAAATTCGGAAACTTCTCGGCCTTTGAGCCTCGAGATGGGTAGGGTTCCAGACTCAATTCCACCCACCCACCCAGACATATGCGATCTATCTCAAATCCGGCAAGAGCCCGCTGAAACAGTACATCATTACTGGGCCAGATTCCTCCTGGTTATGGACAGGATAAAGGATTGCCGAGAGGAAAACGCAATTTCAATTTTTTGCAATAATTGCACGGACGAGGGAATCTTGAACGCCGTCAGTCGCCGTGAAATTACACGCTTCGCCGATCTGGCGTCCATAGTACGAAGGTACTGTGCGATGGAGAGTTTCCGAAAAACCGAAACTAAGTTTTGGGACAATCCGGCCCCAAATACAACCCTAGTCCGTAACAAAAGGGTGCATCACACTCAGGCACCAGGTACAAAAACCAAAAAGCAAAAACTCCATAAAGGGCACGGAACCGTACTGGAGGGATGGCTCAGCGGACCCTGTAAAATCCATAGTACAGAAGGCGCCACCCCAACACATAGCCTTCGAGCATGTTGGATATTGCGACAGGTGGCCAAAAGTGGCGAGGAGCTTCTAGCCCCGGAAAACCACTCCAACAGTACCAGTACGGTGTCAACAGTCTTCGAGACTTTCGCATCAAATAATATGCGAAAACAAACAATCCGCAGCCTCGCCGAAGTCTACCAAGTAGCAACAACAAATCCATGGAGCGACACGGCCATCACCTTCAACGCCAGCGACGAACCTAAATTCCGAGCAGCCTGAACACCAGCCGCATTGGTCCTCTGTCCAATAGTGGACGGCTTTCGTCTTACCAAGGTACTCATGGATGGCGGCGGCGGACTAAACCTCATCTACGAGGAAACTCTTCAAAAAATGGAAATAGACTGGAGCCGCATTGAGCGAAGCAACACAACCTTTAGAGGAATAATCCCTAGTCGGAAGAAGCGCACAGACAGAAAAATCACACTTGACGTGGTGTTCGGCTCGACGGACAATTACAGGTCCGAGGAGATCACGTTCCAAGTGGCCCCGTTCAGCAGCGGATATCACGCTATATTAGGACGAGAGGCATTCACAATTTTTCAAGCCATACCCCATTACGGGTACATGAAGCTTAAAATGCCTGGGCTCGACGGAATAATCACTCTCGCTAGTGATCCGGACATAGCACTCCGCGCCGAAAACAAGACAGCCGCATTAGCCCTGGAGGCACTATCCGAAGCCCTAGCGGCAGAAGAACTCACTGTGCTGCGCTCTACGGTGAATAGGGACGATGTGATACTCGATAAGAGATCCAAGTCCACCTCCTTCAAACCAGCGGATGAAATAGTCAAATTCCAGGTCCATCCAACGGACCCAACAAAGACGGCCTCCATCGGGCACAGTGAACCACGGTGTGGATGCGCGATCGCGAGAATTCCTTCGGAAAATTGGGACATCTTTGCGGCACCCTTGAGATATGCCAGAATCCCACGCAGATTGGCGAACACAGCCTAAACATCCTAAAGGATTCAAGCCGACCAAACAGGCTCTTGGCGATTTTCCGAACCCAAAAGACAGCAATGGGAGAAGAGCTAGCCAAGCTCTTGGAAGCCGGATTCATCGAGACATCAAACATCCGGATGGCTAGCAAACCCGTAATGGTACCAAAGAAGGGCAAATCTCGGCGCCTATCGTCGATTTTAAAGACCTCAACAAGGCTCGCCTAAAGGATCCTTCCACTTCCCGCATCGACCAAATAATCGATGCTCTTTGCAGGCACGATTCATTGTGCTTCCTCGACGATACTCCGCTACCATCAAATCAAGATGGCGGAGGCGGACCAAGCCGCAACGGCATTCATTACTCCATATGGACCATTCTGCTTCAACACGATGCCCTTTGGACTCAAAAACGCCGGCGCAACATGTCGACACATGATTCGGACATGTCCGCTACCAGATCGGCAAAACAGTAGAGGCATACGAGACGACGAGTCATCAAAACCGAACACGCCGAAACCCTAGTATACGATTTGAGGCTCACATTCGACAACCTCCGAGCATATGACATTTGTGAATCCGAAAATTGCGTTTTGCGCACAGCAAGAAAGCTCTCGGCTTCATTGTATCCGTAGAGGAATTGAAGCAAACCCAGCCAAGATCCGAGCTCACACGGTTGGACATTCCAAAAGACCTCAAACAAATACAAAATTGATCGATGCATGGCGGCTCTAAGCCGCTTTATCTTCCGTTTGGGAGAAAAGGCATTGCCCTCTATCGCCTCCTCGGCGCACCAACACTTCGAGTGGACGGATGCCGCCTTCGCCGGACTCAAGAAATAAAAGCCATATTGGCAACAATCCGGTCTGGCTGCGCTAAACGGGCGAACCAATGTTGTTATACATCGCGTAACACATCAAGTTGTAAGCGTGGTACTCGTCGTCGAACGAGAAATGAAGGGCATAAATTCCCTCTTCAAAACCGATTGTACTACGATCAACCGTCTTAACTCCCGCAAGTCCGTTACCCACACTATCAAAAGATAGCGACGCAGATGTTCATGGCATCCCGAAGCTCGACACTACTTTCAAGAGTGTTCGATAACAGTGGCCTCGAAGTGCCCCTCAACGACATTATAAACAACCGCGACGAGCAGGCAGGATTGCAAATGGGCCATTGAGCTCTTACCATTCGATATAACTTACAAACCGGCGAGCTATAAAGTCACAAGTCTTGGCTGACTTTGTCGCTGAATGGACTGAAGCCGAACTTCCTAAAGAGTACGGCGCATACTCCAATTGGACTATGCATTTCGACGGTTCCAAAATGTTGGCCGGCTTGGGGGTTGGCGTCGATTGACGTCCCCAACCGGGATACTGATCAATACGTTCAGATAATGTACACGGACTCCAACAATGCAGCCGAATATGAGGCCCTCCTACATGGCCTCCGGATGGCAATCTCCATGGGCATTCAACGCCTAGAGGTGCGCAGGGATTCAAACCTCGCAATATCCTAAGTAAATGGAGACTTTGACGCCAAGGATCTGAAGATGGCAGCCTATCATAACGCTATCCTAAAAATGTCAGCCCGGTTCGAAGGACTTGAATTCCACCACGTGGCTCGGATAATAACCAAGCAACCGACGATTGGCACGATCGGCGAAACGCGATGTTGTCCCTCCAAACATCTTCCTGGAACGGCTCTTTAAGCCATCCGTACTATGGGAAGAGGAGTCCGGAAATAACAACCCGGAAGCAGCCGCACCACCCAACATAGAACAATCTGACACAATCGGCAACTCACCGATGAAATAACGCCTTCAAATTTACTTTAAATAATGGCGATGAATGCCCGTGGACAGAACCATTCCTAGCCTACGATTAGGTACGAGCTTCCCAAGACCAAAACGAGGCTCATTTGATAGTTCGGCGGTCTAAAGCCTACAAGGTCCATGAGGGGAACTTTACAAGAAAAGCACAACCGGAGTCCTTCAAAGGTGTATCTCCGAAGAGGAAGGGCGAAACCTTCTGGCTGAAATTCATGCCGGACTAGGCGGACACCACGCCGCAGCCCGGGCCCTGGTAGGCAAGGCATTCCGTACAGGATTTTATTGGCCGACGACCCGGGCAGATGCTCAAGACTTAGTCCAAAGATGCATCGGTTGTCGACTCTTTGCTAATCGAGCCATGTGCCACCCACCGCCTCAAAACTATACCCATTACCGCCGTTCGGTGCTGGGGCTTGACATGGTTGGACCCCTTAAAGGGGGAACCCACAAGCAAAGGTAGTCATGGTGGACAAATTCACCAAATGGATAGAGGCCAAGCCAGTTAAAACGGCAGAGTCCGGACCAGTGATAGACTTCATATTCGGGGTAGTACACCATTATGGTGTCCCCCATAGCATCATTACCGATAACGGCACGAACTTCACGACCGACGAGGTTAAATTATGGTGCAAAAATATGGGCATTAAGCTCGATTACGCTTCAGTCTATCATCCTCAAACCAACGGTCAAGTGGAACGAGCAAATGGTCTAATAATGAGCGGCATCAAACCCGGACTAGTGCGGTCCCTTACGGAATCGCACGCCTTTGGGTAGAGGAGCTTGACTCCACTCTGGGGCTGCGGACAACGCCCAACCGTACACCGGATTCACACCATTTTTATGAGTAAACGGCGAGAGAGGCGTTTGCCTGCGACATCATTCATGACTCACCTCGAGTCTTTGAAAGTGCAACTAATCCCGGGTGGTTTTGGTAATTAATAACAACATATATATCATTGAACTAATAACTTCTTGAGAATCATTTGAGAAAGTTCATGATATGGGTATGGCAATGATCAAGAAGTGGACCCTCAAAATGCTAAGGCAAGCATTGGCAAAAGCTCAAGACTCCATTTTTGGTTTAGTGATCCAAGATCACATTGAGTCTATAGGAAAGCCAATACTATTAAAAGGGATGAGGTTATGATAATGATCTGGTTGCTCAAAGTGCTTAGTGATATATCTCCCAAACTATCGACAATCTTTCATTCCAATATACACTCATAAGTAATCTCGGTCCCACCGATTCCATAAACTCACCACACCGAGATGAACCACCTCGGCCATAAAGCCAAACCCTAGAAATTTCGGATTTTCCGATTCGAACTCGGTCTCACGAAACTAGTGTTGCCAAGCTTCAGAAACCTTCGTCATCAAATCGGTGTCACCGAGATGATAAAGTCGGTCCCACCAAGATTGGCAAACCCTAGTATTTGGAAGAATCGGACTCACCGAGATTGTATTTTCGGTCCCACAAAAATCCCAACGCTCACAAGATTTGAACTTTCGGTCTCACCGAGTTGTCAACTTCGGTCCGACCGAGATTGGTCAAATGTGTGTAACGGTTGGATTTTGTGTGGAGGCTATAAATACCCTCCACCTCCTCTTCATTCGTGGAGAGAGCCATCGAAAGAACTACCACTCCTACCTTACATTTACGAGAAGAAAACTACCTACCCTTGTGTTGAGATCAAGTAGCTCCACTCCCACCATATGAAGCTTGATCTCTAGCCTTCCCAAGTTGCTTTCCACTCAATCCTTTCTTCCACCACAGCCAAAATCGGTGAGGAGAGTTGAGTGTTGGGGAGATTATCATTTGAAGCACAAGAGCAAGGAGTTCATCATCACCAACACCATCTATTACCTTTTGGAGGGTGGTGCCTCCTAGATTGGTTAGGTGTCGCTTGGGAGCCTCCGTCAAGATGTGGAGTTGAACCAAGAAGTTTGTAAGGGCAAGGAGATCGCCTACTTCGTGAAGATCTACCCCGATGCTAGTCCTCCGTGGGCGTATGCCATGATGGCATAGACAAGGTTGCTTCTTCGTGGACCCTTCGTGGGTGGAGCCCTCCGTGGACTCTCGCAGCCGTTACCCTCCGTGGGTTGAAGTCTCCATCAACGTGGATTGACGATAGCACCACCTATCGGAACCACGAGAAAAATCTCCGTGTCTCCAAATTGCGTTTGCTCTTCTCCACCTCTCTTTACTACATGTGCAATTTACTTTCCGCTGCCAATACTCTAGAATTGCATGTGTAGGGTGATACTTGACTTGATCATCATCGTGAACTTGCCAAAAACTTGTCTTTATCTAAAGGCTGAATTTTTATATTGTCAAGTAGTCTAATCACCCCCCCCCTCTAGACATACTTTCGATCCTACAAGTGGTATCAGAGCTTTGGTCTCCATTGTATTGGTTTCCATTGCATTGGACTCCATAAGCTTGGTTTCACAACCTAGGAGAGTATGGCGTCTAGTGAGGGTAATTTTCGTAGAGGTCCTTACTTTGATGGTTCAAATTTTGCTAGTTGGAAGCATAAAATGAAAATGCATATTCTTGGACATAACCCTGCCGCATGGGGCATTATTTGTGTTGGCTTGCAAGGTGAGTTCTTCGAGGAAGGAAAAGTTCCGGATCGTGAAGCTACAACGGATGAATTGCGGATGTTGCAAAACAATGCTCAAGCTTGTGACATTCTCTTCAATGCTTTGTGTCCCGAGGAGTTCAACAAAATCAGCCGTCTTGAGAATGCAAAAGAGATTTGGGATACTTTGGTCGAAATGCACGAAGGTACCGAGTCCGTGAAGGAATCAAAGCTAGATGTTCTTCAAGGTCAACTTGACAAGTTCAAGATGAAGGAAGGTGAAGGAGTCGCTGAAATGTACTCTAGGCTTGCTCTCATCACAAATGAGATTGCTAGCTTAGGAAGCGAAGAAATGACCGACCGATTCATCATCAAGAAGATTCTCAGAGCTTTGGATGGAAAGTATGACACCGTGTGCACTTTGATCCAAATGATGCCAAACTACAAGAATCTCAAGCCTACCGAAGTCATTGGAAGAATTGTTGCTCATGAGATGACACTTAAAGATAAGGAAGAGCTTCACAACAAGTCAAGTGGTGCTTACAAAGCTACATGTGATGCTCCCACAACCTCAAGTGACAAGCTAGTTTCCAATGAAGAGATAAGCCTAATGGTGAAGAACTTCAACAAATTCTACAAGAGTAGAAGCAAGGAAAGAAGCTCAAAGTCTAGATCATATGATGAAAAGAGATCTTCTAGTCGTGATCGAATCTGCTACAATTGTGGAAGACCGGACACTACTCAAATGAGTGTTCGGCTCCCCACAAGAGAAGATAAGAATCTCCAAGAAGAAGAAGCTCAAGAGAAGAGTCACCTCGAAAGAGAGAAGGAGTAGAGATGATCGTTATGAACGAAGATCCTCTCGGAGAAGCAAGGATTCGGAGAGGAAAGACAAGTCATCAAGGAGCTACACAAGAAGAAAACATCAAGCTCATGTAGGTGAATGGGTCTCGGCTCCGACTCCGACAATCACTCGAAAGAAGCTATCACTCCAACTCCGACTACAGTCAAGATGAAGGTGTTGCCGGTCTTGCTCTTGTGTCCTCCAACTCCAACTCCTATGACTTATTTGATTCACCAAATGAGGGAATTGGAAGATGCTTCATGGCTAAAGGCCCCAAGGTATCACACCCTGAATTCATTGACTTTGATAGTGATGAGGATGACTTGCTTGGTGAAGATGAGCTTTTACATGACAAATCTAGTGAGCCTAGTAATGATGAACATGCTAGTAGTCTTTATAGTCGAGAAGAGTCGAATGACAATGCTATGAAGGAGATTGAGCGTCTAACTAAAGAACTAAACACTCTTAAGTTAGCTCATGAAACAACTCAATAAGATCATAGAGAGCTCCTAAGATCTCATGAGAAGCTACGCTTCGAGAAGCTCAATCTAGAGCAAGAACATGAGTTTCTAAAAGCTATCAATGACGATCTTCGAAAGAAGAGTTCTTCATATCTTGCCAAACGACTTCTCTTGTCTAATTTCTTGCCACCTATCAAAACTAAGCATGACAAGCATAAGAAAAAATTCTTCATCTAGTAGTAACAATAACCATGCAAAATCTAATGTTGTTACCTCTAGTAGTTCTCTTGATTCCACTAACAATGTTTCAAGCCAAGTTACACTTGAGCAAGAAAATAGCTTATTGAAAGGGATTATAGAGAAAGGTGTCTACAAGAGCCTTGCGGAAGCAAGAACTTTGAGGAAATTGTTCGCAAGCAAGGAAGGCTTAGGAAGAATCAAGGAATTGGTTTTGAGCGAAAGTTCAACGCCGAGGGTGTTGAATGGGAAGAAGGTCAATATCCCACTCCAAAGTTTGTTTCTCAAAAGGAGAAGTATGATCCTACTTCTTCCAATGTGGAACAAGCTCAAGATGATCTTCCACCACAAGACCACAAGCTAAAAGGCAAGGACAAGCTTCAAGAGGAGATTGATGCATTCATTGAAGCACCTAAAGCCATGGTCAAGTGGGTTCCCAAGGAAACGTCAAGTTCTACTTCGTCAAGCTCAACTACTACCCCAAGGATTCCCATCAAGATGATGTGGATCCCGAAGAAGAAGAACTAGAGAGTTCTTGAGGGTGACTCCGCCAACATACTTCACTCACATTCATTTTGGCAAGAACTTGTGCAATCAACTTCCACATCTTGCACTAGTTCATGGAGTCACAAACCCTCTTGTTGGTAAGTCAAGGGACAAGGTAATCATTGCTTTCATGGACATCATCTATTGTGTACTTCAATCTATGTCCATGGATATCCTTGTTTGTTCCTTGTGGGACTAACCCATGTAGGTATTGAAAGTGCCCGAATCCAAAGGATTGCTCCCAACTCTTGATGATCTTCATCAACATTGAACATCCACATCTTCAACATCTACATGAAGTCTTCTACGACAACCCAAGGTTAGTTTGACCCTTTAAAAGGGGTTCTCACATCTAGGGGGAGCTTTGCTCTAAAGAATTGAGCTAAAGCATCTTCAAATGATGTGAACACATCAATGCTTTATGTAAAAGTGGTAACCCCACTTGTGCTTAAACGATGAGTATGACCTATGATCAAATGTTATCATTTGACTCCTAAGTCAATATACTCATATATAGATGACCTAGTCATCGACAATTGTGTGATAGTAGCTAGAGTTTTGTTTGTGCATGTTTGACACATATTTCATTTGCTATCTTATTGTGTGAGCATGTTGGATGCATGATTTTATCCATTCGAGGACATCCATTTGTTGCTTTGGTCTTTTTGGATTTTTCTGACCAAATGGATGGACAAGAATGCCTAAGTACCTCCCCTAGCTATCTATGCTTTCTTGTCTCAAATTCTATTCATGCTTATATCACAAACTTTGAACAAGACTTTTTTCGGACACACCGAGTGAGGAGCACTCGGAGCCACCGATCCGTCAAAAGCTAAACTTCCAAAACCTTCTAAGTAATTTCGGTCAGACCAACCCACTCACACTCGGTCAGACCGAAAGCACTGGATTGATCTAGGTTTTCACCTCGGTGAAACCGAAGTTACAATTTCGGCGTGACGAAATGTGTAATCGCCTCAGATTATCCATCTCGGTGCCACCGAGTTTCACAACTCGGTCCCACCGACACAGAGGGGTATAAATACTCGTGGGTCGCGCGCATTGATTCCTACTTCAAACGCCTCGCCCCACACCCCTTGCCGCGTCGCCGTGGTCTCCGGATCGTCTCCGTCGCCGCCAGGCGCCCCGCAGTCTCCGTCGCCGTCAGCGGACATTCTCTCCGCGCCGTTGCCGCCGTAGAGAAACTCCACCAAGTTAGGGTGAGTTTCGATCCCTCTCGTGCTTCAACCTCCGATTCTATGCACGATTGGTTTGCCTAGCATCTTGCCACGTTTGAGATCTTCCTATCCAGCAGATTAGTTCTTAGAACGAAATTCGAGTAAAAGTTTTAGGGTTAGGTTTCCGCTAAACACATCTCGGTGAGACCGATTCTACATTCTCGGTATGACCGATTTGGCCTCTGGCCATTACCTTTTTTCGGTCCAACCGAAGTTGTGCAAATCGGTGCGACGAAATGAGGATTTAGTGAAACCCTAGTGTTTTCGGCAAGATCGAAACCCATTTCGTCCAACCGAAAGTGGTGTGAATGGTTCTGTTAGGACACTCGGATTCACGAATTTTAGACTCGGTCGACCGAAATGCATTCTCGTGAAAACCTAAAACTGAAATTTGAACTCATTCTTTTGCAAAATCTTCGCAGTTTGTGATAACTCTTCTACTCGCCTACACCTAATCTATTCACGGGTTGTCGGCCATGTCGATGCCGTGACAGCGAGCAGTCCGAATCACCAATTGCTGAAATTCCAGAGGCAGGCACTAGTCCCGAGGCCAAGAACTTTTCAGATGATGGTGAAAGGAGCACACCAAGTGGTTTGCCTCCTGCAGCCACCGAGGGCGAAAGAAGAGGAATTCGATGAAGAAGATTCGATTTCATTCGAGGAAGAGATCTCATCCAAAGCCAAAGAGGAAAGTGGTTTCCAAAGAGCATCAAGGCGACAAACCAAGAAAGGCACCGATAAAGTGAAGAAGTCCCTTTGTTGCCAAGAAGCTGAGTATGGAAGAGGAAACTTCAAGCAAGGTGAAGAAAACTTCCAAGAGGAAGAGAATTGTGCATGATGAAGCAGCAGATGATGATGATGAGGATGAGGAAGCTCCACAGCCTCCTCCTCAGAAGTCTAAGTTGATGGGTGATGCCATCAGGGCAGGAGCACCTTCTAAGTCCAAGCCTTCTGCTCCAGCAAAGGCAGCTCAAGCCAAGCCTGCTGCCAAGCCCAAGAAAACTGTCAGGAACATCCCAGCTTCAGAGAAGAAGAAAGACAATGTGCCACCAGCTGAGTCAGATGATGAGGCACCCGTGTTGCTGAAACTCCGTCAGAAATTGCCAATTCACAATGATGCTCATCCTCGAGCTGAAAACATGAAGGAAAGAAAGGATAAAGGTCTCAGGCTATGGAGACAAGCTGATCCATATGCTGTGAGGAGAAGGACTGCTGTTGACCCAAGGTTCCACACCAGAGAGCAGCAAGACTTCTATGAGACTGTGCTTATGGACAAGAAGCCCATTGTTGCAGATACTAGATATGTTGACTGGGCATACATTGACAGTGAAGAGCACAGAGACTTCTTTCCACATGTGCATGAGAGCTTCACTGCATGTGGTGTTGCAGATTTTGTTGGTCAGAAGATGACAGATTGGAATGATGAGATGATCATGCAATTCTATGCCACAGCTCATTTCTATCCAGATGGTAAGATCACATGGATGACTGAAGGCCAAAGATTCTCATCAATTGTTGAAGAATGGGCAGCACTGCTGAATGCTCCAGTGCCAAGAGAGGATGATGTTGATGTCTATGGTATTCCCAAGAAAAACCATGAGTCTATGAAGAACATGTACAATGAGGTACCAGCTAAGGATGTAGAGATCTGGAAGCTCGGCTCAGTGTATCATCTCCAGGCAGGTCTCCCTACCACTAACACAATTCTGAGGCATACCTTGATGCCCAAGTCTGGAGATCATCGCATGATCAGAGGGTATTCTATCAACATGCTGCATATACTTGATCAGAAGGCACCTTTCAAGGTGATGGACATGATAGTTGAGACTATCAAGAGGACTGCAGCAGACTGTAAGAGGTCATGTGGATTTGCCCGCACATTCAGATGCTTATCAATGCCAAGTTTGGCACGGCACCTACTTGTTGGATAGACCACACTTGCCACTACTGACTGAGCATGAGGACAATGAAGTTGTGATGGATGAGGATGACCCAACGTCTGTTGAAGGTCAAGCAAAGTCTGAAAGCGCCAACAAAGCTAAAGTCGAGAAGGAAGCAAAGCAGCAGCCTAAACCCAAGAGTGTTGGAGAACAGCTCCTTGAAACTACCCGGAGGATTGAACAACGCTTGCCGGCATTATGCGATCTCGGAGAGTCTTGAGAGGATTGTTGAAGACAAGATCCATGCTCGATGTGAAGTCGATCAAGTGCAAGTCACCGCCAACAAGCTTGAGGCAGATATCGAGGAAGCCAAGAAGGAGAAGGAAGAGCTCATGCGTGAGATGCAGGATGACCTAGTCCAGATGATTATGAACAGCCTGCTCCGGTTCCCACAAGACCCAGATCATTGCTATTCAAAGGCAGACACGAGGCTACAAGATCAAGACCTCCTACAGCTCCATCGGGCCCAGCTCAGCTCGGTGACCACTCCTCCGGCTCCTCGGACATCGGTGAAGCCTTTGCAGATGCAGCCATCTCAACTCCATCAACCTGCATAGAGCCGCCACGCAGAGTCCCCAGTGACGTTTAGCTCTATACCTTCGAACTTTTGGTAACTTGTTGCCAAAGGGGGAGAAATTGTATAGATCATAGGACTTCGAGAGAGAGAGAGTGCTTTGTCTTTGCGCTTTTGCTCTTTCGTTTATTTGCGTTTTTTTGAGATACTTTTGAGATTTTCGAGACATTCCGTGTGTTTGGTACTACGTTTGCTCTACTTTGATGAGTGCTTGGTCGTACTATGCCTTAATGTGTGCTTAATGCTTATCATATGCTATTCATATCTTGTATGGCCATTTACTCATGTCTTGGTGATTGGGTGCATGCTATTCATTCTTATCATTTTGTGCGCTCCACCAAGACGTATGTGACATGGAAGAGTGACCCATGATCCTAATCGATTGTGCATTTGCATTCAAACGCAAATCTTAAATAATGCACAAATTTAGGGGGAGCTCTTGCTTATCACATACTTCTCAAAGCGATTTATATTATTCATTGATTATATCATTTGTCGAAGCTTTGATCTATATGTTGTCATCAATTACCAAAAGGGGAGATTGAAAGTGCAACTAATCCCGGGTGGTTTTGGTAATTAATAACAACATATATATCATTGAACTAATAACTTCTTGAGAATCATTTGAAAGTTCGTTGATATGGGTATGGCAATGGTGAAGAAGTGGACCCTCAAAATGCTAAGGCAAGCATTGGCAAAAGCTCAAGACTCCATTTTTGGTTTAGTGATCCAAGATCACATTGAGTCTATAGGAAAGCCAATACTATTAAAAGGGATGAGGTTATGATAATGATCTGGTTGCTCAAAGTGCTTAGTGATATATCTCCCAAACTATCGCAATCTTTCATTCCAATATACACTCATAAGTAATCTCGGTCCCACCGATTCCATAAACTCACCACACCGAGATGAACCACCTCACCATAAAGCCAAACCCTAGAAATTTCGGATTTTCCGATTCGAACTCGGTCTCACGAAACTAGTGTTGCCAAGCTTCAGAACCTTCTTTCATCAAATCGGTGTCACCGAGATGATAAAGTCGGTCCCACCGAGATTGGCAAACCCTAGTATTTGGAAGAATCGACTCACCGAGATTGTATTTTCGGTCCCATCGAAAATCCCAACGCTCACAAGATTTGAACTTTCGGTCTCACCGAGTTGTCAACTTCGGTCCGACCGAGATTGGTCAAATGTGTGTAACAGTTGGATTTTGTGTGGAGGCTATAAATACCCTCCACCTCCTCTTCATTCGTGGAGAGAGCCATCGTAAAGAACTACCACTCCTACCTTACATTTCGAGAAGAAAAATACCTACCCTTGTGTTGAGATCAAGTAGCTCCACTCCCACCATATGAAGCTTGATCTCTAGCCTTCCCAAGTTGCTTTCCACTCAATCCTTTCTTCCACCACAGCCAAAATCGGTGAGGAGAGTTGAGTGTTGGGGATTATCATTTGAAGCACAAGAGCAAGGAGTTCATCATCACCAACACCATCTATTACCTTTTGGAGGGTGGTGCCTCCTAGATTGGTTAGGTGTCGCTTGGGAGCCTCCGTCAAGATGTGGAGTTGAACCAAGAAGTTTGTAAGGGCAAGGAGATCGCCTACTTTGTGAAGATCTACCCCGAGTAAGGCTAGTCCTTCGTGGGTGTATGCCATGATGGCATAGACAAGGTTGCTTCTTCGTGGACCCTTCGTGGGTGGAGCCCTCCGTGGACTCTCGCAGCCGTTACCCTCCGTGGGTTGAAGTCTCCATCAACGTGGATTGACGATAGCACCACCTATCGGAACCACGAGAAAAATCTTCGTGTCTCCAAATTGCGTTTGCTCTTCTCCACCTCTCTTTACTACATGTGCAATTTACTTTCCGCTGCCAATACTCTAGAATTGCATGTGTAGGGTGATACTTGACTTGATCATCATCGTGAACTTGCGAAAAACTTGTCTTTATCTAAAGGCTGAATTTTTATATTGTCAAGTAGTCTAATCACCCCCCCTCTAGACATACTTTCGATCCTACAAGTGCGCATGTACGAAGAAAGAGAAGCCGAGCTGGATCGGCAGGACAGCTTGGACGCATTGGAGGAAGAACGTGACATCGCCAAGGCTCGTTCCGCATTCTATCAGCAACAGGCTCGAAGATATCAAAGCAGAGAAGTACGGGCTAAGACTTACAATGTTGGCGAACTAGTTCTACGCCTGTCGGACAAGAAAAAGGACAAGCTCAAGCCCAAATGGGAGGGCCCCTTCATTATCGATCAAGTCCTGATCGGCGGAGCGTACCGTCTGCGAAATGCATCGGACAACCGACTCGAGCCGAACCCATGGAACGCAGCCCGCCTCCGACGATTCTACGCCTAGCGCCGGACTAAGAGTTCGTCTCCTTCCCCCGTCCAAATTTTTACATTTCAGCTGTCTTTTGTTTCCTTCTTTTCTCTCACCCTTTTCATAAAAGCCCTTAAAAGCCTACTTGCGCATTGTTCGCACATACTTGATGTGCTATCCGCACTCATCATACCTGGGGGGCTTCTTTACCGAAGCTTACCTTATAAGGGCTTCATGCCCAGCACATGTGTCAAACTTCCACATGTACCTTTTATTCACCATTATATGCATCGATATGACTTAAGTTTTGGCCAAGCTGGGTTGCTCGGCTCTGTGCTTACCCCCACGTTCCCGATTGTTCGGCTAGGAGGTAAAGGAGCACCTTTGCGATTATTCTTGCGGGTCACCGGATGTGTACCTCAGACCGGGTGAAGCCGAAAGCTAGAGTTCTTAAGGGAATATTCGGTCGGTGACTTGAAAGATGATTTTTACCTATTTATTTATCGCCCCGGATGTTTTCTGCTCTTTTCGCGGTCGGACATGCACTTTAGGGCATGCCTCCCGTGGAAAGGAACCCTTAACGGAACTATTCTCCCGGAAGATGTTTCTTACTAACCATGTAATATAACATAACTAGTTGGGCACTTGTCTGATAAAGCACTAATGACCCCTATGCCTGGTCTCCATGCATGCCCCGGTTGTTTCTTAACCGAGAAGGTATTCGGATACACTCCGGACTCTGGGGTCCCGAGGTTGAAGCGAAAAGGTCGGCAAAGACAAACGATCTACAATCCGGCTAGAAGGCATTTTACATGTCATTTTAAATACATTGTCAAATCGACTGACTGTACTCGTCCTCAATCCCGTCTAACAGGCTGTCTAATTTACAATCCCGTTGGGAATATTTAGCGGCCAACTCTACTTGGCCGTACACTAAGCTCACAGGGATTTCCTTCCCATCGGGCCCCACAGGTCCGACCTCGGCCATGTGGTTGGGATCCGCCTTCTTGTACCGCGTCTTCACCATGGCCGAGGCCTCCCTGGCACCTTGGCGGCAGGCCGATATCTTCCATAAACGGAAGCGCTGCGCGCTCACTGAAGCTTCTCCGCAAGCTCTCCAAGGCCCTCGGGTAGGGAGAGGGACGGCCATAAAGCCTGGACGACGCCGCTCATCGCCTGCCGAACTCGTTCGAGCAGTTGCACCAGCTCGGGAAGTTGATCACCCGTTGATACGGGCATCTCCTCTGCAGGGCGACCTGTGAGCACACCTACTGAGACATATTTACATCGGTTGACTTCCTCGCCGAACTCTTCTTTTCAAAGGAGTTCGCTCAAGCACTACTATAGATGCCGACGGCAAGCCGCTGATTCTCCTTCACGAGCAGACAGCTCGGCCCGAACACCTTTCAGCTCCTCTCTAAGCTGGGCGTGGGCATCCAGAGTTTGTTCCTTTCTGCTGCACCTTTCGGCACCCTCTCTCGCCGCCTTGGTGGGCGCAGATGTTGTTGCTTGTCCGGATCCGGTCCGCAACATCTGCAATATCATTGTCAGACTTACATGCACGCCGCACACCGCTTATCTTTTTGAAATAATGTGTTACCAGGAGGGGTCTCTGTGTTTCCTCCTGCGGTAGCGAGTGCGGCCTCAAGTTGGGCCTTGCACTCTTGTAGCTCCTGAGACAATTGGGCATTCTTCTCTGTAAGATCCTGCATATCAAATGATCCTTAAATCAGTTACTCTAACTACTTTAAGTCTCGTGGGCTACTAGCATATACAACTATTAAAATCCCTTACCCGTATGTCTTCTACATACTGCTCCGTGGCTCTGTTCAAACCATCTTGAGCAGCACGGAGGTGCGCGTCCCTCGTGCTAAAGGCATTTAACGCCTCAGGGGAGAAGCACGCGTCACGTAAAACTGTCCGGCGGCGCCTATGGTTCATGGCGCTCTCCACCTCAGACCTGGTGGCGAACAGTCTGTCGGCATCCTCCGTTGGAGGAGTATCCGGCTCGCGCCTTGCACTCGCCTCCCCCTCCAGACCAGGCGTTGGAGCCTGGCTGGCAGAGGCTTGGTTGGCAACCTCTCCGCCCATGATCCGTGAGCACTCTTTCTCCTGCAAAAGTCATGAGCATTCAAACACCTCCTAGGAACTTTGTCCTAAATGATGGTCGCGAGCTATACCGTTGCGGTGACGTTTCGATTCGCGCCGCACCCCTCTTCCGCCTACGGGGCCGGACTAACCCCTGTTGGTCAGCCGCCGCGGGTTTGGCTTCCCGCCTTGAAGGTACCTCCTGCGAGACACCATTGTATACGGTGGTCAGAAATGCGCAAGGATGGAATAATGGTGTCAGGACTTCGGTCACAATCACCTGGGGAGCCGGAGATAGGCCGGGGTAGTCAGCCGTAATGGCGACTATAGCATTATCCATGCTGAGTTGGTGAAACATCCCGTCGATTAGCTCCACCTTTATGTCCAGATCCTCTTCGGAGGACAGATCAAGGGATCTTTCTGGATCCTCGGGTTGTGGGGCCGGACTATGTATGCTCTCCACAGTCCGTGCAGATTCAGCGTCAAAACCATAAAGTAAGGTACTTAACTTTGAAAGCGGGTCGGATAAAGAACATCCGCTTACCCAGCTCGAGGGTTGTTCATGGAGAACCCATTCAATGGGCTCGTCGGAGGAAGTCCTCCTTCTCCCCTTATGCAGGTAGGCGAGAATCTTCACAGATCTTGGACGATCCGGCCCTTGGCGGCCATGACGAGTGGCATCATTCTCTCTGTTGAAATCCCACATGGGGTGGCCTCAGATTGCAGCGGCTGCACCCCGTGATAATGCTGCGTGGCCATGACTCCGATCATGGTCAATCCGAATGGGCCGAGAACCTTATCCGCCCATCAAATAATGGACGCTCTTGTCTTCCTCCACTGGGGGCTCATGGCGCAGCTCAGCGTTTCTTTAGAGGAGCATTCTTGAACTCCGGAGGCCGATCCAACAGGTCCCGGCGATGGGCGTCTTCTACATAAAACCATTCTCAAGGCCGGTCTTGGACGCCTTCTTGGGGGTTCCGGATGGATATCCGGTCCGGCGATGGCACCGCCCACTTGATATATTGACCCCTTGTGAGAACGGGTACGAGGCGAATAGCCTCTTCCACGGTAGCAAGTGGGGCTCGATGCCGAGAACAGCTCGCAAAGAGCTACGAAATCCGTGATATGCGAGAATAGAGGGGTGTGAGGTGATGGAGCCGAGTCCGTAGAACTCGAAGAAGCGAAGGAACGGATGTCAGGAAATCCGAGCCCCCTTATCAGATAGGGGACGAAGCATACCCGCTCCCCTTTATTGGAACTTGGGGTGGCCTCCGCTTGCTTCCCACCTTTGTAGGTGGCCAGCCCGGCTCGAACCGGGACCATAAAGGCCGGAGGAAGATATCCCTCCGCTTGGAGCGCCACCAGCTCGTTGCAGGGGCGTAACATCTCCTCCAATCTCCTGACAGAGGGCTGGGAGCGCGAGAGGAGGAGCCGCGTCGACGGTCCATGATGGAATGGATTTTTGGCCAGAGGTGCTCCGATGAGTACTCGCAGAAGGAAGATGGTGTGGTTTGGATCTGGATTCTTGCCTCTCTTATAGGCAGATTATTTGCGTAGCTAGGGGGTAAAACATAAAAGATACCCTGGCCTTTTGCATTCGTGCGACGCGTGGAAGAAGGCCATTATTGGGCGTGGAAGCCAAGGAGCGCAACATTTGTAAGGGAGCCGGACACTATTCGGCAAGCACATGGAATCTGGAGGAGAACCCGCCTTGCAACGCCGAAGACTATATACGCGCTGGACTTATCGTCATTGAAGCCTGGTTCGGGGGCTACTGAGGGAGTCTTGGACTAGGGGGTGTCCGGATAGCCGGACTATCATCGTCAGCCGGACTCCAAGACTATGAAGATACAAGATTGAAGACTTCGTCCCGTGTCCGGATGGGACTTTCCTTGGCGTGGAAGGCAAGCTTGGCGATACGGATATGTAGATCTCCTACCATTGTAACCGACTCTGTGTAACCCTAGCCCTCTCCGGTGTCTATATAAACCGGAGGGTTTTAGTCCGTAGGACGACAACCATTACAACAATCATACCATAGGCTAGCTTCTAGGGTTTTAGCCTCCTTGATCTCGTGGTAGATCCACTCTTGTACTACCCATATCATCAATAACAATCAAGCAGGAGTAGGGTTTTACCTCCATCGAGAGGGCCCGAACCTGGGTAAAAACACCGTGTCCCTTGTCTCCTGTTACCATCCGCCTAGACACACAGTTCGGGACCCCTGTTGGGGAACGTAGTAATTTCAAAAATTTTCCTACGCACACGCAAGATCATGGTGATGTAAAGCAACGAGAGGGGAGAGTGTTGTCCACATACCCTTGTAGACCCGGCGGAAGCGATCACAACGTAGAGGAAGTAGTCGACGTTCTCCTCGCGATCCGACCGATCCGGCGCCGTTACTCCGGCGCCCGAGTTCTTGACACACGACAGCTCGATGGCGTCCCTCGTACTCCGATCCAGCCGAGTGTCGAGGGAGAGTTCCACAAGACGACGGCGTGGGACGATCTTGATGTTTCACGCGCAGCGGTTTCGCCTAAGCTTCATGACAGTATAACCGAGGTGGAATATGGTGGAGGGGGCACGCGACACGGCTAAGGAACGATCTCACGATCAACTTGTGTGTTCTAAGGTGCCCCCGCCCAGTATATAAAGGAGCAAGGGGGAGGGGCGTGCCAAGGGTGGCGCGCTAAGGAGTCCTACTCCCTGGGAGTAGGATTCCCCCAATCCTAGTTGGACTAGGATTCCGGAGGGGAAAGAGAGAGAGGGGGCGGCCCTTCTCCTAGTCCTAGTAGGACTAGGGAAGGGGGAGGCGCGCACCACCTAGGGCTGGCCCTTCTCCTTTCCACTAAGGCCCATCGAGGCCCATTTACCTCCGGGGTTCGGTAACCTCCGGTACTCGATAAATTCCGTTTTAGCGGAACCATTCGAACTCCAAACATAGGCTTCCAATATATCAATCTTTATGTCTCGACCATTTGAGACTCCTCGTCATTCCGTGATCACATCAGGGACTCGAACTCCTTGGTACATCAAAATACATAAACTCATAATAAGCATCGCCATCGAAACCTTAAGCGTGCGGACCCTACGGTTCGAGAACAATGTAGACATGACCTAGAACTATTCACGGTCAATAACCAACAGCGGGACCGGATGCCCATATTGGTTCCTACATATTCTACGAAGATCTTTGTCGGTCGACCGCATAACAACATACGTTGTTCCCTTTGTCATCGGTATGTTACTTGCCCAAGATTCGATCGTCGGTATCCAATACCTAGTTCAATCTCGTGCACGGCAAGTCTCTTTACTCGTTCGTAATACATCATCTCACAACTAACTCATTAGTTGTAGTGCTTGCAAGGCTTAAGTGATGTGCATTACCGAGAGGGCCCAGAGATACCTCTCCGACAATCGGAGTGACAAAACCTAATCTCAAATACGCCAACCCAACATTTACCTTTGGAGACACCTGTAGTACTCCTTTATAATCACCCGATTCGTTGTGACGTTTGGTAGCACCAAAGTGTTCCTCCGTAAACGGAGTTGCATAATCTCATAGTTACAGGAACATGTATATGTCATGGATAAAAGCAAGAGCAATATACTAAACGATCGTGTGCTAAGCTAAGGGAATGGGTCATGTCAATCGATCATTCTACTAATGATGTGACCTCATTAATCAAATAACAACTCCTTGTTCATGGTTAGGAAACATAACCATCTTTGATTAACAAGCTAGTCTAGTAGAGGCATACTAGTGACATGTTGTTTGTCTATGCATTCACACATGTATCATGTTTAGGTTAATACAATTCTAGCATGAATGATAAACATTTATCATGAAATAAGGAAATAAATAATAACTTTATTATTGCCTCTAGGGCATATTTCCTTGATCTCCCACTTGCACTAGAGTCAATAATCTAGATTACATAGTAATGATTCTAACACCCATGGAGTCTTGGTCTTGATCATGTTTTGCCTGTGGAAGAGGCTTAGTCAACGGGTCGCAACATTCAGATCCGTATGTATCTTGCAAATTTCTATGTCTCCGTCTGGACTAAGTCCGGATGGAATTGAAGCGTCTCTTGATGTGCTTGGTCCTCTTGTGAAATCTGGATTCCTTTGCTAAGGCAATTGCTCAAGATTGTCACGAAGATTTTCATTGGACCCGATGCACTAGGTATGACACCTAGATCGGATATGAACTCCTTCATCCGACTCCTTCATTAGCTGCTTCGAAGCTGCTATGTATTCCGCTTCACATGTAGATCCCGCCACGACGCTTTGTTTAGAAATCGCACTAACCGACAGCTCCTCCGCTTAGTGTAAATACGATCCGTCTGCGATTTAGAATCGTCCGGATCGGTGTCAAAGCTTGCATCAACGTAACTGTTCACGATGAGCTCTTTGTCACCTCCATATACGAGAAACATATCCTTCGTCCTTTTCGTATTTCAGATGTTCTTGACCGCTGTCCGATGATCCACTCTGGATTACTTTGGTACCTCCTGCTAGGCTTATAGCAAGGCACACATCAGTCCGTACAAGACATTGCATACATGATAGAGCCTATGGTCTGAAGCATAGGAACATCTTTCATTTTCTCTCTATCTTCTGCAGTGGTCGGGCATTGAGTTTGACTCAACTTCACACCTTGTAATACGTGCAAGAACCCTTTCTTTGCACGATCCATTTTGAACTTCTTCAAAACTTTGTCAAGGTATGTGCTTTGTGAAAGTCCAATTAAGCGTCTTGATCTATCTCTATAGATCTTAATGCCCAATATGTAAGCAGCTTCACCGAGGTCTTTCATTGAAAAACTCTTATTCAAGTATCCCTTTATGCTATCCAGAATTCTATATCATTTCCGATCAGCAATATGTCATCCACATATAATATCGTAAATGCTCTGAGCTCCCACTCACTTTCTTGTAAATACTGAGCTTCTCCAAAAGTCAGTACAAACCCAAATGCTTTGATCACACTATCAAAGCGTTTATTCCAACTCCGAGATGCTTGCACCAGTCCATAGATGGATCATTGGAGCTTGCATACTTTGTTAGCTCCTTTTGGATCGATAAAACCTTCGTTGCATCATATACAACTCTTCTTCCGTAAATCCATTCAGAATGCAGTCTTTACATCCATTTGCCAAATTTCATAATCATAAAATGCGCAATTGCTAACATGATTCGGACGGACTTAAGCATCGCCACTGGTGAGAAGGTCTCATCGTAGTCAATCCCTTGAACTTGTCGAAAACCTTTTGCGACAAGTCGAGCTTTAAACGATAACATTACCGTCGTCGTCGGTCTTCTTCTTGAAGATCCACTTGTTTTCTATTGCTTGCCTACCCTCGGGCAAGTCAACCAAAGTCCACACTTTGTTTTCATACATGGATCCCATCTCGCATTTCATGGCCTCAAGCCATTTTGCGGAATCTGGGCTCACCATCGCTTCTTCATAGTTCGAGGTTCATCATGATCTAGTAGCATGACTTCCGAGCAGGATTACCGCACCACTCAGTGCGGATCTTACTCTGGTTGATCTACGAGGTTCTCAGAAGTAACTTGATCTGAAGTTTCATGATCAACATCATCAACTTCCTCACTACTTGGTGTAGGTGTCTCGTAAACTGGTTTCTGCGATTTAACTACTTTCAAGTAAGGGAGAAGGTACTATTACCTCATCAAGTTCCACTTTCCTCCCACTCACTTCTTTCGAGAGAAACTCCTTTCTAGAAAGGATCCATTCTTAGCAACGAATGTCTTGCCTTGGATCTGTGATAGAAGGTATACCCAACTGTCTCCTTTGGGTATCCTATGAAGACACATTTCTCGATTTGGGTTCGAGCTTATCGGGTTGAAGCTTTTTCACATAAGCATCGCATCCCCAAACTTTAAGAAACGACAACTTTGGTTTCTTGCTAAACCACAGATTCATAAGGTGTCGTCTCAACGGATTTCGACGGTGTTCTATTCAAGGTGAATGCGGCCGTCTCTAGAGCATAACCCCAAAACGATAGCGGTAAATCAGAAGAGACATCATAGATCGTACCATATCTAGTAAAGTACGATTCTGACGCTCGGACACACCATTCTGTTGTGGTGTTCGGGTGGCGTGAGTTCTAAACTATTCCGCATTGTTTCAAATGTAGACCAAACTCGTAACTCAAATATTCACCTCCACGATCGGATCGTAGAAACTTAATTTTCTTGTTACGATGATTTTCAACTTCACTCTGAAATTCTTTGAACTTTTCAAACGTTTCAGACTTATGTTTCATTAAGTAGATATACCCATATCCGCTTAAGTCATCTGTGAAGGTGAGAAAATAACGATATCCGCCACGAGCCTCAACATTCATCGGACCACATACATCGTATGTATGATTTCCAACAAATCTGTTGCTCTCTCCATAGTACCGAGAACGGTGTTCTAGTCATCTTGCCCATGAGGCACGGTTCATAAGTGCCAAGTGATTCATAATCAAGTGACTCCAAAAGTCCATCAAGATGGAGTTTCTTCATGCGCTTTATCGATATGACCTAAACGGCGAGTGCCACAAATAAGTTGCACTATCATTATCAACTCTGCATCTTTTGGTTTCAACATTATGAATATGTGTATCACTACTATCGAGATTCATGAGAAATAGACCACTCCTCAAGGGTGCATGACCATAAAAGATATTACTCATATAAATAGAACAACCATTATTCTCTCGATTTAAATGAATAACCGTCTCGCATCAAACAAGATCCAGATATAATGTTCATGCTCAACGCAGCACCAAATAACAATTATTTAGGTCTAAAACTAATCCGAAGGTAGATGTAGAGGTAGCGTGCCGACCGCGATCACATCGACTTTGGAACCATTTCCCACGCATCGTCACCTCGTCCTTTGCCGAGTTAAGCAATCAGTAGTCCCTGCTTTGAGTTGCAAATATTAGCAATGTAACCAAGATCAAATACCAGTGCTACTACGAGCTCTAGTAAGGTACACATCAATAACATGTATATCACATATACCTTTGTTCACCTTGCCATCCTTCTTATCCGCCAAATACTTGGGGCAGTTCCGCTTCAATGGACTACCGCTTGCGGTAGAAGCACTCGATTTGTGTTTAGGGCCGACTTGGGTTTCTTCTCCGAGCAAAGAACTTGCTTGCTGTTCTTCTTGAGATTCCTTCTTCTTCCCTTTGCCTTTCTTCTTGAAACTAGTGGTCTTATTGACCATCAACACTTGATGCTCCTTCTTGATTTCTACCTCCGCAGCCTTTAGCATTGCGAAGAGCTCGAGTATAGTCTTTGCTAACCCTTGCATATTATAGTTCATCACGAAGCCTTTGTAGCTTGGTGGCGGTGATTGAGAATTTCATCAATGACACAATCATCCGGAAGATTAACTCCCAATTGCGTCAAGTGATTGTAGTACCCGGACATCTTGAGTATATGCTCACTAATGAATCGTTCTCCTCCATCTTACAGCTATAGAACTTATTGGAGACTTCATATCTCTCAATCCGGGCATTCTGTTGGAATATCAACTTCAACTCTGGAACATCTCATATGCTCCATGACGCTCAAAACGTCGTTGAAGTCCGGTTCTAAGCCGTAAAGCATGGCACATCGAACTATAGAGTAGTCATCGGCTTTGCTCGCCAGACGCTCATAACATCCGGCGTTGCTCAAAGAAGAAGTTGTCACCTAGCGGTGCATCCAGACGTAGCTCTTACGTGCAGGCAAGAATGAGGATGATCCTCGTTACGGACCCAAATCCGTGTAATTGCTACCATCATCTTTCAACTTTGCTTTCTCAAGGAACGCATTAAAATTCAACGGAACAACAAAGACGAGCCATCTATCTACAATCAAACATAAACAAGCAAGATACTATCGGTACTAAGTTCATGATAAATTTAAGTTCAATTAATCATATTACTTAAGAACTCCCACTTAGAAAGACATCTCTAGTCATCCAAGTGATCACGTGATCCAAATCAACTAAACCATAACCGATCATCACGTGAAATGGAGTAGTTTTCAATGGTGAACATCTTATGTTGATCATATCTACTATATGATTCACGCCGACCTTTCGGTCTCCGTGTTCCGAGGCCATATCTCGCATATGCTAGGCTCGTCAAGTATAACCCGAGTATTCTGCGTGTGCAAAACGGCTTGCACCGTTGTAGATGGACGAGAGCTTATCACACCCGATCATCACGTGGTGTGCGGGCACGATTTAACTTTGGCAGCGGTGCATACTCGGGAGAACACTTCTTGATAATTTAGTGAGAGATCATCTTATAATGCTACCGTCAATCAAAGCAAGATAAGATGCATAAAAGGATAAACATCACATGCAAATCAATATAAGTGATATGATATGGTCATCATCATCTTGTGCTTCATGATCTCCATCTTGCGGCACCACCATGATCACCATCGCCACCGCGCGACACCTTGATCTCCATCGTAGCATCGTTGTCGCCTCGCCAAACTTATGCTACTACGACTATCGCTACCGCTTAGTGATAAAGTAAAGCATTACGTAGGCGATTGCATTGCATACAATAAAGCGACAACCATATGGCTCTGCCGATTGCCGATAACCGGTTACAAAACATGATCATCTCATACAATAAAATATAGCATCACGTCTTGACCATATCACATCACAACATGCCTGCAAAAACAAGTTAGACGTCCTCTACTTTGTTGTTGCAAATTTTACGTGGCTGCTACGGGCTTAAGCAAGAACCAGTCTCACCCACGCATCAAGACCACAACGATACTTCGTCAAATAGACTCCGTTTAACCTTCTCAAGGACGGGCGTAGCCACACTCGGTTCAACTAAAGTGAGAGAGACAGACACCCACCGGTCACCTTTAAGCAACGAGTGCTCGTGGCGGTGAAACCAGTCTCGCGTAAGCGTCACGCGTAATGTCGGTGCAGGCCGCTTCATCTCACAATACCGCTGAACCAAAGTATGACATCTTTGGTAGGTAGTATGACTTGTATCGCCCACAACTCACTTGTGTTCTACTCGTGCAAAACATCAAACCATAGAAAAACCTAGGCTCGATGCCTTTGTTGGGGAACGTAGTAATTTCAAAATTTTCCTACGCACACGCAAGATCATGGTGATGTAAAGCAACGAGAGGGAGAGTGTTGTCCACATACCCTTGTAGACCCGGCGAAGCGATCACAACGTAGAGGAAGTAGTCGACGTTCTCCTCGCGATCCGACCGATCCGGCGCCGTTACTCGACGCCCGAGTTCTTGACACACGACAGCTCGATGGCGCCCTCAGACTCGATCCAGCCGAGTGTCGAGGGAGAGTTCCACAAGACGACGCGTGCAGGACGATCTTGATGTTTCACGGCGCAGAGGCTTCGCCTAAGCTTCATGACAGTATAACCGAGGTGGAATATGGTGGAGGGGGCACCGACACGGCTAAGGAACGATCTCACGATCAACTTGTGTGTTCCAAGGTGCCCCCGCCTCGTATATAAAGGAGCAAGGGGAGGGGGCAAGGCCAAGGGTGGCGCGCAAGGAGTCCTACTCCCTCTGGAGTAGGATTCCCCCAATCCTAGTTGGACTAGGATTCCGGGGGGAAAGAGAGAGAGGGGCGGCCCTTCTCCTAGTCCTAGTAGGACTAGGGAAGGGGAGGCTAGCCCACCTAGGGCTGGCCCTTCTCCTTTCCACTAAGGCCCATCGAGGCCCATTTACCTCCGGGGTTCCAGTAACCTCCGGTACTCAGATTAGAATTCCGCCGCCGGAACCATTCAACTCCAAACATAGGCTTCCAATATATCAATCTTTATGTCTCGACCATTTCGAGACTCCTCGTCATGTCCGTGATCACATCCGGGACTCGAACTCCTTGGTACATCAAAATACATAAACTCATAATAACCGCCATCGAAACCTTAAGCGTGCGGACCCTACGGTTCGAGAACAATGTAGACATGACCTAGAACTATTCACGGTCAATAACCAACAGCGGGACCTGGATGCCCATATTGGTTCCTACATATTCTACGAAGATCTTTGTCGGTCAGACCGCATAACAACATACGTTGTTCCTTTGTCATCGGTATGTTACTTGCGAGATTCGATCGTCGGTATCCAATACCTAGTTCAATCTCGTTATCGCAAGTCTCTTTACTCGTTCAGTAATACATCATCTCACAACTAACTCATTAGTTGTAGTGCTTGCAAGGCTTAAGTGATGTGCATTACCGAGAGGGCCAGAGATACCTCTCCAGACAATCGGAGTGACAAAACCTAATCTCAAATACGCCAACCCAACATTTACCTTTGGAGACACCTGTAGTACTCCTTTATAATCACCCGATTACGTTGTGACGTTTGGTAGCACCAAAGTGTTCCTCCGTAAACGGAGTTGCATAATCTCATAGTTACAGGAACATGTATATGTCATGGATAAAAGCAGAGCAATATACTAAACGATCGTGTGCTAAGCTAAGGGAATGGGTCATGTCAATCGATCATTCTACTAATGATGTGACCTCATTAATCAAATAACAACTCCTTGTTCATGGTTAGGAAACATAACCATCTTTGATTAACAAGCTAGTCTAGTAGAGGCATACTAGTGACATGTTGTTTGTCTATGCATTCACACATGTATCATGTTTCCGGTTAATACAATTCTAGCATGAATGATAAACATTTATCATGAAATAAGGAAATAAATAATAACTTTATTATTGCCTCTAGGGCATATTTCCTTCAACCCCCTACCCGAGATCCGCCGGTTTTGACACCGATAGTCATCATGACATCTGGTGGTCAAGGCATGGTCTCGCACGTAATGCCACCATGACCTCATATATCGAGGATGAAGGATTTGAAGATGAAGTATTTCAAGAAACGTTGAAGGGTCATTGAGGTCCAAGGTTTATCTTATTGTAGTGGTAGGAGGGGGTTATGTGTTAATTTGGGCTAAGTGTCTTGTCAACAATCAGGCCTTTCATCTCCATCGCTGTTGATCCCTGACTAACAATGTTAGTTTATAGACTATGGATACTTCGTCTACATTTTGTACTTAAGGTTAGAGTTAGATTGACAACAAGACTTCCTGCGGCAAAGTAAATATTAACAGCAAGAATTGTCTTTTTTTGAGAATTATTAAATGAAAAGAGAATCACGATGTTCTTTTTTAGGAACAGATTTCTTTTTGGGGAAAAGCTTACCTTCACCCGACCGATCACGCGCGGCGCGTCCGCCGGCTCCGTGTCCGTCGGATCGTTTGTTGATCGGATGGACGAGGGCGTCCCCGCTTTCGCGTCACGCGCATCCATTTTTCTGAAACAGAGCCCTTGTTTCAGAACCAACATTCTTGCAACTGGCAGCTCCATTGACTGGAGGGTGACGCTTCTGGAGGCAACTGGCAGCTCCGTTGACTGGGAGGGCGACGCTTCTCGATTTGGGAGGGCGTCGGGGCTAGCGATGCATGGCGTTGGGCGACGGGGCCTATCCAGCGCGGTGGCGACGACGACGGATTCATCGCCGACGTCGACTCCAACGGGTATGGATCTGAGACTCGCATTCCCCTTTGCTCGCATTTCTGGCATCTCTGTAGGTGCTCATGGCCGTTCTCCCCCGGGCGGTTTGATCCATACCACCGAGATGACGAGGACGATGAGACTAGGAGGGAGACAACTGGTTTTGTTGGAGAGTGGTCGCCCCGGTGTACGTAGTTCGACGGCGTTGTAGGTCGCTGGTGTAGTTAGGTTGCAGGATTTTTTATTTATTTTACAATTTCTGCACTGGTAATGTAATGCAAAGGGACTTGAAGCTGCAGGATCCCTTGTATTATTTCTGAATTTCTGGAGCTCATAGTTTCCGTAGGATTCCCTGTGATCTTCTCTGAAGCTCATAGCTTATGATAAACTTAAAGTTGCATGATCCCGCACGGCCAGTCTTTTTTCTTTTTCTTGCCATAAGGGTCTTGTTTCAGTAGATTTTTGCAACTCAGGGCTAATTTCAGAAAGAAAGAAAAAATGATTTGTTGCTGAAGTTTTTTTTTCGCAACTGGGGTCTTATTTAAAAAGATTTCTGCAACATATCTTTTGTTTCAGAAAGAAAAGAAATGTTTCGGTCGTGAAGGTTTTTTTTTCCAGCAACAAGGGTCTTGTTTCAGAAACATAGCCCGAGTTGCAGCGTCGGAGGAGCGCCCGACGTTAGAGAGTGAGTGGTCAAACATTTGCAACATGACACATGTTTCAGAAACATAGCTCTGGCTTAAAGTTGCATGATCCCGCACGGCCAGTCTTTTTTCTTTTTCTTGCCATAAGGGTCTTGTTTCAGTAGATTTTTGCAACTCAGGGCTAATTTCAGAAAGAAAGAAAAAATGATTTGTTGCTGAAGGTTTTTTTTTCGCAACTGGGGTCTTATTTAAAAAGATTTCTGCAACATATCTTTTGTTTCAGAAAGAAAAGAAATGTTTCGGTCGTGAAGGTTTTTTTTTCCAGCAACAAGGGTCTTGTTTGTAAACATAGCCGAGTTTGCGTCGAGGAGCGCCCGACGTTAGAGAGTGAGTGGTCAAACATTTGCAACATGACGCATGTTTCAGAAACATAGCTCTGGTTGCAGGAAAACGTTGAAGAAGCGTCGAGCGTGAGAGATGTCATAGACGGCGGACCAGGGGAATATGTTTCTGAAACAGAGGGGTTGTTGCAGGAAGTAAGAGGTGGTCACACGCGCGCGATGGTCAGATCCGACGGCTGTCAGGGCGCTAATCGAACGGAGCTCCATGCGGCGGATGAATTGGAAGCATCCGCCGGCCGACGCGTAGGAATTTTTAGGAGCAGTTTTTTCTTTGAGGATTTTTTTTTAGGAACAGATATTTTTTTAGACAATTTTAGGAACACATGAATCGTGATTTTTTTTTTTGAGTAGACATGAATCGTGATGTACACGTATTACGAGTGAACAGACTCGAAAGCCTACAGACCGGTGGGCTTGGCCCAGGCAGCTGAGGCAGGCGATTGTTTTTGGATCGGGCTATTGCCTCTTCTTCTCCCCTGCAACCCCCAACTCGTCGTCGTCTTCCCAAGGCTCCAACCCTAGCCACCCTTCCTCGCAATCCTTTCCCCAAGCCGGCGGCGGCCCCGGCGGCCGCACCGTCTGTGAAGATGTCGGGAGGCTTCTTCCGGGTAAGCGGCTACGGTTCTCCGCATTGATTTAGTTCGCCAACCTCGCTTCGTTTTTCCGGTTCGTCGGATCTGTGTCAGGTGCGCTGATTCGCCGTGCTTTTTTGCAGGGGACGTCGGCCGACCAGGATACCAGATTCTCCAACAAGCATGCCAAGCTGCTCAAGACGCAGAAGTTCGCGTCCGAGCTTGACCACCAGGTTAGCTTTTTCGTTCTCGCCCTATGCCTCCATTGGGTTCTAGCGGATGAGCGTCCAGAGGTGGACTATCTGCCGTGGGTTCAAGTTAAACTCTAATTTGTTTCTTTCCTTGGGTTTAGGTGGACATGTCAAAGGTGAAGATGGACGTGATGAAGCCGTGGATTGCCACACGGGTCACCGAGCTTCTTGGGTTCGAGGACGAAGTGCTTATCAACTTCATCTACGGCCTGCTCGATGCGAAGGTGAGGTTTCTGAAGATATACTTCTTCAACATGAACAATGGCGCTTGCATCTTATGGCCTCGTTGAACAAACACAGATGGATTTTCTGATTGGAGATATGCCTACTAATTAATTAAAAACGAAACTCTGTATTCTATATTCATGTAAAGCATCTCTGGATATATTGGATTTCGTCCATTCAGCTTTAAGGTTGTAAGCTACGAACCCAACTATCTTCATGGTGTAGCTCAGGAGTCAGGAATGAAAACTGAAATCATACACATGTAATTCAGGAACTAAGTTTAAAGTCTCGCATAGGCTTGTTTGGATAGTGTAAGATAGGTAATCACAGCCATCTTGTGGAGCTAAACCACAACATTTTCCAATTTGCTAAATACCAATTTAATTAGCTCACCATAACTTCTTGTGAACTTGTGAAACAAGTATGTGTTGTACCTGTAAAAGTTAATCATTATCATACTAGTGCTTTTTTTCTGGCCATGTCATCGAATTATTTGTTGCCTGGATATGATTTTGTTGGATCAGTCAGCCCAAACGTAGGTGCTATAGTTGTCTAATGATTAAATTAGTTCTGTGCGGCTGATAATAAATAATAGGAGCTCAGGAGCTTTATAAGGTTTTTGTTGTGTTTTTGTTTGTTTTGCAGGAGGTGGACGGGAAGTACATACAGATCCAGCTGACAGGGTTCATGGAGAAGAATACAATAAAGTTCATGAGGGAGCTGTGGAGCCTCCTTCTCAGTGCGCAGCAGAATGCCAGTGGTGTGCCCCAGCAATTTTTGGATGCAAAGGAGGCTGAGATTCAGCAGAGAAAGGTTTGCATAAATACATCAATTTATTATTATTATTATAACAATATTTCTATGACATACGTCAGGCATGTTGTTCTGAGTTAACTCATAATAAGCTAGAATACATACATAAGACATCAAACTAGCATGGCCTTACAATGACCTAGAATCAGTTCTGATTAGTTGATCGCATGGTCGGTATTTGGCTTCCAATAAAAATGCCAACTAGGTGTGATTTGTTGCGCTACTAGTTAGTACTCCCTCCGTCCGGAAATACTTGTCATCAAAATGGATAAAAGGGGATGCATCTAGACGTATTTTAGTACTAGATACATCTCTTTTTATTCATTTTGATGACAAGTATTTTCGGACGGAGGGAGTATGTCGGTACTGCAGCAGCTCAAGTCGTCCTTTTGACTATAATCTTTCAGTTGAACACCGTAAGTCGGTATTGAGTGAAAGCATGCTCCATTTCAATCTAAGTTTTGTTTTTGAGCTACCTCCTTTTATTTACGGTAATTATCATTTATTTGAATCTAAAATGTACGAATTGGGTTAAATGCTGCAAACCATCTTAGCTATCCAATCTTATTAAGTTGTATATATTCAAATTATGTCTTTAACTGTAAATTTAATCCCTTAATAAGAACTTGTACTGTATTAATTATCTTTACAACTCCTCTTTTCAAATTACGAGGAGTTGCACAACATATTTCACATATCCTTAACCATGATGCTATGATTGCTGAATTTGTTTGACTCTCCATACGATCTACTGTTACAACATATGCGGTTCTTGTATTGTTCTTGTATGTCTGTAAGATTGTATTAAGTTCATTAAAGTGAATCCAAAAAAAATCCAGCTGGAAGTTCTAAAACGGATGGCATTATAGTTTGGGAACAGTGCGTTGAACGCGATCTTTGCTGGTAACTATATTTTAATGATATATTTAGATTGTTTTTTGAGTTACTCTTTCTTTTAAGAAAGCCTATAATGTTAGGAACCTTGGTTCAGAGTGGGATAATTTTGGCAGGGTAAGGGTTACAAGATCTGTACTGACCGTCAACAACCGGTGACAGGCAAGGATGTCAAAAAAGTTTGAGCTCGTCACACTATTCGAGCTTGGCTCGTTTTGGGTTCTGCTCGAAGCCTTAACAAGCCGAGCTCAAGATTGACCTTATGCTCGTGAGCCTGGGAAGCTTGGTTCGAAAATGCTCGATAAGGCTCGGTATAATACTACCATGCAGCCCACCTGATAAATATTAACTCTTTACAACAACAACAACAACAACAACAACAAAGCCTTTCGTCCCAAACAAGTTGGGGTAGGCTAGAGCTGAAACCCATAAAATCTCATAAACAACTCATGGTTATGACACATGGATAGCTAGCTTCCACGCACCCCTCTCCATGGCTAGTTCTTTGGTGATATTCTAGTCTTCAGATCTCTCTTTACGGACTACTCCCATGTCAAGTTTGGTCTACCCCGACCTCTCTTGACATTATCAGCACGCTTTAGCCGCCCGTTATGCACTGGGGCTTCTGGAGGCCTGCGCTGAATATGCCCAAACCATCTCAGATGATGTTGGACAAGCTTTTCTTCAATCGGTCCTTCTGTACGTAGGTGTGGCCCAAATATCTCCAAGCCCAATAATCAAATTATCAGAATGTGAGCAATTCACAAGAAGCTTAGCCTAGTCTGGTGAGAGAAAAGCTGCGCGTAGCAATGACTGGAGGGCCGAAGAACATTCATGGCCCTGTAGCTATACTTGTGCATCAACCCATCTCTTATTAGTCCATGTAACAAACAGTAGGGCTGAGTAGATTAGTACCACCTCACCTATTGTAGAAGAGTGGGGTTGGAGGACTATCTATAAAAGAGTGCCTTGATAAGGCATACGACAGTCGATGCCTAGCGTGTTGGCAATATGATAAAAATTAATAATATTACTCAAGAGTTTTTGTGAGCCCTAATGATCTGGGATTGAACTGTTTCTAGCTTTTGGCAAAGCCGAACTCGAGCCGTTATGTCGATAGGCCGTGCTCTAGGCATATTTGGGCTGAGGATTGAATTGAGCTCAAGCCGAGCCAAGGTATATTTCCTTCAGCTCAGCTCGTTTAGAGCCGTAGTTCCAGGGCTCGTGCCTGATGTGCAAGGGTTGCTGTAAGGCTTAGATAACTTGTGATCGTTATATCATTTGATTAAAACAATACACGCTTCTCCTATATAATATAAGAGAATTGACTTGATCCACAAGTAGGATTCGAACCAGAATTGCAACGTTAACTACCTAAAACATGTCTTTTCTGTCCGGATTAAGCTCTCCTAAACTAAAAGAAACTCCTAACTAGAGATAACTCAATTTCCTAGTGTCTCCATGATTGCACCCAATGCCTGCCTTGAAGGTGCACTGTGCTTCCTCGATCCCTTGTATGTGCCAAATCTGGATTCCTCTCCTATGATGTGTGTACATTTGGAGTTCTCCATACGCCTGGCCACCTACTCCATGTCAAGGATTGCTTGTATGTCTGCTGACAATACAAGGCTTGTGTGCGAATCTAATAGCATTTCCTCTTTTTTGCTCTCGTTTATGTTTACTGTAGCAAACATGTATCATTATGGTTGAAGCTGCAGACGGCCTTATTTTATGTTTTTTTCTCGGACATTGCCCATAGAACACTATTTAATTAGTGTTGTGGCTAGTTTGTAACACTAGTCAAAGGTTGCATGGGTTGGTAGACTTCATTACATTTCTTTTATGTGTGATTTTTTGAAAACATCATACTTTACTCTTGCCTTTAGTACTTCCTGTCTATTCTGTGAACCTGGTATTTACAGCATATAAAGTTGCTTGTGGAGTTGTGGGATTTAAATTGCAGAAAAGTGAGAGTTTTCTTATTAATCCACCTGTTTTGTGTTTAGGCGGAAGAGGCTAGAATTGCCCAGGAGATCCAGAAGAAGCGAGAGAAAGATGGAAGGGACACAGAACTAGATAAACACAAAATGATGGTGAGTTAATTCCTTCTGACCAGTTTCCTTATATCACTGCTTTAATGGTTATCCTGTGACCTCTTGTGTTTCTGATGACACTCAGATAGCTTCTCCGATTATTTCGGTTCATATCGTTCTTTACCTCCAACTACTGTAGGCCGGGGATACTGGTAATTCAAGATTTCATGGTGATTCACTTGGCTCTGCTTTAAACAATCCCAATGTTGATGCTGAGAAAGAAAAGGAACTGGACTTGAAGCATAGCTCGAGAACAAAGAACCGGTTAGTTGTTAACTTTGACTATTTAGTGCATTCTATCAGATCAGATAATATTCGTAGAATGTCCACATTTGAGACCACCTTACTTTTTTGTCAGGAAAAATATATTCATATAATGCACATTATGCACGTCCTTGAGATGAAATTCTTTCTTATTCTCAGAATCAGACTATTACATCGATGAAGTTCTGTTTTTCTTCTCCAAGAGTTGCCATTTTTATTTGTTCTTCGTTGTTTTTGTTCCGCTTACAGCACTTCATCTCTTCCTCCAATTAACTATTATCATGTTCTGGTGATGACCTCAACAGCTGTGAAGGGAAAAAAAATCCTGCCACAATTAGGCAGTGCGAAATGGGCAAACTCAATAACATTCTTTCATTTAGTGAACTATTTGTTTGGGATCCTTAATGAAGTCTTTAATTTCTGCATAAGAACAACACCAACAATACTTGGGAATAAGTGCATTCTTCATCTATGCCCTACACAACTATAGCGATAAGATTAATTTGCAGTATCTTTCCAGTGTTTTTTTTTTACTTTTGCAGAATGTACTTCTGTATGTTGCTTCTATTCTCTTCTTTGAGCTCGTTGTCTGTTATCTGGTGGCCCTTGGTTGTGTTTTAGCTAGCAATTCTTCTACACACGAGTTTTTATCATTGTTCATTGTATTTTAAATTTTCAGTAAGCTCATCAAGAATGCCTATATCCGAACCCTTCCTTGTTTTGTCATGTTCTTCATGGTAGATCATTTTCAGCCTTTGAAATGTGCACCATCTTTTTGAAAGAAACCTTTAATTTGAGCCCGTGCGTACTTAAACTCAGGTGGTGGGAATGTACATCATTCCCCATGTTTGTAATGTTTTGTGCATATTTCCTACAGGTTTGTGTCTTCTTTTGACTATTATCTTCCTTGCATGTTAGGTTCCTAATGTACCCAAAGGATTGTTCTTTGTAGGCATTTGCATTTCACATCTTTTCGAAAGAATTAAACAATATGGTCCTGTAAAGCAGTGTGTGACCTAATTAACGAGGAATGAACAAGGCATCTTTGTGTGACCTGATCCGTAGTTGTTTAATCTTGATTTGTGTTACCTAGTGTTGGCATATGTATTGTCAGCAGTCCTATGTATGGTCCTGTAAAGCAGTGTGTGACCTAATTAACGAGGAATGAACAAGGCATCTTTGTGTGACCTGATCAGTAGTCGTTTAATCTTGATTTGTGTTAGCTTCTGTTGGCATGTGTATTGTCAGCAGTCCTATGTATTACTTGTTACACAACAATAAGTAAGTTTTCTCTGTCTCGACTGTAATCATTGCTTATAGGCAGTCTTATTCTCTTTTTATTTGCAGGGAACATCGGAGACCTAGGAGCACATCTTTGTCGCCCCGTGGTAGGCAACGGTCTATTTCTCCAAGGAGGCGCTCTCCATCCCCTTCCAGACAAAGATCATTGCGACGTTCAGCTTCACCTAGACGGTCTGTTTCCCCCCGAAGGCATTCCCCAAGAATTGCTCCTTCAGTGTCTAGGCGGAGGTCACCGTATTCCAGGAGATCACCTTCGGTACCTAGATCGCCATCACCCCGGCGGAGATTTCCCATTAGGAGAAGATCTCCACCACCTGGGCGACGTAGATCACCATCTCCTTATCGTCGTCGGTCCCCAGCTCGCGCACCTAGAAGATCACCATCTCCTGCGCGTCGCAGATCACCTCCTCGACATAGATTACCAGCAGATAGACACCGGTCCCCATCTCCAGGAAGGCGCAGGCCACGGTCCCCATCACCTGTAAGACGCAGGCCACGGTCCCCATCACCTAGAAGACATAGGCCACGTTCTCCAGGAAGACGACAGTCCCTGTCACCTCACCGCTCACCGCAGTTGAGGTCACCAAAACGCCAGAGAAAATCCCCAATTTCAATTAGGACGCTTTCTGCAAATCGTCCAGTCTCTCCACAGCGGAGGAGGTAATGCTGCTCTCTTATTTTCTTTGTACCCGATGTTTTGCTGCATGGATTTACACCTGTGCTGGAATTTACAGGAGTAGCAGTCCACACAGCAGGAGTCCAAATCGCTCACGTAGGAGTTTGAGCAGGGACGCAGAAAAGGGAACAAACGGTGCACCCTCCACTAAAGGAAGGGATCTGGCTCAAAGGTAACACTACAGTATGCATGATGAATGCAGACATATTTTGTTGTTATTCAGGGAAGTCATTGTCTTACTCCCAGTATTGCCTCAGGAACCAAGAAAGGAGTGGCCGAGAGTCACCGGATTTTGAACACCGTAGGCTCACAAAATCCTTGAGGTCTCCTACTAATGATGCAGAAAGAGACTCCACACGTGGCAGGTGTGTACTTGTCTATGTTGGTTTGTAATTCTATTTATTTTATTTTCCACTAACAGTGTCCAAACTGGGATGCTAACTTTCTCACCTTATTTTGGCAGTCCTTTGAAGGACACTGGAAAACATATGCCCAGTCAGGACAGCACAAATACCAGTGGAGATGAGGAAGAAGGCGGACGTGCAAGGTTGGAATCTGTTCTTTCATGTCTCGTGTCTTCGTAAAAGTATCATTTGCCTCGCTGTCTATATATACTTTTCTTTTGTTTACATTCAGGGAGAATGCACGGAAGGCCAATTCATCACGCAGGATATCCAAGGATTTCTCGTCTGATCTGCAACTAAAGGAAGTCAACGTTGATAACTCAATCCCTGGAGAAAAACCCTCTTCCAGATCAAGACAGGAGTATGTTCCTCTACTTATCCCCTGCTTGAGATTGCTTGTAGTGCTTGATTGGACATCTCCTTACAGTGTCCTTGCTAGTTTTTATGCATTAAGAAAACACTATTGCTCTTTTGACATGCTATGGTTCAATGCTCTTTCTTTCTTATTTAGACACTGAATATTGGGTTGCAAATTTGCACTATTATCATCAGACACCATGTGTACTTGCTATATTATGCATGATAAACTTCCACTTAAAAAGATTTCCTGCATGTATCAACGTCTGAACTTTTTGTAGGAGTAATTATGATGATGTCAGTCAGTAAAACCTGTCAGAAGCATCTCCTCAGCAGCATGCATCCTTTCTTTCGGTAATAATCTGACAGTTTCTTTTTAATTCTAGTGGCGGCAAGGATGTCCCCAAGAAATATGATGATCAGCTATCAGATTCATCAGAAGATGCGCTTGATGGTAGAAGAATGAAACGCCAGGGTGATTCCCCTGACGATTCTCGTGTGAAACGGCAGTCCCCTAGTAGAGCTGGCGACTCTTATCCAAAGGATGGGATTAACATTGAGCGTGCCAAAACGGATTCACTTGGTGCTTCTTATGATGCTATTGCAGCGAAGAAATACTCTGGTAAAGTTGATGAAGCTTCCCAATCAGATGGTGGAAGTCCTCTTCAAAAAGCTAAGAAAAGGACACATGATAGTAAACACATTGATCGTCGCAGTTCGGGCTCAGAAGAATCTGAGAAACACAGATCCCAGTCCGAGAAGCGAAGACATAAAAAGGGTCACAAGCACAAGAAGCATTATGATGATAGTTCTGATTCTGATTCTGACTCAGATGACAAGGAGTCCAAGAGGAGGAGGCGAGAAGAGAAAAAGCTACGAAAAGAGGAAAGGCGCCTTAGACGTGAAGAACGGCACCGCAGAAGGGCGGACCGTCATGCCAGTAAACAGAGATTGAAGTATGCTGGTTCTCCCCTGTCAGATCTTGAGAAGGATCGTCAATCTGGCTCAGATGCTGATGTAGGGAAGAAAGGTTCATACACTCCGAGAGAAGAACCTGACCCAAACAAACTTGAAATTGAGCTTCGACAGAGGGCCCTTGAATCTCTTGCAAAGAAATCAAAGCATGTTGTTACTCCGTCTTCAGATGTCGAGAAGGACCGTGAATCTGACACGGATGCTGATGTTAGGAAGAGAGTTTCATAGGCTGGCTGAGAAGAATCTGATAAAAATAAACTTGAAGGGTTGAGCTTCGGGAGAAGACCCGTGAAACTATATAGATCAAAGAAAGCTGCCAATCACTAGGCTGGGGAATTTCTCGCAATGCATTTACACGTTTCTATTTTTCAAGAGCATATCTATATGTTATTGAAGTGTGCTCATATGATACCTGTTTAATGTTCTGTATGTTTATGTGGCAGTTGATCTGAGTAATTGACGATTCCTGAGCTGTTTCCTTGTTGCAGCTGCTTTCAAGCTTAGCTGCTTTTATCTGGTAATGTTTGCCTTCACATGTTTGTACGAACCATAACCCTAAGAATGAAATATTTATGTTTTGTGATATTGTGCTCCTTTTTGTGTTATTTGAATTGGTACCAAAGTGATATACTTCCAACTTAATAATTCACCATTTGCCAGTTTTTCCTTGAAAGGATGCTTATCAAACCTGGATACTAATTATATTCTATTTTTAGTTACTGATAAGAACTTAGTGTTGGCTAAATCCTGTTGCCTGATAGATGCTTATCGTATCAAATACTCCCTCCGTCCCAAAATAAGCGACTCTCAACTTTGTACTAGTACTAACTTTGTAACTAACTTTGTTACAAAGTTAGTGTAAAGTTGAGTCACTTATTTTGGGACATAGGAAGTACCTCGTAGTAGACATGTGCCAGTGCCAAAGGTACAAGCAAAAGGATGTAGATAATTTTATTTAATGGCCATAGTTCTTGCAATGAAGATTGAGGAAGTTTTACTGTTTGCATGAACATGCCTTTTGATGGTAGCACGCCTGTTTAGCAGTACCACCGCACACTTGATTTATGTAAACTGTGTCATTTTGTTCATTTGAATTTGGATTGTTGGCAGATTAGCACCATGTGAACAAGGTTTTATTGTACCAGAGATTTAACAGCACCTCAGCGACAACCAGCTGGTTGCACCTTTGATGATTGTGAAACTCCCCTAAAGTGCTCCTGTTTCGTTTTGGTTGCTGCTCCTTAGAATGAGGTTTGTTCAGTATGTTCTTTTTTTTTGTGTGTGTGGCTATGTCCTGATGAAGCAAATGAAATTTCTTGTAAGTATTTGAAGGTTGCTAACTTCACACAGAATGCCCATGAGTATTCTACTGTTGAATGAACATGAGTTGCTGATTATTTTGTGGTTCCTAGTATTCAGGTGCAAGTCTTGGTCAGGAGTTATATTTCTTTGTATATAGTTTCTAATGTGAGTATATGAGCTGCCATTTCTTGCTTTTTTTTCCGGGATATTTCTTGCTCTATTGGGTGGGCTTACATGATGTTGAAATTTATGTGCATCCCCCCACCCCCCAATGGCAGTGTCATTTCCCCCCCTTATGATAGTGTTCTGCCATCTGCTTGCGTTTGCTTGGAACAAAAGTTTTTCTGTCAAATTCTTTTGTACACGCTGCTGATTTATGTGCATTATCATGTCTTCTTGTTTTATAGAGTGCCATTTTTCAGTACTCCCTCCGATCCATATTACTTGTTGCTGGTTCTGTAAGTAATATGGATCGGAGGGTGTGGTATTTTTGTTGCAGATGTAGTATCATCATGATTTCATTGGTGACAGCTGTATAGCAAAATTGTCCCAGGTCATTGTACTTGTCTAGGTTAGTTTAGATGGTAATCCAATGTTCCCATTTTCATTGTACTCCCTCCGTAAAGAAATATAAGAGCGTTTAGATCACTACTTTAGTGTAGTGATCTAAACGCTCTTATATTTCTTTACGAAGGGAGTACTTGTCTAGGCCAGTTTAAATTGGGAAATGATAATTACCCGAGTACAAGCACATGGCAAATTGAACGTTTTCGATGGCAAGTTTAGTAACGCGAGCCATCCTTGCGTCACTAGAATTGCCATTGAAAACGTTTGATTTGCCATGTGCTCGTACTTATTATTTTCGTTTAAATTTAAGTAGTATAGTTGCCCAGCAATAATGTTCCCATTTTCTTTGTTGACGACGGGAACAGCACTCTTTAGGAGTAATGACGATTTGAGAGCTAGGGTTAGTCTAGTTCAAATTAAAGTGTAGTAAATAGTTCGTGACATTCACAAGCCAACATTTTTAGCTATTCATCAGCTGCCCAATCTTCTTTCTCATTAGTCATCTACTCCATCCGTCCGAAAATACTTGTCATTAAAATGGACAAAAAGGGATGTATCTAGAACTAAAATATATCTAGATACATCCCCTTTTATTCATTTTGATGACAAGTAGTATTTGTTCATCCTTTTATGGTCTGGCCTTTTGTCGTCACGTGTTGTGAGCCATGCACTTAACTTTTAGTTCTTTACTTGTGATCCGTGCTTTCAAGTTACATCAGTGTTTCTTGACATCTCTGTCGTTTCCCATCATGGCATAAACGTACGGCTCGGTTGCTGGAGTAACCCTTTCAATTGGAAACCAGGGATTGGTATTGTAGTTGTTAGGTTAGCTTGTGCCCTTGCAATTTCAGCGTCAGTCGACAGCTTGCTTGCAGCCTTGGATGAAATGAAGGTCATGAACTCATGATCGCAGTTAGGGATGCAAACAGGACGGGTCGACATGCTCAACTCGTGCCCCGATTAGACGGGCTTTGCACCGGTTGCGTTGGGCGGCGGCTACGTTTTCTCCATTGGGAAAGCCGTGGCTGGATGGGCGGTCGTTGGCCGGTCCGGAGAACGTCCCAAAAGCTCACGCCCGCTGTAGGATCTGACCGGCCATTGTCATGGCTACTGCCGCGCCCCGCGTAAGTCGTGCAACTTGCTGCCGCTCCGGCAATTCAACTCACGTAACCTGCTACTTGCATGTTGGACGTGGGCTGGAGGATGAGCGGCATCTGCCGTCCTTGTCCTTGTTTTGCTTTTACAACAAGTAGCAATTTGGTTAGAGACCCAGCGCAGTAACCTTTGAATTGCTTGTTTTAGAAGTTAGAGCAGGTTAGACTTTTGTGTCAGGACAAAGACAAATCGCAGGATCGAAATTCCTCGCCACTGCACAATCCTAGCCGTTTGCGTGTGCCGGGCATGATTCGACCTATATCATAGCTTTGGAGGACATGTTTGGATCCAAGTCCTTATTACGTGCTCGGGTTTGGAATCAGATGAAATAATGCTTGGACCCGGTCTTGGTCGGAGCCGCTGATGAGCATTTACTTGTGCAAGTTTACGTGCATGCACGGCGAGCTCATGCATGGGTCCACCCCGTGCTCTATCCTGGCGCTGGCGCGGCGAGCTATAGGCGAGCGAAGCAGTCCGCCGCTTGAATGCGGCGACTGCTTCCACGTGGGAATGCACGTGCGGCGTCGACCCCAGCGTCCACCACCCATGCCCATGCATGCCTTGGTCTAGCCGGCCGACAGGTGGGCGGCACGAGAGCAGTCCGTCGCTCGCACCCGTGCGCCGCGCCCTGTACAAGCAATCATTAACGGCGTGCACGAAACAAACGCGTCGTGGGCATACGCATGGGTGCGGTGGAAAGGAAAATGAATCGTAGCGGTGTGGGGAGTAAAGTTGGTGAGGTCAAATCGGCGGAACCTAATCCCTACCCGCCCGACCGATGCCATCGAGGCAGGTTGAAAACGAAGGTGTTGGTCCATTGCTTCCCTTAACGGGCCAAGCAAAGCTAATCAACCACGGCCAGCACGCTGCCGTGCACAAGAACAACGTCTAGTCCGACGTGAGGGCCAAATGCTCACCCACCACTAGCTGCTTCTCAGCGAGACATGCTCGGATCAGCACAACCCGTCGCGTCAGGGCGCCGCCCATGTCGATCGGTTCCTTCCTTACCCACGCCGCACTTCAGGTCAGGTAAAAACACACCACGCCGTTAAACAAGAAACAGGAGATAGACATATTGGGATATTCCTATCCTATCCCCGCAGAAATTACGGCACTAGCAGCTACTACTAGCAAGCAGGCGGTCGAATGCGTCTTGACACGACGGAGGTTCGCTCCCACAGCGCCCCGACGTGAGGGTGAAAAGATGGATACATAGTAGGTGCCCCGAGGCATCCAAAGAAAGAAAGAAAGAAAGATCCCTTCCGTTTCGTGAGGGCAGTGCATTGGAACATGTACAATGTGCACGCACCTGCCTATCATTTCGTTCCCTTCCCTTCCCTTTCGGCCCGTCACACACACACCGGCGGTGCCCGTCCGGTAGGGCCGTTCACAGTGGCACGCCATGTCGCCGTCTCCATGCTACTTTAAATCCGCACTGCTGACAAACCTGCAGTGCTGGCTCTGTGGGGGGAAGCATACCCCTTTTCCCCCATGTCCACAACCTGAGCTGATTTGGGTGCAGGGAAAAGGGAAAAGACGAGTGAGCATTTGTGGTAGTGGGGGGTTTGTTCTTGATGGATCACAAATGTTTCCGGGGCAGACAAGCATGCATGCAAAGCTAGATTCTGAACCGGAGGCATATTGTTGACGGGTGATTTTTGCTACTCTCGTTTTAGTGCTCCTGTCGTGTACTAATATATGCCCACCAAAATGTACTTGGTTCAAGGAAACGCTAGCTAGAAATGGAAATTCAACTTGTACTGCTGCTCAATGGTTGATCCTTGTACTGTACCGCTTATGGCTAGGGGCCAGTGAAAAAGGCTTGTACCATGTAAAGTGCAGCGCATTTTGTGTGCGTGCGTGCATGGGATGCAGTAGCTAGCCTTCTTTTTATCTGTCTGTTGCTCTCCGGGAACATGCATGAGTTTTCATAACAATGAGGAACTTAGATTAATAAAAAATGATACGTAGTTGAGACGATAATACTCTCACTGTCTCAAAATATTTTGGTGTCAAAAAAAGTCTTATATTCTGATGGAGGGAGTAGATGATCTTTCTGTTTGCAAGTGCATGTCATATTGGACATTGACATGGTATATTTACCTTTGACCATGATTTTTATAGGACCCCGATAAATCCCGTGCGTTCGGATTTTAAGCATATCATCCCAAATGTTTTTTCATAGCAACTTTAGTTGACACGTGGTGGCAAATTTAGTTGTTAAAACATGGCAATTTTGTTCAGTTTATTTTTTTGTCAGAAATTGTCATGTTTGCCAACCTCGCGTGAACTAAAGTTGACATGAAAAACGTTCGGGTTGTCATGCTTAAAATCCGAACGTTCGGGATTTATAATTTCCGTTTTTATATGTATATATGTTACTAGTGAAAAAATGGAAAACATAATCAAATTATGGATTTTTTTTTACGAAAAACTAAAACTGTTATTTCACCTGGCCAACCTGAATAATTCTACATATTGTAATACTCAAGTTATACAAGTTTGACAATACGCATTGTAGCTTGGACGACATACTTGTGAATGGAGTTAGTAAAGTTTTATTACCCCTGTTTCAAAATATAAGACGTTTTTGTAGTCTAACAGATTGAGTTTGAAAAACAGCAGATTCCAGCTGCCAAATCAACTGAATTTGAGCCAAAGTACAATAACACTTTTTGTAAAGTATGGCTCTAGACCTTCTACAGTATTTACAACGAAATTAAGCAAACCCATAAAGTGAATTGAGGAACCAAAGCGAGAGTAACCACGCGAAGGGAGTGGCTAGATGACAGTCGCATGGAAAAAGATTTGAGTCCATCGATTCGTTTCAGGTCGTTGGATGAAAAATGAACGGTTATATATCTTTCTTCAACCTCTAGCCGAAATCTTCTGTTCATCTTTTTCCTCAAACCGCCCGACGTACCACCGGCCCAACCGCCCGTTGCCATCACCCGCTGCTGACGGTGCTCCCGCGCCTGCCTCGCCGCCCGGCCCTCCTCCCCAACCATCACCCACCGCCGTGCTGACGCCACCCACGACCATCCCCTCTAACCCGGTGAGGAACAAAAAATTTCGACGAACCTGCACGCCCGCCCCCACCCCTAAAATAAATCGCCGACGAGCCTGCCACCCTAAGATAGATCGCCGGCGGCTGCTCCTTCATTCATTCATTCCTTCCCTCTGACGAATTTCTTCCTCTTCCAAAAATCGACTCACCCATATTGCAAATTCAGGCGGCTCACATATAGCTATCGTGGACCAAGAACTTGCATATCCCAAACCAAGCATACAACCATACAAGCATGCATGGCCGTACATAGCTCAAGAAGCCTGAATAATTGTTTCTTATGGAACTGGATTGGACATGCTTATCTATTTTTTTGATGATTGGAATGCTATCTAGTTAAATGAACTATAAGAATCGACCATTGTATATTAGGAGGCGAGCGCCAATTGATCATTGGAAATTATAAGAAGCTGATTGAGGAGCAACCATTGTTCCTTGAGTTCTTGATTCGTGTAGGAATTTCACATTCCCAAGCTTCAAAGATGGAAGAGGAATGAAAACAAAAAAGGGAAAAAAATATCATACAAGTACCCATGCATGACATAGCACATTAATTAACAAGATAATGGAAGCTAGGCAAACAACTAGGGAAGAAGCAGAAGGCTAAACTAGCTAGGTAGAGGAACCGCGCGCGCGATTCGCCTCGCCGGTGCAGTGCTAGAATGACGTCGGTGGAGGCCGCGCCACGGCTGCCTGTCCCCACTGCCCGAACATGTCGCCGGGCGGCGTCTGCGGCACGGCGTACATCGGCGGGGGCACGGCGGCGCCTCCGCTGCCCTGCTGCTCCAGCTGCGTGGCGGCGCCCTCCGACCCGGACAGCACGGCGCCCTCCTCGGCGTCTTGATCCAGCGGCAGCCTCTCGTACGTGGCGTTTCCGAACGTGGCCGCGATCACCATGACGGGGCCCGACGCGAGCAGCTCCCCCATCACGCTGCCCCCGACCACCTGCCCCTGCCCGCCCGCGAGGTACACGGCGAGCCCCGTCGCCCCGGGCGGCGCCGGCGCCGGGAGGAAGGCGCCGGACAGGGAGAGTATCTCGAACCGCCCCCTTAGGGCGACGGCGGCCGCGCCGGTCCCTGCGGGCTGGCGCAGCGTGACGTTGGTGACGGCGCCGCTCCCGCTGAGGACTGAGACACCGCGCTGCCTGCGGCGGGAGAAGGCCGCGATGGCCTCGACGATGTCGGCCCCGCTGGCGATCTCCAGCACGTGGGAGCGCATCGCGTTGGGGCTCTCCCGCGTCACCACGACGGGGGGCTTGGGCTTGTTCTTGGACCCCGGGGGCCTGCCGCGCGGCCGGCGCCCCGAACCCGAGGACCCCCCGCCGGCCGAGGGCGGCGGCGACGCGTCGTCCTCGTCGTTGTTGCTGCCAGCAGGGACGTGGGCGTAGCCGTGGTTGCCCTGGAGCGGGTGGCCGTCCATGCTCCCCATCTCCTGGGCTTGGGCTTCGGCCGCCGCGCCGGCCGGCCACCAGTCTGCCAGCCCTACAATTTTCGCGGTCGTCGCCGAAGAAGGAAGATGGCACACACAGCCTTAGGCTCCTGCAAGAGCGCCTCCAATGCAAGCGGCGGCGGCGGCAGTGAGTCTCTGGTTGCTAGCTAGTGGTTGTATGGTATGGGACGGAACTATGGGCGTTGGCGTTGCTCTCACCGGCTAGGAGGAGTATTTATTTACGGCTCCTTCTAGAATTCGCTTCGCTTCTTCTGCTCTCGTCGGCGCGGGGTAGCAGTCGTAGTCGCACTGGCACAATCAAAACCACTCCGCTACGATCAAACGGGAGGCTCATCTCTTGGCTCCCGACTGGGTACCGACGCAGTATATATGCACGGTACGGCCCTGTGGCAAGTGTAACGGCACTGGTAGTACGTCGCGGTTAGTTAGTGTGAGTGTGTGGCCCAGTGGGCAGTGGCCACATGCGTACGCACGTTAAGCAGTGTTTAGGAGAGGGAGGCATGGCATTCTGATCGGGTCAGGTGGGCTTTGAAAAAATGTCGTGCAAATGGACGAAAACGGAACAGCTGCGCGCCGAGAGGCCTTTGGAAGCACGGAGCTGTTTAAGCACGTGCCCCTTTTGAATGCCATGGACCAAGACGACGGAGTCCATAATGACCGCTCCCTCTTTTGCCTGCCCTGCCAACCCATAGTCGATTCCCGCTTTTTAGTTTGGAAGGATGTGTTCAACACATACCACTTTACATGCATGTGCTCAATTTGAAAATCACACTTCTCTTGTGAAAATAGCAAACGCCATATATTAGAATCGACTAGTCCTTAGAAGACCGGTAATTTAAGTCTGAGCCCGGGCTCATCTACACCTGATGAAGAGTAAATTTATAAAAAGTAGTAACAAAATTCAGAATTTTCTAGGCATCGACGATGATCAAGTGTGCAAGGAGCGTGTAAATTTTCATGATGTTTCGGCATTCGAGGATCTATCTACTATTAAGAGCTCACGGAAAGAAAAGGCCCTAGTGCCTGAGAATGAGAAAGTTGTTGAAGTAGTTCTAGCGAAGGAATTGAAGGTCAGACCAGTGCTCCCATGCCATTAGCTCCAGAGAAAGCTAAAAGGCCACTTGCTCCATTAAAGCCTATCGATGAGAATGTGCGAGCCTCTGATGATGTTCAGCCGATGGAAGTTAGCGATGAAGAAATTCGGAAAAATCCCCAGGAATCATTTCCGCTATTTCCAGCTGAGTACGGCCCCAATGGATGTGCATTCAATGAACAACTTCATTTCTCGAAGCTTGCATTCTTTGGGGTCAGCCCTTACGATGGAGAAAGGACTTCACTGTCATCAAGGTTATGGACTAAAGAACAAGCGGAGGCCCCCGAGAAGCCCTATCATCACGCTAATGGCGTCCTCCTCCTCCACCACCTCCACCACCCCTAATGGCGTCCTCTGAACCAATCCTCCATGGAAGGTCTCCTACATTGGGATTTCAACCCGACCTTCTGATCGCGGATCAAAAGGTCGACAATTTGGCTCTACTGCCCACTTCTCCCCCTCTGGATCTTGCAAGGAATTCTTTCTGGTTGTCAGCTTTTCTTCGGCCTCTTTCACTCTCAATGAGGAATCGGTGGCTATTGCTCTTCAATGTTGCATTGGTGGTCTTCCATCTGGTTTACATGTCAAACATTTGGATGGACGGCGTTTTCGTTTCTCAGTGGCATCAAATCGTGTTGGTCATTTTATCTATGGGCTCAAGGATCGAGTTTGGCCAGACTTTGTTTGTCATTTCAGTCTTTTTAGGCCAGGAATTCATGGTCCTAGGGATTCTAACACGACTTGGCATTTGGATCAGCCGAATCATGAAATCACTACTAGGTCCCCAATTGCCATTCGTCCGAAGAATTGTTTTGTTTCCACTGGGCATGGTTTGGTTGAGGAATCATCACTTGAAACTCTCAAGAAAGCTGGGTTCTCTATTTTCCCTTCCGGTCTCCCCATGCAAAGGTGCTCGTCGCCGGCGGCTGTGCGGCAGGTTCCGGCCAGCAGACAGGATTTTACTGAATTGGAAATTCCTCGCGGTCATAATGAGCATTCAATACCAAATTCCCTGGTTTTCGGTAACTTTAATGAGGATTTCCCTATTAAATGCTCTGGCAATAATGTGGGGAGGCAGCTACGTTTTGAGGGGACAAACTACCAATCCGAGTCCTGGAATCAATTACCTGGCTTTATCTTAAGACATATTTTGGACCATCATCGCGCGGGTATTTCGGCGGGATAAAATTGCTTCAACTTGGAAATTATCTTCGGTCCCATCTATGGAATTCATTTATGATAAATTATCCATTTGCAGTATCTGTGATGACATTGATCACTCAGCGAAAAACTGTCCAGGTCAATATTGCCAGGTATGTTTTGATAGACCGTGTCAATGCTCTGAGACTGGCCTTTCTAGCCCACGGATCCATTTCTCAAAGAACTGTCACCTATGTGGATCCACGACCCATGAGTTCTTTGAGTGCCCAGCCAAACTTTTCTGTCGTTCATGTGGGTTCTTGGGCCATCAATCTCGTCGGTGTGGCTTTTATGGAACCAAATATCTTTTTTGGCAACCAAAATATTCTGATCGGGCAATTTCGGCTTGCCTTCCCCCTCTTCGCTCAGTCAAAGATACTGCGGCTCCTTTTTTTGGAAATATTCGTCGGGGAGATAATGATCACGTCTTATCGGGGATTCAGATACAGCCCATTAATGACACTTCCTTTGTGAATGCATCTGCCATCACTCGCCGCCCAGCCGTTCAAAGCTCATCTGACGGCCTACATGCTCGCCCTACTGATGCACGCCCCCAGCCTATGCGCAAACATCGAGGCATCTGGGTACCCAAAGCCCTGTCTACGGCAGACGATATGCATTCCGCATTGCTGTCTGTGCCCTCCTCTGCTCCAGCACCTCCCATCCCACCCATGGCGAACTACCCACTCAACGTCGTCCCTTACCTCTGGCCAATCATTAAAGATGATTTTTACAACCTCTGCAATCAATTCCACAATGGTGATCTCAATCTGGAAAGCATTAATGATGGACTTATAACTCTCATTCCGAAAATTGGATCACCTGAAGCTATTAATGATTATAGGCCGATTACTCTCTTAAACTGCTGCCTAAAAGTCATCACTAAGATCTTGGCAAACAGACTACAAAAAGTCATTTTGAAGATTATTCATAGAAATCAATATGGGTTTCTCAAGGGGAGGACTATCCAGGACTGCCTCGCATGGGCATACGAGTATATATATCAATGCCACACTTCAAAAAAAGAAATCATGCTCCTCAAGCTTGATTTTGCCAAAGCTTTCGATACAATTGAGCATGAAGCAATGATTGAGATTATGAAAAACATGGGCTTCAATGACAAATGGCTCACATGGATTCGCTGCATCTTCTCGTCAGCCAAATCCTCTGTTCTCCTAAACGGTACTCCGGGACGCCAATTCTTTTGTAAATGTGGGGTCACGCAAGAGGACCCTCTTTCACCACTCATTTTTGTACTTGCGTCAGATCTCCTCCAAGCGGCCATCAACGATGCTTTTGCACACGGTTAGATAAATCTGCCTTTCCCTTCCCCACACCAAAAGGAGTATCCAGTCATCCAATACGCCGATGACACCATACTTGTTCTACCTGCATGCACACAACATGCGGCTGTTATCAAGGAAATTTTGACTGATTATGCTACATCCATTGGTTTGAAAATAAATTTTCACAAATCTACTCTCATTCCAATCAATGCTACTACCGCAAAGACTGAAGAAATTGCTAATATCTTTGGATGCGTGGTTGGAAAGATGCCCTTCACGTACTTAGGGCTCCCACTTGGAACAACTCGGCCAACTGTCCTTGATCTCATGCCGTTGGTATGCTCCATGGAGAGAAGACTGACTGCTACTCTCAACATGATCTCATACGGTGGAAAGCTCTCCCTGCTCAACTCGGTGATCACCTCACTCATTATCTTTGCGTTATGCACGCTTCGACTACCTACCAAAATCATTGAGCTAATTGACAAAATAAGAAGGAAGTGTCTGTGGACGAAGAAAACGGAGCAAGGGGACAAATGCAACTCCCTTGCCTCCTGGGAAATGGTTTGCCACCCAAAAGAAAGCGGTGGATTGGGAGTGATTGATCTCAGGATCCAAGGTGATGCACTCTTGCTAAAATACTTACACAAATTCTACAACAGATGGAACGTACCTTGGGTTGAGCTCGTATGGAACACATACTACGTGAATCAAATTCCGCATGCTGCTGAACCTTGTGGCTCATTCTGGTGGCGAGATGTTGCCAAACTAATGCCAATATTTCGGGGCATCTCAAAAGCTCATGTCAATAATGGATCCAACGTGCTCTTCTGGAAAGATCTATGGCAAGATACCACTTTTGATGAGAAGTACCCGCGGGCTCTATCCTACACAATTAATGAAGACATCTCTGTGAGGGATTTCTTGTCCATCACGTCTTTGAATGAGGCGTTTCACCTGCCCCTCTCGGCTCAGGCCCATACAGAGGTGCGCCAACTACAAGCTGACACGAGGGAAACGGATCTATCCATTGATCCTGACACTTGACCTATATTTGGGGTACGGAAAAATACACCGCGCACATATATTACACTTTCTACTTCAGAGATGTGAGGGCCCATCAGGCGTTTTACTGGCTCTGGAAATCAAAATCCACCATGAAAATTAAAGGTTTTGGTTGGCTACTCCTTTCTGACCGACTAAACACGAGGAATATGCTCAAGAAGAGACACTACAATATAGGAAATGATTATGACTGTCTACTTTGTGGACAGCACATTGAGGAAACGCTGGAACACCTCTTTTTTGAATGTTAATTCAGCGCTCAATGTTGGTCCAGCCTGGGCTTTTCTTGGACACAGGGGCAACATCGCCTACAAAGAGTCGTGTCTGCCAAAAATCTCTGGAACAGGCCCCTCTTCATGGAGCTCTTCATGACTGCGGCCTGGAGTATCTGGAAAGAACGCAATAACAAACACTTCAGGGGGATGATGCCCTCAAGGACTTCATGGTTAGATAGGCTTAAGACTGATTTTTCACTCCTTACCTATAGGGTTAAGGAAAAGCATAAAAATCTCATCCCACTCATCCTCTCCTCTATAGTTTGACCTCTTCATCACCTCCCAAAGGGAGGGTGACCTGTAAAGTCATCATGTAAATATCCTCATGTAATTTGTTACCCCCTTTTATATTAATACAAAAACAGTAGGAGGTTCTCCTACTGTTAAAAGGTTCAAAAAAAAAAAAACTAAAGAACAAGCTGTCTATTATGCTCGGATCCTGTTTGGCAAGAACAAAATTTTCAATCATAAGATGTTAAACTTCGCCAAGCTCGAAGGAATTCCCTGCTTCCATCATGCAATTGAGCATATTGAACATGCTCTTCTGAAGGGATTCATGCGCTTTAATCATGGCTGGAACAAAGAGATTATCCTTCAATTCTCTGCCACACTATATATCTCAGGAGAACTTGAAAACACCTCATCCTGGACGCTTGAATGGATGACTGGCAGAGAAAGGTTCAAATGTTCGGCAGATCATTTTCTGGCCTTGATAAATCTTCCTCGATGTGAGTTTGAGAAGGATAGAGAGCACATGCTGCATTATTGGGAAGTGTCCGAAGCACAACTCCACATCCTGATGGATCCCACCATGGTTGGTGACGAATGCATTGATGTTGATCCGAAGAAGTTGGCTTATGACAACAAAGTACTATTTCACATTCTGTGCAAATACTATCATGCCAACAAACAGACCGAATTCCATCAAAGGCATTATGGGAAATGCACTTCTGGCCATGTCTCAAGAAATTAAGTTCGACATTCCTGACCTTTTCATTCGAAACCTTGCGTGTGCAGCAGATAGTCCTCACTCATTGAAGCCTTATGATCCGTGGATCATGTTCGCAATCGAGCAGCTCACCAATGAAAAATTATTCTGGGCTTACATTCCAAAAGTATTCATGCCACCAGTTCGTCACACTCTGCACATTGTGAAGGATGGTGGAAAAGGGAAGGAACTTGTTGATAATGCAGCAAATGCTTCTGCGTCTGAAAATGCACCAAAGGTCAAGGAAGCCAGGATTGTAATCCCTCATGAGGAAAATCCATCTTTTTATGAGATTTGTATTCGCACACAGCAGACACTGGGAAGACACATTAAGCTGGATAGAAAAGAAAAGGTGGAGTTAATGACAGAGGTGAATCTAATTCATAATCACACTCGCCAAATTCTTTTGCATCAGAGGGATGCAAGGAAGCGCTCTGTAACGCCCCGGATTCGTTGCGCCAGGTGTCCGCCAGTTGTTCGTCGTTGTTGCCATGTCATTTGCTTGTGTGTTGCATTTTTCCATGTCATCATATGCGCTTCATATCATGTCATCATGTGCATTTCATTTTGCATACATGTTCGTCTCATGCATCCGAGCATTTTCCCCGTTGTCCGTTTTGCAATCCGGCACTCCTATGTCATCCGGCGTCCCCTTTTGACCTCTTCTCTTGTGTGGGTATTAAACTTTCTCGGAATGACCCGAGGTTTGCCAAGCGGCCTTGGTATAGCACCGGTAGACCGCCTGTCAAGTTTCGTTCCATTTGGAGGTCGTTTGATACTCCAACGGTTAACCGGGTAACCGCAAATCCTCTTTTGTGTGCAGCCCAACACCCCTTCCAAAGTGGCCCAAAGCCCAGCAAACTCCCCTCTATGCTCTTGATCGTTCGATCACGATCGCGTGGCCGAAAACCGCACCTCATTTGGACTCTCCTAGCTCCTTCTACCTATAAATAGACCTCCCCCTCCGAAATTTCGGGTCCAAACCCTAGCCCCGCTCCTCTCCGCCGCCGGACATGTCCGCCCGCGCCGGACACGTCCGCCGGCCACGTCGCCCGGACGAATCACGAGCCGCCACGTCAGCTTGCCGCCGCCCTCGTCAACCGGCGCCGCCCGCATCTGCGGCGCCCGCGCCCGCCGCCGCCAGCCGCCGGGCCAGCGCGCCCGCCCGAGTTCACAGCGTGCCGCCCGCGCCCGCAACCTCGCGTGTCCCACCGGCGACCTCGCCTCGCCGCCGGCGAAGCTCGCGCCCCGCTGGCGAAGCTCCCAGCGCCTCCGCCGTCGTCTCGCCTCGGCCGGCGACCGCCGCCGCTCCTCCCCGGCGGCTCCGCTGAAAACGCGCCTCCCGAACGCCTCCCGTTCCACCGCCGGCACCGAGCCAGCGCCGCCGCTGCTCCCGCCGCCGGCCTCGGCGCGCCTCATATTGGCGCGCCGCCCTCGCCGGCCTCCTCCGACCGCCGGAGCGCCGGTCCGGCCGCTCCTCCGCCGGATCCGGCCTCCCCGGCCCCGATCCGCGCCGCCCGCTTTGTCCCGTCGTCAACTCCGGCGAGCTCACGCCGTGCTTCGAAATCCGTGCAGCCCAGAGGTTGTTCCCGAATCCACTAAGTCCCCGAATCCCTGACATAATCATGCCATGTTCATCGCATCACATCTCTGCATCCGTAGCTCCGTTTCGTGCGTATAATATGTCAAATTGTTCGCCTCGACGAGTACTTCATTTCATTCCATTGCGTCATCTTCATTTGAGCTCATCTTGGTGCCTGAAATGCTGTTGGAAGAGTGCATGTTGATGTTAATCTGCTGAAACTGTTATAACTTGCTCATTTGTCATTTTTGCCATGATTAATGTGTGCATCCTATGAGGTTGATGTCTACATGTATGTTGATCTATGCTATGCCATCTTTCCAGGGGTGTTACCCATGTATTTTTGTGACTTGTGTAGTGAGTGCATTGAGCTTGTTAAGTAGGGCACTTGTGTTCTTTGCTTTTGCTTGGCGAGATTCATTATATTTTGTTGCTATGTAAACATGCTTCTACTAATCATTCTATGCATAATCTAGAGATGTCCTATAAACATGTTTTGATCTACATGTCTTGCTCTATCCATTAGTGCCCTTGGTTGCAATTATAGCCTGCTGGAACATGTGGTAATCTTGCTCCAAAGTTGCTTGAAAATGTTGCTGTCAGCCTGTTAACATCAAGTTCACTTGTTCCCATGTGTTTTGCTAGTGTTCCATGCATCCTATGAACTTGTTCTTGCCATGCTTAGCTTCATAAACATGCCTTCTAACTGTTGGGTGCCTTGCCATGCCATGTATTGCTCTGTGGTTAGTGCTTCAAGCTCACCAACATGCCTACTTATTGTTGTTCCTGCCATGTTTGAATCTGTAATATAACTTGCCATGTTTACATGGGTGCCCTCATATTTTCCGTGCCTTTTTGGCTCATGGTCAGTAAGGGAATTTTGATCTATGCTATTAGTAGATTCATGCGATGCCTTTGTTTGCCATGATAGCTTCCTGTAACATGTTGTTTGATAGCTCTAAACATTGCAACCTGATGTTATTTCCTGATAAGTCTGAAACTGTTATAATTTGCAATCTTTCCATGTCCTTTTGAGCATGTTCTAGTGCTTTCTGGAGATAGCTCAGTGTTCATGTTTTGTTATGCTTTACATGTACTTCATGCCCATGCCTTTTGTTATTATGTTGGGGTGCTTTAGCTTATTGTTTTGATGCTTGCAAGATGCCTAGTTGCTGTTATGGACAGATTGTTGTTATGCCTTGTATAGAGTGTATGTGTTGAACCGTTGCTCCGTTTTGAGTGTGCTCTATATGAAACTTGCTTGATTTTGCATATAGTTTCATATTATCATGTTGCATCCTTGTTTTGGTGTGTTTGCTTGATGTTTGGGTGCATTTTGCATCAATGCCATGTTTAACTTGTTTTGCTCATATCTACTAGGCCGTAGCTCCGAATCTAATGAACTTTATATGTAACTTGACTAGAATTTCGTGTAGATCCTCTTGGTGCTCTTTAACTTGCTGTTTAACAACTTCAACATAAGGTTTATTAAGTTCTGGACCCATTTCGAAATTTGCATATGAGGACTTACCGGAATTGTTATATGTTGTTCCCGGCCTCATTTAAACTTGCCTTGATGTGTTGTTCTTGTTTGCATCATCTCTTGCCATGAGTAGCTTCATGTAGCTTGGTCATGCATCATTCTTGTTGTGCATCATGTCTTGTGTATGTGTGGTGTGTTTACCATGTTGTGTGCTTCTTTCGATAGTTCCCGTTTCGTGCGATCGTGAGGATTCGTTCGTCTACGCTTGGTTCGTCTTCGTGGCTTCATCTTCTTAATGGACTCGTTCTTCTTCCTTGCAGGATTTCAGGCAAGATGACCGCTACCCTGGATCTCACTACTATCATTGCTATGCTAGTTGCTTCGTTCTATCACTATGCTGCGCTACCTATCACTTGTTCATCAAGCCATCCTATATTGCCATGAACCTCTAACCTTTGACACCCTTCCTAGCAAACCGTTGTTTGGCTATGTTACCGCTTTTGCTCAGCCCCTCTTATAGCGTTGCTAGTTGCAGGTGAAGTTGAAGATTTCTCCATGGTGGACAGGATTTTGGTTGGGATATCACAATATCTCTTATATTATTAATGCATCTATATACTTGGTAAAGGGTGGAAGGCTCGGCCTTATGCCTGGTGTTTTGTTCCACTCTTGCCGCCCTAGTTTCCGTCATACCAGTGTTATGTTCCCGGATTTTGCGTTCCTTACGCGGTCGGGTGATTTATGGGACCCCCGACGGTTTGCTTTGAATAAAACTTGTCCAAAGCAAGGCCCAACCTTGGTTTTACCATTTGCCTCACCACCACCTATCCCTTTCCTTGGGTCGGCCAACCCAAGGGTCATCTTTATTTTAGCCCCGGGCGGTGCTTGTCTAAGTATTGGTCCGAACCGAGCCCTTTCTTGGGCCACCTCGGGAAACTCAAAGTCTGGTTTTACTCGTAGCTTTGTCTCATCCGGTGTTGCCACGAGAGCGAGATATGTGCAGCTCCTATCGGGATTGTCGGCGATCGGGCGGTCTTGCTGGTCTTGTTTTACCATTGTCGAAATGTCTTGTAAACCGGGATTCGAGACTGATCGGGTCTTCTGGGAGAAGGTCTATTCTTCGTTGATCGCGAGAGCTTGTCATGGGCTAAGTTGGGACACCCTGCGCAGGTATAAACTTTCGAGAGCCGTGCCCACGGTTATGTGGCAGATGGGAATTTGTTAATGTCCGGTTGTAGATAACTTGACACTTGATCCGAATTAAAACGCATCAACCGCGTGTGTAGCCGTGATGGTCTCTTCTCGGCGGAGTCCGGGAAGTGAACACGGTTTCTGTTTGACGTAAGTAGGTGTTCAGGATCACCTCTTGATCATTGCTAGCTTCACGACCGTTCCGCTTGTTTCTCTTCTGGCTCTCATTTGCGTATGTTAGCCACCATATCATGCTTAGTCGCCGCTGCAGCCTCACCACTTTACCCCTTCCTTTCCCTTTAAGCTTTGCTAGTCTTGATACCCATGGTAATGGGATTGCTGAGTCCTCGTGGCTCACAGATTACTACAACAACAGTTGCAGGTACATGTTATGCGATGATCATGGCCGAGAGCGATGCTTGCTTGCGTTGAGTTCTCCTTTCGCTTCTTCTTCGATCGGGGATAGGTTCGGTCGGCACTGGGCTAGCAGGTGGATATTGTTTGAGTTTACATTTATGATTCATCCGTAGTCGGATGTTGTTCTTGTATGTTGTATTGTTGTATTCTTGTGACATTGTATGTATTGGATGTATCCCCACTATTATGTAATGTTGATGTAATGATATCCACCTTGCAAAAGCGTCTTCAAGATGCGCTTCTATCCTTGGTGGGACCTTCGAGTTCCTTTAGGATAGGGTCGCATCTTGGGCGTGACAAGTTGGTATTCAGAGCCTCGACCGACCCTAGGAGCCCCCCTGGATTGATCGTGTAGTTTGGCCGTTGTTGAGTCTAGAAGAAAACTATTTTTTGGAGTCAAGTTATATCGGAGAGTAGGAATTCTTTTTACTCCTCAGCCCCTTCGTCGCTCTGGTGAGGAATCTTGACGTAGGTGTTTTGAATTACTCCTCTTCCCGTTCAAATTTTTCTTTAGGATCACGTGGTTAGTTTCGTGAGTTGTCCATCCTCTTTTGTCCGGTGCATTTCTCGTCAAGTTTACTCGAGTCTCTTCATCTTTGAGTTCAATCCTCATTTGTTTTCTTTTCCCACCCGCCCACCCTTTTCCTCCTCGGAACCGAGTGCGTAATCAGTACCCATCCTACTCGTATGCGAAGTCTTTGCTTTCTTTCCTCAATGATTTCAACTGGTGTTCTCTCTTCAAGATATTCGTCGGTTTTCCCCCTTCCAAGTTGCCTTTGTTTTTCCGCCCTCCACCCTTTCTCTTCTCGGAGTCTGAGTCTCTTTCGACCATCAATTCCATTCGTGTGGAGTCTCTTTAGTCTTCCCTCAAGTATTTCAACCGGTGAATTCTCGTCTCGTTCGTCACTCTTCATCCGGTGCATTCAATTCAAATTTTCGGTGTTGATTATATTCTTTCCCTCAGCTCATGTTTTCCCCTTGCTCGTTCGCCTCTCGCCAGTTTATCCTTCCGGAGTGCTCAAGACATCTCAAGAGATTTGTCTGTGTTTGAATTAATTCGAGGGTGTCACCTCATTCAAATATTCAATTGTTCCGGTGCATCATCTATCTGTTCAACAATCCTTTTCCAACGGTGTTTTCTTTAGTGGGCCCTAACCCACAGGTCTTTTCCCAGGATCTTACCTGACTCTTCTAATTCCCCGGAGTTATTCTCAAATTCTTTTCAAGTGTGACGTAAGTATGAATTTCATCAGTCACATGCTTTTCCAAGATCGATTTGGAATCATTTTCATTGTTGGCTCAACCTCTTCGCCTTTCATTCTCCCGGAGTATCTCAGTAATTTTGGTGGTGTTTCTCGTCATCATTCGAAGATCGAAGAAGATTTCTCTTAAATCTTGTCCGTTCCCCCAGAGATTCGCGGTCCTAGCTCGATGTTATGTTATCAAATTGTTTCTAGTCATGCAAATTCTTTTCATCCATCCGGAGCATTTCAGGAGTTGCTTTCTCTCTCGATCATCCGGAGGCCATCTTTTCGGAAGATTTCTTCGTTCTAAGTTTTTCAAATTCGTTCTCCAATTATTCTATATCCGTGGCCTTTCGTTCGTCTCAATATTCTTCCGGTGCTTCGTTCAAGTGTTTTTTAATCAGCTCATGATCTCTTTGTTCTTTTGCATCTAAATCCCCTCAAGCTTATTTGTTCTTCTAATTCTTCCCGGTGATCCATTCTCTTTCATCAGTCATCTTCGAATTCTCATGGTGGTTCTTTCAGATTCTTTTCCTTGATTATCATTTAATCCATTCATTCTTTCCAATCCTACCGGTGGTTCATGAAGACCTTCTCAAGTTTGCGATATGTCACTTCTCAATCCTTTTCAAGAAGAATAAGTAGTATGCAAAATCCATTGCTTGTCATCAATTTAATTTGATGAAGGATAATCATACAATAAATCTTATTCTTATTTCATCCAAGCGAGTAATCCCTTCCTTCATAGTTTGTTCTTGATGAATAAATTCTAGTTCCAAGTGTTTTCATCTTTTCTTTTCCGGAGTTCAAATTTCCTCGGCCATCTCGTCGGAACTCCATCTAAATCATCGCAAGGCACATCTTATTCTTTCATCCTTCATTCTATCTCATCATCCTTTTGTCACCGGAGTTCTTCATGGCGATTCTTCATGATTTAATTCATTCTTCAAGAGTTCATCGAGTATCATTCCATCCTCTCAAGTTCGTTCTAATCCTCCCATTTTCAGTCAGAGTTCCGCCTAAATCCTTTCAGTCTTATTCGTTTCTTTTCTCATTCTAACCACTCCGGTTAGAACGAGTGGTTTCATAGTCTATCTGATTCCATGATCTTTTGATTCTCGTCATTCTCGTTGTTCCTTTCTTCTTCTCGAGTGCTCTCGATTCTTTGCTTCTTCTCTTGAGTTCTTGTTTCACCTCATCCCTTTTCCCTTCCGTCTCGGTCCTAAGATCTCGGGACGAGATCTCTTGTTAGTGGAGGAGTGCTGTAACGCCCCGGATTCGTTGCGCCAGGTGTCCGCTAGTTGTTCGTCGTTGTTGCCATGTCATTTGCTTGCGTGTTGCATTTTTCCATGTCATCATATGCGCTTCATATCATGTCATCATGTGCATTTCATTTTGCATACATGTTCGTCTCATGCATCCGAGCATTTCCCCGTTGTCCGTTTTGCAATCCGGCACTCCTATGTCATCCGGCGTCCCCTTTTGACCTCTTCTCTTGTGCGGATATTAAAATTTCTCGGAATGGCCCGAGGTTTGCCAAGCGGCCTTGGTATAGCACCGGTAGACCGCATGTCAAGTTTCGTGCCATTTGGAGGTCGTTTGATACTCCAACGGTTAACCGGGTAACCGCAAAGCCTCTTTTGTGTGCAGCCCAACACCCCTTCCAAAGTGGCCCAAAGCCCAGAAAACTCCCCTCTATGCTCTCGGTCGTTCGATCACGATCGCGTGGCCGAAAACCGCACCTCATTTGGACTCTCCTAGCTCCTTCTACCTATAAATAGACCTCCCCCTCCGAAATTTCGGGTCCAAACCCTAGCCCCGCTCCTCTCTGCCGCCGGACATGTCCGCCCGCGCCGGACACGTCTGCCGGCCACGTCGCCCGGACGAATCACAGCCGCCACGTCAGCCGCCGCCGCCCTCGTAACCGGCGCCGCCCGCGCCCCGGCGCCCGCGCCCGCCTCGCAGCCCGCCGGGCACAGGCTGCCCCCGCCCGAACCCGCCACGTGCCGCGCCGCGCCCGCCACCTCGCGCGTCCGCCGGCGACCTCGCCTCGCCGCCGGCGAAGCTCGCGCGCCGCCGCCGCGAGCTCCCCCGCGCTCTCGCCGTTGCTCGCCTCGGCCAGCGACCGCCGCCGCCTCCCGGCGGCTCGGCTGCGCGCCTCCGGCCGCCAAGCCGCCCGTTCCACGCGGCACCCGGAGCAGCGCCGCCGCTGGTCCCCGCCGCCTGCCTCGGCGCGCCTCTCGCCGCTGCGCCGCCGCCCTCGCCGGCCTCCTCCGACCACCGGGGCGCCGGTCCGGCCGCTCCTCCGCCGGATCCGGCCTCCCGGCCCGATCCGCGCCGCCCAGATCGTCCCGTCGTCAACTCCGGCGAGCTCACGCCGTGCTTCGAAATCCGTGCAGCCCAGAGGTTGTTCCCGAATCCACTAAGTCCCCGAATCCCTGACATAATCATGCCATGTTCATCGCATCACATCTCTGCATCCGTAGCTCCGTTTCGTGCGTATAATATGTCAAATTGTTCGTCTCGACGAGTACTTCATTTCATTCCATTGCATCATCTTCATTTGAGCTAATCTTGATGCCCGAAATGCTGTTGGAAGAGTGCATGTTGATGTTAATCTGCTGAAACTGTTATAACTTGCTCATTTGTCATTTTTGCCATGATTAATGTGTGCATCCTATGAGGTTGATGTCTACATGTATGTTGATCTATGCCATGCCATCTTTCCAGGGGTGTTACCCATGTATTTTTGTGACTTGTGTAGTGAGTGCATTGAGCTTGTTAAGTAGGGCACTTGCTGTTGCTGTTTTGCTTGGCAGATTCTGTTATATTTTGTTGCTATGTAAACATGCTTCTACTAATCATTCTATGCATAATCTAGAGATGTCCTATAAACATGTTTTGATCTACATGTCTTGCTCTATCCATTAATGCCCTTGGTTGCAATTATAGCCTGCTGGAACATGTGGTAATCTTGCTCCAAAGTTGCTTGAAAATGTTGCTGTCAGCCTGTTAACATCAAGTTCACTTGTTCCCATGTGTTTTGCTAGTGTTCCATGCATCCTATGAACTTGTTCTTGCCATGCTTAGCTTCATAAACATGCCTTCTAATTGTTGGGTGCCTTGCCATGCCATGTATTGCTCTGTGGTTAGTGCTTCAAGCTCACCAACATGCCTACTTATTGTTGTTCCTGCCATGTTTGAATCTGTAATATAACTTGCCATGTTTACATGGGTGCCCTCATATTTTCCGTGCCTTTTTGGCTCATGGTCAGTAAGGGAATTTTGATCTATGCTATTAGTAGATTCATGCCATGCCTTTGTTTGCCATGATAGCTTCCTGTAACATGTTGTTTGATAGCTCTAAACATTGCAACCTGATGTTATTTCCTGATAAGTCTGAAACTGTTATAATTTGCAATCTTTCCATGTCCTTTTGAGCATGTTCTAGTGCTTTTTGGAGATAGCTCAGTGTTCATATTTTGTTATGCTTTACATGTACTTCATGCCCATGCATTTTGTTATTATGTTGGGGTGCTGTAGCTTATTGTTTTGATGCTTGCAAGATGCCTAGTTGCTGTTATGGACAGATTGTTGTTATGCATTGTATAGAGTGTATGTGTTGAACCGTTGCTCCGTTTTGAGTGTGCTCTATATGAAACTTGCTTGATTTTGCATATAGTTTCATATTATCATGTTGCATCCTTGTTTTGGTGTGTTTGCTTGATGTTTGGGTGCATTTTGCATCAATGCCATGTTTAACTTGTTTTGCTCATATCTACTAGGCCGTAGCTCCGAATCTAATGAACTTTATATGTAACTTGACTAGAATTTCGTGTAGATCCTCTTGGTGCTCTTTAACTTGCTGTTTAACAACTTCAACATAAGGTTTATTCAGTTTTGGACCCATTTTGAAATTTGCATATGAGGACTTACCGGAATTGTTATATGTTGTTCCCGGCCTCATTTAAACTTGCCTTGATGTGTTGTTCTTGTTTGCATCATCTCTTGCCATGAGTAGCTTCATGTAGCTTGGTCATGCATCATGCTTGTTGTGCATCATGTCTTGTGTATGTGTGGTGTGTTTACCATGTTGTGTGCTTCTTTCGATAGTTCCCGTTTCGTGCGATCGTGAGGATTCGTTCGTCTACGATTGGTTCGTCTTCGTGGCTTCATCTTCTTCATGGACTCGTTCTTCTTCCTTGCAGGATTTCAGGCAAGATGATCGCTACCCTGGATCTCACTACTATCATTGCTATGCTAGTTGCTTCGTTCTATCAGTATGCTGTGCTACCTATCACTTGTTCATCAAGCCATCCCATATTGCCATGAACCTCTAACCTTTGACACCCTTCCTAGCAAACCGTTGTTTGGCTATGTTACCGCTTTTGCTCAGCCCCTCTTATAGCGTTGCTAGTTGCAGGTGAAGTTGAAGATTTCTCCATGGTGGACAGGATTTTGGTTGGGATATCACAATATCTCTTATATTATTAATGTATCTATATACTTGGTAAAGGGTGGAAGGCTCGGCCTTATGCCTGGTGTTTTGTTCCACTCTTGCCGCCCTAGTTTCCGTCATACGGGTGTTATGTTCCCGGATTTTGCGTTCCTTACGCGGTCGGGTGATTTATGGGACCCCCGACAGTTCGCTTTGAATAAAACTTGTCCAAAGAAGGCCCAACCTTGGTTTTACCATTTGCCTCACCACCACCTATCCCTTTCCTTGGGTCGGCCAACCCAAGGGTCATCTTTATTTTAGCCCCCGGCCGTTGCTTGTCTAAGTGTTGGTCCGAACCGAGCCTTCTTGAGGGCCACCTCGGGAAACTCAAGTCTGGTTTTACTCGTGCTTTGTCTCATCCGGTGTTGCCCTGAGAACGAGATATGTGCAGCTCCTATCGGGATTGTCGGCGCATCGGGCGGTCTTGCTGGTCTTGTTTTACCATTGTCGAAATGTCTTGTAAACCGGGATTCCGAGACTAATCGGGTCTTCTGGGAGAAGGTCTATTCTTCGTTGATCGCGAGAGCTTGTCATGGGCTAAGTTGGGACACCCTGCAGGTATAAACTTTCGAGAGCCGTGCCCGCGGTTATGTGGCAGATGGGAATTTGTTAATGTCCGGTTGTAGATAACTTGACACTTGATCCGAATTAAAACGCATCAACCGCGTGTGTAGCCGTGATGGTCTCTTCTCGGCGGAGTCCGGGAAGTGAACACGATTTCTGGGTTATGTTTGACGTAAGTAGGTGTTCAGTATCACCTCTTGATCATTGCTAGCTTCACGACCGTTCCGCTTGTTTCTCTTCTTGCTCTCATTTGCGTATGTTAGCCACCATATCATGCTTAGTCGCTGCTGCAGCCTCACCACTTTACCCCTTCCTTTCCTTTAAGCTTTGCTAGTCTTGATACCCATGGTAATGGGATTCTTTGAGTCCTCGTGGCTCCTGATTACTACAACAACGATTGCGGTACATGTTATGCTATGATCATGACGCGAGAGCGATGCTTGCTTGCGTTGAGTTCTCCTTACGCTTCTTCTTGATCGGGGATAGGTTCGGTCGTCGGCACTGGGCTAGCGAGTGGTGGATATTGTTTGAGTTTCTGTTTATGATTCATCCGTAGTCGGATGTTGTTCTTGTATGTTGTATTGTTGTATTCTTGTGACATTGTATGTATTGGATGTATCCCCACTATTATGTAATGTTGATGTAATGATATCCACCTTGCAAAAGCGTCTTCAAGATGCGCTTCTATCCTTGGTGGGACCTTCGAGTTCCTTTAGGATAGGGTCGCATCTTGGGCATGACACGCTCATGGACTTTGTCGAGAAAGCATTACTCTCGCAAGGATTTAGCTAAAAAGGGCATCTTCAAGGAGTATGACTACCTGGACTTGCTTGCTGTTCCGCGCATCCGAAGACAAACTCCAGTGCTCCCACAACGTTCTACTTTAACGGATCTGTTGTTTGTTGGCCATGATGATGAAATTGCACATACAAATGTTACTCTTATCTTCAAGCCAGATGTTCATCGCTCCAAGACTTCCAGAGCCCAGGCTGCGACCCTGCCTTTGCCTCGACCATTCCTCATTCTTCAGACACTGGTTCGTTGAGTGGTTTTAATTCTGATTCGGAAGATACTCCCACGGAGTAGTTCCTCGTATGTATTCTCTTTCCTTTTTGACACTTGTTGACAAAAGGGGGAGAATTACATTGAGTGATATTTTATCAGGGTTTGCAGGATGTTTTTTCTTCACATCTTGGTTTTTGCTCGAACAATTTGTTTCATGAACTTATCGCACGCATGTGGTGCTGAAACACTCAAACGTCATGTAACGTTAATAAACCCCGCCTGCAATATTATTTGCTTCAGACTATATGTCTGTAGGTACCATCGAGTTTGTTTTTCCTGTGAATGATTATCATCGATAATTATCTATATTACATGGAAACATATTTGCTCCTCGAAGAAGAACATAAAATTATCATGTGACAATACTAAGTTGGAGAAGTACTTCGAGTACTAAATGACTTAACTGATGTGGTTGGATATGAGCTGATTGTTATCTTTTATTATCTAACCTTGCAGGAAGAGAATGTCAGTCTAAACCTCTGTGCCGTACGTGAAGGCCATATGATTCACTGACAAAGTGTCTTTCTCTTGCAATTATCTCTCGTATTATCTTTTGTATTGCAGGGAAACCACATCTGAAGCATATCCATTCTGAGCTATATTCTTCTACTTTTTTCCTTTCTCTGATTATATCGAATATCTAACATGCATGAAAACTACATCTTGTGTGGATCAAATTTGTGTTCTGAGAAAACCTTCATGCTATATGCTTCGTCATAAATCTTTCAGAGCATATTTCAAATCTAATTCTCTTCGAAGATTTTGTGACAGGAATCACCTCAGACACTTTCGAGTGCATTGAAAGAATTCAAGTATAAGATCATTTGTCAATGACACTCTCACGAAGAAAAATCTCATCTCCCTCTGGTTCTTCATGATCTGAAGCATATCTCAAGGGGGAGATTAATTTATCTTCGTACTTATCTCTTGACTCTCATTATTCTTCGCATTACAAATCATTCATTATCTATCCCTCGATGTGATATGTTTTCTCAACAGTCGTCCAAAAAGGGGGACATTGTTGGTGCAATATCTGCCTACCTTGTGTTTTGGAGATTGTTGACAGAAACATGTATGGACTAATTTGATTGCTAGTGCATACAGAGAGAGAGAAAGTACATACACAACCGAAGAGAATGTTGTCTCCGGTGCTGAGTTCGTGGAACTTCACCGAAGTATATTTACGTTGTAGAGAAGAGCAAGATATATTTGCTGAAGTCATATAGTCAAGAAGATTGATGTGAAGAAATCAACCCCTTGAAAGTTTACTGCTGAAGCAAAGCTTTTTGATTTGGTACTATTGTCCAAAGAAATTGACTGCAACGATGGAATTCAAAGACAATGTGAAGACGTAGTATTCATTTTGTCTTTCTCCTTTCCTTCTTTTGAGTCATAGGACCTCCGTACTATTAAGAGGGGTATAGGTTCTCGATGCTTAGATCTGCTGTGATGCATAGCCAAAACCTATGAAAGTTGCGAGAGAAATATCTTTGTGCTCCGAGCAAATACTTGCCAACAAGAGACTGTGATCTTCTTCGATGCGAGAAATGTGTCTCAGACCGAGGACTTAGCATTACTTGCTCCGCAAGAAATGTTACCATTCTGCTCAAATCCGACCATTGGCTGAACCCAATGTCTAATTTAGCCTTTTCCCATAAGGGAAGGTTGCGGCTATAAATAGCCACCCCGTTCCAACATTGTCGGTCGGCTGCTCCGCTTGAGATTTCTGAGAAGATTGATTTGAGCAACCCCTCTCCGAGTGATTTGACTTTAAAATTCACCGAGAGGAAAACCAAGAGCCCAAACTTAGACAATGGTTTAGCATCACAGTAGTTCTGAGTGAGAGTTCTTGTACCTATTACTCTTGAGAGCTGCGCACTCTCTAGATGGATAGGTTTCAGCTTGAGTGTTGAAGAGTTGTTGTCTTCACCGAGCCTGATCTTCAGCAACCAAGAGTGATTGTGGTTCGTGAAGGTCGACTGAAGGTTTGGAGATTGCCGACAAGGATCTACCCCGAGTGAAATCAACCTGAGTTTGATCAGCTCTGCATTGAAGGAGAATAGGGTGAAGAAAGTTTATCTTCCGTGTTGAGTCACACCCCCTCCAACCAGAGGTAGCCCTTTGGCAGAAGATTGAATTGGTCTACCAAATCTCTCTGTCGCCATCGATCACCACTGGTTAAATCTACTCTACTGCATTTCCTTCAGCAGTTTATATTCGTGCTCTGTGCCGATAGATTATTTGATCATTTTGTTCAAGTTCTTATCATCTTGTGTCTCTGTGATCATACTGTTTCATTCTCATCGCCTGTATTCATTCATTACCATCATATTCCTCTGATTCACTTGTGAAATCTTTCCATATCATTTTTCTTCAGTGTGTACCATGTTGTGTCTCATTCTACTACATCTGTTTGCTTGTTGTATTACACCCATTGTAGTTAAACCTGTAATTTCACAAGCTTGTACTGTTATCAGTATGTTCATCGATGAATACACTTCCGAGGAAGAAGATTAATTTAGTTTATTTCCTTCGATACTCTATTCTGCTGGTGTGATTGGGATAAGTTTCAAAACTCTTGAAAGAAATTTTGAATCTCCCATTTACCCAATCTGGTCAATATACTCTCGGTCCTAACACTACGGGTCCATAGCTAGTAGTTAGATGGTTTCTTCTCTCTCTTTGATATTCAATACAACGTTCTCCTTGATGTTCATGGAGATCTATTCGATGTAATCTTCTTTTGCGGTGTGTTTGCTGGGATCCGATGAATTGTGGGTTTATAATCAGATTATGCATGAATATTATTTGAGTCTTCTCTGAACTCTTTTATGCATGATTGTTATAGCTTTGTATTTCTCTCCGATCTATCTGTTTGGTTTGGCCAACTAGATTGATTTATCTTGCAATGGGAGAGGTGCTTCGTGACAGGTTCAATCTTGCGCTGCTCCATCCCAGTGAATAAGTTGGGGAAAGGGCACACATTTGTATTGTTGCCATTCAGGATAAAATGATGGGGTTTATTCATATTGATTAGATTTACTTTGTCTACATCATGACGTCTTGCTTAAGGCGTTACTCCGTTTTTATGACTTAATACCCTAGATGCGTCCTAGATAGCGGTCGATGGGCGAAGTAATAGTAGTAGATGCAGACAGGAGTCAGTCTACTCGTCTCGGACGTGATGCCTATATACATGATCATTTCCTTGAATATCGTCATAACTATGCACTTTTATATCAATTGCCCAACAATAATTTGTTTAGCCACCGTATGCTTTTTGTTCGAGAGAGAAGCCTCTAGGGAAAACTATGCCACCCGGGTCTACTTTTTATCATATATAAAATCCAAAAATATCTTGTTGCAATTTATTTACCTTATTTTTTGTATTTTATTTATCTATCTACTATTACGAGATTTGATCCTTGCAAATAACCACCGAGGGGATTGACAACCTCCTTGATCGCGTTGGGCGCAACTATTTGCTTTTGTGTGTGTGCTGGTACTGATGACGAGGTTCTGCGTGGTTCTCCTACTGGATTGATAACCTTGGTTCTTTACTGAGGGAAATACCTATCTCTACTGTACTGCATCATCCTCTCCTCTTCGAGGAAATACCAACGTATCTCACAAGTATCATGTAATCCATAAGTCATATGGTGTTGTCTTGCCGAACTATAAGACGGTGCTCTGTTTGGTGTATTTGTTGTTTTTCAAGTGTATGTCCCCAAATTTGCTAAAACAGACCAGTAAGAAATAATTCCACAATTATCTAAGTGTTTTGCTAAACTCATGACTTATATAATTTTATTCATTATTGAAGATACTTTTATCTTTGTCACAACGATACTTATCTTCATTATGAACTTTTATTTGAACGTTTCAAATGTTTTGTTCTGAATTCCTTTGAACCTTTCAAATATTATAGATTTATGTCAAGTAAATCATATTTACTTAAATTATTAATGAAGCATAATAAATCACCGCGCCTAGGAAGTCCATCAGATTTCAATACATTACTATGTATTAATGGATTCGAAATCAAAACACTTTAATAATTCATCTATATGAAGATTAATTTTTCGATACAACCAAGCAGTGCCACATCCAAGTGGTTTTATCAGTCTTCTCAAGACATTTAGCATTAATGTTATACATTTATCCATTCAAGATTTCATGAATAAACCATCAATAATAGAGGTAAATCCGAAACATATTCTTATAATAACTAGAACAAATTGTTTAAAACTTATAAGAATTTCCATCGCATAACCCAAAATATATTGTTTTACACAACTCCAGTATGAAATGACTGTTATTCAATCCTAATATAAATCTTGAAGATAAACTAAAGGCATGACTTCAATGGTCTTGAGTAGCGATCCCATCACCATTCCCGATATGCATCATGCTTCATTTCTTCTCAACTTGCGAACTTTCTGTAGTCCCTGTATCGGTTTGAAAATAGTAGCAACCGATTAGTATCAAATACTCATGACTTACAGTAAATCAACAAGTAGAATAACATTAACTTTGTATAACTATTATACCTCTACCAGAATAACCGTTCTTCTTCTCCGCCAAGTACTTCTTGTAGTTGTGTTTCTAGTGTCCCTTCTGTTTGCAGTAGAAACATTCACTCTCCTTTGTGGCTACACCCTTATTCCTCTTCAAAGATGCAATCTTACTAGCAAAAGTAGACTTCTTCTTGGACTTGCCCTTCTTGAAACCGGCTGCTTTGTTGACCATCAACACTTGTTTGTTCTTCTGCATCCCCGCTTCTGCAGTTTTGAGCATAGCAAACAACTCGTTTGCCCTTTTCCCCTTCCTGTTCGTGTTGTAATTCATGATAAAGCCATCATAAGATGGGGTGAGTGAAGCAAGTACAATATCTTTACCGAGTGTTGGAGGAATTCCAAATTCAAGTGAAGCCAGTCTATCTATCAGCGTTCTGGGAACGGGGGTCCCCAGACTTGCCTGCCTGCGGCCTGCGGCGTGGCTCAACCAGTGGCCCAGTACGGCCCGTCTTCATCAACCCAACACTCAAGACCCTCGCGAGGGGCCAAGCCTCGCGGGGCAGATGACACAAGGCCACCTCAGGAGTGGCCTCACCAGGCAGGCTCACGAGGAGGCGGAGAGATCAAGGCAAGGGGTATCTCGCGAGGTGCCCATGACGCAAGCCATGACGACCAAGACCAGGCGGGCGCCAGCCCGCGCAGTGTCCTCGTTTCCTCTTTGGTGCATAGGAGCAAGCGCAGGCGCGGAGTACCGAGGCATCAGGCAAAGGTTTCCATATCGGTGCAACAAGACCAAGACTAGCAGGACAGCAGGACAGAGGTCACAGTGGAGCCCAAGACGGCGTCATCACCAACGCCTTTGGCAGGCGAAGACCACCTTTAGTCAGGACAACTTGTACTAGCTGTCCCCTTCCAAAATGGCCATTGTTGGATCCCTTCCTGCTCAATATTTAGGAAGAGGACCAGGGCCTCTATAAATAGAGCTAGCCACCACAGAAGAGACGGAGCAAAGTTCATCTACACGCCACACCAGCCCAAGAACACTTCTCCTCGCGAGGCTGTTCTTCCCCTGTACTGTTCATCATCAACCCGAGAGGCAATCCACCACCACACACAGGAATAGGGTATTACACCACAACGGTGGCCCAAACCTGTATAAATCTTGTGTCTCTTGTGCCGTGAGTTCATCGATCTAGCTTAGGGATCGCGGCGAGGCTGAGAGCGAGTTTCAGTAGGAGGAAATCTTCGTGCGCTTAAGGGTTTTGCCGGAACCCGATATCAGACATTTGGCGTGCCAAGTAGGGGTGCGCCGGAATCTTCCTTCCACTGATCTGCGTCCCATCGCTTCGTCCCATCCATGTCGGACGCCCGCTGAGCCCGCGCCGAGCGCCGAGCTGCTCTCGCCGCTCGCGTCGCCCAGACGGCTCCTGTCGGCGGACCTCCTTGTTGTTCTCCATCGCCTTCTGCCAACGCCGCCACCGGCCCGGCGGGGAATGAGCAGCAAGCATCTTCGCTGCACCCCTCGATGCGGCAGGAAGGCCGCACCACCACTTCGTTGCTGACCCCAGCTGGTTTGTCGTCTCATGATCGTTGCGCCCCCACGGACGTGCAGGCTGCTGCTTCTGGCACGTGAGCTCCTGCACTACTGCCCCGTCGACGACCTCTACGAAGAATGGCTCGCTTGCATCACCGAGCTCGTCAATGCCGCAGGGGGCTCTCCCACGCCGTCCCTCTCGCTACCTCACCCTCCGACATGCACGGGTGACGCGGCTCAGGGAGCGCCTCTGCCACCTCTCCCCCAAGACGGCGCCCTGGCTCCAAGGCACACGGCCCCTGGACGTGACCCACCGCATCCAGCGCCCGCGCGACAAGAAAGAAGCTGCCAAGAAGTCCCTCGGCCTCAGGAAGACGCCCCTATGCTACCTGCACCGACGCGACAAGACCGCGTGCTGCCCCTGGCGGTGGTGCGCGGGTACCATCATGAGCAGGCTCCGCTTCAGCAAAGGGCTCCGGCGACTACAGCAGGTTGCCGCGCATTCACTACCGAGCTGTGTAGCATCGCCTGGCCGGGCAAGTTCAAGCCAGACTTGCCTCCTCGCTATGATGGTACCGCCGACCCCGCAGAGTTCTTGCAGCGCTACGAGCTGGGCATCGAGGCGGCCAACGGAGGCAAGAAGGTCATGGCAAACTGGTTTCCCATGTCGCTCAAGGACGGTGCCCGCACGTGGTTCCTGAATCTGCCTCCCGGTTCGATCTCCTCCTGGGACGAGATGCGCAGCCGCTTCATCGCCAACTTCCAGGGCACTCGCGACCGCCTCCCGGCAGCGAGTGACCTACGCCGCATCAAGCAACAGCCTGGGGAGACCCTGCAGAAATACATCCAGCGCTTCAACAACGCCCACCTCAAGATCCCCAAGGTGACGGACGAGGCCATCATCTCAGTGTTCTCTGATTGCATCCGTGACGTCAAGATGAAGGAGGAGCTCGTCATCCACGAGGAGTTGTGCACATCCCTGGAGCTGTTCAACCTGGCGACCAAGTGCGCAAGAGCTGAGGAAGGACGCCTCTCCCTCCTTGAACTTCCAACCACTGACCCGGAGGAAAAGAAGACCAAGGCCAAGGACGTGAAGCGCAAGGGAGCAGCCGTGCTCGCAGCAGAACTAGACACGAAGCATGACAGGGACCAGCCGGAGTCATCCAAGGGCAGCCAACCGTTCTGCGCCTACCACAACCTCCACATCCACAACACCAATGAATGCCAGGAGCTCAGGGCCATTCGAGCAGGACGCTTTGGGCGACGCCCCGAGCGCAACGACCTCGCGAGGAGGAGGACGTGGCAGAGGACGATGGGACGACCGTGGCCCTTTCCAGGAGTGGCGTGACCGACCTCGTGAGGATCGTTGGCAGGACCAGCCTCGCGAGGGCGCCTGGAGGTATCAGCCTCGTGAAGACCGCCCGCAGGGCAACGCAGGCCTTCCTCCTCTGCCGCCGCCGCCAAGAAGGAATGACGACCATCATCAGGACGAGGGGGCTGGGGGCTTCTAGGAACCGCGTGCTATCGCTTGCATCTTGGGCGGAGCTCAGGCCCTAGCCTCTCAGCGCATATTCAAGCAGTTCGCTCGCGAGGTGAACGCAGTCCTTCCCAGGCTCGAGGCCACGCGCCCGCTCAGGTGGTCCAAGTGCGCCATCACCTTCAGCTCGGCAGATCAACTCAAGTGCGCGGCTACTGCTGGCGTCCTCTCGATGCTTTGTTCCCCAGTCATCAGCAACGTGCAAGTCACCAAGACCCTCATCGATGGAGGCGCAGGGCTTAACGTCTTGTCCATCGAGATGTTCGACAACCTTCAAGTGCCATACGATTAGCTCCAGCCGACCAAGCCTTTCTCAGGAGTCACTGACGGTTCCACCACCCCGATAGGGCAGGTCCACCTCCCTGTCACCTTCGACAAGCGCGATAACTACTGCACTGAGCTCATCGACTTCGACATCGCCCACATCCACCTGCCGTACAATGCCATCCTCGGGTATCCAGCCCTGGCCAAGTTCATGGCGGCGACCCACCACTGCTACAACGTCCTCAAGATGCTAGGAAGCGGCGGGATCATCACGGTCCCCTGCGAAGAGAGAGATGCGGTGTGCTCCCTCGAGCACGCCTTCCAAGCTGCATCAATCGAGAACCCAGACAGCAAAGGCGAGAACCCTCCTGAGGCAGTCCCCAAGAAGAAGAAGACACCGCTCAGCTCAAGGCCTCGGGAGGTTGGCATCTCAGGAGATGTCGCGTCAGGATCAGCGCCCGTGCAAGGGGCGCCTCCCTCCATCACATAGGAAGGCGCGCCCGATGCCCTCCTCGGGCAGGGCTCGGGGGTTCTCTTCTGGAGGGCCTCGGACTTTGCCAACATCATGAGGGAGGCGCTTGGGCATCACTTGGAGGTGTGCTTCGCGGCACGTTTCCCTTAGGAAGGCACGGGGCAGGGAAAGCCCAACGTTCAGGAGTTCATCACCAAGACCACTCAGGAGCTTCAGGAAGCAAGAGCCATGCGCGGCGATTGCCGCTTGCCTGGCGTGGCTCCCCATCCAGGCGAGGATGGTGGGCTGCGCGTCTGCATCGACGTCCCAGGGCTCAACCGAGCCGCATCTCAGGAGCGCCTCTGGCCTTTGCACATGGGACGCTGCGAGGGTCCGCCGCACAACTACGTTCGCATGCCTTTCGGCCTACTGAATGCGGCTGCCACCTACCAGCGTCATCTGCGGAGCATTCTGGCGGCTCAGGAAGCCAGTCACCACGCGGTCCTAGCGGAGATGGAGGCGGTCCTCAAGGAGCCACCCGGACCCCCAGAGCCTCCCGAGGCTCAGGGCCCCAGCGGCTCGTGAGGGTCGGCCTCTTCACCACGCATCTTCAGCTGCTCCAACCCCCCCATCTACAACGAAACCAGGTGACATCTTCCAAGTTCATTTCAGCTGGGAGCCCCCTTAGGGTTGCATCATTCCCAGGCCGTGTGGGTCCGTCCCTACGACATGTATCCCTTTTTCTTATGTCTTCAGTTTACCTTGCTGGGGGCACCCCTCGGGCTGCATCATCCCCAAGCCACTCGGGCCTGACCCGGTGGCATGTATCCATTCTGCGTTTACCTAAGCTGATTTGCCTTTCATACCTAACCTGCCTGCGATAATCTCTTGCTCGATTGACGTCTACCACGGGAGCTGCTCACGCTGGCACGGCGCTTGCGCATGGGTCCGTCCCTGCAATGTCGACAAATCTGAGTGGTCGAGCTCTGGCCCGCGGCAGCCCCGCACGTGTCACCTCACCAGGCCCTCAGTGCCCTCACCTCTCTCTCGGAGCAACCAATGGCCAACCGACAATCATAATGGCAACCCGTGCTTTCGTCGTGCTGATTTACAGGAACCTCCTGAGGTCTACAACGGGTGGCACCACGAGCTCTCTCTCTTTCTCTCTCTCTCTCTCTCTCTCTCTCTCTCTCTCTCTCTCTCTCTCTCTCTCTCTCTCTCTCTCTCTCTCTCTCTCTCTCTCTCTCTCTCTCTCTCTCTCTCTCTCTTTCCCACGCAATCCACTTGCGCGTTAAAAGGGGGGCTCCTGAGCATCGCGACTCAAGAGGTCTTACTGGCTCTCCAGCCCCCACCCTTGGCCTTGACCACGGCATCGCGACCTGGCATACCAGCGGCGGCTGAGCTCGCTTCGAGGGCAGGACCCGAGGGCGTGAAACACGAAGGAGAGTGTGGGGAAGAAAGGGAAAGCTCGCGAGGGCCTGACCTAGCTGCACCACAGCTGCCGATGTACAAGTCCAGCGCAACGCGAGGGAACAACTCCATATTACCGAGATAAATTTCACGCCTGGAACAGCTAATCGATGCAGCGCGGAATCCTCACTTGATACGGCTCTGTGAAGGCAACGTTGCCTTCCTTTCTCACCTGTCGGCGGCTGCTTGCACGCTACAGGGGACCTCCCGAGCATCGCGCCTCAGGGGCTCTTACTGGACCTCGGGTCGCTCACCTCCTGGCCTTGACCACGGCATCGTGACCTGGCATACCAGGGACGACTGCAGCCTGCCTGGGGACCGGGACCTGTCAGCGTAGAGTGCTAAACCTTCGTGAGGTTAGAAAGGGGGAACCTAGCCGGGACAGGACAAGCATTCACACAGTTTCATAATAAGGATCACATCAGCAAAAGACATCCCGGACCCTTTACATGCCCCCACAGGGTGTTTTCTCGGTTCCTCGCAGGGAACAAAAGACGAGAATCCTAAGGAGCCCTAACTACCCGTGCCTCCATGGCCGATGCCATCATCAACAATGGGCCACGGGAGGCCAGTGCCAACCCCATCCAGATCAGCTATGGTGCGAGCTCGGGGGCACCTAGCTGTCGTCGCTCGTCTCCGGAGTCACGAAGAGCTCGGGAGAGTCACTGAACTCCCAAGCATCACTGCTGCTGTCGGAGGAGCCGTTGGGGAAGCGAACGGCAGGCCTAGCCCCCGCCACGTCGATGTCCTGACTGCCTCTCTGGGGCAGCACTCCAGGCGGCGGCCTTACGCATCGAAGACTTTGAAGGACAACAAGGAGGCGCCATCGTATTCAAAATGAATCACGAGGGCGTCCCCCCGTTCGGCAGACCCGGGCGACCTCGCCCCAGCCTGGGGTCATGAAGACCTTGACCGGGGCAACAACTTCAACCTCCACTCTGGTCGCCGGAGCACCACAGTCGGCGTGCTGCAGCCAAAGCTCGAGAGGCCCCCTCGACGGCATCTCGGTGGCGAAGAACGAAGGGAAGCGGATCCAGGTGTTTGGAGGTGTCGCCGCATGCAGCATGAGCTCGCGAGAGGAGTCTGCGGCATGGACTCAAGGAGCGACGGCGCGCGCTGCCACGGCTCGTCGACCTCGCCTGCGGTGCGGGCGGCGTAGCTCGCCATCCCTTTCTCCGGAGCCCTCAGCTTGGGCGTACAGGGGTAGCGGGAACCCAGGAGGTGGCCGCTCACACCAAGGCCTCATCATCTCCAGCCCCACGACTTCACCGCGGCAGTGGGCCGGCCTCTTCTTCGGCGGGAGCGGGTCAGGTCCCTCCCGGGGAGCCTTCCCCTTCTCTTCGGCCGAGAATCTATGGATCGGTGCCATTGGCGTCGAGAATGGAGATGGAGCAAGGGAGAAGAAGCAGGCGGAGCAAGAAGAGATGCGCAACGGGGGCTCTCTCCCCTCCGTATTTATAGTCCCAGGAAGGCCAACCGTCGACCTCCACGATCGCAAGTAATGATAACTCTTTTTGCATGCAATAGGGACTCGTCAAATTGGGCAGTTGCCGAGGCAGCGTGGGGAAGCGGACACACCCACGTCCAATTAGTCACCACACGGCAACAAAGGCCGCAGGCTATTGGGGCTCGCAGTGCTCCGCACTTGCCCTTTGGCTTCCCTGCTAAGCCAAGTCCGAGCGCGCCTTGGGCCCGGGGGCTACTGTCGGCGTTCTGGGAACGGGGGTCCCCAGACTTGCCTGCCTGCAGCCTGCGGTGGGGCTCAACCAGTGGCCCAGTATGGCCCATCTTCATCAACCCAACACTCAAGACCCTCGCGAGGGGCCAAGCCTCGCGGGGCGAACGACACAAGGCCACCTGAGGAGTGGCCTCACCAGGCAGGCTCGCGAGGAGGTAGAGAGATAAAGGCAAGGGGTACCTCATGAGGTGCCCATGACGCAAGCCATGACGACCAAGACCAGGCAGGTGCCAGCCTGCGCAGTGTCCTCGTTTCCTCTTTAGTGCAAAGGAGGCAAGCACAAGCATGGAGTACCAAGGCATCAGGCAAAGGTTTCCATATCGGTGCAACAAGACCAAGACCAGCAGGGCAACAGGACGGAGGTCACTGTGGAGCCGAAGACGGCGTCATCACTAGCGCCTTTGGCAGGCGAAGACCACCTTTAGTCAGGATAGCTTATACTAGCTGTCCCCTTTCAAAATGGCCGTTGTTGGATCCCTTCCCTCTCAATATTTGGGAAGAGGACCAGGGCCTCTATAAATAGGGCTAGCCACCACAGAAGAGACGGAGCGAAGTTCATCTACACGCCACACTAGCCCAAGAACACCTCTCCTCGCGAGGCTGTTCTTCCCCTGTACTATTCATCCTCAGCCCGAGAGGCAATCCACCACCACACACAGGAGTAGGGTATTACACCACAACGGTGGCCCGAACCTGTATAAATCTTGTGTCTCTTGTGCTGTGAGTTCATCGATCTAGCTTAGGGATCGCAGCGAGGCTAAGAGTGAGTTTCGGTAGGAGGAAATCTTCATGCGCACCCCAGTGTTCGAACCTTAAGGGTTTTGCCGAAACCCGATATCTGACACTATCAACATAGCCTGCGGGCTTCACTATATTGCTCACTCATTGAGGAACCCTTTGCCATATTGCATTCAATCAAGGCCTTGGTTATGTCAAAACATTTGTTCCTTGCGTACTTCTTGTATAGAACTTCCAGAGACCCAATTCTGAGTTGAATAGTAGAACGTTCAAAATGTTTCTGTAGCTCAGGATCCATGCAAGTTAACATGATGCACTGGACAGACTCATAGTCGTCACGAGCAGAGAAAGCATCCACAACTTATTTTGGTGCATCCTTTGCAAGAAGATCACCTACAGGCTGATCCAACACATACTCCTTTGCACTTCTAAGAACAAATCTCAGGTTATGTATCCAATCCGCATAGTTTCCACCATTATCAGCCAACTTTTCATTCTCTAACATTGGGGCTAAGTTGAACATATTGCGAGCCACTGATCTACAACGATAAACACAAATATACTTTGGACCACTGTTGAGGAAATCGGTAACTGGTAGCTGCTCGGCTAGCTTGGGAGTAGAGATTAATTGGTCAATCAACCTATTAACTACATTAGTCGGTCAGACATTAATTTGTAGTTTTAATAGGAGCATGCCAACATATATCTAGTTTTTATTATGTATTATACCATACTATCATGCTCCCAACTTTGTAATATACAAAAATATGCTACTCTAGGTATATAAAAAGCATAGACAAGAGGTAAAAGTCTTAATCATGACTACTTAGGCTTGACTTTAACAGTTCAGGAGATATGAAGATGCTACTTTAACAATTCAGGATATATCTAGTTTTTTATGTATTATACCATTCTCTCATGCTCATTCTATCGAAGACTACATCTTTGAGCAATAGAAGAGAGGGGCGTATCTAGTATCAACTTCTACATACATATAGCAATAGCCTGCCGAGGGATCCTCTCCTCATAATCCTATGAGAACACGATCTCTAGGTGTATTGATGACCCACAAGTATAGGGGACCTATTGTAGTACTCTCGATAAGTAAGAGTGTCAAACCCAATGAGGAGCAGAAGGAAATGACAAGCGGTTTTCAGCAAGGTATTCTCTGCAAGCACTGAAATTATCGATAACAGATAGTTGTGTGATAAGATAATTCGTAATGGGTAACAAGTAACAAATGTAACAAGGTGCAACAAGGTGACCCAATCCTTTTTGTAGCAAAGGACAAGCCTATCGACGTTCTGGGAACAGGGGTCCCCAGACTTGCCTGCCTGCGGCCTGTGGCGTGGCTCAAAGGAGGCCTAGCACAGCCCATCTTCATCAACACAAGCTCAAGACCCTCGCGAGGGGCCAAGCCTCGCGGGGCGGACGACAAGGAGCTCCCTCAGGCACGGCCTCGTCAGGCTGGCTCATGAGGAGGCGGAGAGTTCAAGGCGGGATACCTCGCGAGCTGCCCATGACGCAAGCCATGACGACCAAAGACGCTAGTCGGGCGCTAGCCCGCGCAGTGTCCTCCTTTCCTCTTTGGTGCAAAGGAGGCAAGCGCAGGCGAGAGCATCAAGCAAAGGCGTCCATTTCGGTGCAACAAGACCAAGACCAGCCCAACGGCCGGAAGGAAGTCATTGTGGAGCCCAAGCGCGTCACCACGAGCCTTTGACAGCGAGGACCAACTTTAGTCGGGATAAGTGTACCGCTGTTCCCCTTCAAAATGGCCAATTGTTGGCGCCCTTCCGCTCAATATTTGGGAAGAGGCCGGGGCCTTTGCCTATAAATAGGACTAGCCACCCCCAAGGTAGAGGCATCTCGATCCTGACCGAGAAACCGAGATAGGGCGACCGAACTCCTCCTAGCTGTTTGTCGCACCAGCCACTTAACAGACCCTCATGAGGCTGTTACGCCTTGTATTGTTCATCGTCAAGCCCAAGAGGCAATCCACCACACCACACCTTTGGGTAGGGTATTACACCACAATGGTGGCACGAACCAATATAAATCTTGTGTCTCTTGTGTTGTTCTGTTTAGTAGTTTAGGTCCTAGCGATTCGGGCGAGGAGCGAGCCGGTGAGGGTTGAATCTCCGCGCACCCGGTGTTCGAACCTCAAGGGTCTGCGGAACCCGAATCGACATTTAGGCGCCCGGTAAGTGCGCCGAATTTGCCTTCCGTCGTCTCGTCCGTCTCCGACCATCGCATCCATGTTCGGCGCTCGTCGGGCTCGCGCTGAAGCGCCGAGCCACCTCGCTTCCCATATCGCCAGACGGATCCGTCGGCGGCGCCCTCGTCGTTCCGTCACTTGCCGTCAGCGCCGCCATCGCCCGGCGGGAACGAACAACAAGCATCGCCCCAAGCATCCATCCATGAGGCGGGGCGGCGCCGACCGCCGCCCTCGCTCACCCCGCTGGTCGCCGTCATGTGCGCGCAGCATGCCATGGAGGCCCGAGCTACGCTCATCGCGGCAAACGAGCTCCTGCGCTACCGCCCCATCGACGACGTCTATGAAAAATGGCTCGACCGAGTCACCGAGCTCGTTCGCGCCGCCGGAGGCGCCCCCGCGCTGTCCTTCTCGCTGCACCGCACCCCGCCCTGTGCGGGCAATGAAGCTCCTGGGGCGCCTCAGCCGCCTCCTCCTCAAGAAGGTGCCCTGGCCCCAAGGCGCGTGGCCCCTGGGTGGAACCCGCTCCGTCAGGCGCCAACGCGGCAAGAGCAGAGCTGCCAAGAAGTCCCTCGCCCTCGAGAAGCTGCCCGAGCGCTCCCTGCTCCAGCATGTCAAGACCCTGCGCTGCCCCCAGCCGCGGCGCATGGGGACCCGCAGGACCAAGCTCTCCGTCACCCAAGCCCCCCTGTGGCCACGGCGGGCTGCCGCGCCTTCACCACGGAGCTGCGCAGCGTCGCATGGCCCAGCAAGTTCAAGCTAGACCTGCCTCCTCGCTACGACGACACGGCTGACCCTGTAGAGTTCCTCCAACTCTACGAGTTGGGCATCGAGGCTGCCAACGGAGATGAAAGGGTCATGGCAAACTGGTTTCCCATGTCGCTCAAGGATGGAGCCCGCACCTGGCTCCTGAACCTGGCCCCAGGCACGATCTCCTCCAGGGACGAGATGCGCACCCGCTTCATTGCCAACTTCCAGGGTACTCGCGACCGGCCACCCACCATGAGCGACATGCGCCGTATCAAGCAGCAACCAGGGGAAACCCTGCAGAAGTACATCCAGCGCTTCAACAACGCACGCCTCAAGATTCCCAAGGTGACCGAGGAGGCCATCATCTTGGCCTTCTCCGGACGGCGTCTTGTGACGTCAAGATGAAGGAGGAGCTGGCGATGCATGAAGACCTGTGCACTTCCTTGGAGCTGTTCAACTTGGCGACCAAGTGCGCCAGGGCTGAGGAAGGGCGTCTCTCCCTCCTCGAGCTGCCTGCCGCAGACCCCAAAGAGAAGAAGCCCAAGGCCAAGGACGTGAAGCGCAAGGGAGCTGCCGTACTCGCGGCCGAGCCAGAAACCAAGCGGCGCAGAGATCAGCCCGAATCCTCCAAGGGCAGTCGGTACTGCGTGTACCACGACCTCCACACCCACAACACCAATGAATGCCAAGAGCTCCGGGCCGTGCGTGAAGGAAGGGTCAGCAGACGTCCCGACCACAGCGACCGGGGCTACGGCCGAGGAGGAGGAAAGAATGCAGGACGTTGGGAAGACCGCGGCCCGCGCCAAGGGTGGCGCGACCAACCTCGCGAGGATCGCTGGCAGGACCCGCCTCGCAAGGGAGGCTGGAGGGATCAGCCTCGCGAGGATCGCCCGCAAGGGAACGCAGGCCTCCCTCCGCTGCCGCCGCAGCCAAGGAGAAATGAAGACCGTCATCAGGACGAGGGGGCTGGGGGCTTCCAGGAACCACGCGCAATCGCCTGCATCCTGGGTGGAGCTCAAGCCCCAGCCTCTCAGTGCATCTTCAAGCAGTTCGCCCGCGAAGTGAATGCAGTCCTCCCCAAGCTTGAGGCCACGCGCCCTCTTAGGTGGTCGGCATGTGCCATCACGTTCAGCTCAGCAGATCAGCTCAAGTGCGCGGCCACAGCCGGAGTCCTCCCGATGCTTTGTTCCCCAATCATCAGCAACGTGCTAGTCACCAAGACCCTCATCGACGGCGGGGCAGGGCTCAACGTCCTGTCCGTGGAAATGTTCAACAATCTTCAAGTGCCCTACAGTCAGCTTCAGCCAACCAAGCCCTTCTCCGGAGTCACCGACGGCTCCACGGTCCCGATAGGGCAGGTCCGCCTTCCTGTCACCTTCGGGGCATGTGACAACACCGACCGAGCTCGCCGACTTCGACGTCGCCCACATTACTTTGCCAGACAACGCTATCCTCGGGTACCTGCTTGGCCAAGTTCATGGCCGTGACCCACCACGGCTAACGTCCTCAAGATGCCAGAAGCGGCGGCGTCATCACGGTGCCCTGCGAAGAGAGAGACGCGATGTGCTCCACGAGCGAGCCTTCGAGCCGCATCGTTGGAAGACCGGATCAGCGGCGGAGGAGGCCTCCCGAGGCCGCCCCCAAGAAGAAGAAGACATCGTCCGGCCGGCTCCTCAGGCGGCAGGCCCCTCAGGGCCCGCGCCTGCTTAGGGGGAGCCTCCTTCCATCGCATAGGGAAGCGTGCCCGGCGCCCTCCTTAGGCAGGGCTCAGGGGCTCTCCCTTGGAGGGCCGCCGACCTTGCCAAGGTCACGAGGGAGGCGCTTGGGCAACACGTGGAGGTGTGCTTCGAAGCACGTTTCCCTCAAGAAGGAGCAAGGCAAGGACGGCCAAACCCTCAGGAGTTCGTCAACAAGGCCATTCAGGAGCTACAGGAGTCAAGAGTCATGAGAGGCAGCCGCCGTCTACCCGCCGTGGCCCCCCATCTAGGCGAGGATGGTGGGCTGCGCGTCTGCATCGACATACCGGGGCTCAACTGAGCCGCATCTCAAGAGCGCCTCTGGCCCTCGCGAGTGGGACATTGCGAGGGTCTGCCCCACAGCTGCGTGCGCATGCCTTACGGCTTGTCGAACACGGCTGGTGCGCACCAGCGTCTCATGAGGGCCATCATGGAGGCTCAAGAGGTCAGGCGTGCCGCAGCCCTGGCGGAGATGGAGATGGCCCACTAGGAGCCGCCAACGCCTCCGTAGCCTCCTGAGGCCCCTGGCCCTAGGGGCTTGTGAGAATCGGCTCCCGCAGCCCACCGGGTCTGCTACACCAACACCCCTTCGTCCCCAACATCGTCAGGTGACATCCTTTAAGTTCAATTTCTGGCTGGGAGCGCCCTCAGGGCCGCATTATTCCCAGGCCGCGTGGGTCCGTCCCTGCGGCATGCATCCCTTTTATTTCATGTCCTTAGCTTACCTTATTGGGGGCCCCTCGGGCTGCATCATCCCCAAGCCGCTCGGGCCTGTCCCAGTGGCATGTATCCTTCTTGCGTTTATCTTAGGGATATGCTTTTGATCCACCATGCTTGCTATTTGATGCCTTTTTCTCCTGGGTGTCGGAATCTTGGGCGTTAAAGGGGGGTGCCTGAGCATTGCGACTCAGGGCTCCTACCGGCTCTCCGGCCCTCACCCTCTGGTCTTGTCCATGGCATCGCGACCTGGCATGCCAGCGACGGCTGAGACCAGCCCGAGAGCCGGACCCGAGGGCGTGAGTTTCGTCATCTAACCCGACTTATGCGTTAAAGGGGGGGTGCACGAGCATCACGACTCGGGGCTCCTACCGGCTCTCCGGCCCTCACCCTCTGGTCTTGTCCATGGCATCGCGACCTGACATGCCAGCGACGGCTGAGACCAGCCCGAGAGCCGGGACCCGAGGATGTAGAGTTTCGTCATCTAACCCAGCTTGCGCCTTAAAGGGGGGGTGCCTGAGCATTGCGACTCAGGGCTCCTACCGGCTCTCCGGCCCTCACCCTCTGGTCTTGTCCATGGCATCGCGACCTGGCATGCCAGCGACGGCTGAGACCAGCCCGAGAGCCGGGACCCGAAGACGTAGAGCACCGGTATCTGGCCAAATTTGCAGGAACACACTCGAAGATAAGGCCCAGAGCCAGGCGCAACCCACCTTGAGGTAGGGCCCCGTGAGTCGTGCGCTGGCTCACGGGTGCCCGGATACACCTCGCCAAGCCCTACCGTGCCAGCCACGTGTCGTGGGGTGTATCGCCTGGGCTCCGAGGGGAGCCCCCTCCATGTACCGATGGAAGCACCATGCTCCACGTTGGCCGATTTGTTTCCGCCGAGGAGCTGCTATGCCCAGACGATATCTGGCGCTATGCTCCGCGCTGGTGATAAACAACTGAGGGTGGCCTCCGGGCCGCATCAACCTCAGGGAGCCCGGAGCTCAGTGTCTGGCCTTGTCGCAACGCCTCCCCTCGGGAGTGCCGCGCGAAGGGGCTGGGCACGGGGGCTGCGCCTGGGTCACGCCCAGACGCACGCCACCTGGCCAGGCCCCCCCGGGCCTGGTTCGTCGCACGTCTCTCCCTGAGCAGAGCCAAGGTACGAAGGCTATTTGAGCATCAAGGGGGACTCCTGAGCATCGCGACTCAGGAGCCTAACTGGTCACGTAGCCCCTCACTCCTTAGTTCCGAAAGGCTAACAGCGGTTGAGGTATGCGCGTGGCCGGGCTCTGCAGACGTAGAACGACAGATTCACCCGCATCTCACCTCCCTAAGGAGTCACCCCCACGTATCACCTCCCTACTTGCTGTTCGAGCGCCAAGGGGGACTCCTGAGCATCGCGACTCAGGAGCCTAACTTGTCACGTAGCCCCTCACTCCTTGGTCCCATCCTGGTTTCCGGTCGGGGCCAATGGCAGTGAGTATCTTGTGAGGCAGACTCTGCCGGCGTAGAACATAAGCAAGTAGGAAGGAATAATGCAAATTTCAGGGAATTCAAAAGCAAATATTACAGTCCATGCTGTTATCACAACATCAAACATAAGTTTTAACGCCTCCCCGAGGCATGGTACATGCGCAGGAATTAAAAGCAGGACGGGAGCCACGATGGAGTCACTTGTCGGTGGGGGAGCTGCGCGGAGCAGGTTCGCCTTGTGGAGCAGCAGGGCTAGCAGCGCTCCACCTCGGCTTGGTCTTCAAGGCACCGAACTTCCCAGTGAGCCTCCTTACGACCCTTCACGGCCTTAGCGGCGGCGGCTGCACGCTCACCGCTCCTGGCTCCAAACAAAAGCTGTCAAGGTCGATGTTGGGGTCACGAAGATAGATGTGGGTGAAGACTGCGTCGGTAACTGCAGAAGACAAGGCGCGTGCCTCGGCCTCGGCCGTAGGGCCAAGGCAAAGGGTGGCGTCTTGAAGGGCGCGAACCAGAAGGAAGCAGACAGCGGGGCCATCCTCCTCGCCGGCCGCCGGGCTCTCAAGGCTCTGTCATAAAGTGTCTTGGCCGAAGTCACGAGCCTTCTCTTCCATATCCGCGAAAGCCACGCGATCCTCGGCGAGAACCTAGGCCTTGCCGTCCAGCTCAACCTTCCTCGCCTCCAGCTCTTGCTCCAGCGCGCCTAGGCGGCCACGGCGCCTCTTGAGCTTGGCCTCCAGGTCCTTGACGGCCGCCTCGCGAGCCTTCATGCTTTCCTCCTACTCTTGGCGAAGGCGGGCCTCCTCGGCAAGCTGGTTCTGCAGGCCCTTCATCTCGCTCTCCGGCGTCTCACAGCGACCTTGGACGCTAGCAGCTTCCCCCAGGGCAGCATCGCGGGAAACCTTCGCCTCAAGGACGGCTTGCTTCTCCTCGTCGTAAGCCGTCGAGGCCTGGACCAGCGCCACTCGTATCGAAGCATCAGAGCGAATTCAGCCAGAAGCCAGCTCCAAGCACCCGGCCACTAGACGAGGGTCGGCGCCCAGAAGATCCTGCCGCAGATGGTCTAGTCCGGCAATGGCGCGATCCAGAACAGTACTCGGGGAAGCAGCAGTCGGTGGAGTAGGAGGAGAAGACGGCAGCGTGACCACAGTATCCTAAGGAGGAACCAGCTGCGCCACGACGACAGTGGAGGCAGCGTCAAGCAAGGGCACCTCGGGAGTCGCCTGGGTCAAGGGGCTGAGCTTCGCCCAAAGAGGCTCGGGCTGCCTCATGAGGAAGCCCGGCAGGAGAGGCTGCGCATCACAGATCACCTTCTTTCTCGGGTAGAAACCTTTGCAGCGGATGGGGCCTCAGGAGGTCCCTTCGGCTTCTTTGCCGAGGGCGCCAGCCTGGCCGGAAGATACGAGCATCAAGTCTCGGCAATAGAACAATAATCAAGATAGGAATCGAGCACTTACAGTGTCGTCGCGGTGGGCTCAAGCAGCCTCGGCCGTGCCAAAGCCCAGCCGGCTGCAAGGTCAGCTTCAAGGGGCTCGGGAGCGGGAGGCGCTGCGGATCGCCTCAGAGCCGGGCAGACCTGGGGATCAGCCCATCCGGTCCTTCTTGGGATCGAGGCAGGCTCCGCCGCCTGCTCATCCTCATCCTCGTCGTCGTCACTCACGGGGAGGCGGAGAGTACGGGACCTGCGCCGAAGGGGAGGAGCCCTTGACTCCGCCTCTGAGTCAACCCCCTCTTCCCGCTCCCCTTCTTCCTCCTCTTCGCTGGAGTCGTCGTCAGACACGTCCACCAGGTCCTCTGGAGCCTCCACGGGCATGGGCCCGTCCCCGTTGAAGGCGGGCATGGACCCCACTACCTGCTCCCAATCCTCGCGAAGGAACAGGGGCGTAGGGGCGCCCTCCAGGCTCGCCACGTCGCCCCCAACCAAGGACTGGAGGACCGCAACCAGATCCTCGTCAGCCAAGACCACGGGGCTCGGGTGAGGCCTCCACATCAGAAGCGAGTACTGACGGAGCGGAGCCAGCTGATGCTCCAGGAACTCCCTCAGCAGTGACACACCGGTCAGCTTTGCCGCCGCCATGCTGGCCGGCCTCAGATCTGCGTCCATCTTCTCCAACACCAGCTTCGCGCGAGGATCCAGAAGCTCCACTCGGGACCAGTCGTCGGAGCTCGCGGGGTGCTCCGTGGGCAGGATCAGCCGAGGATGGATGCGCCCAGCATCCACTAAGACCCACTTGCTCCTGAAGCTCTCAATCCTCTTCCCAGGGTTCGAAATGGCGATGGTGCCGCCGTAAGCGACGAAGCTCGCGCACGTGGAGGCGGAACCACGGGAGGTCCGGAGGGAGAAGTAGTGGCGTAACAAGGCCACCGAGGGTTTCACCCCTACGTGAGCCTCACAATAGTAGGCGAAGATCACCAGAAGAAGGACGGAGTTGGGATGGAGGTGGAGAGCTTGAATATTGTAGTGGCGGAGGACAGAGAAGAAGAACTCAGAAAAGGGAGGCACCAGACCGGCGACGATGGCGCTCACGAAGAGCGGATAGAAGGTGCTCCCTCCGCCTTCAGGGACGGTAGAGCCGACCTTGAATGCCTTCGTCCCGTCGATGCCCTGCGCCGCCGCCATCTGGCGCACTCGGGCAAGGCTCGCCTCTGACACATTTGGCGAGTCCAAGGCAGGCGAGTACCAAGCTCCGGCCGGGGCTTGGCGAGGCGCCATGACTGGCTAGGGCGCGCAGACAGAGTAGATATGAAGACTTCGGAAGCAGGGAGGAAAGGCGCAAGAAAGGGGATCTGAGCAGCAACTGGGGGAAGTAAAGGAGGCAAGGGAGATGCCGCTCCTTTATCAACTCACACGGTTGCAGAGGCGCACACGTCCAATCAACCTCCACGCGGCGCCCAAGGCCGCAGGCTGTTAGGGCCCGCGACCTTCGCACTTGCCCTTTCGCCTCTCTGCTCAGCCAAGTTCAGGCGCGCCGTGGGCCGGGGGCTCTTGCCGGCATGCAGGAGCAGGGGTCCCAGACTTGCACTGCGGCTGCTGGCGTGGCTCAAAGGAGGCCCAACACAGCCCATCTTCATCAACACAAGCTCAAGACCCTCGCGAGGGGCCAAGCCTCGCGGGGCGGACGACTAGGAGCTCCCTCAGGCATGGCCTCGTCAGGCTGGCTCATGAGGAGGCGGAGAGTTCAAGGCGGGGTACCTCGCGAGGTGCCCATGACGCAAGCCATGACGACCAAGGGCGCCAGTCGGGCGCCAGCCCACGCAGTGTCCTCCTTTCCTCTTTGGTGCAAAGGGGGCAAGCGCAGGCGAGAGCATCAAGCAAAGGCGTCCATTTCGGTGCAACAAGACCAAGACCAGCCCAACGGCCGGAAGGAAGTCATTGTGGAGCCCAAGCCGGCGTCACCACCAGAGCCGTTGACAGGCGAGGACCAACTTTAGTCAGGATAAGTGTACCCGCTGTTCCCCTTCAAAATGGCCAATTGTCGGCGCCCTTCCCGCTCAATATTTGGGAAGAGGCCCAGGGCCTTTGCCTATAAATAGGACTAGCCACCCCCAAGGTAGAGGCATCTCGATCCTGACCGAGAAACCAGTAGATAGGGCGACCGAACTCCTCCTAGCTGTTCGTCGCACCAGCCACGAACAGACCCTCGTGAGGCTGTTCTGCCTTGTATTGTTCATCATCAAGCCCAAGAGGCAATCCACCACACCACACACTGGAGTAGGGTATTACACCACAATGGTGGCCTGAACCAGTATAAATCTTGTGTCTCTTGTGTTGTTCTGTTTAGTAGTTTAGGTCCTAGCGATTCGGCGAGGAGCGAGCCGGTAGAGGGTTGAATCTCCGCGCGCACTCCAGTGTTCGAACCTCAAGGGTCTGCCGGAACCCGAAATCCGACAAAGCCTAGACAAACTCTTATATAAAGCAAAGTGTTCCCGAGGACACATGGGAATTATTGTCAAGTTAGTTTTCATCATGCTCATATGGTTCGCGTTCGTTACTTTGATAATTTGATATGTGGGTGGACCGGTGCTTGGGTGCTGTCATTACTTGGACAAGCCTCCCACTTATGATTAACCCCTCTCGCAAGCATCCGCAACTATGAAAGAAGAATTAAGATAAATCTAACCATAGCATGAAACATGTGGATCCAAATCAGCCCCTTACAAAGCAACACATAAACTAGGGTTTAAGCTTCTGTCACTCTAGCAACCCATCATCTACTTATTACTTCCCAATGCCTTCCCCTAGGCCCATATCATGGTGAAGTGTGATGTAGTCGACGTTCACATGATACCAGTAGAGGAAAGACAACATACGTCTCATCAAAATATCGAACGAATACCAAATTCACATGATTACTTATAACAAGACTCCCCCCATGTCCTCAAGAAAAAAAGTAACTACTCACAAAGCATATTCATGTTCATAATCAGAGGGGTATTAAATAGCATTAAGGATCTGAATGTATGATCTTCCATCGAATAAACCAACTAGCATCAACTACAAGGAGTACTCAACACTACTAGCAACCCAGAGGTACCAATCTGAGGTTTTGAGACAAAGATCGGATAAAAGAGATGAACTAGGGTTTGAGAGGAGATGGTGCTGGTGAAGATGTTGATGGGGATTGACCCCCTCTCGATAGAGGATCGTTGGCGATAATGATGGCTTCGATTTCCCCATCCAGGAGGGAAGTTTCACCGGCAGAATAGCTTCGCCTGAGCCCTAGATTGCTTCTGCCTAGGTTCCGCCTCGAGATGGTGGTGCTTCGTCCCGAAAGCTTCCTTATGATTTTTTCCAGGTCAAAACCCTCCATATAGCAGAAGATGGGCACCGGAGGCCTACCAGGGGGCCCACAAGCCCTAGGGCACGCCCAGAGTGGTAGGGCGCGCCCCCGGGTTTGTGGCCACCTGGTGGGTCCCCCTCTGGTATTTCTTCGCCCAATATATTTTATATATTCCAAAATAATTCTCCGTAAATTTTCAGGACTTTTGGAATTGTGCAGAATAGATCTCTTGGATTTGCTCCTTTTCGGTCCAGAATTCTAGCTGCCAGCATTCTCCCTCTTTGTGTAAACCTTGTAGAATAAGATAGAAAAGGCATAAGTATTGTACCATAATGTGTAATAACAGCCCATATTGCAATAAATATCAATATAGAAGTATGATGCAAAATGGATGTATCAGGTATCTGCCTGTTATCTAGGTGTGTTTTATCAAGTAACCGGTTTTAGTTGTAAGAGGTCGGGATACAACTCCAAGTCGTCCTATTACCATGGACACGACTATCCTAATTGTTTAACTTTCCTGCAGGAGTGCACCACATTTATCGATACGCTCGATTACCTCTGGCCGGTCACACTTTTCTGGGTAATGCCCGACCTCGGATGATCGACACGCCGTACTCCTACCTAGGCTCTCCAGAGAGGTCAACACACTGGTCTACATCCTAAGCGCTGAGGGGTCATGGGCAGATCGCCCAAAGCACCCCTGCATGTTGTGAGACTAGTCGGGGGCGAAGCCCACCTTTGTATAGACATCAGGCATAACCGACTGAACCCAACAATCAATCCACTCCAGTTTGACATCTAATAGAGCTTTCAGGACGAAATTAGGACGCCGAGGGCCCCATAAGCCGTTGTCCCATGCAATGGTTAGTGTGTATATGCATGTGGTAGTCTCAGATCAAATTACCAAATCTCATTAAGCGTGTTATTATTAGATAACCACGGACATCGACCAGAGCCCAGGCCCACATCTGTTCTAGGTGGTCTCTGCGTACCCTGTTGTTCCGCCACAATGAATCACTCGTGGGTACTCTCCGAGCCGACCCGAGCTAAATGTATTAGGTATCATGTATAGTGCAATAGCATAGTATATCCGTGATCATCGCCTCAAGGGGATCACAACCTGATAGTATAGCATGCCACACGAACCAAGGGTGTAGAGCCACTAATGATACGCTAGCAATCTATAATAAGCATATATGACAACATGTAGGGTATCAACAGTAGTAGCAAAGACAGGCCATACAAGATATAGGATCTACAGATAAAGCCGTAACAGTATCACTACTCTAATGCAAGCAATAGAGGGAAGGAATATGCGATGTCAAAATGATTGATACGTCTCCAACTTATTTATAATTTTTTATTGTTTCATGCTATTATAGTATCAATGTTGGATGTTTTATATGCATTTATATGCTATTTTATATCATTTTTGGGACTAGCCTATTAACCCAGTGCCTAGTGCCAGTTGTTTTTTTGCTTGTTTTTGGTTTTCAAGAAAATCAGTACCAAATGGAGTCCAAATGCTACGTAACTTTTTGACAATTTTTTCTGGACAAGAGAGACCCTAGAAGCATCGGGAGGAGACCAGACGGCAATCGAGGAGACGTCAAGGCAACATGGCGCGCCCTGGGGGCAGCGCCCTGTTACCTTGTGGGCCCCATGAGGCTCTGTCTGACCTAATTCCACTTCTATACATTCTCAAATATTAGGAAACCAATAGAGAGCCACCTGAAACCCCTTTTCCGTCCTGCAAGTTTTTGTTCTTTTGAGATCGCATCAGGAGGCCTCTTTCGGTACACTGTCAAAGGGGGAATCGATCACGGAGGGCTTCTATATCATCCTTGCTACCTTTCGATGATGCGTGAGTAGTTCATGACAGACCTACGGTTCCATAGCTAGTATCTAGATGGCTTCTTCTCACTCTTTGATCTTCAATACAATGTTCTCCTCGATGTTCTTGGAGTTCTATTCCAAGTAGTCTTCTTTTGCGGTGTGTTTGTTTGGATCTGATGAATTGTGGGTTTATGATCTGAATATTCTTGAGAAGTAATTGAGTCTTTTCTGAACTTTATTATGCATCATTGTTATAGCTTTGTATTTTTCCTCGATTTATCTGTTTGGTTTGGCCAACTAGAATGATTTATCTTCAGTGGGAGAGGTGCTTTGTGATGGGTTCAATCTTGCGGTGCTCTATATCCCAGTGATAGAAAGAGACAAGACACACATTTGTATTGTTGGCATTAAGGATAAAACGATGGGGTTTATTCATATTGATTGAGTTTACTTTTTCCACATCATGTCATCTTGCTTAAGGTGTTACTCTGTTTTATATTTAATACCTTATATGCATGCTGGATAATGGTCGATTAGTGGAGTAATAGCAGTAGATGCAGGCAGGAGTCGGTCTACTAATCTCGGACGTGATGCCTATATACATGATCATTGCCTTGGATATCGTCATAACTATGTGCTTTCCTATCAATTACCCAACAGTAATTATGTGCAAGTATTTGCTTTTGTGTGTGCAGGTGTTGTTCACATGGCTTTGGGTGATTCTCCTATTGGTTCAATAAACCTTGGTCCTCACTGACGGAAATACTTGTCTCTATTGTACTGCATCTCCCCTCCTCTTCAGGGAAATCCCAACGCAGCTCACAAGTAGCAGGAAGAATTTCTGGCGCCGTTACCGGGGAGACATCATCAAAACCTATCAAGTGCCTATACACAATCTATCATCTACTTGCTCTACTTTTTATTTTAATTTTTATTTCTTGGAGTTTTATTCAATGAAATCTTTTTTTGCGGTGTGTTTATTGGGATCCGATGAATTGTGGGTTTATGATCTAAATATTCATGAGAAGTAATTGAGTCTTTTATGAACTTTATTATGCATGATTGTTAGAGCTTTGTGTTTCTCTCTGATCTATCCATTTGGTTGGGCCAACTATATTGATTTATCTTCAGTGGGAGAGGTGCTTTGTGATGGGTTCAGTCTTGCGGTGCTCTATATCCTAGTGACAGAAAGGGACAAGACACGTATTTGTGTTGTTGGCATTAAGGATAAGATGATGGGGCTTATTCATATTGATTGAGTTTACTCTGTCAACATCTTGTCATCTTGCTTAAGGCATTACTCTATTTTATACTTAATACAGTAGATGCATGCTGGATAGCAGTTGATTGGTGGAGTAGTAGTAGTAGATGCAAGCAGGAGTCGGTCTACTTGTCTCGGACGTGATGCCTTTATACATGATCATTTCCTTGGATATCGTCATAACTATGCATGTGCTTTTCTATCAATTGCCCAACAATAATTTTTTCACCCTCCGTGTTCTATGTGCTCGAGAGGGAAGCCTCTACTAAAACTTTGGCCCCGGGTCTACCTTTATCATATTACAAAACCAAAAATATTTTGCTACAATTTTTTATCTTATATTTTGTTTTGCAATTTATCCATCCACCTATACAAGATTTGATCCTTGCAAGTAATGAGTTCAACGGGATTGGCAACCCTCGTTCCAGCGCTGGGTGCAAGTATTTGCTTTTGTGTGTGCAGGTGTTGTTCACGAGGATTTTCATGATTCTCCTATTGGTTGGATAAACATTGGTTCTCACTCAGGGGAATACTTATCTATACTGTACTGCATCTTCCCTCCTCTTCGAGGTAAATCCCAATGCAGCTCACAAGTAGCAATGGTCAACGGGGTTTGCTTGCCCAGAAGCTCTGCTGAGAAGGATGGGTCATCGATGCCGTAGTCAGACTCGGGGGCAGCGACAGTCTCAGAGTCTACCAAAAGAATAGAGGAGAGGGGAAACAAATAATTAACGGGCATACAAATGCAACATGGATGCATGTCATAGCAATGTGTGTTGATGATATGCTCTAATGCATCCCTAAACATTTTAAAAGAAGAGGGAAACATCTGATAATATTTTCCCAACTCTAGTTATTTATTGATTTATTGATCCACGTGCAAATTGACAAGGTTCAGTATGATGAGGGGTTTGTTATGTTTGCAAATGACATATTCGGATTCGTTATATTTTTCTGATCATTTTTCATATATAAATCACTTCTATCCGACTTATGGTTTATTTTCTATGAATTTCCAAAGTTTTAATGATTTTCTAGAATTTATTTAATTCAAAATTAAATAGGAAAGTGCTAAATGCACACAGAGAGTGTACACAGCACAATGCACGAGGGGCTGTTAGTGGGACCCATTTGACTGCCAAGTCAGCAGTCAACTATGGACTTTAACTGGTCAAACTGACTAGAAGACCCACATAGACTGTATTTTAATAGAGGTTTAATTTAACTAATTGGGTTAACTAGTGGGGTAGTAACAGAGTGGTTAACTTAATCTACTTTAGTTAATTAGCATGTCCAGGCCCAGTGGTCAGTGACTGAGGTTAATTAAAACACTACAGTAAGTGGACCCACATGGCAGTGACTATTAACATTCCAGTTAGTGGCTAATCTATTGGTTAACAACCTGGGCCCACACCAGTGGCCCAGGCCGGTGTTTAAACACCGGAGCGCGCCAGCGACGAGCCAGACGCGGCGAAGGTGGCCGGAAAATGGCCTCCGGTGACCATTTGGATGGCGGAGGATAGCTGTGGGATGCCCATGCTCGCACGCATTCATTGTAGCAAGCGGCAACAGCTAGGGGTGATACGTCTCCAACGTATCTATAATTTATGAAGTATTCGTGATGTTATATTATCATTCTTGGATGTTTTACAATCATTTTATAGCAACTTTACATGATTTTTTGGGACTAACCTATTGACATAGTGCCTCGTGCCAGTTGCTATTTTTTGCTTGTTTTTTTACATCACAGAAAATCAATAACAAACGGAGTCCAAACATAGCGAAACTTTTTGGAGAATGTTTATGGACGAGAAGACACAACTTGGGCCAAAGAAGTACTAGAGGGGTGCCCCGAGGGGGCACAACCCACCTGGGCACTCCTGGGGGCCTAGGCGCACCCTGGTGGGTTGTGCCCACCTCAGTGGTGTCCTCCCGCACCGCCTCTTCGCCCTATAAATTCCCCAGTATTCCAAAAACCCTATGGGTGTCGATAGATTAGAAGTTCCACCGCCGAAAGCCTCTATAGCCACAAAAAACCAATCTAGACCCTGTTTCGGCACCCTACCGGAGGGGGTAATCATCACCAGTGGCCATCTTCATCATCCCGACGACCAGCATGATGAGGGGGGAGTAGTCCCCCCTCGGGGCTGAGGGTTTGTACCCGTAGCTATGTGTTTAATCTCTCTCTCTCTCTCTCCCGTGTTCTTGAGATGTCACGATCTTGATGTATCGCAGACTCTGTTAATATAGTTGGATCATATGGTGTTTTCCCCTCTCTATCTTGTTGTGATGACTTGACTTTTCCCTTTGAGATTTCCTTTTATTGAACTGAATACTTTTAAGGATTTGAGAAACACTTGATTTATGTCTTGCTATCAATACCCGTGGTGACAATGGGGTATCATATTGATTCACTTGATATGTGTTTTGGCACTCAACTCGCGGATTCCCGAGGTGACATTGGGGTAATCTATGCATAGGGGTTGATGCACGTTCTCATCTTTGTTTTCTCCGGTAGAAATCTTGGGGCACTCTTTGAGGTTCTTTGTGTTGGATTGAGTATTATGAATCTGAAATTGTTTGATGCATATTGTAAAATCAACTCACGTATACTCGCGGTGACATTGGAGTATCTAGGTGAGATTAGAGTTGGTTGATGCGTATCATATGGTGTTATGTTAGTATGAACTCTGGGTTAGATCGATCAGAAAGAATAGCTTGGTGTTATTTTAGTGTGAACTCTAGGATAGATTGATCGGAAAAAATAGCTTTGAGGTGGTTTCATACCCTACAAACAATTTCTTCTTATGTTCTCCGCTAGATAGGAACTTTGGAGTTATTCTTCTCGCACATTGAGAGATGGTTATATGATCCAATTACATTAGCAATGTTGAGAGATTTCACTAGCGAAAATACGGACCCTAAGCCTCATTTTCAAGCATTGCAATACCATTTGTGCTCACTTTTGTTACTTGTTACCTTGCTGTTTTTTATTGTTCCTATTACAAATATCAATATCTACTATCACTACTACACTTGTATCACCATCTCTTCACCGGACTAGTGCACCTATACAAATTACCAGTGTATTTGATGTGTTGGGGACACAAGAGACTCTTTGTTATTTGCTTGCAGGGTTGTTTGAGAGAGACCATCTGTCGGATATCGGGTTCCGGCAAAACCCTTAAGGTTTGAACTCTGGGGTGCGCGCGAAGATCTTCCCCCTACTGATCCATGCCCAACGCCTCGCTGAGAATCTAAGCTACACGATGAACAACACGAGGGACACAAGGTTTATACTGGTTCGGGCCACCGTTGTGGTGTAATACCCTACTCCAGTGTGTGTGTGCTGGATTGCCTCAGGGGCTGATGATGAATAGTACAAAGGAAGAACAGCCTCGTGAGAGGTGTTCTTGGGCTGGTGCGGTGAACTACTTGGGTGACTTCGATCGCCTCTGGATCTGGTGAGCACTCGATGTCCTCTACGGTGGTGGCTATCTCTATATATAGAGGCCGTGGTCCTCTTCCCAAATATTGAGCGGGAAGGGCGCCAACAACGACCATTTTGAAGGGGAACATCTAGTACAAGTTATCCTGACTAAAGTTGGTCTTCGGCTGCCAAAGGCACTGGCGATGATGCTGTCTTGGGCTCCACGGTGACCTCCGTCCTGCCGCTCTGCAGGTCTTGGTCTCGTTGCACCGAAATGGTAACCTTTGCTTGATGCCTCGGTACTCCGTGCCTACGCTTGCCCCCTTTGCACCAAAGAGGAAACAAGGACACTGCGCAGGCTGGCGCCCGCCTGGGTCTCGATCATCATTGCTTGCGTAACGAGCACCTCGCAAGGTACTCTCGCCTTGATCTCTCCGACTCCTTGCGAGCCGGCCTGGTGAGGTCGTTCCTAAGGAAGCCTTGCATCGTCCGCCCCACAAGGCTTGGCCCCTCGCAAGGGTCTTGAGCTTGAGTTGATGAAGATGGGCCGTACTGGGCCACCCCTTGAGCCACGCCGCAGGCAGGCAAGTCTGGGGATCTCCGTTCCCAGAACACCGACAGTAGCCCCCGGGCCCAAGGCGCGCTCGGACTTGGCTTAGCAGCGAAGCGAAGGGGCAAGAGCGGAGCGCCGCGGGCCCCAACAGCCTGCAGCCTTGGTCGTCGCGTGGCGGTTGATTGGACGTGGGCGTCTCCGCTTCCCCATGCTGCCTCGGCAACTACCCGATTTGATGAGTCCCTGCATGCAAAAATGAGTCATGATTACCTGCGATCATGGAGGCCGACTGTCGGTGTCAAAACCGGCGGATCTCGGGTAGGGGGTCCCGAACTGTGCGTCTAGGCGGATGGTAACAGGAGACGAGGGACACAATGTTTTTACCCAGGTTCAGGCCCTCTCGATGGAGGTAAAACCCTACGTCCTGCTTGATTAATATTGATGATATGGGTAGTACAAGAGTAGATCCACCACGAGATCAAGGAGGCTAAACCCTAGAAGCTAGCCTATGGTATGATTGTTGAGATGTAATGTTGTGTCCTACGGACTAAGGCCCTCCGGTTTATATAGACACCAGAGAGGCTAGGGTTACACAGAGTCGGTTACAATGGTAGGAGATCTACATATCCGTATCGCCAAGCTTGCCTTCCACGCCAAGGAAAGTACCTTCCGGACACGAGTCAGAGTCTTCAATCTTCTATCTTCGTAGTCTGGGAGTCCGGCGGATATTGATAGTCCGGCTGTCCGGACACCCCCTAGTCCAGGACTCCCTCAGTAGCCCCCGAACCAGGCTTCAATGACGATAAGTCCAGCGTGCTTGTAGTCTTCGGCGTTGCAAGGCGGGTTCTCCCTTCGAATTCCATGTTCTTGCCGAACAGTGTCCGGCTTCACCTCGAATACTGTGCTTCTTGGCTTCTACGCCAAATTATGGCCCTCTTCCACGCGTCGCACGAATACGAAAAGCCAGGGAGCTCTTTACATTTTACCCCCCAATCGTGCGGGTTACCTGCCTATTAAAGGGGCAAGGATCCAGATCCAAACCGCACCGTCTTCCTCCCACGTATACTCCATCGAAGCACCTCTGACCCTGAAATCCATTCCACCATGGATCGTCAACGCGGCTCTTCCTCACGCGTTCCCAGCCCATTGCCGGGGGATTGGAGGAGGTGCTCTATTTCGCACAACGAGCTAGTAAAGCTCCAAACGGAGGGATTGCTTCCTCCGGCCTTCATGGTTCCGGTCCGAGCCGGATTGGTTACTTATCGAGGTGGGAGGCAGGCGGAGGACACCCCAAGCCCCAACAAGGGGGAGCGGGTGTGTTTCGTCCCCTATCTAATAAGGGGGCTCGGATTTCCAATACATCCGTTCCTCCGCGGGCTCCTGAAGTTCTATGGACTCCAGCTCCACCACCTCACGCCCGCATCTGTGTTGCACATCGCGGGCTATGTAGCTCTTTGTGAGCTATTCCTGGGTATCGAGCCCCATTTCGCATTGTGGAAGAGGTTATTCTGCCTCGTGCCCCGTTCTTTCCAGGGGTCCATATATCAAGTGGGCGCCGCCGAAATATGGCGCATTGCTGGGACCGGATACCTATCCGGCACCCCCAAGAGGGCGTCCGAGGACTGGCCCTCGGAATGGTTTTATATGGTAGACGCCTCCGTTGCCCGACCCAGTCCGGATTGGCCTCCGGAGTTTGATGCTGCTCCCTTGAAGAAACGCCTAAGATGGCGCCCATGAGCCCCGTTTGGAGGAAGACAAGAGCGTCCATTACCTGATGGGCCGGATAAGATTAATGGCTCATTCCGGCTTGACCATGATTGGAGTCATGGCGACATGCATCAAGCGGGGGGGTGCAGCCGCTGCAATCTGAGGCCACCCCATGTGGGATTTCAATGGGGAGGACGGCGCCATTCAAGCACGGCCACAAAGGGCGGATTCGACCGAGGATCTGGTGAAGATCTGTCCGGTCTGTACAAGGGGAGAAGGAGGACTTCCTTCGTCCGAACCCCGTGGATGGGTTTTCTATGGTCAATCCTACAGGATGGGTAAGCGAACACCTCAAAAGGGCCTTCACCCGTATCTTCGAAGTTTAAGCTTCTTATATTATGTCTTTGGCGCAGGGTCTACGCCGGACTGTGGAGGACATGGTGAGTCTGCTCCACAACCCGAGGACCGGAAGGGTCCTTGGTCCGACCTCCCAAGAGGATCCGGACCTCGGGTGGAGCTAATCGACGGGTGTATCACCAGCTAAGCATTGATGATCGTTGGTCGCCATTCTGGCGGACTACCCGGCTAAGTTCGGCATCGGTGACCAAGACCGAAGTCCGGACACCGTTATCTTATCCTTGCCTATTCGACCTTGCGAACGATGGTGTCTTGCAGAAGCGCCAATCTGGCGGTGCGAGCTGCGGCGTGGCCGACTTCTGAGGTCAGCCGAACCAGCAGGAGGAAAAGGGCGCCGGGCGGAAACGTCGCCGCAGAGGTATAGCTCATGTTTGATCTTTTCGAGCAATGTTCCGAGAAACTTCTAAGTGCTCATGATTTTTATAGAAGAAAAAGTGCTCGCGGACTGCGAGCACAGTGAATTGCCGACCCAATCAACACCAGCCAGGCTCAGCCGCCGGATGGAGGGGGAGGCAAGCGCAAACGCGAACCGGATCCTCGCCAACGGAGGATACCGGCAGACTATCGCCACAAAGTCGAGGTGGAGAGCGCTATGAATCATAAACGCCACGGACAGTTTTTCAAGAGGCGTGCTTTTCCCGAGGCATTGGATGCCTTTAACGCAGGGGACGCGCATCTCCGGGCTGCTCAAAATGGTTTTACCAGGGCCACGGAGCAGTATGTTAAAGACATACGGGTAAGGAAATTTTGATGGTTGTATACACTAGTAGCCCCCGAGACTTAAATTAGTTATGCTAACTGATTTAAGGATTATTTGAAATTTCAGGCCCTTGACGAGAAGAATGCCCGGCTGTCTCGGGAGCTGCAAGATTGCAAGGCCCAACTTGAGTCCGCACTTGCTGCCGCAGGAGGAGACGGAAAGACCTCTCCTGGTAACACATTTGTATAAATTAACATAAGCGCTGTGTGGTATGCGCGTGAGTCTAATAATGACACTGCAGGTGCCGCCGAACAAGATCCGGACAGGCAAACGCTGCTGCGCCACCTAAAGGCCGGCGAGAATGTCTTGAAACGAGTTCAGCAGAAAGAACAAGCTCCAAGATGCCAGCGCCAAGCTCGGAGAAGAGCTGAAAGGCGCCGGGCCGAGCTGTCGGCTCCGTTAAGGAGAATCAACGACTTCGTCGCGGCATATATAGTAAGTGCTTGGCGAACTCTTTTGAAAAGAAGATTTGGCGAGGAAGTGTTTTGACATGATATGTCGTGTAGGTATACTCACGGGTCGTCTGCGGAGGAGATGCCCGTATCCATGGGTGATCAACTTCCCGAACTATTGCAGCTACTCGAACGAGTTCGGCAGGCAATGAGTGGCGCCGTGCAGGCTTTGTGGCCATCCCTCACCCTGCCCGAGGGCCTCGGGGAGCTTGCGGAGAAGCTGCAGGGAGTACGGCAGCGCTTCCGTTTATGGAAGGTTTCGGCTTGCCGTCAAGGTGCCAGGGAGGCTTGGGCCATGGTGAAGACACGGTACAAGAAGGCGGATCCCAACCATATGGCCGAAGTTGGACCGGTGGGGCCCAGCGGGAAGGAGATCCCTGTGAGTTTAGTGTACAGCCAGGTAGAACTGGCTGCTAAATTTTCCCAACGGGACTGTAAGCTAGACAGCCTGTTAGACGGGATTGAGGAGGAATACAATCAATGAACTTGACAATGTATGTTATCCTTTAAAAATGACATGTGAAATGTCTTCTAGCCGGATTGTAGATCGTTTGTCGTTGCCGACCTTTTTGCTTCGACCTCGGGACCCTAGAGTCCGGAGTGTGTCCGAATACCTTTGTGGTTAAGAAATAACCGTGGTATGCATGGAGACTAGGCGTAGGGGTCATTAGTGCTTTATCAGACAAGTGCCCAACTAGTTATGTTATATTACATGGTTAGTAAGAAACATCTTCCAGGGAGAATAGTTCCGTTAAGGGTTCCTTTCATGGGGTGGCATGCCCTAAAGTGCATGTCGGACTGCCGGTGAGCGATAAATCATCCGGGGCAGATGGAAAAAATAGGTAAGAAGTCATCTTTTAAATCACCGACGAATATTCCCTTAGAACGCTAGCTTCGGCTTCACCGGTCTGAGGTACACATCCGGTGACCCGGCGATAATAATCGCAGAGGTGCTCCTTTACCACCTAGCCGAACAATCGGGAACGTAAGGGTAAGCACAGGAGCCAGGCAACCCAGCTTGGCCAAAACTTAAGTCATATCGATGCATATAATGGCGAGTAAAAGGTACATGTGGAAGCATGACACATGTGTTGGGTATCAAACCCGTATAGTTAAGCTTCTGTAAAAGAAGCCCCCAGGTATAACGAGTGCTGATGGCACATCGTATGTGTGCAAAAAATGCGAAAATAGGCCCCGAGGGGCTTTGTTAATTTAAAAGGATAAAAAGAGAAAAGGAAGACAGCCGAAATATATAAGGTTGGACGGGGGAAGGGGACGGACTCTTAGTCCGGCTCTAGGCATAGAATCGTCAGAGTCGGGCTGCGTTCCATGGGTTCGGCTCGAGTCGGTTGTCCGACGCATTTAAGTGAAACGGTATGCTCCGCGGTCAAGACTTGATCAATAATGAAGGGCCTTCCCATCGGGCTTGAGCTTGTCCTTTTTCTTGTCCGCAGCGTAGAACTAGTTCGCCAACGTTGTAAGTTTTGGCCCGTACTTCTACCTTTGATATCTTGAACTGCTGGCGATAGAATGCGGAGCGAGCCTTCACGACGTCCGTTCTTCCTCCAATGTGTCCAAGCTGTCCTGCCGATCTAGCTCGGCTTCTCTTTCCTCATACATGCGCTTTTCGAGGTGAGTCATGAATAATGTCGCGATGCAAGACTGCCTCTGCGCCGTATACCATAAAGAATGGTGTGAATCCGGTAGTACGGTTAGGCGTCGTCCGCAGCCCCAGTCTGGTCGAGCTCCTCGACCCATTGGGTATCGGTTTGGTGAGTGACCTCACCAATATGGGTTTAATGCCGCTCATTATTAGACCGTTTGCTCTTTCCACTTGACCGTTGGTTTGAGGGTGATAGGCGGCGCATAGTCGAGCTTAATGCCCATATTTTTGCACCATGACTTGACTTCATCGGCTGTGAAGTTCGTGCCGTTATCGGTGATGATCTTTGTGGGGACTCCGTATCGTGTACCACCTCGGATATAAAGTCTATCACTGGTCCGGACTCTGCCGTTTTGACGGTTTGGCCTCTATCCATTTGGTGAATTTATCCACCATGACCAACAGTACCTTTTCTTATGGGTTCCCCCTTTGAGGGTCCGACCATGTCAAGCCCCGGACCGCGACGGCCGGTAATGGGTATTGTTTTGAGGGCGGTGGGTGGCATATGGCTCTGATTAGCGAAGAGCTGGCAACCAACGCATCGTTGGACCAAGTCCTGTGCATCTGCCCGAGCCGTCGGCCAATAAAATCCTGTACGGAATGCCTTTCCACTACTAGGAAAAAGCCTTCTAATGGCGCACCGGTTTTGCCTACTAATGGCGCACTACCGGTGCGCCATTAGCATCACGCCACTAGAATTTTTTTCTAATAGCGCACCAGTGGTGCGCCATTAGAATCTGGTATTCTAATGGCGCACCTGGTATTCTAATGGCGCACCGCTGGTGCGCCATTAGTATCTGGTATACTAATGGCGCACCACATAGGAGTGCGCCATTAGTAACAATTTTTTTTCAAAATTTTTTTGCAGGATTTTTTTAATTTTTTTTTTCAAAGTTTCCAATTTTTTTTTGTTTTTTTCTTAATCTCAGGTCACTATGGCTTAATCTCGAGTCAATATGCTTAATGTCAGGTCAAATCGCACTCCATAGTCAAACTTCGAAAGGTCACCCATCCTCTCACTACTCCGGCTGAGCACGCTTAACTTAGGGTTCTATTCCCCTCGTTTCCAAGTCTGCACTTGTTGTTTTCCTCACAATAGTAAGATGTCAATCCTATTAACCTCAGGAATTTAGCTTGAGCATGTACTGACACATTTCACTGTTTGAGTTTGAAACTATTGTTCTAAAAAAATTAGTAACACTAATATTTCTTGAATAATTAGTTCGCATACAGTTTGACCAGATTGACCATAGTTTGACGGTTGACCACAGTTTGACCATAGTTTGACTAGATTTAACAAAAATAAAAAAATTAAAATAATTATTTATTAACACTAATATTCTTGAATAATTAGTTTGACCATAGTTTAACAAAAACTAAAAAACTAATTTTTTTGAATTTTTTGCCTCCGGATCTTAAAAGCCCCGTAACTTTTTTCTGTTAGGCTTTTGAGGATTTTAAAAATGTTTAACGGGGTTCCCCCGGTTAAATTTGGATGTAACTTTTCGAGTAGATGCTTTTTCATATATAAAACTTTTTCATCCGAGTTCGTATGCAAAAGTTATGGCCATTTTACAAATTTCCAGAGAGATTTTGCAAATAAAGTCGAAATTCATATTTGTAAATTTTCCCAACAACTAGACCACATATCACATGGAAAACTTAGTTTCTTTTATTTTTTGACATTTTTATCATTTTTTAATTTTTTTAAACTGAAAAGCGGTCCACGGGGTGCATTCGTTGGAAGTGGGCGAACAACTAATGGCGCACCGTTGGGTGGTGCGCCATTAGTAGTTAAACTACTAATGGCGCACCACAACCGGTGCGCCATTACTAACAAAAATTTATAAATTTTTTTATATTTTTTTTACTTCTTTTTTCAAAACTTCTAATGGCGCAAGCGGTGGGTGTGGTGCGCCATTACTAGTTAAAACTAGTAATGGCGCACCACACCCATAATCGCCATTAGAAGAAAAAAAATTAATTTTTTACTAATGGCGCACCGTGGGATGTGGTGCGCCATTAGTATTTGGAAACTAATGGCGTACCAACACATGGTGCGCCATTAGTATATAGCAATGGCGCACCACATGTCTGGTGCGCCATTAGAATCAATCCTATCTATAGCCCTTTTCCTAGTAGTGTTCCTACCAGGGCCCAGGCTGCTGCGTGGTGTCCACCTAGTCCGGCATGGATTTCAGCCAGGAGGTTTCGCCCTTCTTCTTCGGAGATACACCTTTGAAGGACTCCGGTAGTACTTTTCTTATAAAGTTCTCCCTCGTGGACCTTGTAGGCCTTCGATCGCCGGACTATGCAATGGCCTCATTGTGGTCTTCGGAAGTTCCTGCCTAAGTAAGTAGGCTAGGAAAGGTTACATCCTGCGGTGATTCTGCCATTATATCGTAGGCGGATTGTGTTATGTTGTCTGCTTTGAATCACCGGTTAGTGCGGCTTTCTCCGGTTTGTCGCCACGGACTCCTCTTACCATAATACGGATGGCTTGAAGAGCCATTCGGGAAGATATTTGAAGGACAACATCACGTTTCGCACCGATCGTGCGGGATGTCGGCCGCTTGGTTGTTATCTCGGGCTATGTGATGGAATTGAGTCCTTCAAACCGGTAGCGTTTTCGGGACAGCATTACGATATGCTGCCATTTTCGGATCCTTGGCGTCAAAGTCTCCATTTATTTGGGATATTGCAAGGTTTGAATCGCGCACCTCTAGGCGTTGAATGCCCATGGAGCGCCATCCGGAGACCATGTAACAAGGCCTCAGATTAATTGCATTGTTGGAGTCCGTGTACATTATTTGAAGTACATCTTGGGTGTATCTCCGGTGGGGACGTCGATCTGACGCCAGACCCCGATCCGCCAACATTTTGAGCCGTCGAAGTGCATAGTCCAATTGGAGTATCGCGCCGTACTCTTTAGGTAGTTAAACTTGATCCATTCGGCGACGAAGTCAGCCAAAACTTGCGACTTTATGGCTCGTCGAGGTTTGTAAGTTATGTCGAATGGCAAGAGCTCAATGGCCCATTTTGCAATCCTGCCCGTTGCGTCGCGGTTATTTATAATGTCATTGAGTGGTACTTCAGAGGCCATTGTTATCGAACACTCTTGAAAGTAGTGCCGGAGCTTCCGAGACGCCATGAACACCGCATATGCTATCTTTTGATAGTGCGGGTAACGGGATTTGCAGGGGGTTAACACAGTGGATACATAATACACTGGTTTTTGAAGAGGGAATTTATGCCCATACATTTGCTCGTTCGACGACGAGGACAGCGCTCACAACTTGATGTGTTGCGGCGATGTATAACAACATTGGTTCGCCGAGTGGGCGAGCCAGATCGATTTGTTGCCAATATGGCTTTTATTTCTTGAGTCCGGCGTGGCGGCGTCCGTCCACTCGAAGTGTTGATGCACCTTAGGAGGCGATAAAGGGCAACGCCTTCTCTCCTAAGCGGAGATAAAGCGGCTTAAGGCTGCCACGCATCTGTTAATTTTGTATTTGCTTGAGGTCCTTTGGGATATCCAAGCGTGTGAGCCGGATTTTGGCGGATTTGCTTGATTCCTCTACGGATACAATGAAGCCCAGCAGCTTCGGCGATGACGCAAAACACATTTTCTCGGATTGACAATGTCGTATGCTCGAGATTGTCGAATGTGAGCCTCAAATCGTCTACTAAAGTTTCGGCGTGTTTTGTTTTGACGACTCGTCGTCTCGTATGCCTCGATTATTACGCCGATCTGGGTAGCGGACATGTTTGAATCATGCAGCGATATATTGCGCGGCGTTTTTAAGTCGAAGGGCATCGTGTTGAAGCGAATGGTCCGTATGGAGTGATGAGCGCCGTTGCGGCTTGATCTGCTTCCGCCATCTTGATTTGATGATAGCCAGAGTATGCATCCAGGAAGCACAACGAGTCGTGTCCTGCCGTGGCGTCGATAATTTGATCGATGCGGGGGAGGGGGAAAGGATCCTTTGGGCAAGCCTTATTGAGGTCTTTGAAGTCGACGCAGAGGCGCCAGGATTTGTCCTTCTTTGGTACCATCACCAAATTTGCTAGCCAGTCCGGATGTTTGATATCTCTGGTGAATCCGGCTTCCAATAACTTGGCTAGCTCTTCTCCCATTACTGTCTTTTGGGCTCGGAAAATCGTCGAAGAGCCTGTTTGGTCGGCTTGAATCCTTTAGGATGTTTAGGCTGTGTCTCGCCAACTGCGAGGATTCGGGCATGTCTGAAGGGTGCGGCGAAGATGTCCCAATTTTCCCGAAGGAATTCGCAGTGATCTGGCGTCCACTTGAGGTTCAAGCTGTGCCCGATAGAGGCCGTCTTTGTTGGGTCCGTTGGGTGGACCTGAAATTTAACTATCTCATCTGCTGGTTTGAAGGAGGTGGACTTGGATCTTTATCAAGTATCACGTCGTCCTGTTTATAGGCGTGGCGCGGTGAGTTCCTCTGCCGCTAAGGCTTGGATAGTGCCTCGAGGGCTAGTCGGCTGCCTTATTTTTGGCGCGGAGTCTTTGTATGCGGATCAGCGGCGAGTGATTATTCAGCTGGGCGGGCATTTTGAGCTTCATGTACCCGTAATGAGGTATTGCTTGAAAAATTGCGAATGCCTCTCGTCCTAATATGGCGTGATAGCCGCTGCTGAGCGGGGCTACAGGCGTGACTTCTTGGATCTGTAATTGTCCGGAGAGCGAACACCACATCGAGTGTGATTTTTCGGTGCAGCATGCTTCCGGCTAGGGATTATTCCTCTGAAGGTTGTCTTTGCTTCGCTCAATCTGGCTCAATCGATTTCCATTTTCATGAGGTTTCCTCATAAATGAGCTTTAGTCGCTGCCGCCGTCCATGAGGACTTTTGTCGATCGAAAGCCGTCCACTATGGAACTAAGTACCGGTCTTGGTGGGGCTCGTAGTTCGAGATGTGGGCTCGTCATTGGCGCTGAAGGTGATAGCTGTGTCGCTCCATGGATTTTTGTTGCTACTTGGTAGACTTGGCGAGTTCGCGGATTATTCGTTTTCGCATATTATTTGATCACGAAAGTCTCAAGCTATTGATACCGGCTGGTATTGTTGGAGTGGTTTCGAGCTAGAAGCTCTTCGCCACTTTGGCCACCACCGTAGTATCCAACATGCTCGAAGGCTATGTGTTGGGACAGCTCCCCGTATTATGAAGTTCTGAGGTCCATTGAGCCATCCCTCCGAGACGGTTCCGTTTCCCTTGCTGGGTTTTTGCTTTTTGGTTTTTGCATCGGGGCCTGATTGTGGCGCCCTTTTACGCGGACTTGGTTTGGGGCGGATTATCCCAAAATTGATTTTCGGTTTTCGGAAACTTTCCATCATGTGATACTTTCGTACTATGGGCGCCGGATCGGTAAAAGCAGCGTAATCTTGCGACGATCAATGGCGTTCAGATTCCCTCGTCCATGCGATTATTGCAGAATATTGAGATTGCGTTCTCCTCTCGGCAGTCCTTTATCCTGTCCATAACCGGGAGAATCGGCCCGATAATGATGTCTTTGTTTACGAGGGCTCTTGCGAATTAGAGATAGGTCGCATATGTGCAGGCGGGTGGGTGGTTTAAAATCCGGATCCCTGCCCATCTTTGGGCTCAATGGCGAGGACTTCCGAATTCGGAAGCTTGATTTCTTCGGAAACAGCCAAGCGAGTCGAACGGCGCATGATTTTAGGTTCAATGCTCGATCGAGTCCGTCCCTCCGCGGAGTCGGCATGGAGGTTCGGGAATCCGGACACGGATTATTTTCAACAATGGCAGCGAATTGCGAGTTGTTCTTACACCACTTCGATGTGGTGGGTAACACAGGAGAGTTAATCTCTCTCGGATCGATTTTAAGCCCAATCGATTGTAGTGCATTGCGACTCGAGGCGGCGATGCGATCCAAGAGCTCGTTGACAGACGAGAGCTCGATTGGATCTAACTGTCCGGCAGCCTTAGGGCTGACGCGAAGATTGCTTTCGACGACTTGAGAAGTCATTGCCGAAGCGACGGTCGGAGAGGCGGCCATAAAACCACCAAGCGGATTGTTTGACCGGCAGCCAAGGCCTCTCGGCGAAAACACCGTCTTTGAAGACGGGTAAAGGCATCCGCTCTATCGGCGACGACACAGAGGAACTCTCAATGAAAGCACCAATGTCGGTGTCAAAACCGGTGGATCTCGGGTAGGGGGTCCCGAATCGTGCGTCTAGGCGGATGGTAACAGGAGGCGAGGACACAATGTTTTTACCTGAGTTGAGGCCCTCTCGATGGAGGTAAAACCCTACGTCTGCTTGATTAATATTGATGATATGGGTAGTACAAGAGTAGATCTACCACGAGATCAAGGAGGCTAAACCCTAGAAGCTAGCCTATGGTATGATTGTTGAGATGTAATGTTGTGTCCTACGGACTAAGGCCCTCCGGTTTATATAGACACCGGAGAGGCTAGGGTTACACAGAGTCGGTTACAATGGTAGGAGATCTACATATCCGTATCGCCAAGCTTGCCTTCCACGCCAAGAAAGTACCTTGGGACACGAGCCGGAGTCTTCAATCTTCTATCTTCGTAGTCTGGGAGTCCGGCGGATATTGATAGTCCGGCTGTCCGGACACCCCCTAGTCCAGGACTCCCTCACCGACGGTTGGCCTCCTCTGGACGATAAGTATGGAGAGGCGTGAGCCCCCGCAGTCCATCTCTTCTTGCTTTGCTCCATATTCCTTGTTGACGCCAATGGCACCGATCCGCCGGTTCTCACCCGAGGAGAAAGGAAAGGCCCCTCGAGAGGGGCCCGACCCGCTCCCGCCGAAGAAGCGGCCGATCCTCGGCTACCGCGACGAGGTTGCTCGGCTGAAGGCATCGAGGCCTTGGTACGAGCGGCCGCCTCCTGTGTTTTCACTCCCTCTGTACGCCCGGGCTGAGGGCCCTAGAGAAGAAGACATCGAGCGGCGCCGTCCGCGCCGTCGGCGACGACGACGAGTCACGGCGGTGCGCGTTGTCGCTCCTGGAGTCCATGCCGCGGACTCATCTCGCGAGCTCGTGCTTCATTCCGCCATGCCTCCAAGCTCCTAGATTCGCCTTCCTCCTTCCTTTGCCTTCGAGATGCCGCCGAGGGGGCCTCTGGAGCTCTGGCTGCAGCACGCCGACTGCGGTACCCCCGCGACCGGAGTGGAGGTTGAGGTCGTCGCTCCGGGCAAGGTCTTCATGACCCGAGGCTGGGGCGAGATCGCCTGGGTCTGCCGAACAGGGGGCACCTTCGTGATTCATCTCGAATACATCGGCACCTCCCTGATGCTCTTCAAGGTCTTCGACGTGGAAGGACACCAGCTGGAGTGCTGCCCCAGAGGAGGTGGCCAAGGCATTAACGCGGCGAGGGCTAGGCCTGCCACCCGCTTCCCCAGCAGCTCCTTCGGCAGCAGCAATGATGCTGGGGAGTCCAGCGACTCTCCCGAGCTTCTTGTGACTCCGGAGACGAGCGACGACAGCTACGAGCCTCCGAACTCGCGCCGCGCCCGGATCAAGGCAGCTGCATCAGGTCGTCGGCGCGGCTGATCTGGATGGGGTTGGCTCCGGCGCTTGGTGGCCCACTGTTGATGATGGCGTCGGCCGTGGAAGCGTGTTTAGTTAGGGCTACTTAGGATTAGCACCTTTTGTTCCCTGCAAGGAATCAAGGAAATACCCCGTGGGGGCATGTAAAGCGTCTGTTGTGGCTTTTGTTGAGATTATCCTTATCGCGAAGTGGTGCAAGATGCTTGTCATATCTCGGCTCGGTTCCCCCTTTCTAACCTCGCGATGGCTTGGTGCTCTACACTGAAAGGTCACGGTCCCCATGATGAAGTCATGTACCGAGGGTAGGTTCACGGGCCTGTCCAAAGTACCCTCCCCAAGGACATCTTCAGAAGAGGCTGCCTTCAGTCGTCGAACAGGGAATCCACTCGACAGACTCGAGGGCACTCGACCATGAAGACCCACTCGATCACCAGGAGATCAAGAGCCACTCTGTATCCGAACGGTCTGTAATTAAGTAGTCTTTATGGCCATGATGACACTTTATGTAGGACGTTACGATGCGCCAATCCTTTATGTACTTTAAACCTGCATAGCGAGGGCGGAGGGTGCAGCAGACACTATATAAGCCACCCCCTCCTCAGTGTAAAGGGTTCGCACCCCTGTAACTTATACACACATAATCCAGTCGACCGCCTCTCGGCTCCGAGATGTAGGGCTATTACTTCCTCCGAGAAGGGCGTGAACTCGTAAATCCCTTGTCTGTACAACTGCTCCACAGCTAGGATCTTGCCTCTCCATACCTACCCCCCATTCTACTGTCAGTCTTAGAACCACGACAGTTGGCGCCCACCGTGGGGCAGGTGTCTTAGCAATTTTTGGAGAAGTTGCAATTGTTCCGATTGCCTTCATCATGGTTTCTGGCGGAGTTCTGGTCGAGGGCCGCGAGATCCGTCTCGGCGCGCTCACTTTCATCGCCAACGACTCCGCTTGGCTCCAGGAGGCTCCACTCGACATCGACGCACTCCCCGTCTGCGGTGCGACGCATTTTCAGGCGTGTGTCAGCGGCGTTTTGCTGCGGCAACCGTCGACTCCGTATCGGTCGACTCCTGTGTTGTCCTCCCTCCCTGTCTTCCGCCAGCGCAAGCGCTCTGGTCGGTCGAGGCTTCAGCGGTGGGTGAGACACGCGATGGCTCGCATGTCGGCCACCACCCAAGTCGCGGCAATCGAGCCCGACGAATCTCTCTGACTGTTCGATCTGTCGTGGCTCGTGAGAACGCATCCAGTCTTGACGCAGATGATCGAGCGGCGGAGGTTACGATGGTCAATGGGCCTTGTAGTCCTCCCGGCTTCCTTCGCACCGACGGGATAGACGGAGGAGGCGACCCCGCTCAGGCCCACGAGGAATATCAACCCGAGCCGCTCACTTCCCTGCAAAGGGAAGATCTTCGTCGCCGCAACATGGATGCCCTGCATACTCCCATCGCAGGAGAAACTCCCGAGGCTCGAACCTTGGAGGAGGCACGTTTGACCAACTTGGCTGAACGTACTCGACTAGAGAACCTCCAGCGAGCACTCGGCGAGCGTCTTGGCAACAGTACCGACTCGGTCGGCGTCAACTCTTTCCGCAACCAACTCAGGTATATCGAACCCGATTCAAAATCTAGCAGCTGCAGCCCGTATAGCGAGTCAATTCAGCCCTCTCGATCGGAGGTCGGCAGAGGCTTGAGGCGGATCGAGGATTTGCTCCGAGCAGGAGATCGAATTCAGCTATGTCACGATCCGCAGCAGATTCACGATCGATCCGTCGCTGCGAATCTGATTCGATCGGCTCATAGCCCAAGATCGCCTCTGCGGCGTGAGGGACGCGAAGGTCGACGTGACCAATATGATGACCGATTCGACCGTGATGATCGGCGTCGAGTGCCCACTCCTCCCCCAAGGGGTGGGTCTTACGCTCATCGGCAGGAAGATGATAGGCACCAACGCAGTGCTGGGCGACGAGTTCCGGTCGACCCTAGGGAACCAGGCTTTGACGCGAGATCCATCATCATGCAAGGTTTGGTCGATCGAAACAGAGCCCATCGAGGTGGCTATGACAGAGATGCACCCACTAGCAGCCGAGTTCATGTTTCAGGTCCAGAATGTTTTAGCAGAGCCATCGAGCGCGATGATACCCCCAACCCAGGTTGGCGGTAGGGGTAAGTAAGTTCACGGTGAGTCCAAGCACGAAACACGGCTTGAAGACTACCGAGTGGTGGTACAGATTGGCGGCGATAATGATGAGGTGGCCATGAAACACTTACCGCTCATGTTGGAAGGTTCGGCTAGGGCGTGGTTGAATCAGTTAGCTCCTAGCAGCATTTACACTTGGGAAGATCTTTCCCGAGTGTTTGCCAGGACATTCGAGGGAACTTGCAAGCGACCAGCTGGATTGACAAAGCTGCAAGTCTGCGTGCAGAAGTCGAATGAAACCCTGAGAGATTACATACGAGATGGATCACTTTGCATCATACGGTGGAAGCGTGTCGATCATCGAGCGATCTGCGCCTTCAAGGATGGCGTTAAGAACAGAGAGTTAAGTTTGAAGTTTGGTCGGACCGGAGATATGACCCTGAGTCGAATGATGGAAATCGCCACCAAGTACGCCAATGGTGAAGAAGAGGATCAACTCCGGAGTGGCAAGTACAAGCCGAGTCAGTCAAAAAAAGGAAACTCCAGTCGGAAGCAAAAGCGGAAAGCCGAGCCAGCGGCTCCTGGAGAGGCTCTGGCCGTGACTCAGGGCAAATTCAAAGGGAAGCCCAAAGGATCCTGGAACCCCAAGAAGGTGAAAGATAAGGAAGGATATGACGTGATGGATCTACCGTGTCACATCCACACGAAGAAAGACGAAGAGGGTAACTTCATCTACCCGAAACATACCACTCGCCAGTGCCGGCTCTTAGTCCAGCAGTTTCAAGGAAAACAGCCCAAGGACAAGGAAAAGGAGTCGGACAAGGCTGAGGACAAGGAGGACAGTGATGGAGGATATCCTCATGTCAATTCCACCCTGATGATTTTTGGTGATGTGGAGAGTAAAAGTTGATTGAAGGTTATCAACCGTGAGGTAAATATGGTCGCCCCGGCGACACCAAGCTATCTGAGATGGTCTCAAACTCCCATTACATTCGACCAGTCCGATCATCCGACTCATATAGCCACCCACGGGAGGCAAGCTTTGGTGGTCGACCCGGTCGTCGAAGGCACTCGATCGACGAAGGTCTTGATGGATGGTGGTAGTGGGTGAACATATTGTATGCGGAGGCGCTAAAAGGAATGGGCATTCCGATGTCGGACTCAGCGCCCGACAACATGAGTTTTCATGGAGTTATACACGAAAGAAGGTTGAGTCCCTCGGCCAAATAGCTCTAGACGTGGTGTTCGTAATTTGGAAGCATTTCCGCAAAGAGAGGCTGACATTTGAAGCCGTGGATTTTCAGAGCGCTTACCACGCTATTTTGGGGAGACCAGCTTATGCACGGTCCATGGCTCGACCATGTTACGTGTACCTCAAATTGAAGATGCCCGGCCCCAAAGGCGTGATCACTATCACTGGCAATCGGAAGAAGGCAGAAGAGTGTTTTCAGAAAGGCTCGAAGATCGCTGATTCCTAGATAATAGTGGTAGAGCTAGAGGAATACAAGAAAAATGCAGATCCGAGTGATTTGTTGCGGGCCAAGAAGCCTGCCACAAAATCAGCGTTTCAGTCGTCTGGTGAAACGAAGCCCGTTCACATTCACCCGACCGACCCCAACGCAGCTCCGACTCATATTTCCACAACACTTGACTCCAAATAGGAAGAAGCGCTCATCCAGTTCCTCCGTGAGAACTGGGACATCTTTGCATGGAAGCCTGCTGACATGCCGGGTGTTCCCAGGGGGCTGGCTGAGCATCGCCTAAGAGTCGACTCAAAAGCAAAACCTGTCAAAGAACATCTTCGACGGTCCGCCGTCCAGAAGAGAAAAGCCATTGGCGAGGAGGTGGCTCGACTCCTGGCGGCAGAGTTTATCCGAGAGATATACCACTCCGAGTGGCTCGCCAATGTCGTCATGGTCCCCAAGAAGGACAAGTCACTTCGCATGTGCATTGATTTCAAACATATCAATCAGGCCTTCCCGAAAGATCATTTTCCTCTCCCTCGTATCGACCAAATTGTCGACTCATTGCGGGATCACGAGATTGTCTTTTAGGCGCCTATTGCGGATACCATCGGATCCGTGCATGCGGACCCGATGAGATCAAAACAGCTTTCATCACTCCGTTTGGGTGCTTCTGCTATCTCACCATGCCATTCGGTCTCAAGAATGCCGGAGCCACGTTCATGAGGATGATTCAAAAGTGTTTACTCACTCAAATCAGTCGGAATGTGAAAGCGTACATGGATGATATCGTCGTCAAGTCACGAAAGGGTTCCGACCTGTTGACTGACCTCGCTGAAACATTTGCCAATCTCCGGAGGTATGATATCAAGCTTAATCCATCAAAGTGCACATTCGGAGTTCCTGGCGGAAAGTTACTCGGTTTTCTCGTTTCAGAACGAGGAATCGGCGCTAACCGAAAAAGTTGGCACCATTCTCTCAATGAAAGCATACTGCGTGTGCATGATGTCGAAGCTTCTTGGATGCTTGGCGCGTTAAGTCGATTCATCTCGCCTCGGTGAAAAGGCATTGCCTCTTTACCGATCGATGAAGAAGGCGGACAAGTTGAGTGGACTCTGTCGATGCAGCGCTTGCGAGCTAAAAGCTCTGCTCTCCACCCAGCCGGTGCTTGCTGCTCCAATCAGCAAAGAGCCTTTGTTGCTTTACATCGCAGCCACAGGACAAGTCGTCAGTACAGTGCTTACGGTCGAGCGAGAAGAAGAAGGGAAAGCCTTCAAAGTTCAGCGCCCAGTGCATTATCTCTCTGAAGTTTTGACTCCATCGAAGCAAAGATATCCTCATTATCAGAAGCTTGTGTATGGGATCTACATAACCGCGAAGAAGGTTGCTCATTATTTCTCTGATCATTCCATTACAGTTATCAGCGACGCTCCATTGTCAGAGATCTTGCACAACAGAGATGCAACTGGTCGAGTGGCGAAATGGGCGATTGAACTCCTTCCCCTTGATATCAAGTTTGAGGCAAAGAAAGCCATTAAGTCCCAGGCGATAGCAGATTTCCTTGCCGAGTGGATTGAACAACAGCAGCCGACTCAAGTTCACTCGGAGCATTGGACAATGTTCTTTGATGGCTCTAAGATGTTAAATGGTTCCGGTGCTGGGATAGTTTTGGTTTCCCCCCGAGGAGATAAGCTCAGATATGTGCTCCAGATCCACTTTGATTCTTCCAATAATGAAGCAGAATATGAAGCACTTTTATATGGGTTGCGCATGGCCATTTCATTTCGGCGTCAAATCGCCTTATGGTTTATGGCGACTCAGATTTGGTGGTCAATTAGGTGATGAAGGAGTAGGATGTTAGAAGCCCAGCCATGACTGGATACTACAATGGAGTGAGGAAGCTTGAAAAGAAATTCGAAGGGTTAGAGCTCCACCATATACCCCGACTGAAAAATCAAGCGGCTGATGATTTGGCGAAGATAGGTTCCAAGAGAGAAGCCATTCCCAGTGATGTGTTCTTGGAGCATATCCATACTCCATCAGTCAAAGAAGATCCTTTTACCGAAGAAGCTCCGTAGCCCAAGAGTATCACAGATCCGACTGAGGTTGAAGTTCCAGCAGTGGTCAACCTGATCATGGAAGCTTTAGTGATCACTCCCGATTAGACGAGACCAGTATATCGCGTATATCTTGAGGAAAGAGCTCCGGAGGGCGAATAAGAGCTCGACGGATCGTCGCCGATCTAAAGCCTTTACCGTGATAAGGGACAGCTGTAGAGAAAGCGCGTCGAGTTGGTCGAAATGCATAACGCCGAGAAGAAGGTCGAATAATCCTTGACGACATCCACTCGGGGACCTGTGGCCATCATGCGTCCTCTCGGACCATCGCGGCCAAAGCATATCGAGCCGGATTTTACTGGCCAAGAGCGAATGAAATGGCAAAGGAGATAGTCGACAAGTGTGAGGGATGTCAATTTTACTCCAATATGTCACACAAGCCCGCATCAGCTTTAAAGACCATACCACTCGTCTGGCCCTTCACATTATGGGAGTTGGATATGGTTGGACCCTTGAGAACAGGCAGAAGCGGTTTCACACATGTGCTGGTAGCAGTCGACAAGTTCACCAAGTGGATCGAGGCTAAACCCATCAAGAACCTTGATGCCGGCACCGCGGTCAGCTTTATCAGAGAGTTGATATTCAGATATGGAGTCCCGCACAACATCATCACTGATAACGGGTCAAACTTCGATTCGGAGGAATTCAGGGCGTTCTGCACATCTCAGGGCACACGAGTCGACTATGCTTCAGTCGCTCATCCTTAGTCAAATGGGCAAGCAGAGCGGGCCAATGGCTTGATTCTCAAAGGGTTGAAACCCCGACTGATGCGTGACCTCAAGCATGCGGCTGGAGCATGGGTCGACGAACTTCCCTCGGTGCTTTGGGGGTTAAGGACCATGCCTAACCGGTCGACTGGAAGAACTCCGTTCTTCTTGGTCTATGGAGCTGAAGCGGTCTTGCCGAGTGACCTGCTTCTGGCGCTCCTCGGTCAAGCTCTACACGGCTGAAGCGAGAACAAGCACGGCGGGGATCGTCGACCTTCTAGAGGAAGAAAGGGAGATGGCTCTGATCTGATCGACCATTTACTAGCAAGACTTGCGTTGCTTCCATGCCAAAAACGTGAAGAGTCGAGCCTTCCAGGAAGGAGATTTGGTTCTCCGAGTGGATCAACAGAAACTGCACAAGCTCGCTCCTTCTTGGGAAGGTCCCTTCATCGTCACCAAGGTTCTGCATAATGGAGCGTACCGTCTTTACAACGTCGAGCACAAGATCGACGAGCCCCGAGCTTGGAACGCGGAGCTGCTCCGCCCCTTTTACACTTAAGTATCCACTCGGAAATGTAATAAAAGCACTTCTGTAGTTCATTTTTCACAAGACAATAGTGTTATAATTTTCCCAGTGATTGTTGTCACTTTTATTTGTTCAATAAAATTTCCCCTCAGTGGGTGGCTTAGCTGCGAATCCGTTTTGCCTAAGTTTGTAAAAAAATCCTTGCCGAGTGGTGAGCCAGCCTCCCACTCGGGGGATTAGCTGCGAATCCGTTTCGCCTAAGTTTCAATAAAATCCTACCAAGTGGTGAGTCAGCCTCCCACTCGGAGGCTTAGCTGCAGTCCAAGTACTCGCCTAAGTTTCGATAAAATCCTACCGAGTGGTGAGCCAGCCTCCCACTTGGGGGCTTAGCTGCAGCATAGCGCTCGCCTAAGTACAAGTATAACGTGCGCTCTGCAAGGTAGACGAGGTGCAGGTCGACTGCTACCCTCCTCTTCCGAGCTACGCCACAAGTGTAACGTGCGCTCTGCAAGGTAGACGAGGTGCAGGTCGATTGCTACCCTCCTCTTCCGAGCTACGCCACAAGTACAATGTGCTCTCCGCAAGGAGGACGAGGCACGGGTCGACTGCTACTTCTCCTTCTGAGCTACGCCACAAGTATAATGTGTGCTCCGCAAGGAAGACGAGGTACAGGTCGATTGATGCCCTCTTCTTCAGAGGCACACCGCAAAAATCCTACCGAGTGGAGAGCAGACCTCCCACTCGGGGGCTTAGCTGCAGCTCAGTGCTCGCCTAAGTTTTTGAAAATCCTACCGAGTGAGGAGCATACCTCCCACCCGGGGGCTTAGCTGCAGCCCAGTGTGTAACGCCCTCGATGCGGCTATATCTCCCACGTGTCGAAGCACGACTTAGAGGCATAACCGCATTGAAAGCAATGTCGCAAGTGAGGTAATCTTCACACAACCCATGTATTACATAAGGGAAAGAGATACATAGTTGGCTTACAATCGCCACTTCACACAATTACATGAATAAAGCATTACATCATCCAGATACAATCAAGGTCCGACTACGGAACCAAAATAAAAGAAGAACCCCAAATGCGACAAAACGGTCCCCGATCGACCCCAACTGGGCTCCACTACTGACCAACTAGAACGAAACAACACAAAGGGCATGATCTTCATCGAGCTCCTCCTTGAGCTTGATTGCGTCACCTGCTCGGTAACATAGGCACCTGCAAACTGGTTTTGGAAGTATCTGGTGAGCCACGAGGACTCAGCAATCCCATTACCATGGGTATCAAGACTAGCAAAGCTTGAAGGGAAAGGAAGGGGTAAAGTGGTGGGGTTGCAGCAGCAACTAAGCAAGTATGGTGGCTAACCAACGCAAATAAGAGCGAGAAGAGAGCAAGCGGAACGGTCGTGAAGCTAGCAATGATCAAGAGGTGATCCTGAACACCTACTTACGTCAAACATAACACAGAAGTCGTGTTCACTTCCCGGACTCCGCCGAGAAGAGACCATCACGGCTACACACGCGGTTGATGCATTTTAATTCGGATCTGGTGTCAAGTTGTCTACAACCGGACATTAACAAATTCCCATCTGCCACATAACCGCGGGCACGGCTCTCGAAAGTTTAAACCTGCAGGGTGTCCCAACAGCCCATGACAAGCTCTCGCGATCATCGAAGGAATAGACCTTCACCCAGAAGACCCGATCGGTCTCGGAATCCGGTACATCAAGACATTTCGACAATGGTAAAACAAGACCAGCAAAGCCGCCCGATCGCCGACAATCCCGATAGGAGCTGCACATATCTCATTCTCGTGGCAACACGGATGAGACATCCTCGAGTAAAACCAGACCTCGAGTTGCCCGAGGGGCCCCGATCTACTCGGTTCGAACCAGCACTTAGACAAGCACGGCCGGGGGCTGAAATAAAGATGACCCTCGAGAGAGCGACTCCCAAGGGAAAAGATAGGTGGTGGTGAGGCAAATGGTAAAAGTCAATGTTGGGCCTTCTGGACAAGTTTTATTCAAAGCGAACTGTCGGGGGTCCCATAAATCACCCGACCAGCGTAAGGGACGCAAAATCCGGGAACATAACACGGGTATGACGGAAACTAGGGCGGCAAGAGTGGAACAAAACACGGGCATAAGGCCGAGCCTTCCACCCTTTACCAAGTATATAGATGCGTTAATAATATAAGAGATATTGTGATATCCCAACATAAACCCCTGTCCACCCCGGAGAAAACTTCAACTTCACCGCAACTAGCAGCGCTATAAGAGGGCTGAGCAAAGCGGTAACATAGCCAAGCAACGGTTTGCTAGGAATGGTGTCAAAGGTTAGAGGTTCATGGCAATATGGGATGGCTTGACAAACAGGTAAAAGGTAGCGCAGCATAGCGAAAGAACGAGGCAACTAGCATAGCAATGATAGTAGTGAGATCCAGTAGCGGTCATCTTGCACGAAATCCGCAAGGAAGAAGAACGAGTCCATGAAGAAGACAAACGGACGAAGTCGAACGAATCCTCACAACTCCGGAACGAAACCGAAGCTAACGAGAGAGGCAACCCGGAAAGAAACAAACAGCATAGTAAACAACCATCACATAAACTTGGCATGATGCACAACCAAGGATGATGCATGTCCGGTTTAATGAGGCATGGCATGGCATGGCAAAGTGCACAAGCAATCCTACAAATTAAGTGGAGCTCAATATGCAACGGTGCATATTGACAAAACACCACGACAAGTTATTTAGTTCGATCTCATTTATGTACCCATCAATATTAAATGTTGATTAACATGGCAAGGGGTGAAGCATAACAAAACTACCTACCTAGGCAAGTTTAAATGAGGCCGGAAACAACAAACAACAAGTCCGGAAAATCCTCATGTGCATATTTTAGATTCGGTACTGTTCTGCCCTAAACACAATTTTAGAGTTGTTAAACAGGAAAATAAAGTGGACCATGTTAATCTAGGCATTTTTGCACCCCATTTACATATAAAGTTTATTAAATTCGGAGTTACGGTTATTTAGTTATGAAATAAATCATTTTAGCATGGCATTTAAGCAAATTTAATCAAACAACATTTTAAACATTTTAAACATGGATGAAATGGGCATATTATTAAACTAGACAAAATTCTAAGCATCTTACATATAAAGTTTGTTTTAATCCGATGCACGATTAATGAGTTATTAATGCATGAACTACAGGGGGTTTTTCTGCAAAACTGTAATTCGCTGGATAATGTGAAAATCGCAGACAGGAAAAAAACATGCACTGGGCCAAATCTGGCTGGAGCAGGCCCAACAGAAAGGAAAAAAAGGAGGCGCTGGGGGTGGCCTCACCTAGTGGGCTGAGGCCCAGTCGGTGGAAGAGGTGGAGGCAGGCCGCGGGGCTCCGGCTGGGCCTTGGGGAGACGCTGGGCAGCTGGGCTGCGGTCAACGGGAGAAGGGGAGGCGGCCCAGGCACGGCGCGGTCAACGAGCGGCTGAGCGGGCGCTGCTCGTCCTCTGCTCGATGCAGAGCTGCGGGAAGCAGAGGCATCGCCGCGGCGGCACGGCTTAGCTTGGCGCGGAAGAGCAGGCGCCGAGGACGATGGGATCGAGGCGAGGCAGCGTTCTCGGCGAGACTCAGATCCAGCGGCTGCAAGGGAGCTCCTGCGGCGGCTGCGCGATCGCTCCTGTGGACACGGGCGAGAAAGTTTCGAGGAGGAAGAGGGAAAGGAGAAGGAGGAGCAGGGGCACATGGCGACTGCGGGGCTTCACCGGCGCCCAGGCTCGCCGGACCGAGCGACCGGGAGGCGGAAGGCGCCGAGGGCGACCCGGCGGCGGCTTGTGCGGGACTCCGCGAGGGAGGAGGTCGAGGCTGGGCGCTGGGGCTCGGGGACGAGCGATCTGAGGAGGTCCGCAACAACGGGGCTGGAGCAGCGTGGGGCGCCTGGGCAGAGGAGCTCGAGCATCGAGCACGCGAGAGGTCCCGCTGAGGTGGCGCCCGGTGGTCGTGCTCGTGAGGACGAGGTGGTGGGGAGCACGGGCTTCGATCCGGTGGTTGGCTAAGAAGGCGGGGAGGAGGCGACAATGGAAGGTGGTTGGCTCGGTTTACCAAATCGAGGAGGTGGGTGGATCATTGGATGGATGGTTCGAGGGATCCGGAGGAGAGGTGGGTGGCGGCGATGGTTGGGTAGGGATGGATCCCGAGGGGATTTTTGGAGAGAGTGGCGGCGGTGGCTAGGATGGGGATGGGACAGCCGGCCTAGGTTTTAGGGTTAGATTATTTATATAGCAAGGATTTGGTTTGGGGCTAATTCGTCCCTCCGATCAAAATCGGACGGTCGGGAAAAATAGGTTAGGGAGTCCAAATAAGAAAACGGTGATGTTTTGTAGACGTTAGGGGATGATCCGGATCCAACGGTCACGACATATCGGTTCGGGTTCGGGCAAGTTTCGGACACGCGCGAGGGGGGCTGCGAGCTGGCAAGAGAGGTTAGGTGGTCGGACAAAATGGGAAACGAAAACATAGTTGGTCTCGGGGCGGTCAACAAAAGAAAGGGGGGGACGCGACAACTACGAACGGGCGCGAGTTTTAAAACAATGACGGCAACGAGTGCCGATGCAATGCGGATGATGACATGAGACGAGATGCATAACAAAAACAAAATGCAAAACAACAGACAATAACCCAACCACGGAGGAAATAATAAATCGCATCGCCGGAAATGGCAAGAGTCGGAGTTACGCATATGGAAAGTTGTATCCGGGGCGTTACAACACTCCACCACTACGAGAGGATCTCGTCCCGAGATCTAGAATGGCACCGGAGAGAAACGGAAGAGGAAGAGAAGAGGGTAACTAAGTTGCTTCTTCGACCAACGAGTGAAACCACGAACCTTGGGAGGTTGAGCAATTTAAAAGAAAGACTACAACGGAGATGAACGAAGTTGAAAACACCCCGTTAGAAAAGAGGAACAAGGAACAATGCGAGAACTTGAAGGTTGCAAAGACATGAATCTAGAGTTTAATGGACAAGATAGAATTCAAAACCACTCCGGTTAAAACAAGATGAGAGGGGAAGAATTCGGGCAGCACTCCGGTTGAACATGGAAGGAATAGAACATGAACTAGACAAGATGAGAGGATACTTGATGAAATCAACAACACACTGCCTCCGGAACTATTGAAAGAATGGCACAAGGGGTAAGAAGGATTTCAGACAGCACTCCGGTTGAAAAGAGAGGCAAAACTTGATAAGATGAAAGAGCTTGAATGAGAACACAACACTCCGGTTAAATGGATAAGCACGAAAAGAACATGATCCTCACAAAACGAGGTGATGGGTGAAGAGCACAACATCACAATGCCTCCGGAAGAAAGAATAGAAGATAGATCATTGGATTATCAGAATGTAGGAGAAAATGCAAACTTCTGCCACAAATGGGCTTGGAAAGCACCCTTTCAAGAAGATTAGAACGGAGTTGTTGGAAAACCAACAATGAAAAGAACAAGCTTGTAGTGGGCTTATGGAAACATCTCAACACTTGAGGTGAAATTCTGCCACTAACGAAAAGCAATTGCTTGTTTAAGATCAACGAAGAGATGAAAACTTCTTCCACCAAAAGGATAAAGAGCAAGCTTGGGTCATTGATAAACACCATAATAGCAACATCCCTTAAGGAAAGGCTTTAGGTGAAATCTGACACAAGATAACTCCAACGAAGAAGTTGATGGATTTAATATACCTCATTCTTGACAACAAGTGACTCATGAAACATGAAGGAAATTGTCAAGAGTGACATAACACCATCTCAAAAGATAAGGTAGAAAGAATTGCACTTTGTAATGCAAGATGAAGAATGCTTGAATGCCTCAAAAATAAAACATGTGTTGAGCACCATGTTTATTTTAGATTATAGCTTGACGGGTCATAACTTCAAGAGAAATCTTGAAGAACAATTGAAGAATGAAAGAAATCCTTGACGAACCACCATGTAGAGCCTCCATGAAGAACTCCGGTAATAAAAGGATGATGAAAAGAAAGAGAAGTTGAAAACACAAGGTGAATCCTTGCAATGATTTAGATGGAGCTTCGCGACGAGATAATTAGAGCTTGGAACTCCGGGAAAAAGAGAAGATGAAACAAATGAAACCGAGAATTTGTTCATCATGAACAAACTCCGAAAGAAAGATGAATCACTTGTAATCAAGAATTTATTCGTCATGAATAATCTCCGGAAGAAAAGAATTGAATCAACTCAAGGAAATAAGAATAAGATTTATTGTATGCTTATCCTTCATCAATTAAATTGGTGACCCACAATGGATTTGGCATGCCACTTATTCTCGTAGAAAGGATTAAGATAGATATGGCGCAAGCTTGGGAAGGTCTTCAACGAACCACCGGTAGGATTGGAAAGAACGAATGAATTGATAAGATAATGAAGGAAGTGAAATCTTGAATGAACCACCATAAGAATTGAAAATGAAAGTAGCAAAGGCACAATTCACCGGGAAGAATTAGCAAATGAACGAAGGTGCTTGAGACAAACTAGATACATGAGAACAAGGAGATCATGAACTGATTAGAGGATATTTGAACGATGCACCGGTAAGATTTGGAGAACGAGAGCTGAAAGCTTGAATGAATAATACTGAGATGATGGGCTTCAAAGAATGAAACTGAAAAGACTCCTAAAATGCTCCGGATGGGTGAAAAAGATTCTCACAATCGAAAACAATTATGAGAGGATGGCAACAAGCTAGCACCATGAATCTTGAAGAGAATGTAGCAAGATTTAAGAGAAACTCTTCTTCGGTCTTCAAATGTTGAGAATGATGACGAGAAACACCACCGAGAATTATTGAGGCACACCGGAAGAATCAAAAGCGAAGAGGTTGAGCCAACTATGAAAAGAATTCCAAAGATCTTGGAGAAAAGCATTTGACTGATGATAACTCATTCTTACGTCAAACTTGGAGAAGAATTTAGGATAGCTCTGGGAAAATAGAAGGGTCAGGTAAGATCCTGGAAAAAGACCTGTGTGTTAGGGCCCACTCAAAAGAAACACCATTGGAAATGATTTAAAAGAGATGTTGCACCGGTTCAATTAAATGACTTGAATGGGATACCAATCTCGAAATATCTTGAAGGGATTGAGAATGGAAACGCAAATCTTCGAGATATCTTGAGCACTCCGGAATAACAAATAGCGAGAAGTAGAATGATAATGAGGTGCACCGGTATGAGAAGACATTGAAATGAGGAAAAAGATATGATCAACAAAACTTGACTTGAATCCACCGGAGAAGAGAAAGGAATGAGGAATGACGAACTAGAAGAACATCTTCTTGAGAACCACCGGGTAAGAACATTGACAGAAAAGAATGGAGAAACTTCACATGAATAAATGGATACTTGATTAAGAAATCTATGTCCTTGAAGAAAAAGGGTGGGAGGGTGGGAAAACAAAGGCAATTTGGGGAAGATGTAACAAACACCGTTGAGAAGAAATGATAATTGGTCTTGCGGATGGGGAGAATGATGGGATCAGATCCACTTGAAGAGAAACACGCCGGTTGAAAAGGATTGACATGACAATCTCGATTGTCGAGAAGGATTGGTATTCACATCGGAGTATGAGAACACCATTTCGGAAAGGTATGGAATCAACACTTGACATTGAAGCAACTTGAATACCACAACTCAAAACAAAAACAAAGGGTTGGCTTGCAGAATAAGCCGGAACAAACATATGATAGAGATTTCGTCCGAAGTTTTCGTGGTGGGGCCTACACGGGCTCAATCGTGACAGCACCATCATGTACAAGGCAAATGCACATGACATCTGAAGCGTCCCAGTCGGCATAGCCAAGGACTCTTTAAGACACAACGAGACCATGTAAAACCAACCGTGAATAGGCGGACCACTAGGCGTCGAACCCCAATTTCATATCATACATCCGTCGGAAAGATATCCTAAGAGCTACTTGAATTCCCACCTATGAAACTCCGAAACTTTCGGTTATGCAATCTGGTGTTGGGGATCAGGGAGCAATATATCTCACCCAAACTAACAATCCCTACATCCATTTGTATCCATCCGTCAACACATAACCAAGAAACCTTGAAATCGTCTACCTCAACCTTGAAAAGCATCCGTTATACGAGTCATGGCAATACTCCGTACTCACCTCGAGATTGGGTTAGCGGGGTTATCTCACCAACAAGCTGCATAAAAGAGATTTTCGATGTCGGTACTAAACTCAGGTATTCCAAAACATAACGATAAAATTATGGCGACAACACCTCGGAGCTCAACTCCGGGACACCGCCACAACCCCTAAATGTCGGGAGGCACCAAGACAATGTTGTCATCATAAGAATATCGAACGATCCCAAGATACCAGCGTGATCCTAAAAAAATTTAGTGAAATTTGAGAAGAGAAGAGCCAAAACTCTCGTCGGGATACCTCACCGGAAGGTCGAAGGGATGGGAGTAAGCAAATTCCTAACTCTCCGATATATAATTCCTAAATGACTCAAAACATTTTCTAGACACAACTCGCCGCTAAAAGCGATCAAGCGGTGGGGCTCCTAAGGTCGGGAAGGCTCGATTACCAACTTGTAGCGCCCTCGATGCGGCTATATCTCCCACGTGTCGAAGCACGACTTAGAGGCATAACCGCATTGAAAGCAATGTCGCAAGTGAGGTAATCTTCACACAACCCATGTATTACATAAGGAAAGAGATACATAGTTGGCTTACAATCGCCACTTCACACAATTACATGAATAAAGCATTACATCATCCAGATACAATCAAGGTCCGACTACGGAACCAAAATAAAAGAAGAACCCCAAATGCGACAAAAGCGGTCCCCGATCGACCCCAACCGGGCTCCACTCTTGACCAACTAGAGCGAAACAACACAAAGGGCATGATCTTCATCGAGCTCCTCCTTGAGCTTGATTCGTCACCTGCTTTCGATAACATAGGCACCGCAAACTGGTTTTGGAAGTATCCGGTGAGCCACGAGGACTCAGCAATCCCATTACCATGGGTATCAAGACTAGCAAAGCTTGAAGGGAAAGGAAGGGGTAAAGTGGTGGGGTTGCAGCAGCAACTAAGCAAGTATGGTGGCTAACCAACGCAAATAAGAGCGAGAAGAGAGCAAGCGGGCGGTCGTGAAGCTAGCAATGATCAAGAGGTGATCACGAACACCTACTTCGTCAAACATAACACGAAGTCGTGTTCACTTCCGGACTCCGCCGAGAAGAGACCATCACGGCTACGCACGCGTTGATGCGTTTTAATTCGGATCTGGTGTCAAGTTGTCTACAACGGACATTAACAAATTCCCATCTGCCACATAACGCGGGCACGGCTCGAAAGTTTAAACCCTGCGGGGTGTCCCAACAGCCCATGACAAGCTCTCGCGATCATCGAAGGAATAGACCTTCACCGGGAAGACCCGATCGGTCTCGGAATCCGGTACATCAAGACATTTCGACAATGGTAAAACAAGACCAGCAAAGCCGCCCGATCGCCGACAATCCCGATAGGAGCTGCACATATCTCGTTCTCGGGCAACACCGGATGAGACATCCTCGAGTAAAACCAGACCTCGAGTTGCCCGAGGGGGCCCCTTGATCTACTCGGTTCGAACCAGCACTTAGACAAGCAATGGCCCGGGGGCTGAAATAAAGATGACCTCGAGAGAGCGACTCCCAAGGGAAAAGATAGGTGGTGGTGAGGCAAATGGTAAAAGTCAATGTTGGGCCTTCTTTGGACAAGTTTTATTCAAAGCGAACCGTCGGGGGTCCCATAAATCACCCGACAGCGTAAGGGGCGCAAAATCCGGGAACATAACACGGTATGACGGAAACTAGGGCGGCAAGAGTGGAACAAAACACCAGGCATAAGGCCGAGCCTTCCACCCTTTACCAAGTATATAGATGCATTAATAATATAAGAGATATTGTGATATCCCAACATAAACCCTGTCCACCCTGGAGAAAACTTCAACTTCACCTGCAACTAGCAACGCTATAAGAGGGGCTGAGCAAAGCGGTAACATAGCCAAGCAACGGTTTGCTAGGAATGGTGTCAAAGGTTAGAGGTTCATGGCAATATGGGATGGCTTGACAAACAGGTAAAAGGTAGCGCAGCATAGCGAAAGAACGAGGCAACTAGCATAGCAATGATAGTAGTGAGATCTAGGGTAGCGGTCATCTTGCCCGAAATCCCGCAAGGAAGAAGAACGAGTCCATGAAGAAGACAAACGGACGAAGTCGAACGAATCCTCACAACTCCGGAACGAAACCGAAGCTAACGAGAGAGGCAACCCGGAAAGAAACAAACAGCATAGTAAACAACCATCACATAAACTTGGCATGATGCACAACCAAGGATGATGCATGTCCGGTTTAATGAGGCATGGCATGGCATGGCAAAGTGCACAAGCAATCCTACAAATTAAGTGGAGCTCAATATGCAACGATGCATATTGACAAAACACCACGACAAGTTATTTAGTTCGATCTCATTTATGTACCCATCAATATTAAATGTTGATTAACATGGCAAGGGGTGAAGCATAACAAAACTACCTACCTAGGCAAGTTTAAATGAGGCCGGAAACAACAAACAACAAGTCCGGAAAATCCTCATGTGCATATTTTAGATTCGGTACTGTTCTGCCCTAAACACAATTTTAGAGTTGTTAAACAGGAAAATAAAGTGGACCATGTTAATCTAGGCATTTTTGCACCCCATTTACATATAAAGTTTATTAAATTCGGAGTTACGGTTATTTAGTTATGAAATAAAACATTTTAGCATGGCATTTAAGCAAATTTAATCAAACAACAGTTTAAACATTTTAAACATGGATGAAAATGGCATATTATTAAACTAGACAAAATTCTAAGCATCTTACATATAAAGTTTGTTTTAATCCGATGCACGATTAATGAGTTATTAATGCATGAACTATAGGGGGTTTTTCTGCAAAACTGTAATTCGCTGGATAATGTGAAAATCATGAGCGGGGAAAAAAAACATGCACTGGGCCAAATCTGGCTGGAGCAGCCCAACAGAAAGGAAAAAAAGGAGGCGCTGGGGTGGCCTCACCTAGTTGGTTGAGGCCCAGTCGGTGGAAGAGGTGGAGGCAGGCCGCGGGGCTCATTTGGGCCTTGGGAGAGGCATTTGGGCAGGTGGGCTGCAGTCAACAGGAGAAGGGAGGCGGCCCTGCACGACGCAGTCAACGAAGCGGCTGGCGGGCGCTGCTCGTCCTCTGCTCGATGCAGAGCTGCGGGAAGCAGAGGCATCGCCGGCGGCGACGGCTTAGCTTGGCGCGGAAGAGCAGGGCGCCGAGGACGATGGGATCCGGGCGAGGACGACGTTCTCCGGCGAGACTCCAGATCCAGGCGGCTGCAAGGGAGCTCCTGCGGCGGCTGCGCGATGCGCTCCTGTGGACACGGGCGCGAAAGTTCGAGGAGGAAGAGGGGAAAGGAGAAGGAGGAGCAGGGCACATGGCGACCTGCGGGGCTTCACCGGCGACTTGGCTCGCCGGCACTGAGCGACCGGAGGCGGGAAGGCGCTGAGGACGACCCGCAGCGGCGGCTTGTGCGGGACTCCGGCGAGGGAGGAGGTCGAGGCTGGAGCGCGGGGCTTAGGGACGAGCGATCTGAGGAGGTCCGGCAACAACGGGGCTGGAGCCGCGTGGGACGCCCGGGCAGAGGAGCTCGAGCATCGAGCACGCGAGAGGTCCTGCGAGGTGGCGCTCCGGTGGTCGTGCTCGTGAGGACGAGGTGGTGGGGAGCACGGGCTTCGATCTGGTGGTTGGCTAAGAAGGCAGGGAGGAGGCGACAATGGAAGGTGGTTGGCTCGGTTTGCAAATCGAGGAGGTGGGTGGATCGACTGGATGGATGGTTCGAGGGGATCCAGAGGAGAGGTGGGTGGCGAGCGATGGTTGGGTAGGGATGGATCCCGAGGGGATTTTTGGAGAGAGTGGCGGCGGTGGCTAGGATGGGGATGGGACAGCCGGCCTAGGTTTTAGGGTTAGATTATTTATATAGCAAGGATTTGGTTTGGGGCTAATTCGTCCCTCCGATCAAAATCGGACGGTCGGGAAAAATAGGTTAGGGAGTCCAAATAAGAAAACGGTGATGTTTTGTAGGCGTTAGGGATGATCCGGATCAACGGTCACGACATATCGGTTCGGGTTCGCAAGTTTCGGACACGCCAGGGGGCTGCGAGTGGCAAGAGAGGTTAGGTGGTCGGACAAAAAGGGAAACGAAAACACAGTTGGTCTCGGGGCGGTCAACAAAAGAAAGGGGGGGGGGACGCGGCAACTACGAACGGGCGCGAGTTTTAAAACAATGACGGCAACGAGTGCCGATGCAATGCGGATGATGACATGAGACGAGATGCATAACAAAAACAAAATGCAAAACAACAGACAATAACCCAACCACGGAGGAAATAATAAATCGCATCGCCGGAAATGGCAAGAGTCGGAGTTACGCATATGGAAAGTTGTATCCGGGGCGTTACAACACTCCACCACTACGAGAGGATCTCGTCCCGAGATCTAGAATGGCACCGGAGAGAAACGGAAGAGGAAGAGAAGAGGGTAACTAAGTTGCTTCTTCGACCAACGAGTGAAACCACGAACCTTGGGAGGTTGAGCAATTTAAAAGAAAGACTACAACGGAGATGAACGAAGTTGAAAACACCCCGTTAGAAAAGAGGAACAAGGAACAACGCGAGAACTTGAAGGTTGCAAAGACATGAATCTAGAGTTTAATGGACAAGATAGAATTCAAAACCATTCTTGCACTCGACTTGGAACCTCGTTCAGTCGAGTCATCAGAGACTGGAGGTCGTTCTGAAGCGTCTCTCTTGGCCAGAGTGTTGTGTCGATGCGGGAAGTTGCGACCTTCAGCCTTGCGAGGTAGTCGACAACAGCAGCAACGCGAGATTCAAGACGGAGCACGTTCATAGCAACTTCATCTTTCACAGGAGAGTTGATGGGATCCAGGTTTATTTCCAATCGACCGATCTCCTCTTCAAAGTTCGGGCAGAACTCTGCAAACACAACCCCAGAGTCAAGACAACAGTCTGATGGAGAAATCATAGTTAAAATGTCTATTTGATACAAAAGATTACCTTCAAGCATGAGGAATAGCTTCTTGGCGAGTCCTCCCAGATAAGCCTCCAGATCGTTCTTCTTTCCCACCAACTCACTGGCCTTGTCACTCAGGGCAATCTTGTCACTCTTCAGTCGACTAACCTCCTTGTTGGCCGCATCAAGAGCAGCTTTCAGATTGGTATTTTCTTCTTCAAGCTTGGTGATTGAAGCCAGCTTCTCATCTGCGAGCTTGGTCTTCTCTAAAGCCACTTTCTGCTTCTCAGCCAAGTCAAGGTCTTTCTTCTTCAGGGCATCCCTCAGTTTGTCTGCAAAGTCACAGTGAGATCAGACTCTGAAACGGACGAGAGGCAAAGGCAGTCGTCGAGGGTCTCACCAAACATACCTTTTGCTTCCTCCTTCGCCTTCGTGAAGTTCTCCTGGACCAGTTTCAGATCAAGCTCGAGCTGGATTTGCTTGTTCTCCAACTCAGTGTAAGAAGCTGCAAGCTCGCAAGATTTCTGCGAAGAACCAATCGATAGATGTCAAAGACAGTTCACTTCCGAGTGGCTAAGGAAAAATCATAGCGTTTCTAAGACTACGGCTGAATATAAACATTCGACCATAGTCTCAGGGACTACACCCAGTGGGTGCACTCAGCGTGCCCCCACTAGTTTTATCAGTTAGAGTCGATCAGTCAACCAACAAAAAAAAACGGGAGGTGTCCCTCGGTCGTAGTCGATTGCCGTGATCGACCACGATCTCGAGGACTACACCCGATGGGTGCACTCAGCGTGCCCCCACCGGTCTATGAATCCATTCGACCTGATCGAGTAAAGAAAAAGCTTAAGACATAAAGACTATGGTCGACTGCCAGTAGTCGACCATAGCCTTGGGGACTACACCCAGTGGGTGCACTCAGCATGCCCCCACTAATCCAGAATTTCAATCAACACACCCAGTGGGTGTACGGCAGATACTAGGATTTTCAGAAAGAAGGATTTTCAGATATCATATCCTAACAGAACAGGCGGTGACCGACTGACCAGAACATTACTCTGAAGAGCTGAACTGGCGTCATAAGCTGCCTGGCTGGCGTCTCGGATTGCCTTCACTTGCTCCATCATGACCCCTGCCTGGCGTATTGCTTCTTTAGCCGCACTGGCTTGGTCCTCTGGGACATGGTGGGTCGAGAAAAGTGAAGGCTGAGCAGCACTCGACGATGAAGGGCGAGCACTCGTCAACAGCACCGCAAAGGATACGATAGGCCGAGTGACGTTGTCTCCCTCCACGACCAACGTTTCGGGTGCTGGCACGTCCCGAGTCGCCTTGCCAGCAGACGCTTTCCTGTTCCTCCTCTGCCTCCGTGGTTCCTCGTCGTCGTCGTCGTCAGGAAGGTCAATAACGACGTTAGATGGAGCTGCAGAAAAGAATCAAAATTAGAGACAAGGAGCCAATCGACTGAAGACGGAACTACAAAAGTCATACCAGGTTTTGAAGTGACAGCATCTTCCATCTCGTGGTCTTCATACGGCGAGGTATCGAAGTAGCAACCTGCGAGTTCAGTCGGTCGATCAGCTCATGAGTCGACCAAGAATAAATTCATGTGAAACGGGAAAACTCATGTTACACCATTACCCTGAGATAGTGGGGATCACCATCTTCATCTTCGGCAAGACCTTCGCCGGCTTCGACGGCGCCACTCAAGATTGCTTCGGAGCTTTCTCAGTCGGCGCCGGAGAAGTCGTCCGAGGGCGCTTGGTCGACTGCGCGACGGGCACAACCCCCTTACCACGCTCGGCTGCAGGATCATGGACAAGCTTAGAGCGTCTTTCCGAGCGAGGAGGTGCAACTTCCTCCTCCTCCTCCTCCTCTTCCTCCTCGCCAGAGTCATCATCCTCATCATCGTCATCAGCATCCGAGTCCCACTCCTCCGGGCTTTCACCCCCACTTCCTTCCTCCTCCTCAGTCGGCGCTTGCGCTCCATTGGGCATCGAGTACAACTCAGTGGTGGCCTGACAAGACAACAAAACAAGACATTGGTCAATCGACCAATTTGCAGTGAAATAGAATGAATGAAGCAAGATCGCAACCGGTGATAAGTGGTCATACCGTGTCCAGCGTGTAAGTATGGTCGAGTGGTGGGATCCTCCTAGCCCCTCGAGGGTTATCTTTATTCCCTGTGATGGCAGACATCCACCTCTCCAGTGTGGCGTCACTGACCGCCTCTGGATGGACCCGAGTGGTATCTTCGGTGCCGCAGTACAGCCACATTTGGTGGCCTCGGTATTGAAGTGGTTGAATACACCATCGAAGGAAGACCTCCAGAAGGTCCATACCCGTCACTCCGTCCCGAACGAGCTGGACTACGCGCTCCATCAACATTTTACTGAGCTTTCTCCTCGGGAAGCACCTTGAAGAAGAGGTTTGTTCACTCGGTCCATGGAGAAGCGGAGGGAGACGGTCGACTGCTTGGCGTCGACTCGTCTTGGCAGTAGAACCAGGTCGACTGCCACCCTCTAACCAACTCAGGAAGGGCCATGGCCGGAAAAACACTCTTACTCCTCATCTGGATCCCAAGACCCCCGCACATCTGGATAACCTTAGTCCTCTCATCATCCGGACTCGTCTTTTTCACTGTCTGTGGCGACGGTGAATATGTGTTAAAGAGACCCGGTCACGGTCGACAAACCAGGAAGTTCTCGCACATGGACACGAAAGCAGCAAGATAGGCAATGGAATTGGGAGTGAAATGGTGGAGTTGCGCCCCAAAGAAGTTCAGAAACCCTCGGAAGAAAAGACTCGGTGGCAGAGAGAATCCACGATCTACATGAGTGGCTAGGAGAACGCACTCACCCTCCAGCGGCTGCGGATGCCACTCGGTCCCCGGAAGCCTTGCTGACCCATGAGAGATCAGTCCCTCCTTGGCCAGGTCGGTGAGATCCGCCTCGGTGATGGTTGAGCGGATCCAATCCCCTTGAACCCAACCTTGCGACAAGCGGGACCTCGACGAAGATCCGCCCCGACTGGTCGCTCTTCCCTTCGCTTTCACCGTCACCGTCGCCTTCTTCGCGCGCTCCAAGGCCGCTGTCTTCTCCTTCACCATCATCACCGGCGAAGCACGCGAGGAGTGGATGGGAGGAGGCGAAAGCAGGCACAGCTGGCGGGGGTGAAGAGGGCAGAGAGGAGAATGGGGAGGCACTGTTCAAAAACCCTCGCCCGACACCTTATATAGTGACGCTTCCGAGTGACTGACAAGTAGGCCCGGGTGGTCCTGTCAAATCCCGAAACAGTCGCGCACGCGTGATACGTGGCGAAAAAGGCGGCACGGAAATCGAGGCGTCTACGCCTTATCCCATCCGAGTACCACGGTCCGTCCCGCTTCGCGCGCTTCCCAAAATTCGGATCCCACAAAATCCGCTAACAGCAGATCAACCTGTCAGACGGTAGATTTCGTGCGATCCGGCGCTCGGAAGTTCACCAAGTTCAAAAGTTCACTCGACAGAAGAAAAGAATGGATCAAGGCGACTGAAAGAAAAGTTGCTGCCATCATTAAAAAAGATCATTGATCCAGGATGAGACATGCTCAGAACACAAAAACAGGTCAGAAGATTATCAACTCCTTCCCCATTCAAACCTCGATCCATTCGAGGGCTAATGATGAAGTCATGTACCTAGGGTAGGGTCACGGGCCTGTCCAAAGTACCCTTCCCAAGGACATCTTCAGAAGAGGCTGCCTTCAGTCGACCAAGAGGGAATCCACTCGACAGACTCGAGGGCACTCGACCATGAAGACCCACTCGACCACCAGGAGATCAAGAGCCACTCTGTATCCGAACGGTCTGTAATTAAGTAGTCTTTATGGCCATGATGACACTTTATGTAGGACGTTACCAGTAACGCCGATCCTTTATGTACTTTAAACCCTGAATAAGCGAGGGCGGAGAAGTGCAGCGACACTATATAAGCCACCCCTCCTCGGTGTAAAGGGTTCGCACCTCATAACTTATACACACATAATTCAGTCGACCGCCTTTGGGCTCCGAGACGTAGGGCTGTTACTTCCTCCGAGAAGGGCCTGAACTCGTAAATCCCTTGTCTGTACAACTGCTCCATAGCTAGGATCTTGCCTCTCCATACCTAGCCCCCATTCTACATTCAGTCTTAGAACCACGACACCCCAGGCAGGCTTCAGCCGTCGCTGGTATGCCAGGTCGCGATGCCGTGGTCAAGGTCAGGAGGTGAGCGGACCGAGGTCCAGTAAGAGCCCCTGAGGCATGATGCTCAGGAGGTCCCCCTTAGCGCTCAAGCAGCCGCCGCTGGGCGAGAAAGGAAGGCAACGTCGCCATCACAGAGCCGCATTAAGTGAGGGTTTGGTGTTGTGTCTATTCCAGGAGCGTGACTTATCTCGAAAGCTTGGAGCCGTTCTTTCGCGAGGTGCCGGACCTGCGTGTCGGCAGCTGGGATGTCGCTGGGTCAGGCCTTCGTGAGATTCTCCTCCCTTCTCAGCACTCTCCTTCGTGCTCTACGTCCTCAGGTCCCGGCCCTCCAGCGAGCTGAGACGTCGCTGGTATGCCAGGTCGCTATGCCGTGGACAAGGCCAGGGGGTGAGGGATGGAGAGCCAGTAAGAGCTCCTGAGTCGTGATACTCAGGAGCCTCCCTTTCAATGCGCGAGCGGATCACACAGGTAAGAGAGAGAGAGAGAGAGAGAGAGCTCGCGACACCCCCCATGTTATTCCTTAGGTGGACCCTGTAAACCAACACGAGGAAAACAGGGTTGATACGTCTCCAACGTATCTATAATTTTTATTGTTCCATGCTATTATATTACCCCTTTTGGATGTTTATGGGCCTTATTTTACACATTTATATCATTTTTGGGAATAACCTACTAACCGGAGGCCCAAGCCATATTGCTGTTTTTTGCCTATTTCAGTATTTGGAAGAAAAGGAATATCAAACGGAGTCCAAACGGAATGAAACCTTCGGGAGCGTGATTTCTGGAACGAATGTGATCCAGAGGACTTGGAGTGCAAGTCAAGAAGATACCGAGGCTCCCACGAGATAGGAGGGCGCGCCCCCCTATAGGGCGCCCCCTGTCTCATGGGCCCCTCGGGTGGCCACCGACATACTTCTTCCTCCTATATATACCTACGTACCCCGAAAACATCCAGGAGAAGGACGAAACACAATTTCCACCACCGTAACCTTCTGTATCTGCGAGATCTCATCTTGGAGCCTTCGCCGACACTCTGCCGGAGGGGGAATCGGCCATGGAGGGCCTCTACATCAACATCCTTGCCCCTCCGATGAGTTGCGAGTAGTTTACCACAGACCTACAGGTCCATAGTTATTAGCTAGTTGGCTTCTTCTCTCTTTTTGGATCTCAATACAATGTTCTCCCCCTCTTTTGTGGAGATCTATTCGATGTAAACTCTTTTTGCGGTGTGTTTGTCGAGATCCGATGAATTGTGGGTTTATGATCAAGTTTATCTATGAATAATATTTGAATCTTCTCTGAATTATTTTATGTATGATTGAGTTATGTTTGCAAGTCTCTTCGAATTATCAGTTTGGTTTGGCCTACTAGATTTATCTTTCTTGCCATGGGAGAAGTGCTTAGCTTTGGGTTCAATCTTGCGGTGTCCTTACCCAGTGACAGAAAAGGTTGCAAGGCACGTATTGTATTGTTGCCATCAAGGATAACAAGATGGGGTTTATATCATATTGCTTGAGTTTATCCCTCTACATCATGTCATCTTGCTTAATGCGTTACTCTGTTCTTGTGAACTTAATACTCTAGATGCAGGCAGGAGTCGATCGATGTGTGGAGTAATAGTAGTAGATGCAGGCAGGAGTCGGTCTACTTGTTGTGGACGTGATGCCTATATACATGATCATGCCTAGATAATCTCATAACTATGCGCTTTTCTATCAATTGCTCGACAGTAATTTGTTCACCCACCGTAATACTTATGCTATCTTGAGAGAAGCCACTAGTGAAACCTATGGCCCCGGGTCTATCTCTTATCATATTTGCTTCCAATTTACCTTTATTTGCATCTTTACTTTTTACATCTATATTATAAAATACCAAAAATATATTTATCTTATCTTACTATCTTTATTAGATCTCACTTTCACAAGTGGCCGTGAAGGGATTGACCACCCTTTTATTGCGTTGGTTGCGAGTTCTTTGTTTGTTTGTGTAGGTGCGTGGGACTTTTGAGGAGCCTCCTATTGGATTGATACCTTGGTTCTCAAAAACTGAGGGAAATACTTACGCTACTATTGCTGCATCACCTTCTCCTCTTCGAGGAAAACCAACGCAAGCTCAAGACGTAGCAACAAGGATTTCTGACGCCGTTGCCGGAGAGGTCTTCGCTCAAGTCAATACATACCAAGTACCCATCACAAACCCATCTCCCTCACATGTACATTATTTGCCATTTGCCTCTCGTTTTCCTCTCCCCCACTTCACCCTTGCCATTTTATTCGCCCTCTCTTTCCCAATCTCCTCTTCTCTTTTCGCTTGCCTTTTTCTGTTTGTTTGTGTGTTGGATTACTTGTTGCCATGGCGCAAAATAATACCAAATTGTGTGATTTCTCGAATACCAATAATAATGATTTCCTTAGTACTCCGATTGCTCCTCTTAATGATGTTGAGTCTTGTGAAATCAATACTGCTTTGCTGAATCTTGTTATGAAAGATCAATTTGCCGGCCTTCCTAGTGAAGATGCCGCTACTCATCTAAACAACTTTGTTGATTCGTGTGATATGCAAAAGAAGAAAGATATGGATAACAACATTGTTAAATTGAAGTTATTTCCGTTTTCACTTAGAGATCGTGCTAAAGTTTTGTTTTCATCTTTGCCTAAAAATAGTATTGATTCTTGGAACAAGTGCAAAGATGCTTTTATCTCTAAGTATTTTCCTCCTGCTAAGATCATCACTCTTAATTAGGAATGATATTATGAATTTTAAACAACTTGATCATGAGCATGTTGCCCAATCTTGGGAAAGAATGAAATTGATGCTTCGCAATTGCCCTAGTCATGGTTTGAATTTATGGATGATCATACAAAAAATTTATGCCGGTTTTAACTTTGCTTCTAGAAATCTCTTAGATTCGGCCGCGGGAGGCACGTTTATGGAAATCATGTTAGGAGATGCTACAAAACTACTTGATAATATTTTTGCTAATTATTCTCAAAATGGCACACCAAAAGATCTTCTAGTAAAAAAGTGCATGCTATAGAAGAAATCAATGTTTTGAGTGGAAAGATGGATGAACTTATGAAATTGTTTGCTACTAAAAATACTCCTCTTGATCCCAATGATATGCCTTTGTCTTCTTTGATTGAGAATAATAATGAATCTATGGATGTGAATTTTGTTGGTAGGAATAGTTTTGGAAACAATGCTTATAGAGGAAACTTTAATGCCAGACCGTTCCCTAGTAATTCCTCTAATAATTATGGAAATTCCTACAATAATTCTTATGGTAATTTTAATAATATGCCCTCTGATTTTGAGAATAGTGTGAAAGAATTTATGATTTCTGAAAAGAATTTTAATGCTTTGCTTGAAGAAAAATTGCTCAAAGTTGATGATTTGGCTAGGAACATTGATAGACTTTCGCTTGATGTTGATTCTCTTAAACTTAGATCTTCTCCTCCTAAGCATGATATCAATGAGTCTCTCAAAGTAATGAGAATTTCCATTGATGAGTGTAAGGAAAGAACCACTAGATTGCGTGCTAAGAAAGATAGCTTTATAAAAGCGTGTTCTTCTAGTTTCCATGTAAATAATGATGAGGATCTTAAAGTTATTGATGCGTCTCCTATTAGATCTATGTTTTGCAATATGAATCTTGATGATTATGGGACTGATAATGAATCAACTTTGCCTAGAAGGCATCCCAAGAATTCGGAGTTTTTAGATCTTGATGCTAAATTTGGTAAAAGTGGGATTGGAGAGGTCATAACTTTAAACAGCAATGAACCCACTATCTCGGATTTCAAGGATTTTGATTATGATAATTGTTCTTTATAAGGTTGTATTTCCTTGTTGCAATCCGTTGTTAATTCTCCTCATGCTTATAGTCAAAATAAAGCTTTTGCCAAACATATCGTTGATGCCTTGATGCAATCTTATGATGAAAAATTTAATTTGGAAGTTTCTATACCTAGAAAACTTAATGATGAGTGGGAACCTACTATTAAGATTAGAATTAAAGATCATGAGTGTTTTGCTTTGTGTGATTTGGGTGCCAGTGTTTCCACGATTCCCAAAACTTTATGTGATATTCTAGGTTTCCATGATCTTGATGATTGCTCTTTAAATTTGCACCTTGCGGACTCCACCATTAAAAAGCCTATGGGAAGGATCAATGATGTTCTTATTGTTGCAAATAAAAATTTGGTGCCAGTGGATTTTATTGTTCTTGATATAGATTGCAATCTTTCTTGCCCTATTATTCTTGGTAGACCTTTCCTTAGAACGATTGGCGTGATTATTGATATGAAGGAAGGGAATATTAGATTCCAATTTCCATTAAAGAAAGGCATGGAGCACTTTTCAAGAAAGAAAGTCAAGTTACCTTATGAATCTATCATGCGGGCTACTTATGAATTTAGTGCCAAAGATGGCACCCGTTAGATCTATCTATGCTTTTATGCCTAGCTAGGGGCGTTAAACGATAGCGCTAGTTGGGAGGCAACCAAATTTTCTTTATGTTTTTTGTTTTTGCTCCTGTTTAGTAATAAATCTTCCATCTACCTTCTGTTTAGATGTGTTTTTATCTTTTAATTAGTGTTGTGCCAAGTAGAACCTATAGGATAACCTATGATGATAGTTGATTTGATTCTGCTGAAAAACAGAAACTTTGCATGCATGAATATAATTTTGTTAAATCACAGGAACGTGCTTTTGCGTAGATTCTTTTTGCTTCTGATCAATAAACAAATTGTACAGGACTTACTATTTTGGTAGGATTTTTAGAGTTCCAGAAGTTTGCGTTAGTTACATATTTCTACAGACTGTTCTGTTTTTGACAGATTCTGTTTTTCGTGTGTTGTTTGCTTATTTTGATGCATCTATGGCTAGTAAAATAGTTTATAAACCATAGAGAAGTTGGAATACAGTAGGTTTAACACCAAAATAAATAAAGAATGAGTTCATTACAGTACCTTATGTGGTGGTTTTGTTTTCTTTCACTAACGGAGCTTATAAGATTTCCTGTTGAGTTTTGTGTTGTGAAGTTTTCAAGTTTTGGGTAAAGCTTTTATGGACTATGGAATAAGGAGTGGCAAGAGCCTAAGCTTGGGGATGCCCAAGGCACCCCAAGATACTCATGGATAGGCAAAAGCCTAAGCTTGGGGATGCCCCGGGAAGGCATCCCCTCTTTCATCTTTGTTCATTGGTAACTTTACTTGGAGCTATATTTTTATTCGCCACATGATATGTGTTTTGCTTGGAGCATCGTGTATTATATTAGTCTTTGCTTTTTAGTTACCACAATCATCCTTGCTGTGCACACCTTTTGGGAGAAGCCTATTTGATTAGAATTTGCTACAATTCTCTATGTGCTTCACTTATATCTTTTGAGCTTGATAGTTTTTGCTCTAGTGCTTCACTTATATCTTTTAGAGCACGGTCGTGACTTATTTTTGTAGAAATTACTAGTCTCTCATGCTTCACTTATATCTTTTTAAGAGTCTTTTAGAACAGCATGGTATTTTCTATGGTCACAAAGTTGGTCCTAGAATGGTAGGCATCCAAGTAGGGTATAATAAAAACTATCATAGGAAGTGAATTGGATGCTATGATCAATTTGATACTTGATAATTGTTTTGAGATAGTGATATTAAAGTCATGCTAGTTGGGTGATTATAAATTTAAAGAATGCTTGTGTTGAAGTTAGCAAGTCCCGTAGCATGCACGTATGGTTAAAGTTGTGTAACAAATTTGAAACATGAAGTGTGCCTGGCTTGTGCATCCTTATGAGTGGCGGTCGGGGACGAGCGATGGTCTTTTCCTACCAATCTATCCCCCTAGGAGCATGCGCGTAGTACTTGATTTTTGATGACTTCTAAATTTTTGCAATAAGTATATGAGTTCTTTTGACTAATGTTGAGTCCATGGATTATCGCACTTTTACCTTTTCACCATTGCTAGCCTCTTGATGCCGTGCATTGCCCTTTCTCACCTTGAGAGTTGGTGCAAACTTAGCGGTGCATCAAACCCGTGATACGATCGCTCTATCACACATAAACCTCCTTATATCTTCCTCAAAACAGCCACCATACCTACCTATTATGGCATTTCCATAGCCATTCCGAGATATATTGCTATGCAACTTTCCACCGTTCCGTTCATCATCATCATGACATGCTTTACTTTTGTCATATTGCCTTTGCATGATCATGTAGTTGACATTGTATTTGTGGCAAAGCCACCATGCATTATTTTTCATACATGTCACTCTTGATTCATTGCACTATCCCGGTACACCGTCGGAGGCATTCATATAGAGTCATATCTTGTTCTAGTTTCAAGTTGTAATCCATATGTTGTAATCAATAGAAGTGTGATGATCATCATTATTAGAGCATTGCCCAAAGAAAAAAAGAAAAAAAAGAGAAGAAAGGCCAAAAAAAGAAAGGCCGACAAAAAAGAAAATAAATAAATAAAAAGGGCAATGTTACTATCTCTTTTTCCACACTTGTGCTCCAAAGTAGCACCTTGTTCTTCATGTAGTGAGTCTCATATATTGTGCTTCAAAGTAGCACCATGTTTTTCATATAGTGAGTCTCATAAGTTGTCTTTTTCATACTAGTGGGAATTTTTCATTATAGAACTTGGCTTGTATATTCCTACGATGGGCTTCCTCAAATGCCCTAGGTCTTCATGAGCAAGCAAGTTGGATGCACACCCAGAAGTTTTCTTTTGTTGAGCATTCATTTATAGCTCTAGTGCATCCGTTGCATGGCAATCCCTACTCCTCATGTTGACATCAATTGATGGGCATCTCCATAGCCCGTTGATTATCCTCATCAATGTGAGACTTTCTCCTTTTTTATCTTCTCCACACAATCCCCATCATCATATTCTATTCCACCCATAGTGCTATATCCATGGCTCATGCTCATGTATTGCGTGAAGGTTGAAAAAGTTTAAGATTATTTAAGTATGAAACAATTGCTTGGCTTGTCATCAGGGGTATAGAAGTTGGAAAAATCTTTGTGTGACGAAAATGAAGCATAGCCTAACTATATGATTTTGTAGGGATGAACTTTCTTTTGCCATGTTATTTTGAGAAGACATGATTACTTTGATTAGTATGCTTGAAGTGTTACTAGTTCTTTTATCAATATGAACTTTTATTTTGAATCATTTGGATCTGAACATTCATGCCACATTAAAGAAAATTACATTGAGAATTATGCTAGGTAGCATTCCACATCAAAAATTCTCTTTTTATCATTTAACTACTCGAGGACGAGCAGGAATTAAGCTTGGGGATGCTTGATACATCTCCAACGTATCTATAATTTTTGATTGTTCCATGCTATTATTTTCCCCTTTTTGATGTTTATGGGCTTTATTTTACACATTTATATCATTTTTGGGACTAACCTACTAACCGGAGGCCCAACCCATATTGCTGTTATTTTTGCCTATTTCAGTATTTCGAAGAAAAGGAATATCAAACGGAGTCCAAACGGAATGAAACCTTCGGGAGCGTGATTTTTGGAACGAGCGTGATCCAGAGGACTTGGAGTGCAAGTCAAGAAGCTGCCGAGCCTCCCACGAGATAGGGGGCGCCCCCCCCATAGGGCGCGCCCCCTGTCTCGTGGGCCCCTCGGGCGGCCACCGACGTACTTCTTCCTCCTATATATACTTACGTACCCCGAAAACATCCAGGAGAAGGACGAAACACAATTTCCACCACCGTAACCTTCTGTATCCGCGAGATCTCATTTTGGAGCCTTTGCCGACACTCTGCCAGAGGGGGAATCAACCATGGAGGGCCTCTATATCAACATCCTTGCCCCTCCGATGAGTTGTGAGTAGTTTACCACAGACCTACGGGTCCATAGTTATTAGCTAGTTGGCTTCTTCTCTCTTTTTGGATATCAATACAATGTTCTCCCCCTCTCTTATGGAGATCTATTCGATGTAAACTCTTGAAAGGGCATTTCCCTACCTTATGTTTTGGATGATGATGACAACCCTTTGTTGGTCTAATCCTGTGCTAAATGTTTCAGGTTCTCAATGATTAGGCTTTCATCGGCTAGTGGTTCTCTCTCGAAGGAATCGGTTGAAGACGGGATCATCTATGCTTTTTATCTCTTTGATCGTAGGGATCCCGTACTATCAAGAGGGAATCCACGTTGGAAAGAATAGGGGATTCCATTCACGTACACCTCCATCACCCCTATTTTGTCGAGAGAGTGTCTCCATTTTAATCTAATCTTTGCTGGGTGTTCCCAGCGGTTGTACCGCTCGTCCGAGCGGTTGTACCGCTGGTTCTTGACGCTTCTCTGCCTTTGTCGAGCGGTGGTACCGCAGCCTCCGGGAGGTGGTACCGCCACCTGTCTCTGCAAAGACCAGCAGCGGTTGTTCCGGCCATGCACCGCCCATGTACCGGTCAGGCTTCTGTTTTGATGCGGTGGCTGGGCGGTGGTGGCCCGGTTGGTCCGGTTTTTCCTTTTCAACCGGTACAACCGGAGGTCCGAGCGGTTCTTCCGCTCATACCTTAGCCGCTCAACCGCTCAAGGCCAGGCGGTTGCACCGGCCCTGCACCGCCCAACTACCGCCCTCAAGGGTGACTCCGTTCTGTTTCGATGCGGTAGTTGTGCGGTGGTTGGGCGGTTGGTCCGGTTATTTGCTAATGACCGGTACTACCGCCCGTTAGCCCGGTTGTACCGCCTGGTAGGGTTCTGCAGCTACATCGTGAGTCCCGGTTGTACCGGGACAAGGAGCGGTTGTACCGCTGCAGTACTGAAAACGCAGTAACGGTTGGATTTATGTGGGCTGCTATATAAGGTGGTTCTTCCACCTACCACACCCACCTTTTACCTCTATCACTCCACCATTGATGCTCTCAAGCTCTCTTGCCCGATCTCTCTCTCTAGCCACTCAAACTTGTTGATTTGCTAGGGTTTGAAGGAGGAGACCTAGATCTACACTTCCACCAAAGGATATTTACTTCCCCCATACTTTCTAGTGTGGATTTTGTTACTCTTGGGTGCTTGAGCACCCTAGACGGTTGAGGTCACCTCGAAGCCATATTCCATTGTGGTGAAGCTTCGTGGTTTCGTTGGGAGCCTCTGATCGTTGTGGAGATTACCCCAACCTTGTTTGTAAAGGTTCGGTCGCCGCCTTCAAGGGCACCAATAGTGGAATCATGGCATCTCGCATTGTGTGAGGGCGTGAGGAGAATACGGTGGCCCTAGCGGCTTCTTGGGGAGCATTGTGCCTCCACACCGCTCTAACGGAGATGTACTTCCCTTTAAAAGGAAGGAACTCCGGTAACACATCCTCGTCTCCACCGGCTCCACTCTTGGTTATTTCGTGCCTTTACTTTTGCAAGCCATCTTGTGTTACATCCATTGCTTGCATTTGTGCTAGTTGTCATTGCATCATATAGGTTGCTCACTTAGTTGCACATCTAGACAACCTATTTTGTTGCAAAGTTTAATTTGGTAAAGAAAAGCTTAAAATTGTTAGTTGCCTATTCACCCCCCCTCTAGTCAACCATATCGATCCTTTCAACTCTTTCTGCGGTGTGTTTGTCGAGATCCGATGAATTTTGGGTTTATGATCAAGTTTATCTATGAATAATATTTGAATCTTCTCTGAATTCTTTTATGTATGATTGAGTTATCTTTGCAAGTCTCTTCGAATTATCAGTTTGGCATGCTGGGACTATATATGTCCAACAAGATCACAAAACCTGTCAGTTCTGGAAGCATTTCAGGATCTAAAGGACAAACTGCAATACCCTTTTTACATGGAGATCATCATCCTAGGAGCATGGGCAATTTGGATAAGCAGAAACAACAAAATATTTGAGAACATCACACCATCCTTTCAGGGTTGGAAATTCATCTTCATGGAGGAGCTCAAGCTTTTAAGATTCAGAATGAAGAAGAAGCATTCGACCCAATTCAACCTTTGGCTAGAGGCCTTGTTGTAATTTCTTTTGTTTTCCCATAGCTTTTCTATTTTCTTTATTTTTTAATTCTTTCTTTTTCTTCTTTCTAGTTTTTTTCCTTTTTTACTTCTTTCCTTTTTCTTTTTTGTGGGCTTACCTCAAGCCTACCAGACTATTATGCTGTTTTAACTATTAATATAAAAATTGCAGTGGGGTTTTACCCTACTGTTCATAGTCAAAAAAAAATTATCAGTTTGGCTTGGCCTATTAGATTGATCTTTCTTGCCATGGGAGAAGTGCTTAGCTTTGGGTTCAATCTTGCGGTGTCCTTACCCAGTGACAGAAAGGGTTGCAAGGCATGTATTGTATTGTTGCCATCGAGGATAACAAGATGGGGTTTATATCATATTGCTTGAGTTTATCCCTCTACATCATGTCATCTTGCTTAATGCGTTACTCTGTTCTTGTGAACTTAATACTCTAGATGCAGGCAGGAGTCGATCGATGAGTGGAGTAATAGTAGTAGATGCAGGCAGGAGTCGGTCTACTTGTTGCGGACGTGATGCCTATATACATGATCATGCCTAGATAATCTCATAACTATGCGCTTTTCTATCAATTGCTCGACAGTAATTTGTTCACCCACCGTAATACTTATGCTATCTTGAGAGAAGCCACTAGTGAAACCTATGGCCCCGGGTCTATCTCTTATCATATTTGCTTCCAATTTACCTTTATTTGCATCTTTACTTTTTACATCTATATTATAAAATACCAAAAATATATTTATCTTATCTTACTATCTTTATTAGATCTCACTTTCGCAAGTGATCGTGAAGGGATTGACAAACCCTTTATTGCGTTTGTTGTGAGTTCTTTGTTTGTTTGTGTAGGTGCGTGGGACTTTTGAGGAGCCTCCTACTGGATTGATACCTTAGTTCTCAAAAACTGAGGGAAATACTTACGCTACTATTGCTGCATCACCCTCTCCTCTTTGAGGAAAACCAACACAAGCTCAAGACGTAGCAAGGGTTCCCGTTCTTGCTGTCTGGGTCCTCGACTGATGCAGCTTGGAAGGCACGCTCGAGAGAGCACACCGCGTCCTTCTCTTCGCGGGGGACTGTGATGACTCCGCCGCTTCCCAGCATATTGAGGACATTGTAACCATGGTGAGTCACTGCCATGAACTTGGCCAGGGCTGGATACCCGAGGATGGCATTGTATGGCAGGTGTCGGAGTAAATGACCATGGGTAGCCTAGCCGGCTCCCCCTGGCTCTTCAAAAAATAACAGGCCGATCGAGCCTTCAAGCACCCAAGACACGGGGCCGCCTTCCCCAGACCGGCTATCCCACAAGCCGACTACCGGAAGGCGGCCCGACCCTAAAACCCTCATGAAGAAAGCCGCGAGAGGGCCGACTCCAAGAAGACGGCCAGGAGATGACCGACTCCAAGAAGCCGGCCCCCGACAGGCAGCCAAGATCGTGCCCTCAAACTCTGCACCCACATAACGGAGATGGGACGGGGCATGGCAACAGTGAAGCCTGCCACCCCCGAATCCCGGAGCACGCATGGCCACAGTACGCCGTACGGGGCAGCCATGACCCGTCCGGCGGGGCACTGTTGCCATCCTGACCGTGACGCCACCCACGACAGGCTGTTAGTATGGCCCGCAGGCGGCGGGCCCCTTCGGTCAGAGAGACATCCGAAGGTGGCCGCGCTTCCCCAAGTCGACCTGGGACGTAGACGGCTCTCACCAGCCGGCTCGCTCCCTCCCTCGAAGTATGTGCACCATTAAGGAGACAAGACGAGGTAAGGCTACAGTGAGAGCCCGCCAGGTGGCGGCACTGTAGCCATGCTTACCTCGACAAAGCCCTCGTCATCAAGAGTGAGGCAACAGTAACCAGCCCCCGACAAGACCCCCAAGCGGTGGGACCTACCTGTCGACCGGGAGGCCGGCAGCCGGCAGGACCCACCAGTTGGCGGGCCCCAGTGGCCGGTGAAGAAGCCAACGAGCATAGACACTGACGGCTAGGGCCCATGCCCAGGCGGATTACCATTGTACCCTTGGGGGGTAGGCCTATATAAACCCCCAGGGCACCTATGCAAAGGGTTGGACTCTGATAGTTTTAGACACAACATTGAGGGGAGAAGAGAGCTAGCCTTGCCCTTCTTCTTCCTCTCGCCAAACAGCTCAAGGAGCCTCTTGTAGCCACTTGTTGATCTAGTGATCATGCAGAGTCCCCGCAGAACAGGACTAGGGGTGTTATCTCCACGGAGAGCCCCGAACCTGGGTAAGATTCGCCGGCGTGCATGTCTTCGCCTCATCCCGTTTCCAGGCACCGGCGACGTCTTATTGGCTCCCACAATGATAAGCCACCGGTTGGCATATGTCGCACCTACCACCCGACATTTGGCACCCACCGTGGGGCCAGGTGCACTGTCGTCCGGAGACCTGCTCTGGACGGGAACCCTTTTCCTTCCCAGCGAGCATAGCCAGCCCGACATGCCCGATGGCGCTTGCCCCGACACGCTGCAAGGTGTTGACGATGCCTGTGCAGCGAGCTGCCTCGCCGATCTTCTTGGCGAGGCTCGCATCTCCGACGAGCCCGCGTCCGATGCGGGCACAGGCTGCCCCGTGAGCCGCCTTGTCAGCCTCCTCGGCCAACTCTACGTCTCCAGCGAGCCTGTTGCGGATTTGGAGTCGGTTGGCTCCACCGACCCGATGCTTGTCGACTCCGACACGACATCGCTTGACGCTTTCCCCACCAACGTGGTGGTCTTTGACGACCCTCTCCCTCGAGCTGACAGCGGCGGCAGCACCGTCACCGAGGTGCTAGTCATCAGCCACGGCGTCGCCTCTGGCGAGAATGCCCACGACGCCCTGCAAGCGGCGCCGCATGACTTGTCCGCCCCCATCCCGGCCGACGCCGAGACGCTGGAGGCACGCCGCCTCGCCCTCATTGCGGAGGGCCAGAAGATATCCACCATGAGACGCCTCACTGAGGCTCACCAGCGCGAAGTCGACCACGCCGCCTTTGGTACGCTGCCTCCCGACGGGCCGAGCCGGGCCGGCATCGTCAAGAAGTGCGGCGTGGCCATCGCCGACATGCTGGGAACGGACCGCCCAGTCTACGCCACGCCTCTCGAGAATCTACGTGCCGCCCAGTTGGTCGTAGATGAGCTGAATGGACTGGGGGCCGACGAGCTGCCCTACATGACCAGACGCATCCAGCAGTTGATCAACGCGGCCGCAAAGCGGCCGCGTCCGTGCTGGAAGCCCCCCCCATGCTGAGAGCACGGTGCGACGTCACGGACGCCGACTGCATGCAGTGCCTGCACAAGGCAAGAAAAGGAGCCGGCTGCTAGTCGCAGTCGGACTCGAATCACCATCGAGCACGATGCAGAAGGCCACCCTCGAGCTGTGGAGCGACGAGGCGACTTGCCTCCTCCTCCGCCTCGCTGGGAGAGATATCCCACCCCGCCGCCTGTCACACATCCGACTCTCAGCGTCCGACTAGGCCGCCGCGAAGGAGTCGCCGAAAACGACGGCCGCCATCGGATCGACCGCCTAGCACGATCCCTGGCGCTAGAAGAAGAAGACGATGTCGGCCCGCCTTGCTTTGGCCCTCGCATCCGCGATTAGCCCTTCCCCAAAAGGTTCTCACTCCCAAGAGACACACCCAAGTACAATGGCTCCGTGAAGCCGGAAGATTGGTTGATCGATTACTTCACCGCGGTTCGCATAGGAAACGACAACAGGCGTGTTGCCGTGAAATATGTCCCCCTCATGCTCCAAGGCACGACGCGCACCTAGCTCAACAGCCTCAAGCCTTACAACGTCAACAGCTGGCTAGACTTCACAGAAGCCTTCATTCGCAACTTTACCAGCACCTACAAACGGGCTCCCAAGCCCCGACAGCTCTCCTTGTGCGTTCAAGGGCCCAATGAATCAACTCGCAACTACCTCACGTGTTGGGCCAAGCTCCGCAACTCCTGCGAGGGGGTGCACGAGGTTCAAGCCATAGAGTACTTCACCGCCGGGTGCTGAGAGGGCACACTCCTCAAGCACCGGCTTCTCTGCGACGAGCCAATTACCCTAGATGAGCTGCTGATCATACCAGACAAGTATGCCATGGCCGACTCTTCAATGAAGACCGAGCTCCGAGTAGACGCCTCCGGGAAGGTGCTCGCCCCAGCTCCCAAGACACCGTCAGTACAAGAACGACAACAAGCGCAAGGCCCCTATGCCGCCTTCCACCAGTCGGCAGGTGGCCACAGTCGAAGACGAACAACCCGAAGGGCGGCCCACGCCCAAGAAGCAGAAGGCGGCAGGCCGGCTTTCTCCTACGAACAAGCCCTTGATGCCCCCTGCAAGTTCCACAGCAGCGCGAAGGCCTCCAACCACATGACTCGGAAATGCCATTGGCTCACACGAATCTCCAAGGGCGAAGGGCTGGTGCCGCCTCCGCCTGCTGGTCAGCCGCCTCCGGCCCCTCAGCAGCCGGCCGCTCGGCTAGCGGTCGGGGCTGTCCAAGACGAGTTCCCCGATGAGCATGCCGCCTACGTCGTCTTTACAAGCCAGCTGAAGACTGGTGCAGTCGGCGGCAACAGCACCAAGAAGTCAATGCGGTCGCCTCCAACAACCCCCAGTTCATGCACTGGTCGGAGAAGCCTATCAGCTGGAGCCGGGCCGATCACCCAGAGGTGATGCCATCTCCCAGCTCTTATGCGTTGGTTTTGGACGCCACCCTCACAACAGAAAGGCGAGCAGCCCGTTTCTCCCGCGTGCTGATAGATGGTGGGAGCAGCATCAACATACTGTACTGTGACACCATGGAGAAGCTGAACGTCAAGACGAAGCAGCTCATGCCTAGTCGGACTGTTTTCCACGGCATCGTACCCGGCCTGTCCTGCTCACCAATCGGCATGATCAAGATAGATGTTCTCTTTGGAGATAAGGATCATTTTCGCCGAGAAGCAATATGGTTTGAAGAAGTGGATCTGGAGAGCCCTTACCATGCATTGCTTGGCCAAGTTCATGGTTGTGCCCCACTACGCCTACTTCAAGATGAAGATGCCGAGTTCCAAGGGCATCATCACCGTAGCCGGAGACTACAAGAAATCCTCTGAGTGTGCGGCAGCCAGCAGCCGGCTGGCCGAGTCCCTCGTGATTGCTGAAGAGAAGAAGATGCTAGACCGAGTCGTGGCCATGGCCAGCAAGCAGCCGGCCCTATCCCCCGACCCCAAGGAATATGATGCTCAAGGTTCTTTCCAGCCGGCCAAAGAAATAAAGAAGATACCTCTGGACCCGGAGCACCCGGAGAGGCACGCTCTCATGGGCACCGGCCTTGACAGCAAATAGGAAAGCGAGCTCGTCGATTTCCTCCGTGAGAATCGGGTCATCTTCGCATGGTCTCCCAAAGACATGCCGGGTGTCCCGACGGATTTCGCCGAGCACAAGCTACATGTCCGATCTGACGCCAAGCCAGTCCAACAGCCCTTGCGCCGCCTGTCGGAAGAGAAGAGAAGAGTTGTTGGAGAAGAAATAGCCCGGCTTCTAGCAGCTGGCTTCATTATGGAGGTGTTCTTCCCAGAATGGCTTGCCAACCCGGTCCTGGTGTTGAAGAAGAACAAGCAGTGGCACATGTGCATTGACTACACCAGCCTCAACAAAGCCTGCCCTAAAGATCCTTTTGCTCTGCCAAGGATTGATCAAATGATAGACTCCACAGCCGGATGCGAGCTGTTGAGCTTCTTGGATGCTTACTCAGGCTACCACTATATAAAGTTGGATCCGGCTGACCGACTGAAGACCGCCTTCATCACACCATTCGGAGCTTTCTGCTACCTGACTATGACATTCGACTTGAGAAATGTCGATGCCACTCTTCAACGTTGCATGCAGAAATGCCTCCTCAAGCAGCTCGGCAGAAATGCCCACGTCTATGTAGATGATATTGTGGTGAAGACGGAGAAGCGTGGCACCTTGTTGGAAGACCTCAGAGAGACATTTGAAAACCTGTGCCAGTTTCAGATCAAGCTCAATCGAGAAATGCGTGTTCAGAGTACCAGCCGGCCAGCTCCTAGGTTTCCTGGTCTCTGAACGCGGCATCGAATGCAACCCGGTAAAGATCAAGGCCATAGAGAGAATGGAGATTCCTACCAAGCTGCGAGACGTCCAAAAGTTTACCGGATGCCTGGCCTCCCTCAACCGCTTCATTAGCCGGCTCAGAGAGAAGGCTCTCCCCCTCTACCAACTCATGAAGAAGTCCACTCACTTCGAGTGGAACGACCAAGCAGACCAAGCTTTTCATGAGCTAAAGAAGATGCTGACCACGCCGCCTGTCTTGGCGGCGCCGACTGAGAAAGAGCCCATGCTCCTTTACATTGCCGCCACTAGCCGGGTGGTCAGCACCGTTATCGTCGTTCAGCACCCAGAAGAAGGCCGAGCTTAGTTAGTCCAGAGGCCGGTATATTATCTGAGTGAAGTGTTGTCTATCTCGAAGCAGAACTACCCACACTATCAGAAGATGTGCTATGGTGTGTACTTTGCCGCCAAGAAGCTCAAGCCCTACTTTCAAGAGCACCCCATCATGGTCGTATGTACTGCCCCTCTCGCCGAGATCATAGGCAACTGGGATGCATCTGACCGGGTGGAAAAATGGGCCATTGCGCTGGCTCCTTACACAATCTTCTACCAACCCCGCACCACCAACAAATCCCAGGCATTGGCCGACTTCCTTGTCGACTGGGCCGAGACCCAGTACCTGCCGCCGGCCCCCGACTCCACTCATTGGCGGATGCACTTCGACGGATCCAAGATGCGCACCGGCTTGGGAGCCGGCATCATCCTCACCTCTCCCAAGGGCGACAAGCTCAGATACACATTGCAAATTCATTTTGCCGCCTCCAACAATGTGGCCGAGTACGAGGCGCTCATACACGGGCTCCGGCTAGCCAATGAACCCGGCATCCGCCGGATCCTGTGCTATAGCGACTCAGATTTGGTAGTCCAGCAATCATCTGGCGACTGGGACGCCAAGGACGCAAACATGGCGAGCTACCGCTTCCTCGTTCAGCAACTCAGCGGATATTTTGAAGGATGCGAGTTCCTCCACGTGCCACGGGCCGACAAGGAGCAAGCAGATGCCCTGGCACGAATAGGCTCTACTCGACAAGCTATACCAACCAGCGTCTCTCTCCAACGCCTCCTCAAGCCGTTTGTCAAGCCATCTCTAGAATCTGATTCCATCTTCGTGCCGCCTGACCCCGACGCAGTCGGATACGGCTTGGAGAACCAAGCAGGCGGCTCGAGGACTTCGACTGGCGGCTCGGGGACTGCGATAATCGCACCTGACCCGGGGACTTCAGAACCCGGCCCAGGGACTACCGCAGTCGGCCCGGGGACTGCATCGACACAACATGCGGTGGCCGACTCCAACTCTTCACCACCCAGCCCACCCGCCCGGGTCGCAGTAGCCGTATTGGCAATAGAAGAAGTCACAGCTCCATCATGGGCCCAGCCCATCCTCAATCTCCTAGTAAACAGAGAGCTGCCGACTGACGAGATCTTGGCAAGGCAAGTCCAACGCCGAGCCGGAGCTTACACAATAATGAACCGAGAGCTTGTTAGGCGCAGCGTCACTGGAGTCTTCCAGCGCTGCTCGAGCCAGAGAAGGGCATAGCAATCCTCAAGGACATCCACCAAGGCGAATGCGGCCACCATGCAGCCTCAAGATCACTCGTCGCCAAAGCTTTCCGCCATGGGTTCTTCTGGCCGACTGCTTTGGAAGACGCCAAGGAGTTAGTAAACACTGCAAAGGGTGCCAAGTCTTCAGCTCCAAGCAACACCTGCCGGCTTCCGCACTCAAGGCCATCCCCCTCACCTAGCCCTTTGTCGTCTGGGGACTGGACATGGTGGGCCCATTCAAGACGGCGCGCGGTGGCATGACACATCTGCTCGTCGCTGTGGACAAATTTACCAAATGGATTGAAGCAAAGCCGACCAAGAAGCTAAATGGGCCGACTGCCGTGACATTCATTGCAGATATTACAACCCGATATGGCATACCACACAGCATCATCACCGACAACGGCACAAATTTTGCCAAGGGAGCACTGGCACGTTTCTACGCGACACATGGCATCCGACTAGACTTAGCGTCCGTTGCCCACCCGCAGTCAAATGGCCAAGTCGAGTGAGCAAACGGCCTCATCCTCTCCAGCATCAAGCACCGATTGGTCGTGCCACTGGAGCGTTCGGCCGGCTGTTGGCTTGATGAGCTGCCGGCCGTCCTCTGGAGCTTGGGCACTACCCTGAACAAGTCAACCGGCTTCACCCCTTTCTTCCTTGTATATGGTGTCGAGGCCGTCATCCCAACTGACATTGAGTTCGACTCACTTCGGGTCACCATGTACACGGAGGCAGAGGCCAAGGAAGCGCGAGAAGACTGTGTCGACCTGCTGGAAGAGGGCTGGCTGTTAGCCCTCAGTCGGTCCGCCATCTACCAGCAGGGTCTACGCCGTTACCACAGCCGAAAGGTCAAGCCAAGATCCTTCCAAGAGGGTGATCTTGTGCTCCGGCTGATCCAGCGAACAGCCGGCCAGCACAAGCTCTCGACCCCTTGGGAAGGCCCATTCGTCATTACCCGGGCTTTAGGCAATGACTCCTACTACCTGATCGACCGCAGAAGCCGAAGGCACGCAAGAGGGATGATTCCGGCAAGGAGTCGGAATGACCATGGAACGCCAATCTCCTCCGAAGATTTTATAGTTAAAATGCAGTATGTACCATGCTACCTTTTGTACTAAGTAGGAGACAATGCCCCCCCCGAGGAGCACTCAGGGACTACCCTCTTTTATCTATGAATGATGAGTATCATGCCTATGATTATGTTACTACATTTGTTTTCTCGTCCGGCACCGGGTTCGATCAGTCGGCCCGGGGACTTGCCGCCTTGAGTTATATTCAAGTTCCACCTGCAGTCAGACAAGTAGTGTGCCGTCACCCAAGCCCTCTCTTGTTGAAAGTCGTAGCTCGAAGAATCGACTGTCCGACTGGCAAGAGCCAAAGGCAGGAAAGGATGCCCACACGAAAAACGGCTAAGGACTAATGAACTTATATAACACAAGCCCCCCGCCAAATTGACCCGGTGTCAAAGCAGCCGGCTGGCCGGCTTCCCATTCACCTTGCTATGATCTAAGAAAGCTCGAGTACTTGTCCTCCCAGACGGCCAAGCCCTTCCCCAGCCACAGACTGCAGAGCAGCTGTCTGGCTGGGAAGGCGGCGACCAAGGGAGGGCGGCAAAGGAAACAGCCAAAGGATGAAAAGCAAGTATGAACGGAAGCCAAGCACATGCATAATTATATTTACACAAAAGGCCTTCGAAAGGCCAACATTCAACATAGTTTGAATACACCCCCAGTGGGTGGAACTGTGCAATTTAATAAAAAGTTATTCAAAGAGTAACGAGCAGGAAAGTAAAGACGGCGAATCAGGCCAAGGGAGCAACAGGCGAGTTGGGCAGGTTGGTGGAGACGGCAGCACTGGCTGGAGGAGTGGCCGGCTGACGAGTCTCAGCATGATCATCACCTGCTGCAGGCGGCGTGCTCGCACGCGCCTCGTTGCTAGAGGCACGATCAGGCTGAGGCTGGCCGGTCGCTCCACCGGCTGGCACGGCGTCTTCACCATCCTCCTCCTCTTCCTCTTCGCCCTCGTCACTAGAACCGATCTCCTCCGCCGAGTCTTCACCTTCTACCGGGTTCAGCCCAAACCACTCCTCCGGCTGAGCGACGTCGTCTTCATTTACCTCAGGGGCAAAGGCGCTGGTGTCGGTGAAGTCGGCGATCGCCGAGGCGCGCTGGATGATAGCCGGCCGCACTGCCTCCAGCTCCTCGTTAGCCTCCTGCCGCCAGGTGCGCAGCTGGGCCAAATTCAGCCCAGGATACCAAGCCCGAACAAACTCTAGCACCCGTCGAGCGCCGGACCGAGATGCAGAAGCCTTCCAGGCCTCGAAGCGGCTGACTGCTACCTCCAGCCAGTCGGCAGTCCGGCTAGGGGTGCAGGGAACCACCTCGCCGGGCCAGAGGGCGGCCAGCACCTGCGGCGGTGGCCAAACAATGAGCATGCGGTAAGCCGGCTGGAGGCGGGCTTGAATCGCCAGAAGCTGTTCTTCAAGCGACCGGCTGGCGTCCGGTGCGATCTCAACCCCAGCCTACCGTCGTGCATCACGGTGAGCTTCGATGGCTTGGTTGGCAGCAGCGGAGTAACCGGGGAAGTATTCTACACACAAAGGAAAGAAGTAGAACAAATAATAAGACATACCAGATGACAGGGGCGAGCAAAGGGACGAAGAAGAAGGTGGCCTACCGTCAATCAAATCTTCAATCCGGCTATAGCCTTCGCTCAGCGTCTGCCTTGCCTCGGCCCAGCTCGCCGCTTCGGTCTCATATTCGGCTTTGAGGGCGGCCTCGCTGTCCTGCGCCGTCTTCAGGGCCGCCTTGGGGTTTTCCTCCTGGTCGGCCAGTTTCTTGGCCAGGCGATCACGTTCCTGAGCCAAGGCGTTATACACGGCCTCCTTGGCGCGAAGGGCGGTCTGGGCGCCACCTAGCTGCTCCCTCAAGTCGGCATTGGCCCCTGCAGATATGCAGAAGAAGAAAAAAGCAATAAGGAAGAAGTCATCAGGAAAGATCCGACCTGAATGCTCAGCAGTCGCCCCGAATCTCGGGGACTACACCCAGTGGGTGCGCTGACGCGCCCCCACATGAGATAAAAATTTGAAGCACTTACTTCGGCTCTCAGTGAGATCAGCGGCCTTCTGATTCATCTCTCGGGCCTGGGAGTTGAAGGTTGCTGCGTGGAGGTTGTGATAGTCCTGCAGATAGTACAAAGGTAGGAATAAGAACAAGACATCAATCAAAGTCTACTAAGAAGTTCCAAGCCGCCTGCTCAGCAGCCGACTCAGAACTCGGGGACTACACCCAGTGGGTGCGCTGACGTGCCCCCACGGAAGAAATCAAGAGCGATCGACGAAAAGCGAGAAGACTCACCCGAATGGCCGACCGCGTTGCAAGAAACTCCTCAGTATGCTGCTTCAGCGCGGCGGCCTGGGATTGAAGCCGGCTCCGAACGTCCTACGCCGCCACATTCAGCACGGCCGTCCCACCTCCCGGCGTCCACCCTGGCGAGCTGATGCTGGCCGTCTCCAGATCATGGGCCAACGAGCTGGAGCCCGTGGCCTTCTGCGGCTCCGGCTCTGAGGTCGCCTTCCCTGCGCGCTGACGAGACAGCGACAGGACCACAAGATCCACCCTCACAGTCGGCTCGCCTCCAGCTGGCTGCTCAGGCGGCACCTCAGGCCGGCCGTCTTGGCCCGTTCCAGCCGATGATGGCGGTACCGCCTCTCCCTCCGGGATGACTGTGTCGCCCTCCTCCCTCTCCATCGCCGGCTGGTCGCGGCCGGCTTCCTCTGGCGGGGGCACTGGGATGTCAAGGGGCATGGTGCAGAAGGGGATGATGAGCTGTGGAGGCTGGCAACACAGGGCCTCCGCCGCCCTCTCCGCGGCCGCGGCCTCCGCTTGAGCCTTGGTCACCGTGTCGGCCTGCGCCTCTGTCGACTCCTCTGTCGTCTCCTGAGCCGCCCTGGCGACAGCCACCCTATGCTCCTCTGCCTCCCGCTCGTGCCGCATCTCCAGCATGTTCCGCTCCGTCGCTGCTAGGAGCTCGGCACGGGGGTCCACGCGGCGGGAACCTGCAGATCCTCCCGCCCCTCCGACTACGGAGGCGGCAGTAGTCCGCTCAAGAGAGAGGAGAGCCCTGTTTGATAAGTCAAGAAAAGGCTTAGAAGAATGCCAACCGAAGAGAAAAAAGAAAGGCGTGCGAGAATTAACACTTATGCTGAAACTTTCTGCGGCTGCTTCACCACCTTGCGGAAGCGGGCTGCCTTCGCGGCCGCCTCGTCCCGTTTGGTCGCTGCCGTAGAACCCTTGGGCTTCTTCGGCCGACTGCCGAAGAGGGCCGGCGCCGCCCGGTGTTTCCGTGCGCCGCCCCGAGCAGCCGGCGCGGCAGATGTGCCTGCCTTGATGATCGGATGCCGGCTGGCGGCGCGGAATAGCTTCGGCCTCTTCATCATCCGGCCAGTCCTCGAAGCCGACGGTGAGCCCGGAGCCGCCTGCCTCGCTGCCTTCCCCTACGACGTCGTCGTCTGGGGCGGCCGCCCCCAAGTCGGGGTCGTCCAAGTCGTCGTCGCATGGTCGGGAGTGAACTGGCGTTCCGCCCCCGCGGTTCCGGCCGCCGGATGAAGGAGGGGGTTCTGATTAAAAACAAGCCGACTGGTCAGGAGCCGGCCAGTGAGAACTCGGCAACAAGAGAAGAAGAAAATAAGGAAGGCTTACCATAGGCGGGGGATTGGCGCGAGAATACGGCTCCTTGTCGAACCACCACTCCTCGGTGAGCTTGCAGTTGGCGATATAATTCACCATGTAAGATACCTCGTCATGAGGCATCTCCTTGGTGCTTAGCCGACTGGGGTCGAAACGACCGCTCATCTAGCAAATCATATGAGGGCGGCCTTGGAGCGGGAGCACCCGGCGCTCCACAGAGGTGGCTATCAGGTCAGACCCGGTCAGGCCCTCCGACTGGACCAGCACCCGGAGCCGGGCGACGGCGCCAGCCCCAGCCGACGTTAGTGACCTGGCCCGGTAGGACCACGAAGGCTACCTCCCAGCCGGCGGGCCGGCTACGTAAGCCGGCAGATTGACGAAGTCGCCTTGCGGAGCGACGTTCTTCACATAGAAGTAAGATTTTTGCCAGAGCTTCACCGACTGGATCAGCGTGATGGGAGGAAACGGGTTGTCGCCCATCCATGTCCGCATGGCGATGAAGGCACGGCATGGGGCAGGCACGCCCGCGACGACGGTGCCAAGCTTGGACTGGAAGAACTCCCCCCAAAGTTCGACGGTGGGGAGGACGCCGAGGAAGCCTTCGCACAAAGTGACGAAGGCCGACAGCAGCACCACCGTGTTTGGAGTGAGGTGGTGCGGCTGGAGATGATAGAACTCGAGGAAGAAGCGGAAGAAACCGCTCGCCGACAGGCCGACGCTGCGCAGACAGTGCGAGTGGAAGATTACCCGCTCGCCCTGTTCCGGTGCCGGCGAGATCTCCCTCTTCGGCGCTAGACGGACCCGCACATAATCTTTGCCCGGCAACCGCCGCGTCTTGCGGAGGAAGTCGGCGTGGTCCTCATGGACGTTGGAGCCATCCCAGGAGCTGGACGTTGGAGCCATGAGGACGGAGAAGCGACGGGGAAAGCGCCGCGGTGGAGGGCGTGCAATTCGGCTGCGGCAAGGCTATGGCGCGCCAAGAAGGTTGGTGGAATGGTGGCGCGGTGGAGAGCAGCTGCGGTGACGCAGAGAAGGAAGAGGAAGAAAATGGCGAAGTGAGGGCGAGCGTGCGAGCGTCTGCCGCTCCCCCTCCTCCCCCTACTTATAGCCTCGTGCGGTGAAGCCGTGGAGGCGAGGCGTGGGGGGACGTGGGATTAACTGCGCCCACTGCCCCACGCCCTGCGATTATCGCGCCTTAACAACGTGCGGAAACTGCCGCTGGCAGGCGAGCGGCCTTCTCGGTCCATAGAAGATCCACACTTGGGCCGAGGCATGGAAGTGGCGGGCCCCGGTCTGCGGCGACGTCCCGTCGCGCGCGTGGGCTTGCAGGCCCTTCCAGCCGAAGGGCGCCATGTGGCGCGCAGGCGGCGGGCGGCCAGCCCACAGCCTGGCTTGCGCGCCAGTTGGTTCCCACCTTCAGACTTCAAATAATCTTGCCAAGGCGGCACGCCTGCGCAAAGCCGGCTCCTAGCTGCCGGCTCTTCAGGATAGGAAGCTGATTGAGCTTCTCGTTCCCCTTTCAACCACGAAGCCCAACCAGCTTCCGGGACTACCATCATAGTAAATGACCATGGGTAGCCTAGCCGGCTCCCCCAGGCTCTTCAAAAAATAACAGGCCGATCGAGCCTTCAAGCACCCAAGACACGGGGCCGCCTTCCCCCGGCCGGCTATCCCACAAGCCGACTACCGGAAGGCGGCCCGGCCCTAAAACCCTCATGAACAAAGCCGCGAGAGGGCCGACTCCAAGAAGCCGGCCATGAGATGACCGAATCCAAGAAGCCGGCCCCCGACAGGCGGCCAAGATCATGCCCTCAAAGTCTGCATCCACATAATGGAGATGGGACGGGCGTGGCAATAGTGAAGCCTGCCACCCCCGAATCCAGGGGCACGCATGGCCACAGTACGCTGTGTGGGGCAGCCACGACCCGTCCGTGAGGCATGTTGCCATCATGCCGACCGGACGCCACCCACGACAGTGTCGAAGATGCCCATGCAGCGGCGGGCCCCTTCGGTCAGAGAGACATCCGAAGGCGGCCGCGCTTCCCCTAGTTGGCCTGGGACGTAGCTGGCTCTCACCAGCCGGCTCGCTCCCTCCCTCGAAGTATGCGCACCATTAAGGAGACAAGACGAGGTAAGGCTACGGTGAGAGCCCGCCAGGTGGCGGCACTGTAGCCATGCTTACCTCGACAAAGCCCTCGTCATCAAGAGTGAGGCAACAGTAACCAGCCCCCGACAAGAACCCCAAGCGGTGGGACCTACCTGTCGACCGAGAGGCCGGCAGCCGGCGGGACCCACCAGTTGGCGGGCCCCAGTGGCCGGCGGAGAAGTCGGCGAGCGTAGACACTGACGGATAGGGCCCACGCCCAGCCGGATTACCATTGTACCCCTGGGGTGTAGGCCTATATAAACCCCCAGGGCACCCATGCAAAGGGTTGGACTCTGATAGTTTTAGACACAACATTGAGGTGAGAAGAGAGCTAGCCTTGCCCTTCTTCTTCCTCTCACCAAATAGCTCAAGGAGCCTCTTATAGCCACTTGTTGATCTAGTGATCACACGGAGACCCCACAGAGCAGGACTAAGGGTGTTATCCCCACGGAGAGCCCCGAACCTGGGTAAGATTCGCCGGCGTGCATGCCTTCGCCTCATCCCGTTTCCAAGCACCAGCGACGTCTTATTGGATCCCACAATGATAAGCCACCCGTGGGATATGTCGCACCTACCACCCGATAGCAGGCGAATGTGGGCAACGTAGAAGTCGATGAGCTCGGTAGGGTAGTTCTTGCACTGTCCAAAGGTGACAGAGAGGTGGACCTGCCCTATCGGGGTGGTGGAACCGTCAGTGACTCTTGAGAAAGGCTTGGTCGGCTGAAGCTGGTCATATGGCACTTGGAGGTTGTTGAACGTCTCGACGGACAGAACGTTGAGTCCTGCACCACCATAGATGACTGGGGAACTTGCACATTGCTGATGACTGGGGAACAAAGCATTGGGAGGACCCTGGCTGTAGCCGCACACTTGAGTTGATCCACTGAGCTGAACTTGATGGCGCACGTGGACCACCTGAGAGGGCACATGGCCTCGAGCTTGGGGAGGACTGCGTTCACCTCACGAGAAAACTGCTTGAAGAGGCGCTGAGAGGCTGGGGCCTGGGCACCGCCCAAGATGCAAGCGATAGCACGTGGCTCCTGGAAGCCCCCAGCCCCCTCGTCTTGATGATGGTCGTCATTCCTTCTTGGCGGTGGCGGCAGAGGAGGAAGGCCTGCGTTGCCCTGCGGGCGATCCTCGTGAGGCTGATCCCTCCAAGCCCCCTCACGAGGCTGGTCCTGCCAGCGGTCCTCACGAGGTCAGTCACGCCACCCTTGGCGAGGGCCACGGTCGTTCCATCGTCCTCCACCTCTTCCTCCTCCTCGGCCGTAGCCCCGATCATTGCGCTCGGGGTGTCGACCGATACGTCCTTCTCGCACGGACCTGAGCTCTTGGCATTCATTGATGTTGTGAGTGTGGAGGTCATGGTACACGCAGTACCGGCTGCCCTTGGACGACTCCGGCTAGTCCCTGCCGCGCTTCGTGTCTGGTTCTGTTGCGAGCATGGCTGCTCCTTTGCGCTTCACATCCTTGGCCTTGGCTTTCTTCTCTTCTGGGTCAGCAGCTGGGAGCTCGAGAAGGGAGAGGCGTCCCTCCTGAGCCCTTGCGCACTTGGTTGCTAGGTTGAACAGCTCCAGAGATGTGCATAGATCCTCATGGATTGCCAGTTCCTCCTTCATCTTGACGTCGCGGATGCCATCAGAGAACGCTGAGATGATGGCCTCCTCGGTCACCTTAGGAATCTTGGCGCGAGCGCTGTTGAAGCGCCAGATGTACTTCTGCAGGGTCTCTCCAGGTTGCTGCTTGATGTGGTGCAGGTCACCCACGACTAGAGGACGATCGCAAGTGCCCTGGAAGTTGGCGATGAAGCGGGTATGCATCTCGTCCCAAGAGGAGATCGTGCCGGGAGGCAGGTTCAGGAGCCAGGTGCGGGCACCATCTTTGAGCGCCATGGGAAACCAATTCGCCATGACTTCTCGTCTCCGTTGGCCGCTTTGATGCCCAGCTCGTAGAGCTGCAAGAACTCCGCAGGGTCGGCAGTGCCGTCGTAGCAAGGAGGCAGGTCCGGCTTGAACTTGCCCGACTAGGCGACACTGCATAGCTCGGTGGTGAAGGCGCGACAGCCTGTGGTGGCCATCGGATCCCTTTGTTAACGTGGGGCTTGCTTCTGGGGATTCCTGCGCGCCGCCGCCAGGGGCAGCGCGGGGTCTTGACGTGCTGGCGCAGGGATGCGGTCATGGCGTGCTGGTGCAGGGAGCACGCGAGCACCTTCTTGGGGACGAGGGATTTCTTGGCAGCTCCTTACTTGTCGCGCGGGCGCTGGACGCGGTGGGTCTCGTCCAGGGGCCGCATGCCTTGGAGCCAGGGCGCCTTCTTGGGTAGGAGGTGGTGGAGGCGCCTCCTGAGCTGCATCACCCACGCAGGATGGAGGGCGATGCAGCGAGAGGGATGGAGCAGGGGAGCCCCCTGCGGCGCTGACGAGCTCGGTGATGTGAGCGAGCCACTCATAGAGGTTGCCGACGGGGCGGTAGTGCAGGAGCTCATGTGCCAGGAGCAACGCGGCATGCGCGTCCGTGGGAGCGCGACGAGCGTGAAACGATGAACCAGCTAGAGTCAGCGACGGAGTGGCGGTGCGGCGGGGGCAAGCTGGGTGCACCCCCAGACGATGAATCTGCTGCTCGTTCCCCGCCGGGCCGGTGGCGGCAGGCTACGGAGAACGACGGGGAGGCCCACCGACGGGAGCCGTCTGGGCGACACGAGCGGCGAGAGCAGCCCGACGCTCGGCACGAGCTCGGCGAGCGTCAGCCACGGATGCGATGAACGATCGAACGCGGAACAACGGAAGAAAGATTCCGGTGCACCCCTACCTGGCGCGCCAAATGTCGGATATCGGGTTCCGGCAAAACCATTAAGGTTCGAACTCTGGGGTGCGCGTGAAGATCTTCCCGCTACCGATCCACGCCCAACGCCTCGCTGAGAATCTAAGCTACACGATGAACAACATGAGGGACACAAGGTTTATACTGGTTCGGGCCACCATTGTGGTGTAATACCCTACTCCGGTGTGTGTGTGTGGTGGATGGCCTCAGGGGCTAATGATGAACAGTACAAAGGAAGAACAACCTCGCGAGAGGTGTTCTTAGGCTGGTGCAGTGAACTACTTGGGTGAGTTCGATCGCCTCTGGATCTGGTGAGCACTCGATGCCCTCTACTGTGGTGGCTATCTCTATATATAGAGGCCCTAGTCCTCTTCCCAAATATTGAGTGGGAAGGGCGCCAACAACGGACATTTTGAAGGGGATCATCTAGTATAAGTTATCCTGACTAAAGTTAGTCTTCGGCTGCCAAAGGCACTGGCGATGACGCCGTCTTGGGCTCCATGGCGACCTCCGTCCTGCCGCTCTGCTGGTCTTGGTCTCGTTGCACCAAAATGGTAACCTTTGCTTGATGCCTCGGTACTCCGCGCCTATGCTTGCCCCCTTTGCACCAAAGAGGAAACAAGGACACTGCGCACGCCGGTGCCCGCCTGGCGCCCGCCTGGTCTCGATCGTCATGGCTTGCGTCACGAGCACCTCGCGAGGTACCCTCGCCTTGATCTCTCTGCCTCCTCGCGAGCCGACCTGGTGAGGCCGTTCCTGAGGAAGCCTTGAGTCGTCCGCCCCGCGAGGCTTGGCCCCTCGCGAGGGTCTTGAGCTTGAGTTGACGAAGATGGGCCATATTGGGCCACCCATTGAGCCACGCCGCAGGCCGCAGGCAGGCAAGTCTGGGGACCCCCATTCCCAGAACGCCGACACCATCTTCATCCTACGCCTCCCACTGATTGATAAACCTTAGGTCATCCACTTGAGGGAAAATTGCTACTGTCCTAAAAAAACTCTGCGCTTGGAGGCCCAACACGTGTCTACAAGAATAAAGTTGCATAGTAGACATCCAGCTCTTTTCTGGCGCCATTGCCGGGGAGGTGAGTGCTTGAAGGTATATCTTTAGTTGTTGCACTTGAATTTGTTAGTTTCTTGTTTTATCACTAGTTTGGTTCGTAAAATAAAACTACCAAAAAAAGGAATTGAGGTGGCCTCATATTATTTGTTTTTATCATGTCTTTCTTGAAAATGATGGAAAGGAAAATTGTGCTCAATTGATTGAAGAAGAATTCTATAAAATGTTTGGCATAAATGATGAGCATGATTGCAATTTTATTAGTATGAATTCTTTGAATACCCATGATGCTAATGATATGCAAAGCTACAAGCTTGGGGATGCTATATTTGATGAAGATTATATTTTGGGTTAATTTGATAAATGCCACTCCAAATTTGGCGAGTCCGAGAAATGCCACTGCAATTTCCAAACTTTGAAAAATGCCATTTTATGCCATTTACAGTGGCATTTTTTGAAGTCTGCAGTGGCGTTTTTCAAAGTTTGCAAAAATTACAGTAGTATTTTTTGAAGTTTGGAAATTTAATTGGCATTTTTATGAATCACCATAACTGGAGTGGCATTTATCTAATTAACTGCATATTTTTATTCCCCCAAGTTTTGATGAGAAAATTTATTTTGATGAAAGCATGCCTCCTATTTATGATGATTATATTTATGAAAGTGGGTTTGGAAGAGTGTCAACTTTAGATAATATTTATCCGACTATTTTGGAGGGTGTTTAATCCTATTATAATGTTAAAAGTGGATTTGGAGATGTCATGACTTTATTTAGTAATGATTCCACTATTCCGGAAGAGGTTTCCATTGACTATGATGTGAACAAAGTTGCTACTTATGATGATTATTGTGATGATACTTATGTTATAAAAAGTAGTGATAATAATTGTTATAGTTTTGAATATCCTTTTAATGAACATTACTCTTTTAATGTGGAAACAATAGCAGTCGAGTTTCATATGATACTCCCACTATTGTGAATGAGAATAAAATTTCTTATATGGAGAGTAACAAATTTTCTATGCTTTTGGATCATGAAAAGAATGCTTTATGTGATGGTCATATTGATGAATCTATTCTTGATGCTACTGAAAATTGTTATGAGAGAGGACTTGTGATTCATGATGCTCTCTTTATGTTTCAATTCTTATCTTTTATGTGAGCATCATTGCAATCATCATGCCTAGCTAAAAACGCATTAAGAAAAGTGCTTGTTGGGAGACAACCCAACATATAACCCTACTATTTTTGTGTGTTCACATTATTAGGTTACTGTAGTAATATTATTTTATAGGTTTTGTTTCAGTAGAGTGCCAAGTAAAGCCTTTGGGATAGTGTGGATGATAGTTGACTTGATTCTTTGCAAAAAACATAAACTTTTGCTTCCAGTAACAGAATTTTTTAAATTCACTGAAGCGTCGAAAAATTCTGAATGTTTTATGGATGATTGATATAAAAATTGCCTACATTTTACTATTTTTTCAGAATTTTTCGAGTTACCAAAGTATGGTTAGAGTACAGATTACTACAGACTATTCTGTTTTTGACAGATTCTGTATTCAATGCATAGTTTGCTTGTTTCCTAGTTTCTATAGATTATATTGCTCAATATAAATGGTGAAAATGATAATATAAAGTAGGCATTGTGTGAGAACAATTATGAATCTTGTCTTTGACAGTACCAAAGTGAATGATTTGTCTTTATCATACTAACCCATCTCACGAAGTTCCGTTAAGTTTTGTTTGACTAAAGTCTACAAGTTTGGGTGAGAAATTGATATGAGGAGAATAAGGAGTGAGAAGACCCTAATATTGGGGATGCCCAAGGCACCCCAAGGTAATATTCAACTAATATTCAAGCAACTAAGCTTGGGGATGCACCGGAAGGCATCCCCTCTTTCGTCTCCAACATTATCGGTAACCTCACTTGGAGCTATATTTTCATTCGTCACATGATATGAGTTTTGCTTGGAGCGTCATTTTATTTTATTTGGATTTGCTTGATGTTCTTTATAATAATGTTTTGCATCTTTTATTTCAATAAAAATGTCAATTATAGCCTTTGCCATGCTTATTTTGCAAGTCTATATGTGGCTGTTTGAAAATAGAAAGTTGCACGCTATTGCGTGAATTCTTGAAAAATGTCAGAATGCGATAAAATGTTGAAATTTTTTGCACAATAAGCTAATAAATTTTATATAGTATGCTAAATTTTCAGAATTTTGGGAGTTAGAGAAGTATGAATACTCTTGCATTCTTTACAGACTGTCCTGTTTTGGTAGATTGCTGTTATGTTTGCATTGTATGCATATGTTTGCCTGTTTAATGATTCTATTTGAGGACATGAGTATTAAATATACAGAGGCATTTATCATGCAATGTTAAACAATAATTTTAGTGCTTTGTTACAATATAGAATGATAAGGTTATGCATTGATTTATACTAACTTATCTCACTAGTTCTTGTTGAGTTTTGTGTGGGTGAAGTTTATAAGATTTAGGAAAACCGTGATAAAAAGGGAATTAAGTAGATACAAAAGCTCATGCTTGGGGATACCCAAGGCATCCCAAGATAATATTTCAAGAAGCCTCAAGCATCTAAGCCTGGGGATGCCCCGGTAGGCATCCCACCTTTCTTCATACACACTTATCGGTTAGTATTGGTTGAGCCTAAGTTTTGCTTCTTCACATGGGTTGTGCTATTCTTGGAATGTCATTTATTTTGTGTTGCTTGCTGTTATAATAAAATACTTAGGTTTGGAAGTTTTTAAATAAGAGACAGTCCAGAATTAGCTACCTATTTACCTAACTACTCGTTTGATCTTCACTTATATCTTTTTGGAGTAGCTTGTCATTTACTCTTGTGCTTCACTTATATCCTATGAGCACATTGTTGAATGAATTGAATATCATGAAGTTGAAATTATATCATGCCTAGTAGTAGTTGCACATTGGGTTTAGAAAGTGAAATCTTTTGAAGCTTGACAATCACAATATTGGTCATACAAGCAATTCATGATGATTAGTATAAGGAAGAGAACTTTCACATGCAAATATATTATGAACATCCATTAATTATTTTCAAACTTGAGAAAATTAGTTGAAGTTGGACAAGGAAGACAACGTAATGAGTTATGTTTGGGTATATTTGCATAGAAGTTATATTGTGATGGATCCTCCAACATGTGGTGTTTGCCTAGGATCTTTTGCTAGCCAAATATTTGTACTAAATAGAGAACCTACTTATGCATCCAAAAACCCTTAAACCCAGTTTCTTGCCATGAGTGTCCACCATACCTACCTATGGATTGAATAAGATCCTTCAAGTAAGTTGTCATCGGTGCATAAAGCAATAAAAATTTCTCCTAAATATGTTTGATCTTTTATTGTAAGGGAAAATTGAACGTTGTACGAACTTGTGATGGCAAATTAATAAAAGCGGCAGACTGCATAATAAAGGTTGCTATCATGAGGGGCAATATAATGTGACGTCCCTTTGCATTAAGAGCTTGGGCATCCAAATAAAAAGCGCATGACAACCTCTGCTTCCCTTTGCTAAGGACATATCTTTTACTTTTCAATATTTACTATTATGCAAGAGTCAATAAAATGCATTCTCATTTTAACCTCAATTATTCTCTAGTTGGCAAGCATCATGTGGTGGGGAAAGATCTAGGCACATATGACCAGTCAAATACATTTGATCATGATTTATTATTGTTGACAATTATCTCTATGATAAATGAGTTGGGAGGCAAAATATTAAGCCCCTATCTTTCTCTGTGTTCGATGGACGCCATTTGTTCTAAGAATATGCTTTGGGTACTAGCAATCATAGAAGACTATATGATGATTGAGTATGTGGATCTCTTACTTAGAGTCTGTTGAATAAGTTGAATTGCAATTGTTTGGTGACTAAGAATATAGGTTGTTGAGTTTCAAGAGAATTCATTGTTTGAACCTTAACATGTGAACTGGTTGCTACTTTATCACGATAAGTTTTACGAGAAAGAGTTGCTGTTATGATGCTAGGAAAAGTGACTGAAATTTTCATTGATCAAACTTATGCACTTTGCTAGCATTCACACTTCATAAATTATTTATTTTATCATTTACCTACTCGAGAACGATTAGGAACTAAGCTTGGGGATGTCAATGCGTATCCAACGTATTTATATTTTTGAAGTATTCATGCTATTATATTATCATTCTTGGATGTTTTACAATCATTTTAATGCAACTTTATATCATTTTTGGGGACTAAACTATTGACATAGTGCCTAGTGCTAGTTGCTGTTTTTTACTTGTTTTTTACATTTAGGAAAATCAATATCAAACGGAGTCCAAACACAACGAAACTTTTTGGAGAATTTTTATGGACCAGAAGACACAACTTGGGCCAAAGAAGTACTAGAGGGGTGCCCCGAGGGGGGCACAACCCACCTGGGCGCGCCTGGGGGCCCAGGCGTGCCCTGGTGGGTTGTGCTCACCTCGATGGCCTCCCACACCGCCCCTTTGCCCTATAAATTCCCAAATATTCCAAAACCCTAAGGGTGTCGATAGATCAGAAGTTCCACCGCCTCAAGCCTCTGTAGCCACGAAAAACAAATCTAGACCCCGTTCCGGCACCCTACCGGAGGGGGTAATCATCACCAGTGGCCATCTTAATCATCCCGACGGCTACCATGATGAGGAGAGAGTAGTCCACCCTTGGGCTGAGGGTTTGTACCGATATCTATGTGTTTAATCTCTCTCTCTCTCTCTCTCTCTCGTGTTCTTGAGATGTCATGATCTTGATGTATCACGGGCTTTGTTAATATAATTGGATCATATGGTGTTTTCCCCTCTCTATCTTGTTGTGATGAATTGAGTTTTCCCTTTGAGATTTCTTTTTATCGGATTGAATACTTTTAAGGATTTGAGAAACACTTGATGTATGTCTTGCTATCAATACCCATGGTGACAATGGGGTATCATATTGATTCACTTGATATGTTTCTTGGCACTCAACTCGCGGATTCCCGAGGTGACATTGGGGTAATCTATACATAGGGGTTGATGCACGTTCCCATCTTTGTTTCTCCGGTAGAAATCTTGGGGCACTCTTTGAGGTTCTTTGTTTTGGATTGAGTATTATGAATCTGAAATTGTCTGATGCATATCGTAAAATCAACTCACGGATACTCGCTGTGACATTGGAGTATCTAGGTGACATTAGAGTTGGTTGATGCGTATCATATGGTGTTATCTTAGTATGAACTCTTGGTTAGATTGATCGGATAGAATAGCTTGGTGTTATTTTAGTACGAACTCTAGGATAGATTGATCGAAAAGAATAGCTTTGAGGTGGTTTCGTACCCTACAAACAATTTCTTCTTATGTTCTCCGCTAGATAGGAACTTTGGAGTGATTCTTCTCGCACGTTGAGGGATGGTTGTATGATCCATTTATATTAGCATTGTTGAGAGATTACACTAGCAAAAATATGGACCCTAGGTCTCATTTTCAAGCATTGCAATACCATTTGTGCTCACTTTTGTTACTTGTTACCTTGCTATTTTTACCGTTCCAATTACAAAAATTAATATCTACTATCACTACTACACTTGTATCACCATCTCTTCACCGGACTAGTGCACCAATACAAATTACCATTGTATTTGGTTTGTTGGGGACACAAGAGACTCTTTGTTATTTGGTTGTAGGGTTGTTTGAGAGAGACCATCTTCATCCTACGCCTCCCACAGATTGATAAACCTTAGGTCATCCACTTGGGAGAAAATTGCTACTGTCTTACAAAACTCTGCGCTTGGAGGCCTAACACGAGTCTACAAGAATAAAGTTGCGTAGAACATTAGGGGGGGGGGTCTTGTGCTCACCGGAGAAATGATCACGGCGGTGTCCAGAGCTCTGGGATCGCGACGAGGGAGGAGGATAGCTGATGGATGCCCATGCTCGCGCGCATCCATTGCAGCAAGCGGCACCTACTAGGGGGGTCTTGTGCTCGCCGGAGAAGGGCTTGTCGGTGAACAGAGGAATACGATGACATGGAGGTGGGCTGGGCTTCTCGTGTGCACTAGAGGCCCACAAGCACAACATGTTGTTTCCCTTTTCCCTTTTTCTTTTGTGTTCTATTTATTTCATTCTGTCTTTCAATTAGTTTGTGCATCAAATGATTTGTGCTATACATGAAACTTGGCACATAAATAGTAGGCAAGATGTTGATCTAGCACAAGTAGTCTCAATTTATTTTGAATAGTTTAGATATTTATTTAATGTGAAAAGGCTCAATTTAATGCTATTGGTCCGATAAAGTAATTGACAGGGACAATTTTGGGATCCAAATAGAGTTGATATTATTTTTACCCGTATTTGGGGATTTTATGACATATTGTAAAGATTTTTGTTTCATTGGAAGAGATAATAATTTGAGTTTCAATTTAAATTTGAATTTGACTCTGATTTTTATCAAGTGGCAATTTAGCTTAGCAAAATAAGATGGCAAGGCATCATTATGGTGAGGTTACTGTAGCTTAATTATAGGGGTGTTACAACTCTTCTCCACACAAAGAAAATCTCGTTCCGAGATTTAAGAGGTCGAGTAAGGGGGGGAAAGTCTGGTTAAGGATCTAACGAATCTTCTCGGTCTTGGTTGCTCTTCTCGAAGAGGTCGGTCCATGGCGTAGATGTCTTCATATTCTCTACATCAGTGCGTCATGATGAAGTTGTCATATTCCTTCAAGATCTTCATTGTACTTACGAAAAGGATAAGGGTAACTCAGCAATGAACGAATTTCTACAATGGATAATCATTTAAGGTTATCTCATGAATGAAACACATAAGTATCTCTCGAGTTTTGGAACACAGGAATTAACGAGAGTGACTTAAAATGATACGAATAGCTTCATTTGGGCAGGCAACCACTTCGCCTAAAACTTGACGTGAGAAGGGTTTAGAGTGTCAAAGAATGAATCTCGCATCTGATACCGGAATGGATCATCTCAAGGAAGGTGGCTCGAAGAAAGGCATACGAAGCCAAGTGTAAGGGTAAATTCGGATACTACGATCTCATAGACATTTACATGAAACTTCATAATTAGTGAGGGAGTTTCTGTAAGGAATTCTAAAGAATGACAGGCTCGAGGTAGAATAATAATTGGTCACATGGATAACTGGAATATACAATCACAAGCGCACACAAAAAAATAAGGCACACTGCACCAATATGTATTTGAGGACTCGAGCATTTCCAAATCATTAGGATGATCAAAATCGAAGTGATCAACATTCATACCACCATGATGAATAAGAAGGGTGGTGGCCTCTTGTGTGATCACAATACAAGGCTTGTTCGAGAAAACTTTGTCAGCTATGTTGGCAATAACATCGGTACCAAGGGTGAGGGACAAATAAAACCTGTTTCCTGCTTGTTGAAACGAGGCAGACCAATAGGCAAAGTTCTCGCCCACCGGTGGTTACCGGAATGTCATCAACAATAGTAACATGGTCTTACTGACATAATTGTACATTGAGGTGTTTAAGTAAGCAGGGAATTATTACTGCTTAGATCATATAGATCACAAGAAAGGTTAAAAAAACCAACGAAAAGGAGAATGTGATTAATAGATTGATCAGACCAATGGAAAGAAAAGTGTGATTATCCTCAAGCATAAGGTGTATATCCTTCTCAAGAGCAAGCACATCGGGATAATCATGACATGTCTTCAATTACACAAACCTTTAAATAAAAGGGTCAAGGAGAATCATGATGTTTACCCATACAATGGTGCTTGGATAATCAATCAAGAAACATTTAGTATTGCGCTTAAAAGGTTTTTGTTGATGTTCGGAATACCATAGTCATGCTTCGGGGTAGAAATAATATGGTGTTTCAAGTAAGAGTTGGGTCTGAAGATCACAAGAATACACAAGGAACAATTTCAAGAATAGTAGGGAAAACAAGGTATAACCAAAACATGACCAAGTCTGTGTTGGAAGGATGGCAAGGATGTTGTCGATGACAACACAAATTATCGAGGGGCAAGGATGGTAATTCTTATCATGAATTTGATTCAAATCTTGAAAGAAGCCAAAAGGTTGATGATGATCATGACACATTATTTTGAGAGGATTCATGAAGCTGTTATCAATCAGTGACATCATCAAGCAAAAGTAATGATGAAGCAAAAGGTTATTGGAACCATAGATATGATGGAAGCTTAGAATCGGAGTGGCCTTCAAGACAAACAATATGATGTTGAAATCTTGACGTAAGCTTAGCGCACTATCGGAATTGTATTCCAGGGATGAAGGACTAGGTAGCACGGTCAAGCCTTAGTATGAAGATGATGACGTAGCCAAACAATTGGGATCATTAAGAGTTATTGAATCATAGTGCAGACTCGATTCGCTTATGGGTGTTCTCGAGTGACAAACAACCCAGAACCCAGGAACAATTGAAATCGCTGAGAAGTAATACTTGATGAAGAACTCATGAGAAGTAATGTAGTTCCGTGATATTATCAAGATACCAGAGGGTAATACTCGAAAGTAGATCAGAATAGAGGTTGGAGTGGTGTATTGATCTGTAGAAGACAAGTGTTTCAACATGTTTGGGAAATGGAATCAAAGGAGAACAATATGGCTAGAACCACGATTGCAAATGACCAAATCACAAATAGAAGATGAACTTATATCAAGGGGATAATTATTTTTTGATGACAAGCTTCCATGATAAGATCTACATCATGTCCATGGGCAGGAACACACAGGTTCAAGGTCGACCGCGCATTTCTCCAACGCATAACTTCTCATTCACCGCTCGTTAAAATGCTTTGAGTTCGAAATTTGAAGTGATATAATACCAGAAGAGTATGACCCGTGAAAAGCTTTCGACATAAGTGTGGGAAACAAGTTCGAAAGCAAGACATCGAATTCAAAGTAGATAGGATCAGAACTTGTATTCCAGAATTTTAATGAAGATTGTCGATCACCCAGAGTAGATTGTAGATCGAATTCAAAGTAGATAGGATCAGAATGGCAATCACGGAGAATTTTAATGAAGATTGTCGATCATCCCGATTTTATCACAAGTGTAAGTAGGCGACAAGGAATTATAACAACAATAGGACATATAGGATTCTCGCAAAGTCGGAGAGTATTTCGGGGTATCTTGTAATAACAAGAGTAATAGGGAATGAATGTATGAATGACAAGTGTATGGGGTCACTCACATGCACATATCTCAATAAGAATTGAAGTGCGGGAGAGTACTTAGTGGTAACCAAGAAATGCAAAAGGTTTCATACAAAGAGTTTAGTTTGCAGGTGGCATGCAGACACGCGATGAATATAACCATAGACATGAGTTGACTAGCTTGTTGATTAAAGATGGTTAAGGTTTCCTGACCATAGACATGAGTTGTCATTTAATAATGAGATCACTGAAGGAAATATGCCCTAGAGGCAATAATAAAGTTATTATATATTTCCTCATATCATGATAAATGTTTATTATTCATGCTAGAATTGTATTAACCGGAAACATGATACATGTGTGAATACATAGACAAAACTATAGTCACTAGTATGCCTCTACTTGACTAGCTCATTAATCAAAGATGGTTATGTTTCCTAACCATAGACATGTGTTGTCATTTGATTAGTGGGATCACATCATTAGAAGAATGATGTGATTGACATGACCCATCCGTTAGCCTAGCACTTGATCGCTTAGTATTCTCGCTATTGCTTTCTTCATGACTTATACATGTTCCTGTAACTATGAGAATTATGCAACTCCGTTTACGGAGGAACACTTTGGGTACTACCAAACATCACAACGTAACTGGGTGATTATAAAGGAGTACTACAGGTGTCTCCAAAGGTACATGTTGAGTTGGCGTATTTCGAGATTAGGTTTTGTCACTCCAATTATCGGAGAGGTATCTCTGGGCCCTCTCGGTAATACACATCACTATAAGCCTTGCAAGCAATGTAGCTAATGAGTTAGTTACGAAATGATGTATTACGTAACGAGTAAAGAGACTTGCCGATAACGAAATTGAACTAGGTATTGGATACCGACGATCAAATCTCAGGCAAGTAACATACCGATGACAAAGGGAACAATGTATGTTGTTATGCGGTTTGACCGACAAAGATCTTCGTAGAGTATGTAGGAACCAATATGGGCATCCAGGTCCCGCTATTGGTTATTGACCGAGAATGGTTCCAGGTCATGTCTACATAGTTCTCGAACCCGTAGGGTCCGCATGCTTAACGTTTCGATGACAGTTTTATTATGAGTTTATAAGTTTTGATGTACCGAAGTTTGTTCGGAGTCCGGATGTGATCACGGGCATGACGAGGAGTCTCGAAATGGTCGAGACATAAAGATTGATATATTGGAAGCCTATGTTTGGACATCGGAATAGTTCCGGGTGAAATCGGCATTTTACCGGAGTACCGGGAGGTTACCGGAACCCCTCGGGGGGGGGTTATTGGGCCTACATGGGCCTCGAGGGAGAAGAGGAAGGAGGCGGGGAGGGGCGCGCGCCTCCCTTCCTAGTCCGAATAGGACAAGGAAAGGGGCGCGCCCCTTCCTTCCCTCTTCCTCCTCTTTCCCCATTCTCCTACTCCTACTTGGAAAGAGGGAGTCCTACTCCCGGTGGGAGTAGGACACCCCCCTTGGTGCGCCCTCCTTGGCCGGCGGCCTCCTCCCCCTGGCTCCTTTATATACGGGGGCGGGGGGCACCCCATAAACACACAAGTTGATCTACGGATCGTTCCTTAGCCGTGTGCGGTGCCCCCTTCCACCTCGGTCATATCGTCGCGGAGTTTAGGCGAAGCCCTACGCCGGTAGAACATCATCATCGTCACCACGCCATCATGCTGACGGAACTCATCTCCGGAGCTCGGCTGGATCGGAGGCCGGAGATCGTCATCGAGCTGAACGTGTGCTGAACTCGGAGGCTCCGTACGTTCGGTGCTTGGATCGGTCGGATCGTGAAGACGACGACTACATCAACCGCGTTGTGCTAACGCTTCGCCACGGTCTCACGAGGGTACGTGGGACGAACACTCTCCCTCTCGTTGCTATATCATCACCATGATCTTGCGTGTGCGTAGGAAAATTTTGAAATTACTACGCTCCCCAACAAAGTGGCATCCGAGCCTAGGTTTTATGCGTTGATGTTATATGCACGAGTAGAACACAAGTGAGTTGTGGGCGATATAAGTCATCTTGCTTACCAAGCATGTCATACTTTGGTTGGCGGTATTGTGAGATGAAGCGGCCCGGACCGACATTACGCCAGACGCTTACGCGAGACTGGTTTCACTGTTACGAGCACTCGTGCTTAAAGGTGGCTGGCGGGTGTCTGTCTCTCTCACTTTAGCTAAATCGAGTGTGGCTACGCCCGGTCCTTGCGAAGGTTAAAACAGCACCAACTTGACGAACTATCGTTGTGGTTTTTGATGCGTAGGTAAGAACGGTTCTTGCTAAGCCCGTAGCAGCCACGTAATATTTGCAACAACAAAGTAGAGGACGTCTAACTTGTTTTTGCACGGCATGTTGTGATGTGATATGGTCAAGACGTGATGCTATATTTTATTGTATGAGATGATCATGTTTTGTAACCGGTTATCGGCAATCTGGCGAGAGCCATATGGTTGTCGCTTATTGTATGAAATGCAACGCCTATAATTGCTTTACTTTATCACTAAGCGGCAGCGATAGTCGTAGAAGCAATAGATGGCGTAACAACAACGATGCTACGATGGAGATCAAGGTGACACGCCGGTGACGATGGTGATCATGACGGTGCTTCGAAGATGGAGATCACAAGCACAAGATGATGATGGCCATATCATATCACTTATATTGATTGCATGTGATGTTTATCCTTTATGCATCTTATCTTGCTTTGATTAACGGTAGCATTTTAAGATGATCTCTCACTAATTATCAAGAAGTGTTCTCCCGAGTATGCACCGTTAGAAAGTTCTTCGTCTTTGAGACACCACGTGATGATCGGTGTGATAGGCTCTACGTTCAAATACAACGGGTGCAAAACAGTTGCACACGCTGAATACTCAGTTATACTTGACGAGCCTAGCATATACAGATATGGCCTCGAACACAGAGACCGAAAGGTCGAGCGTGAATCATATAGTAGATATGATCAACATAGCGATGTTCACCATTGAAACTACTCCATCTCACGTGATGATCGGACATGGTTTAGTTGATTTGGATCACGTGATCACTTAGATGACTAGAGAGATGTCTGTCTAAGTGGGAGTTCTTAAGTAATATGATTAATTGAACTTAAATTTATCATGAACTTAGTACCTGATAGTATTTTGCTTGTCTATGTTTGTTTGTAGATAGATGGCTCGTGTTGTTGTTCCGTTGAATTTTAATGCGTTCCTTGAGAAAGCAAAGTTGAAAGATGATGGTAGCAATTACACGATCGGGTCCGTAACTCGAGGATTATCCTCATTGCTGCACGTAAAAGTTACGCCCTGGAAGCACCGCTGGGTGCCGAGCTTCTGCTGATGCAACCGACGACGTTAAGAACGTCCGCACAAAGAAAGCTGATGACTACTCGATAGTTCGATGTGCCATGCTTTATGGCTTAGAACCGGTCTTCAACGACGTTTTGAACGTCATGGAGCATATGAGATGTTCCAGGAGTTGAAGTTAATATTTCAAGCAAATGCCCGGTTGAGAGATATGAAGTCTCCAATAAGTTCTATAGCTGCAAGATGGAGGAGAATAGTTCATCGGTGAACACATACTCAAAATGTCCGGGTATAATAATCACTTGATTCAAGCGGGAGTTAATCTTCACGATGATAGTGTCATTGATGAATTCTCAATCGCTGCCACCAAGCTACAAGAGCTTCGTGATGAACTATAATATGCAAGGGATGAACAAGACTATTCGAGCTCTTCGCAATCTTTGAAAGCTGCGGAGGTAGAAATCAAGAACGAGCATCAAGTGTTGATGGTTAACAAAACCACCAGTTTCAAGAAGAAGGGTAAAGGAAGAAGAAGGAAACTTCAAAAGAACGGCAAGCAAGTTGCTGCTCAAGAGAAGAAATCCAAGTCGGACCTAAGCCTGAAGGCGAGTGCTTCTACCGCAAGCGATCGACATCGGAAGCGGAACTGCCCCAAGTATTTGGCGGATAAGAAGGATGGCAAAGTGAACAAAGGTATATGTGATATACATGTTATTGATGTGTACCTTACTAATGCTCGCAGAGCACTGGTATTTGATATGGTTACATTGCTAATATTTGCAACTCAAAGCAGGACTACGGATTAGCGAAGATTAGCTAAGGACGAGGTGACGATGCGCGTGGGAAATGGTTCCAAAGTCGATGTGATCGCGGTCGGCACACTACCTCTACATCTACCATCGGGATTAGTATTAGACCTAAATAATTGTTATTTGGTGCCAGCATTGAGCATGAACATTATATCTGGATCTTGTTTAATGCGAGACGGTTATTCATTTAAATCAGAGAATAATGGTTATTCTATTTATATGAGTAATATCTTTTATGGTCATGCACCCTTGAAGAATGGTCTGTTTTTATTGAATCTCGATAGTAGTGATACACATATTCATAGTGTTGAAACCAAAAGATGCAGAGTTGATAACGATAGTGCAACTTATTTGTGGCACTGCCGTTTAGGTCATATCGGTGTAAAGCGCATGAAGAAACTCCATACTGATGGTCTTTTGGAATCACTTGATTATGAATCACTTGGTACTTGCGAACCGTGCCTTATGGGCAAGATGACTAAAACGCCGTTCTCCGGTACTATGGAGAGAGCAACAGATTTGTTGGAAATCATACATACAGATGTATGTGGTCCGATGAATGTTGAGGCTCGTGGCGAATATTGTTATTTTCTCACCTTCACAGATGATTTGAGCAGATATGGGTATATCTACTTAATGAAACACAAGTCTGAAACATTTGAAAAGTTCAAAGAATTTCAGAGTGAAGTGGAAAATCATCATAACAAGAAAATAAAGTTTCTACGATCTGATCGTGGAGGAGAATATTTGAGTTATGAGTTTGGTCTACACTTGAAACAATGCGGGATAGTCTCGCAACTCACGCCACCTGGAACACCACAACGAAATGGTGTGTCCGAACGTCATAATCGTACTTTACTTGATATGGTGCGATCTATGATGTCTCTTACCGATTTACCGCTATCGTTTTGGGGTTATGCTTTAGAGACGGCCACATTCACGTTAAATAGGGAACCATCAAAATCCGTTGAAACGACGCCTTATGAACTGTGGTTTGGCAAGAAACCAAAGTTGTCGTTTCTTAAAGTTTGGGGCTGCGATGCTTATGTGAAGAAACTTCAACGGATAAGCTCGAACCCAAATCGAGAAATGTGTCTTCATAGGATACCCAAAGGAGACTATTGGGTACACCTTCTATCACAGATCTGAGGGCAAAATTTTCGTTGCTAAATTCGGATCCTTTCTAGAGAAGGAGTTTCTCTCGAAAGAAGTGAGTGGGAGGAAAGTAGAACTTGATGAGATAAGTGTATCTACTCCCTTATTGGAAAGTAGTTCATCACAAGAACCGGTTCCTGTGACAACTACACCAATCAGTGAGGAAGCTAATGATATTGATCATGAAACTTCAGATCAAGTTTCTACTGAACCTCGTAGGTCTACCAAAGTAAGATCCGCACCAGAGTGGTACGGTAATCCTATTCTGGAAGTCATGTTACATGACCATGATGAACCTACGAACTATGAGGAAGCAATGATGAGCCCAGATTCCGCAAAATGGCTAGAGGCCATGAAATCGAGATGGGATCCATGTATGAAAACAAAGTATGGACTTTGGTTGACTTGCCCGATGATCGGCAAGCCATTGAGAATAAATGGATCTTTAAGAAGAAGACCGACGACGATGGTAATGTAATCTGTCTAAGCTCGACTTGTTGCGAAAGGTTTTCGACAAGTTCAAGGGGTTGACTACGATGAGACTTTCTCACCCGTAGCGATGCTTAAGTCTGTCCGAATCATGTTAGCTATTGCTGCATTTCATGATTATGAAATTTGGCAAATGGATGTCAAAACTGCATTCTTGAATGGATTTCTAGAAGAAGAGTTGTATATGATGCAGCCAGAAGGTTTTGTTGATCCAAAAGGTGCTAACAAAGTATGCAAGCTCCAGCGATCCATTTATGGACTGGTGCAAGCATCTCGGAGTTGGAATAAACGTTTTGATAGTGTGATCAAAGCATATGGTTTTATCTGAGACTTTTGGAGAAGCTTTGTATTTACAAGAAAGTGAGTGGGAGCTCTGTAGCATTTCTAGTTTTATATGTAGATGACATATTATTAATTGGAATGATATAGAATTTCTGGATAGTATAAAGGGATACTTGAATAAAAGTTTTTCAATGAAAGACCTCGGTGAAGCTGCTTATATATTGGGCATCAAGATCTATAGAGATAGATCAAGATGCTTAATAGGACTTTTACAAAGCACATACATTGACAAAATTTTGAAAAAGTTCAAAATGGATCAGACAAAGAAAGGATTCTTGCCTGTGCTACAAGGTGTGAAGTTGAGTCAAACTCAATGCCCGACCACAGCAGAAGATAGAGAGAAAATGAAAGATGTTCCTATGCTTCAGCCATAGGCTCTATCATGTATGCAATCTTGTGTACCGGACTGACGTATGCTTAGCAATAAGCTTGGCAGAAGGTACCAAAGTAATCCAGAGTGGATCATCGACAGCGGTCAAGAACATCTGAAATACCGAAAAGGACTAAGGATTTGTTTCTCATATATGGAGGTGACAAAGAGCTAGTCGTAAATGGTTACGCCGATGTAAGCTTTGACACCGATCCGGACGATTCTAAATCGCAAACCGGATACGTGTTTATATTAAACGGTGGAGCTGTAAGTTGGTGCAGTTCTAAACAAAGCGTCGTGGCGGGATCTACATGTGAAGCGGAGTACATAGCTGCTTACAAGCAGCAAATGAAGGAGTCGGATGAAGGAGTTCATTTCCGATCTAGATGTCATACCTAGTGCATCGGGACCAATGAAAATCTTCGTGACAATATCGAGCAATTGCCTTGGCAAAGGAATCCAGATTTCACAAGAGGACCAAGCACATCAAGAGACGCTTCATTTCCATTCGGGACCAAGTCCAAGGGGGAGACATAGAGATTTGCAAGATACATACGGATCTGAATGTTGCAAACCCGTTGACTAAGCCTCTCTCACGAGCAAAACATGATCAACACCAAGACTCCATGGGTGTTAGAATCATTACTATGTAATCTAGATTATTGACTCTCTGCAAGTGGGAGATCAAGGAAATATGCCCTAGAGGCAATAATAAAGTTATTATTTATTTCCTCATATCATGATAAATGTTTATTATTCATGCTAGAATTGTATTAACCGGAAACATGATACATGTGTGAATACATAGACAAAACTATAGTCACTAGTATGCCTCGACTTGAGTGGCTCATTAATCAAAGATGGTTATGTTTCCTAACCATAGACATGTGTTGTCATTTCATTAGTGGGATCACATCATTAGAAGAATGATGTGATTGACATGACCCATCCCGTTAGCCTAGCACTTGATCGTTTAGTATTCTGCTATTGCTTTCTTCATGACTTATACATGTTCCTGTAACTATGAGAATTATGCAACTCCGTTTACGGAGGAACACTTTGGTACTACCAAACGTCACAACGTAACTGGGTGATTATAAAGCAGTACTACAGGTGTCTCCAAAGGTACATGTTGAGTTGGCGTATTTCGAGATTAGGTTTTGTCACTCCGATTGTCGGAGAGGTATCTCTGGGCCCTCTCGGTAATACACATCACTATAAGCCTTGCAAGCAATGTAGCTAATGAGTTAGTTACGAAATGATGTATTACGTAACGAGTAAAGAGACTTGCCGATAACGAGATTGAACTAGGTATTGGATACCGACGATCAAATCTCGGGCAAGTAACATATCGATGACAAAGGGAACAACGTATGTTGTTATGCGGTTTGACCGATAAAGATCTTCGTAGAATATGTAGGAACCAATATGGGCATCCAGGTCCCGCTATTGGTTATTGACCGAGAATGGTTCTAGGTCATGTCTACATAGTTCTCGAACCCGTAGGGTCCGCACGCTTAACGTTTCGATGACAGTTTTATTATGAGTTTATTAGTTTTGATGTACCGAAGTTTGTTCGGAGTCCCGGATGTGATCACGGACATGACGAGGAGTCTCAAAATGGTCGAGACATAAATATTGATATATTGGAAGCCTATGTTTGGACATCGGAATAGTTCCAGGTGAAATCGGCATTTTACCGGAGTACCGGGAGGTTACCGGAACCCCCCGAGGGGGTTATTGGGCCTACATGGGCCTCGAGGGAGAAGAGGGAAGGAGGCAGGAGGGGGCCGCACGCCCCTCCCCTTCCTAGTTCGAATAGGACAAGGGAAGGGGGGCGACGCCCCCCCTTTCCTTCCCCTCTTCCTCCTTTCCCCCCCCCCCATTCTCCTACTCCTACTTGGAAAGAGGGAGTCCTACTCCCGGTGGGAGTAGGACTCCCCCCTTGGCGCGCCCTCCTTGGCCGGCGGCCTCCTCCCCCTGGCTCCTTTATATACGGGGGCGCGGGGCACCCCATAGACACACAAGTTGATCTACGGGTCGTTCCTTAGCCGTGTCCAGTGCCCCCTTCCACCATATTCCACCTCGGTCATATCGTTGTGGAGTTTAGGCGAAGCCCTGCGCCGGTAGAACATCATCATCGTCACCATGCTGTCATGCTGACGAAACTCATCTACGGAGCTCGGCTGGATCGGAGGCCGGAGATCGTCATCGAGCTGAACGTGTGCTGAACTCGGAGGCTCCGTACGTTCGGTGCTTGGATCGATCGGATCGTGAAGACGTACGACTACATCAACCGTGTTGTGCTAACACTTCCGCTTACGGTCTACGAGGGTACGTGGACGAACACTCTCCCCTCTCGTTGCTATATCATCACCATGATATTGCGTGTGCGTAGGAAAATTTTGAAATTACTACGTTCCCCAACAATCACATCATTAGAAAATGAGGTGATGGACAAGCCCAATCATATGCTTACCATCTGATCGTGTCACTTAGTTTATTTGCTACAGTTTGTCAATGTCAAGTGTTTGTTCCTTAGACCATGAGATCATGCCACTCCCTAATACCGGAAAAATTCTTTATGGGTATCAAATGTCACTTCGTAACGGGGTGATCATAAAGGTGCTCTTCAGGTATCTCGGAAGGTACTAGTTGGATTGCATGGATCAAGATTGGGATTTGTCGCTCCATGTCACAGAGAGATATCTCTCGGCTCTCTCGGCAATACAACATCCTACGTAGCTTGCAAGCATGTGACTAATGTGTTTAGTCACGGGGATATTGTCTTATGGAAAGAGTAAAGAGAACTTGTTGGTAACCAGATTGAACTAGGTATGGTGATACCGACGATTAAGTCTCGGGAAAGTAACATAATGGTAGACAAAGGGAAATGTTATATGGGATTATCTGAGTCCTTGACATCGTGGTTCAAATCGATAAAGATCTTTGTTGAATATGTCATAGTCATTATGGGCATCCAGGTCCCGCTATTGATTATTTATCGGAGAGTTGTCTCGATCATGTCCCCATGTTCTCGAACCCGTAGGGTCACACACTTAACATTTGTTAATGCTAGGGTAGTAATGGGATATTCATAATGGTGAGTCCGAAGATAGTTCGGAGTCTCAAACGGGATCCAAGACATCATGAGGAGCTTCAGAATGGTCCAGAGATAAAGTTTCATATAAGGAAAAGTGGTTTTTAGGGTTCCGAAAAAAGATCAATTTTTCCGATATTTGTACCGAAGGATTCTAGAAGGTTTTGAGGGTCCCACAGTGGGTCCACCTACCTTGAAGGCTCCACATGGACCTAGGAGGTGGCGCACCAGCCCTACATGGGCCAGGCGCCACAAACCTATAGGACCATGCGGCTAAAGAGGGGAGGGGCGCCACAAGCCTTGGGGGGCAAGATTCCTCCCCCTTGGCTGTCGGCCCCTTGGCTTGGGGGGGGCAAGCTGGGTGCACCCCCAGCCCCTATATAAGGAGAGGGGAGGGGCTGGCCGCAACCATCCCATGCCCTGGTCGTCGCCCTGCCTCTCCCCCTCCACTTCCTCCTCCGCAAACGCTTCACAAAGCCCCACCGAATTCTTACCACCACTACCACCACACCGTCGTGCTGCTGGCCGAGATCCCATCTACTCCCCCCCCTCTTACTTGCTGGATCAAGAAGGAGGAGACATCACTGAGCCGTGCGTGTGCATATCTCGTAGGTGTGGTTCATGCAGTGCTTGATCGGATTGGATCATTAAGAAAGTACGACTACATCAACCATGTTCGTTAGAACATTTTTGCTCTCGGTCTACAAGTGTATGTAAACATACTCCCACTCGTTGATAGCATCTAGTAGATTAGATCCTTGGTGAATTCGTTATCTCGTAGGTAATTTTTTTGTTTTCCATGTGACGAATCCCTACAATGGGTTGACTTAGAAACTCCGTGTGGCGACAAAGACAAATACTTATTATATGCGGCGAGAACTATCACTATCGGTAATGGCAAGAAGGCCAGTTTCTGGCGCGCTCCTTGGCTCTCTAGTCAAAAGTCGAGGGATATCGCTTCGGGCATCTTCGGCATCTCTAAACTCACAAACTCTTGTGTTCCTAAGGCAATGATTAATAATTACTGGATTCGTCACATCAACATGGAAGGGGGGCTCTCAGTTAACCTTATTAGGCAATTCTTTGACCTTCAGTGCAAGACCCAAGAGATCCACCTTGCTCCAAGCAATGAGGATACAATTCAATGGAAATTTGCCAAAGATGGTTGCTACTCCACTGCCACTTCTTACAGGATGCATTTTGCGGGTTTGATTAACTCCGAGATGCCGAGAATGGTCTGGAAGATTTGGGCACCTCCCAAGATTAAATTCTTCTATTATCTTGTCCTTAAAGATAGGATATGGACTTCTGACAGATTGCAACGCACAGGATGGCCAAATTGCGGCCTCTGTCAGCTATGCAAAAGGGAACCGGAATCTATGTCCCATGTGATGTTCAAATGTCGTTATTCCAACAGTCTGGAACATGATTTATGATCGGCTGGGTATGCAGTCCGCAATGCCCTCATGGAGCGATCTACAAACAGTTAAACAATGATGATCCGCCAGCGTGGGACGACCTCTCTACCCTTGAAAGGCGGCCAACTCCCTACAAATGCTTGTCTATTGGGAGATTTGGAACAAGAGAAATGTTAGGGTCTTCTGTAACAAGGAATCTCCGCCCACGAGAGTGGTAGCGATAATCAAGGAGGAGGCCAAGACGTGGGTGTTACCCGGAGCTAGTTTTTTGGGTAATATAAATCCGGGAGAGTGATCCCGTTTGTTTGGGACCAGTGTGGTCATGTAACCTTGAAACCTCGTCTTACTTCTTATTTAATGAGATGAGGCAAAGCTTTTGCCTCCTTTCAAAAAACAATATTTTGAGCTGGCGCTGTAGGCGTCGAAGAGGAGCCACCAGGGACGCCAGAGCCGCGCCGTTGATGGTGGTGCGGGTGGAGCTGAAATAAGAGGGAACCACGCAAGGTCCGGTTCATACGGCGGCGCGGGTGGTGGGCACGACGGTGCAGCCACCGGAATCTATATTCTTCCTACCCTCGTCCTCTGAGAATGATGAGAAGACGGGAGGCGGCGGCGTTGTTGTCCAACACTAGGGAGGGCCATCGAGTTCGTATGTCTCTTTTTTTAGTAACAGAGATAGTGCTTTTTTAGCAAAACAGAGAGTATGTGTTGTCTGCGTGTGTAGGTCAAGTCCTTTTGCTTGGCCCAAACCCAAAAACAATGCAAAAACAAATACAAATGAAATATAATTTTCCAAAAAAAATTGTCACAAAAAATGACACATTTTAATAAAATATTTTGAAAAATACAGCTTTAAAAGAACTTGTTTTTTGAACAAGAAAAAATATAACCGATTGAAAGGCTATTTCATGCACAACTACTCTTTCATCAGATCAAAGTACGTGCTGAATTAAGTCCTGACAAACGATATTAGGGTGGCTTCTTCACATCCAAATTTTATGGTCCAAAATGCTAATCCTCAGTATAACCTTATTTCTAACGTTAGCCAGAACTGAATATTCAAAATGTTATGCTTAGTATAACCTTATTTCTAATGTTAGCCAAGATTGGATATAAGAAGCGTTGTGTAATGCCACATTGAGCATGTTTAAAATTTTCGCCCGTTGCAAACGCACGGGCATTTGTACTAGTATTATATAAGGAGCGAAATTAAATGTGGTCAAGCCAACGAAAATTGGTTACTTTAGGCACAATTCGTGCAAGGTGCGGCTCCATGCCTCCATGCTCTTTCTGGATGAGTGTTGTGGTTGTGGGCAAGCAAATCTTGCACTTTAGAAGCACCCAGTTTTTCCGAACGCTTACACTAGCTGCAACTTACAAGTATGTTTTCTAGTGTTTTGTTTTGTATGAATATATATACAGGACCATATTATTATCTTGGTTATTTTCCTGTGGCATTTAATCAGGAACAGTTCCACAAAGCTCGCTTTCCTGCAAGAGGATAAGCCCAGAAATAATGTTAGAAGATAGGGACTGCGTCGCTGGGGACACGCACAGAGTAGTGCCTGCTGCCATACGTGCATGTTTGTCTCGTTATTATTATTAGGTTTTTCGAGCCACACCTGTTCTTGTCGTTCATCGTTTTTAAAGACCAGCTCAGGAGTTGCACACCGACCGATCATCCTGCTCTCTCTCCACTTCAGCCATCCATTTGGCTAAGTAATTCACCTCGTTTGAATATACATAATCAGTCAGCTTAATTAAATCGAACACATGAATAGCCAGCCTTCTAGAGAGTTGCTGTCGCATATATGTGCTACTAGCACGGACACTGACGCTGCTGCTTTTACCACAAATGAACAAGCACTACATTTCCCAGCAGAGGCGGCAGCGAGGCCGCTGCAGGCGGCCAGCGACCGATCGAGCGCCGTGAGACCCTACCGTCTAGGGTTGGTATGGTAGTAGGGCCGCTAGGTTTCGTGTTGGTGTCGCACGTACATGGCATGGCCAAACTCTGATGGTTGGAGCGTTGCGATCGGCGACAGCGACGGCAGCGAGGCGACCTGTGTGGCCGCAGTCGGAAATAATGGCCCCGCACACGCCCAAGTGCATTGCATTGCATGCACCCCCCCTTCCCCCATGATCCCCATCCTGACGCTTCCTTTAGAAATCGGCACCCATTGACGTGACGTCTCGACATTGACTCGCTTCTCCGTAATCAAGGGTTTGATTTTGGAGGGTGAGAAAGAATCGCGCGCGCACAACTACTCATACAGGTCGACATCGTCCACGAGCCCTGGGGCCGGGGCCGCTCTTGTTTTCTTAACCACCAGCTAAGCTAGAAATGATGGATCCGTGCGATGGGGCGGTGTAACGTGTAGTGCTCCATTAGAGCACGAGCAGACCAATGTTGTATTCCGACGGCATTATAAAGAGAGACCAAGAACAAACAAGACAGAGAGGCCAAGGAAAATATTAAGGCACAAATACAAATAAGGTACCGGGACAGCCTAACATCGGCGAGTGGCTACAATATGGAGATGTCGTTTACAGGTGTCTCTTTCCCTTGCCATTGATTCAATGTAATTAACCTTCGGCGGATTGCGAACACTCAAAGGAAAAACATGACAAGTATGATTTTTTATGTAATTTTACTTTTTGTTGCCCCTTCTTGCTGGTTTCAATTTTGCCGGCAAAAATAAATAGTAGTGGTCCCACATGTATTTATTTTATTTGCCTTGAGTGTCCCAAGATATCATATCAGTGGAATGAGAAGAAACATACTCACATAATGTGACGAAATAAGGACCATTTTATTTGGTGGAGCTTTAGTTTTATCCATAATATAAACTTCAAAACCAAGCAAATTTGATCATTAGGGGGGGGGGGGTGAAATTAGAAAAAAAAGTGCGAAAACCAAGAAGGAAAGCAAATTTTGTTTGGAAAATGAATTCCTCGTTTGTAAAACATTCATGTTATTTTGGAAGTTAAATTACAAAATTTAGAAGAAAAAAATCAATGGTATGTGAGTTTTTAAAACCACTGTCATGTCGCCGGTCATACAATTTTGGCTTGAGGGGGGGAAGGAAAGATGGTCTGCATGGTATAAAAAGTTACTCCCTCCGCCCGGAAAAACTTGTCCCTCAAATGGATGTATCTAGCACCAAGTTATTGCTAGATACATTCATTTGAGAAACAAGCTTGGGATAAGTTTTCTCAGACCGATGGAGTAAATGTTAATTAGTTTGATGTAAAGTTTGAAGATGAAAATTGAACTTAGTTTTTTGAGAATCGTGGTACACACGCACACACACATACGCGCGCGCACACACACACACACACACACACACACACACACACACACACACACACACACACACACACACACACACACACACACACACACACACACACACACACAACCATCCTATCCATCTGAACACCTCCGATAGATTAACTCGTTAGATATGATAAGTCTGAAATAAATCCAAACCCCTATGAGCACTTCCGAGAGAGGACGTGCTACTCCCATAGGAGTTGCTGGATTTTCCCAAAGAGGAAGAGATGTAGAATAGCAGTAGAAAGTATTTTCCTCGGTTAAGAACCAAGATTTAATCAAACCAGTAAGAGTCTACAAGCTAACAAGATAAGCAGGACCTTCACACAAACAAAATAAATGCTTGCACCCAAATTGGCAAGGGGTTGTCTATCCCCTCGTCTTCCTAGTTGCAAGGTTAAAAGTAAATAGTGATAGATAGCGTGACAAAGCAACAAAATAATAAAAGTAAATAAAAGAGCAAATTGAGTAACACAAGTATTGATAGATAATGGACCCGGGGGCCATAGGTTCTCTAGTGGCATCTCTCTTGAAAGCAGGTAATGGCACGGTAAACCAATTACTGTTGAGCAACTGACAGAAAAACAACATTCATAACTATGACCATTCATGGCATAATCTTATATAGGTATCACGTCCGTGACAAGTAGACAGTAATGCAACTGCATTTACTGCTAACCCCGAAACTGCTATCCAACATGCATCTCAAGGTATCAAGTTTAATGAAAAACAGAGTAATGTAAGCAAGATGACATGATGTAGACAGAAAAAACCTAGCAATAAGATAGATCCCGTCGTTTTATCCTTGGTAGCAAAAACACATCACGTGTCTTCTCCCCATTCTGTCACTAGGATATAGATCACCGTGAGGTTGAACCCACTACTATGCACCAGTCCCTCTAAAGAATTGCCCATCTATCTTGGCCAGAGAAGACAAATCACTCGAAAAGCATACATATATACTTAAGTATACAACAACAAAATCAATTATATTCAATGAACAATTTGATCACAGATCCACAGATCATCAGATCCCAACAACACACCACAAGAATTACGTCGGATTGATCTCAAAGAAGATCATTGTATTGAATATCCAACATAGAGAGAAGAAGCCATCTAGCTACTATTATGGACACGTAGGTCCTAAAGGAACTACTTACACATTATCATGGAGGCCGCAATGATTGATGAAAGAGGCCTCCTGTGGTGGCTTCCCCCTCTAGCAGAGCACCAGAACAGGGCTCTAGATGGGATCGCCTCAGAACAGTGGTTTGAGGCAGTGATAAAAATCATTCAGGTTCGCTTCTGAGTGTTCTGGGTTATAGGCGGAAGATTTAGGTCAAACGAAGGCTCAGGGCCCCTAAATGGGCAAGTGGCGCGTCCACCCCCACCCTGGCCATGCCAACTGTCCATGTGGCTGCATCGTGTATCCCCTTGATCTCTCCCGAAGTTTTTAGGATCCTTCGTTTTCCAGAAAAAAAATTGTCAAAAAATGGCATCATATTTGGACCTTTCCAGATATGGATATTCTGCGAAACCAAAAAAATAAGCGAAAATAGGAACTGACACTAGACACTAAATTAATAGTTATTCTAAAAATTAATATAAAAAGCATATAAAAGTGATAATATAATAGCATTACACAATCAAAAATTATAGATACGTTGGAGACGTATCAAGAAGTCTCTTGGAAGTATGCCCTAGAGGCAATAATAAATGTTATTATTTATGTGCATGTTCATAATTATGTTTTTGTTCTCTGCTATAATTGCAATGGTTCTTGAGTGTGTAATCCAAGAGGCTTAGATGAAAACTCATGTGCATGTGTGGAATAATAAACAGTAAGTCATGCCTCTAAGACTAGCTAAGTGTTGCATGATGGTTCTGTTTTTCTAATCATGGGCATAAGAATCCCAAAAATTCCAGGACACAATGTTAGAAGAACATTTGTGTTGAATAGGCCCAATTGATACTATGCCATGAGATTCATACTATGATGATAGCTCAAGACTAAGATTTGATACTATGATGATAGAGACATATCCTTTGGGCCCTCTCGATGTCATGGTATCGATCATCTTCTGGCCAGACACAATGTGATTTCATCACAGGGATACTGGAACACGAGAACCAGAAAAGAGAACAAAACTAGTAACAAGGAAGCTAGCATGGTGAACATGTTGTTGATTCACGGAGATGCCGATAAATCTCACCTTGGGTTTTTGTAACATATTGTGTAGCAATATGAATAGCGCACGAGAACTAAAGGTTCACTCAAACTTCATTCTTGTGGGTATAGGGGTCAATATGGATCACCATAGTTCTTCTATTGATCATTGATTGGAAGATTTTCCGGACATGTCTAAACTTCACCGAACCTACAGGGTCACACGCTTAAGGGTCATCTATCTGCTGAGTACTAGCAGGTTAGGAGCTTGAGAGAAAGCCACAAGAAAAGTTTCAAAGACATTGAAAAGTCCTGGGTCATGTTTATACTTCACCGAACCTTCTGGATCACATTCTTAAGAATCATCCATCTGCCGAGTACTAGGTTAGGAGCTTGAGATAAAGTCACCGAAAAAGTTTTGGAGGCACCGAAAATATTTCAGCGAGAAAACCGAAAGTGTTCTCGAGAAACCAAAAATTATTTGGAGAATACCATCAAGCTAGAAAAGTTTTGAAGTATGTCCAAAATTTTTTGAAGGGTGTGCAAAGGTTCCAAGACCTCCTGGAATTTCTTGGATGGCCCCAAGGGGCTGCTCCCACATGGGGGACATCATCCCCCTTTTCGTGGGAGATATTGGGTGTGGCGCCCCCTTTGGTTGGGAAAATGTTGGAGGGGGACCTATGGGGGGCAACCCCTACCATTTGTGCCAAGTGTTGGATGGGAGGGTGCCCTTGGGGGGCAACCTCTCCCTTTTTCTGGGACAAAGCTAGGAGGGGAGACTTTGGGGGCAACCTCCCCCATTCTGTGGGGCAATGTTGGTTTGGGGGAGGGGGAGGTGGCTTTTTGGGCAGTCATCTCCAAGCCTCTTGTGACCCCTTCCCCTCCTATAAATAGAGGTGGAGAGAATCCCTCCAACACACACTCAAACTCCCTTACAATGGCATTCAATGATATGCCTTTCTCTCTCTTGCCCTCCACGAAATAGTTTTGTTCTGCCGCAAGGTTGTCTAGTATCCGGTAGAGATTAGTTCTGGACAGCGAAACACTCTTGGATTAGTGGCACCATAGGTGTGCAACCCGGTAGAGAGATCATAAGTTTGATCTTCTGTTCGAGGAAGGAAAAATTCTCGCGGTTGGGAGATTGTAAAATCATAGCTACGGGAATCTGCACCGACGATGTTCACCAACTCTTTTACCGTTGCACCCCACATTTGTAAGGGTCATATCTAACCTTGTATGCATCTTCATAATGGTCATGGGCATGTACATAGTACATTTTTTTTTATTTTCTGCTGCATTTCCCTAAAAAGCCGGCATGTACGGAAGCCTAAAAGAAATGGTGAAAAAATGCGAGCACTCGTGTCAAGTCTAGAACATGAAACGGGTGGTCCACTTCCACCAAAAGGAACCTAAATATTTATCTTATGCTTAGTTAGCAATCCTAGTAACTAGTTCTAGGAAAAAACTTTCGCCCCGCTTTATAGATAAAGCAAATTACATCATGCATGATCATACGATACAAGGTGTAGAGGAAGCCCACAAACAAGCAGACTAAAACCAATGAAAACAAATTGAGCAAAACAAAAAGGACATGAAGACGCTACTAGGAGAGAGTACACGGCGGTTTGTCCATCGCCGTGATTGGACGTCGACATCTGAGCTCCACGGCAACGCCCCGGGATGGTCATAGCACAAAGTGCTACCACTGTTGGATCCATGGACCATGGTTTGCACCCGAAGCCCTGGCCTGGGGAAGAGACTCAAGACGACTTCCCCAAGAGGAAACTGACAACCGCGTGCGTCGGTGCCAAAAACACAAAGCTTGGTCTTGGACCCTCACCCATACCACCATCGGGAGGCATCTAGCCAAAACCACAACGAGGACCAGACCACCTGATCCAGTTCTGGGCACCCCCAGTTTTGCTAGAAGAACACGAGCGAAGGCCACTACTGCTACAATTCGTGTTTCCCCCATGACTAAGCATAGCCACCCCACCATAATGGAGCCCACCAAATATCCGCCTGGAAGCCCACCATCCGAGGTCACCTGGGCGACATCCAGTGCAAAACCTTGTGCCGACATCACAACACATCGACGCCACCTACAATGGAGGGAGTAGGGATCTCCCCCGATCCTTGAGACACCACCATGATAGAGGAGTGGAGGGGTGAGGGAGTCCTGGACTAGGGGCTGTCCGGACAGCCGGACTATCAATATCCGCCGGACTCCAAGACTACGAAGATACAAGATTGAAGACTCCGGCTCGTGTCCGGATGGTACTTTCCTTGGCGTGGAAGGCAAGCTTGGCAATACGGATATGTAGATCTCCTACCATTGTAACCGACTCTGTGTAACCCTAGCCCTCTCCGGTGTCTATATAAACCGGAGGGCTTTAGTCCGTAGGACAACATACATCTCAACAATCATACCATAGGCTAGCTTCTAGGGTTTAGCCTCCTTGATCTCGTGGTAGATCTACTCTTGTACTACCCATATCATCAATATTAATCAAGCAGGACGTAGGGTTTTACCTCCATCGAGAGGGCCCGAACCTGGGTAAAACATTGTGTCCCTTGTCTCCTGTTACCATCCGCCTAGACGCACAGTTCGGGACCCCCTACCCGAGATCCGCCGGTTTTGACACCGACATTGGTGCTTTCATTGAGAGTTCCTCTGTGTCGTCACCGATAGGCTCGATGGCATCTTCAACCAGCAACGCTGTCGTGGTGAGACTTTTCTCCCGGACAGATCTTCAGATTCGGCGGCTTCACCTGCGGGCCAATTCACTTGGCCATCCGAGCAGATCGAAGCTACGCCCGCCGTCAGTCGATTTGGAAGCTTAAACTTCACGGCCGATGTCCGCGGAGACTTGATCTTCGACGGACTCGAGCCACGTACCGAAGCGTGCCGCGATTTGGACGATGGGCACGATCTAGCTCTGCCGCCGAACAGTGCCTTGGTGGTCAAGAGACGGGTCTGCTCCGCCATTAGCCCGAGCCGATCGCCAGATCGAGGGCGGTGGATAGACGCCGCCCTGGGGGCTTTAACATCCACGGCGATGGAGCCGAACACCAATCTTGTCCCCCGCGAAACTCGTGATTTCGAGGCGCCGGACTCCTCGCCGGACTCCGAACCTCCCGCGCCCCTGCCAATTGATCCGGATTAGGCGCCGGTTATGGAATTCACCGCCGCGAACATCTTCCAATGCTCGCCTTTTGGCGATATCTTGAATTCACTAAAGCATCTCTCGTTATCAGGAGAGTCCTGGCGGATTATGGCCAGTGATGGTTGGGATCTGGACGACGAAGAAATTCAGAGCCCACCCACCACCCACTTTGTAGCCACTGCCGACGATCTAACCGACATGCTAGACTACGATTCAAGACATCGACGCTATGGACGGCGATGCCGAGACAACAGAACCAGCGCCACAGGCAATGGAAGACCACCTCGTCATATGACATATATATAGTGGACACCCCAAAAGACGGGATGGTGAAGAAACAATGAGGCGCACTCCTTAAAGAAACAGCCCAAGCGTCGGCGTCAAGCGCCGCTCTAAATCTCGCCACAAGAAGAATAGAGATTCCGCATAGGAGATAACAATACCCCAGAGAGTGCCGAAGACAATCCCCCAAAGAAGACTCAGCAGCAGAGGAGGATCGAAGCAAGCCCTCACGAGAGGGCGGCAGCGAAGAGGTTGAGGATCATAACTATATGCCTCCCTCCGAAGAAGCAAGCCTCAATGACGACGAACTCGTGCCCGAGGACCCCGCCAACAAGAGCTTTTAAGCGCAGGCTCATCGCCACAAAGAAGAAGCTCAAGAAGGAAAAGCGGAAGCTCAAAACAGCGGAAGACACGCTCGAGAATGAGATGGAGCAAAGTGCTCAAAACCACAGATAAACACGGCAATGGCCACCAATCAAGAGCTACCGAGCGTAAGTGCTACGAGACCGACGAGGAGGCCATAGAGCCTCCACCGTCAAATGGCCCAGCCAGTCCATCTACGGACCCAAAAGAAGGCCCCAAGAAGCAAAGTAACACGTCAAGTGTCCGATGATAGCGGCACATACAAGTATGGGCGCCAGACACCCACTATGTTTCACCGATGAGGTGCTGGCCCATGAATTCCCAAAGCAGGTTTAAACCCATAAACATAGAGGCCTCACGATGGAACAACAGACCGGAGTGCGGATAGAAGACTATATACTGCATATACACATGGCCAGAGGAGACGATCTTCACGCCATAAAATATCTACCCCTCAAGCTCAAAGGGTCAGCCCGTCATTGGCTCAAAAGCCTCCCAGAAAACACTGTTGGTAGTTGGGAAGAGCTCGAGGACGCGTTTAGAGCGAATTTTCAAGGGACTTATGTCCGTCCTCCGGATGCAGATGATTTAAGTCATATAACTCAACAGCCGGAGAGTCGTGCTGAAATGCGGAAAAGGTTTCTTACCAAAAGAACCAAATAGTCGACTGTCCGGACGCCGAAGCCTTAGCAGCTTTCAAGCATAATGTCCGAGACGAATGGCTCGCCAGGCACCTCGGTCAAGAGATACCGAGGACAATGTCCACACTAACAAGCCTCATGACCCGCTTCTGTGCGGGAGAGGATAGCTGGCTAGCAAGAAGCAGCACCAGTGACCCAAGTACATCCGAGATAAGAGATGGAAACGGAAAATCACGGCGCGAAAAAGAGCAAATACGGAATAAAGAGAAAAGCCCAAAGAGCACGGCAATAACGCCGGATTCAAAAGCTCGTGGCCCAATAACAAAACACACCTCTCAAGGATGTCACGATTTAATTGTCCAACTTAAACAAAATTTTGGGTCGGATATGTCAAATCCACAAGACTAAGGCTCGCAAACCACACCCACAGGGATTGTTGGGTTTTCAAATAGTCCGGCCGTCTAAATGCCGAACAAAAGGGGCTCGACGCGTCAAGCGAAGAAGATAAACCCCACCAGCAGAGCACCGGAAAACAAAAAACTTTCCCACAAGGGGTCAAAGCAGTAAACTCACTTCATGTGATAATACGGAGAAATAGTGCGGCACTTTCTAAAAAGAGCCTTGCGCGGTCCAACCTAGCACACCGTAGAGATTGGATATTCACTTTCGACCATCTGGACTATTCCATAAGCGTTCGAAATGCGGGACAGACTCCCCTGATATTGAATCCCATAATAGACGGATTACAATTTACTAACGTCTTAATGGACGGAGGCAGCGACTTAAACCTGCTATATTCAAACACAATCCGTAGGATGGGGATAGACCCAACCAGAATCCGACACAGCCGCACTTCCTTCAAAGGAGTGACGCCAGGCCCTTACGCCAAGTGCACAGGCTCTATATTACTAGAAGTCGTGTTCGGATCACCGCATAATTTTCGACGCGAAAAATTAATTTTTCATATCGTCCCATTTGAAAGTGAATATCAAGCACTCTTGGGACAAAAGGCTTTTGTCCGCTTCAACGCCATACCGCATTACGTGTCTCTTACGCTCAAGATGCCCGGTCCGCGTGGCGCCATTTCAGTGCGAGGGTCACTTAATGACCCCGGACTCGGATAGACGAATCCGGCCTCAGCAGGCTAGGGGCTCCCTAGCCGCATACCCCTTGACGGGGGGCTGCGCGCACAAACAATCGCGGTTTCGTATAAACCTTGCTTTAATTATTTATATTTCTTATTTTACATATTTTTCGCACGAATTGTCCTTAAAAACTAAGCGTTCCTCTCTTTCTACAGATGAACAACGTGCATACCCGTCCAGGATAACGGCGCAACGGAGACACAGGCGCAGACGTGCAGTAGGGACCCGTTGCAAGGATTCTTTTCAGATTAAGACCCTACGTAGACCTTTTTTACTGTCTCTTGTTGTTATTCTCCCTTGGTTTCTTCCTATAGCCAAAGCGGAGCCTGACGCTTTGGCATCGGCCGCGTCAGAAGACCGTGCCCTGCACAGACACTAGGGGCTTAGGGCATCGTTCGCCCATTATTATAAAGACCGAACACCTTAGGGAGTGTTCGGCGCCTCGAGTTAGGCATTATATGCATCAGCTCGAATCATGTCTTTGGTCAAATGTTGGGTTTGCGGCTCCTCGTGTTTTGCTGCCTTACGTTCAGATCACCGCTAACGCGTCACCAGGAGAACTATGCGATTGTGCCCCAGTTAATTTGGCGAGCACCTCAAGAGAGAAAGCCGAAACCGATGTCATGATCTGCGAGAGTCCGTCAACCACTCGATCGACTATCGGAATGTTTAGAATTTCGCTTTGACGAAGGATCGTTTCCGATCAGCACATACGCACTCGAATCCGGAGATGTGCGGTGCCACCAGGGGCTATATCTTAGCCCCACCCTCGAGCTCCACTGGCTAAGTGAAAGTGATAAAGCATTATAGTCCGGATTGCCTAGTTCGCTACGCTACCACCTCCTTAAATAGGACCGAGACGTCGGATTAAGTGTGAGAACACGCTATTTTTGCGAACACCCCCGCACCCTGTGCGTGGGGGCTGAAGCCGAAGACTGCAATCTTTCAAGTTATACACAAGTATACGTAAACGGCCGCACAGGAGAAGTTTTACTACTTGGACGCACAAGTATAAAAAGCGGTTATAACATAATCATCGATTTACAAACTAATGCGCTCATTTGAACGTTACATTCTTCGAGCATTGCGACTCTATTACACGAGCGCCACACATAACTTCCCCGAAATAGTGCTCGGCAGGGAGCCGGTCTTCACCCGAACCCTGGGCAGCAACAGCAGTGGCGTCCATCTCCGGACAATGCGCCTTCACACAGGCAAGAGCCATCCGCGCGCCCTCTATGCAAGCCGACCGCTTCATCTCCTTTATATGCGGCACCGCTCCAAGGAATTGCTGCAGTAAGCCGAAGTAGCTCGTCGCCTTGGACCTCTCTGGCCAAACATGGGCCACGATGTCAGTCATGGCAAGTCCGGACAATCTATTCAGCTCGGCCCATTCGGCCAACCGGTCCGTGAATGGAAGTGAGCGATCCGGACTATGGAATTGAGACCAATATAGCTCTTCCGTCTCATGATCCTCCTGGCTCCGGAAGTGCTTAACGGCATCGGCCGCACTGGCAGCTAAGTCCATATACGGATCCTCCAGACTCCACAGCCGCTCAAATTGAGCATACCTTGCATCTATAAAACGGCGACGCAGCAGAAAAGGCTTGCCAGCCACGATCTCCCCGGCCTGGCGCAGTTCCTCCTTCATAGCCCGCATTGCAGATCGGGCATCCTTGGCTTCGGCGGTGGCCTTCTTCAGGTCTTCCCGCTCCGATAAGCGCTCCTTTTCAAGAGCCTCACAGCGGTCGGCAGCATCCTTTACCTTCATGGCCAATTCGGCCACCTCCGCCCTGCTTAGGCAGTGCGCAGCCTTTTCGGCTTTCAACTCCTCGGCCGCCCTCGAGGCAGCCGCTTCACTCCTTCGGGCTTGCTCTTTAGCTCGAGCAAGGTCAGCCCGAAGGCCCTCCACAGCAGCAGCACCGCTCAGATAAACAGCATATAATTTATCGAGGAGGGCTTCACCCCTTAATAAAGCGATGCGGAGAGAACTTTTACCTTGCGACTCGTCAAGTCGCTTTGTTGACAAGTGCGATGTCCGTGATTCGCCAAGTCAAGTTGCCGATTTAACTCGGCAAACTCACTAGTCCGCTAGCCCGGACTATCCGCCACCTGCATAGGAACGACGAATTCATTCCATTCGATTTCGATCCTCGATGCGCTGTCGCTTCCGACAACCCATCGAGTCTCGGGGCTACTATCTATCTGGCGCCTTTTATGTGCATAACTGTTAAAAGACAAAAGGATGCGTCATTTTTTGCATACCTCAAATCCCGCCAGCAAACTCATGGCGGCATTACGCGATCCGCTCTCGGCGGACGAAATCCTTCCAATCACCAAACGCATTAACGCACGGTGATCTTCTGAAATGGACGCCCTCTCAAGCAGATTCTTCAGTTCTCCCGGCCGGACACTAGTAGGTGCCGAACTCCTTGGCCCCTCCGGACTCGGGGATACCCTCCATGATGACACTTCGGGTTCGCCTGCCTCATCTGGCAGCGCTGCGGACGGAGGCGTATCGCTCGCCATCATCTCCGGAAGAAGGTCCCCCGAAGATGAACTCATCTGAGAAGGCTGCAGATCCGAACTGCAATATAAATATTCGGTTACCTACAGAAGCACAAATGAAGGTATTTCCCTACTAATTAACTCCCTCTTTCATACTCACGGCTCGCTCGAGGGCCGATCCTCTGGTGATGATTGTGCGTCCGGATTCTTTTCGGGCGCCGGACCCCCCGGGGAAGATCTCTTCCCACGCTTAGGGGCTTTGGCCTCCGGATCTTCAGAGGCGGTCCTCTTCTCCCCCTGAAGGGAGGGGTTCTTGGTTCCCCCCTCTTCAGTCGCCCCTTTGGGCGAAATATTAGCTCCTCTATTTTCCCCGTCGCCCCCTTCTGTGGGCGCAACCTCCAACATTCTGACCAGCACGGGCTCCAATGCGGTCTCTGGGAGGGGGGCCGGACACCTTATCAGCGTTGATCGCACCACCCATTCCTGCAAAGAACAAAGGGTCAGGAGGCGAACTCTAGAAAGGCACATAAATAGAATGTTCGGACTCTGAGCTACTTACCTGAGTGTCCGGGCGATCGCGGCTTAGGCCTGCATCCTCGGCTAAATCCGGACACGCCACCTGCGGTCCGAAGAACAACTTGTACATCTCCACGGGTGTCGCACCCATGAAGTGTTGGAGAATCCGAGGTCCCTCCGGGTTGAACTCCCATAGACGGAGAGGACGGCGTTTGCAGGGCAGGAGATGCCTGATTAGCATAACCTGCATCACCTTGATCAGGTCGATCTCCCTCGCTTGGAGATCTCGAATCCGGCCCTGCAGTGAGGGCACGTCTTGGGCGGCCCCAGCTGAGCCCTTGGTTGACCCACGACATCGGTTGGCGTGGAGGTCCCGGCGGAATGAGGGCGGCGCTCACGCCCCTTGAGCGTGATATAGAACCACTCTTGCTGCCACAGCCCAAGTTCCTCTTGGAAGGAACCCTCAGGCCACGGGGCATCGACCTTCTTGCTTATGGTCGCCCCGCCGCACTCCGCTTGACGCCCCCCGGTCATCTTCGGCTCCACCTTGAAGGTCTACAGCCATAGGCCGAAGTGGGGGATGACGCGGAGGAAGGCTTCACAGACGATAATGAATGCGGAGATATGGAGGATAGACTCCGGAGCCAAGTCGTGAAAGTCCAGCCCGTAGTAGAACAGGAGCCCTCTCACAAAGGGATCCGTCGGGAAGCCTAAACCCCGACGGAGGTGGGATACGAAAACGACGTATTCACCGGGCTCGGGGGCTGGCACAGCCTGCCCTTGGGCAGGCAACCTGTCTTGAAACCTCGTGAGGCCGTGTACTTGGCCTCACGCAACTTCATTATGTCCTCCTCCGTGACGGAGGAGGGCATCCACCGCCCCGGAGGTCGGAGCGGACATGATTGAGGATCCGGCGCCAATCTGAGGCTCGGGTGTTGGAACCGGGAGCAGGGAAAAGATTCGATGCGAGATTGAAGAACAAGGGCGAGCCTTCGTCCTCTTATAAAGGGAAGAAATACCAAGGGCCGCCTCGCGTGACCGCTTGGGATTCCCTTCGATAGAGGAGGCGTGGAGACGGGAACGGTTGGGTTACCCACGCACGTATTGATGAGAATCCCGGAATAAGGGGAACACGATCTCTGCTTCGACAAGACGTGTTAAGGAAACCGCTTCGCTAAACGTGCTGAGGTGGTATAGTAAAAAACGATTCAAACAAAGGCTTGGTTGCGGTGTGATGTCACGCCGCATAATACGTCAGCAGATTGAGCTAAGTGTGCATTTTTATTCTCTCTACGGTGGAATGTGGAGTTTATTTTGCAGAGCCGGATTATTCAAGGGAGGAACCCGCCTTGCAATGCCGAACATTATGCACGCCGGACTTATCGTCATTGAAGACTTGTTCAGGGGATACTGAGGGAGTCCTGGACTAGGGGGTATCCGGACAGCCAGACTATCAATATCCGCCGGACTCCAAGACTACGAAGATACAATATTGAAGACTCCGGCTCGTGTCCGGATGGTACTTTCCTTGGCGTGGAAGGCAAGCTTGGCAATACGGATATGCAGATCTCCTACCATTGTAACCGACTCTGTGTAACCCTAGCCCTCTCCGGTGTCTATATAAACCGGAGGGCTTTAGTCCGTAGGACAACATACATCTCAACAATCATACCATAGGCTAGCTTCTAGGGTTTAGCCTCCTTGATCTCGTGGTAGATCTACTCTTGTACTACCCATATCATCAATATTAATCAAGCAGACGAGGGTTTTACCTCCATCGAGAGGGCCCGAACCTGGGTAAAACATTGTGTCCCTTGTCTCCTGTTACCATCCGCCTAGACGCACAGTTCGGGACCCCCTACCCGAGATCCGCCAGTTTTGACACCGACAAGGGGTGTTGGGAAGTAGAAAACAATCCGCACCTATGCACGCCCAGGATCAATATGAAGATGCATAACTGGTTGTGATCACAATCGTTACCATCGCCGAGATGCAGCAGAAGAAGAATGTGTCGGTGTAGATCATACTTGGAGTTCCTCCAACCGTCGATGAACAATCACATGATCCTCCCATGAACATTCCCTCGAACCGAAGACCGAAAGCATGGCCTCTCTATTTGGTTGCAAGCGTGCAGCCTTCACGATCCGGCAGCACTTCACCGTCCAGAGCTAATCGTCATAGGACAATTAGAGGGAGGAGATTAGAACCACATTGGTCTTCTAATTATGAGGATTACAGGAACTAGACCAAGCTCTTATTAGTCAACTAGGACCAACTAGAACTAGGGCTAGATGAACTAGAGGAGGATCCAAAACATATATATTCAATAGAGCAAAAAACCCTAGTATAAATAGGTTGGAGGGGACGGAGAGGGCAGCCACCAAGGAGGGAAGGTCCCTCCATGGGGCGCCGGCCAAAGGAGGGGAGGAGGAGTCCTCCTCCCTCTCCAATTCGGCCTCCTTCCATGGCAAAGGGGCGCGTCCCCCACTTGGGCCTTGGTGGTCCAAGTTGCCTTCCACCACTTGGCCTTTTAAGGCCCATTGATATTTAAATTAATATAAAAGCCTTCTAATTATTATTAGACCCTTTTATATATAATTTAACATCACCGGAAATTTTTTCCACCTATATATTAATTATCTAGAATGCCCGGTATTACCCAACAAACTATGAAACCCTTCTGGTGACCCCGAAACGCGGCCGGATCCTCTCAGAACTATTCCGAATATTAATGAAACAATTCCACAAATATATTCTCATAACTCCCATCCTAATAACACTCAGCAGATCATGATCGCTGCTCGGATACTATCAAAGTCACGTCTTTAGTTTATCTTCAATATTTATCTTAGAACTGAAATAATGGTTATTTTGTTATGTCATGCATTATCCTATGGGTTATGCTCCAGACTTGTATCATGACTTTATTTCTTATCTCCTTGTGAGCTCTCTGTAGTCCCTACATCGGTTTGCAAAAGTGGGAGCTACCGATCATTTATGACATACAGAAATTTACAAGTAGAATAACATTAATTTGTATAACAATTATAACTTTATCAGAAGAACCGTTCTTCTTATCTGCTAAATACTTCTTGCAGTTATGCTTCCAGTGTCTCTTCTGCTTGCAGTAGAACCATTCAGTCTCTCTAGAGGCTCCGCCCTTGTTCTTATTCTGAGACTTGTGAGGGAGTCCTGGATTAGGGGGTATCCGGACAGCCGGACTATATACATCGTCCAGACTATTGGAGTGTGAAGATACAAGACTCAAGACTCCGTCCCGTGTCCGGATGGGACTCTCCTTTGCGTGGAACACAAGCTTGGCGATCCGGATATTGTATTTCCTTCCTTGTAACCGACGTGTAATTCCTAGCCCTCTCGGTGTCTATATAAACCGGAGAGGTTGGTCCTTAGAAGTCCGATCACAATTACAATCATAATCATCATAGGCTATCTTCTAGGGTTTAGCCTCTACGATCTCGTGGTAGATCTACTCTTGTACTACTCATTTCGTCAATATTAATCAAGCAGGAAGTAGGGTTTTACCTCCATCGAGAGGGCCCGAACCTGGGTAAACATTGTGTCCCTTGCTTCCTGTTACCATCAGCCTAAGGCGCACAGATCGGGACCCCCTACCCGAGATCCGCCGGTTTTGACACCGACATTGGTGCTTTCATTGAGAGTTCCTCTGTGTCATCGCTGCAAGGCTCGATGGCTCCTTCAATCATCGTCAACAACACGGTCCAGGGCGAGACTTTTCTCCCCGGACAGATCTTTGTGTTCGACGGCCAGACCGCTGGCTAATTCGCTATTATCCGGAGCAGATCGTCACCACCCTCGCCACCGGATCAGGTTCGAAACCTAAACTACACGGGCGGACATTCGGAGACTTGATCTTCGACGGATTCGCGTTCGTGTGCAGAGCATCGACAGCACGATGAGCACGGCTTAGACCTGCTGTCGGACAATGCTCGGGATATCACCCCTGCAGTGGCCCCGAACCTAAATCCGGGGCAGGCTGCGTTGCCTAAGTACGGAGGGATGGACCCCGCCCCGCAGGCCGCACACTCATCGGTGGTGGAGCCGAACACAGGCCTCACCTCTGTGGAAGCTCAGGACTCTGCACTTCTGACTCAGATCCGTTGTTGGTTCCAGTCCGCGTGCTCTCGAGCTAGCCGAGCAAGGTTGGGCCTCGGTGATGGAGTTTACCTCTGCGGATATCTTCCAGCACTCGCCCTTTGGCGATATGCTGAACTCGTTAAAGTTTCTCTCTTTGTCAGGAGACTCTTGGCCGAACTATGTCCGGCTCGAGTGGGAAGCAGGCGACGAAGGAATTCGCTGCCCACCCACCACCCACTTCATTGCACGGTCGATGATCTAACCGACGTGCTTGACTTCGACTCCGAAGACATCGACGGTATGGACGACGATGCAGGAGAAGTACAGGAACCACCGCTCACAGGGCGGTGGACAACCACCTCCTCATACGATATATATATATGGTGGACACTCCGAAGGAAACCAATGGTGATGAGGCAACGAAGGATAACCCCTCAGGGAGAAAAACAAAGCATGGGCGTCGTCGGTGCCGCTCCAAGCCCCGCCACAGCAATACCGGCCCAGGAGACGAAAACAATCCGGATGGTGGCGAAGAGGAATACAACCCCGATCAGCCCACCTTTGAGCAGGATGATCAGGAAGATGAGCAGGTCAGCCCAGACGAACAGGTGACCGACGGATATCCGGAGGAGGATAACTACATGCCCCCCCTCCGAAGATGAGATTAGCCTCGGCGACGACGAGTTCGGCGTGCCTAAGGATCCCGTGGAGAAGGAGCGCTTCAAGCGTTGGCTTATGGCCACTATGAGGAGCCTGAAAAAGAAGCAGCAGCAACTCCAAGCTGATCAAGACCTGCTCACAGATAGATGGACTGAGGTCCTGGCAGCCGAGTAATACGGACTCGAGCGCCACTCGGCTGACCGACCACCCAATGGCCGTTATAAAATGGCATATCAGCCCGAATACCAGCCCGCACCCCCACGCCAATACACTACAGCCCGGAGTAGCAGGCAAGACCTGCAAGATATACTGGAAAACAAAGCAGGACAACCAAGATCAATCTACGGATCGCGGGGGCGTGCCCCAACACGCGACGATGACCGTCACGACGGATACACCATAAACAAGTCCGGCCGGGCCAAACACAGCCACCCAAACCAATGCGAACTGCGTAGCCACATAGCCCGGCACAGAGGCGCTGTGCACCCCCTCTGCTTCACCGATGAAGTGATGGATCACGAATTCCCAGAAGGATTCAAACCCGTAAACATCGAATCATGCGACGACACAATAGACCCCGCAGTATGGATTGAAGATTTCCTTCTCCATATTCACATGGCCCGCGGAGACGACCTACACGCCATCAAGTATCTTCCCCTTAAGCTAAAAGGACCCGCCCGGCACTGGCTAAACAGCCTGCCCACAAATTCCATTGGCAGTTGGGAAAACCTGGAAGACGCGTTCCCGACAACTTCCAGGGCACATACGTGCGACTACCAGACGCCGATGACTTCAGCCACATTACTCAACAGCCCGAAGAGTCAGCCAGGAAATTCTAGACTCGGCTCCTAACTAAAAAGAACCAAATAGTAGACTGTCCGGACGCCGAAGCCTGGCGGCTTTTAAGCATAATATCCGTGACGAGTGGCTCGCCCGACACCTCGGCCAGGAAAAACCCAAGTCCATGGCAGCCCTCACGACACTAATGACCCGCTTTTGCGGGCGAGGACAGCTGGTTGGCTCGCAGCAGCACCACGCCACATTCTGGCACTTCGGACGTCCGTGACAATAACGGCAAGCCACGGCGCAACAGACACAAGCGACGGAACAACGGCGACAACACCGAAGACACGGCAGTCAATGCCGGATTCAGCGGATCCAAATCCGGTCAGCGGAAGAAGCCGTTCAAAAGAAACAATCAGGACCGCCCGCCCGACCGTGATATCGAACGCCGTGCCAAATTCATGGCACTCGCATAAGCCAGCCAACCACACCAACAGAGACTGCTGGGTGTTCAAACAAGCCGGCAAAATAAAAGCAGAAAACAAGTACAAGGGGCTGCACAGCGACGATGACGAGGAGCCCCGGCGTCCGAACACGGGGGACAGGAGAAATTTCCACCCCAGGTGAGAACGGTTAACATGATCTACGCCACTCACATTCCCAAGCGGGAACGGAAGCGAGCACTACGGGACGTCTATGCGATGGAGCCAGTCGTCCCCAAATTCAACCCATGGTCAGCTTGTCCGATCACCTTTGATCGTAGGGATCACCCTACTAGCATCCGTCACGGCGGCTCAGCCGCATTGGTCCTAGACCCAATCATCAACGGATTCCACCTCACGCGAGTCCTTATGGACGGCGGCAGCAGCCTGAACCTGCTTTATCAGGACATAGTGTGAAAAATGGGCATCGACCCTTCAAGGATCAAGCCCACCAAAACCACCTTTAAAGGTGTAATTCCTGGAGTAGAGGCCCGTTGCACGGGCTCTATAACATTGGAAGTGGTCTTCGGATCTCCGGATAACTTCCGAAGCGAAGAGTTAATCTTTGATATCGTCCCTTTCCGTAGTGGTTACCACGCACTGCTTAGACGAACCGCATTTGCCAGATTCAAGGTGGTACTCCACTATGCATACCTCAAGCTTAAGATGCCAGGACCGCACATGGTCATAACAGTAAACGCAAAACATGGACCGCTCTCTCCGTACAGAAGAGCATACTGCAGCCCTCGCGGCGGAAGTACAATGCGGCCTCCTCTGACAAACCACCAATCCGGCGACGACAACCTTGAACACCGTCAAACGAGTCTAGAGCACCCCGCAACAGGATCACTAGGCACGCCAAGAGCGCGACTAGTAGTCTGGCCTCCGCTCAAGCCCCATCAAAGCAGCATTCGTTCCACGCGTACACAATTACGCACTCGAAATACCATGGGGATAGGCGGAGGCGCAGCAGCGACTCAGTCAATAGTGCGGTATCACCGCAACGCACCTTCATAACTCTCCCTTTTTATCTTTCAGGACATTGCTTTAGGGCAGCCTCTTCAGAAGAGCTGGATTGTCGGACTTACATAGGAGAGAAAACCAAGGAGTCAACAGGCTTTGCGCACAAAAGGAAATACCTAGGTCGAATCTGTTCATGATCGTTATACCTGTTTTACATACCTACATGCAGCCTGCCCTTGGATAGGACATGTTAAATAGTCCTATTTACTTCTTCTTAAACGCAACCATTGTACACATATGCTTAAACGTATTCATCAATGGGAGATAATATATAGCGTCAGCTTATTATTCTTATTTGCGCATTTTTCTTGCAAATGTTTATTTAATATTGCATCCGTACACCTTGGTACGATTTGTTTGCCAGGGGCTTCATATGGCGGCTCATAATACGGCAAAACAAGTCCGAACACTTTCAACAGTGCGGCACCCCAAACTTATAGCACTATATGCATCAGCTCCGAATCACGTCTTGGGTCAATAGTTGGGTTTGCCCGGCTCCCTTGTTTTGGTACCTTACGTTCTGTTATATCAGCTAAGGTAGCGCAGGGAGAACTACTGCGATTGTGTCCCGGTTCTTCCGTACGAGCACCTCAGTAGAGAAAGCCGAAAACTGACCGGCATGATGCGGCGAGAGCTGGTCGCTGTTCGAGAGGTCTTAAAATCCTTAAAGATTTTTCCGCTTTAGGCGAGGAATCGGCTTCGTCCGATCTAGGCGTATATAGCGCCCCAATTCGCCTTCCAATTTAGGGCTTCACGAAATTTAAAATTGTAGACTTTATGGCTAAGTGAAAGTTATAAAGCCGATAGTCCGATTGTTTTGTTATTGCGCGGATACCTCCTTAAGGGACCAAAATTTGGGTAAAGAGTATCCGGGTTTTTCCAGGAACACCCCGGTACTAGTTACGTGGGGGCGGAAGCTGACGACTGGCCTACTTTCAGAATTTTATAAACAGCCGCACGGAAGGTAATATTTTAAATCAAACAACACTACATAGCGCAAGTAACTTCGTCTTAATATTACAACAACGACATAGGTACATTTACTCAAGGATCGTGTCCTTGGTACATTCATCGGCCACGAGACAAGCGCCCTTCATAACGCCATCGTAATACTTCTCGGGATAGCGATGCGCCTTGCCCTCCGGTGGCCCGTCCTTCACCAGCTTCTCCGCATCCAGCTTGCCCCAATGCACCTTCGCGCGGGCAAAGGCCTGGCGGGCACCCTCAATGCAAACGGGTCGCTTGATAACTTCAAGCTGCGGACATGCATTCACCATCCGCTTGATCAGGCCGAAGTAGCTAGTGGGCAGGGGCTCACCAGGCCACATCCGGACTATGAAATATTTCATAGCCACTTCGGCCGCCCTGTGGAGTTCGACCAACTGCTTCAGTTGGTCACTCAGAGGCATTGGGTGTTCGGCCCCAGAATACTGGGACCAGAACAGCTTCTCCGTTGAGCTCCCCTCCTTAGCACGGTAGAACTCCGCGGCATCTGATACGCTGTGTGGCAGATCTGCGAATGCCCCTGGAGAGCTACAAATTCGGGTAAGTAAAAGAAACGCCTCCTCCACATGTTTGCTTTGCATAAAGAATGTCTTACCCGCTGCTATCTTCTTGGCCGCCTGGATTTCCTATTGTGCCTTGTCGGCTTCGGCCTTGGCGTCTCTCATACTCGCAAGGGCCTTCGCAAGTTCAGCCTCTTTCATCTTAAGATCATGCTCCACGGACTCGAACTTCTTGCTGAGCTCCTGGAGCTCTTGTTGTACCTCGCCCACTCTAGCATCTTGCTTTTCGCGCTCCGTGCATTCCAAGGCCGCCTTGTCTTCGGCCTCGAACAACGCTTTCTTTAGAGATGCCACTTCGGAGGTGGCCCCTGTTACACAGTCACGACGCTTCGTTGTTAGAGTACCCAATTTTATCTATCCTTCATTACATGAGAGTGGGGAATCACTCTCCTTTGTTCTCTTCGAGCTGTCTCTTCGTGAGGTCGAGCTCCCCCTGCGCCTGCTCCAGGTCCCGCTTTAGTCCGGCGACCTCGGCTGTGCGGACAGCAGAGGCAAGCAGCACAGCCTACTTATTCACATTTACACTTATTATTAGACTCCTGCGGATTATAATTGACCCTCCGTTTGGCTTTCTTTCCGAACACCAAACAGAGTATCAGGGGCTATTACCTATTGGGTGGTAATTTCACACATTTTTATTACTCACCTCAAAGCCTGTCAGGAGGCTGGTGCAAGCTTCGGTTAGTCCGCTCTTGGCGGACAAAACCTTCTGAATCACCGCACTCAGAAGAGTACGGTGCTCTTCATCCATGGAAGCGCCACGAAGCGCTTCCAGCAGATAATCCGACGCCTCGGGCGTAACAGAAGTTCTCGGCACGGACGGCTCGCCCTCCCTAATGAGGGGCTACCCACTTGAGTCCGGAACCGTTGGAGGTTTCGGAACAGTGTTCGGCTGAGAACCCGGCCTACTGCGGCTCTCATCGATACGATCCACGGGGATCTTGAACCCCGCGGTCCGACATCTCGAATTCATACCGGGCGCCTCCAGAGTCACCTCCCCTGCTCGAGCCTTCGACAACACCTCTGTGTCATCCGCCGGCTGAGGAGTAGTGGCCGTCGGGAGCGAGTTTATCGCTGAATCGCTCAGGGACCCATCCGAAGATGATACCTCGGGATGAACCCTGGCCGGACTGCTTATGTGTTCGGTGTTATAAAAATACTATGAAGTAAAATCACGATAGAGTGCGGATACTTACGATTGCACTAGGGGCTTCCCCCTGGGCAGCCACCCCTCCTCGCTATGGGAAGCAGTGGCGAAGTAGTTCGGAAGGGACACCTTTCCCCTCTTGGACGTTCCAGCCTCCTCCGGGGCGGCTTTCCTCTTTTTCTCCTCCCCAATGTGGGGAGGTAGAGTTTCTTCTTGCTTCCCCCCCGCCTCCACGGGAGGAATCTGCCTCGTCATCGTCAGACGATGAGGGAATGACGTTCTTGCGTCGGGGGCCTTTCCCGGCCCCCATGTCCGCTTTCTCAGGCCCCTCATCCTCTCCGGTGGGGTGGCCCCTTCTTCTTCTTCCTCCCCTTTGGGGGAGGAGTGTGCCTCGTCGTCTTTGGACGAGGCTTCCAGATAACTAACCACGCCGGAGACCCTTCCCGTCCCGGGGCCTTCTTTTCGGCCTTCTTCTCCGGTGCCTTGTAGGGCGCCGGGACTAGCATCTCCGTCAGGAGAGCATCAGCTGGGCCTTCTGGCAGCGGAGCCGTACAGTCAATCCGCTCCGCTGTCTCCACATAATCCTGATTAAATATGCACAATTACTTAAGACTCCCCCACGAATATACTGGGAAGAGCTGAATCCGGTGGTAGTCAGAAAACTCACCGGACTAGGAGGCCACGCGGCGTGAAGTCCACGGTCCTCGGATGTGGGAGGAGGTACTTTGGAGGCCTTGAGTAGCACCTTCCATGTGTCTTTATGTGTCATGCCATAGAGCCTCCGAAGCATCTGGTGTTCGGCCGGGACGAACTCCCACAGATTAAATGCCCACCTTTGGCACGGTAGAATCCGGCGAACGAGCATGACCTGGATCACGTTGACAAGCTTGATGTTCTTGTCCTTCATGCTCTTGATGCAGTTTTGGAGCCCGGTCAGCTCTGTAGGTTCGCCCCAGGTCAGGCCCTTCTTTTCCCAGGAGGTGAGCCTCATGGGGGTTCCGGATCGGAACTCGGGGGCCGCTGCCCAGTTGGCACCGTGCGGCTCGGTGATGTAGAACCATCCCGACTGCCACCCTTTCACGGTCTCCGCAAAGGAGCCGTCAAGCTAGGTGACGTTAGGCATCTTGCCCACCATGGCCCCTCCGCACTCCGCTTGCTAGCCGCTCACGATCTTCGGCTTCACGCAGAAGATTTGCAGCCACAGGCCCAAGTGAGGCTTGATGCGGAGGAAGGCCTCGCATATGACGATGAACGCCGAGATGTTGAGGACGAAGTTCGGGGATAGATCATGGAAATCTAGCCCGTAGTAGAACATGAGCCCGCGGACGAAGGGATGAAGTGGAAACCCCAGGCCACAGACGAAGTGGGCGAGAAACATGACCCTCTCGTGGGGTCCTGGGGTTGGAATGACCTGCCCATTGTCCGGTAGCCGGTGCGCTATGTCTGCGGCCAAGTATCCGGCCGCCCGAAGATTCGCGATGTGCTTCTCCTTCACGGTGGAAGCCACCCACTTGCCTCCTGCACTGTACATATTCAGCTGTGCAGAGAAGACTTGGACTAGGGCGCTGGAGCTCGAGGAGGTAAGGATGAGCAAAGGAGGAGGAAGGCGTGGGTAAATGGGGAGCCCATATCCCTTTATAAAGGCGACGAAAGCGGTGCGCCTCCTCACTCGCCCGTTGAGAATCGCTTACTTCCCAAGCACCACGATTGATGGCGTGGTGGGATTACCCATACCCGTATTGATGAGAATCCTGTGATAACGGGACACGATCTCTGCTTTGACAAGACGTGTCAAGGAAACCACCTCGCAATATGCGTTGTGGCTGGTTGTGGGAAAACGGTTCGAATAATGACCTGACTGTAATGACATATCATGTCGTCTAAAAAGTTGCCAACTGAAATATCATTATCTCTACGATGGTATGTGAAGATCATTTTGCAGATCCGGACATCGTTTACATGTTCAATGATTACCTTGGAGTATTTGGAGTAGGAACCCGCCTTGCAATGCCGAAGACAAAACTGCGTGCCGGACTCATCGTCATTGAAGCCTGGTTCAGGGGCAACTGAGGGAGTCCTGGATTAGGGGGTATCCGTAGAGCCGGACTATATACATCATCCGAACTATTGGAGCGTGAAGATACAAGACTCAAGACTCCGTCCCGTGTCCGGATGGGACTCTCCTTTGCGTGGAAGACAAGCTTGACGATCCGGATATTGTATTTCCTTCCTTGTAACCGACTCTGTGTAAACCCTAGCCCTCTCCAGTGTCTATATATACCGGAGAGGTTGGTCCTTAAAAGGCCGATCACAATTACAATCATAATCATCATAGGCTAGCTTCCAGGGTTTAGCCTCTACGATCTCGTGGTAGATATACTCTTGTACTACTCATATCATCAATATTAATCAAGCAGGAAGTAGTGTTTTACCTCCATCGAGAGGGCCCGAACCTAGGTAAACATTATGTCCCTTGCTTCCTGTTACCATCAGCCTAAGGCGCACAGATCGGGACCCCCTACCCGAGATCCACCGGTTTTGACACCAATAACTTGGTCTTACCGACTTCAGTAGATTTCTTCTTCTTGGACTTGCCCTTGTTCTTGAAACTGGTGGTCTTGTTGACCATCAACACTGTTTTGTTCTTCTGCATTCCAGCATCCCTAATTTTGAGCATAGCAAATAACTCGTTTGCACTTTTCTCCATCCCATTCATGTTGTAATTCATGATAAAACCATCATGAGATGGGGGAGTGAAGCAAGCACAATATATGTATCGAGTGTTGGAGGAATTCCAAATTCCAGAGAAGCCAGTCTATCAACATAGCCAGCAAGCTTTACTATATGCCCACTCATTTAGGAACCCTCTTTCATCTTGCATTCAGTCAAGGCGTTGGTTAATTCAAAACTCTCGGTCCTTGCCCGCTTCTTGTACAGAACTTCTAGTGACCCAATTATAAACTGAGTATTAGATCGCTCAAAATGTTTCTCTAGTTCAGGATCCATGCAAGTTAACATGAGGCACTGGACTGAATCATAGTCATCACTGCGAGCAGCGTAAGCATCAACTTCTTCTGGTGTTGATCCAGGGGCTGATCCAGCACGTACTCTATCTTAGCACTCCTGAGAACAATTCTCAGGTTTCGGATCCAATCCGCATAGTTTCCACCATTAGTAGCCAACTTTTCTTTCTCTAACATAGGGGCTAAGTTGAACATATATGGTGAGCCATCTACAACGATAGACACAAAATTCATTTAGACATTTATCCAAAATTAATGTTGCACTGGTGTTTAAACAAATTTTAATATAAGGTGCACTCCCACTCAAATTAATATCTCTCATAATTAATAGTGAGTGATTCTAGATCCAAATCTAGTTCTCAATCATTGATGTGGACATCACTGATGATGAGAATTTTGACCGATGGGCAAACTATTGCCCATCATATCACCATGTTACTCTTGTTCATCTTTCGATGCTTCGTGCTCCGATCTCAGAATGATTCTGCAAGAACTTCAAGATAATCGAGTGCTGTCTGCATACATGGTCTGACCATTTCCGTCTTACACATCTCATCTCGTTTGTACTCACGTGACATGACGTACTTCATGATGCTCGAATGTCGTATACGGTTGCAACACTGGGAAGAACACCTTTTAACTTTATATTTACTCTGAGAGATCACCCTAATAATTGATTACTACGCAACCAAAGGGTGCAAACAACAAAGGGATAAATGGTAACCCACAAGTATAGGGGGTCACAACAGTCTTCGTGGGTAGTATTTCACCCAATTTTGTTGATTTGACACAACCGGAGCCAAAGAGTTTATATGAGCCTTAGTAGTTGAGTTATGAATTCAACCACACTTGGGAAATAATATTTTTGCAGCAAAGTGTTTAGTAGCACAGTAGTTTGGTAATTTTAGTAGTAGTAGTAACATTGACATATCATATCCTGGGGACTACGCACACAACCAAGAGAAAGAGTATTAAACCATTTCTTAGCATCACCCTTTAATAAGAAAGGATACAACTTAAGAATATAGTAGTAGCAAACTTTTTCCTCATGAGCAAATGGGTAGCTATATAATTCAATTTGGTAAGGTGTGCAACAACAGTTTCAGTAACCATGAAAAGGATCGCATTCCACCAAAGTAATTAACTCAGGATTGACAGAGAATTCATAATCCTTATCGGTAACAAAGACAGGAGAAGTGTCAAACTTAGGATCATATTTCATTCCCTCTATCATAGCTTTTTTCAGCTTACTCAATAGTTTCTTGACATCCTCTCTATCATTACAAGCAAGAAATTCTCTAGCTATCTCCCCATCTAAAAGATCATGGATGTCGCCTAGAGGGGGGGTGAATAGGCGCTTTTAAAATAATTACGGTTTAGGCTTGAACAAATGCAGAAGAAACCTAATGGTTAATTTGTCAAGCACAAAACCTACAACAACTAGGCTCACCTATGTGCACCAACAACTTATACTAAGCAAGATAAACAACTAAGTGATAGCAAGATATATGACGAGAAACAATATGGCTATCACAAAGTAAAGTGCATAAGTAAAGGGCTCAGGTAAGAAATAACCGAGGCACGTGGAGACGACGATGTATCCCGAAGTTCACACCCTTGCGGATGCTAATCTCCATTTGGAGCAGTGTGGAGGCACAATGCTCCCCAAGAAGCCACTAGGTCCACCGTAATCTCCTCACGCCCTCGCACAATGCAAGATGCCGTGATTCCACTAAGGGACCCTTGAGGGTGGTAACCCGTACAAATGGCAACCCTTGGGGCGGTCACCAAACCCAGACACTTTGGCAACCCTTGGGGCGGTCACGGTACCGTCAAATTGCTCAGGCGATCTCCACAACCTAATTGGAGACCCGACGCTGTCGGAGCTTTACACCACAATGATTGAGCTCCGAACAACACCAACCGTCTAGGGCGCCCAAGCACCCAAGAGTAACAAGCTCAAGGGTACCAAGCACCCAAGAGTAATAAGCTTCTCAACTTGAAACTTCCACGTATCACGTGGAGAACTCAAAACGATGCACCAAATGCAATGTCAAGGGCACACGGAGTGCCCAAGTCCTTCTCTCCCAAATCCCACCAAAGCAACTAATGCTAGGGAGGAAAATTAGAGGAAGAACAAGAACGAGAACACCAAGAGGTTCCCCTCACAAGGAGGAGAAAGTGATTGGTGGAAATGTGGATCTAGATCTCCTCTCTCTTTTCCCTCAAAAACTAGCAAGAATCCATGGAGGGATTGAGAGTTAGCAAGCTCGAAGAAGGTCAACAATGGGGGAAGAACAGGAGCTCAAAAGGATAAGGATTAAGGGGGAAGAAGACCCCCTTTTATGGGGGGAGAAAATCCAACCGTTATGCAGCCTGAGCCCGCATCTGGGCGGTACTATGTAACGCCCCGGATTCGATGCGCCAGGTGTCCGCCAGTTATTCGTCGTCTTTGCCATGTCATTTGCTTGCGTGTTGCATTTTGCCATGTCATCATCTGCATTTCATATCATGTCATCATGTGCATCGCATTTGCATACGTGTTCGTCTCATGCATCCGAGCATTTTCCCCGTTGTCCGTTTTGCAATCCGGCACTCCTATGTCCTCCGGCGTTCCCCTTTTCGTCTCTCATTGTGAGCGGGTGTTAAACTTTCTTGAATGGCCCGAGGTTTGCCAAGCGGCCTTGGTATAGCACCGGTAGACCGCCTGTCAAGTTTCGTGCCATTTGGAGGTCGTTTGATACTCCAACGGTTAACCGAGTAACCGTAAAGCCTCTTTTGTTGCAGCCCAACACCCCTTCCAAAGTGGCCAAAAACCCACCAAACTCCCCTCCATGCTCTCGGTCGTTCGATCACGATCGCGTGGCCGAAAACCGCTCCTCATTTGGACTCTCCTAGCTCCCTCTACCTATAAATATGTGCTCTCCCCGAAAATCTCGCAGATCAAACCCTAGCGTCTTCTCTCTCGCGCACGGACGTCCAACCGGCCGGACATGTCCGCTGTCCCAGCGCCGCCGCCTCGCCCACTCCGCGCCGCCACGTGGCCTCCGCCGCCACCCCGCCCAGGCCCGAGGAGTCCAGATCGGGCCCGCCGGGCAGAATCCAGACCCGCCGCCGCCGGATCCCGCCGCCCGCCGGCCACCTCGCCGGCGCCTCTTCTGCCGCGCCGCCGCCGCCGTCGCCGCCGACCTCGCCGCCTCCCAGCCCGGCCCGTCGCCGCGACTCGGCGGTCCCCGCCGTGCCTCGCGGCCCGGCCCTCGCGACCTGCCCGCTCCGGCCGACCTCCACCGCCCGCCGCCTGGCTGCCACCGACCGCCGCGCGCCTGACCGCTGCTGGCGCCGCCATCGCCGCGCCGCGCCCGCCTCCGACTCCGCCAGCTCCCATGCCAAGGCGTCCCTCATCGCCGGCGCGCGCCTCCCGCCTTCGCTGCCCCGATCCGCCGGCCCCGTCATCTCCTTCCACTCCGGCGCCCTGCTCCGGCGAGACCGGCCCCGCCTCGACCCGGATCCAGATCCACGGAGGTTGACCCCCGAAATCGCCTAAGTCCCCAGATTCTAGTTTCATCATGCCATGTTCATCATGCTGTATCTCTACATCCGTAGCTCCGTTTCGTGCGTGTAATATGTCAAATTGTTCGCCTCGACGAGTACTTCATTTCATTCCATTGCACCATTTTCATTTGAGCTCATCTTGATGCCTGAAATGCTGTTGGAAGAGTGCATGTTGATGTTAATCTGCTGAAACTGTTATAACTTGCTCATTTGTCATTTTTGCCATGATTGATGTGTGCATCCTATGAGGTTGATGTCTACATGTGTTTTGATCTATGCCATGTCATCTTTCCAGAGGTGCAAACCATGTATTTTTGTGAGTTGTGTGCTGAGTGCATCAAGCTTGTTAAGGAGGGTACTTGTTGTTGCTGTTTTCCTGACTGATTCTGTTATATTTTGTTGCTATGTTAACATGCTTCTACTAATCATTTTATGCATAATCTGGAGATGTTCTATAAACATGTTTTGATATACATGTCTTGCTCTATCCATTCATGCCCTTCGTTGTATTTATAGCTTGCTGTAGCTTGTTCATATCTTGCTCCAAAGTTGCTAAATAATGTTGCTGTCAGCCTGTTAACATTAAGTTCAGTTGTTTCCATGTGTTTTCCTAGTGATCCATGAACCCTATGACCTTGTTCTTGCCATGCTTAGCTTCATAAACATGCCTTCTTGCTGTTGGTTGCCTTGCCATGCCATGTATTGCTCTGTGGTGAGTGGTTCAAGCTCACCAACATGCCTACTTATTGTTGTACCTGCCATGTATGAATCTGTAATATAACTTGCCATGTTTACATGGGTGCCATCTTATCTTCTGATCCTTTTTGGCCCATGGTCAGTAAGGGACTGTTGTTCTATGTATTTAGTAGTATCATGCCATGCCTTTGTTTGCCATGATAAGTTCCTGTAACATGTTGTTTGATAGCTCTAAACATTGCAACCTGATGTTATTTCTCTAAAGTCTAAAACTGTTATTATTTGCAATCTTCCCATGTCCTTTTGAGCATGTTCTAGTTGTTTCTGGAGATAGCTCAGTGTTCATGTTTTGTTGTCCTTTACCTGTATTCATGCCCATGCCTTTTGTTTTTATGTTGGGGTGCTGTAGCATATTGTTTTGATGCTTGCAATATGCCTAGTTGCTGTTTTGGACAGATTGTTGTTATGACTTGTATAGAGTGTATGTGTTGCACCGTTGCTTCGTTTTGAGTGTGCTCTATATGTAACTTGCTTGTTTTTGCATGTAGCTTCATATTATCATGTTGAATCCTTGTTTTGAGGTGTTTGCTTGATGTTTGTATGCATTTTGCATCAATGCCATGTTTAACTTGTTTTGCTCGTATCTTCTAGACCGTAGCTCCAAATCTAATGAACTTTATATGTAACTTGACTAGAATTTTGTGTAGATTCTCTTGGTGCATCTTAACTTGCTGTTTAACAACTTGAACATAAGGTTTATTCAGTTCTGGACCAATTTCGAAATTTGCATATGAGGACTTACCGGAATTGTTATATGTTGTTCCCGGCCTCATTTAAACTTGCCTTGATGTGTTGTTCTTGTTTGCATCATCTCTTGCCATGAGTAGCTTCATGTAGCTTGGTCATGCATCATGCTTGTTGTCCATCATGCCTTGTTGATGTGTGGTGTGTTTACCTATGTTGTGTGCTTCTTCTTGTTAGTTCCTGTTTCGTTGCGATCGTGAGGATTCGTTCGTCTACGGTTGGTTCGGCTTCATCCGTTCGTCTTCTTCATGGACTCGTTCTTCTTCCTAGCGGGATTTCAGGCAAGATGACCGCTACCCTGGATCTCACTACTATCATTGCTAGCTAGTTGCTTCGTTCTATCGCTTTGCTGCGCTACCTATCATTTGCTCTTCAAGCCTCCCAAATTGCCATGAACCTCTAACCTTTGCCACCCTTCCTAGCAAACCATTGATTGGCTATGTTACCGCTTTGCTCAGCCCCTCTTATAGCGTTGCTAGTTGCAGGTGAAGTTGAAGATTGCTCCATGGTGGACAGGGTTATGTTGGGATATCACAATATATCTTATATTATTAATGCATCTATATACTTGGTAAAGGGTGGAAGGCTCGGCCTTATGCCTGGTGTTTTGTTCCACTCTTGCCGCCCTAGTTTCCGTCATACCAGTATTATGTTCCCGGATTTTGCATTCCTTACGCGGTCGGGTGATTTATGGGACCCCCCTGATAGTTCGCTTTGAATAAAACTTGTCCAGCAAGGCCCAACATTGGTTTTACCATTTGCCTCACCACCACCTATATTTCCCTTGGGAGTAATTAACCCAAGGGTCATCTTTATCATAGCCCCCCCGGGCCAATGCTTGTCTAAGTGTTGGTCCAAACCAGAGCCACTTGTGGTGCCGCCCCTAGGCAACTTGGGGCATCGTCGGTTGCCGTACGTAGTGTTCATCCGGTGTTGCCCTGAGAATGAGATATGTGCAGCTCCTATCGGGATTGTCAGTGCATCGGGCGGTCTTGCTGGTCTTGTTTTACCATTGTCGAAATGTCTTGTAAACCGGGATTCCGAGACTGATCGGGTCTTCCTGGGAGAAGGTCTATTCCTTCGTTGATCGCGAGAGCTTGTCATGGGCTTGTTGGGACACCCCGCAGGTATAAACTTTCGAGAGCCGTGCCCGCGGTTATGTGGCAGATGGGAATTTGTTTATGTCCGGTTGTAGATAACTTGACACCAGATCCGAATTAAAACGCATCATCCGTGTGTGTAGCCGTGATGGTCTCTTCTCGGCGGAGTCCGGGAAGTGAACACGGTTTCTGGGTTATGATTGATGTAAGTAGGTGTTCAGGATCACCTCTTGATCATTGCTAGTTGATGACCGTTCCTTTGTTTCTCTTATCGCTCTTATTTGCGTATGTTAGCCACCATATCATGCTTAGTCGCTGCTGCAACCTCACCACTTTACCCCCTTCCTTTCCCATTAAGCTTTGCTAGTCTTGATACCCATGGTAATGGGATTGCTGAGTCCTCGTGGCTCACAGATTACTACAACAACAGTTGCAGGTACAGGTTATGCGATGATCACGACGCGAGAGCGATGCTTGCTTGCGTTGAGTTCTTCTTCTGCTTCTTATTCGATCAGGGGATAGGTTCCACGTCGGCAGCCTGGGCTAGCAGGGTGGATATTGTTTGAGTTTCTGTTTATGATTCATCCGTAGTCGGATGTTGTTCTTGTATGTTGTATTGTTGTATTCGTGTGGAGTGTATGCCTTATGTATGTACCCCCATCTATTATGTAATGTTGATGTAATGATATCCACCTTGCAAAAGCGTCTCAATATGCGGGTCTATCCTTGGTGGGACCTTCGAGTTCCTTTTGGATAGGGTCACATATTGGGCGTGACATACTACCACTGCCACAGCGGTACTACCGCTGTGGCAAGCAGGCATAGGGCAACTAGGACAGAGGAAGGAGGAGTACATGCACTACTGCGGTACTACCGCCCTGAGTGTGTTACTACCACTTATAGGCGGTACTACTGCTCCCTACAGCCGCTGGGAAGCAGAGGAGGGCAGAGTGCAGAGCAGCAGTTGGGGCAGAAGTAGAAGCGGTACTACCGCGCCCTACTGCTGCTCTCCTGCGTGGTCCTTTATGGAAACACGACACGAAAAATCGAGACCACAGCAGGGCGCAAGAAGACAATGTACTAGGCAGCAACTATTATCACTTATGGGCGGTACTCACTCGATCAGCGGTACTACCGCTGGAGCAACAAGAAAACCCTGAACTACCATAATTTCTGCAAATGAGCTCCGAATTGAGCAAACTCAAGCTTGTTGGTTATTGTAAGAAGAGGCAGGGGAGGTATGCCTAACAAAAAGAGGAGAGAAACCTCCAATAGAGAAGAACCGACAGAACCTCCAAACATCAAAAACATCATAGAAGATGCATGTGAACTCCGTTTTCGAAGAACTCGAGCTTGTCATCAAGATGACCATAAGCTCCAAAACTCACCAAGAGAACCAAACAAGTACCAATAAAGATGATGCAAGGATGCAATAGTTTGAGCTCTCTACTAATGATACGAGCTACTCATCGAGAGCCCCCCTTGATAGTACGGCAATCGATCCTAAAACCCGGTCTCCCAACTACCACCATGAGACCGGTAAAATAGAATACCTATCAAGGGAAAACCTTTGCCTTGCACATGGTCCACTTGAGCTAGATGATGACGAACTTGTCCTCCTCAAGATGGACCACCTTTCTTTATTGCGTTGGGTCGATGAAGACTAGATGATTGCTCCCCCATACTCCACTATTTGTGAGCCACTCTTCGGCACATCTTCACAAGTCCATTGACACCAAAATGGACGGCAAGCTTCAAGCATTTGATCTCTTCATGATGCTCCACTTAAACTTGCACACAACAATCTTGATGATGATCACCACTTGATGTTTCCTCTCCATGGGTTGAGTGATATCTTCCTCTTGACGCAAGCCCATGAACACGTACCTAACCCCACACAGGACTCTCACATAGACCATGGGTTAGTACACAAAGCACAATGGACAATGCTTACCATACCATGGGATCACTTTGATCCCTCTTGGTACATCTTCTATGCTTTGTGTGTTGATCAACTTGATTCACTCTTTGACTTGGTCTTGATCAACCTTGAATCTTTCCAACTCTCTTCATTTGGCTGATGTCTTGAAGGTAAACATGAATGATCACACACTCTTCTTCTTCAAGACATGCTTGCAATAAGCTCAACACTCACAAGACCAATCTTTGGATAATTCCTTAATAGCACCTTGGTCAACACAAACTCTCCTTGAAACCAACAAATGGACTCCAAGAAAAGCCTATGGACAAACCCTTCAAATATAACTCAAGGCAACCATTAGTCCATAGAGATTGTCATCACTAACCAAAACCAAACATGGGGCACCACATGTTGGGCACCACATGTTCTTTCACCATCCATAACGTAACCATCTGGTATCTTAGGCATCTCAACTCTAGTAGGGGAACTAGGCATAATAGGTGAATCATAATTTTCATCAGTTTCAGCAGTTTCGAGTTCTTTAGCTTTAGCAATTTGTTCATCAAGAAATTAACCTAATGGCACAGTATCATCAAGCAAAGTACTAGCATCATCACAAGTTTCATTTATAGAATAAGTAGTATCATCAATTACTTGTGACATATCAGATTGAATAGTAGGTGGTAGTGTCGCAAGCCTAGTTAAAACGGAAGATGAATCAAGTGCAGAGCTAGATGGAAGTTCCTTACCTCCCCTCGTCTTAGAGGGTACAATCTTAGTCTCGATGTCTTTGAGATTCTTCATAGTGTAAAATCCCAAGTGAACTCAATAAATAGAGCTATGCACCCTGACAACGGCGCCATAAAAAGGTCTTGATAACCCACAAGTATAGGGGATCACGACAATCTTCGAGGGTAGTATTTCACCCAAATTTGTTGATTCGACAAAAGGGGAGCCAAAGAATATTTATGAGCCTTAGCAGTTGAGTTGTTGAAAAGTCGTGGATGTCTCCTAGAGGGGGGGTGAATAGGTGCTTTAAAATAATTACAGTTTAGGCTTGGACAAATGCGGAATAAAACTAGCGCTTAATTTTTCAAGCACAAAACCTAAAACAACTAGGCTCACCTATGTGCACCAACAACTTATGCTAAGCAAGATAAACGACTTGATGATAGCAAGATATATATCATGAAATACTATGGCTATCACAAAGTAAAGTGCATAAGTAAGGGGCTCCGGTAAGAGATAACCGAGGCATGCGGAGACGATGATGTATCCCGAAGTTCACACCTTTGCGGATGCTAATATCCGTTTGGAGCGGTGTGGAGGTACAATGCTTCCCAAAAATCCACTAGGGACACCATAATCTTCTCACGCCCTCGCACAATGCAAGATGTCGTGATTCCGCTAAGGGGCCCTTGAGGGCGGTCACCGAACCCGTACAAATGGCAACCCTTGGAGGCGGTCACTAAACCCGTACAATTTTGCAACCCTTGGGGGCGGTCACCGGAACCCGTATAAATTGCTCAGGGCAATCCCCATGACTTAATTGGAGACCCCGATGCTTGCCCGGAGCTTTGCACCACAATGATTGATCTCCGAGACACCACCAACTGTCTAGGGCGCCCAAACACCCAAGAGGAACAAGATCTAGGGTACCAAGCACACAAGAGTAATAAGCTTTTCAACTTTTCACTTCCACGTATCACCATGGAGAATTTGAACCGGTTTAACTAATGCAATGGCAAGAGCACATGAAGTGGTGAAGTCCCAGCTACTTCTTGAGCTTGTGTTGATTTTTCCCTTGAAGAGGAAAGGGTGATACAACATAGTAGAGATAAGTATTCCCCTCAGTTAAGAACCAATGTATCAATCCGGTAGGAGGCACAAGCAAGTCCCCAATATATGCACCTGCACAAACTAACAAACACTTGCACACAACGCGAAAAAGGGGTTGTCACTCCCTTCACGGTCACGAACAAGAGTGAGATTTAAAATAGATAGGTATAAACAATAAATAAAAAGGGAAACTAAAGTAAATATAAATAAATTACAGCAAGGTATTTTTGGGTTTTTTGATTTATAGATCTTAAAATATATGATGGAAAATAGACCCGGGGGCCATAGGTTTCACTAGAGGCTTCTCTCTTGAAAGAAAACATGCGGTGGGTAGACAAATAACTGTCAAACAATTGATAGAAAAGCACAAAGTTATGACAATATCCAAGGCAATGATCGTGAATATAGGCATCATGTCTGTGTCAAGTAGACCGACTCATGCTTGCATCTACTACTATTACTCCACACATCGCACGCTATCCAGCATGCATCTAGAGTATTAAGTTCATAAGAACGGAGTAACGCCTTAAGTAAGATGACATGATGTAGAGGGATAAACTCAAGCAATATGATGAAAATCCCATCTTTTTACCCTTGATGGCAACTATACAATACGTGCCTTGCTACCCCTACTATATCACCGAGTGAGGACACCGCAAGATTGAACCCAAAACTAAGCACCTCTCCCGTTGCAAGAAAAACCAATCTAGTTGGCCAAACCAAACCGATAATTTGAAGAGAAATACAAAGATATTTGAATGCATAAAAGGGTTTAGAAAATACTCAAATAATATTCATAGATAATATAATCATAAATGCACAATTCTTTGGATCTCGACAAACACACCGCAGAAGAATATTACATCGGATAGAACTCCAAGAATATCGAGGAGAACATGGTATTTAAGATCATAGAGAGATAAGAAGCCATCTAGCAACTAGCTATGGACCCTTAGGTCCATGGTAAACTACTCACGCTTCATCGGAAGGGCAGAAAGGTTGATGTAGATGCCCTACATGATCGAATCCCCCTCCGGCAGGGTGCCGAAAAAGGCCCCAAGTTGGTATCTCACTGGAACAGAGGCTTGCAGCGGCAGAAAAGTATTTTGGTGGATGCCTCTGATGGTTTGGGAATATTTGGGAATTTATAGTGCAAAGAATAGGGTTGGAGGACTCCTGAGATGTCCACAAGCCGGGGGCGCCCCCTAGGGCACGCCCTAAGGACTTGTGGGCCCCTCGGGACTCCTCTGACCCCCTCTTCAAGTCCTACTGGTGTCTTCTGGTCCAAGAAAAATCATCGCAAAAGTTTTATTCTGATTGGACTCCGTTTGGTATTCCTTTTCTGTAAAAAATCAAAAACAAGGAAAAACAGAAACTGACACTGGGCTCTAGGTTAACCGGTTAGTCCCAAAAATAATATAAAATAGCATATTAATGCATATAAATCATCCAAAACTGATAATATAATAGCATGGAACGATCAAAAATTACAGAACGTTGGAGACGTATCAGTCTCTCACTTCCAAATCCCACCCAAGCAAAAAAAATTCTATGGAGGAATATGAGGGAAAGAACTAGGAGATCGCCAAGAACTCCAAGATACAGATCCAAGGGGTTCCCCTCACATAAATGAGAAAGTGATTGGTGGAAACGTAGATCTAGATCTCCTCTTTCTTTTCGCTCAAGAACTAGCAAGAATCATTGGAGGGACTGAGAGTCAGCAAGCTCGAAGAAGGTCAACAATGGGGAAAGAACACGAGCTAAAGAGATAAGATCCATTGGGGAAGAAGACCCCCTTAAATAGGCCCTCCCAATTCCAACTGTTATGCCCACAGACCACACATAAGCGGTACTACCACTCCAGAGAGCGATACTCCCACTCGGATGGTAGTATCCCCAAAGCAGTGTAATAGCGAGGATCCACGAGGCAGTATTGCCACCGGAGCAGTACTACCGCTTGCCCTAGCGGTACTACCGCTGGGGTTGCAGCTCATGGGCCTATGGAGATATGGCAGGCCAGTGGAGTGCAGCAGTACCACAACAGCGATACTATCGCCCAATGTGAGCGGTACTACCGTTTATAAGCTATAGTACCATGCACAAACTTCCACCCTACTACCGCTGAGAGCGCGATAGATCCAGAAGCAACTGGATAAGCGGAAGTGGAGTAGTTGTGGGCGGGAGGTACTACCTCTTATAAGAGGTACTACTGCTCGCACTACTATTTTACTGTCGCGCAACCGGACACGAAAAATTGAGTCCCTAGAAGCAGCGGTAGTAGATGCGGAACTGGACAGCAAAAATACCTCTTATAAGTGGTACTACCGCTTCCCAGAGCAGTACTACCACGGGAGTGCTACAAAGAAGCCTAAGCAAAACAGATGGATACAATAAAACGTGAACTGCCATAACTTCTACAAATGAGCTCCAAAATGAGCAAACTCAAGCTTGTTGGATAGATGACGACAAATACTATCCAGCAAATAAGAAGTGACGGTATAAAAATGCCAATGATATAGAGAAGTGAAACCTCTATGATCGAAGAACCAGCATAAACTTCATCATTGAAAGCATCATAGAAAATGCATATGAACTCTGTTTTCGATGACCTCGAGCTTGTCAGGAAGATGACCATAAGCTCTGAAACTCACAAAGAGAAACGCCAAACAAGAACCAAGAAAGATGATGCAAGGATGCAATGGTTTGAGCTCTCTACGAACGATATGATCAAGCTACTCACCTGAGAGCCCCCCTTGATAGTACGACAATCGATTCTATAACCCGGTCTCCCAACTACCACCATGAGACTGGTAAAATAGAAAACCTATCAAGGGAAAACCTTTGCCTTTCACATAGTCCACTTGAGCTAGATGATGACGATCTTGACTCCCTCAAGTTCGACCACCGTTCTTGATTGCGTTGGCTTGATGAAGATTAGTTGATGCTCCCCGATACTCTACTATGGGTGAGCCACTCTTCGACACATCATCACAAGTCCATTGTCGCCATAATGGACAGCAAGCTTCAAGCACGTAATCTCTTTGTGGTGCTCCACTTGAACTTGCACACCGTAACCTAAACCCGCATAAAACTCTCACGTAGACCATGGGTTAGTACATAAAGCGTAATGGACAATGCTTACCATACCATGGGATCACTTGATCCCTTTCGGCACATCTTCTATGCTTTGCATGGGTATCAACTTGATCCACACTTTGACTTAGTCTTGATCAACCTTGTATCATGTCTTCTACATGACCAATCTTTGGATAATTCCTGGAATAACACCTTGGTCAACTCATAAACTCCTTGAATCCAACACGTGGACTTCAAGAAATGCCTATCGACAAATCTTCAAATATAACCGAAGGAAACCATTAGTCAATAGAGAATGTCTCAATTGCCAAAATCACACATGGGGGCACCATGCTCTTTCAGTTGTCAATTCAACCACACTTGGGAAATAATACTTTTGTAGGAAAGTGTTTAGTAGCACTATAGTTTGATAATTTTGACAGTAGCAGTAACAGTAACAGTAGTAACAGGAAGCCTTAAAGAAAACAGTGGTAACATGAACAGTAATAGAAGCAATTTCTAGTGCTTGTAATAGCAACAACAATAGTAACTTAGCAAAGACCAATATGAGAAAAGCGTGGGCATTGGATCAATGATGGATGTTTGTGTTGGATGATATTCATCATATAACAATGACAACTGTAGGATCGAAAGTATGTCTAGAGGGGGGGTGATTAGACTACTTGACAATATAAAAATTCAGCCTTTTGATTAAGACAAGTTTTTGGCAAGTTCACAATGATGATCAAGTCAAGTATCACGCTACACATGCAATTCTAGAGTATTGGCAGCGGAAAGTAAATTGCACATGTAGTAAAGAGAGGTGGAGAAGAGCAAACGCAATTTGGAGACACGGAGATTTTTCTCGTGGTTCCGATAGGTGGTGCTATCGTCAATCCACGTTGATGGAGACTTCAACCCACGGAGGGTAACGGCTGCGAGAGTCCATGGAGGGCTCCACCCACGAAGGGTCCACGAAGAAGCAACCTTGTCTATGCCATCATGGCATACGCCCACGGAGGACTAGCCTTACTCGGGTAGATCTTCACGAAGTAGGCGATCTCCTTGCCCTTACAAACTTCTTGGTTCAACTCCACATCTTGACGGAGGCTCCCAAGCGACACCTAACCAATCTAGGAGGCACCACCTCCAAAAGGTAATAGATGGTGTTGGTGATGATGAACTCCTTGCTCTTGTGCTTCAAATGATAATCTCCCCAACACTCAACTCTCCTCACCGATTTGGCTGTGGTGGAAGAAAGGATTGAGTGGAAAGCAACTTGGGAAGGCTAGAAATCAAGTTTCATATGGTGGGAGTGGAGCAACTTGATCTCAACACAAGGGTAGGTAGTTTTCTTCTCGTAAATGTAAGGTAGGAGTGGTAGTTCTTTTCGATGGCTCTCTCCACGAATGAAGAGGAGGTGGAGGGTATTTATAGCCTCCACACAAAATCCAACTGTTACACACATTTGACCAATCTCGGTCGGACCGAAGTTGACAACTCGGTGAGACTGAAAGTTCAAATCTTGTGAACGTTGGGATTTTCGGTGGGACCGAAAATACAATCTCGGTGAGTCCGATTCTTCCAAAGACTAGGGTTTGCCAATCTCGGTGGGACCGACTTTATCATCTCGGTGACACCGATTTGATGATGTATGTTCTGAAGCTTGGCAACACTAGTTTCGGTGAGACCAAGTTCAGAATCGGAAAATCCGAAATTTCTAGGGTTTGCCTATTTGGCTGAGGTGGTTCATCTCGGTGTGACTGAGTTTATGGAGTCGGTGGGATCAAGATTACTTATGAGTGTATATTGGAAGTGAGAGTTGCTGATAGTTTAGGAGATAGATCACTAAGCACTTTGAGCAACCAGATCATTATCATAACCTCATCCCCTTTTAATAGTATTGGCTTTCCTATAGACTCAATGTGATCTTGGATCACTAAACCAAAAATGGAGTCTTGAGCTTTTGCCAATGCTTGCCTTAGCATTTTGAGGGGTCCACTTCTTCACCATTGCCATTCCCATATCACTGAACTTTCGAAATGATTCTCAAGAAACTATTAGTTCAATGATATATATGTTGTTATTAATTACCAAAACCACCCGGGGATTAGTTGCACTTTCAATCTCCCCCTTTTTGGTAATTGATGACAACATATAGATCAAAGCTTCGACAAATGATATAATCAATGAATAATATCGTCGCTTTGAGAAGTATGTGATAAGCAAGAGCTCCCCCTAAATTTGTGCATTATTTAAGATTTGCGTTTGAATGCAAATGCACAATCGATTAGGATCACGGGTCACTCTTCCATGTCACATACATCTTGGTGGAGCGCACAAAATGATAAGAATGAATAGCATGCACCCAATCATCAAGACATGAGTAAATGATCATACAAGATATGAATAGCATATGATAAGCATTAAGCACACATTAAGGTATAGTATGATCAAGCACTCATCAAAGTAGAGCAAACGTAGTATCAAACACACGGAATGTCTCGAAAATCTCAAAAGTATCTCAAAAAGACCGCAAATAAACGAAAGAGCAAAAGCGCAAAGACAAAGCACTCTCTCTCTCGAAGTCCTATGATCTATACAATTTCTTCCCCTTTGGCAACAAGTTACCAAAAAGTTCAAAAGGTATAGAGCTAAACGTCACTAGGGACTCTGCTGGCGGCTCCTGTCTGGGTTGATGGAGTTGAGATGGCTGCATCTGCAAAGGCTTCAGCTGATGTCTGAGGAGCTGGAGGTGTGGACACTGGAGCTGGAGCTGGAACTGATGGAGCTGTGGGAGGTGCTGAGGCTGTAGTCCTGGTGTCTGTCACTGGAATAGCAGCTGATCTGGGTCTTGTGGGAACCGGAGCAGGCTGTTCATAATCATCTGGACTAGGTCATCCTGCATCTCACGCATGAGCTCTTCCTTCTCCTTCTTGGCTTCCTCGATATCGCCTCAAGCTTGTTGACAAGTGACTTGCACTTGATCGACTTGACATCCGAGCATGGAACTTGTCTTCAACTATCCTCTCAAGACTCTCCCGAGATCGCACTATCTTGGCCAGGCGTAGTTCAATCCTCTGGGTAGCTTCAAGGAGCTGCTCTCCAACACTCTTGGGTTTAGCTGCTGCTGCTGCTGCTTCCTTCTCAGCTTTAGCTTTCTTGGCAGCTTCAGACTTTGCTTGTCCTTCAACAGACGTTGGGTTATCCTCATCCATCACAACTTCATTGTCCTCATGCTCAGGCTGCAGTGGCAAGTGTGGTCGTTCCAACAAGTAGGTGCCCGTGCCAAACTTGGTATTGATAAGCATCTGAATGTGCGGGGCAAATCCACATGACCTCTTCTGGTCTGCTGTAGTCCTCTTGATAGTCTCAACTATCAGGTCCATCACCTTGAAAGGTGCCTTCTGATCAAGTATATGCAGCATGTTGATAGAATAGCCTCTTATCATGCGATGATCTCCAGACTTGGGCATCAAGGTATGCCTCAGAATTGTGTTTGTGGTAGGTAAACCTGCTCGGAGATGATACACCGAGCCGAGCTTCCAGATCTCTACATCCTTAGTGGTACCTCATTGTACATATTTTCATAGACTCATGGTTTTCTTGGGAATACCATAGACATCAACATCATCTTCTCTTGGTCTTTGGAGCATTCAGAAGTGCTGCCCATTCTTCAACAGAGAAGAGAACCTTTGACCTTCATCATCCATACAATCCTCGCCATCCGGATAGAAATGAGTCGTGGCATAGAATTGCATGATCATCTCATCATTCCAATCATCAACTTCGACCAACGAAATCAGCAACACCACATGCAAGAAAGCTCTCATGCACATGTGGAAAGTAGTCTCTGTGCTCTTCACTATCAATATATGCCCGTCAACATATCTAGTATCCGCAATAATGGGCTTCTTGTCCATAAGCACAGTTTCATAGAAATCTTCTTTGCTCTCTCGGTGTGGAACCTTGGGTCAACAAAGCAGTCCTTCTCCTCACTTGCATATGGATGAGCTTGTCTCCATAGCCCGAGACCTTTATCCTTTCTTTCCTTCATGTTTTCAGCTCGAGGATGAGCATCATTGTGAATAGGCAATTTCGACGGAGTTTCAAGAATCTGGTGCCTCATCATCGACTCGGTGGTGGCACATTGTCTTTCTTCTTCTCTGAAGCTGGGATGTTCCTGACAGTCTTCTTGGGCTTGGCAGCAGGCTTGGCTTGAGCTGCCTTTGCTGGAGCAGATGGCTTAGACTTTGAAGGTGCTCCTGCCCTGATGGCATCACCCATCAACTTAGGCTTCTGAGGAGGCTGGGGTGCTTCCTCATCAGAATCATCATCATCAGCTGCTTCATCATGCACAATTCTCTTCCTCTTGGAAGTTTTCTTCACTTTGCTTGAAGTTTCTTCTTCCATACTCAGCTTCTTTGCAACTGTGGACTTCTTCACTTTACTGGTGCCTTTCTTGGTTTGCTGCCCTTGATGCTCTTTGGCAACAACTTTCCTCTTTGGCTTAGAGGAAATCTCTTCCTCAGCAATGAAATTAGAATCCTCTTCATCAGAATTCCTCTTCTTCCTGGCCCTGGTGGCTGCAGGAGGCAAACCACTTGGTGTGCTCCTCTCACCATCATCAGAAAAGTTGCTGGCCTCGGGACTAGTGCTGCCTCTCGAATTTCAGCAATTGGTGACTCAGACTGTTACGCTGTCACCGGCATCGACATGGTGACAACCTGTGAATAGATTAGGTATAGGCGAATAGAAGAGTTATCACAAACTGCAGAAGATTTTGCAAAAGAATGAGTTCAAATTTCAGTTTTAGGTTTTCACGGAATGCATTTGGTCCGATCGAGTCTAAAATTCGTGAATCCAAGTGTCTAAACAGAACCATTCACACCACTTTCGGTTGGACGAAATGGGTTTCGGTCTTGCCGAAAACACTAGGGTTTCACTAAATCCTCATTTCGTCGCACCGATTTGCACAACTCGGTTGGACCGAAAAGTGCGATCTGGCTAGAAGCCAAATCGGTCATACCGAGAATGTAGAATCGGTCTCACCGAGATGTGTTCGCGGAAACCTAACCCTAAAACTCTTACTCAATTTCGTTCTAAGAACTAATCTGCTGGATAGGAAGATCTCAAACGTGGCAAGAAGCTAGGCAAACCAATCGTGCATAGAATCGGAGGTTGAAGACGAGAGGATCAAACTCACCCTAACTTGGTGGAGTTTCTCACTGGCGCAACGGCGCGGAGTGAATGACCGTTGACGGCGACGGAGACCAGCGGCGAGGGCGCACAGCGCATTTACGGAGACGATCCGGAGACCACGGCGACGGCAAAGCAAGGGTTTGGGGCGAGGCGTTTGAAGAAGGAATCAACGCGCGCTGCCCTCGGATATATATACCCTTTAGTTGTCGGTGGGACCGAGTTGTAAACTCGGTGGCACCGAGATGGATAATCGCAAGCGATTACACACTTGGTCACGCCGAAAATTACAACTCGGTTTCACCGAGGTGAAAACCTAGATCAATCCAAGTGCTTTCGGTCCGTCCGATTTTGAGTGGGTTGGTCGACCGAAAATACTTAGAAGGTTTTGGAAATTAAGCTTTTGGCGGATCGGTGGCTCGAGTGCTCCTCACTCGGTGTGTCCGAAAAAGACTTGTTCAAAGTTTGTGATATAAGCATGAATAGAATTTGAGACAAGAAAGCATAGATAGCTAGGGAGGAACTTAGGCATTCTTGTCCATCCATTTGGTCAAAAAGAAAAACCAAAAGACCAAAGCAACAAATGGATGTCCTCGAATGGATAAAATCATGCATCCAACATGCTCACACAATAAGATAGCAAATGAAATATGTGTCAAACATGCACAATCAAAACACTAGCTACTATCACACAATTTGTCGATGACTAGGTCATCTATATATGAGTATATTGACTTAGGAGTCAAATGAGAACATTTGATCATAGGTCATACTCATCGCTTAAGCACAAGTGGGGTTACCACTTTTACATAAAGCATTGATGTGTTCACATCATTTGAAGATGCTTTAGCTCAATTCTTTAGAGCAAAGCTCCCCTAGATGTGAGAACCCTTTTAAAGGGTCAAACTAACCTTGGGTTGTCGAGAAGACTTCATGTAGATGTTGAAGATGTGGATGCTCAATGTTGATGAAGATCATCAAGCGTTGGGAGCAATCCTTTGGATTCGGGCACTTTCAATACCTACATGGGTTAGTCCCACAAGGAACAAACAAGGATATCCGTGGACATAGATTGAAGTTCACAAAAGATGATGTCCATGAAAGCAATGATTACCTTGTCCCTTGACTTACCAACAAGAGGGTTTGTGACTCCATGAACTAGTGCAAGATGTGGAAGTTGATTGCACAAGTCCTTGCCAAAATGAATGTGAGTGAAGTATGTTGGCGGAGTCACCCTCAAGAACTCTCTAGTTCTTCTTCTTCGGGATCCACATCATCTTGATGGGAATCCTTGGGGTTGTAGTTGAGCTTGTCGAAGTAGAACTTGACGTTTCCTTGGGAACCCACTTGACCATGGCTTTAGGTGCTTCAATAAATGCATCAATCTCCTCTTGAAGCTTGTCCTTGCCTTTTAGCTTGTGGTCTTGTGGTGGAAGGTCATCTTGAGCTTGTTCCACATTGGAAGAAGTAGGATCATACTTCTCCTTTTGAGAAACAAACTTTGGAGTGGGATATTGACCTTCTTCCCATTCAACACCCTCGGCGTTGAACTTTTGCTCAAAACCAATTCCTTGATTCTTCGGTGCCTTCCTTGCATGCTAACAATTTCCTCAAAGTTCTTGCTTCCGCAAGGCTCTTGTAGACACCTTTCTCTATAATCCCTTTCAATAAACTATTTTCTTGCTCAAGTGTAACTTGGCTTGAAACATTGTTAGTGGAATCAAGAGAACTACTAGAAGCAACAATATTGGATTTAGCATGGTTATTGTTACTACTAGATGAAGAATTTTTCTTATGCTTGTCATGCTTAGTTTTAATAGGTGGCAAGAAATTAGATAAGAGAAGTCGTTTGGCAAGATATGAAGAACTCTTCTTTCGAAGATCGTCATTGATTGCTTTTAGGAACTCATGTTCTTGCTCTAGATTGAGCTTCTCGAAGTGTAGCTTCTCATGAGATCTTAGGAGCTCTCTATGATCTTCTTGAGTTGTTTCATGAGCTAACTTAAGAGTGTTTAGTTCTTTAGTTAGACGCTCAATCTCCTTCATAGCATTGTCATTCGACTCTTCTCGACTATAAAGACTACTAGCATGTTCATCATTACTAGGCTCACTAGATTTATCATGTAAAAGCTCATCTTCACCAAGCAAGTCATCCTCATCACTATCAAAGTCAATAAATTCAGGATGTGATACCTTGGGGCCTTTAGCCATGAAGCATCTTCCAATTCCCTCATTTGGTGAATCAAATAAGTCATAGTAGTTGGAGTTGGAGGACACGAGAGCAAGACCGCAACACCTTCATCTTGATCTGATTCGGAGTTGGAGTGATAGCTTCTTCGGAGTGATTGTCGGAGTCGGAGCGGAGACCCATTCACCTACATGAGCTTGATGTTTTCTTCTTGTGTAGCTCCTTGATGACTTGTCTTTCCTTTCCGAATCCTTGCTTCTCCGAGAGGATCTTCGCTCATAACGATCATCTCTACTCCTTCTCTCTTTCCGAGGTGACTCTTCTCTTGAGCTTCTTCTTCTTGGAGATTCTTCTCTTCTCTTGTGGGGAGGCGAACACTCATTTGAGTAGTGTCCGGTCTTCCACAATTGTAGCAGATTCGATCACGACTAGAAGATCTCTTTTCATCATATGATCTAGACTTTGAGCTTCTTTCCTTGCTTCTACTCTTGTAGAATTTGTTGAAGTTCTTCACCATTAGGCTTATCTCTTCATTGGAAACTAGCTTGTCACTTGAGGTTGTGGGAGCATCACATGTAGCTTTGTAAGCACCACTTGACTTGTTGTGAAGCTCTTCCTTATCTTTAAGTGTCATCTCATGAGCAACAATTCTTCCAATGACTTGGTAGGCTTGAGATTCTTGTAGTTTGGCATCATTTGGATCAAAGTGCACACGGTGTCATACTTTCCATCCAAAGCTCGAGAATCTTCTTGATGATGAATCGGTCGGTCATTTCTTCGCTTCCTAAGCCGGCAATCTCATTTGTGATGAGAGCAAGCCTAGAGTACATTTCAGCGACTCCTTCACCTTCCTTCATCTTGAACTTGTCAAGTTGACCTTGAAGAACATCTAGCTTTGATTCCTTCACGGACTCGGTACCTTCGTGCATTTCACCAAAGTATCCCAAATCTCTTTTGCATTCTCAAGACGGCTGATTTTATTGAACTCCTCGGGACACAAAGCATTGAAGAGAATGTCACAAGCTTGAGCATTGTTTTGCAACATCCGCAATTCATCCATTTGTAGCTTCACGATCCGGAACTTTTCCTTCCTCAAGAACTCACCTTGCAAGCCAACACAAATAATGCCCCATGCGCGGGGTTATGTCCAAGAATATGCATTTTCATTTTATGCTTCCAACTAGCAAAATTTGAACCATCAAAGTAAGGACCTCTACGAAAATTACCCTCACTAGACGCCATACTCTCCTAGGTTGTGAAACCAAGCTTATGGAGTCCAATGCAATGGAGACCAATACAATGGAAACCTGGCTCTGATACCACTTGTAGGATCGAAAGTATGTCTAGAGGGGGGGTGATTAGACTACTTGACAATATAAAAATTCAGCCTTTTGATTAAGACAAGTTTTTGGCAAGTTCACAATGATGATCAAGTCAAGTATCACCCTACACATGCAATTCTAGAGTATTGGCAGCGGAAAGTAAATTGCACATGTAGTAAAGAGAGGTGGAGAAGAGCAAACGCAATTTGGAGACACGGAGATTTTTCTCGTGGTTCCGATAGGTGGTGCTATCGTCAATCCACGTTGATGGAGACTTCAACCCATGAAGGGTAACGGCTGCGAGAGTCCACGGAGGGCTCCACCCACGAAGGGTCCACGAAGAAGCAACCTTGTCTATGCCATCATGGCATACGCCCACGGAGGACTAGCCTTACTCGGGGTAGATCTTCACGAAGTAGGCGATCTCCTTGCCCTTACAAACTTCTTGGTTCAACTCCACATCTTGACGGAGGCTCCCAAGCGACACCTAACCAATCTAGGAGGCACCACCCTCCAAAAGGTAATAGATGGTGTTGGTGATGATGAACTCCTTGCTCTTGTGCTTCAAATGATAATCTCCCCAACACTCAACTCTCCTCACTGATTTGGCTGTGGTGGAAGAAAGGATTGAGTGGAAAGCAACTTGGGAAGGCTAGAAATCAAGTTTCATATGGTGGGAGTGGAGCAACTTGATCTCAACACAAGGGTAGGTAGTTTTCTTCTCAGAAATGTAAGGTAGGAGTGGTAGTTCTTTCTGATGGCTCTCTCCACGAATGAAGAGGAGGTGGAGGGGTATTTATAGCCTCCACACAAAATCCAACCGTTACACACATTTGACCATTCTCGGTCAGACCGAAGTTGACAACTCGGTGAGACCGAAAGTTCAAATCTTGTGAACGTTGGGATTTTCGGTGGGACCGAAAATACAATCTCGGTGAGTCCGATTCTTCCAAAGACTAGGGTTTGCCAATCTCGGTGGGACCGACTTTATCATCTCGGTGACACCGATTTGATCACAGAAGGTTACAGAAGCTTGGCAACACTAGTTTCGGTGAGACCGAGTTTAGAATCGGAAAATCCGAAATTTCTAGGGTTTGGCTATTTGGCTGAGGTGGTTCATCTCGGTGTGACTGAGTTTATGGAGTCGGTGGGACCGAGATTACTTATGAGTGTATATTGGAAGTGAGAGTTGCTGATAGTTTAGGAGATAGATCACTAAGCACTTTGAGCAACCAGATCATTATCATAACCTCATCCCCTTTTAATAGTATTGGCTTTCCTATAGACTCAATGTGATCTTGGATCACTAAACCAAAAATGGAGTCTTGAGCTTTTGCCAATGCTTGCCTTAGCATTTTGAGGGGTCCACTTCTTCAGTCATTGCCATTCCCATATCACTAAACTTTCTGAAATGATTCTCAAGAAACTATTAGTTCAATGATATATATGTTGTTATTAATTACCAAAACCACCCGGGGATTAGTTGCACTTTCAACAACCTAGAGCGATGCTCAATAGCTCCAATTCATCAATTCAATGTAGGCATGTATTCCGTATATAGTCGTACGCGCTTATAATAAGAACTTGCATGACATGTTTTGTCCTACCCTCCCGTGGCAGCGCGGTCCATAAGGAAACTAAGGGATATTAAGGCCTTATTTTAACAGAGAACCGGAACAAATCATTAACACATGGAGAATACATGAACTCCTTGAATTACAGTCATCCTCAGAGAGTATCCCAACTATTGTCACTTTGGGGTCTACGGATCAAAACAATAACAAGTGCATATAACTAGATATAGGATCAAGAACTCAAATGTATGCATGAAAACATAGAGGGTTCAGACCTGAAATCATGGCACTCAGGCCCTAGTGACAAGCATTAAGCATAGCAAAGTCATAGCAACATCAATCTCAGAACATAATGGATACAAGGGATCAAGCCCTAACAAATTGACTTGGTTACATGACAAATCTCATCCAACTCCATCACCGTCCAGCAAGCCTATGAAGTAATTACTCACTCCCGATGGTGAGTGATGTCTACTACACAACTTGTTCTTCTAGGCTCATGTTGGGCCTCCAAGCGCAGAGATTTGTAGGACAGTAGCAATTTTCCCTCAAGTGGATGACCTAAGGTTTATCAATCCGTGGGAGGCGTAGGATGAAGATGGTCTCTCTCAAACAACCCTGCAACCAAATAATAAAAAGTATCTTGTGACCCCAACACACCAAATACAATGGTAAATTGTATAGGTGCACTAGTTCGGTGAAGAGATGGTGATAATAGTGTAGTGATGATAGTAGAATATTGATTTTGTAATAAGAACAATAAAAAATAGCAAGGTAGCAATTGATAAAAAAGAGCACAAATGATATTGCAATGCTTGAAAATGAGTCCTAGGGTCCGTACTTTCGCTAGTGCAATCTCTCAACAATGCTAATCTAATTGGATCATGTAACCATCCCTCAACGTGTGATGAAGTATCACTCCAAAGTTCTTATCTAGTGGAGAACATAAGAAGAAACTGTTTGTAGGGTGCGAAACCACCTTAAAGTTATTCTTTCCGTTCGATCTATTCAAGAGTTCGTACTAAAATAACGCAAAGTTATTCTTTCCGTTCTATGTATCCAAGAGTTCATACTAAAATAACACCATATGATACGCGTCAACCAACTGTGATGTCACCTAGATACTCCAATGTCACCACAAGTATCCATGAGTTAATTATACGATACACATCAAAAAAATTCAGATTCATAATACTCGATCCAACACAAAGAACCTCAAAGAGTTCCCCAATATTTCTACTGGAGAAATAAGGACGAAAACGTGCATCAACCCCTATGCATAGATTACACCAATGTCACCTCGGGAATCCGCAAGTTGAGTGCCAAAACATATATCAAGTGAATCAATATAATACCCCACTGTCACCACGGGAATTCATATGCAAGACATATATCAAGTGCTCTCAAATCCATAAAATATTCAATCCGATAAAACAAAATCTCAAAGGGAAAACTCAATTCATCACACACAACATAGAGAGGGAGAAACACCATATGATCCAACTATATTAACAAAGCTCGCGATACATCAAGATCGTGCCATCAAGAACACGATAGAGAGAGAGAGAGGGATTAAACACATAGCTACTGGTACAACTCCTCGTCCCCGAGGGTGGACGACTCTCTCCTCGTCATGGTGACCACCGGGATGACGAAGATGGCCACCAGTGATGATTTCCCCCTCGGGCGGAGTGCTAGAATGGGGTCTATATTGGTTTTTCGTGGCTATAGAGGCTTGCGACGGTGGAACTTCTAATCAATCGACTCCCCTAGGGTTTTTGGATTATTTGGGCATTTATAGGATGAAGAAGCAGTACGGGAGGCCACTGAGGTGGGCACAACCCACCAGGGCGCACCTGGGCCCCCAAGCGCACCCAGGCGGGTTGTGCCCCCCCTTAGGGCACCCCTCTGGTACTTCTTTGGCCCAAGTTGTGTCTTCTGGTCCATCAAAGTTCTCCAAAAAGTTTTGCTGCGTTTGGACTCTGTTTGGTATTGATTTTCTATGATGTAAAAAACAAGCAAAAAATAGCAATTGGCACTGGGAACTATGTCAATAGGTTAGTCCCAAAAAATGATATAAAGTTGCTATAAAATGATTGTAAAACATCCAAGAATGATAATAACAGCATGGAACAATCAAAAAATATAGATACATTGGAGACGTGGCAGTGAGTATCATGGAATTGTTGATGGAGAAGGGTTGATGATGACAACGACGAATCCCTCTTTCTAGAGCCCCGAATGGACTCCAGATCAGCCCTCCCGATGAAGAACGGGAGCTGGCAACGGCTCCGTATCATAAACGTCATGGTTCCTTCTCTCTGATTTTTCTCTCCGCAAGACGGTACTTATGGAGTTGGAGTTAGGGCTATCGCAGGTCTGTGGGACCCACGAGCTCACAGGGCGCGTCCTAGGGGGGCGCGTCCTAAGCTCGTGGCTCTCTGATGTCCCCCTCTGGAGTTCTCTTTGCTATTTGTTTTTTATAAATTCTAAAAATAATCTTCGTAAATATTCAGTCCAATCCGAGAACTTTTATTTCTGCACAAAAATAACACCATGGTTGTTCTGCTGAAAACAGCATCCGTCCCGGTTAGTTTCATTCAAATCATGCAAATTAGAGTCCAAAACAAGAGAAAAAGTGTTCCGGAAAGTAGATACGTTTGGGATGTATCAATAAACATCTCATGCAATTCATAAAAGCATGATATGGTATAGCCCTGGGCGCCAGGACTCCACTGTGTTCATCTTCAGTTGAAGCATCGTGACGGCCAATATTTCATTATCGTGGCAACCATGTCAAAAATGTTTCCGTGCAAAAATTTTAGAAAACATTGCCATGTCAACCATTTCAGAAAATGTTGTCGTGGCACCAAATTAAGAAATTCTGTCGTGGCACAAAATTATAGCTACTCGTCCCGCGCCAACTACACCTTCTCCACGCCAGGGTCCTCCTTGTACATTTTTCCATCGTCACCTATAACATGTAGGCTATCTCTATGATATTTACATTAACGTGTCAAACTCGTGGCTCCACCCATCATGTCGTGACATGCAGCCCACTTAACATTTTAACATATAACCATCTCATACATAAACTCATTATCATGACGAGGGCTATACCAGATCATATGCATACCCTGCAAAACTTAGTTAGACGTCCTCTAATCGGTTTTAGCAAAAATTTAGTTACGTGGTTAACCAGCTTTAACAAATAATACTAACTGCCTATGTCCACAACATAGGTGATGATTCTTGATGCTAGATTAAGTTTTGGGGTGTGTGAAACAAGAGACTTAATTAAAAATCTCTAGCCCCACACTAAACTTCATCAAATATGCATGACCCCTAGAAGATGATCCATCTTCAGCACCCTCTTGTGTATGCGATGGTTCACTATTTTCGACTATGATGAAGCCCAAGGAATTATTCGCAGATCATCGACAGCTAGAGCCGATCGATTGTCAGAACCTTGTAAGAAAGCTACATCATACTATCGATGAACTGAACCGAAGCAACACTCGAGGAAAGCATAGCAAGAACATCAAACTTCACATCCACATGTGATCTAAATCAAAACCCACACCTACTCATATAACCGCTCATGATGCCATAGTTGGGAAATTTAGTAGAAAAAAATCGCGCCTGCGCACACCCAAGATCAATATGAAGATGCATAACGGGTTGTGGTCACGATATTTACCGTCACCGAGTTGTAGCGGAATAAGAAAGTTTTGGTGTAGATTGTACTTGGAGTCCCTCGAACCGTCGATGAATGATCCCGCGATCTGCCCAGGAACAGTCCCTTGAACTGAAGACATAAACCTCTCTACTTTGTTGCAAGAGAGCAACATTCACGATCCGGCAACGCTTCACCATCCAGAGCTAATCGTCACCGGAGAATTAGAGGGAGGAGATTAGAACCACACTAGGCTTCTAATTATGAGGATTAGAGGAACTAGACCAAGCTCTAATTAGTCAACTAGGACCAACTAGAACTAGGGATAGATGAACTAGAGCAGGCTCCAAAACTTGTATATTCAATAGAGCAAAAACCCCTAGTATATATAGGTTGGAGGGGAGGGAGAGGGCAGCCACCATGGAGGGAAAGCCCCTCCTTGGTGCGCCGACCAAGGAAGGGGAGGAGGAGTCCTCCTCCCCGTCCAATTCGGCCTCCTTCCATGGCAAAGGGGGCGCCTCCCCCACTTGGATGCTATTATATTATCAGTTTTGGATGTTTTATATACATTAATATGTTATTTTATATTATTTTTGGGACTCACTTATTAACCTTGTGCCCAATGCCTGTTGCTTTTTCCCCTTATTTTTAGCTTTTATAGAAAATCAATATCAAACGGAGTGCAAACTGAATTAAACTTTATGATGATTTTTCTTGGACCAGAAGAAACCTAGGAAGCTTCAGGAGGATGCCAGAAGACCTACACAGAGGCCACAAGCCCTAGGGGCACGCCCCCTATGCTTGTGGGCCCCTCAGAGACCTTCCAACCCTAACTCCACCACTACAAATTCTCAAATATTCCCCTTACGTTAGAGGGCACACAAAAAATACTTTCCGCCGCTGCAAGCTTCTGTTCTCGTGAGTTCCCATCTTGGGGCCTTTTTCGGCACTCCGCCGAAGGGGGATTTGATCACGGAGGGCCTCTACACCAACCTTGATGCCCTTCCGATGAAGTGTGGGTATTTTACACGGAGCTAAGGGTCCATAGCTAGTAGCTAGATGGTTTCTTCTCTCTCCTTGTTCTTCAATACAATGTTCTCCTTGATGTTCTTGGAGATCTATTCGATGTAATCTTCTTTTGTGGTGCGTTTGTTGAGATCTGATGAATCGTGGATTTATGATCAGATTATCTATGAATATTATTTGAGTCTTCTCTGAATTCTTTTATGCATGATTGAGATAGCTTAGTATTTCTCTCCGATCTATCGATTTGGTTTGCCCAACTAGATTGGTTTTTATTGCAATGGGAGAGGTGCTTTGTGATGGGTTCAATCTTGCGATGTCCTCACTAATATGTCTTCGTCGTATCTATAATTTTTGATTGTTCCATGCCAATATTATTCAACTTTCATATACTTTTGGCAACTTTTTATACTATTTTTGGGACTAACATATTGATCCAGTGCCTAGTGCCAGTTCCTGTTTGTTGCATGTTTTATGTTTCGTAGAAACCCGATACCAAACGGAGTCCAAACGGGATAAAAATGGATGGAGAATATTTTTGGAATATTTGTGATATTTGGGAAGAAGAATCAACGCGAGACGGTGCCCGAGGGGGCCACGAGACAGGGGGCGCGCCCCTGACCCTCATGGGCACCCCGTAAAGCGGTTGATGCTCTACTTTTGCCGCAAGAAAGCTAATTTTCGGAGAAATAACTGGGCGAAGATTTCAACCCAATCGGAGTTACGGATCTCCAGATATAAAAGAAACGGTGAAAGGGCAGAATCTGGGAACGCATAAACAGAGAGAGACAGAGAGATAGATCCAATCTCGGAGGGGCTCTCGCCCCTCCCATGCCATGGGAGCCAAGGACTAGAGGGAAACCCTTCTCCCATCTAGGGAGAAGGTCAAGGAAGAAGAAGAAGAAGAAGAAGAAGAAGGGGGGCTCTCCCCCCATGCTTCCGATGGCGCTGGAACGCTGCCGGGGGCCATCATCATCACTGCAATCTACACCAACACCTCCGCCATCTTCACCAACATCTCCATCACCCTCCCCCTATCTATATTCAGCGATCCACTCTCCTGCAACCCGATGTATCCTCTAATTGAACATGGTGCTTTATGCTTCATATTATTATCCAATGATGTGTTGTCATCCTATGATGTCTGAGTAGATTTTTGTTGTCCTACCGGTGATTGATGAATTGCTATGATTGGTTTAATTTGCTTGTGGTTATGTTGCTGTCCTATTGTGCCCTCCATGTCGCTCAAGCGTGAGGGATCCCCGCTGTAGGGTGTTGCAATACGTTCATGATTCGCTTATAGTGGGTTGCTTGAGTGACAGAAACATAAACCCGAGTAAGGGAGTTGTGGCGTATGGGATAAAGGGGACTTGGTACTTTAATGCTATGGTTGGGTTTTACCTTAATGATCTTTAGTAGTTGCGGATGCTTGCTAGAGTTCCAATCATAAGTGCATATGATCCAAGAAGAGAAAGTATGTTAGCTTATGCCTCTCCCACAAAAACATGCTATCGGTCTAGTAAAGTAGTCAATTGCTTAGGGACAATTTCTCAACTCCTACCACCACTTTTCCACACTCGCTATATTTACTTTATTGCTTCTTTATCTAAACAGCCCCTTGTTTATATTTACGTGCTCTTTATTATCTTGCAAACCTATCAAACAACACCTACAAAGTACTTCTAGTTTCATACTTGTTCTAGGTAAAGTGAACGTCAAGCGTGCATAGAGTTGTATCTGTGGTCGATAGAACTTGAGGGAATATTTGTTCTACCTTTAGCTCCTTGTTGGGTTCGACACTCTTACTTATCGAAAGAGGCTACAATTGATCCCCTATACTTGTGGATTATCAAGACCTTTTTCTGGCGCCGTTGCCGGGGAGTCATAGCGTGGGGTGAATATTCTCGTGTGTGCTTGTTTGCTTTATCAGTAAGTAATTTTTATTTGCTATTCTAAGTTGTACTCTATCTTTAGTTATGGATATGGAACACGAAATACCAAAAAAATTAGGTGTACTTGCTACTCATGGAGATGGGGAACCTCCTAAAACCCTCAATGCTCATTATGTGAAAGAAATTATGTACTACTTTGGTAATCCTGAGAAAGCCCCATTCAATTATGTTATGGGAGACACGTTGGATCAACGTGAATACTTTAGGGATTATCGCTTGACACAAAAAGGGAAACTATTATGGGATCAAATTTATATGTTGCGTTGGTATGCTCGTCAACTATGCTTGAGATATGATTATACTTGTTGCTCTAGGATGAAGGATCCACACCTTCCCTTTTCATGTGAATTTAATGATGATAAAACCTTGGCTTCTTATGCTAATGGTATCTATGATTACTATGATGTGGAACAAATAGAAGAATTCATTGCTTTTATGGGTGCTTATGAGATTGAATCTTTGTTTAAAGAGTTTGAAGATTTTGATGATTCAGTTTATAGACCTGAAAATTTTGATATACTTAAATATTGTTATGAGAATTATGAATACAATTCCAATATTTATGCATTTATTGAGAAAGTCTCCGCTGTCCAAGAAGGGACTAATATTTTGCAGGAAACTATGGAAGAAGAAATTGATGAGACTGTGAGCTCATTGTTTGAAAAAGACGAGGAGGAGAGCGAAGAACAAAAGGAGGAAGAGCGGATTAGATACTTGTGCCCACCTTCTAATGAGAGTAACTCTTCAACTCATACAATGTTTAATTCCCCTTCGTGCTTACCGAAGGATGATTGCTATGATGATTGTTACGATCCCATTGATTCTCTTGAAATACCCCTTTTTGATGATGCTTTCTATGCTTGTGGCCAAGATGCCAATATGAATTATGCTTACGAAGATGAACTTGCTATAGTTCCTTATGTTAAACATTAAATTGTTGCTATTGCACCCACACATGATAGTCCTATTATCTTTTTGAATTCTCCAAACTACACTATATCGGAGAAGTTTGTGCTTATTAAGGATTATATTGATGGATTGCCTTTTACCGCTACACATGATGATTTTGATAGATATAATATGCATGTGCTTGCTGCCCCTACTTGCAATTATTATGAGAGAGGAACTATATCTCCACCTCTCTATGTTTCCAATACGATAGAATTGCAAGAAACTGTTTATACTATGCATTGGCCTTTACTTGGTGTGCATGAATTGTTTTTTTTGACATGCCGGTGCATAGGAAGAGAGTTAGACTTCATCGTTGCATGATCTATGTTACTTTGTGCTCACTACTAAACTACAAATCATTGTTAACTAAAATTGGCTTTGATATACCTTGGGATCCGGGTGGATCCATTACTTGAGCACTATATGCCTAGCTTAATGGCTTTAAAGAAAGCGCTGTCAGGGAGACAACCCGGAAGTTTTAGAGAGTCATTTATTTCTGTTGAGTGATTTATATAGTCCAAACAAAAAAATAAAGAGGGGAACCCAAAAAATTTCAAAAAGGAAAGTGAAAGTAAGAAAGACAAGCATTGTTGAAGTGGGAGAGCTCCTTGAACTTTGTTCATGCTCACGGAAACTTTGTGAATCTTAATTACAGAAACTTTTCATTAAAAAGAATTATCCCCTTGTACAATTCCTTTGTATTATAAAAATAATGTTCTAAGGTTTGCCTTTAGGATGTTTACAATGCTTGTTGGTTTGTACGGTGCAGGACAGAAAATTTGGCTGTAGTGCGTGATTTTACATTTTTTTACTGGAACATCAAATGGTTCTGATTCTTTTTGCACTGTATTGATGTACAAATTGTTTATTTTTCCTAACTTTGGTAGAATTTCTGGGGTACCAGAAGTATGGTGAATGCTCAGATTGCTACAGACTATTCTGTTTTTGACAGATTCTGTTTTTGGTGCATAGTTTGCTTGTTTTGATGAAACTATCAATTTCTATCAGTGGATTAAGCCATGGAAAAGTTATATTACAGTAGACACAATGCAAAAACAAAATATGAATTGGTTTGCAACAGTACCTAGAGCAGTGATTTGCTTTATTATACTAACGGATTTTACCGAGTTTTCTGTTGAAGTTTTGTGTGGATGAAGTGTTTGATCGAGGAGGTCTCGATATGAGGAAAAGGAGGAGAGGCAAGAGCTCAATCTTGGGGATGCCCAAGGCACCCCAAGTAAATATTCAAGGAGACTCAAGCGTCTAAGCTTGGGGATGCCCCGGAAGGCATCCCCTCTTTCTTCAACAAGTATCGGTATGTTTTCGGATTCGTTTCATTCATGTGATATGTGCAAATCTTGGAGCGTCTTTTGCATTTAGTTTTCACTTTTCTTTTATGCACCATGCTGGTATGAGATAGTCCATGGTTGATTTATAGAATGCTCATTGCACTTCACTTATATCTTTTGAGTATGGCTTTATAGAATGTTTCATGTGCTTCACTTATATCTTTTGAAGTTTGGATTGCTTGTTTCTCTTCACATAGAAAACCGCCATTTGTGGAATGCTCTTTTGCTTCACTTATATTTGATAGAGCGTGGGCATATCTTTTGTAGAAAGAATTAAACTATCTTGCTTCACTTATATCTATTTAGAGAGATGACAGGAATTGGTCATTCACATGGTTAGTCATAAAATCCTACATAAACTTGTAGATCGCTGAATATGTTATGTTTGATTCCTTGCAATAGTTTTGCGATATAGAGGTGATAATATGTGGGATGTTCTAGTAGATGGTTGTGTTTGGTAAGGCTATTGGTGTTAAGGTTTGTGATTCCCGAAGCATGCACGTATGGTCTACTAACTATGTAACCAAATTGGCGTGCATTGTATTTTGATTGTTTATCTTTGCGTGAAGGTAGGGGGCGCGCGATGGTTAACTCCTACCAACCTCCCCCCTAGGAGCATGCGTGTAGTACTTTGTTTCAATGGCTATAATAAATGTTTGCAATAAGTATGTGAGTTCTTTATGACTAATGTTGATTCCATGGATTATACTCACTCTCACCCTTCCATCATTGCTAGCCTCTTCGGTACCGTGCATTGCCCTTTCTCACCTCGAGATTTGGTGCAAACTTCGCCGGTACATCCAAACCCCGTGATACGATACGTTCTATCACACAGAAGCCTCCTTATATCTTCCTCAAAACAGCCACCATTCCTACCTATCATGGCATTTCCATAGCCATTCCGAGATATATTGCCATGCAACTTCCATCAACATCATATACATGACTTGAGCATTCATTGTCATATTGCTTTGCATGATCGTAAGATAGCTAGCATGATGTTTTGGCTTGTCCGTTTTTTGAGGTCATTGCTACGCTAGATCATTGCACATCCCGGTACACCGCCGGAGGCATTCATATAGAGTCATATCTTTGTTCTAGTATCGAGTTGTAATATTGAGTTGTAAGTAAATAAAAGTGTGATGATCATCATTATAGAGCATTGCCCCATGAAAGAAAAAAAAAGAAAAAAAAAGAGGCCAAAGAATCCTAAATAAAAAAGGGGGCTAAAGAAGCCCCCCCCCCCAAAAAAAAGGGCCAATGTTACTATCCTTTTTCCACACTTGTGCTTCAGAGTAGCACCATGTTCTTCATATAGAGAGTCTCTTGAGTTATCACTTTCATATACTAGTGGGAATTTTCATTATAGAACTTGGCTTGTATATTCCAATGATGGGCTTCCTCAAATGCCCTAGGTCTTCATGAGCAAGCAAGTTGGATGCACACCCACTTAGTTTTTAGTTTGAGCTTTCATACACTTATAGCTCTAGTGCATCCGTTGCATGACAATCCCTACTCCTCGCATTCACATCAATTGATGGGCATCCCCATAGCCCGTTGATTAGCCGCGTCGATGTGCAACTTTCTCCCTATTTGTCTTCTTCACATAACCTCCACCATCATATTCTATTCCACCCATAGTGCTATATCCATGGCTCACGCTCATGTATTGCGTGAGAGTTGAAAAAGTTTGAGAATACTAAAGTATGAAACAATTGCTTAGCTGCACCGGGATAGGCATGAGGGATACCTTGTGCTAAGAAAAGGGAGCATACAAGACTATATGATTTTGTAGGGATAACGTTCCGAAGCATTGATATTTTGAAAGACATGATTGTTTGTTGGGATGCCCTAAGTATTATCGTTTTTATGTCAAATGATATACTCTTGCTTTGAATCACACGTGTCTTAATATTCATGACATGATTAGATTATATGATAAAGATTATGCTAGGTAGCATTCCACATCAAAAATTATCTTTTTTATCATTTACCTACTCGAGGACGAATAGGAATTAAGCTTGGGGATGCTGATACGTCTCCGTCATATCTATAATTTTTTACCGTTCCTTGCCAATATTATTCAACTTTCATATACTTTTGGCAACTTTTTATACTATTTTTGGGACTAACATATTGATCCAGTGCCCAGTGCCAGTTACTGTTTGTTGCATGTTTTATGTTTCGCAGAAACCCCATATCAAATGGAGTCCAAATGGGATAAAAATGGACGGTGAATATTTTTGAAATATTTGTGATATTTGGGAAGAAGAATCAACGCGAGACGGTGCCCGAGGGCGGCACGAGGCAGGGGGCACGCCCCAGGGGGGCAAGCGCACCCCTGACCCTCGTGGGCACCCCGTAAGGCGGTTGACGCTCTACTTTTGCCGCAAGAAAGCTAATTTTCAGAGAAAAATCTAGGCGAAAGTTTCAACCCAATCGGAGTTACGAATCTCCGGATATAAAAGAAACGGTGAAAGGGCAGAATCTGGGAACGCAGAAACTGAGAGAGACAGAGAGATAGATCCAATCTCGGAGGGGATCTCGCCCCTCCCATGCCATGGGAGCCAAGGACCAGAGGGGAAACCCTTCTCCCATCTAGGGAGAAGGTCAAGGAATAAGAAGAGAAGGGGGGCTCTCTCCCCCTTGCTTTCGGTGGCGCTGGAACGCCGCCGGGGGCCATCATCATCACCGCCATCTACACCAACACCTCCGCCATCTTCACCAACATCCCCATCACCTTCCCCCCATCTATATTCAGCGGTCCACTCTCCCTCAACCCGCTCTACCCTCTACTTAAACATGGTGCTTTATGCTTCATATTATTATCCAATGATGTGTTGCCATCCTATGATGTCTGAGTAGATTTTCGTTGTTCTATCGGTGATTGATGAATTGCTATGATTGGTTTAATTTGCTTGTGGTTATGTTGCTGTCCTATTATGCCCTCCATGTCGCGCAAGCGTGAGGGACCCCTGCTGTAGGGTGTTGCAATACGTTCATGATTCGCTTATAGTGTGTTGCTTGAGTGACAGAAGCATAAACCCGAGTAAGGGGGTTGTGGCGTATGGGATAAAGGGGACTTGATACTTTAATGCTATGGTTGGGTTTTACCTTAAGGATCTTTAGTAGTTGCGGATGCTTGCTAGAGTTCCAATCATAAGTGCATATGATCCAAGAAGAGAAAGTATGTTAACTTATGCCTCTCCCACATAAAACTTGTTGTCGGTCTAGTAAACTAGTCAATTGCTTAGGGACAATTTCACAACTCCTACCACCACTTTTCCACACTCGCTATATTTACTTTATTGCCTCTTTATCTAAACATCCCCTAGTTTATATTTACGTGCTCTTTATTATCTTGCAAACCTATCCAACAACACCTACAAAGTACTTCTAGTTTCATACTTGTTCTAGGTAAAGCGAACGTCAAGCGTGCGTAGAGTTGTATCGGTGGTTGATAAAACTTGAGGGAATATCTGTTCTACCTTTAGCTCCTCGTTGGGTTCGACACTCTTACTTATCGAAAGAGGCTACAATTGATCCCCTATACTTGTGGTTTATCACTCACCCGGTGACAGTAGGGGTAGCGAGGCACATATTGTATTGTTTCCATTAAGGATAAAAGGATGGGGTTTATATCATATTGTTTGAGTTTATCTCCCTACATCATGTCATCTTTCTTAAGGCATTACCCTGTTCTTATGAACTTAATACTCTAGATGCATGCAGGAGTCGGTCGATGTGTGGAGTAATAGTAGTAGATGAAGAATCGTTTCGATCTACTTGTCACAGACGTGATGCCTATATTCATGATCATTGCCTTCGTGCTGGTCCATATATTGGGGACTTGCTTGTGCCTCCTACTGGATTGATACCTTGGTTCTTAACTGAGGGAAATACTTATATCTACTTTGCTGCATCACCCTTTCCTCTTCAAGGGAAAAATCAACGCAAGCTCAAGAAGTAGCATGCGCCGGCCAAGGGAGGAGAGGAGGAGTCCTCCCCCTCTCCAATTCAGCCTCCTTCCATGCCAAAGGGGGCACCTCCCCAACTTGGGCCTTGGAGGCCCAAGTTGCCTTCCACCACTTGGCCTTCTAAGGCCCATCGATATTTGGATTAATATAAAAGCCTTTTCATTATTATTAGACCCTTTTATTATAATTTAACATCACCAGAAACATTTTCCACCTATATATTAATTATCTGAAATACCCGGTATTGCCTGATAAACTTCAAAACCCTTCTGATGACCTCGAAACGCTTCCGGATCCTCTCGGAACTCTTCCGAATATTCATTAAAAAATTCCAAAAATATATTCTCATCACTCCTGTCCTACTAACACTCAGTAGATCATGATGGACTTAAGATTGTGCCCCTATAGGTTCGGTAACTCATAGACATGAACGAAACCCTTCTTTCGATGACCGATAGCGGAACCGTGGACGTCCATATCGATCCCTATGAGCACACGGATAATATTCGAGTGAACCTTTGGTTATAATGTGATGTTCCCTTTGCTTCATGATACTTTACAAAACCCAGGATGCATCTATATCCTCCTGAGTCATCACATGCTCAATATACCGATATCCTTGTTACCAGTTTTGTTCTTCTTTCATGTTATCGTGTTCCAACATCCCCGTGACATAGTCACTTGTGTCTGGCCAAACGATGATGGATGCCATCACACCGAGAGGTCCCTAAGAATATCTCCCCAACGTCAGAGGAGCAAATCCCACTCTTGAGCTATCTAGTCCCTTGTCAAACTTTTCCATGGACCTATAGGTTGTCATTATGATCACCATGTTACTGCTGACGTTTGAGCAACCCAAAAGCTGACCGTATGGTAAGAAGTGACTATAATACTCTCATGGTCTAAGGAGCAAAATCACATGTTAACACGATGTGTTATTACAATTGACTACAGACAATATTAACTCAATTCATAACACACAAGATTGGGTCGATTCAATATGATCGTTCTTCCAACGTCATAATATCAATGTTATTTTAGGACTATCATTTAACACTTAACGATTTTCTAAGATTAGGAAAACGTGATCACCAACAACACTTGAGATAGTCCTAGAGGCAAGACTAGGAACCTTTTATTTAGTCGTTTATCATTCTACACGTGCATATGAGTTTTCGGCTGAATCACATATTCCAGGATCATAGCAGTTATAGCATAGTATATAAACTCTTTAATTATGAATATGGAAAAATAATAGTACAAATATTATTGCCTCTAGGGCATATTTCCAACAAGGCGGCCCAAAGCCGTCATAACGGCTGCCCAGTAAAAATGCCCCGGGCCACACACGGGGTTATCAAGTCCCATTCGGGGTAACGCCCCGTCCCGACCACCTACAACTAGGCACATGCCATCGGCCGGTTGCCGGCAAGCACCACTAGACGAGGCATTAACCAATGCCCTGCTCAATCCGAAGAGGGGCCGCCCAACCACCGGGAACCTTCAGCCGTCTTAGACGCGCCATTCATCGCAGCCACCCATGCTTCCAGTGTCTCGCTAGCCCCATAAACCTCCAAATGCAAGACACCATCCGTGTAACAATCAAAGTCACTATGCCTGTAACCAAAGCTCACACAACTTGCCTAACGACGCCACTGCCCGCATGACCGAGCCCCCGGCATGCCGCCGCCGGGCGGGCACCATCGCCACCATACTGCAATCTCCATGCCGAGAACACCCTAGAAGAGGCAACCGACCCCAGCCCTTGCCGCTCATAGTCTGCGCTGCCACTGCAACCAGCCACACTCACTGACATCACCGCCTCGGGCGTGCAATGCACCATCAATCCTGGCATGCCGTGGATGACCCGTGTAGTCGCACACCATGCTAGAACCTAGCAGCGCCATGCTTTGTCACAGAGACACCAGCCTCTCCGGATCTTCCATGCGAGGGAATGAGGAAGCCCCGATGCTGTCGGCGCCGACCAGGCTGTGCCCTTTGGCGGCGGTGAGGGAGAAGGGGAGAGGTGGAGGGTGGAGACCCAACGGCAGCTAGGGTTCCCTCTTTTTCTCTCGATCTGTTCGGCGATATCACATTAGTTAAACCCGACTAATACTTGATGTATAAAAACAAATTTCCATTTACTTTCTCAATAAAGATTGTGATATATGCCAAGAGATACTATAGGCTGCTACTAATTGTCGTATAAGAGCATCTATAGCCAGACTATGACAAATCTAGTCCCTCAAACGTCCGCGGACGTGCTGGGGCGTATCCGCGAACACTAACCGGTCACGCCTTAAATTTATCTTCTCGCAATCAGACACTTCAATTAGCACACCTCAAATCCATACAAACGCATGCAACTATGTACTACATAAGGACATGCCATCATACTACCAAAAATTGGCATGTTTAACCCACATACTAGCAATGGAGAAAATCATCCACGACTGCCATTGCCCTTCCTGGCGCCCTTGTCGTCGTTCTCGTGGAAGTATCGACCGAAGACGCAGTACGGATCGAGCCGGCTCTGCTCATCAACGGAGTTATCCGACCCGTTGTTGTCTTCCTTCTCCTCCATGGGAGGCAGTCCGGCAATGGCACAGACCGCACGATTCTGCTCTCGGGCGAGGGCGTGTGTGTTCCTCTGTGTCGCTTCTTTGCAATGCGAGCGTTGATGGCTTTGTCCTTGACTGCAGCGCTTGCCTCCACATCAGTCGCCTCCGTCGCCGCCATGTCGGCAGCGAGTCGGGCCTTGGCAGCCCTCGTCTCCTTCCCACGACAAGCACATCTGTCTCAGTAGGACTCGTACTGCGGCGGAATGATGATGGGGAAAGGGAGATTAGAAGACTCCCGGGAGGACCACGATGATTCGGCCCCGGAGGATCTGAGCGCCCGATGCGCCGACGCAATGGACTCTCGCCTGACAGATCCCGCCGTTGGTCGGGCGCTGTCCTCCCGGGAGCGGCAGAGTGCAATGCAGACGACCATTGCCTCTTCGAAAAAGCACTGGACGACACCCCAGTCGACGGATCTGTACTAATCGCCATCGAATCCGCTACTCGCCCTGTCGGAGATCGAAGTATAGGAGCTTGGGTGGCGGCGGGGACTGAAGGGAGTGAAGTGAAGTGGCTAGGATTTTGTCCGACGAGTAGTTGGGGAGAAATACATGTGGGGTCGGGTGGGCCGGGTCCAACGTGACGGACGCGCCCAGGCGCCCCCATATCTGCCCAGATTTGGGCTGAATATGAGGGTGTCGGTCAGCTTGAATTTTTTAGGCCCGTTTGAGGCGCATGTCTGTGTCGATTTTTTGTGACCAGCGAGTGGCCGGACCGTCTGGACGGGCGTTTGAAACGGGTTTGGGATGCCTGGGTGTAGATGCTCTAATGAGGTTGATGCAACGCGTGCGTGGGGCATAAGAATTAGTGATCGTAGACTTGGTTCCTAATCATGGTGTCTGCTACTAGTACATCCCTTGACTAAGAGCATCTCCAGTCGCGCCCCCAGAACGGCCTTCCCAGGCGATTTTTTCGCGCCGGCGCCGAAAAAACGGCCTAATCGCGCCCCCAGGAGCCCGTTTTTCGCCGGCCTGGGCCAAAATCAGCGCCGGCGGACCCAGCCCGAACCCGGCGCGTTGGGGGGCACCCGGGGGCGCTGGGCGAATCGTTTTTGGCGCGAAAGAGCCGTGGGCCCGCCTTGGCAGCGACTCGACTCTTTTCTCACCGCTTTGTCGTCCTCATCGCCTTGGTTCCCGCGGCGAATCAATGCCAAAGCTACCGCGCGCTGCTGCACCGGTCAGCCTCCATTAATGCCTCAGGGCCGGTGCAGTGAAGACCGGATGACGCGCATCCCTTGGCCGCCACGCGTACGCACGGCGGACACGCATACGCGCGGTGCCTCTGCCTATATAAGACGCCCCAGCACGCCGGTGAACACACAGACAGTGCACCGCCGCTCCTCGCCCGTTCATCCCTCTCCCCTCGCCGTCTCCATCCATAGCCATGGCCGAGCGTTTCCCATGCGACGGCGCGGCCGCGAACGGCTTCGGTCGCCGCCACCTCCATGAGGACGAAGCTCGGCTCCTCTTTGAGGCCGAGTACCCGGTCCCGCCGAACATGCGGGTGCCCAGGGCGTGGAGGATCAGCGCCGGCGGGGTCCCGGTGCCACCACCGTCCACCGGAGCGGCACGGCGCGCGGAGATCGCGCGCATCCGCTCCTCTCTGCCGCAGGCGGCGAGGGAAGGGCCACAAGACGCCCACGACAGCCCGCTGTGGAGAGCTATATTGCCGCCGCCACGCCGAAAGAAGCTCGAGACCACCAACGGCGCCCCGCCTCCCGGAGGCTCAACTCCGGCGGCGCCGCTGATGGGCGGGCGTGCCCGGACGACGCTGGAGGCCGCCTCGAGTACATCGAGGGCGGCAACACGCCAGCCGGAGTACCCGCGCCTCCGTCCTTCTCTCGCCGGCGGAAGCTCTCGACGCCGAGGCAGCGGGGGCGTCCTCCTCCTCGTCCGGCCGCCGAACGGCTCTCTACCTTCCCCGTCAGCCGGAGCCCTCAGACACGCCCGTCAGCTAGCACACCCGCATCTCCGGCGTCCGCATCGCCGACCCCTCCCCCGCCTCTGGACGCCTCGTCCTCGTCAGGCCGAAGCCGGAGCCCGGCCTCCCCACGGAGTACGAGGCCATAGCCCGGCGCGGCTTCTCCGACGAGGAGGCCCTAAAATGGGTGCGGGATGACTACCTCCGCGACGAGATGGTCCGGCAGTGCCGAGCCCTGGAGGAGATAGCCGCCCGCAGGCGTGGGCGCAAGGACGAGCACGGCGTGGTGATCCTCGACAGCGACGAGGACGAGGACGCCGGACCGTCCAACCCGCCGCGCCAACCTGGGGAGGGGTGCAGCAAGGACGGCGGCCGCGACGACGACGACGACGACGACGACGACAACAACGACGGCGACTACACGCTGTTCTATAGCCGCCTCGGCATGTAGAGCTTCAAAGGGCGGCGGCGGGCGGCGGGCGGCGAGGAGCGGCGAGGCTACGGCAGGCCTAGTAGTTTTTTTCCTTTTATGTAAAATATTTTAAATATGCATGAACTCGCCGAAGTTTGGATGAATTTAGCCGTATTTTAAACAAACTCGCCGAACGTTTCCTTTTCTTTAACAATTTGACGCGCGTGAGGGCGGCCCTGGGGCCGGCGACTGGGGCCAACTCGCCCCCAGGCCTGGTTTTTGCGCCGGCTCGCCCCCGGACGGCGATTTTAGATGCCTACTGGGAGGCCAACGGCTGAAGATGCTCTAACTACCCACGTGAATTGGAGCCTTGAGCGCCGGATGGGGGGAGCTCAAACATTCCCCAAAAAACGCACCGACATCCCCGCTGTCGCCGGGCTTGTCACACCTGCATGCAAATCTACTACGCCGAAAGAGCGGTCTGGTCGCTTCCCTTGCAAATGAAGTAAACCTTTTCGGCCAGACGACCACGAGGCTGTTTGACGAACGCATTGCCGACGGAGCAATACAAAGAACCTTACGCGTGTGCTGTGTGTTGCTCGGAGGCGCCCCGCCGCAAAGCACAGATAGAAAAAGCTTTGAGCTGCCGGTTCGCCACGGCCCCCGACCCGTGCCTTAATTTGTCTGCCGCCGTATGAATGTGTGTTGTGCAGCGCGCGAGACGTACTAGTATATGATTGCGCCTCAAGTTACCCTACCGGCCCCAACGTGAAGGCGGCCGGCAGACTCCCGCCCAACCTACTCTATCCATCAAACTATGCAAGCAACTCAAGTCAGATCATCCAACCGCGCGTACGTAAAGATGAAATCAAGTCGCTGTCTCTGTCTGTCTGCCTGTCCACATGCATTCGAGGCTGCACCGTATGGACCATTTCATCTCATGCATTAAACAAAATTTGACCAGATTTTCATATGGAGTCTTTGACTTGGAGCGGCCATGCAGCGTGGTATCTGACCTCGCCCGATGAACGACAAACAGGCAGCCACAATAGAAACTGGCACTCCTGTTGCAATCCTAGCTTCAGGTAAGTCTGATATATATTTGTAGCCGACGGCGCGGTTCAGAGACAAATATCCGGAGAACCAAGAGCGGAGCACGGTCCAATCACGTCTCGGTTCTGAAGCGGGCGTTGAATTTGGAGCGTCTACTACAGCCCGACCGTGTATAAATAATCGCATTATCGCACGTACGTATATGCCTGGATATATATAGATTACTGGCGGCGCCGAAGAGCTTGTGGCCAGGATTGGCCCTGCCTTGGTATCCTTGGTTGACATCCTTTTAGAAACAGATATCAGCAGAGGGCAGATCAGCCATGTCAGCACCGCCAACCAACGACAGGGAGCTCGTGGGATAATGCCCTGAGCGAACGTGAGCCACGCAATGGAACGGAAATGGATCGATCGAAGTTGGTGTCTTTGACCTTCTTCTCCGCTGCTCCCCACTTGCAGTTGGATGGCTCCATCTCTGTCTCTATCAAAGTGAAGGGGATTGAAACGTTGAAATGCGTTGTCGGGTTGTTCCTTCCTGCACCTGTCCATTGTTCTAGTCTGTGCGCTTTGAGCTCTTCCGGTTTTCGTTTCGATTTCTCTCTATCAGGAACAACCACAAGTGGCTACTGGCTATGGCCATATATCAAGCCACGGTAACACACGGTCAAAAGCTGGGACGGTTTTGCACACTCTCAAGAAAAGGTTTGAGCCGGGTGGTTTGCTTTGCTAGAAAAATGAAGGAGCCATCCGCGCCCTCGGCAAGGTCATTGTCAAACTGCTCCCTGAACAGACCGGTCATTCTTCTTTTCAGGCAAGACAGTAGGTCACCCTACTGTCTATTTTCTTCTTCATAAAGTGGTGTATAAAAGGCTAAAGGAAAAGACTAATGCAAGGTCATAAGCCCACGCACAAGGTAAATGAAAGTTTCTATCTATGATTCCAATGCAAGTCCCCATAAGCTTTCCTTTTGCTCTGTGCACAAGGAGACACATTTCTTCTTTAAATATTTTCCTAAGCTAGTATATATTTCTGCTGGATTCCTTTGAAGATCTGATCGTTTCTGGTGCTCCAAATTGCCCAGGTGGCTAGTAGCATGACATTTTCCATATAGAAAGGAAGATACAAACATCATTTTAGGTCAGAAACTATGCCTTTAAATATTCATAGGTTCAGACTCTTAGGGTATTTCTAACCGATCCCTTATAACCGGTTAGAGGAGTAAAATTTCTGTTTTACTCCTCTAACCGGCACCTAGCCGAACTCTTATCCGCCGTAAGGGAGTAAATTTTTTTACTCCATCCTCAAATTTCTCTCTAAATTTACTCCACCGCTCGGCGGCTGAGTAAAAGTCGCGCCTCTCCCTCGTCCCCCCCCCCTGTGTTGGGGAACGTAGTAATTTCAAAATTTTCCTACGCACACACAAGATCATGGTGATGATATAGCAACGAGAGGAGAGTGTATGTCCACGCACTCGTGACCGTGAAGCGAAGCGTTATGACAACGCTGTTGATGTAGTCGACGTCTTCACGATCCGACCGATCCAAGTACCGAACGACTGGCGCCTCCGAGTTCAGCACACGTTCACTCGATGACGATCCCGGACTCGATCCAGCAAAGTGTCGGGGATGAGTTCCACAAGACGACGGCGTGGTGACGATGTTGATGTTCTATCGGCGCAGGCACGCCTAAACTCCATGACGATATGACCGAGGTGGAATATGGTGGAGGGCACCGCACACGGCTAAGGAACGATCCGTAGATCAACTTGTGTGTCCATGGGGTGCCCCCTGCCCCCGTATATAAAGGAGGGAGGGAGGAGGAGGCCGGCCCTCTACTATGGCGCGCCATGGGGAGTCCTACTCCCACCGAGTAGGATTCCCCTTCCTAGTCCAACTAGGGATCCTTCCATGTAGTAGGAGTAGGAGACTAGGAAGGGAAGAGAGAAGGGAAGGAAGGAGGAATGCGCCCTCCCCTAGTCCAATTCGGACTAGGCCTTGGGGGGGCGGCCTGCCCTAGGCAGCCCTCTCTCTTTCTGCAGGCCCAATAAGGCCCAATACTTCTCCCGGCGAATTCCCGTAACTCTCCCAGACTCAAAAATACCGAATCACTCGGAACCTTTCCGAACTCCGAATATAGTCGTCAATATATCGATCTTTACGTCTCGACCATTTCGAGACTCCTCGTCATGTCCCCGATCTCATCCGGGACTCGAACTCCTTCGGTACATCAAAACTCATAAACTCATAATATAAGCATCATCGAAACCTTAAGCGTGCGGACCCTACGGGTTCGAGAACTATGTAGACATGACCTAGAACTATTCTTGGTCAATAACCAATAGCGGGACCTGGATGCCCATATTGGCTCCTACATATTCTACGAAGATCTTTATCGGTCAAACCGCATAACAACATACGTTGTTCCCTTTGTCATCGGTATGTTACTTGCCCGAGATTCGATCGTCGGTATCCAATACCTAGTTCAATCTCGTTACCGGCAAGTCTCTTTACTCGTTACGTAATGCATCATCCCGTAACCAACTCATTGGTCACATTGCTTGCAAGGCTTATAGTGATGTGCATTACCGAGAGGGCCCAGAGATACCTCTCCGACAATCGGAGTGACAAAACCTAATCTCGAATTATGCCAACCCAACATGTACCTTCGGAAACACCTGTAGAGCACCTTTATAATCACCCAGTTACGTTGTGACGTTTGGTAGCACACAAAGTGTTCTTCCTGTTGGGGAACGTAGTAATTTCAAAAAAATTCCTACGCACACGCAAGATCATGGTGATGCATAGCAACGAGAGGGAAGAGTGTTGTCTACGTACCCTCGTAGACCGAAGCGAAAGCGATCACAACGTAGAGGAAGTAGTCGTACGTTCTCCTCACGATCCAACCGATCCCAGCGCCGTTACTCCGGCGCCTCCGAGTTCTTGACACGTGACGGCTCGATGGCGCTCCTCGGGCTCCAATCCAAGAGAGCCGGGGAGGAGAGTTCCGTCAAGACGACGGCGTGGGACGATCTTGATGTTCTATCGACGCAGGCTTCGCCTAAGCACCGCCACGATATGACCGAGGTGGATTATGGTGGAGGGGGCACCGACACGGCTAAGGAACGATCTCAAGGATCAACTTGTGTGTTCTAGGGTGCCCCTGCCCTCAGATATAAAGGAGCAGGGGGTGCGGCCGGCCCTAGGAGGAGGCGGCGGAGGAGTCCTACTCCCAGGGAGTAGGACTCCCTTTCCTAGTTGGATTAGGACTTGGGGAGGGAAGAGGGAAGGGCGCGCCCCCTCTCCTGTCCTATTCGGACTAGGGGAGGCGCGGCCTGCCCTAGCCGCCCTTCCTCTTCTCCCTCATGGCCCACTAAGGCCTATTAACCCCGGGAGGTTCCAGTAACCCCGGTGTTAAATAAAATCCCGATTTCACCGGAACCATTCCGAACTCCAAACATAGGCTTCAATATATCAATCTTTATGTCTCGACCATTTCGAGACTCCTCGTCATGTCCGTGATCACATCCGAGACCGAACTTCTTGGTACATCAAAATACACAAACTCATAATATAACCGCCATCGAAACCTTAAGCGTGCGGACCCTACGGTTCGAGAACAATGTAGACATGACCGAGACACGTCTCGGTCAATAACCAATAGCGGGACCTGGATGCCCATATTGGTTCCTACATATTCTACAAAGATCTTTATCGGTCGGACCGCATAACAACATACGTTGTTCCTTTTGTCATCGGTATGTTACTTGCCCGAGATTCGATCGTCGGTATCCAATACCTAGTTCAATCTCGTTACGGCAAGTCTCTTTACTCGTTCCGTAATACATCATCTCGCAACTAACTCATTAGTTGTAATGCTTGCAAGGCTTAAGTGATGTGCATTACCGAGAGGGCCGAGATACCTCTTCGACAATTGGAGTGACAAATCCTAATCTCGAAATACGCCAACCCAACATATGCCTTTGGAGACACTGTAGTACTCCTTTATAATCACCCGAGCTTACACGTTGTGACGTTTGGTAGTACCAAAGTGTTCCTCCGGCAAACGGGAGTTGCATAATCTCATAGTTATAGGAACATGTATAAGTCATGGATAAAAGCAGTAGCAACATACTAAACGATCGGGTGCTAAGCTAATGGAATGGGTCATGTCAATCAGATCATTCAACTAATGATGTGACCTTGTTAATCAAATAACAACTCCTTGTTCATGGTTAGGAAACATAACCATCTTTGATTAACAAGCTAGTCAAGTAGAGGCATACTAGTGACACTGTTTGTCTATATATTCACATATGTATTATGTTTCCGGTTAATACAATTCTAGCATGAATAATAAACATTTATCATGATATGAGGAAATAAATAATAACTTTATTATTGCCTCTAGGGCATATTTCCTTCAGTCTCCCACTTGCACTAGAGTCAATAATCTAGATCACATCACCATGTGATTAACATCGATAGTTCACATCATCATGTGATTAACACCCATAGTTCACATCGCCATGTGACCAACACCCAAAGGGTTTACTAGATTCAGTAATCTAGTTCACATCACTATGTGATTAACACCCAAAGAGTACTAAGGTGTGATCATGTTTTGCTTGTGAGAGAATCTTAGTCAACGAGTCTTTCACATTCAGATCCGTTATGTATTTTGCAATTTTCTATGTCAACAATGCTCTGCACGGAGCTACTCTTGCTTTCAATATGTATCTAGATCGAGACTTAGAGTCATCCAGATCGGTGTCAAAACTTGCATCGACGTAACCCTTTACGACGAACCTTTTGTCACTTCCATTATCGAGAAATATTTCCTTATTCCACTAAGGATAATTTTGACCGCTGTCCAGTGATCTACTCCTAGATCACTATTGTACTCCCTTGCCAAACTCAGTGCAGGGTATACAATAGATCTGGTACACAGCATGGCATACTTTATAGAACCTATGGCCAAGGCATAGGGAATGACTTTTCATTCTCTTTCTATCTTCTGCCGTGGTCGGGTTTTGAGTCTTACTCAATTTCACACCTTGTAACACAAGCAAGAACTCTTTCTTTGACTGTTCCATTTTGAACTACTTCAAAATCTTGTCAAGGTATGTATTCATTGAAAAAAAACTTATCAAGCATCTTGATCTATCTCTATAGATCTTGATGCTCAATATATATAGCAACTTCACCGAGGTCTTTCTTTGAAAAAACTCCTTTAAAACACTCCTTTATGCTTTGCAGAATAATTCTACATTATTTCCGATCTACAATATGTCATTCACATATACTTATCAGAAATGCTGTGGTGCTCCCACTCACTTTCTAGTAAATACAGGCTTCACCATAAGTCTGTACAAAACTATATGCTTTGATCAACTCATCAAAGCGTATATTCCAACTCCGAGATGCTTGCACCAGTCCATAGATGGATCATTGGAGCTTGCACACTTTGTTAGCTCCTTTGGATCGAAAAAACCTTCGGTTGCATCATATACAACTCTTCCTCCGTAAAACCATTCAGGAATGTAGTTTTTACATCCATTTGCCAAATTTCATAAATTGTGGCAATTGCTAACATGATTCGAACAGACTTAAGCATCGCTACAGTTGAGAAAATCTTATTGTAGTCAACATCTTGAACTTTGTCGATAAACTTTTTTGCAACAAGTCGAGCTTTGTAGATAGTAACACTACTATCAACGTCCGTCTTCCTCTTGAAGATCCATTTATTTTCTATGGTTTGCCGATCATCGGGCAAATCCATCAAAGTCCATACTTTGTTCTCATACATGGATCATATCTCAGATTTCATGGCCTCAAACCATTTTGCGGAATCTGGGCTCATCATCGCTTCCTCATAGTTCGTAGGTTTGTCATGGTCAAGTAACGCGACCTCCGAACAGGATTACCGTACCACTCAGTGCGGATCTCACTCTTTTACCTACGAGGTTCGGTAGTAACTTGATCTGAAGTTTTATGATCATCATCATTAACTTCCTCACTAATTGGTGTAGGTGTCACAGAACCAATTTTCGTGATGAACTACTTTCCAATAAGGGAGCTAGTCTTCATTACCTCATCAAGTTCTACTTTCCTCCCACTCACTTCTTTCGAGAGAAACTCCTTCTCTAGAAAGGATCCATTCTTAAGCAACGAATATCTTGCCTTCGGATCTGTGATAGAAGGTGTACCCAACAATTTCCTTTGGGTATTCTATGAAGACACACTTCTTCGATTTGGGTTTGAGCTTATCAGGATGAAACTTTTTCACATAAGCATCGCAGCCCCAAACTTTAAGAAACGACAACTTTGGTTTCTTGCTAAACCACAGTTCATATAGTGTCGTCTCAACGGATTTAGATGGTGCCCTATTTAACGTGAATGTAGCTGTCTCTAATGCATGATCCCAAAACGATATTGGTAAATCGGTAAGAAACATCATAGATTGTACTATATCCAATAAAGTACGGTTATGACGTTCGGACACACCATTATGATGTGGTGTTCCAGGTGGCATGAATTTGTGAAACTATTCCACATTGTTTTAATTGAAGACCAAACTCAGTAACTCAAATATTTGTCTCCGCGATCGATCGTAGAAACCTTATTTTCTTGTCACGATGATTTTTCCACTTCACTCTGAAATTCTTTGAACCTTTCAACTATTTCAGACTTATGTTTCATCAAGTAGATATACCCATATCTGCTCAAATCATCTGTGAAGGTCAGAAAATAACGATGCCCGCCATGAGCCTTAACACTCATTGGATCGCATACATCAAGATGTATTATTTCCAATAAGTCGGTTGCTCGCTCCATCGTTCGGAGAACGGAGTCTTAGTCATCTTGCCCATGAGGCATGGTTCGCAAGCATCAAGTGATTCATAATCAAGTGATTCCAAAATCCCATTAGCATGGAGTTTCTTCATGCGCTTTACACCAATGTGACCTAAACGGCAGTGCCACAAATAAGTTGCACTATCATTATTAACTTTGCATCTTTTGGTTTCAATATTATGAATATGTGTATCACTATGATCGAGATCCAATGAACCATTTTCATTGGGTGTGTAACCATATAAGGTTTTATTCATGTAAGCGAGAACAACAGTTTATTCTCTTACTTAAATGAATAACGTATTGCAATAAACATGATCAAATCATATTTATGCTCAACGCAAACACCAAATAACATTTATTTAGATTCAACACTAATCCCGAAAGTATAGGGAGTGTGCGATGATGATCATATCAATCTTGAAACTACTTTCAACACACATCGTCACTTCACCCTTAACTAGTTTCATTTATTCGCAACTCCGTTTGAGTTACTACTCTTAGCAACCGAACCAGTACCAAATACCGAGGGTTGCTATAAACACTAGTAAAGTACACATAAATAACATGTATATCAAATATACCTTTTGTTTACTTTGCCATCCTTCTTATCGCCAAATACTTGGGGTAGTTCGCTTCGAGAACCAGTCCCTTTGCAGTGTTAGCACTCGGTTTGTGCTTTGGTTCAGCTTTGGGCTTCTTCGTGGGAGTGACAACTTGCTTGTCAATCTACTTGAAGTTCCCTTTCTTTCCTTTGCCCTTTTCTTGAAACTAGTGATCTTGTCAACCATCAACACTTGATGCTCTTTCTTGATTTCTACCTTCGTCGATTTCAACATCACGAAGAGCTCAGAATCATTTTCGTCATCCCTTGCATACTATAGTTCATCACGAAGTTCTACTAACTTGGTGATGGTGACTAGAGAATTCATCAATCACTATCTTATCCGGAAGATTAACTCCCACTTGATTCAAGCGATTGTAGTACCCACACAATCTGAGTACATGCTCACTAGTTGAGCGATTCTCCTCCATCTTTTAGCTATAGAACTTGTTGGAGACTTCATATCTCTCAACTCGGGTATTTGCTTGAAATATTAACTTCAACTTCTGGAACATCTCATATGGTCCATGATGTTCAAAACATCTTTGAAGTCCCGATTCTAAGCCATAAAGCATGGTGCACAAAACTATCAAGTAGTCATCATACTGAGCTAGCCAAACGTTCATAACGTCGCATACGCGCTCTGCAATAGGTCTGTCACCTAGCGGTGCATTAAGGACATAATTCTTACGCAAAGCAATGAGGATAAACCTCGGATCACGGATCCAATCCACATCATTGCTACTAACATCTTTCAACACAATTTCTCTAGGAACATATCAAAATAAACATATGAAAGCAACAACGCAAGCTATTGATCTTACAACATAATTTGCAAAATACTACCGGGACTAAGTTCATGATAAATTTAAGTTCAATTAATCATATTACTTAAGAACTCCCACTTAGATAGACATCTCTCTAGTCATCTAAGTGATCACGTGATCCAAATCAACTAAACCATAACCGATCATCACGTGAGATGGAGTAGTTTTCAATGGTGAACATCTTATGTTGATCATATCTACTATATGATTCACGCCGACCTTTCGGTCTCCGTGTTCCGAGGCCATATCTCGCATATGCTAGGCTCGTCAAGTATAACCTGAGTATTCGCGTGTGCAAAAACTGGCTTGCACCCGTTGTAGATGGACGAGAGCTTATCACACCCGATCATCACGTGGTGTCTCGCACACGACGAACTTTGGCAACGGTGCATACTCAGGAGAACACTTCTTGATAATTTTAGTGAGAGATCATCTTAAAATGCTACCGTCAATCAAAGCAAGATAAGATGCATAAAGGATAAACATCACATGCAATCAATATAAGTGATATGATATGGCCATCATCATCTTGTGCTTGTGATCTCCATCTCCGAAGCACCGTCGTGATCACCATCGTCATCGTCACCATACTCAGGGAGAACACTTTCTTGAAATTGTTATAAGGGATCATCTTATTTACTACCGTCGTTCTAAGTAAACAAGATGCATAAACATAATAAACATCACATGCAATTATATAGTAGTGACATGATATGGACAATATCATATAGCTCCTTTGATCTCCATCTTTGGGGCTCCATGATCATCTTCGTCACCGGCATGACACCATGATCTCCATCATCATGATCTTCATCATCGTGTCTTCATGAAGTTGTCACGCCAACGACTACTTCTACTTCTATGGCTAACGCGTTTAGCAATAAAGTAAAGTAATTTACATGGCGTTCTTCAATGACACACAGGTCATACAAAAAATAAAGACAACTCCTATGGCTCCTGCCGGTTGTCATACTCATCGACATGCAAGTCGTGATTCCTATTACAAGAACATGATCTCATACATCACAATATATCATTCATCATTCATCACAACTTTTGGCCATATCACATCACAAGGCAATTGCTGCAAAAACAAGTTAGACGTCCTCTAATTGTTGTTGCATCTTTTACGTGGATGCAATAGGGTTCTAGCAAGAACATTTTCTTACCTACGAAAAAGCCACAACGTGATTTGTCAACTTCTATTTACCCTTCATAAGGACCCTTTTCATCGAATCTGCTCCAACTAAAGTGGGAGAGACAGACACCCGCTAGCCACCTTATGCAACTAGTGCATGTCAGTCGGTGGAACCTGTCTCACGTAAGCGTACATGTAAGGTCGGTCCGGGCCGCTTCATCCCACAATACCGCTGAAGCAAGATAAGACTAGTAGTGGCAAGAAAGTTGACAACATCTACGCCCACAACAAATTTGTGTTCTACTCGTGCAATAGAGAACTACGCATAAACCTGGCTCTGATGCCACTATTGGGGAACGTTGCAGAAAATTAAAATTTTCCCTACGATTTCACCAAGATCCATCTATGAGTTCATCTAAGCAACGAGTGATAGGAGTGCATCTACATACCCTTGTAGATCGCGAGCAAAAGCGTTCAAGAGAACGGGGATGATGGAGTCGTACTCGCCGTGATCCAAATCACCGATGACCAAGTGCTGAACGGACAGCACCTCCGTGTTCAACACACGTACGGAGCGGATGACGTCTCCTCCTTCTTGATCCAACAAGGGGGAAGGAGAGGTTGAGGAAGAAGGCTCCAGCAGCAGCACGACGGCGTGGTGGTGGTGGAGATGCAGTACTCCGGCAGGGCTTCGCCAAGCTCTTAACGGAGGAGGACAGGTGTTGGGGAGGGGAGGGGCTGCGCCTTGGATGTGGTATGCAGCCCTCCCCTTGCCCCTCTATTTATAGGGGAAGGGGGGCGGCCCCCTCTAGATGAGATCTAGAGGGGCGGTGGCAAGGAGGGCTTGCCCCAAGCAAGGGGCGCCCCACTAGGGTTCCCCCAACCCTAGGTGGATGGGCCCAAAGGGGGCGCCCAGCCTCCAGGCTGGTTCCTGCCCACCACGGCCCATGAGGCCCTCCGAGAGAGGTGGCCCTTCCCGGTGGACCCGGAACCCCTCCAGTGGCCCCGGTACAATACCGATATGCCCCCGAAACTTTCTGGTGACCGTATGACAACTTCCCATATATAAATCTTCACCTCCGGACTATTCCGGAACTCCTCGTGACGTCCGGGATCTCATCCGGGACTCCGAACAACATTCGGTAATCACATACAAGTCTTCCTAATAACCATAGCGTCACCGAACCTTAAGTGTGTAGACCCTACGGGTTTGGGAATCATGTAGACATGACCGAGACAGCTCTCCGGCCAATAACCAACAGCGGGATCTGGATACCCATGTTGGCTCCCACATGTTCCACGATGATCTCATCGGATGAACCACGATGTCGAGGATTCAATCAACCCCGTATACAATTCCCTTTGTCAATCGGTACGTTACTTGCCCGAGACTCGATCTTCGGTATCCCAATACCTCGTTCAGTCTCGTTACCGACAAGTCACTTTACTCGTACCGTAATGCATGATCCCGTGACCAAACACTTGGTCACTTTGAGCTCATTATGATGATGCATTACCGAGTGGCCCAGAGATACCTCTCCGTCATACGGAGTGACAAATCCCAATCTCGATCCGTGTCAACCCAACAGACACTTTTGGAAAAACATGTAGTGCACCTTTATAGTCACCCAGTTACGTTGTGACGTTTGGTACACCAAAAGCACTCCTATGGTATCCGGGAGTTACACGATCTCATGGTCTAAGGAAAAGATACTTGACTTTGGAAAAGCTCTAGCAAACGAACTACACGATCTTGTGCTATGCTTAGGATTGGGTCTTGTCCATCACATCATTCTCCTAATGATGTGATCCCGTTATCAACGACATCTAATGTCCATAGTCAGGAAACCATGACTATCTGTTGATCAACGAGCTAGTCAACTAGAGGCTTCCTAGGGACATATTATGGTCTATTTATTCGCACGTGTATTACGATTTTTGGATAATACAATTATAGCATGAATAAAGACAATTATCATGAACAAGGAAATATAATAATAATCCTTTTATTATTGCCTCTAGGGCATATTTCCAACAGTGGATCCCTCAAAATGCTAAGGAAACACATTGGCAAAAGCTCCAAGACTCTTTTTTTAGTTAAGTGATCAAAGATCACATGGAGTCCATTGGAAAGCCAATACTATTAAAAGGGGCGAGGTTTCTGATCATGACTCAGTTGCTCAAGTGCTTGAAGATATTGCTCCCGAAATCCTCAACCACATTCTCATTTTCCATCTTTCCAAAACCCTAAGTCAAACTCAGTCCCGCCGAAACACTCTCATCTGGACCCACCAAGTTAACCAAGACAGGTCCATAAGCCAAACCCTAGAACTCAGTACAATCGAGATGGTATTTGGTCCCAGCGAAGTGAAGTGGCCAATTTTCTATACCTAGTCGGCTTCATTTTGGAATAATCAAGATGAACCGATCGGAACTACCGGAACGAGGAATCTGCTTAGGTCATCGCGAATTGCTCTCACCGAATAGCCTAATGTTTGAATCTTTTACACTGTTCGATCTCACCGAGATTTCTTTTCGATGTCACCGAGTTGTGCTTAAAGTTTGTAATGGTTGGATTTTTTGTGAAGGTTATATATACCACTCCACCACCATTCACTCTTAGAGAGAGCAACCAGGACACACTACACTTCCCATATCCATTTTTTGAGAGAGAACCACCTACTCTTGTGTTGAGATCAAGGCATTCCAATCCAACCATTTGAACCTTGATTTCTAGCCCCCCCCCCCAAGTTGCTTCCACTCCAATCATTCTCCTCCCCCAATCCAAATCTGTGAGAGAGTGATTGAGTGTTGAGGAGACTATCTTTTCAAGCACAAGATCAAGAAGTTCATCATCAACAACCATATCTATTACCTTTTGGAGAGTGGTGTCTCCTAGATTGGCTGGGTGTCACTTGGGAGCCTCCAAGAATCATGGTGTTAAACCAAGGAGTTTGTAAGGGTAAGGAGATCGCCTACTTCATGAAGATCTACCCCGAGTGAGGCTAGTCCTTCGTGGGTGTAAGCCATGGTGAAATTGACAAGGTTGCCTCTTCGTGGACCCTTCATGGGTGGAGCCCTTCATGGACTCGCGTAGCCATTACCCTCTGTGGGTTGAAGTCTCCATCAACATGGATGTACGATAGCACCACCTATCGGAACCACGCCAAAAATCACCATGTCTTCATTGCGTTTGATCTTCCTATCTCTGCACCCTTTACTTTCTTGCACTTGCATGTTGTTATTACTCCGCGGCCCTATCTCTAGATATGCATGTGTAGAAAGTATGGTTGCTACTTAACTAGTGCCAAAATTTGCCTAATTATCAAGAAAACTAATAATTAAACCTTTGCCTTGTTAAGCATCTATTCACCACCCAATAGACTCCACCTTCTAGATCTTTCACAACCTCATCCAGGCATCTTCAGCAACCATCATTGCCGAGGCCCCGCATCGCGGGTGGTGTCCCGCCCTAGGAGGACAAATTCACTGTTTTGACCTTTGTACAAAAATATACCTGGATGTGACCCTTTTCCTACCTCCATAGACCCTGGCGGTAGATTATAATGGGCTACCACCATAGTCAATGGCGGTAGGCTCCTGATACACGTTGCATGACGGAAATGACCTGGCAATGCCTACCGCCGCAATCTTTGGCGGTAGGGCAGGTAGGCAAAAATGGAGTACAAATAGCGCCCGACGATGCAACAGCGCAGGAGTTGTCTGTAGTTCAGGTGGCTAGCATGTGTGGTATTCTCTAGTTAGGTCCTGTGTTAGAGTCTTGGCCTAAGCAGATTTTTTCTTTCTTTGTTTTTGCCCAACTAAATAGAACATTTTGCCTAATTAATATTGGGTGTGAATTATTGTTAGAAAAGTTTTTTTACTTATCTAACTAATTTTTCTTAATTCCCATAAAAATCTAAATGTATGTGATTCCTATGGTAAAATGCGGGTTTCAGCATATTAATGTTTTTCTTCACATTTTCAGTAGAACAATAATAGTGCGGATTTCAGAAAAATTGAAACATATATGGTGTGGTACATAAATAGTTCTCGCCATGTATATTTTGGTATAAACATATATGATGCCTAGGATAAAATGAGGTACTCCCGTGTATATTTAACCCATATATATTTTGGTATAAACATATATAATTCTTAGGGTAAAATGAGGTACTCCCGTGTATATTTAACCTGTATATATTTTGGTATAAACATATATAATGCCTAGGGTAAAATGAGGTACTCCCGTGTATATTAACCTATGTGTATTTTGGTTGGTAAAGAGGGAGTAACAGATATTGGAGTGCACACAATCTGATAAAAGCATACATCTTGCCGTGTACACTACTAGTAAAGCCTTCTGGTGGCTAGCTTGTTAAATAATCTCATATTATTTGTGCATTAGCTAAAGCATATTTTCAAATATAAAAACAAAAGACATTGTAATGGATATATTTCCAACAAAAATAAAGGCCCCCTTCACATTAGTTCTACAATTCAGCCTGTAGATAGTGGAATAACCCATAATATAAGTAAAAGAAGAATCAGAAATGGGGCCAATCTGCCCATGTAAGATGATCCACTTATTATCTTCCTAGACATGACAATATGTTTCAATTTTGCTGAAATCCGCACTATTATTGTTCTACCGAAAAATGTGAAGAAATACATTTATATGCAGAGACCTGCATTTTACCCTAGGCATCATATATATTTCTATGAATTTAGGAAATAGTTACAGATAAGTAAAAAAAGTTTTTTTAACAATAATCCTTATCCAACATTAATTAGACAAAATGTTCTTTTTATTTCGAAAAAACAAAAGAACAAAAAAGTGCTTAGATCTAGTATCAAACATAGGACCTAGCTGAAGAATACAACTCACGCTAGCCACATGACCTACACACTACTTCTGTGCTAGTACATCGCAGGCCACCCTTTATATCTTAGTTTTCGCCTAGGCACCCTGCCGAAGGCTATGGCGGTAGGCATTGCCATGTTATTTTGTCTATGCAACATGGATTGGAGCCTACCGCCATCGGCAATGGCGATAGCCCATTATATCTACCGCCAACGTCTATGGCGGTAGAAAAAGGGTCAGATACAGATTTTTTTTCATATAGGGGTCAAATCATGTAAAACTTTCATAGAAAGGTCAAAACAGTGAATTTGTCCGCCAAGATGATGTTTTTAAGTGGGAATAAGGGCCATGAGGTACTCCCAGCTCATCCCTATGCATTGATCTAGCCTCGATAGCAAGATGATTGTATTTAGATTCATGGAGAAATACGAGAAACTATTTCAATGTGCTTCTGTTTTGCAAATTTTTGATTGATTTTTTTATAACTGACTATGTCCCGTATGGCTAATTAGTTCGGTGTTCTAACTAGTGTTGTTGTCCTAGTGAATGTTGAATTGTCTCAAGCAAAATACATCGCTTGCCATTCATTTAGGAAACTAACTAAACAGGGGGAAATGTGAATGAAATATTTAGTTCAAATTATTGTTTTTGCCTTGTTTTTGTGATGGCAAAGTTCATATTGTCTCCATGGTAATTTTTTCATGCCGTTCTTAGGGAAACAAACAAATTTGCTGAATTTCCAACATTTTTGCCATACCACCATATGACCATTTCTTACAACTTCTTCTAGCTGAGTTATGTATGCACTGTATCGAGTGTGACCCCCTTTTTTGTGTGATTCTTCTCACAATATTTGTCCATCAGTATCACTTGCCAAGAATTTTCATAGTTACAATTATTGTATACATGTAGTTGCCATCAAGTTTTATCCAAAGTTTCAATCAAATCTCTTTGTCCTAGGAAATGAATTTGTGTGCTACTTTTAGGTTTCATACCATGGCAAATTTTGTCGTGATTTGCATAGGATTTTAAATAGGCTTGAATCCTTTTTTTACACAATGTCAAAACTTGTTTTCTTCATGGACCATGGCAGATTCACTTTATAGCCCATCGCAGTTTAACTTTGTGGACCATGTTTGTTTTCATTTTCATTTTGCCATGATCTACATAGGGTTCTAATTTCATTTTTCATGCACCACCCTAATTTCTCATTATTTGTGTTTTCTCCACATACACGACAAAACACCATGGAAATTGTAGCTAAAACACCATGGTAAATTTTGATTTGCCTGTGCCATAATTCTTATGCAAAGCATGGCATTTATAGCTAAAAATACCATGGCAATTTTCATTTGCATACACCATGGCACTTTTGTTCATTTCTCCATTTTTTATCTACACAACAAATTTCTCAAATAAAACATGGCAATTTTAATTAAATACCACAGAAAAGTTTAATACAAATTTGCCATGGCAAATTTAGTTTATTTTTTCGTGTTCTTTTACATACATTGCAAGTCTCTCAAATAAAATATGTAGATGATAAAAAAAATATGGCAAAGCTATATATGTTCAAAAAAATGTCAAAGTTATGGATGTTCAAAAACACGGCAAACTTGCCATGGCAACTTAATATGTTCAAAAACATGGCAAACTTTCCATGACAGCTTAATATGTTCAAAAACATGGCATACTTCTTTAATTAAGTTGTTCAAAAACATGGCAAACTTCTTTAATTGAGATATTCAAAAACATGGCAAACTTGCCATGACAACTTAAGTTCAAAAACATGGTAACCTAAGATGCTCAAAAACATGGTAACCTAAGATGTTCAAAAACATGACAAACTTGCCATGGCAACTAAATCGGTAATTTTGTAGATGTGTTTTTTGCCATGACAACTAAAAGCATGTGTTGCCATGATTCGTTGTGTCTGTTGCCATGTCCATCCGAAGAATATTGCCATGGCAATTACAAATTAGTTTGAGAACATGACAAGTTTGATGTTTTGAAATTTGTTCTACTATGGTGATTACATGTACGATTCAAAAATTTCCATGTGTGTAGAGAAACATTTTTTGCCATACATTATTTTGCATATATTGCCATGATGGCAACTTTCGTAGTGTAAACTTCATTTTTTTACCATCATGTATCCATGTTGTATCCATATATATGTAAAGTTCATGTCAACTTTTTTAGTGTAAACTTTGTATTTTATGGTAACTTAAGATGTTTACAAATGTTTTCCATGAACATGGCAACTTTACTAAAAAAAATGCATTGTCGTTGTCATATCTTATTTTCGAAGAATGTTTCCATGCTTACTTAAGATGTTCATTTCCATGGCAAAGTTATTTGTTTTTGAACATGATAATTTCTAAGTTACACCATGGCAAATTTATATTTATTGTGATCATGGCATATTTATTGTCTGAAACATGGCAAATTTACTTTTTTCAACCATGGCAAACTGAATGTTAATCTCTTTTTTTCCTTCAAACCATGCCAAAGTTAATGTTTGGTCTTGTCAATGTTGTAAGTTAGGCCATGGCAAAAAAATGTTGCCATGGCGATTTTTCTTTCTTAACCATGACAAAGACATCTTCCTAACCATGGCAATTTTATTTTTTGAACCATGGCAAAATTATTTATTTTTGCGGGCATGTCAAATTCATAATTCATATATGGCAAATGTTGTTTACATGTCATGGCAAACTCTTTTCTCTTTGTAATAGTGACAACAAATTATTTGTTTGATGGGACCATGACAACTTTATTGCATGGAGCATGGCAATTGTAGTTTATGGGCCATGGCACTTTTCCAATATATGAATACACTTCATGGCAATCTGTTCAATTCTTTTGCCATGGCAATTTCCTATCTTTTTAAACCATGGATCAGAGCAATTGTAGTTCATATAACATGGCAATTTTACTTTTCAAATAACGACATCTTGAGTATGCATTTTGTCATGGCACTTTTTTGGCCATCTTTTGTGTTATTTCACATACATGTCAATTTCTTACATAAAAAAAGATGCCCTTTTAAATTAGAAAAACCATGGCAAATATTTTAATATGCATCTGCCATGTCATTTTTGTTTTGTACTGTTTTCATTTAACATGTATCTTGCGATGGCATTTTCTTTTTCATAATTTTTATTTGTATGGTTCGATTTTCCTTGGCATTATTTTTGCCGTGGCAATTTCATAACAAAACTTTTTGCCATAGTATTTTTTTAAGAAATTGTCATGTCATCATCATTAGGGAGTATTATTACTCCCTCCGTTCCTAAATACAAGTCTATATGGACTACATATAGAGCAAAATGAGTGAATGTACACTCCGTTCGGTTCGATCGACTTGTTTGGTCCCGGGGTCCTCCTTCCACTGTGTGGGCGTTATCAGCGTCCGGCACCATGGAGCCCAAGCACCCAAACGCTGCACTCCAGAAAAATACACGTCCCTATTCTGCTTTCTTTCAACCTATATTCCATTTCGTTTCCAAAACAGTCATCTTCCAACGGTAGAATCACATCAGTAGCAGAGAGCACGTGGGAAGTAGCCAGATCCTATACATTGCTACCGCCTGCACTGCTTTGTATGTATACGTGCCCGTGTATCTGTCGCATAAGTCATACAGCCATCTGGACACACTGAAGACGATATTGTCCAGCACCAGCAGGGAAGTAGAGTCTACGTGTTACCAAGTACTGCTGGTTCGGGAACAAAAAGTTTCCGTGTCCCTCCGAGCACGGAGGGGATTATTCACCTTTGCCATCGCCTTTATTATCTCTCACTACCAATATCAACATCCTACTCTCCTCCGTCCTGTAGGCCGTGGTGATGTAGTGGCGAGAACAATACATAGAGCTACGGCGTGGTGAGCTCTCCTCGGCTGCAATACCGTATCCGCACCTCCAGCACCGTGCCCCACCTCGTCCTCGTTGTTTTGCAGCAATGCCGCCGTGGCGCCTGAAACACATCACAAAACGACCTGTAAATCGTATGTACCTAAAAGCCATGAAAACAACGAGCTAGTAGACAGGAGTTCTTACCCGTTTCCATTCGTTCTGGTTCATCTTGGGAGCGAACACCTTGACGGTGTGAACCGTGGACGCGGCGCGGAAGCTGGCCTGGTCGCACTCCTTCTCCGACTTGGCGGCGTGCCTCGAGTACTCGCTCACGGTGCCCCGGCTGGTCTCGTTCCGGACACGGCTGAGGAAGAACATGGCCGGCCGGTAGCACGGGGTGTCGGTGCTCATCAGGGGCCTGGTGTTGAACACGAAGGGCCCGTTGGCCCAGCTCCGCCAGGTCTTGAACGTCTGGAGCGGCACCTCCAGCTCGTGCGGCGCCACGGCCCACGGGTAGAGCTGCACCGTGTAGCCCCACGCGATGGAGACGGACCAGGTGTAGCCCGGGCCGTGCTGGTAGCCGAAGGCCTGCTGCAGCAGGCGGGCCGAGTCGAACCGGGCCGCCCTCACGAGCGGCCGGACCGCGGCCAGCGGGGTGTGGCCGACGGGGCTGATGGGCTCGATGTGGTCCAGGTGGTGGAGCGAGACCAGCGGCGCCACTGGGTGGGCCGCCAGCATCCCGTACGCGTCGCCCCGGATGTCCACCTGCATCCATCAAATCCATCACAAAAGCGCCGCGTTAAACAATCATATCTTGTTGAGTGCTTGCACAGTATATCTTTTTTATCATGAAGATTAGCAAGTAAAGCTCATAGTATGTGATGATGGTTTGAAACGGGCGCCGATAGATTCCCGTGGGCATGGCCAGGTGGTGCTCCACGGAGAGGCGGTGAGAAAGGTGGGAGACAAAAGGCGAGCCGGACTGCGACACGCGACAAAAGCAGGATCGGCTGGTAGATCTGGGCAGGAGCGCACATGTGTCAGCAAACGCACAGGGTTCACCGGTTCAGAAAGTGAAAAACTGAAGGTAGTACTTGCTCGCAGTTAATCGTCCGTGCCGACCCCATGTCACGTCAAGCACGGCAGAAACATCCATCTCCACCACAAGTTTGCTCAGCGGATCACAGGCCGTTGTTGGCGCTGCACAACTACTACTGTCTACTGGCTCGGAGGGGTCGCACCGTATCGGCGGGGGTGCGCGCCAGGGATTCGGAAGGCGACAGCCTTGGGCCACCATCTGCCGCGAGCGCGCGCGTCAACGACTTTGGGGCCAGAAATGGTGGTGGTGGTGCGGCAAAGCCTTCGCTCGGCGCCGTTAACCGTGCACTCGCCACCACCGCCGTTGCTGAACGAGGGTCCCCTCCGCCTCCGGCCTCCGGCCTCCGATATTTTCAGCAGCGGAGCCCAAAGCCATCCATCCACGTACGTACGGCTGCGAGGGCACCACCACATGCGCGGCAGCCAAGCACGGGCGCCAAGACATGTTTGGCCCCAGCTCAACCAACAAACAGGTGGTGGTGTGACCTTTTCGTCCCCCTCTACTCATCATCATTTGCATCTTTCGGCCACATTTTTTACAGCGCCCGCCCGCCCGCCGTGTGGCACATGCAAGGGAGTATGAAAAGGCGGTGCAGTGTGGTGCCCGGCAAAGGAAAAGCGACGGGGGCTGTCGTTTTGGTTGGGGTGGTGGTTCGCTAGCTACTAGCAGGTCGAGTCCTCCTCAAGTCGCATGTGAACACTTGTCCTGCTAAGATGCCCGCGCCACATGGTGGGACACAGAGCTGTCGCTCCAGCTCCATGGACCAGCTCCTGCTCGGCCCCTGCGCCTCCACGCAGGAATTGTACCTTCGAATTGTCCGTGGCTTCAGCGACGGCCACACAGTCGCTTCCATTGATTTCCATGAAAGGCCCGTCGGGCAAGCGTTCGTCTTTGCGGCAACTGGTGAGTGCTTTTGTGCTTGCCCTTGATAAAACATAAAGATTCTACCAAAAGCTAGGAGATCTTCTGCTCTCATGTTTTGTTTGTTTTGGCATAGGCCAAGAGACGGTGAAAAGTTGGTCAAAAAGGTTTGATTCCAGCGGCCTATGCAGAGAAACCTAGTGCAAAAGGCAACCTATACTGAGCTGAAATTTGGAATGAGCAGCCCAAGTTGCAGAATTGGCGGTTTTTGTTCCCAAGCTGTTTTCAGAAACACCTTTGGATAGCTTGGGAACAAAAGGAAATTCAGGTTTTGGAGACGGTTTTTCCTCCCAAAACCTAATTTAAAAAGGGTTTTGATTCAAACATACAGTAGCACCGAACATGACGATTATTTTATTTTTAGTAGTAAAAAAGTAACGAACTTTGGCAGCGTGCGTGGGGATGCTCACCTGGTGGAACCCGGGCTCGCGGGTGAGCGGGACGCCGAGCTCGCTGAGGCAGGCCTGCACGCGCTGATCGCTGCCGTAGAACTGCGAGTAGCGGTCCAGGCAGCCGTCGATGGCCTTGGCGAGCTCCGCGGCGGCCGGGTAGCTCACCGCGAACCCGCCCCCGCCGAACGCCATGCCGTACGAGTGCATCACGTTCTGCTCCACGCTCTCCGACGCCGCCCCCACGTAGTACATCTCCTCGTCGTCGTACTTGCGCAGCACGGCCACCAGGTTGTCCGGGAAGAACACCGTGTCGTCGTCGCCCATCACGAACCACCGCGGCGCCTCGTCCGCGCCGGTGCCGTTCGCCGGCTCCGCGGAGACGGCCAGGAACGAGTCCGCCACGATCCTCGCCATCCGCGAGGCCGACGCCCGGTTCCCGAACCGGGACGCGTCCGCCGAGACGCGGTACGGCGGGCACGTCGCCGCCGGCCACGCGCCCGCGGGCTGCTCGTCCAGCCAGACGTGGCCGCGCATCGCCTCGGGCCGCCACCAGAGCTCCGCGTAGCCGCGGCGCTGGTCCCACGTGCGCGCCGAGGCGCCGATGCCGAAAACGATGTGCGACAGCGTGGTGGGCGCGCGGCCACCGGCGGCGGCGGCGGCGGGCCCGTCAGCCGCAGCGTCCTCGTCGGCCGGGAACTCGCCCAGGGAGCCCGCGCAACCCTGGCAACTCCACCAGCGGTAAACCCCGCCGGCGCCGTCGTCCGGGAAGAAGGCGACGTAGGCGAGGAAGGCCAGCGTGGCTGCGATCAGCATGGACAGCGACGCCGCCACGCAACGGCGGCGCTGGTCGCCGCCGATCCCGCCGCCCTCCACGGCCTTCCATTTGGGGGGCTGCATCTGCCGATCTTGCCAAGACCACCACCACCACCACCACCACCTTTCCCGGACGACGGTTTCACGGGGCGGGGGGATCTGGCGGCGCGGGGCGGGGGGACGGCGAGACTGGAGGCCGTATCCCGAAGGGAAATCAAACAATTATGAGAGGAGAGATGGCTCGTGGGGAGGGCGCCAGGGAGGCGCACCTTTTGCGAGCCCCTCTCCTCGCTCTCGGAGACGGAGGAATAATTTATCGGAGATGGTAAGTAGCAAGAGGAATTTGCTTCCTTTGCGCGCGCTTTGGTACGGGACAACTATGCGCCTGGTGCCTACGCTATCTTCGTATCATGGGCGCATTTGTATTTGCTTCTTTCGCCGCCTCCTCCCGCCGGGCGCTCTCGCCTTGAGAATGTGAAGAGAAGAAGGGGATTCCGGTGTGTGTGTCGTAGGTACGAGTCGGCGTGGTGCGATTCCGACGCCTCCTTGGAGTCCTTTTTGTCCTTGCCGGATGTCGACGAGCTCTGCGGGTTTGGAAAGGGCCAAGGACGCCGCGGGCTCGCACGTCGGTATTAGGCTGGTAGTACGTGGCGCGAGACTGATATTGCTTTCCATATCTACCTTCTTTGCCATGTTACCAAATCATCCGATAAAAACTCGCCGCCTGAACCATCACCCGTTCAACAAGCAGCGCGAGTCGTGCGCGCTACGACTTGGGCTTGGGGCATCTGCTGTGCTATCCTTCGGCGCCGGCAATGACAGCAGCGGGACGCGTGGAGCCATCGCCAAGTTTTCGGGGTGTCTGTGCTGGCCCGTTTCAAACTTTCCGCACGGGGGTGGGGTGACCTGACCTCTGCGTCCCATGACAACAAGGATGACTCGACTGCTGGAAGCGGGAGGGAGGCGCCTCCAAAGTTTAGTTCACATGGAGTGCATTATTTTGCCTCGACAGCAGAGAAGAAGAAACTGAGCGAATGTTCGGTTGAACAAACTCCGATTGAGTCCCATGTGTGTAGGGCATATTGCAACTGGAACATGTGGACGACACAAGCATATACATAAACAACAAGGACACGCGGGCACAGACGGTTCGCAAAGATTGGTACTACCACGATGGGGAGATGGGCTGCTGGATTGGGAGGATGCAATTCTGTTATCCTTGGGACTCGTTACTTTGGCGTGTCGGGATAGGCACTTCGAGATATCTCTATTTCGAGCAAAGTGTTGCATCGAGGGCCGATCGAATTTACTGTCGACAAACGTGTGGGAGAGGCAATTTTGATATTCATCATGACAGCATCAGTATACTGCTATTTTTTGTGGGGCATTAAATGTACACGAGATTGTATATTTATTAGTTTATTGTGTGCATTGTAGTAGGATTTTGATAGCCAAGCCAAAACATAATAGGATCATGTTGCATAGATGGTTTTTGGAGCCTCTTCGACTAGTAGTTGGCTATGTCGTCTACCTTCTCTCCGGCCTGCGTGCGTGCCGTGTGTTGGCCGGGTGCCATGTATCCCTCATACTTTCGTTAACCATGGGTCTGAGTTTGCCCTCGTTTGGGTCGACTTTCTGCTGGTCTGGTTGGTTGGTTGCGTGGCTGTAAACTCTGCCTTGTGGCTTTATATATAAAGTCGGGCATATGCCTTTTCTCTAACAAAGCCAAAACGTAAGCTGGGAGGTCATGGCAGACTCGCGTCGGCCCCGCCCTGGGCGACTCGGGGGCTCTCCAACCCTAGGCGCCGCCGCCGCCCTCTCCTCCTCCCATCCTCGCGCCGCCGCCGGGTGAAACTCGAGTGGCAGACGGCGGCGGCGGGGGGGACTCCCTCTCCTGGCTCTTCTTCCTTCGTGGGCGGCGGATCTAGGTGGCAGGCGGTGTCTCATGGCGCTCATGATCGAGGCAGGAGTGGCAGAGCCTCGGGCAGTGGCGAGGCGCGAGGCGACGATTGCTGAACCTCGGCGGCGGTGGCGGTTCCGTCTTGAGGTGAGTGTTGGAAATATGCCCTAGAGGCAATAATACAATGTTTATTATTATATTTTCTTGTTCATGATAATTGTCTATTGTTCATATTATAATTGTATTAACCGGAAACTGTAATACATGTGTGAATACATAGACAACAATATGTCCCTAGTGAGCCTCTAGTCGACTAGCTCGTTGATCAATATATGGTTGTGGTTTCCTGACCATGGACATTGCATGTCGTTGATAAAGGGATCACATCATTAGGAGAATGACGTGAGGGACAAGACCCAATCCTAAGCATAGCAAAAGATCATGTAGTTCGTTTGCTAGAGCTTTTCTAATGTCAAGTATCTTCCTTAGACCATGGATTGTGCAACTCCCGGTTACCGTAGGAATGCTTTGGCTGTATACAACATCACAACGTAACTGGGTGACTATAAAGGTGCACTACATGTATCTCCGAAAGTGTCTGTTGGGTTGGAACGAATCGAGACTGGGATTTGTCACTCTGTATGACGAAGAGGCATCTCTAGTCCAACTCGGTAATGCATCATCATAATGAGCTCAGTGTGACTAAGGAGTTAGTCACGGGATCATGTGTTATAGAACGAGTAAAGAGACTTGCCGGTAACGAGATTGAACAAGGTATGGGGATACAGATGATCAAATCTCGGGCAAGTAACATACCGATGGACAAAGGGAATTGTATACGGGATTGATTGAATCCCCGACATCGTGGTTCATCCGATGTGATCATCAAGGAACATGTGGGAGCCAATATGGGTATCCAGATCCCGCTATTGGTTATTGGCTGGAGAGGTGTCTCGGTCATGTCTGCATGGTTCCCGAACCCGTAGGGTCTACACACTTAAGGTTCGGTGACGCTAAAGTTGTAATGGGAATTGTATGTGGTTACTGAAGGTTGTTCGGAGTCCCGGATGAGATCCCGGATGACATCTAGGAGGGTAGATGGTGGCGGCGGGGCGCGGTGGACGAGACGGTCGTAGGAGCGGCGCCGGCAAGGTGGACGACAGCGGGGATGAAGCGAGAGGACGGGATGCAAGGATCGATGCGAAGGCGTGGATGAGAGAGGTCGATCTCTTGTAATGGACGACGGCGTCGGGTATCAGCTCCGGCATGGTGGAGGAGGACGGCGGTGGATGGGGTGGCGGACGGCGGCGGACGGAGGAGGGTGGGGTGGAGAGGGTGTTTTGGCACCCACGGAGTATGAATGGGGAAAAGGAAGGTAGAGAGGAAGGGGGGAACCATGTATTCAGGGCGTGCTTGTCTCAAATGCGAGGAAATTTACAAACTTAGCCCCCGTTTTAAATTTCTACTACACAACAACATTAGTCGGTTGGGGATAGGACGATAATCTCGCATACACCGGATATTTGCCGACGAGAGTTTGTTTTTGGCGCCCACCGTGTATGAATATGAATCGGGGAGGGAGTCGATTTCAGCCGAGGGCACACTGTGTTTTGGCGCCCACCGTGTATGAATCCGGGTGAGAGGTGGTTACGTCACGTTTGGGTGAAATTACAAACCTACCCCTATCGAAACCTATAGAAATCCAGCAGATAGGCTTTGCACGACAGGGATAGGCAGTAGTGATTTCCATCTCGCAGATTTTGGTTTCGGGCGGTTACTGCGACTTCCCCGCTTCGTTCAAATTTTGCACAGTGCATGTTTACCGTGCCAACTCAATTTGAATCCCGTTTGTATTCTACTATTTTTTTTCAGGCGGGATCCATTTTCAATTGGAATTACATTCTATATACATCATTTTTTTACATATATATACTTTCAAAAGCACAACAAAGAATTCTACTCCTTTATATGTATAATATGATTTACAAATACAACGATCTCGAAATCTTAAGGTTGAATTCGAAAATTTTTAACCAAATTATGTTCTACTAAAATGTATGGATCAATAATATCTACATATTAAATAACATAGATGTGCGTGAATTCATATAAGTATGCATGTTTGATAGATCAATTTTGGTTCGAGTATGGATTACATGTATCATCATCTCGAATTCAAATATTTGAATCCCTTTTTTGTTCACTCCTTTCACGCCCATCTCTCTCGCATGCATGCTCCTTCAGGTAGCCATCACTCTCTTTTCTCCAGCTCACCAGCACGCTCACGTCATGTTTCTCCTATCCTCACAAACATGGTCTCTCGACGTCTCCCTTGAGAAGTGTCACACTCTCCATATCATTATACATTACACAGTTTTCATTATCTGTCACGTCTCTACTACTCTCTGGTATCACTCGGTACCTAAGCTTTCTTTTTCACCGCCACACACACAGTCTCCACTCGTCTTTCACTTTGTCTTTCTCTCTATGGGATTCTCTCACACACCCTATATGTCTCTACATATGACTCATACCACTAAAATTACTCTCTCTCTCTCTCCTATAGACACAACATTTGTTGCGGTCTTCTTTTCGTCTCCATCCCAGACAGACACCGATCAGACAACCCCGACTACCGTCTCCTCTCTCTCTCTCTCTCTCTCTTTCACAGACACACACACACAACTCCTGCTTCCACCCCCCTTCCCGACTATCGTCTCTCTCTCTCACACACAGAACTCTCGCTTTCGCACCCTGACTCGTATTTCTCTCACAAGCATTTATCGACTAGCTAGCCTCTAGATAGGTTTATACACCCGCACACTCATGCTTCCACCATCGCATACATGTCTCTCTCTCGCTCCTTGTATCTATGTAGCTTTTTCTTCCCTTCTTGAGACACACCCTCTCGATCGTGCACACACACACTATCGCCTCATTTTAAGCTGATACCTATCGCACACACACTACTTGTGTCTTTGTCACACATGCACTCCATCCTCCTCCACTCTCCCTCTTTCTCACACACACATGGGCTTTTTGCAACAACTAGCAAGATGTCATGCGTTGCACGGAACATCAAGATGCATTTGTATGAGTAGATTATCTTGTGGGGGAAAAGGATCAACGGGGGAAGACCTTATTTGCAAATGTGGAGAGGGGTGTGGGTATATTTTTGCAAAATTGCCATAGTTTCCTTCCTATCCGTCAAATATAGATCGGACGGCCTATATTGCAGGATGGCAGGCACACAATCATCACCGACAATGCTTTTTCTAAGAGTAGGGATAAAAAATAGAGTTGGTGATGATGGTGGGCCTGCCATCCTGCAATGTAGGTTGTCCAATTTATATCTGACGGATAGGAAGGAAAATATTGCAATTTACCCACACTCTTCACCACATTTGCAGATAAGGCCTTCCCTCGTTCATCCTTTTCTCCCACAAGATTTTGATGTTCAGCATAGCGCACGGGCATCTTGCTAGTAAGAGTAGAAATTAGACATATACCACTTCTCGAATCTTGAAACCAACAACATGCCTCCCTTATCTCATCAAAACCGCCAAAGGAATATATTTTGAGTGAAACATAACATATTTGTAGTGATATATGTATTTCAAAACTAGACTTTTTTTCTATCAAATCGGTGAATATGTATTAATCTACTTTGATCGTGTGGCAACGCATTGGCACATTGCTAGTAGTTATTATAATTTTTTGGACACCAGACAAACGGTGGAGTACACATACGAAGAGAAGAGGCGCACACGCGATCGGCCTCTCATTGTCTCGCACACATGAGTGTTACGTAAAAGCGATGTTAACAAATAAACCCTAAAACCCTAGGTGCATGATTGCTGCTTTTCATGGTGCAGTGCGTGGTGGAGCACCTGTGTAGGAGTTGATGGTCGGGACCATAGGTGAACGACTTGGAGCGCGGTGGCTCGCCAGTTGCCACGGACCGAGTAGCCACGTTTAAAATATCGTTTTTTAGCGGGGTTAAGAGTTCCGATTTTAAATGGCACATTATAAGTAGTAAGTAGTTTTTAGAGCGATTGGTATGGGCGAAAATGGAATTCATAGTACTACGTACCTCCTTGGCGTATGGTTGTATGGGTTTATGTTACGAGATGTTGAACTGGTAGTTCTAGGGCAAATATTATGGTTTAGATTTAGATCTGGTTTTCGATGTCGGAAGGAAACCCTTCTTTGATTAAAAAACTACTACCTCCATTCGGTTTACTAGTCCCCATCGTACTTTGGGTCAAAGTTTGTCCACAATTTTACTTGTAAAATGTGAATGGAAAAGCAGATTTTGTTATACCCAAACAAAAAAGGATGGAGGGAGTGATTGCTCGACACGGATCGACCTCTCATAGCGCATGCATTGAACGGCGTGGCCGCCAAGAGGCGCACTCGCTGCAGGCCGGTGAGCACGCCTCCTCGCCGCGTGCAACCAACTTAAGACTGCCCCTTTGCCTTCATTGAATCCACGCGTGTGCGTGCAACACATCCTTCCATGAGCGGCAGGCATTTTAGAACACAAAAATGACTAAAATATAATTAATTTACGCATGGTCTTGACTTGTTGTGCTCGCCTTTGGTAGCGAGGAACTAGTAGAGGTTTTCTTTATTTATAACTCTCCTCACATTTTTGGCTTTGAAGTGAATCATGGTTGTGGACATTATGTATGAATGTGCGGATATCTGTGAACATGAGTTTGATGTGGAAGTTGGACTTGGAATGTCGGGCTTTGCGTGAACTATACCATGTCAATGCTTCGTTTGTTATTGTTTGGAAAGTAATTGTTGTTATTACATGACCCAAAAAACATTTTGTGCCACATCGGTAGATGCACGGACATCACAACAGCATCTTGTTGGATAAACATTTGAACCTAGCTATTATGAAGGAAATTTTGTATTGACAACAGTTTTAGATAGCGAGGAGGCGCCTAGCCCTGCTCTGCCTCTGCTAGCTTATTTACGGCTTCTTCCATCTCTTCTTTGGCTTGGGTGAAGAGAGCATCTGATTGCTCTTTTAAGCTTCTTGAGAACTCAGCTACATTCTCAAGGGCTGCTTGCGCTTTCTTTCATCCTTTACTAATGCCACAAGGACACGAACAATGGCGACTCCACGGCTTGTGTGTAATCCGGCATCATCAGGAATTTGCACCTTGTGTCTAATCCAGCATCATTAGGGCGGCACCTTGTGTGTAATCCAGCCTCATTTTGGAAACATGATCTCGAGGTTGACCATACTTCCTCCTCGCGAGGCGCATCACGAAATGAAGTTACTTCTTTTTAGATCAATACTCGGAGAAACCTAGATCCATTTAGTAGAAGCGGATAAGCGAGAACTCGGAGAAGTGAATTCAAAAGGAAAAGAAATATAAAAACAGACTACGGTGAGAACAGCCACTTCCTACATCAAGTTAAAAGCGAAAGCATTAGGGCGATTAAGACTCTTCTTATTACACATCCAATAACACCACGCTTAAGAAAGCGAAACTACAACATATACACATCGAAGAACACGAGGCTAAGCGAAAGTAATTGAAAGGGTGTTACTTACCAAAGCTCGTTTCTGAGGTTCGGTGCAGCTCCTCTTTAACTTGCCATGCTCCTTGAAGATGTCCCGAATATCCCATGTTTGGTCTTCATTGCTCCTCTGCATGTTCACACTCGTGGTTTCAAAATCTCAACATGGCAAGAAAAATACTACTAGTAATACTCGCGCATCTTGTGGGCAACATTAAAGCACTAAATCGCCATGTTAGAGCATCTCCAACAGAATCATAGCGGCGCTTTAAAAAGCATTTATAGTCTTTGAGATCGAAGTAGATACTAGAGAGTAGGGATAGTTCTCGGCATAGATAGATAAAAAGATAATTCAACTACTCCTCGTCGTCCATTGCTCCTCGGTGATGTCCTCCTCCGGCGTCATTGTAGGCGTGAAGATACCAATCGTTGTCGGATTCCCAGGGTGACGCTGCTCCTAGCCTCATGTTGAATTGAGCGTCCGCTTTTCGCCTACGCTTGTCCTCACGATAGGCGGCTCGCTCCGCCCTCCTCTTCTCCCTCTCCGCCTCCTTTGCGCGTAGAACTTCGCTCGTTGATGATGTCTGCGGAAGTGTTGGCTCCACAGCGCAATGGCTTCCTCGTCCATCTCAGCGATCTGAGATGGTGCTCCCGCCTCCGGTTGTCGCGGCGATCCTCGTCGGTGCTAAGCCACAGCGGGCGTGAGCTCTGCGCCCGCTCCCGTCGTCACGTTGGGAAGTTCAATGTTCTATGAGGCCACCGGGCGCCACGCCCGCTGCGTCGTCTGTGGCGACCTCGATGGCGGTGTCGAAATGCGAGGCGAGGCATCCCGCGAACCGGATCTCGGCGGGCCGCCCGGCGCGCGCAGACGCCGCGGTATCCCCAAGTTTCCGGCGACACGGCGGCATGGTGGCTTGATGGCAAAAGGCTGAGCGGTGGGGGCGTTGCATTTTATAAAGCGCCTGCCGGACGCCTTAGCGCCAAAACTAAGCGCCGCCCGCCGCTTTTTCCCCAGCGTGTGCGATCCTTTCCCGACGTCTCTGCTATCTCTACTGTCTTCTCTACGGTTATATTTACTTTATATTTAATATTTAATATTTATCTCTACTTCCTTTACTGTCTATTTTTTTCTCTATGCTTTTTTTTCTTGCAATATAGGCCGTCCGATTTATATCTGACAGATAGGAAGGAAACAAATGGGAATTTTGCAAAAAGATACCCATACCCCTCTCCAGATTGCAAATAAGGTCTTCTCTCATTCATCCTTTTCTCCCACAAGATAAACTACTCATACAAATGCATCTTGATGCGTGCAACGCATGGGCATCTTGCTAGTTCTAAAAACCTTTCCATCATTTGCCACACTGCTGGTTGCAGAAGAAAAATCTACCTAAGCACGGTAGCGATCTGGGAAGCGATGCACAATTACAAGCTGATATTCTGTTGGACAATGGGCTATAACCAATTACTTTTACGGGAACAATAGCACCGGGAAAATTGAAGGGTAGGTATGAACAAAATTGGAGCGCACATGTCTTTGCTAAGTGATTCAACACACATTACCAATCGAGGAGGAGAGCGATGGTCGCGGCGACCTCTGTGAGTCATGGTCGGCAATGGAGTCAGTTCATTGTCCATGGCGGTGGTACTACTGCGCTTAGCGTCGGCTTCGGGAAGCGAGATCCGAGACCGTGGAAGGCGATGCGGGAAGAGGCTCCGTCTACGACAACGACGGTGGACCGACTCGGTCTGGCGTCGAGGTCGTCGATGAAGCGGATCTTGTTGTGGTGGGCGAGTCTTGCTGATGTAGAAGGGAGGAGCACAAAGGCTGCGGTGTCGTGGAGAAGTCTATTTTGCGGCGGGGATAGAAAATGGGGAGTATTCAGGTGTACTACTCTGGGTGCCGGGGTGGGGCTGGCTAGGTAGGGTGAACCTGAAGTTACGAAAACAACCCCTTACAAAGTGTCGTGCGTAGGCCTGTTCCGAAGGCTATGATGGTAACTTCCCACTGCTCGAATCAGGGTCGCGGGAGATTTTCCCGCCGACCTCAAAATTTTGTGACACTGGACTCCTCGTGTGGCGTGTTGAGTGATTCGGCTAAGCAACTAGCGAGTATTAGTAGTAAACTTTGCATATTAGGTTTGACCGAAGTCAAACTTCCTAAAGTTTGACCAAGTTTATATAAAAATATAAACATTTACCATAACAAATATGTATGATGTGGAAATACATTCAATAATGAATCTAATGATATTTATTTGTTATTGTATATGTTAATATTTTTTGTTATAAACTTTACGAGAGTTTACAAAACTTGACTTTGACCAATGCTAATCGTGGACTTAAATAAAAGCGGAGGAGTACACATTTGTTTTCTTAGTTTGTAGTGAACTAATCATTTGTTGAAATTGTGAAATAAATATATTAGGCTATTGACTTCGAATTTAATGGTCTATACAATTCAATAGTTACAATCATTGTCGAATCCCAAGATGTATACAAGGTCTATAGTACTTCACAACATGCTCAAACTCACATAATCCCAGTCAAATGAGAATCTAAATGCATTTCATAGTTATTATTTTGTAGGATGCAACAAAAACAACCAAAACTCTACATCAGCCATTATAGAAGCAACATTTTGACATATCCCATTGTGTGAATGAAACGTGCAGAGAGAGCTTTTGAAGATGGAGCAGATAGGGCGGGAAAGATTGCATGTATGTGGACGAGAGAGTAGGAGACAAACCTAACGAGACACACACACACACACACACACACACACACACACACACACACACACACACACACACACAGAGAGAGAGAGAGAGAGAGAGAGAGAGAGAAGAAGTTAGGTCTGTGAGAAAGATGGAGACATGTAATATACGTGATTCTGTATACATGGAAGGAGAAGAGACAACATGTTTGATGAGAGAGCTGAAAAACATGGACGAGAGGGGAAGGATCTCATGGGTTGAGGGATTAACAATTTTGTGTGGGGGAGAGAGGGATTGGTAATTTTGTGCAAGAGAGAGAGAGGGTGGGGGGCAGGAGTCCGTCAGCCGTCGTCACATCACCCTGCTTCCAAATGACCCCGCATTCTCTAGCGCGGTGTGGTCGCCGTCTTCGATTTGCTCGATGCCCTCTTTGAAGATTGAGGTGTTGTGCATGTTGGGGTGCAAAGAAGAACAAGCGAGTGTGGTCGCCGTATAACCTTGGATGGGGATGAATTGTGTGCTTGGGGGAGAGTGTGTGTGTGTGTGTGTGTGTTGTGTGTGTGTGTGTGTGTGTGTCAGATATTGAGCGAAAACAAACCTAAGGAGAGAAATGGGTATTCATGAAGAGATTGCGTGGGCCTTGAGGTGGGCAGGGGCCGAGTGAGGGTGTCAAAATGTGCGCGTTGATGCATATGTTGCATGCGATCGTGCGAGGGACAGGCGAATCGAGAGAGATGGTTGTTGTGTTACGGATGCTCCTCTCTCTCTCTCTCTCTCACACACACACACACACAAGTAAACTAGAAGACCGTTCTCTCATGTATATACAATGTATCGTCATCTGTCTATGTCTCACTCATGCATGATCATTTGCACATTCACACCTCTCTATATGCATATCACACGCACACCGTCTCCACATTGCCCTTCCGACACAACACACATATGGACACATACACACGTTCTCTCTCAGTCACACACACAAAATAAGTATTAAAAAAACTAGGGCGCACCTAAATCGTCCAAATCCAAATAAACACAAACTGGAGCTAAATTCAAATATATGGAAATATTGCAGCGTCAAGAACTTTCCAGGAAAAAAAGTTGTGTAATATTCGAGGATTGTTTTCACACACACAAAAAGGTTCGGTGGATGTCCTGCGAGCGCGACACGGTGACGCACCGCTCGATCGACCGCGCGGCCGCGGTTCACGCGCTTGCACAGGATTCCGTATCGTGGCTGTGGTACTAACTTCAAAATAAATAAATAATAAAAGCGCTACCTAAGTCTAATGTTTACGTATACTAGTACGGTTTTCTTTTAAGTTTGACCAACCTCATATAAAACTAAAGTAAGCTCCCATACGCGCACTCATCAATATGCCGCCGCCACCGTTGCGCATGCCGGCGCCCGCCTGCTCCGGCCAAACATTTCTCGCCCATCACCGCCGTGTCGCCGCCATCCCTGTGCCATGAAGCCGAAGGCTCGCCCGCTCACGTCGTCTGCAGTCCCTCCTTGCCTTGCCGTCGTGCTGCCAAGCACGCGAGCAGCTGGTGGAGCCGCGTCTATGCACGCAGCGTACAAAGAGGAGGAATGCGGCGCGTGCTCAAAGCGCCGGCGAGGAGAACTAGCGTGTCATTGTCGTCTCCGCCCGCGCAGAGGAGGCGCGCATGGTGGCTGTCGCGGCGGAAGTCGGTCGCGCGCGCGTCGAGCCCGCAAACCGGGTGCGAACGCAGAATCTACCTTCGAGACCTTGAATGCCACGTGGATCCTGCAATCTAAAGGAGCAATTTGGGTCAGTCGACTCATGTGAGCCATTTGATGCAACATGGATGGCTAGAAGGGCTTCTTCCACCTCTTCTGCCGTCTTCTTCCTTCGCTCCATCGAACTTCTTTCACAAATCGACTGACCCAAATTATATTACTAGTACGAACGTATTAAGTATAGTGGGAACACGAAGGTACGAGCAGTAGTACCAACTGCAAGAAGAACAGTAGTAAGACATAGTACTAGTACTACTCTACGTACTAAATAGTTCAAATAACGAGAAAGAACATAAATATAGTTCTGCTGGGGCCTCAGCACAACACACCCTTGAAAATAAACTAAGCAACTAGTCAGCTTGACACTGCAGTAGAACCGGCTTGCCTTATGGAGATCGAAGGGCTAGCCTACAACGAGACCTATCCGACGCAGGACTTCTTTGTCGTTCTTAAAGCCTACAGTAACAAATTTCACTCTTTTGTCCTTGAGGAAGTTCTTAAAATCCTAGCACTCAACGTCGGCATGACATATGTGGTCGACCAAGCAAGCGTTATGTCGCATAAACACGGATCACGGCGGGCTTCTTCCTCTCTTAGTCCTTTAGATCCTTCTCTCGTCCCGGGGTGTGGTGTACTCAACATCTAGCCCAGCGACCCACTCATCCGTTGAACTGTTGAACATGCGAGAAGCGAGCAAGCCATGCTTTCACCGTCGCGAGATCCACGTGTGTAGATGACGATGAACTGATCGCGGTGATGGCTCTAACACGGTACTCGTGGCGACCATGGAGATTTGGGAGGCCATGGATTTTGGAGGAGGGTTAGGAGAAGTTGAACTGTTGTACCCATAAAAGCGGGGCGAACTAATGTGAAAGGACGGACGACGGTGGGGCGAACTATTGTGAGGTAGAAGGCGAGGGACGAGTAGGGCGTCTTGACGGCGTGGGGTTCTTGGCTTGCCGGTGGATAAGCGGTTGCAAGCCCCAAAGTGTTCTCGAGAACTATCACGGGACCCACTAGATGTCATGTCTACTAGATCCATATCATAGGCTGACGGTATAGCTTCTGCTGTTTCGCACGCCATGCCTTGGTAGCGTGGATGTAACTTCACTTAATTCCGTCAACCGTCGCGCCTCCCACGACCTTCGCCTCCCTCGCGCGGTCGCGCCCTTTTGTAGGATCGGAAGTATGTCTAGAGGGGGGGTGATTAGACTACTTGACAACTTAAAAGTTTCACCTTTTGATTGGAGTAGATTCTTAGCAAGTTCACAATGATAACCAAGTCAAGTATCACCCTACACATGCAATTCTAGAGTTGTGGCAGCGGAAAGTAAATTGCGTATAGTAAATGAGAGGTGGAGAAGAGCAAGCGCAATTTGGAACACGGAGATTTTCTCGTGGTTCCGATAGGTGGTGCTATCGTCAATCACGTTGATGGAGACTTCAACCCACGGAGGGTAGCGGCTGCGAGAGTCCACGGAGGCTCCACCCACGAAGGGTCCACGAAGAAGCAACCTTGTCTATGCCATCATGGCCTCGTCCACGGAGGACTAGCCTTACTCGGGGTAGATCTTCACACAGTAGGCGATCTCCTTGCCCTTACAAACTCCTTGGTTCAACTCCACATCATGACGGAGGCTCCCAGCGACACCTAACCAATCTAGGAGGCACCACCCTCCAAAAGGTAATAGATGGGGTTGGTGATGATGAACTCCTTGCTCTTGTGCTTCAAATGATAATCTCCCCAACACTCAACTCTCCTCACTGATTTGGCTGTGGTGGAAGAAGGGATTGAGTGGAAAGCAACTTGGGAAGGCTAGAAATCAAGTTTCATATGGTGGGAGTGGAGCAGCTTGATCTCAACACAAGGGTAGGTAGTTTTCTTCTCGAAATGTAAGGTAGGAGTGGTAGTTCTTTCGATGGCTCTCTCCACGAATGAAGAGGAGGTGGAGGGTATTTATAGCCTCCACACAAAATCCAACGTTACACATTTGACCAATCTCGGTCGGACCGAAGTTGACAACTCGGTGGGACCGAAAGTTCAAATCTTGTGAGCGTTGGGATTTTCAGTGGGACGAAAATACAATCTCGGTTAGTCCGATTCTTCCAAAGTCTAGGGTTTGCCAATTTGGTGGGACCGACTTTCTCATCTCGGTGACACCGATTTGAGTCTGAAGGTTCTGAAGCTTGGCAACACCAATTTCGGTATGACCGAGTTTGGAATCGGAAAATCCGAGATTCTTAGGGTTTGGGTATATGGCTGAGGTGGTTCATCTCGGTGTGACTGGGTTTGGGTATATGGCTGAGGTGGTTCATCTCGGTGGGACCGAGATTACTTATGAGTTTATGTTGGAATGAAAGATTGCTGATAGTTTGAGAGATAAATCACTAAGCACTTAGAGCAACCAGATCATCATCATAACCTCACCCCCTTTTAATAGTATTGGCTTTCCTATGGACTCAATGTGATCTTGGATCACTAAACCAAAAATGGAGTCTTGAGCTTTTGCCAATGTTTTCCTTAGCATTTTGAGGGGTCCACATCATCAGTCATTGCCATACCCATATCACTGAACTTTCTGAAATATTCTCAAGAAATGATTAGTTCAATGATATATATGTTGTTATTAATTACCAAAACCACCCGGGGATTAGTTGCACTTTCACCTTTGAAACTTCGACCGGCTAAAAATGAGCAATTTTTTTTGCCTACTCTGCATGCATGATACTCCCTCTGGTCCTTTTTACTCCCGTCAACCGTTTGCAAAGTGTTTGACCAAATATATACTTTTTTTAAACACCACCTTATATTAATTAACCAGCCACACCAGTACACTCATTCGATACAATATTCACCACACAGGGCGGTACATTATTTACAAGAATACCATCTAATCTATTGTCAAAGCTATACTTAGCGATTAAGTGTGCCACCTTATTGGCCAAACGGCTAATCTTTGACAATTGAAGATTGTTGATCAACTTGAGATGCTCGGCGCTTTCATCTTGAGTCACGCATAGCGAGACTGTCATAGTCCCGATGCAAGAGCGCTACCACAAAAGCGCAATGAGTCTCTAAAATTACAGGATTATGAAGAAATACCTATGTAGAGACCGGCAATGCAAGCCCTAAGCTCCGCTTCCTCCACGCTTTGACAGGCATCAATGAAATCCCACGACCAAATTTATACTAAAAATATCAATGTCTACAATACTGATTATAATGAGTATAAGAACTATGTTTTATAATGAGTGTAAAAATATTGATTTGACATTGTGAATGTTGATACTCCCTCCGTCTAGGTGAGTAAGTCATCTTAGGCTATGCACCGTGACCAAGGAGGGAAAGCGAAGACATTAATGTTTATTTGCTAATTAAATAGTATTGCATGCAATGAACTAACCCTTGCATGTCATGTTTGATAGTCTCGAGGTCATTAAAAGCATGCACACCCTCATCTCTTATTGGTTGATATGTCAAGAAACAAAAGCGAGGTAGAAGTTAATGCTGCTGCGCCTCGTGTTTTGGGATCATTTGGTTTTCGTAAGATGACTTACACACCTAGCTATTAGAGTACCACTACCTCCCTTCTAGTTTAAAGGGCTCGACTTAAAAATTTCACCTACTCTTAGCAGGATAGTAGAGGCGGTGGAATAGTTTTTGAAGTCTGCAAAAGTACTCAACTAATGCTGTCGTTCTTCACAAAAAAAAATGTGTTTACCAATGCATGCATGAACACTAGTTAGTCTAACCCTCCTCTCTTCTTTCTTTGCCACATCAGCATGTTTGCTATTTCCATGTGCATGATACCAGCTAAGATACCACCATGATGGCCAGTCTTAATCATCGCACGCAATAATTTAGTGCACCTTTGAAACATGAACATGTGTGGGGCGTGTATGTTTTTAATGACTTGAGACTATACCTAGCCCGGCATGCAAGATGACTTATTATGCACCGGTCCCCATACCTGCAGGAAGCCCGTTCGTCTCCAAATCTTTTCCTCTCCATGTGTGGAAACAATATGCCTGTAAAACTCTCCTTCTCCCTCCGGCAGTCCCACCACTCCACCCCGTGTGAAAAAATCTGCATGCATGACTCTCCTCCCCCCACGCTCGTCCAATCCGTTGTGACCAGCAATATTTACACCCCTTCGCTCCCTCGTAATTTACTCCAACAAATATGCCCACGTAGCTTTTACTTAACTTCAGGTGCATTGGGTCAGCGACATACAAACCCAGCGGTGTCTTGGCCCACATGTCGATGGATGGCTGGACTGCGATTAAGTCGATGCAACTTCGATCCATATCTTACGTAGGTGTGCCATTGCTCGCTATAAATACTGCGCCTCCCACGACATCGCTATCTCCTCTCCCTCACGTTCACGTTCATCGCTATCTCCTCCCCCTCCCTCTCACATCGACCACCATGGCATCTCCCCGCCCAAGCCCTAGGAGCCCCTCGCTGCACCGCGCGGACGGTCACGCGTCGCCTTTCCGTTCCTCGCCGCCACTAGTCGAGGAGGACGCGTCGGCGTTCCGCTCCTCACCGCTACGCAACGCGTTGCCGTTCCGTTCCTCGCCGCCACTTGTCAAGGAGGACGCATCGGTGTTCCGCTCCTCGCCGCGACGCGACGCGTCGCTGTTCTGTTCCTCGCCGCCACTAGTCGAGGAGGACGCATCGGCGTTCCGCTCCTCGGCGCGACGCGTCGAGGTGGACGCGTCGGCATTCTCAATCTCGCCGGCACGCGCGTCGGAGGACGCGTCGGCTCCCCGCTACAAGGAGAACGCCGCGCCGCCCGCCGAGCCCCCCAGCCTTGAGGAGCTTTGGAAAGAAATGGATGTCGCCTTGTGGGAGGCTTTGCCTCCAGCAGAGCGCGCCAAAATAAGCGAGAAGAAGGCCGAGGAAGAAAGCGCACCGCGCAACAAGGTTCTGGGAGATCTATGTCGCGTCCAGAGAGTCAAGCAATTGGTTCTTTGGCGAAGGCTCGTGCGAGGGCCGTGAGGGTGGCGGAGGGCGCCGTGCCGACGCATACGAGTGCGTCGGGCCCAAGCGCCTCATCTACACTTGGCGGTACGTGGACCGGGTGCACGCTTCTAGCCAGGAGGAGTACCTGTTGGCGCCGGATCACCACACCGGTGAGATCGCGGTCGCCCGCCGACAAGCCGCCAATCATCACCTCATGAGTTGCGAGGCTAAGGAAGAGGCGTTGTGTCGGCGCGCTGGGAAACGGCCGCGCACCAGGGCACTCGTGGCACGCTGCAAGCGCTCCTGCAAGCGCCGTGGCTTTTAGGAGGAGTATAATTTTTGTTTCGTAAGGTGATTTCATTAGTTTTGGGACGCAAATGATAAATCCCGAACGTACAAGAATTTTGAGCGTCCTTAATTAAGTATGTAAAAGGGAAAGTTTGGAAAGGTTGTGTATTATTACGCATTTTGCAAGTACGTGCATATAGCACAAACTTTACTATATACTATCGGACTACATGTCTTTCTCGATATATGCTTGCAGACTGTGCTACTCCGTCCGTCCAGGTCAATAAGTCATCTTTGGTTGTGCACGGTAACCAAGAAGGATGGAAGACTTGTACACTTAGATGGAGGGAGTACTACTATTACTTATGTATGTGCAAATGCATGTTTGAACATTACGATGTGGTTTTTGTAAAAGTAGAAAAATAGCACTAGTCAAGCTTGTGAAACGATTCAATGCAAAACAAATGCAAAAATGCTCGTTTGATTGTTTACTTTTAGCTTCCTTCTCTGTGGTTATTTCTCTGTGCACCGTGACCAAGGAGGAGGAGAAAACGAGAAACGTTAATGTTTATTTGCTAATTAATAGTATTGCATGCAATGAACTAACCACTGCATGTCGTGTTTGATATCTCAAGTCATTAAAAGCATGCACACTCTTTATCTCTTATTGGGTGATATGTCAAGAAACAAGAAACAGGGTAGAAGTTAATGCACCGCGCCTAAGTGTTTTCAGATTATTTGGTTTTCAGTAAGATGACTTACACACCTAGATGCACCGCGCCTAAGTGTTTTGAGTAATATTTTATCGAGTTAAATCTTTGGTCAAATTTAGCTCAAATTACAATGGTGAGAATAAACCGGATGGAGAAGTAGTTTAGAAGCCCAAATAAATGAGTGAGGCGCCTTATTGTTACTCTCCTTGTGACTAGTCTTGTGGGAAAAGCGGAAACCGCCAAAAGAACTGGCCCTAGGAGTAGTAGCTAGGGATCGAGTGTGGGAGATGAGAGAAAGTAAATCTGAGAGAGATGAAATGCAAAAAGGCGGAGGGATGTGATGGTTGCTTGTCCATTTATTTTACCGGCCATTTATTCTTTGGGAGTGGTTGGGTTTTGTGATATGGCGGCTTTCTTGCCGCGCCACGAGCGGGGTGAGAGGTGAGACTCCCGTGCAGCGCCGCCCTCTACACTTGTACTACATCGGTCGTGGTTTATTAGTCCCCCATTGAATTTGATTGAAGATTTAACTGACAAAATGTTAGTCAACAAAAACTATATCGTTGGATTCGTATTTGAACATAGTTTTGAATGATATAACTTTAGGTGACATGCATCAGTATTTATCGTACTATATATAATGTTAGTTCAATTTTGGTCGTACTAATCTATAGTAGTAAGGTGCCGTCGTTGCACGAAGAGTGAAATGCATTGATCGGGAGTTGTTTATTTTGACAAAGGATGTGGGGTCATCTCATGTGTAACAGTATCGATAGGTTTCTTCGGATATTATCTCATTTCTAGAGCTCACAAACATCCGGGTGAAATAGATAAAAGGTATCTTTTGCAAACAAAAGCGTTCATTTATTCAACTTTGCATCCAAAACTTGTGAAGAAATAACACTTATTGTGCTTTGCAATAAATGATCTTTAGGAATTAGTTTTTGAGTATCGATTGTTATACATGTTGGCTACAGATGACATGGCACTTTCTTATAGTCAACAGCTGGCTATACTATTAAGTAATATTAACCATGCCCATACACCTAGACGGAGGGATTAAATCAGGATGACTTGCAAGGGGGCAGAGGAGATGTAAGAAATGGTTTATCGTAAGTCTTTCACCAGTACTATAGTAAAAATTCATACATGGAATCTAGACTAAACCATAAACCGATACACTTTTATTCATGCACGATACTCCAATAGAGCAAGATCCTGCATGGAAGTCTCCACATGCTTAGACAGCGGATTACATTGAGCGAAGACTAATGATCAACATTTAACTTGATAATGCATATTTTTTTAGAAGAACAAGGAGGCTCCTCCCCGGTTCCATTATCAAATGAAACCCAAAGTGTCTTACATCAGCTCACTGAGAGGAGCAGTTCAAAGGAAGGACTGCGGCGAAAGCCACTCAAGTTTAACGACAAGCTTACAGAATCAAAAGCGGCAAAGACACGGGCCATAAGCGCCCACACACACTACATGTTTTCTAAGTGCACTTGATAATGCGTATGTCCAAGTGAACCTCCTTGGAGTCCCCGTGCATCGAATCGGCGGGTAAAGGATAGAACGGATGCCATGGGTTTTCCAAGTCCACATTGGTGGGATAGTCCCAGCTCCTCAAATTCCAAGTCTGTCCGATGAGGCCAGTTTCGCCGCCCACGTGACCCGGAGGGGTAGTAACATTGACCTTGCACACATACATCTGCCTCGTGTCAGTGCCAGCGTCAGCGGCGATGCCCTTGACGCACGATACAAAGACGAGGCGACGGCCTGCGCGGGCCTCGCCGGTGCCCACGATCAAGAGGAAGACGATGCCGTCCTCCTCCGAGATTAGCAGGCGGTGGTGATCCTCCAGAGACTCCGGCATAGTGAACCGGTAGCACGTGTCGTACTTGATGTTCTTCGCCAAGGGCCAGCAGTGACCGCTGTACACATCCGTGAGGTGATGCACCATGTCCGCCGGCGAGCCACAAAACGGCATCGGGCACTCATAGCAGTGGACGAAGGTCTCCTTGGAGGCATCGACCAGGCCGTCCATGAAACGGGAGTGGCTGTAGGGGACGTTGAGCCAGTTGAATATGTGAGCAATTTACTACGAGATTTAGTCCGAATAAGCACAAAATAAATCATGATGGCTATAACAGAGATGAAACTAATCATGTGGACTAGCATAGTAGTAGGATACAGAGTAGAAACATGAATTCTACCACGATTTCAAACAGGAAGGACAGAAACACATACGGTGCAATGGGAGCAGCACCATTGGCGTTGAGGTTGTCGCCCATGTCGTTGAGGAAGAGGTTGCCGAGGTTGGGGAAGAAGTCGTCGTCGGTGAAGTCGTGGCTGCCAGCAGTCACGAGAGTAGGAGTAGAGAAAAAACCAAGTTGGTGATGATGGTGTGCCGTGCAATGCACGGGCATCTTGCTATTTTTTTGCATATAAGTCCAAACACCACGTAGACACGGTCTTTGAGCACGGTTTGTAGTCGTTCCACGATCGGGCATTGAAGTTTGTAACTATCTTAGATTAGAATATACTACTTCTCCGGTGCTAGTGGTAGAGCAGAGTCCTACTCTACTACTCTACTCTAGCAAGCTAGGGCATAATCTTGTAGTAGGTCTTGTAGGGAGTACCGATCTTGTGATCACTCAAGCAAGTTATGCAGCATCGATATGACCCTCGCTGCTGGTATGTGTCTCGTAAGTCAAGCGGCGTCTTTGTAGTCATCATCACCTGTCCACTTCCCGCAGCACATATTCGCTTCTCCATCTTTGTCCGCACATAATCTCTCTCGTCCAAGCTTCCATCCCCGCTAAGGCGCCTCCCCCTCATCCGAAATCCAAGCACTAACAATGGCAAAACCGAGCAGCGTCCGCTGAAAGACTGGCTGGAATTCGCTCCCCACAGAGGTAATCAAGCTCATTGTTTCGCGTGTGGACAATCTCAGTACCATGCCGCTCGCCGCGTGCTCGTCGGGGCTGTACCGTTTACTCAAAGCCCTCAGGCCGGAGCTTTTTAAGCCAGCTCCTTGCTTGTTGATACTGCCTGATCTTCAGAAACGGTGTGTCATGCAGCATAACGATCGTAGGGTGGCGATCATCAACCCCCTTCACTGCGATCCGATCCCCGTCAGCCTCAGCTACATTAGCGGTATGTCTTGGGTCGGCATGAACCGTCTTGGATGGTGCTGCGTCGGCGGTCGCGGCGGTGGATGCTCGTGGAGGTCTACACCGACGATTGATCCCCTTCCTCGCCGATTAACCTTTGCCTTTGCTTTGCCACATGACCCGAATACTCGGAATCTTCGGTAGCCAACATGATACCAAGTTTGATTTGCTCAAGGTTGTAATCTGCCAAGTGCCCACAAGAGCTGGGAATTATAAAGATTTCGGGCTAATTGTGTTCTTCAACAGCGGTCTCGCCTATCGGACAGTCATTGCGGTAAGTGGATAAATCTGCATGTCCATCGCAGGATCATACATCCTCCATGGTTTCTCGATGCCATTGAACACAAGGGCTTCATTTCTGTTGTCGACTCCTTCTATGGCTGGGCGTATTGCTGGCCTACTCCGATCATCGCTACAAATGGCTATTCAACGGTATGTTACTTTCCTATGATATCATGATGGCTTGCTTATATTCTTGTCAACATTCTTGAAAAAATATTCATGCTCATAACATGCTGTTCTTAAGATTGACTAAATCAAGAGCCCTTTTTTATTTGACTCCAACTTGATATGATGTTGTAGGCCGCCTGGTGTCCGTACCCTTTCTAATCCCAGAACCTTTCAAAGAAAAGCGGCATGGCAGTTGCAGGTGGTTCCTGGCTCGATGTAACGCACCGGATTCGATGCGCCAGGTGTCTGCCAGTTATTCACCGTCGTTGCCATGTCATTTGCTTGCGTGTTGCACTTTGCCATGTCATCATATGCATTTCATATCATGTCATCATGTGCATTGCATTCGCATACGTGTTCGTCTCATGCATCCGAGCTTTTTCCCCGTTGTCCGTTTTGCAATCCGGCGCTCCTATGTCCTCCGGCGTCCCCCTTTTGCCTCTTCTCTTGTGCGGGTGTTAAACTTTCTCGGAATGGCCCGAGGTTTGCCAAGCGGCCTTGGTATACCACCGGTAGACCGCCTATCAAGTTTCGTGCCATTTGGAGGTCGTTTGATACTCCAGCAGTTAGCAAGGTAACATAAAGCCCTCTTTTGTTGCAGCCCAACACCCCTTCCAAAGTGGCCCAAAACCCACCAAACTCCCCTCCATGCTCTCGGTCGTTCGATCACGATCGCGTGGCCGAAAACCACTCTCCATTTGGACTCTCCTAGCTCCCTCTACCTATATATATGTAGCCCCCTCCGGATTTTCGCGCAGTCCAAACCCTAGCCATCTTCCTCCTCCCGCACCGGACATGTCCGTCCCGCCGCCGGACGTGTCCACCGCCTTCGGCCACCTCACTCCGGCCAATCACAGGCCGCCACCTCAGCAGCGCCGCCGCCGGACCTATCCGCGCCGCCACTGTGCCTCCCGTCCCGCCGCCGCGCGCTTGCGCCGAGCCACGCGGACCAGCAGCGAGCCCGCGCCCGCCGCCGTCGCCTCCGCTCTGCGCTGCCGTCGCGACCGCCCGTCGCCCGTAGCGCGCCGCCGTGCTCCGCCGCTAGCCTCGCCGAAGCTTCGCCGCCCGCGCCTCCCGTCCGTCGTCACCCGCTCCCTCGCCGCCCGGCCTCTCTCCCGCGAGAGCTCTGCCATGGCAGCGCCCGGCTTCGGTCGCCTCGCCCGGAAGACTTCGTCCCCGCCGCCGTTCGCCGCGGGAATGGACTGCCGCTGCAGATCCGGCCTCTGCGGCCCCACCTTGCGGATCCGCCCCCGCCGCGGTCCTCGAGCCTCGCCGTCGCCCGGCGTGATCCACCGCCGCCCCTGTCTCCTGCATGCATGCGGGCACGAGGAGGGCAACCTCGGCCAGCGTGGGCCACGAACCCCGTCCGGCCCAGTTCGAAGCCCAGCAGTCGCTGGCCCAGTCCAGCTTCCCCCGACCTGCTTCCCCATCCTGGGCTTCGGCCTGCTAGGTGAGCCAGCCTATCCCCGCCCGGTGCGCGTTTCAGTTATATTGCGCTCGGCTCTGTATTTTTTTTCACTAAGTCCCAGATTTCTGACATTATCATGCCATGTTTGACCTGCTATATCTCTGCATCCGTAGCTCCGTTTCGTGCGTGTAATATGTCAAATTGTTCTCTCGAAGAGTAATTCATTTCATTCCATTGCATCATTTTCATTTGAGCTCATCTTGATGCCCTAAATGCTGTTGGAAGAGTGCATGTTGATGTTAATCTGCTGAAACTGTTATAACTTGCTCATTTATCATTTTTGCCATGATTGATGTGTGCATCCTATGAGGTTGAGCTCTACATGTATGTTTATCTATGCCATGCCATCTTTCCAGCGGTGCCAACCATGTATTTTTGTGATTTGTGTGCTGAGTGCATCAAGCTTGTTAAGTAGGGTAGTTGCTGTTGCTGTTTTCCTGTCAGATTCTGTTATATTTTGTTGCTATGTAAACATGCTTCTACTAATCATTCTATGCATAATCTGGAGATGTTCTATAAACATGTTTTGATCTACATGTCATGCTCTATCCATTCATGCCCTTGGTTGCAATTATAGCCTGCTAGAACATGTTGTAATCTTGCTCTAAAGTTGCTTGATGATGTTGCTGTCAGCCTGTTTACATTAAGTTCAGTTGTTTCCATGTGTTTTCCTAGTGATCCATGCACCCTATGAACTTGTTCTTGCCATTCTTAGCTTCATAAACATGCCTTCTTACTGTTGGTTGCCTTGCCATGCCATGTATTGCTCTGTAGTGAGTGGTTCAAGCTCACCAACATGCCTACTTATTGTTGTTCCTGCCATGTTTGAATCTGTCTTATAACTTGCCATGTTTACATGGGTGCCATCTTATCTTTTGATCCTTTTTGGCTCATGGTCAGTAAGGGACTTTTGATCTATGCATTTAGTAGTATCATGCCAAGCCTTTGTTTGCCATGATAGCTTCCTGTAACATATTGTTTGATAGCTCTAAACATTGCAACCTGATGTTATTTCTGCTAAAGTCTGAAACTGTTATTATTTGCAATCTTACCATGTGTGTTTGAGCATGTTCTAGTGATTTCTGGAGATAGTTCAGTGTTCATGTTTTGTAGTGCTTTACATGTACTTCATGCCCATGCCTTTTGTTATTATGTTGGGGTGCTGTAGCATATTATTTTGATGCTTGCAATATGCCTAGTTGCTGTTATGGACAGATTGTTGTTATGTCTTGTATAGTGTGTATGTGTTGCACCGTTGCTCCGTTTTGAGTGTGCTCTATATGAAACTTGCTTGATTTTGCATGTAGCTTCATATTATCATGCTGCATCCTTGTTTTGGTGTGTTTGCTTGATGTTTGGGTGCATTTTGCATCAATGCCATGCTTAACTTGTTTTGCTCATATCTTCTAGGCCGTAGCTCCGAATCTAATGAACTTTATATGGAACTTGACTAGAATTTCATGTAGATCATCTTGGTGCATCTTAACTTGATGTTTAACAACTTGAACATAATGTTTATTCAGTTCTGGACCAATTTCGAAATATGCATATGAGGACTTACCGGAATTGTTATATGTTGTTTCTGGCCTCATTTAAACTTGCCGTGATGTGTTGTTCTTGTTTGCATCATTTCTTGCCATGAGTAGCTTCATGTAGCTTTGTCATGCATCATGCTTGTTGTGCATCATGTCTTGTATATGTGTGGTGTGTTTACTATGTTGTGTGCTTCTTCTCGATAGTTCCCGCTTCGTTGCGATCGTGAGGACTCGTTCGTCTACGTGTGGTTCGTCTTCGTGGCTTCATCTTCTTCATGGACTCGTTCTTCTTCCTTGCGGGATTTCAGGCAAGATGACCGCTACCCTGGATCTCACTACTATCATTGCTATGCTAGTTGCTTCGTTCTATTGCTTTGCTGCGCTTCCTATTAACTTGTTCGTCAAGCCTCCCAAATTGCCATTAACCTCTAACCTTTGACACCATTCCTAGCAAACCATTGATTGGCTATGTTACCGCTTGGCTCAGCCCCTCTTATAGCGTTGCTAGTTGCAGGTAAAGTTGAAGATTGCTCCATGGTGGACAGGGTTATGTTGGGATATCACAATATCTCTTATATTATTAACGCATCTATATATTTGGTAAAGGGTGGAAGGCTCGGCCTTATGCACGGTGTTTTGTTCCACTCTTGCCACCTAGTTTCCGTCATACGGTGTTATGTTCCCGGATTTTTGCGTTCCTAACGCGGTCGGGTGATTTATGGGACCCCCTGACGTTCGCTTTGAATAAAACTCCTCCAGCAAGGCCCAACATTGGTTTTACCTTTTGCCTCACCACCACCTATATTTCCCTTGGGAGTAATTAACCCAAGGGTCATCTTTATTCAGCCCCCCCGGGCCAATGCTTGTCTAAGTGTTGGTCCAAACTAGAAACCACTTGCGGCGCCACCTTGGGAAACTTGAGGTATGGTTCTAGTTATGCGTATTGCTCATCGGTCATGGCACGAGACAAGATCTGTGGCTACTATCGGGATGTCGGACGCGGGGAGGTCTTCTGGCCTTGTTTTACCATTGTTGGAATGTCTTGTAAACGGGATTCGAAGCGGTCGGGTCTTCTGGGAGAAGGTCTATTCCTTCGTTAATCGCGAGAGCTTGTCATGGGCTAAGTTGGGACACCCTGCGGGGTTTAAACTTTCGAGAGCCGTGCCGCGGTTATGTGGCAGATGGGAATTTGTTAATGTCGGTTGTAGATAACTTGACACGGATCCGAATTAAAAGCGCATCAACGCGTGTGTAGCGTGATGGTCTCTTCTCGTGAGTCCGGGAAGTGAACACGGTTTCTGTGTTATGATTGACTTAAGTAGGAGTTCAGGATCACTTCTTGATCATTGCTAGTTGACGACCGTTCCGCTTGTTTCTCTTCTCGCTCTCATTTGCGTTGGTTAGCCACCATATCATGCTTAGTCGCTGCTGGAACCTCACCACTTTACCCCTTCCTTTCCCATTTAGCTGTGCTAGTCTTGATACCCATGGTAATGGGATTGCTGAGTCCTCGTGGCTCCTGATTACTACAACAACGATTGCAGTGTACAGGTTATCACGATGATCATGGCGAGAGCGATGCTTGCTTGCATTGAGTTCTTCTTCTGATTCTTCGATCAGGGGATAGGTTCTAGGTCGGCAGCCTAGGCTAGCAGGGTGGATATTGTTTGAGTTTCTGTTTATGTTTCATCCGTAGTCGGATGTTGATCTTGTATGATGATATTGTATTCATGTGGCATTGTATGCCTCTTGTATGTATCCCCATCTATTATGTAATGTTGATGTAATGATATCCACCTTGCAAAAGCGTTTCAATATGCGGGTCTATCCTTGGTGGGACCTTCGAGTTCCTTTTGGATAGGGTCGCATATTAGGCGTGTTCAAGTTGGTATCGAGCCTCGACCGACCTTAGGAGCCCCTTTGATTGATCGTGTAGTTTGGCGTTGTTGAGTCTAGAAGAATACTATTTTGAAGTCTAGTTATATCGGAGTAGGAATTCTTTTACTCCATGATCTCTTAAATCGCTCTGGTGAGGAATCTTGACGTAGGTGTTTTGGATTACTCCTCTTCCCGTTCAAATTTTTCTTTAGGATCACGTGGTTAGTTTCGTGAGTTGTCCATCCTCTTTTGTCCGGTGCATCTCTCGTCAAGTCGACTCGAACCTCTTTGTCTTTGGGAGATCAATCCTCAGCTCTTTTCAATCGATGTTGTTTCCCTGTCCGAAGTTGTCCTTGTTTTCCCACCCGCCCTCCCTTCTTCTCGAATCCGGAGTCCGTAATTGAGTATCCTTCCTACTCGTGCGAAGTCTTTGCTTTCTTTCTTCAATGTTTTCAACCGGTGTTTTCTCTTCAAGTTATTCATCAATTCTCCCTTCCAAGTTGCTTTTGTTTTTCCCGCCCTCCCACCCCTTTTTCTTCCCGGAGTCCGACTCTCTCTCGACCATCTATTTTCATTTGTACGGAGTCTCTTCAGTCTTCCCTCAATTATTTCACCCGGTGAATTCTCGTCTCATTCGTCATTCTTCATCCCTTTCTTTTCTGGTGGATTCGATTCAAGTTTTTCGGTGTTGATCATATTCTTTTCCTCGTCTCAAATGTTTTCCCCTTGCTCGTTCGCCTCTCGCCAGTTTATCCTTCCGGAGTGCTCATGACATCTCAGGAGTTTCGTCTGTGTTCCAATTAATTCGAGGTTGTCACCTCATTCAAATATTTCAATTGTTCCGGTGCATAATCTATGTGTTCAACATCCCTTTCCAACGGTGTTTTCTATTAGTGGGCCCTAACCCACAGGTTTTTCCCAGGATCTTACCTGACTCTTCTAATTCCCCTGGAGTTATTTCTCATTTCTTTTCAAGTGTGACGTAAGAATGAATTCCATCAGTCACATGCCTTCTCCAAGATCGCTTTTCAAATTCTTTTCATTGTTGGCTCAACCTCTTCGCTTTTCATTCTCCCGGAGTATCTCAGTAATTTTGGTGGTGTTTCTCGTCATCATTTGAAGATCGAAGAAGAGTTTTTCCTCTAAATCTTGTCTGTTCCCCCGGAGGTTCTAGCTTCATGTTGTCCTCTCGAACTATTCCATTTGTCAGATATTCTTTTCATCCATCCGGAGTATGTCAAGAGTTGTTGTTTTCTGTTTCTTTTCACCGGAGGCCATCATTCAAGTTATCGTTCTCTATTTATCCCGGTGATTCAGTCTCTTTCATCAGTCATTTTCGAATTCTCACGGTGGTTCTTTCAGATTCTTTTCCTTGTTTATCATATTAATCCATTCGTTCTTTTAAATCCTATCGGTGGCTCATTAAGACCTTCCCAAGTTTGCGATATGTCACTTCTCAATCCTTTTCAAGAAGAATAAGTAGTATGCGAAATCCATTGCTTGTCATCAATTTAATTTGATGAAGGATAATCATACAATAAATCTTATTCTTATTTCATCCAAGTGAGTAATCCCTTCCTTCGGAGTTTGTTCTTGAGGATTATATTCTAGTTCCAAGTGTTTTCATCTTTTTCTTTTCTGGAGTTCAATTTCCTTGGCCATCTTGTCAGATCCTCCATGTAAATCATCGTAAGATTTAATCTTATTCTTTCATCCTGCATTTTATCTCGTCATCCTTTTGTCACCGGATTTCTTCATGGTGGTTCTTCATGATTTAATTCATTCTTCAAGTGTTCATCAAGATTTTGTCAAGAGTTCTTCGTGTTCTGTTCCTCCATGTTTCAGCCGAAGTGCTACCTAAATTCTTTCAGTCTTATTCGTTTCTTTTCTCATTCTAACCACTCCGGTTAGAACGAGTCGCTTCATAGTCTCTCTGATTCCGTGAGCTTTCAATTCTCGTCATTCTCCTCGTTCCTCTCTTCTTCTCGAGTGCTCTCCATTCTTTGCTTCTTCTCTTGAGTTCTTGTTTCACCTCATCCTTTTTTCCCCTTCCGTCTCGGTCCTAAGATCACGGGACAAGATCTCTTGTTAGTGGAGGAGTGTTGTAACGCCCCAGATTCGATGCGCCAGGTGTCTGCCAGTTATTCGCCGTCGTTGCCATGTCATTTGCTTGCATGTTGCACTTTGCCATGTCATCATATGCATTTCATACCATGTCATCATGTGCATTGCATTCGCAAACGTGTTCGTCTCATGCATCCGAGCTTTTTCCCCGTTGTCCGTTTTGCAATCCGGCGCTCCTATGTCCTCTGGCGTCCCCCTTTTGCCTCTTCTCTTGTGCGGGTGTTAAACTTTTTCGGAATGGCCCGAGGTTTGCCAAGCGGCCTTGGTATACCACCGGTAGACCGCCTATCAAGTTTCGTGCCATTTGGAGGTCGTTTGATACTCCAGCAGTTAACAAGGTAACCATAAAGCCCTCTTTGTTGTAGCCCAACACCTTCAAAGTGCCCCAAAACCCACCAAACTCCCTCCATGCTCTCGATTCGTTCGATCACGATCGCGTGGCCGAAAACCCCTCTCCATTTGGACTCTCCTAGCTCCCTCTACCTATATATAAGTAGCCCCCTCTGGATTTTCGCGCAGTCCAAACCCTAGCCATCTTCCTCCTCCCGCAGTCGGACATGTCCGTCCTGCCGCCGGACGTGTCCACCGCCTCCGGCCACCTCACTCCGGCCAATCACAGGCCGCCACCTCAGCAGCGCCGCCGCCCGAACCTATCCGCGCCGCCACTGTCCCTCCCGTCCGCGCCGCCACGGCCCGCCTTGAGCCCGCCTGAGCCCGCGCCCGTCGCCGTCTGCCTCCCGCTCTGCGCTTTGCCGTCGCGACCGCCCGTCACCGGCGCGCCGCCGCCGTGCTCCACCGCCCGGCCTCGCCGGGGCTTCGCCGCCCCGCGCCTCCCGTCCGTCGTCGCCCCGCTCCTCGCCGCCCGGCCTCTCTCCGCGAGAGCTCTGCCATGGCGCGCCCGGCTTCGGTCGCCTCGCCGGAAGACTCATCCCCGCCGCCGTTCGTCGCCGGGAATGGACCTGCCGCTGCCAGATCCGGCCTCTGCCGGCCCCGCCCTTGCCGAATCCGCCCCGCCGCCACCCTCGAGCCTCGCCATCGCCGGCGTGATCCACCACCGCCGCCCCTGTCTCCCTGTCCGTGCGGGCACGGGAGGAGGACGGCCTCATCCCTCGTGGGCCACGAACCCCGTCCGGCCCAGTTCGAAGCCCAGTAGTCGCTGACCCAGTCCAGCTTCCCCCGGCCTGCTTCCCCGTCCTAGGCTTCGGCCTGCTAGGTGTGCCAGCCTATACCCGCCCGGTGCGCTTTTCAGTTATATTGTGCTCGGCTCTGTATTTTTTTTCACTAAGTCCCAGATTTCTGACATTATCATGCCATGTTTGACCTGCTATATCTCTACACTCGTAGCTCAGTTTCGTGCGTGTAATATGTCAAATTGTTCGTCTCGGAGAGTACTTCATTTCGTTCCATTGCATCATTTTCATTTGAGCTCATCTTGATGCCCTAAATGCTGTTGGAATAGTGCATGTTGATGTTTATCTGCTGAAACTGTTATAACTTGCTCATTTATCATTTTTGCCATGATTAATGTGTGCATCCTATGAGGTTGAGCTCTACATGTATGTTGATCTATGCCATGCCATCTTTCCAGGGGTGCCAACCATGTATTTTTGTGATTTGTGTGCTGAGTGCATCAAGCTTGTTAAGTAGGGTAATTCTTTGTTCTTTGTTTTCTGACAGATTCTGTTATATTTTGTTGCTATGTAAACATGCTTCTACTAATCATTCTATGCATAATCTGGAGATATTCTATAAACATGTTTTGATCTACATGTCATGCTCTATCCATTCATGCCCTTGGTTGCAATTATAGCCTGCTGGAACATGTTGTAATCTTGCTCTAAAGTTGCTTGATGATGTTGCTGTCAGCCTGTTTACATTAAGTTCAGTTGTTTCCATGTGTTTTCCTAGTGATCCATGCACCCTATGAACTTGTTCTTGCCATTCTTAGCTTCATAAACATGCCTTCTTACTGTTGGTTGCCTTGCCATGCCATGTATTGCTCTGTAGTGAGTGGTTCAAGCTCACCAACATGCCTACTTATTGTTGTTCCTGCCATGTTTGAATCTGTCATATAACTTGCCATGTTTACATGGGTGCCATCTTATCTTCTGATCCTTTTTGGCTCATGGTCAGTAAGGGACTTTTGATCTATGCATTTAGTAGTATCATGCCAAGCCTTTGTTTGCCATGATAGCTTCCTGTAACATGTTGTTTGATAGCTCTAAACATTGCAACCTGATGTTATTTCTGCTAAAGTCTGAAATTGTTATTATTTGCAATCTTACCATGTGTGTTTGAGCATGTTCTAGTGATTTCTGGAGATAGCTTAGTGTTCATGTTTTGTAGTGCTTTACTTGTACTTCATGCCCATGCCTTTTGTTATTATGTTGGGGTGCTGTAGCATATTATTTTGATGCTTGCAATATGCCTAGTTGCTGTTATGGACAGATTGTTGTTATGTCTTGTATAGTGTGTATGTGTTGCACCGTTGCTCCGTTTTGAGTGTGCTCTATATGAAACTTGCTTGATTTTGCATGTAGCTTCAAATTATCATGCTGCATCCTTGTTTTGGTGTGTTTGCTTGATGTTTGGGTGCATTTTGCATCAATGCCATGCTTAACTTGTTTTGCTCATATCTTCTAGGCCGTAGCTCCGAATCTAATGAACTTTATATGGAACTTGACTAGAATTTCGTGTAGATCATCTTGGTGCATCTTAACTTGCTGTTTAACAACTTGAACATAATGTTTATTCAGTTCTGGACCAATTTCGAAATATGCATATGAGGACTTACCGGAATTGTTATATGTTGTTTCCGGCCTCATTTAAACTTGTCGTGATGTGTTGTTATTGTTTGCATCATCTCTTGCCATGAGTAGCTTCATGTAGCTTTGTCATGCATCATGCTTGTTGTGCATCATGTCTTGTATATATGTGGTGTGTTTACTATGTTGTGTGCTTCTTCTCGATAGTTCCCGTTTCGTTGCGATCGTGAGGATTTGTTCGTCTACGTGTGGTTCGTCTTCGTCGCTTCATCTTCTTCATGGACTCGTTCTTCTTCCTTGCGGGATTTCAGGCAAGATGACCGCTACCCTGGATCTCACTACTATCATTGCTATGCTAGTTGCTTCGTTCTATTGCTTTGCTGCGCTTCCTATTAACTTGTTCTTCAAGCCTCCCAAATTGCCATTAACCTCTAACCTTTGACACCATTCCTAGCAAACCATTGATTGGCTATGTTACCGCCTTGCTCAGCCCCTCTTATAGCGTTTCTAGTTGCAGGTGAAGTTGAAGATTGCTCCATGGTGGACAGGGTTATGTTGGGATATCACAATATCTCTTATATTATTAATGCATCTATATATTTGGTAAAGGGTGGAAGGCTCGGCCTTATGCCTGGTGTTTTGTTCCACTCTTGCCGCCCTTGTTTCCGTCATACCGGTGTTATGTTCCCGGATTTTGCGTTCCTAACGTGGTCGGGTGATTTATGGGACCCCCCTGACAGTTCGCTTTGAATAAAACTCCTCCAGCAAGGCCCAACATTGGTTTTACCTTTTGCCTCACCACCACCTATATTTCCCTTGGGAGTAATTAACCCAAGGGTCATCTTTATTCAGCCCTCCCGGGCCAATGCTTGTCTAAGTGTTGGTCCAAACTAGAGCCACTTGCAGCGCCACCTTTGGGAAACTTGAGGTGCGGTTCTGGTTATGCGTCTTGCTCATCGGTCGTGGCATGAGGCGAGATCTGTGCAGCTACTATCGGGATGTCGGCACGCATGGGAGGTCTTCTGGTCTTGTTTTACCATTGTCGAAATGTCTTGTAAACCGGGATTCCGAGGCGATCGGGTCTTCTGGGAGAAGGTCTATTCCTTCGTTGATCGCAAGAGCTTGTCATGGGCTAAGTTGGGACACCCTGCAGGGTTTAAACTTTCGAGAGTCGTGCCGCGGTTATGTGGCAGATGGGAATTTGTTAATGTCGGTTGTAGATAACTTGACACGGATCCGAATTAAAAGCGCATCAAGCTGCGTGTGTAGCCGTGATGGTCTCTTCTCGTGGTCCGGGAAGTGAACACGATTTCTGTGTTATGATTGACGTAAGTAGGAGTTCAGGATCACTTCTTGATCATTGCTAGTTGACGACCGTTCCGCTTGTTTCTCTTCTCGCTCTCATTTGCGTTGGTTAGCCACCATATCATGCTTAGTCGCTGCTGCAACCTCGCCACTTTACCCCTTCCTTTCCCATTTAGCTCTGCTAGTCTTGATACCCATGGTAATGGGATTGCTGAGTCCTCGTGGCTCACAGACTACTACAACAACAGTTGCAGGTACAGGTTATACGATGATCATGACGCGAGAGCGATGCTTGCTTGCATTGAGTTCTTCTTGATTCTTCGATCGGGGATAGGTTCTAGGTCGGCACTGGGCTAGCGAGGTGGATATTGTTTGAGTTTTGTTTATGTTTCATCCGTAGTCGGATGTTGATCTTGTATGATGATATTGTATTCGTGTGGCATTGTATGCCTCTTGTATGTATCCCCATCTATTATGTAATGTTGATGTAATGATATCCACCTTGCAAAAGCGTTTCAATATGCGGGTCTATCCTTGGTGGGACCTTCGAGTTCCTTTTGGATAGGGTCGCATATTGGGCGTGACACTCGATCAGACGATGGCGAAAGATTGATGATCGTTCGCACGTACTGGACGTATTGTTTCGCGGAATACAATCACAGTCACTGCAAGGTCTTTGAGCAGGATCCCGGCTTCTCAAGGCCTTGAGAATTTTGTCTTGGAGGTGGTAAGTAGCCTTAGCACACGCTCTCTGTTTGTTGGACTGAATTATCCGATTAACGAGGAGATAACCGGCGGCAAGGATCATGATGGCAGCGGTTTCGTTCATCGAGCAAAAGCTGTGTGTACCACAACACACCATGCGTCTCTGCATGCACCATACCACGATATGTGCCGCCACGCTCTGCAGCCCAAAGTAGGAGAGAGGGTGCATAAGTATCGGACTTTGAAGCTGTTGGATGGAGTTTCCTATCCAGGCACCCATCCGGTTCAAGCCGTCGACCAATCTCCTGACTTAATAAATAGTAATGTCTAAGCGAGGCAGTTAGTTAGATCGTACACTTGGTGTAGTAGGATCTTTATTTAGTTTGATGCATACACTTGTTCTTTTTGGTAGCCCTTTTGTAATGATAGCTGATGTTTGGTTTGGAAGAGAGCTGCATCTTCACTCTTCGGCACGCTTCTTATACATTGCACCCCCAGCCCAGTTCTTTGTTCTGCTGTTTTCAATGTACAATCAGTAGTATATTTAAATCATTGGTTGAATATAAATGTGTTTTTAGAACGACAAGCACAATGTTTTGGAAGTCGTTGCACGGTTCGATCTTTTAGGTCCCCGTACCATAGGTAGCTCATACTATTTTTCGTACGGAACACATTTTCAACTTGTTGATAACATGCAGCCCACTGATGAAGGCCCAATAGAGAAGCCCCATAATTAACTGGAAGGGACGCTCTCACATGAATCCGGACCAGGTACATGCTCATGGTCCCCTAAACATAAATAAGTAAATAAATAAATAAAGCTAAATGCTCATGCACCAGTTCTTTGGGAAAATAGGTAGCCCCGTATTTATTTTTGAAGAATACCCAGCTAGGCCTATTTGTTTTCTCCGAATTACTGGGCTGGAAATCTTTCAAGACGAGCAAATGGGATATTAGTTTTTTTTGAATTTTGTTCTTCAGTGATATCTTATACGTATTTCATTGGATTTAAAATGACATAGTACTAACTTATTTTTAAATTTGTTTTAGTATGGCTATTAATTTTGGATTAAGAATATTTTGTTCCCCAAAGAAAAATTTCCCACATATTTAGTTAATTTTTGACCCTCGTCTTGACGAGAAAATGGCGGCAATTCTAAAAATGGAAAAGCGGGCTGTAATAAATTCCATATGAATTAGAAAATGAGTAAAAATTATAAAAATAATAGCAAATGGGCTGTACACGCCACAATTTGAGGTGACTTGTTTACGCAAGGCTTTGTCGGTGAAACACGATTCTAGCCATTGTGCTTCTTCAATCTCTGATCTTCTGCTCCGACCACCTAAACTAAGCGCCGGGACTGCTGCTCCCTCCTCTTGTGGCCCATTTGTGATGCAGTGCAGAGCTTCCCAGCCCACCCTACTCCCTCATTGGCACGGCCGCACGCAATCAACTGCCTCCTTATTACGCGAAAAAAATGATTCCTCCCACTGACATTTGGGGCGCACCAGTTGGGAGGCTGACTTGTGGGCCTACTATGTTGACGCGTACGCAGGGCTTGTCAACTTAGTCAACAAACAATTCTAGAAGCAGTAACCGTTGGATTTGAATCAAACGATCCTGCTGCTTCTTCAATCGCTGCTCTTCTTGCACCAGCCGCCCAAACCAGCGCCGGGGAGACCGCCTGCTCCTGCCTCCAGTGGCCGGCTGTGCTACCGTTGAGCCTCATCGCCCTGCTACTCCCACGCTAGCTGTGAGCCTGCGGGCGGCAGCCTCACACCATGGTGAACCAGTGAATCCTCGTACTCCTCTCCGTGTGGGCATCACTGCCGCGTCTTCCCCGGCTCCGCGTCGTCCCCTTCCTCGGCCTCGCCGTCGTCCACCGCCTTGGTGCTCTTGGCGCGGCGTGGTCGATGTGGTCAGCGACATTCCATCGGAGAAATCTTGTCGTGTAGAGGCTGATAGCTGGGTCCACGCCCCTGACCAGTTTTTGTGATTTGCCAAGTCGGTCGCTTTGTCGGGCTGTTGAGCTGCAAATCTTTCAAGCTGAGAGAGCTTTCATTAATTTGGCCGAGAAAATGGCCCATCAGTAATGAAAAATGGGCTGTACATTTTTAAAACTCATCAAACCGACAATTAGTTTCGAATATCTTTTTTTTCATTTCGAGATTTTAAATTACATTAATTTTTATGTGTGGAGAATTTGTTGGATTTTATATTGATATACATTTATTTTTAAAATCAGTTTGAATGTGAGTCGAAATTTCGGGATTAAAAACAGTTCGGACCGCATCGAAATATAAAAAATTTGTATAAGTTTTTAACCGTGGCCACAATATGGGCTGTAATGCTAACAAAAAGAATATGGGCTGCATAAAAAACCATAAGAATTAGCAAATGGGCTGTAAATTATTAAAAATAATGGCAGATGGGTTGTATGCTGTTTTCCACAGATTTGAGGCTTTCCTAAAAAAGGTTGATGCACAGCAGTGACTGTTGGATGGCCATCCAACGAGCCTCGTGCTTCTTCAATCTCTGCTCTTCCTGCTTCAGCCGCTCAAACAAGCGCCGGCGAGATTGCCTGCTCCCTCCTCCCTGGCCGGCTCGGCGGCTCGGACCCACAGTTATATCTTAAATGCAAGGAAGTGCCTCCTTATTACGCACAAAAAAATAAGTACTCCCTCTGTTAGCTAGGACCCAGTATAGTGGCAGGCTTACTTGTGGGCCTACTAAGTTGACAGGGACGGAGGGCTTTGTCAACTTAGTCAATATGCGATTCTAGCTCTAGTGACCGTCGATGTCCATCCAACAGCCGTAGTGCTTCTTCAACCTCTGGTCTTTTGCTCCGGCCGCCCAAACCATACTGGTGGTGCCTCGTGCTCCTTCCTCCCGTGGCCGCCTACGATGCGGCGGAGGCCTCACCGCCCCTACTACTCCCACGCTGGCGGGCCATCCTCTACTCACCCACACCCTGTTATTCTCATGGCGATGCCGCCTCACACCGCAGCGAACCAGTGAACCCTCGTACTCCTCTACGCGTGGGCATCCACTGCCGTGTCTTCCCCGGCTCGGCGTCGTCCCCTTCCTAGGCCTCGCCGTCGTCCACCGCCCTGGTGCTCTCGGCGCGGCATGGTGAACGTGGTCAAGGAACGGCTTTCATCGGACGTGGGTATGCGTGGAGAGGCCGCAGTGGGTCCTGACCGCAGACAAGGAAGTGCCTCCTTATTACGCGCAAAATAATTATTCCTCCACCTGACAGCGGGGACCCACCGGACGGGCCACCCTATTTCGTGAAAAAAACGTTTCCCCCCTTACTGCTGGGACCCACCAGCTACACCTTCGCAAGCAAGGAAATGCGTTCGGGCACAAAAAAAAACAAACCTATTCGCCCCCTTGACTGCTGGGACCCACCAACTACATCTTCGCACGCAAGGAAGTGCCTGACAGTCGGGACCCACCTAGTCGAAGCGTACGTAGCGTTGTCGTTCTGGTCAGGAACATGTACGTACATACTGGTCGATGTAGAGGCGCGCACGTGTCGTACATGTAGAGGCGCGCACGTGTCGTAGTAGAGGCGCCGCGTAGCATGTACCGCGTCGTCTGTGGCGAGGGTGCAAGAAAGAAAATACGGCCATGTACGTACATACGGGCAGGGTCTCGAACGCCTACTCGCGCATACGTACATGGCTGGGTCGGAACAAAGAAACAACGTCGTCGTCGTGTTCATGGGGAGCCAACCGGCTGGGTCGGAACGGAATGCGTGGTCGTGTTCATCGGGAGGGCTTGGACAGAACAGGCGATGGAAATGAGGCCTGGCGTACGGTAGAACGGAGGAAACGGACCTCCTACATTCGGAACAGGGTCCTGTTGATCGGGAGGGTGTGGCGTCGCCAAAGCGGAGAAGCGGACCTCCTACGGTCGAAGCAGGGTCTGTTGATCGGGAGGGTGTGGCGTCCGCCAAAAGCGGAGAAGCGGACCTCCTACGGTCAAGCGGGGTCATGTTGATCGGGAGGGTGTGGCGTGCCGCAAAGCAGACGAAATGGATCTCCTACATTCAAAGCGGGGTCTGTTGTCGGGAGGGTTGTGGCGTACCGCAAAACGGGACTCCACGGGATACTGTTCATCTCCATCGTCGGCGTCCTCCAACCTCCACGGACTACCGTCGACCTCCTCCGGCCTCCACGGGCTCCTGTTCATCCAGCCTCCACCGCCGCTACTCCCAGCTCTTGTTCAACCACCCTCCACGGGCACCCTCCACCGTCTCTGTTCATCCAGCCCTCCACACCACGGGTCTGTTCAACCACCCTCCACGGCCACCCTCCACCGTCTACTATTCATCCAGCCCTCCACACCACATGTTCTGTTCATCCGAGGCAACGCCACCGCTCGATGTTCATCAACCCCCCCATAGCGCTCACTTTGTTCATCAATCGATCGGCTTCAGTTAGCAGTAGTAGCGAAGGAATCACTCCATCGGATTCAGTTAACAGCCATCGATCGATCGCTCGGGTTCTGTAAAGCGTAGCATGCAGTGCAATCGTTCAGGTTCAGTTAGAGCCCAACACCTTGCTCGGGTTCAGTTAGAGCCAACGCCTCGCACACACGCGTGTACCTGTACAAGAGAAACGCCCATCGCTCTCCCACCGTAACTGGCAACTCCCCGAAATTTTCCTCCCCCTCGCTTCTACCACGTTTTTTTTCTGTCATGGACGGCGCGAAGAATGTCATGCAGCTGCGTCTCCGGCCCATCCAGGACGAAAAGCCCATTTTCTGTCATGATTTTTTGTCATAGAAGTAGGAGCCCACCACATCTATGATGATACCGGGTTTTGTCACAATTATCGTCATAGAAGTGTCATATGTATGACAGAAAGAAAATTCGTTCGGCCCAAAATGTCACGGATGTGTCTTTTTTTGGAGTGGCGCCTCCACCTGGATTGGGAGGCAAGCCTCCACCTGGCTTGGCTTGGGGGGCATGTCTCCCTAGGGTTTCTCTAGGGAAATTCAATCTGCCTTAGCCTCCGCCCCCTAGGGGAAACCCTAGGGCGCCTCCTCCTCCCTCTTCCCCCTATATATAGTGAGGGAGAGAGAGGGCAGCTGCACCCGGACACGCCCTGGCGCTGCCCTTCCTCTCCTTCCTACACCTCTTCCTCCTCCGTAGTGCTTAGCGAAGCTCTGCCAGAGAACCACGAGCTCCATTGCCACCACACCGTCGTGTTGCCAGATTTCTCCCTCAACTTCTCCTCCCCCCTTGCTGGATCAACAAGGAGGAGACACCCTCGGGCTGTACGTGTGTTGAACGCGGAGGCGCCATCCGTTCGGCGCTTGGATCGGATCTTCCGCGATTTGAATCGCCGCGAGTACGACTCCATCAACCACATTCTTGTAACGCTCCCGCTTAGCGATCTTCAAGGGTATGAAGATGCAATCCCTCTCTCTCGTTACTACATTCCTAACAGTGGCTGCATGAGCTAGGTCTATGCGTAGATTCTATGCATGAGTAGAACACAAGTAGTTGTGGACGATATTGGTCAATTTGCTTACCGTTACTAGTCCTATCTTGATTCGGCGGCATTGTGGGATGAAGTGGCCCGGACCGACCTTACACGTATGCTTACGTGAGACAGGCTCCACCGACTGACATGCACTTGTTGCAAAAGGTGGCTAGCGGGTGTCTGTCTCTCCCACTTTAGTCGGATCGAATTCGATAAAGAGGGTCCTTATGAAGGGTAAATATCAATTGGCATATCACCATTGTGGCTTTTGTGTAGGTAAGAAACGTTCTTGCTAGAAACCCATAGCAGCCACGTAAAACATGCAACAAAATTAGAGGACGTCTAACTTGTTTTGCAGGGTATGCTATGTGATGTGATATGGCCAAAATGATGTGATGAATTATATATGTGATGTATGAGATTGATCATGTTCTTGTAATAGGAATGATGACTTGCATGTCGATGAGTATGACAACCGGCAGGAGCCATAGGAGTTGTCTTAATTTATTGTATGACCTACGAGTCAATATAAGCGCCATGTAATTACTTTACTTTATTGCTAACTGTTAGCCATAGTAGTAGAATTAATAGTTGGCTAGACAACTTCATGAAGACACAATGATGAAGATCATGATGATGGAGATCATGGTGTCATGCCGTTGACGATGGTGATCATGGCGTGCCTCAAAGATGGAGATCAAAGGCGCAAGATGATATTGGCCATATCATGTCACTTTATGATTTGCATGTGATGTTTGTCATGTTTACATCTTATTTTCTTAAGAACGACGGTAGCATAAATAAGATGATCCCTCACTAAAATTTCAAGAAATGTGTTCCCCCCAATTGTGCACCGTTGCGAAGGTTCATTGTTTTGAAGCACCACGTGATGATCGGGTGTGATAGATTCTAATGTTCACATACAACGGGTGTAAGCCAGATTTATTCATGTGAAACACTTAGGTTGACTTGACGAGCCTAGCATGTACATACATGGCCTCGAAACACAAGAGACCGAAAGGTCGAACATGAGTCATATGGTAGATGCGATCAACATGGAGATGTTCACCGTTGATGACTAGTCCGTCTCACGTGATGATCGGACAAAGCCTAGTCGATTTGGATCATGTATCACTTAGATGACCAGAGGGATGTCTATCTGAGTGGGAGTTCATTAAATAATTTGATTATTTGAACTCATTATCATGAACATAGTCTAAATTGTCCTTGCAAATTATGTTGTAGATCAATAGCTCGCGCTTTAGCTCCCTGTTTTAATATGTTCCTAGAGAGTGACTAAGTTGAAAGATATTGTGAGAAATTGTGCGGACTAGGGCTGTAGTCTGAGGATTGTCCTCACTGCTACACAGAAGGCTTCTGTCCTTGATGCACCACTCCGTGTGCCAACCCCTCTAGCGTCGTCTGTGGATGTTGTGAACATCTGGCAAGCACGTTCTGATGACTACTTGACAGTTTAGTGGGCCATGCTTTACAGCTTAGAATCGGGGCTCCAAAGGCGTTTTTGAGCGCCATGGAACATATGAGATGCTCCAAGAGCTGAAATTGGTATTTCAGGCTCATGCCCGTGTTGAGAGATTTGAGACTTCTGACAAGATCTTTGCCTACAAGATGGAGGAGAATAGCTCATCCAGTGAGCATGTGCTCAGAATGTCTGGGTACTTCAATCGCTTGAATCAAGTGGGAGTTACTCTTCCAGATAAGAGAGTGATTGACATAGTTCTCCAGTCACTATCACCAAGCTACTAGAGCTTCGTGATGAACTATAACATGCAAGGGAAGATGATCCCAGAGCTGTTCGTCGTGCTTAAGGCCGTGAAGGTAGAAATAAAGAAGGAACATTAAGGGTTGATGGTTAACAAAACCACTGGTTTCAAGAAGGGAAAGGGCAAGAAGGGAAAGGGCAAGAAGGGAAACTTCATGAATGGCAAGCTAGTTGCCGCTCCAGTGAAGAATCCCAAGAACCCAAACCCGAGACGAAGTGCTTCTATTAGGGGAACGGTCACTGGTATCGGAACTGCCTCAAATACTTGGTAGACAAGAAGGCTGGCAACTTTGACAAAAGTATATTTGATATATGTGATATTGATGTGTACCTTACTATTACTCCTTGTAGCACATGGTATTAGATACCGGTTTAGCTTCTAATATTGGTAACTCAAAATAAAAGCTATGGAATAAACGGAGACTAACTAAGGGCGAGGTGATGATGTGTGTTGGAAGTGTTTCCAAGGTTGATGTGATCACCATCGCACACTCCCTCTACCTTCGAGATTAGTGTTGAACCTAGATCATGAACATGATTAGATCATGTTTATTGCAATATGGTTATTCATTTAAGTCAGAAAATAATGGTTATTCTGTTTACATGAATAACACCTTCTATGGTCATGCACCCAATGTGAATGGTTTATTGAATCTTGGTCGTAGTGACTGACATGTTCATAACATTGATGCCAAAAGATGTAGAGTTAATAATGATAGTACCACTTTCTTGTGGCACTGCCACTTAGATCATATTGGTGTAAAGCGCATGAAGAACCTCCATGTCGATGGACATTTGAAGTCACTTGATTTTGAATCACTTGACACATGCGAACCATGCCTCGTTGGCAAGATAACTAAACCCTCGTTTTTTGGAACAATGGAACGGGCAAGTGACTTGTTGGAAATCATACACGTTGATGTGTGCGGTCCGATGATGTTGATGCGTGCGGTGGATATCGTTATTTTCTCACCTTCACCGATGAATTGACTAGATATGGGCATGTTTACTTAATGAAGCATAAGTCTGACACGTTTGGAAAGTTCAAGCAATTTTAGAGTGAAGTTGAGAATCATCGTAACAAGAATATCAAGTTCCTACGATGTGATCAAGGGAAGAGTATCTGAGTTATGAGTTTGGCAATCACTTAAGACAAGGTGGAATCGTTTCACAGTTGACGCCGCCTGGAACACCATAGTGTAATGGTGTGTTAGAACGTCGTAATCGCACTCTATTGGATATGGTGCAATCTATGATGTATCTTACCGATCTACTGCTGTCGTTTTAGGGTTATGCATTAGAGACAACTACATTCACTTTAAATAGGGCACCATCTAAGTTCGTGGAGACAACACCCTATGAACTATGGTTTGGCAAGAAACCTAAGTTGTCGTTTCTTAAGGTTTGGGGCTGCGATGCTTATGTCGATAGGCTTCAGCCAGAAAAGCTCAAACCCAAAGCGCACAATTGTGTCTTCATAGAATACCCAAGGAAGACGATTGGGTATACCTTCTATCTCAGATCTTAGGGCAAAGTGTTTGTCGCTAAGAACAGGTCCTTTCTCAAGAAAGAGTTTATCTCGAAAGAATTGAGTGGGAGGAAGATAGAACTTGATGAGGTTGTTGAACCTTTACTTCAACTAGAGAGTAGCGCAGCATAGAAAGATGTTTCTATGGCACCTACATCAGTTGAAGAGAAAGCTAATGATGATGATCATGAAGCTTCAGATCAAGTTACTATTGAACCTTGTAGGTCGACAAGGGTGCATACAACTTCTGAGTGGTAACCCTGTCTTAAAAGTCATGTTGTTGGACAACGGTGAACCTACGCGCTATGAAGAAGCGATGGTGGGCCCGGATTCCAACAAATGGCTAGGAGCCATGAAATTCAAGATAGGATCCATGTATGAGAACAAAGTATGGACTTTGGTGGAATTGCCGATGATCGGCAAGCCATTGAGAATAAATGGATCTTTAAGAAGAAGACACACGCTGATGGTAATGCCACCATTTATGAAGCTCGTATTGTCTCAAAGAAGTTTCCGACAAGTTCAAGGAGTTGACTATGATGAGACTCCCTCAATCACAGCGAAGCTGAAGTCTGTTAGAATTATGTTAGCAGTTGCTGCATTTTCATTTACAAAATTTGGCAGATGGATGTCAAAACAAAGTTTCCTTGACGGTTTCCGGGAAGGTTTTGTCGATCCTAAGGATGCTGAAAGGTATGAAGCTCCAGCGATCCTTCTATGGACTGGAGCAAGCATCTCGGAGTTGGAACATACGCTTTTATGAGGTGATCAAAGCTTTTGGGTTTATACAAAGTTTGCAAGAAACTTGTATTTCCAAGAAAGTGAGTGGGAGCGCTACAACATTTTTGATAAGTATATGTAGATGACATATTGTTGATCGGAAATGATGTAGAATTTCTGGAAAGCATAAAGGGTTGTTTGAATAGAGTTTTTCAAAGGAAGACCTGGGTAAAACTGCTTATATATTGGGTATCAAGATCTATGGAGATAGATCAAGACGCCTGATAAGACTTTCACAGAGCACATACCTTGACATGATTTCGAAGGAGTTCAAAATGGATCAGTCAAAGAAGGAGTTCTTGCTTGAGTTGTAAGGTGTGAAGTTAAGACTTAAAGCTCGACCACGGCAGAAGAAAGAGAAAGGACGAAGGTCGTCCCCTATGCCTTAGCCATAGGCTCTATACGATATGCCATGTTGTGTACCGCACCTGATATGTGCCTTGCCACGTGTCTGGAAAGGGGGTAAAAGAGTGATCCAGGAGTAGATCATTGGACAGTGGTCAAAATTGTTCTTAGAGGAATAAGGAAATGTTTCTCGGTTATGGAGGTGATAAAGAGTTCGGTGTAAAGGGTTACGTCGATGCAAGCTTTAACACCTATCTAGATGACTCTGAGTAGCAAACTAGATACATATAGTGGAGCAACCATTAGCTCCAAGTGGAGCGTGGAAGCAACATCTACGATATGACCTAGAGATTTGTGAAGTACATACGGATCTAAATATTGCAGACCCGTTGACTAAACCTCTTCCACGAGCAAAACATGATCAACACCAGAACACTATGGGTGTTTGATTCATCATAATGTAACTAGATTACTGACTCTAGTGCAAGTGGGAGACTATTGGAAATATGCCCTAGAGGCAATAATAAAATGCTTATTATTATATTTCCTTGTTCATGATAATTGTCTATTGTTCATGCTATAATTGTATTAATCGGAAACTGTAATACATGTGTGAATACATAGACCACAATATGTCCCTAGTGAGCCTCTAGTTGACTAGCTCGTTGATCAACAGATGGTTGTGGTTTCCTGGCCATGGGCATTGGATGTCGTTGATAACAGGATCACATCATTAGGAGAATGATGTGATGGACAAGGCCCAATCCTAAGCATAGCACAAGATCGTGTAGTTCATTTGCTAGAGCTTTTCTAATGTCAAGTATCTTTCCTTAGACCATGAGACTGTGCAACTCCCGGATACCGTAGGAATGCTTTGGGTGTATCAAAAGTCACAACGTGACTGGGTGACTATAAAGGTGCACTACAGGTATCTTCGAAAGTGTCTGTTGGGTTGGCACGAATCGAGACTGGGATTTGTCACTCCGTATGATGGAGAGGTGTCTCTGGGCCCACTCGGTAATGCATCATCATAATGAGCTCAATGTGACTAAGGAGTTAGTCACGTGATCATGTGTTATGAAACAAGTAAAGAGACTTGTCGGTAACGAGATTGAACAAGGTATGGGGATACTGACGATCGAATCTCGGGCAAGTAACATACTGATGGACAAAGGGAATTGTATACGGGATTGATGGAATCCCCAACATCGTGGTTCATCCGATGAGATCGTCGAGGAACATGTGGGAGCCAATATGGGTATCCAGATCCTGCTATTGGTTATCGTTTGGATATGTGTCTCGGTCATATCTGCATGGTTCCCGAACCCGTAGGGTCTACACACTTAAGGTTCGGTGACGCTAGATTCGTCATGGGAATTCTATGTGGTTACCGAAGGTTGTTCGGAGTCCCGGATGAGATCCCGGACATGACAAGGAACTCCTGAATAGTACGAAGGTGAAGATCGATATATTGGACGAAGGGTATTGGAGTCCGGAAGTGTTCCGGGGGTACCGGGCTATGGCCAGCATGACTAAAAGATGTTTCGGGGGCCTTGACAAGTGTTGCAAGGCCTCATGGGCCAAGGGGAGGGGGAAAACCAGCCCACTAAGGGTTTGTGCGCCCCCACACCCTTTCCCATGTTGCTTGGGGAGGTGGGGCACCTCCACCTGGCTTGGGAGCAAGCCTCCACCTGACTTGGCTTGGGGGGAAGTCTCCCTAGGGTTTCCCTAAGGAGATCCAATCTGCCTTAGCCGCCACCCCCCTAGGGGAAACCCTAGGGCCCCTCCTCATCCCCCCTTCCTGTTGGGGAACATAGTAATTTCAAAAAAATTCCTACACACGCGCAAGATCATGGTGATGCATAGCAACGAGAGGGGAGAGTGTGCCCATGTACTCTCATAGACCGAAAGCGGAAGGGATTCGTCAGCACGACAGCGTGGTGACGATGATGATGTTCTACCGATGCAGGGCTTCGCCTAAGCACCGCTACGATATTATCGAGGTGGATTATGGTGGAGGGGGGCACCGCACACGGCTAAGAGATCTCAAGGATCAGTTGTTGTGTCTCAAGGGGGTGCCTCCCTCCCCGTATATAAAGGAGTGGAGGAGGGGGAGGGGGCCGGCCACCCTTAGTGCGCCCCATGAGGAGTCCTACTCCCACCGGGAGTAGGACTCCCCCCTCCTTGTTGGAGTAGGAGAGGAGAGGGAAGGACAGAGAGGGGGAAAGGAAAGGGGGGCGCCGCCCCCCTCCTTGGCCAATTCGGACTTGGGGGGAGGGGCACGCGGCTGCCCCTTGGCCGCCTCTCCTCTTCCACCACTTGGGCCCATGAGGCCCATTAACCTCCGGGGGGGTTCCGATAACCCCTCGGTACTCCGGTATATATCTGATAACCCCCGGAACCATTCCGGTGCCCGAATATAGTCGTCCAATATATCAATCTTCATGTCTCGACCATTTCGAGACTCCTTGTCATGTCCGTGATCACATCCGGGACTCCGAACTACCTTTGGTACATCAAAACACATAACCTCATAATATAACCGTCATGTAACTTTAAGCGTGCGGACCCTACGGGTTCAAGAACTATGTAGACATGACCGAGACACGTCTCCGGTCAATAACCAATAGCGGAACCTGGATGGTCATATTGGCTCCTACATATTCTACGAAGATCTTTATCGGTCAAACAGCATAACAACATATGTTGTTCCCTTTGTCATCGGTATGTTACTTGCCCGAGGTTCGATCTTCGGTATCTCAATACCTAGTTCAATCTCATTACCGGCAAATCTCTTTACTTGTTACGTAATGCATCATCCCGTAACTAAATCATTAGTTACATTGCTTGCAAGGCTTATAGTGTTGTGCATTACCGAGAGGTCCCAGAGATACCTCTCCGACAATCGGAGTGACAAATCCTAATATCAAAATACGTCAACTCAACAAGTACCTTCGGAGACACCTGTAGAGCACCTTTATAATCACCCAGTTACGTTGTGATGTTTGGTAGCACACAAAGTGTTCCTCCGGTAAATGGGAGTTACATAATCTCATAGTCATAGGAACATGTATAAGTCATGAAGAAAGCAATAGCAACATACTAAACGATCAAGTGCTAAGCTAACAGAATGGGTCAAGTCAATCACATCATTCTCCTAACGATGTGATCTCGTTAATAAAATGACAACTCATGTCTATGGTTAGGAAACGTAACCATCTTTGATTCACGAGCTAGTGACACTCTGTTTGTCTATGTATTCACACATGTATTATGTTTCCGGGTAATACAATTCTAGCATGAATAATAAACATTTATCATGAGATGAGGAAATAAATAATAACTTTATTATTGCCTCTAGGGCATATTTCCTTCAGTCTCCCACTTGCACTAGAGTCAATAATCTAGATTACATAGTAATGATTCTACACCCATGGAGCCTTCATGCTCATCATGTTTTGCTCATGGAAGAGGCTTAGTCAACGGGTCTGCAACATTCAGATCTGTATGTATTTTGCAAATCTCTATGTCTCCCACCCGGACTTGGTCCCGGATGGAATTGAAGCTTCTCTTGATGTGCTTGGTTCTCTTGTGAAATCTGGATTCCTTTGCCAAGGCAATTGCACTAGTATTGTCACAAAAGATTTTCATTGGACCCGATGCACTAGGCATGACACCTAGATCGGATATGAACTCCTTCATCCAGACTCCTTCATTTGCTGCTTCCGAAGCAACTATGTACTCCGCTTCACATGTAGATCCTGTTGGAAATATGCCCTAGAGGTAATAATAAAAGTATTATTATATTTCCTTGTTCATGATAATTGTCTTTTATTCATGCTATAACTGTATTATCCGGAAATCGTAATACACGTGTGAATACATAGACCACAATATGTCCCTAGTGAGCCTCTAGTTGACTAGCTCGTTGTGATCAGCAGATAGTCATGGTTTCTGACTATGGACATTGGATGTCGTTGATAACGGGATCACATCATTAGGAGAATGATGTGATGGACAAGACAATCCTAAGCATAGCACAAAGATCGTGTAGTTAGTTTGCTAGAGCTTTTCCAATGTCAAGTATCTTTTCCTTAGACCATGAGATCGTGTAACTCCGGATACCGTAGGAGTGCTTTGGGTGTATCAAGCGTCTGGCGTAAGCGGGTGACTATAAAGGTGCATTACGGTATCTCCGAAAGTGTCTTTTGGTTGACACGGATCGAGGATGGGATTTGTCACTCCGTGCAAGCGGAGAGGTATCTCTGGGCCCACTCGGTAGGACATCATCATAATGTGCACAATGTGATTAAGGGGTTGATCACGGGATGATGTGTTGCGGAGCGAGTAAAGAGACTTGCGTAGCGAGATTGAACAAGGTATCGGTATACCGACGATCGAATCTCGGGCAAGTAAAATACCGCTAGACAAAGGGAATTGTATACGGGATCGACCGAGTCCTTGACATCGTGGTTCATCCGATGAGATCATCGTGGAACATGTAGGAGCCAACATGGGTATCCAGATCCGCTGTTGGTTATTGACCGGAGAACGTCTCGGTCATGTCTACATGTCTCCGAACCCGTAGGGTCTACACATAAGGTTCGATGGCGCTAGGGTTATAAAGGAAGCTTGTATGTGGTTACCGAATGTTGTTGAGTCCGGATGAGATCCGGACATCACGAGGAGTTCCGGAATGGTCGGAGGTAAAGATTTATATATGGGAAGTCTGTTTTGGTCACGGAAAAGTTTGGGGTTTATCGATAACGTCTGGGACCACCGGGAGGTCGGGGTCCACCAAGTGGGGCCACCTGCCCTGAAGGCTGTGTGGGCCAAGTGTGGGAGGGACCAGCCCCTAGGTGGGCTGGGGCGCCCCACCAAGGCCCAAGGCGTGGGAAGTGGGGAAGGGGCAAACCCTAGGGCAGATGGGCCCTAAGGCCCACCCTAGGTGCGCCTCCCCCTCTCTCCCCCTCTGGCCGCCACCAGATGGGATCTGGGGGCTGGCCGCCGCCCCCTAGGGGTGGAAACCTAGGTGGGGGCGCAGCCCCCTCTCCCCCTATAAATAGTGAGGCCTAGGGGCTGCCCGAGACACACAGAATACACGTGATTCGATCTACGCCTTTGGTTGCAGCCCTCTCCTCTCTCCCAAGTACTCCTCCTCTCCCGTGGTGCTTAGCGAAGCCTGCTGGATTGCCACACTCATCCACCACCACCACGCCGTTGTGCTGCTGCTGGATGGAGTCTTCCTCAACCTCTCCCTATCTCCTTGCTGGATCAAGGCGTGGGAGGCGTCGTCGGGCTGTACGTGTGTTGAGCGTGGAGGTGCCGTGCGTTCGCACTTGATCATCGGTGATTTGAATCACGGCGAGTGCGACTCCATCAACCCGTTCACTTGAATGCTTCCGCTTAGCGATCTACAAGGGTATGTAGATGCACTCTCTTTCTACTCGTTGCTGGTCTCTCCATAGATAGATCTTGGTGACACGAGGAAATTTTTGAATTTTGCTCGCTCCCCAACGATGGCATCATGAGCTAGGTCTATTGCGTAGATTCTTTGCACGAGTAGAACACAAAGTAGTTGTGGGCGTTGATGTTGTTCAATATGCTTACCGTTACTAGTCCAATCTTGTTTCGACGGTATTGTGGGATGAAGCGGCCGGACCGACCTTACACGTACTCTTCGTGAGGCAGGTTCCACCGATTGACATGCACTTTGTGCATAAGGTGGCTAGCGGGTGCCAGTCTCTCCCACTTTAGTCGGAACTGATTCGATGAAAAGGGTCCTTATGAAGGGTAAATAGCAATTGGCATATCACGTTGTGGTTTTGCGTAGGTAAGAAACGTTCTTGCTAGAAACCCATAGCAGCCACGTAAAATATGCAAACAACAATTAGAGGACGTCTAACTTGTTTTTGCAGGGTATGCTATGTGATGTGATATGGCCAAGAAGAATGTGATGAATGATATGTGATGTATGAGATTGATCATGTTCTTGTAATAGGAATCACGACTTGCATGTCGATGTGTATGACAACCGGCAGGAGCCATAGGAGTTGTCTTTATTTATTGTATGACCTGCGTGTCATTGAACAACGCCATGTAAATACTTTACATTATTGCTAACCGGTAGCCATAGTAGTAGAAGTAATAAGTTGGCGAGACAACTTCATGGAGACACGATGATGGAGATCATGATGATGGAGATCATGGTGTCATGCCGGTGACGATGATGATCATGGAGCCCGAAGATGGAGATCAAAGGAGCAAAATGATATTGGCCATATCATGTCACTATTTGATTGCATGTGATGTTTATCATGTTTATGCATCTTGTTTACTTAGGACGACGGTAGTAAATAAGATGATCCCTTACAAAATTTCAAGAAGTGTTCTCCTCGACGGTGCACCGTTGCTACAGTTAAGTCGCTTCTAAGCACCACGTGATGATCGGGTGTGATGGATTCTTACGTTCACATACAGCGGGTGTAAGACAGTTTTACACTGGCGAAAACACTTGGGGTTTACTTGGCGAGCCTAGCATGTACAGACATGGCCTCGGAACACGGAGACCGAAAGGTCGAGCATGAGTCGTATAGTAGATACGATCAACATGAAGATGTTCACCGATGATGACCAGTCCGTCTCACGTGATGATCGGACACGGCCTGGTTGACTCGGATCATGTAATCACTTAGATGACCGAGGGATGTCTATCTCGAGTGGGAGTTCATAAGATGAACTTAATTATCTGAACATAGTCAAATAGATCTTTGCAAATTATGTCGAAGCTCACGCTTTAGTTCCTTTGTTTAGATATGTTCCTAGAGAAAATATAGTTGAAAGTTGTGATGGCGATTATGCGGACAGTAGAAAGCTTATGTCCTTAATGCACCGCTCAGAGTGCTGAACCCCAAACATCGTTTGTGGATGTTGCGAACATCAGACATACACGTTTTGATAACTACGTGATAGTTCAATTAAACGGTTTAGAGTTAAGGCACCAAAGACGTTTTTCAAAACGTCGCGGAACATATGAGATGTTTCGAGGGCTGAAATTGAGATTTCAGGCTCGTGCCCACGTCAAGAGGTATGAGACCTCCGACAATTTTCTTAGCCTGCAAACTAAGGGAGAAAAGCTCAATCGTTGAGCTTGTGCTCAGATTGTCTGAGTGCAACAATCACTTGAATCGAGTTGAAGTTGATCTTCCAGATGAGATAGTGATGTTTCTCCAAAGTCATTGCCACCAAGCTGCTAGAGCTTCGTGATGAACTATAACATATCAGGGATAGATATGATGATCCTTGAGGTATTCACGATGTTTGACACCGCGAAAGTAGAAATCAAGAAGAAGTATCAATTGTTGATGGTTGGTGAAACCACTAGTTTCAAGAAGGGCAAGGTCAAGAAGGGATACTTCATGAAACGGCAAATCAGCTGCTGCTCTAGTGAAGAAACCCAAGGTTGAACCCAAGCCCGAGACTAAGTGCTTCTGTGATAAGGGGAATAACCACTAGAGCGGAATTACCCTAGATACTTGGTAGATGAGAAGGCTGGCAAGGTCGATAGAAGTATATTGGATATACATTATGTTAATGTGTACTTTACTAGTACTCCTAGTAGCACTAGGGTATTAGATACCGGTTCGGTTGCTAAGTGTTAGTAACTCGAAATAAAAGCTACGGAATAAACGGAGACTAGCTAAAAGTGAGCTGACAATATGTGTTGGAAGTGTTTCCAAGGTTGATGTGATCAAGCATCGCACGCTCCCTCTACCATCGAGATTTGGTGTTTGCGAGAGCATAGACATGATTGGATTATGTCTATCGCAATCTGATTATTCATTTAAGGAGAATAATGGTTACTCTATTTATTTGAATAACACCTTTAATGGTCTTGCACCTAAAGGAATGGTTTATTGAATCTCGATCGTAGTGATACACATTTTCATGCCAAAAGGATATAAGATAGTAATGATAGTACCACTTACTTGTGGCACTGCCATGTAAGTCATATTGGTATAAAACGCATGAAGAAGCTCCATGTTGATGGATCTTTGGACTCACTCATTTTTGAAAAGTTTGAGACATGCGAACCATGTCTATTGGTGAATATGCATGAAGAAACTCCATGCAGATGGATCGTTTGGACTCACTTGATTTTGAATCACTTGAGATATGCAAATCATACCACATGGGCAAGATGACTGAAAAGCCTCGGTTTCAGTAAGATGGAACAAGATAGCAACTTGTTGGAAGTAACACATTTTGATGTGTGCAGTCCAATGAGTGCCGAGGCATCTGATGAATATCGTTATGTTCTTACTTCACAGATGATTTGAGTAGACGTAGAGTATATTTACTTGATGAAACACAAGTCTGAATTATTGAATGGTTCAAGTAATTGCAGAGTGAAGTTGAAGATCATCGTGACAAGAGGATGAAATGTCTATGATATGATCATAGAGATGAGTATCTGAGTTCTGAGCTTTGGCACACAATTAAGACATTGTGGAAATTGTTTCACAATTAATACTACTGGAACACCATTGTTTGATGGTGTGTCCGAACATCATAGTTGCACCCTATTGGATATGGTGCGTACCATGATGTCTCTTGTCGAATTACCACTATCGTTCATGGGTTAGGCATTAGAGACAACCACATTCACTTTAAATAGGGCACCACGTAATTCCGTTGAGATGACACCGTATGAACTATGGTTTAGAGAAACCTAAGCTGTCATTTCTTAAAGGTTTGGGGCTGCGACGCTTATGTGAAAAAGTTTCAGGTTGATAAGCTCGAACCCAAAGCGGATAAAATACATCTTCGTAGGACACCCAAAACGGTTGGGTATACCTCCTAATTCAGATCCGAAAGCAATAGGGATTCTTTCTTGAATCGGATCCTTCCTCGAGGAAAAGTTTGTCTCGAAAAGTTAAGTGGGAGGATGGTGGAGACTTGATGAGGTTATTGAACCATCACTTCAACAAGTATGTAGCAGGGCACAGGGAGTTGTTCATGTGGCGCCTACACCAATTGAAGTAGAAGCTTATGATAGTGATCATGAAGTTTTTAGATCAAGTCACTACCATACCTCGTAGGGTGACAAGGATGCGTACTGCTTAAGAGTGGTACAGTAATCCTGTCTTGAAGGTCATGTTGCTAGACAACAATGAACCTACGAGCTATGGAGAAGCGATGGTGGGGCCAAATTCCGACAAATGGTTAGAAGCCATGAAATCCGAGATAGGATCCATGTATCATAACAAAGCATGAACTTTGGTGGACTTGCCCGATGATCGGCAAGCCATTGAGATAAATGGATCTTTAAGAAGAAGACGGACGTGGACGGTAATGTCACCGTCTATGAAGCTCGACTTGTGGCGAAGAGTTTTTTCACAAGTTCAAGGAGTTGACTACGATGAGATTTTCTCATCCATAGCGATGCTTAAAGTCCGTCGGAATCATGTTAGCATTAGCTGCATTTATGAAATCTGGCAGATGGATGTCAAAACGAGTTTCCTTACCAGTGTTCGTAAGGAAAGGTTGTATGTGATAAAATCCGAAAGTTTTGTCGATCCTAAGGATGCTAAAAGGTATGCTAGCTCCAATGATCCTTCTAAGGATTGGAGTAAGCATCTCGGAGTTGGAATATGTACTTTGATAAGATGATCAAAGACTTTGGGTTTATACAAATTTATGAGAAACTTGTATTTCCAAAGAAGTGAGTGGGAGCACTATAGAATTTCTGGTGAGTATATGTTATTGACATATTGTTGATCGAAATGATGTAGAATTCTGGAAAGCATATAGGGTTATTTGAAAAGTGTTTTTCAATGGAAAACCTGGATTAGGCTACTTGAACAATAAGCATCAAGATCTATAAGATAGATCAAAATGCTTAATAGTACTTTCAAATGAGCACGTACCTTGACATGATCTTGAAGGTGTTCAAGATGGATCGATCAAAGGAGTTCTTGCACGAGTTGTAAGGTATGAAGTTAAGACTTAAAAGCTCGACCACGGCAGAATAGAGAGAAAGGACGAAGGTCGCCCCTATGATTAAGACGTAGGCTCTCTGGTATGCTATCTTGTGTACCGCTTTTGAAGTGTGCCTTGCCATGAGTCATCAAGGGTACAAGAGTGATCCAAGAATGGATCACGGGACAATGATCAAAGTTATCCTTAGTAACTAGTGTACTAAGAAATTTTCTCGATTATGGAGGTGATAAAGAGTTCGGCGTAAAGGGTTACGTCGATGCAAGCTTTACACCTATCCGGATAGCTCTGAGTAGAGATACCGGATACGTATAATGGAGCAATTTTTAGAATAGCTCCAAGTAGAACAGTCATTTGGAATAGCTCCAAATAGAGCGTGGTAGCTACATCTAGGAGATGACATAGAGATTTGTAAAGCACACACGGATCTGAAAGGTTCGAGACCGTTGACTAAAACCTCTCTCACAAGCAACATGATCAAACCTAAAACTCATTGAGTGTTAATCACATAGTGATGTGAACTAGACTCTCGACTCTAGTAAACTCTTGGGTGTTAGTCACATGGCGATGTGACCTGTGAGTGTTAATCACATGGTGATGTGAACTAGATTATTGACTCTAGTGCAAGTGGGAGACTGTTGGAAATATGCCCTAGAGGCAATAATAAAAGTATTATTATATTTCCTTGTTCATGATAATTGTCTTTTATTCATGCTATAACCGTATTATCCGGAAATCGTAATACACGTGTGAATACATAGACCACAATATGTCCCTAGTGAGCCTCTAGTTGACTAGCTCGTTGTGATCAACAGATAGTCATGGTTTCCTGGCTATGGACATTGGATGTCGTTGATAACGGGATCACATCATTAGGAGAATGATGTGATGGACAAGACCCAATCCTAAGCATAGCACAAAGATCGTGTAGTTCGTTTGCTAGAGCTTTTCCAATGTCAAGTATCTTTTCCTTAGACCATGAGATCGTGTAACTCCCGGATACCGTAGGAGTGCTTTGGGTGTATCAAACGTCACAATGTAACTGGGTGACTATAAAGGTGCATTACAGGTATCTCCGAAAGTGTCTTTTGGGTTGACACGGATCGAGACTGGGATTTGTCACTCCGTGCAAACGGAGAGGTATCTCTGGGCCCACTCGGTAGGACATCATCATAATGTGCACAATGTGATTAAGGGGTTGATCACGGGATGATGTGTTGCGGAACGAGTAAAGAGACTTGCCGTAGCGAGATTGAACAAGGTATCGGTATACCGACGATCGAATCTCGGGCAAGTAAAATACCGCTAGACAAAGGGAATTGTATACGGGATCGATCGAGTCCTTGACATCGTGGTTCATCCGATGAGATCATCGTGGAACATGTGGGAGCCAACATGGGTATCCAGATCCCGCTGTTGGTTATTGACCGGAGAACGTCTCGGTCATGTCTACATGTCTCCCGAACCCGTAGGGTCTACACACTTAAGGTTCGATGACGCTAGGGTTATAAAGGAAGCTTGTATGTGGTTACCGAATGTTGTTGAGTCCGGATGAGATCCGGACGTCACGAGGAGTTCCGGAATGGTCCGGAGGTAAAGATTTATATATGGGAAGTCCTGTTTTGGTCATAGGAAAAGTTTGGGGTTTATCGGTAGCGTCTGGGACCACCGGAGGGTCGGGGTCCACCAAGTGGGGCCACCTGCCCTGAAGGCTGCGTGGGCCAAGTGTGGGAGGGACCAGCCCCTAGGTGGGCTGGGCGCCCCACCAAGGCCCAAGGCGTGGGAAGTGGGGAAGGGGCAAACCCTAGGCAGATGGGCCCTAAGGCCCACCCCAGGTGCGCCTCCCCTCTCTCCCCCTCCGCCGCCACCAGATGGGATCAGGGGCTGGCCGCCGCCCCTAGGGGTGGAAACCTAGGGGGTGCAGCCCCTCTCCCCTATAAATAGTGAGGCCTAGGGGCTGCCCGAGACACACAGAATACACGTGATTCGATCTACGCCTTTGGTTGCAGCCCTCTCCTCTCTCCCAAGTACTCCTCCTCTCCCGTGGTGCTTAGCGAAGCCCTCGCTGATTGCCACACTCATCCACCACCACCACGCCGTTGTGCTGCTGCTGGATGGAGTCTTCCTCAACCTCTCCCTCTCTCCTTGCTGGATCAAGGCGTGGGAGGCGTCGTCGGGCTGTACGTGTGTTGAGCGGAGGTGCCGTGCGTTCGCACTTGATCATCGGTGATTTGAATCACGGCGAGTGCGACTCCATCAACCCGTTCACTTGAGCGCTTCCGCTTAGCGATCTACAAGGGTATGTAGATGCACTCTCTTTCTACTCGTTGCTGGTCTCTCCATAGATAGATCTTGGTGACACGTAGGAAATTTTTTGAATTTCTGCTACGTTCCCCAACAGATCCCGCCACGACGCTTTGCTTAGAACTGCACCAACTGACAGCTCCACCATTCAATATAAACACGTATCCGGTTTGCAATTTAGAATCGTCCGAATCAGTGTCAAAGCTCGCATCGACGTAACCCTTTACGACTAGCTCTTTGTCATCTCCATAAAAGAGAAACATATCCTTATTCCTTTTCAGGTATTTCAGGATGTTCTTGAACGCTGTCTAGTGATCCCACTCCTGGATTACTTTGGTACCCCCCTGCTAAACTAATAGCAAGGCACACATTAGGTCTGGTACAAAGCATTGCATACATGATAGAGCCTATGGCTGAAGCATAGGCAACTTCTTTCATTTTCTCTCTATCTTCTGCAGTGGTCGGGCATTGAGTCTGACTCAATTTCACACCTTGTATTACAGGCAAGAACCCTTTCTTTGCTTGATCCACTTTGAACCTTTTCAAAACTTTATCAAGGTATGTACTTTGTGAAATTCCAATTAAGCGTCTTGATCTATCTCTATTGATCTTGATGCCCAATATATAAGCAGCTTCACCCAGGTCTTTCATTGAAAAACTTTTATTCAAGTATCCATTTATGCTATCCAGAAATTCTATATCATTTCCAATCAATAATATGTCGTCCACATATAATATAAGAAATGCTACAGAGCTCCCACTCACTTTCTTGTAAATACAGGCTTCTCCAAAAGTCTGTATAAAAACATATGCTTTGATCACACTATCAAAGCGTTTATTCCAACTCCGACAGGCTGGCACCAGTCCATAAATTGATCGCTGGAGCTTGCACACTTTGTTAGCACCCTTTGGATCAACAAAACCTTCTGGTTGCATCATATACAACTCTTCTTCCAGAAATCCATTCAGGAATGCAGTTTTGACATCCATTTGCCAAATTTCATAATCATAAAATGTGGCAATTGACTTAAGCATCGCTCCGGGTGAGAAAGTCTCATCGTAGTCAACACCTTGAACTTGTCGAAAACCTTTTGCAACAAGTCGAGCTTTGTAGACAGTAACATTACCATCAGCGTCAGTCTTCTTCTTGAAGATCCATTTATTCTCAATGGCTTGCCGATCATCGGGCAAGTCAACCAAAGTCCATACTTTGTTCTCATACATGGATCCCATCTCATATTTCATGGCCTCAAGCCATTTTGCGGAATCTGGGCTCATCATCGCTTCCTCATAGTTCGTAGGTTCGCCATGGTCAAGTAACATGACCTCCAGAATAGGATTACTGTACCACTCTGGTGCGGATCTTACTTTGGTTGACCTAGGAGGTTCGGTAGTAACTTGATCTGAAGTTTCATGATCAACATCATTAGCTTCCTCACTAATTGGTGTAGTCGTCACAGGAACCGGTTTCTGTGATGAACTATTTTCCAATAAAGGAGCAGGTACAGTTACCTCATCAAGTTCTACTTTCCTCCCACTCACTTCTTTCGAGAGAAACTCCTTCTCTAGAAAGGATCCATTCTTGGCAAATAATGTCTTGCCTTCGGATCTGTGATAGAAGGTGTACCCAACAGTTTCCTTTGGGTATCCTATGAAGACACATTTCTCCGATTTGGGTTCGAGCTTTATCAGGTTGAAGCTTTTTCACATAAGCATCGCAGCCCCAAACTTTAAGAAACGACAACTTTGGTTTCTTGCCAAACCACAGTTCATAAGGCGTCGTCTCAACGGATTTTGATGGTGCCCTATTTAACGTGAATGCAGCCGTTTCTAAAGCATAACCACAAAATGATAGTGGTAAATCAGTAAGAGACATCATAGTTTGCACCATATCTAGTAAAGTACGATTATGACGTTCGGACACACCATTACGCTGTGGTGTTCTTGGTGGCGTGAGTTGCGAAACTATTCCGCATTGTTTCAAGTGTAGACCAAACTCATAACTCCAATATTCTCCTCCACGATCAGATCGTAGAAACTTTATTTTCTTGTTACGATGATTTTCAACTTCACTCTGAAATTCTTTGAACTTTTCAAATGTTTCAGACCTATGTTTCATTAAGTAGATATACCCATATCTTCTCAAATCATCTGTGAAGGTGAGAAAATAACGATACCCGCCGCGAGCCTCAACATTCATTGGACCACATACATCAGTATGTATGATCTCCAACAAATCAGTTGCTCGCTCCATAGTTCCAGAGAATGGCATTTTAGTCATCTTGCCCATGAGGCATGGTTCGCAAGTACAAAGTGATTCATAATCAAGTGATTCCAAAAGTCCATCAGTATGGAGTTTCTTCATGCGCTTTACACCAATATGACCCAAAAGGCAGTGCCACAAATAAGCTGCACTATCATTATCAACTCTGCATCTTTTGGCTTCAACATTATGAATTTGTGTATCACTACTATCGATATTCATCAAAAATAGACCACTCTTTAAGGGTGCATGACCATAAAAGATATTACTCATATAAATAGAACAACCATTATTCTCAGATTTAAATGAATAACTGTCTCACATCAAACAAGATCCAGATATAATGTTCATGCTCAACGCTGGCACCAAATAACAATTATTTAGGTCTAAAACTAATCCCAAAGGTAGATGTAGAGGTAGCGTGCCGACGGCGATCACATCGACTTTGGAACCATTTCCCATGCGCATCGTCACCTCGTCCTTAGCCAGTGTCTGCTTAATCGTAGTCCCTGTTTCGAGTTGCAAATATTAGCAAGAACCGTATCAAATACCAGTGCTCTGCGAGCTCGGTAAGGTACACATCAATAACATGTATATCACATATACCTTTGTTCACCTTGCCATCCTTCTTGTCCGCCAAATACTTGGGGCAGTTCCTCTTCCAAATGACGATCGCTTGCGATAGAAGCACTCAGTCTCAGGCTTAGGTCCAGACTTGGGTTTCTTCTCTTGAGCAGCAACTTGTTTGCCGTTCTTCTTTAAGTTCCCCTTCTTCTTCCCTTTGCCCTTTTCTTGAAACTGGTGGTCTTATTGACCATCAACACTTGATGCTCCTTCTTTATTTCTACCTCCGCAGCTTCTAGCATTGCGAAGAGCTCGGGAATTGTCTTGTTCATCCCTTGTATATTACAGTTCATCACGAAGCTCTTGTAGCTTGGTGGCAGTGATTGAAGAATTCTGTCAATGACACTATCATCCGGAAGATTAACTCCCAGTTGAATCAAGTGATTGCAATACCGGACATTTTGAGTATATGTTCACCGTGAAACATTCTCCTCCATCTTGCAGCTGTAGAACTTATTGGAGACTTCATATCTCTCAATCTGGGCATTTGCTTGAAATATTAACTTCAACTCCTGGAACATCTCATATGCTCCATGATGTTCAAAACGTCGTTGAAGTCCCGGTTCTAAGCCGTAAAGCATGGCACACTGAACTATCGAGTAGTCATCAGATTTGCTCTACCAGATGTTCTTAACGTTGTCAGTTGCATCTGCAGCAGGCCTGACACCCAACGGTGCTTCCAGGACATAATTCTTCTGTGCAGCAATGAGGATAATCCTCAAGTTACGGACCTAGTCCACGTAATTGCTACCATCATCTTTCAACTTTGCTTTCTTAAGGAACGCATTAAAATTTAATGGAACAATAGCACGGGCCATCTATCTACAACAAACATAGACAAGCAAAATACTATCAGGTACTAAGTTCATGATAAATTTAAGTTCAATTAATCATACTACTTAAGAACTCCCACCTAGATAGACATCCCTCTAATCATCTAAGTGATCACGTGATCCAAATCAACTAAGCCATAACTGATCATCACATGAAATGGAGTAGTTTTCAATGGTGAACATCACTATGTTGATCATATCTACTATATGATTCACGCTCGACCTTTCGGTCTAAGTGTTCCGAGGCCATATCTGCATATGCTAGGATCGTCAAGTTTAACCTGAGTATTCTGCGTGTGCAAAACTGGCTTGCACCCGTTGTAGATGGACGTAGAGCTTATCACACCCGATCATCACGTGGTGTCTGGGCACGAAGAACTTTGGCAACGGTGCATACTCAAGGAGAACACTTTTATCTTAAAATTTAGTGAGAGATCATCTTATAATGCTACCATCAATCTAAGCAAGATAAGATGCATAAAAGATAAACATCACAGATGCAATCAATATAAGTGATATGATATGGCCATCATCATCTTGTGCTTGTGATCTCCATCTCCGAAGCACGTCATGATCACCATCGTCACCGGTGCGACACCTTGATATCCATCGTAGCATCATTTTCGTCTTGCCAACTATTGCTTCTACGACTATCGCTACCGCATAGTGATAAAGTAAAGCAATTACAGGGCGATTGCATTGCATACAATAAAGAGACAACCTTATGGCTCCTGCCAGTTGCCGATAACTTGGTTACAAAACATGATCATCTGATACAATAAAATATAGCATCATGTCTTGACCATATCACATCACAACATGCCCTGCAAAAACAAGTTAGACGTCCTCTACTTTGTTGTTGCAAGTTTTACGTGGCTGCTATGGGCTTAGCAAGAACCGTTCTTACCTATGCATCAAAACCACAATGATAGTTCGTCAAGTTAATGCTGTTTTAACCTTCTCAAGGACGGGCGTATACACTCGATTCAACTAAAGTTGGAGAAACCGACACCCGCCACCCACTGTGTGCAAAGCACGTCGGTAGAACCAGTCTCGTGTAAGTGTACGCGTAATGTCGGTCCGGGCTGCTTCATCCAACAATACCGCCGAACCAAAGTATGACATGCTGGTAAGCAGTGACTTGTATCGCCCACAAATAACTTGTGTTCTACTCGTGCATATAACATCAACGCATAAAACCTGGCTCTGATGCCACTGTTGGGGAACGTAGTAATTTAAAAAAATTCCTACGCACACGCAAGATCATGGTTATGCATAGCAACAAGAGGGGAGAGTGTGTCCACGTACTCAGAGACCGAAGCGAAGCGTTAGCACAACGCGGTTGATGTAGTCGTACGTCTTCACGATCCGACCGATCAAGTACCGAACGCACGGCACCTCCGAGTTCAGCACATGTTCAGCTCGATGACGTCCCTCAAACTCTGATCCAACCGAGCTTTGAGGGAGAGTTCCGTCAGCACGACGGTGTGGTGACGATGATGAAGTTCTACCAATGCAGGGCTCCGCCTAAGCACCGCTACGATATTATCGAGGTGGATTATGGTGGAGGGGGGCACCGCACACGGCTAAGAGATCTCAAGGATCAATTGTTGTGTCTCAAGGGGGTGCCTCCCTCCCCGTATATAAAGGAGTGGAGGAGGGGGAGGGGGCCGGCAACCCTTGGCGCGCCCCATGAGGAGTCCTAGTCCCACCGGGAGTAGGACTCCCCCCTTCCTTGTTGGAGTAGGAGAGGAGAGGGAAGGAGAGAGAGGGGCAAAGGAAAGGGGGGCGCCGCCTCCTTGTCCACCGGACTTGGGGGAAGGCGTGGCTGCCCCTTGGCCGCCTCTCCTATTCCACCACTTGGGCCCATGAGGCCCATTAACCTCCGTGGGGGGGGGGGGTCCGGTAACCCCCCGGTACTCCGGTATATATCCGATAACCCCCGGAACCATTCTGGTGTCCGAATATAGTCGTCCTATATATCAATCTTCATGTCTCGGCCATTTCTAGACTCCTCGTCATGTCCGTGATCACATCCGGGACTCCGAACTACCTTCGGTACATCAAAAAACATAAACTCATAATATAACCATCATCTAACTTTAAGCGTGCGGACCCTATGGGTTCGAGAACTATGTAGACATGACCGAGACACGTCTCTGGTCAATAACCAATAGCGGAACCTGGATGCTCATATTGGCTCGTACATATTCTACGAAGATCTTTATCGGTCAAACCGCATAACAACATACGTTGTTCCCTTTGTCATCGGTATGTTACTTGCCCGAGGTTCGATCGTCGGTATCTCAATACCTAGTTCAATAGCGTTACTGGCAAGTCTCTTTACTCGTTACGTAATGCATCATCCCGTAACTAACTCATTAGCTACATTGCTTGCAAGGCTTATAGTGATGTCCATTACCGAGAGGGACCAGAGATACCTCTCCGACAATCGGAGTGACAAATCCTAATCTTGAAATACGTCAACTCAACAAGTACCTCTGGAGACACCTGTAGAGCACCTTTATAATCACCCAGTTACGTTGTGACATTTGGTAGAACACAAAGTGTTCCTCCGGTAAACGAGAGTTACATAATCTCATAGTCATAGGAACATGTATAAGTCATGAAGAAAGCAATAGCAACATACTAAACGATCAAGTGCTAAGCTAATGGAATGGGTCAAGTCAATCACATCATTCTCCTAATGAGGTGATCTCGTTAATCAAATGACAACTCATGTCTATGGTTAGGAAAGTTAACCATCTTTGATTCACGAGCTAGTCAAGTAGAGGCATACTAGTGACACTCTGTTTGTCTATGTATTCACACATGTATTATGTTTCTGGGTAATACAATTCTAGCATGAATAATAAACATTTATCATGATATGAGGATATAAATAATAACTTTATTATTGCCTCTAGGGTATATTTCCTTCACTTCCCCCTATATACAGTGAGGGAGAGAGAGGGCAGCCGCAGCTGGACACGCCCTGGCGCTACCCTTCCTCTCCTTCCTACACCTCTTCCTCCTCCGTAGTGCTTAGCGAAGCTCAGCCGGAGAACCACGAGCTCCATTGCTACCAAGCTGTCGTGCTGTCGGATTTCTCCCTCAACTTATCCTCCCCCTTGCTGGATCAAGAAGGAGGAGACATCCCCGGGCTGTATGTGTGTTGAACGTGGAGGTGCCGATCGTTCGACACTTGGATCAAATCTTCCATGATTTGAATCGCCGCGAGTACGACTCCATCAACCGCGTTCTTGTAACGCTTCTGCTTAGCGATCTTCAAGGGTATGAAGATACAATCCCTCTCTCTCTCGGTTCTAGCATCTCTTAGATTGATCTTGGTGAGACATAGGAACTTTTTTGAATTATTACTACGTTCCCCAACAGTGAGCTCCGGGGCGGCGGCGCGGGGACGGATCTATCGCAGATCTGGTCCTACAGGCGCTGTCTCGGACTCCCCTGCTCGGCCGACGGGTGTCGGATATTGGGTTACGGCAAAACCCTTAAGGTTCGAACTCTGGGGTGGGCGCGAAGATCTTTGCCCTAACGATCCACGTCCCAATGCCTCGCTGCGAATCTAAGCTACATGATGAGCAACACAAGGGACACAAGGTTTATACTGGTTCGGGCCACCGTTGTGGTGTAATACCCTGATCCAGTGTGTGGTGTGGTGGATTGCCTCAGGGGCTGATGATGAACAGTACAGAGGAAGAACAGCCTCACGAGAGGTGTTCTTGGGCTAGTGCGGTGTTCTACTCAGGTGGGTTTGATCGTCTCTCGATCAGATGAGATCTCTCCGAGATGCCCTCTACTCTGGTGGCTATCTCTATATATAGATGCCCTGGTCCTCTTCCAAAATATTGAGTGGGAAGGGAGCCAACAACGATCATTTTGAAGGGGAATATCTAGTACAAGTTATCCTGACTAAAGTTGGTCTTCGACTGCCAAAGGCACTGGCGATGATGCCGTCTTGGGCTCCACGGTGACCTCCGTCCTTTCGCTCTGCTGGTCTTGGTCTCGTTGCACCAAAATGGTAACCTTTGCTTGATGCCTCGGTACTCCGTGCCTGCGCTTGCCCCCTTTGCACCAAAGAGGAAACAAGGACATCTTGCAGCCAAGACCACCAGTGCCCTTTGGTCTCGATTGTCATGGCTTGCGTCATGGGCACCTCGCGAGGTACTCCTGCCTTGATATCTCCGCCTCCTCGCGAGCCTGCCTGGTGAGGCTGTTCCTGAGGAAGCCTTGCATCGTCCGCCCCGCAAGGCTTGGCCCCTCGAGAGGGTCTTGAACTTGAGTTGATGAAGATGGGTCGTACTAGGCCACCCCTTCAGCCATGCCGCAGGCCGCAGGTAGGCAGGTCTAGGGACCCCCGTTCCCAGAACACCGATAGTAGCCTCGGGCCCAAGGCCCGCTCGGACTTGGCTTAGCAGCAAAGCGAAAGGGCAAGTGCTGAGCACCGCGGGCCCCAACAGCCTGCGGCCTTGGTCGCCGCGTGGCAGTTGATTGGACATGGGCGTCTCCGCTTCCTCATGCTCCCCCAATATCCGCTTGGCTAGGCGGCCACGAAACTGTACACAGTTATTCTCTCCTTGCTGCCCGTGTGCTTCCTGTTCCCCTTTCTTCCTTGAGCCTTTGTTTCTACCTCCAATCCGTCTTGAGCTCTGCCCCCTCCCGTTGCCATGGCGCCAACAAAAAAGGAGAAAGGGAAGAAGCCCACACCTTCGGCTAGCTCGCCTCCGGCAGCTGTGCCTGCCGTCGACCGGTCGCTCATACTCAGTTCAGAAGCCTTGGACAAGGTCCACTCTGCCCTCGCCTCCAGCTTCAACGAGTGTGGAAGGACGATGGCTTGGCCCGCGTCCCATGCCTCTTTTGAAAGGATCGTCATGGAGGTTCAATTCTTTGCTGACACCCTGTGGGCAGGCCTGGTTCCCCCCTTCTCCGCCTTCTTCAATGCGGTGCTTTCCCACTACCAGATCCATATGATGCATCTCGGTCCCCAATCCATTACTCTTCTTGCTGTCTTCGCCTTTGTCTGCGAAGCCATGGTGAGCATTGCCCCTTCCGTTGCTCTCCTGCGCCACTTCTTCTCCCTGCGCCTGACCGACCCATCGCAGTGCTCGGTGTGCGTGAGCTTCCAGGCCGTGCCAGAGACGGCCGCCTCGGGGATTGATTTTGGCCTCCCCGCTTCCATGAGCGGGTTCTGGGAGCGGTGACTGTACGTGGATGTCGGGGTGCCCAGCCCCCTGCTCGCGCACCCGACATTGCCTGCTATCCCCAATCCAGGCTGGGGTCACGAGAAGCTCACGAGCCCCCAGCTCGCTTTTATCTGGCGCCGATTCTAGAGGTTGAGGATGCTTGGCGTGATGGCGCCACAGGTGGTGAAGGAGTTCCTCCAGTGCCGCATCGCTCCTCTCCAACGCCACTCCCGTACGATGTGGACCCTGACTGGGCATCAAGACCGCATGAGGCTCTAGGAGGGGTATCTTGCGCCTGAAGTGATGAGGAAGGTGCTGAAAGTCTTGACTGGCGACCCCTCTCTGAGCAGCATCCGACATGGGGGCGGCCTCTTGTATCTTTGCTCGAGCAGGGCCGAGTTCGCGAGGCAGATGACCCGCTTCGACGAATGGGGGTTGCGCCCAGCTGACCTCATGGGGCCCCGTGAAAATCCCGTCGCCGTGGCTCCTTCCCCCGTCGCCCACGTCAATCATGTCTCAGGAGGTGGTGCAGGGAGGCAAGCATCGCTGGAGGCTGGGGGGTCTGGTGTCGAGATGCCGATATTGCGCGAGGCTCCGTAGGCGTCATTCTCTAGAGCTTGCGAAGCCCGTCCTGGGGCAGTCGTTGATGAAGGGGCGCCACCTGCGACTCCCGAGGCCGAAACCCCCGAGGCCTCGGCAGGCCACCAAGAGGTGGTACCTGATTGCTCCTTCCAGCCTGGCGCCCTTGATGCAAGTCGCCTTGGTGCTTCTTCGTCCATGCCACGCGCCGGCCCTCACGTAGAGAGCTTGGGTCGGTTCCGCATAGACTTCGACGCCCTACGCAAGAGGAACGAGGCTTCGGGTGGCAGTGATCGCCCCTGCCGCCCGTTGAAGCACAGGAAGTACTTCGCCATGGATGAGTAAGTTCCTCCTTCTTGTAACTCCTTGTTTGCTCTTCCCTTCGCTGATTGTGGCCTTTCAGGATCCCTCCTGCCGAGCCTGCGGAGCCGTCCAAGAAACCACCTCCTTAGGCTTCATCTTCATCGTTGACCTTGAGCGTCCCGAGCCTGTGCGCCATCCGCGACGCGAGTTCGGTCGGAGAGGTGGGCCGACCCGTGGTGTGCCTTGAGCCTGTGCGCTCGCCGCTCTTCCTTCGTGAGCTTACCCGAGGCGCAACCAGCTTGCCCCGGGATCCTCCCCTGATCATGGATGGCGAGTGGTTGAAGTCGATCTTCGGCTAATCTTTAGGGGATGGATCAGCGCCGGGCTAGGTCCCTTGCGGGGCCCGTCCGGCGATTGTGGGGGCGCCATCCCCCAGCCCCCTACCGAGAGGGGGCGAGCCACTTCAGGGCCCTTCACCAACACCGATGGCGGAGGACGACATTGACGACGTGCTCAGGCGTGCGCGGGAGCGTAGCGCCATCCGCCGAGAGTTTCTCCAGAAGGCGACGGATGCGGTGAGCCAGCTCGGTGTAGAGCTCGCGGGCGACGATGCGCGTCTTGAAGCTGAAGGCCTGTGGCTGGCTGAGAAACGGTGCAAAATGAAGGTGGCCGCCATCCTTGCGCATCATCAACATGATCTTGACAATGCAAAGGCCGAAGCATCTCTTGTGGCCTCGTGGAAGGCCTGCTCCCGAGCCATTGAGGAGGCTCAGGAGGCAGACCGACGACGCGAGATCGCGGAGGAGCGCGCGTGGGAGCTCCAAGCCTGGTGCAATTCCCTGGAGCAGCAAGTGGAGCTGCGCCAAGCTGCCCTTGCGTCGCTGAAAGGGGCACCCGTCGAAGAGGAGGAGCTCCAGAAGCGTGAGGAAGCGCTGACGCTGGAGGCTGCCGAGCGCAACCTCGATATTGAACGGTTGGAGACGAGGGAGCGCCAGGTTACCCAGGCGGAGGACGATGTTGGCGCGCGGGAGGTCCGAGTCCAAGAGGAGATTGACCGCCGCGTGGCGGAAGCTCGCGCGGGTCTTGAGCGCGAGTATGAAGAGAGGTTGGAGCTGATCAAGGCCGAGGCTGCGGGCAGGACTGCCGCTCTTAGGACCAAGCTGACCTAAGCGACACAGCATGCTGAGGCCACCGCCGCCGCCTTAGCCGCGGTGCAGGCCGAGTTGGCCTCCTCCCGCACCGAGTTTCTTCTCCTTCAGCGGAGGGTCGATGACGCTGAGTCCATTGCACGGTGGAACGAAGATGAGATTTGCCAGCGGCAGACGCTGGAGCACATGCATGGCCCCATGCTCCGAACACTCAGGGAAAGGGCCAACGCGGCCTTGGGCAATATCTGTGATGGGGCCGCTGAGCAGCCTCACATGACCAACTACGCCGATAATCTCCAGTTCTTCACTGATGTGGTGACACATCTGGAGAATCGCTCTGAGAGGGCTCGTCAGCTTGTCGAGGAGAGGAGCCGCGACCTGCTCGCACGGGCATTCTCCCGTGTTTTCATCCATCTTCAGAACATCAACCCCCACTTTGACTTCGACGCCGCCATCGCCCCGGTGCCCAAGGCCATCCGAGGCGACCTGGCGCGGTGGGTGGAGGACAATGTGGATGCACTTGTCCGGGCCTTCACCTCTGATGATGACGGGGTGGTTGTCGCTGCTGATGAAGGCAACATGGTGAACGGCGGCGAAGACGGTGCCAACGACGGCGAGGGTGAGGCCAGCGACAGCGACAGTGGCGCCAGCGACGCTTCTGGAGACGACCAAGAGGATGCGGTTAGTGACATGTCTGATTGATCCTGCGCCCCCCTGCTGTTTATCCTGTGCAGACAAAGCTTGGGCGTGGCCCTGAAGGTTGTAAGAGCATTTTGGGAGGGGAAGCCCCTCATGTAAAAAGGATTGTTGTCCACGTGTTGTTAAGGGCGATACCGAATGGGCTCCCGTATGATGTTATGGGCTCTGTGATGAGTTGGTTGCTTTGATTTTACCTTTATCTTGGGAGAGCTTTGGGTGGGCTTATGGCGACTCTCTAAGGGTCCCTCGGGCGACCTGTTGACCATGTGGCAAGATCCTTGCGAGATCGAGCGTCGGCCGCAGGACGGCATGTGCGTGTGTGCTGGGCCCAGCCCTGCCGCGAGGGGCTCGTGAGGGGGAGGCAGCTAGTGCGGATTCCAACTTTGAGCAGAAACCGAAACACGAGAAAGCATGCGAACAAGACAAGACATCCCTCCCCGCATATGCAAACACAAATTCAACTTCAACTTAGATCGGAAACGAGAAAGCTTGACCACATAAAAGGAAGCAAAAGCAAAAGGCCGCATCCGGCACCTAGTCTGTCTTCGACGCCTTCTCACCAGCACGGAGCTAAGTGCTGCCATTGGGCTTGGGAGGGAGCCTCCGAGGCCCGAGGGTGGCTCTCCGGAGACTCCGGGGCGTGTACGGCCCAACTCATTATTACATGAGAGTGTCACGGGTGGCGAGCTTCATAGGCACTAGGCCTTCTTCACAGGTACCGGCCTTGCTTCATATCGCCAGATGAGACGGCGACCGGAAACCAAGGACAGTGCCAATGGGGAAAAGGGGACGCCAGCGGTTCCCCCGACGACCACGGGTCCTCTGCAGGGGGCAGGCCTTGCGGCACCTCCCCAGTAGAGGGCCTACCTCCGAGGAGCACCTTGCTCTGCGGGCCGTGGGGAGGGGCCTGGCTCTCGGCCCCTCTCCTGCAGCCCCCAGTGCCCTCCTCCTGAAGGAAGGGAGGCCGCCGCACTGGGGCAGCCTTCCACTACAGTGACCTGGACTTCCTGCGACCCATGGTTAGCATAAGCTTGCTCCTCAGGAATTAGCGGTACCCGATAGCTGCTGCCGACGGTGCGGTTGGCGAGGCTTCCTTGAGGCTCCTGGAAGGGCTCGGCTTCTGGCGTCTCTTCCTCCCAGCCTAGCCCGAGGAACGAGCCGTGGTCTTCTTCCAGTGCGTATTCCGATCCACCATGTGGGGCACATAAGCCTCCGGGGTCGCCGCCCCAAAGGCTTCACTGTAGTGCCCGATGCTCCACGTGGTTTGGCTTGAAGCACCATCTTGGGTGTGGTAGGGCGGCGGCCCGCCCGGGCCTGTAGGTAGCGATACACATGCCCTCGCTTGTTAGGGGAGGTGCTGGTGCAGCTTGTCGCCCAGCGCTCATGGCCAAGCTGGTGTTGATGAAGCCTTGAGGTACGCCTGAGGGCGCACGGGTGCGGATGGGCCCGCCGTGAGATCCGCCCGGGGCCTGGGGTGGAAGCTAGACGCAGAAAGGGGGTGCCCCTGAAGCACCAGCATCCAGGAGCTCGGCGACGCGCCCCAGCAGCACGTCATGGCCTCTTTCCTGTAGCCTGCACCATAGCAGTTCTCGAGCCATCGTGAGTGCGGCCTTCATGTTCGCTTGCTCCCGTCGGGTGTGTGGTGTTGTGGCTGCGGCGTGGTTTGAGGCCCTTGCTGCTGATTGTACCTGCCACAGGGTGAGGGCAGGCGATGCTTGACCGCATCGCCCGCGCCTCGCAGCGTTCTGCGGAGCGCGGGCTGCCTGAGGCGCGGGGTTGAGGTCACCTTGGGCAGGCGGCGCGGCGTGGGCAGGCCATGCCGCCCAGCGGTCGGCGTTGGCCGTCAGGTCGCCGGACATGGAGGCGACGAAGCGGTGGAACGCAGGACGGCGGAAGAAAGATTCCGGCACACCCCTACCTGGCGCGCCAAATGTCGGATATCGGGTTCCAGCAAAACCCTTAAGGTTCAAACTCTGGGGTGCGCACAAAGATCTTTCCCCTACCAATCCACATCCCAACGCCTCGCTGCGAATCTAAGCTTCACGATGAGCAACACAAGGGACACAAGGTTTATACTGGTTCGGGCCATCGTTGTGGTGTAAACCATGAAGAAGGTCGTATAACCTGTAGACCGGTTTGGGGTGGTATTTATGCTCCATAACACAGATGGTAGTTGAGGGAGACCTGGATTAGGGGGTGTCCGGATGGCCGGACTATAGCCTTTGGCCGGACTCCTGGACTATGAAGATACAAGATTGAAGACTTCGTCTCGTGTCCGGATGGGACTTTCCTTGGCGTGGAAGGCAAGCTTGGCGATACGGATATGTAGATCTCCTACCATTGTAACAGACTCTGTGTAACCCTAACCCTGTTCCGTGCTTATATAAACCTGCCACGCCCAAGATGCGACCCTATCCCAAAGGAACTCGAAGGTCCTACCAAGGATAGAAGCGCATCTTGAAGACGCTTTTGCAAGGTGGATATCATTACATCAACATTACATAATAGATAGGGATACATACAAAAGGCATACAATGCGCCACGAATACAACATCATCTTAGAAAAGAGCACCATCCGACTACGGATGAAAGACAAACATAAACTCAAACCACATCCACCCTGCTAGCCCAGGCTGCCGACCTGGAACCTATCCCCTGATCAATGAAGCAGAAGAACTCCAAAACAAGCAAGCATCGCTCTCGCGTCATGATCATCGCATAACCTGCACCTGCAACTGTTGTTGTAGCAAACTGTGAGCCACAAGGACTCAGCAATCCCATTACCATGGGTATCAAGACTAGCAAAGCTTACTGGGAAAGGAAGGGGTAAAGTGGTGAGGTTGCAGCAGCGACTAAGCATGATATGGTGGCTAACATACGCAAATAAGAGCGAGAAGAGAGCAAACAGAATGGTCGTGAAGCTAGCAATGATCAAGAGGTGATCCTGAACTCATACTTACGTCAAACATAACCCAAAAACCGTGTTAACTTCCCGGATTCTTCCGAAAAGAGACCATCACGGCTACACACGCGGTTGATGCGTTTTAATTCGGATCTAGTGTCAAGTTATCTACAACCGGATATTAACAAATTCCCATCTGCCACATAACCGCGGGCACGGCTCTCAAAAGTTTATACCCTGCAGGGGTGTCCCAACTTAGCCCATGATAAGCTCTCGCGATCAACGAAGGATATTCCTTCTCCCAGGAAGACCCGATCAGTCTCGGAATCCCGGTTTACAAGACATTTCGACAATGGTAAAACAAGACCAGCAAAGTCGCCCGATGTGTCGACAATTCCGATAGGAGTCGCACGTATCACGTTCTCAGGACACACCGGATAAGCGAAGCGTACATGTACCGACGTAACCCAAGTTGCCAAGGGATGGTTCCGCATGGTGCTCTAGTTTGGACCAACACTTAGACAAGCATTGGCCCTGGGGGGGCTAAAATAAAGATTACCCTCGAGAGAGCGACTCCCAAGGGAAAAGTAGGTGGTGGTGAGGCAAATGGTAAAACCAAGGTTGGGCCTTGCTGGAGGAGTTTTATTCAAAGCGAACTGTCAAGGGGGTCCCATAAATCACCCAATCGCGTTAGGGACGCAAAATCCGGGAACATAATACCGATATGACGGAAACTAGGGCGGCAAGAGTGGAACAAAACACCAGGCATAAGGCCGAGCCTTCCACCCTTTACCAAGTATATAGATGCATTAATTAAATAAGAGAGATTGTGATATCCCAACATAACCCTGTCCACCATGGAGCAATCTTCAACTTCACCTGCAACTAATAAAGCTATAAGATGGGCTGAGCAATGCGGTAACATAGCCAAACAACGGTTTGCTAGGAAGGGTGTCAAACGTTAGAGGTTCATGGCAATTTGGGGAGGCTTGAAGAACAAGTGATAGGAAGCGCATCATAGCGATAGAACGAAGCAACTAGCATAGCAATGATAGTAGTGAGATCTAGGGTAGCGGTCATCTTGCCTGAAGTCCCGCTATGAAGAAGAACGAGTCCATGAAGAAGATGAACGGGTGAAGTCGAACTAAGCATAGACGAATGAATCCTCACGATCGCAACGAAACGGGAACTATCGGGAAGAAGCACACAACATGGTAAACACACCACACATACACAAGACATGATGCACAACCAAGCATGATAAATGACAAAGCTAGATGAGGTTACTCATGGCAAGAGATGATGCATACAAGAGTAACACATCAAAGCAAGTTTAAATGAGGCCGGAAACAACATATAACAATTTCGGTAAGTCCTCATATCCAAATTTAGAAATTGTTCCAGAACTAAATAAATCTTATGTTCAAATTGTTAAACAGAAAGTTAAGATGCACCAAGATGATCTACATGAGATTCTAGTCAAGTTACATATAAAGTTCATTTAATTCGGAGCTACGGCCTAGAAGATATGAGCAAAACAAGTTAAACATGGCATTGATGCAAAAGGCATTCAAACATCAAGCAAACACTCTCAAAACATGGATGCAAATGATACTATGAAACTACATGCAAATCTAAGCAAGTTTCATATAGAGCACACTCAAAATGGAGCAACGGTTCAACACATACACTCTATACAAATTTAAAGGACAAGCTGCCCAAAACAGCAACTAGGCATATAGCAAGCATCAAAACAACAAGCTACAGCACCCCAACATAAGAACAAAAGGCATGGGCATGAAGTAAAGGTAAAGCATGACAAAACATGAACAATGAGCTATCTCCAGAAAACAATACAACATGCTCAAAAGGACATGGCAAGATTGAAAATAATAACAGTTTCAGTCATTAGCAGAAATAACATCAGGTTGCAATGTTTAGAGCTATCAAACAATATGTTACAGGAACTTAACATGGCAAACAAAGGCATGGCATGATTCTACTAATGGCATATAACCCTTACTGATCGTGAGCCGAAAGGGCACAGAAAATATGATGGCACCCATGTAAACATAGCAAGTGATATGAAAGATTCATACATGGCAGGAACAACAATAAGTAGGCATGTTGGTGAGCTTGAACCACTCACCATAGAGCAATACATGGCATGACAAGGCAACCGACAGTAAGAAGACATGTTTTAGAAGCTAAAAATGGCAAGAACAAGTTCATAGGGTGCATGGATCACTAGCAACAACCATCGCAACATTGAACTTAATGTTAACAGGCTGATAGCAACATTATTTAGCAAGTTTGGAGCAAGATAACAACAAGTTACAGCAGGCTATAAATGCAACCAGGGGCATGAATGGATAGACCAAGACATGTACAACAAAACATCCTTAGTGAACATCTCCAGATTATGCATAGAATGACTTGTAGCAGCAGGTTTACATAGCATCATCATATAGCAGAAACAGCCTAGCAAAACAGCAACAACAAGTACCCTACTTCACGAGCTCGATGCACTCACTACAAGACCCACAAAAAAAATACATGAAGGGCACCACCATGAAGAAGGCATGATGTAGCACAAAGCACATGTAGACATCAAGCTCATAGTACGCACACATCAAATGCAACAAAAATGACAAATCATCAACTTATAAAAGTTTCAGCAGATTAACATCATATAGCACACTTGCAACTATGATTCGGGCATCAAGATGAGCTCAAACAAACATGGCACAATGGAATGAAATGAAGAGCATATCATGACGAACATTTTTATATATAATATGCACGAAACGGAGCTGCGGTCAAGGAGTTATGATGCGATGAAAATGAGCTAAAAATATGCAAATATTTATCGACTTAGGGAAAATTGGACCTCGGGGGAAAGTTGGACAGGGCGGACCTGGGACGAGCGGATCTAGGGCACGCGGCGCGTTTGGATCGGGGGAGTGGTGGATCTCGTACACTCCCTAGATCCGGCGACGAGGTGGCGGCTCCGGCGAGGCGGCAGGTTGCCGGCGACGGCGGGCGGCGACTGAGGCGGTCGAAGGAGGCGCGCGGCGGCATCGGCGGCGGGGCTCTGGACGGCGGCGGGCGATACAGCCCGGGACGGAAGGAGGCGCGGCGGTGGTGGCGAAGAGGTTCGATGGCGGGCGGCAAGCGCTCCGGCCTTGACAGGACGCAGCGGCAATGGCCTTCGGGCGTGGGAGGTGCTGGGCGGCGGAGCGGGTCGCGGGCTCAACATGGAACGGCGGGCGGGCGGCGCGACAAAGTGGGCGTGCAGCACAGGCGAAGTCGGGCAAAGGACACGTGGCGGCGGTGGAGCGGGTCAGACACGTCCGGCGCGATGCGGACGCGTCCGGCGGCGCGGGGAGGAGTTTGCTAGGGTTTCGGGGGAAATCATCTGCGAATTTGGACGGGAAGGGCATATTTGTAGATAGAGGGAGCTAGGAGAGTCCAAATGGGGCTCGGTTTTCGCCCACACAATCGTGATCGAACGACCGAGAGCATGGATGGGGTTAGGATGGGTTTGTGGGCTGATATGAAGGGGTGTTGGGCTGCAAGACAAAAGAGGCTTTCATGGTTACCCGGTTAACCGTTGGAGTATCAAACGGACTCCAAATGGCACGAAACTTGACAGGCGGTCTACCGGTGCTATACCAAGGCCACTTGGCAAACCTCGGGCCATGCCGAGAATGTTTAACTCCCACTCATGAAAAGAGACAAGAAGGGGACGCCGGATGACATAGGAGTGTCGGATTGCAAAATGGACAACGGGGAAAATGCTCGGATGCATGAGACGAACACGTATGCAAAATGAGATGCACATGATGACATGACAATATGCAACCACGCAAGCAAACGACATGGCAACAACAGCGAATAACTGACAGACACCTAGCGCATCGGATCCGGGGCGTTACAACACTCCTCCACTAACAAGAGATCTCGTCCCGAGATCTTAGGACCGAGACGGAAGGGGAAAAGGATGGGGTGAAATAAGAACAAAAGAGAGAGGATCAACAAAGTCGAGAACACTCGAGTAGGAATAAGGAAACGACGAATATGACGAGAATGACAAGAATCGAAAGCTCACGGAATCAGATAGACTATGAAACCACTCCGGTTAGAACGAGATAAGAAACGAATAAGACTGAAAGGATTTAGGCAGAATTCTGGCTAAAACATGGAGGAATAGAACACGAGCTTGAGAGGATGGAATGATACTTAATGAAGACATGACACAAAACCTCCGGAAAGAATTGAAAGAGTTGAATGAAAAGAACGGAGAAGAAAATGACAACTTTTGCCATGAATGAAATAGAAAGTAACCTTAGAAGAAAGGATTGAACGGAGTTGTTGAGAAAAATCAACAACGAAAAGAATAAGCTTGTTGTGGATTTATCCAAAACAACTCAAAACTTGAGGTGAAATTATGCCACAACCAAATGCTTAAATAGCTGAGAAGAATGAAGAAATGCAAAACTCCACTTCAAAAGAATACAGAGAATTAATTGCACTTCAAGATGCAACAAGAAAAGATACGTGAATTTCTCCACCAACAAGAATCTTGATGGAAACTTGAAGAATGTATTAAATCATGAATGACCACCATGAAGAACTCCGGTGACAAAAACAATGATGCGATCGAATTGAAGGATGAAAAGAATAAAATTAAGCCTTGCGGTGATTTAGATGGAGGTTCCGACGAAATGGCCGAGGAAATTTGAACTCCGGAAATGAAAAGATGAAAACACTTGGAACTAGAATTTATTCCTCAAGAACAAACTCTGAAGGAAGGGATTACTCACTTGGATGAAATAAGAATAAGATTTATTGCATGCTTATCCTTCATCAAATTAAATTGATGATGAGCAATGGATGTGCATACTACTTATTCACGTTGGAAAAGATTAAGGGGGAATATAGCGCAAAACTTGAGAAAGTCTTCATGAACCACCGGTAGGATTGAAAAGAACGAATGAATTAAAATGATAACCAAGGAAAAGGAATTCGAAGGAACCAAAGTAAGAATTAGAAAATGAATGATGAAAGAGAATGAATTGCCGGGAAGAATTAGAAGAACAAATATGCTTGAGGGGATTTAGATGCAAAAGAATAAAGAGATCATGAGCTGATTAAAGAACACTTGAACGAAGCACCGGGATAATTGGGATGAACGAAGGGGCACGTATATAGAATAATTGGAGAACAAATCTAAAAACAAGGAACGAAGAAATATTCCGAAAAGATGGCCTCCGGATGATCAAGATGGCAAAAAGAACTACTGAAATACTCCGGATGGATGAAAAGAATATCTGAGAAATGGAATAATTCGCGAGGATAACATGAAGCTAGAACCACGAAACATCGAGAGAACAGACAAGATTTAGAGGGAAAACTCTTCTTCCATCTTCAAATGACAACGAGAAACACCACCAAAATTACTGAGGCACTCCGGTAGAATGTAAAAAAAGAAGGGTTGAACCAAAGATGAAAAGAATTTAAAAACAATCTTGGAGATGGCATCTGACTGATGAAATTCATTCTTACGTCACACTTGAAAAGAATTTGAGAATAACCCGAGGAGAATTAGAAGAGTCAGGTAAGATCCTGGGAAAAGACCTGTGGGTTAGGGCCCACTAAAAGAAAACACCGTTGGAAAGGATTGTTGAACAGATAGATGATGCACCGGAACAAATGAAATATTTGAATGAGGTGACAACCTCGAATTAATCGGAACACAGACGAATCTCCTGAGATGTCTTGAGCACTCTGGAAGGATAAATTGGCGAGAGGCGAGCGAGCAAAGAAAGCACTTGAGTCGAGGACATGAACATGATCAACATCGGAAAAAAATATTGAACTGAAACCACCGGAAAAGAAAATGAGACGAACAACGATTAACTCGATGAGAATTCACCGGTTAAAATAATTTACGAAAGACTGAAGAGGTTCCGCATGAATGAAATTAATGCTCGAAAGAGACTCAGGATCCGGGAAGAAGAGGGTGGGAGGGCGGGAAAAACAAAGGCAACTTGGAAGGGGGCACCGACGAATATCTTGAAGGGAAAACACCGGTTGAAAGAAAGCAAAGGCGTCACACGAGTAGGATGGATACTCGATTACGGACTCTGGCTCCAAGAAGAAAAAGGGGTGGGCGGGTGGGAAAAGAAAGAAACCGAGGATTGAACTTGCAAAAACAAAGAGGGTCGAATCATCTTGACGAGAAATGCACCGGATGCAAAGAGCTGAGGAACAACGATCGAAAAACCAACTGTGTGATCCTAAAGAGAATTTGAAGAGGAAGAGGAGTAGTTCAAAACACCTACGTCAAGATTCCTCACCAGAGCGACGAAGGGGCAGAGGAGTAAAAAGAATTCCTACTCCCCGATATAACTAAACTCCGAAAACAATTTTCTTCTAGACTCAACAACGGCCAAACTACACGATCAAACAAGGGGGCTCCTAAGGTCGGTCGAGGCTCTGATACCACCTTGTCACGCCCATGATGCGACCCTATCCTAAAGGAACTCGAAGGTCCTACCAATGATAGAAGCGTGTCTTGAAGGCGCTTTTGCAAGGTGGATATCATTACATCAACATTACATAATAGATAGGTATACATACAAAAGGCATACAATGCCCCACGAATACAACAACATCTTACAAAAGAGCACCATCCGAGTACGGATGAAACACAAACAGAAACTCAAACGACATCCAACCTGCTAGCCCAGGCTGCCGACCTGGAACCTATCCCCTGATCAACGAAGCAGAAGAAGAACTCCAAAACAAGCAAGCATCGCTCTCGCGTCATAATCATCGTGATAACTCGCACCGCAATGTTGTTGTAGTAAACTGTGAGCCACGAGGACTCAGCAATCCCATTACCATGGGTATCAAGACTAGCAAAGCTTAATGGGAAAGGAAGGAGTAAAGTGGTGAGGTTGCAGCAGCGACTAAGCATGATATGGTGGCTAACATATGCAAATAAGAGCGAGAAGAGAGCAAACAGAACGGTCGTGAAGCTAGCAATGATCAAGAGGTGATCCTGAACTCCTACTTACGTCAAACATAACCCAAAAACGTGTTAACTTCTCGGACTCCGCCGAAAAGAGACCATCACAGCTACACACGCGGTTGATGCGTTTTAATTCGGATCTGGTGTCAAGTTATCTACAACCGGATATTAACAAATTCCTATCTACCACATAACCGCGGGAACGGCTCTTGAAAGTTTATATCCTGCAGGGGTGTCCCAACTTAGCCCATGATAAGCTCTCGCGATCAGCGAAGGATATTCCTTCTTCCAGGAAGACCCGATCAGTCTCGGAATCCCGGTTTACAAGACATTTCGATAATGGTAAAACAAGACCAGCAAAGCCGCCCGATGTGTCGACAATCCCGATAGGAGTCGCACGTATCTCGTTCTCAGGACACACCGGATAATCGAAGCGTACAGGTACCGACGTAACCCAAGTTGCCAAGGGATGGTCCCGCACGGTGCTCTAGTTTGGACCAACACTTAGACAAGCATTGGCCCGGGGGGGGGGGCTAAAATAAAGATGACCCTAGAGAGAGCGACTCCCAAGGGAAAAGTAGGTGGTGGTGAGGCAAATGGTAAAACCAAGGTTGGGCCTTGCTGGAGGAGTTTTTTTCAAAGCGAACTGTCAAGGGGGTCCCATAAATCACCCAACCGCGTTAGGGACGCAAAATCCGGGAACATAATACTGATATGACGGAAACTAGGGCGGCAAGAGTGGAACAAAACACCAGGCATAAGGCCGAGCCTTCCACCCTTTACCAAGTATATAGATGCATCAATTAAATAAGAGATATTGTGATATCCCAACATAACCCTGTCCACCATGGAGCAATCTTCAACTTCACCTGCAACTAACAACGCTATAAGAGGGGCGAGCAATGCGGTAACATAGCCAAACAACGGTTTGCTAGGAAGGGTGTCAAAGGTTAGAGGTTCATGGCAATTTGGGGAGGCTTGAAGAACAAGTGATAGGAAGCGCAACATAGCGATATAACGAAGCAATTAGCATAGCAATGATAGTAGTGAGATCTAGGGTAGCGGTCATCTTGCCTGATATCCCGCTAGGAAGAAGAACGAGTCCATGAAGAAGACAAACGGGTGAAGCCGAACCAAGCGTAGACGAACGAATCCTCACGATCACAACGAAACGAGAACTATCGAGAAGAAGCACACAAAATGGCAAACAGACCACACATAGACAAGACATGATGCACAACCAAGCATGATGCATGACAAAGCTAGATGAGGTTACTCATGGCAAGAGATGATGCATACAAGAGCAACACATCAAAGCAAGTTTAAATAAGGCCGGAAACAACATATAACAATTCCGGTAAGTCCTCATATGCAAATTTAGAAATTGGTCCAGAACTGAATAAACCTTATCTTCATGTTGTTAAACTACAAGTTAAGATGCACCAAGATGATCTACACGAGATTCTAGTCAAGTTACATATAAAGTTCATTTAATTCGGAGCTACGGCCTAGAAGATATGAGAAAAACAAGTTAAACATGACATTGATGCAAAAGGCATTCAAACATCAAGCAAACACTCCCAAAACATGGATGCAACATGATAATATGAAACTACATGCAAATCTAAGCAAGTTTCATATAGAGCACACTCAAAACGGAGCAACGGTTCAACACATACACTCTACGAGTTTAAAGGACAAGCTGCCCAAAACAGCAACTAGGCATATAGCAAGCATCAAAACAACAAGCTACCGCACTCCAACATAAGAACAAAAGGCATGGGCATGAAGTATAGGTAAAGCATGACACAACATGAACACTGAGCTATCTCCAGAAAACAATATAACATGCTCAAAAGGACATGGCAAGATTGCAAATAATAACAGTTTCAGTCATTAGCAGAAATAACATCAGGTTGCAATGTTTAGAGATATCAAACAATATGTTACAGGAACTTAACATGGCAAACAAAGGCATGGCATGATTCTACTAATGGCATATAACAAAAGTCCCTTACTGACCGTGAGCCAAAAGGGCACAGAAAATATGATGGCACCCATGTAAACATAGCAAGTGATATGAAAGATTCATACATGGCAGGAACAACAATAAGTAGGCATGTTGGTGAGCTTGAACCACTCACCACAGAGCAACACATGGCATGACAAGGCAACCGACATTAAGAAGACATGTTTGAGAAGGTAAGCATGGCAAGAACAAGTTCATAGGGTGCATGGATCACTAGCAACAACCATGGCAACATTGAACTTAATGTTAACAGGCTGATAGCAACATTATTTAGCAAGTTTGGAGCAAGATAAGAACAAGTTACACAGGCTATAAATGCAACGAGGGGCATGAATAGATAGAGCAAGACATGTACAACAAAACATCCTTAGTGAACATCTCCAGATTATGCATAGAATGACTTGTAGCAGCAGGTTTACATAGCATCATCATATAGCAGAAACAGCCTAGCAAAACAGCAACAGCAGGTACCCTACTTCACGAGCTCGATGCACTCACTACAAGACCCACAAAAAATACATTAATGGCACCACTGTGAAGAAGGCATGATGTAGCACAAAACACATGTAGACATCAAGCTCATAGGATGCACAGATCAAATGCAACAAAAATGACAAATCATCAATTTATAACAGTTTCAGCAGATTAACATCATATATCACTCTTGCAACGATGATTCGGGCATCAATATGAGCTCAAACAAACGTGGCACAATGAAATGAAATGAAATGAAGAGCATCTCCTGGTGAACATTTTGATATATCATATGCATGAAATGGAGCTACGGTCACAGAGATATGATGCGATAAACAGGAGCTAAAAATATGCAAATATTTAGGGACTTAGGGAAAATTGGACCTCGAGGGAAAGTTGGACGGGGCGGACCCGGGACGAGCGGATCCAGGGCTCACGGCGCGTTTGGATCGGGGGAGCGGTGGATCTCATCCACTCCCCAGATCCGGCGACGAGGTAGCGGCTCCGCCGAGGCGGCATGTTGCCGGAGACGGCGGGCGGCGACCGGAGGCGGTCGGAGGAGGCGGCGGCCGGGCGGCATCGAGCGCGGGGTTTTGACAGCGGCGGGCAGACTCGCCTCGGGCGGAGGGAGGCGGGCGGCGGCGGACGGCGAGGCGTCCGGCGCGGGCGGGCGCTGAGCGCTGGAGGCGCCGGCGCGAGCCGGGGCCTTGCGCAGGCCGGGCGGGCGGGCGCGGCGGGCGGGGCGGCGAAGTCGGGCGGCGACACGTGGCGGCGGCGGAGCGGTCGGACACGCCCGGCGCGACGCGACGCGTCCGGCGGCGCGGGGAGGAGTTTGCTAGGGTTTCGGGGGAAATCATCCGCGAATTTGGACGGGGAGTGCATATTTATAGATAGAGGGAGCTAGGAGAGTCCAAACGGGGCACGGTTTTTGCCCACACGATCGTGATCGAACGACGCAGAGCATGGAGTGGGTTAGGATGGGTTTGTGGGTTGATATGAAGGGGTGTTGGGCTGCAAGACAAAAGAGGCTTTTACTGTTACCCGGTTAACAGTTGGAGTATCAAACGGACTCCAAATGGCACGAAACTTGACAGACGGTCTACCGGTGCTATACCAAGGCTGCTTGGCAAACCTCGGGCCATTCCGAGAATGTTTAACTCCCACTCATGAAAAGAGACAAGAAGGGGACACCGGATGACATAGGAGTGTCGGATTGCAAAATGGACAACGGGGAAAATGCTCGGATGCATGAGACGAACACGTATGCAAAATGAGATGCACATGATGACATGACAATACGCAACCACGCAAGAAAATGACATGGCAACGATGGCGAATAACTGGCAGACACCTGGCGCATCGGATCCGGGGCGTTACAAAACCGGAGGGTTTTAGTCCGTTGGACGAACAACAATCATACCATAGGCTAGCTTCTAGAGTTTAGCCTCTTTGATCTCGTGGTAGATCTACTCTTGTACTACCCACATCATCAATATCAATCAAGCAGGAGTAGGGTTTTACCTCCATCGGGAGGGCCCGAACCTGGGTAAAAACATCGTGTCCCTTGTCTCCTGTTACCATCCGCCTAGACGCACAGTCCGGGACCACCTACCCGAGATCCGCCGTTTTTGACACCGACATTGGTGCTTTCATTGAGAGTTCCTCTGTGCCATCGCTATCGTGAAGGATGCCTCATCCCGCCTTTAAAGACGGCATTTGTTGTTAAAGGAGCTTTGGCTATCGGCCAAACTCTCCGGCTAGGCGGTTTCCTTATGACCGCTTGTCCAGCCGCCGCTACCGACGATGACTTTCGGGTCATCGAAGCAATCTTCACGTTAGATCGAACTCGCCGCAGTTAGATCCGATGGAGCTCTTCCTTAAATGAGCTCTTGGATCGCATCGCCGCCTCGAGTCGCTATCAGACTACGATCGATTGGGCCTAAACCCGATCTCGAGAGAGATTAACTCTCCCCAGGTTACCCACCACATTGCTGTGGTAGAGAAACAATGCGGCGACCCTTCTTCTATCTTAAGGACTAGCTATGTCCGGATTCCCGATCCCTCCATGCCGGATTCCCACGGAGGGGAGGATGTCACTCAAGCCCTGAACCTACAGTCAGACAGCGGGCTAGATTCATTGGACAACATCCAAGAACCCAAGCTTCCAAGTTCGGAAACTTCTTGGCCCCTGAGTTTTAGATTGGATGGGGTTCCGAATTTAATTCCACCTGCCCACCCAAACACAAGCGATCTATCCCAAATCCGGCAAGATCCCGTAGAAATAGTACACCATTACTGGCCACATTCCTCCTGGTCATAAACAGGATAAAGGATTGCCGTGAGGAGGACGCAATTCATTCTTCTGCAATAATTGCACGGACAAGGGAATCCTCAACACCGTAAGTCGTCGTGAAATCACATGCTTCGCTGACTTGGCGTCCATAGTACAAAAGTACTGTGCAATGGAAAGCGCCTGGAAAACCAAAATCAATTTTTGGGACAATCCGACCCTGAATACAATCCCAGTCCAAAATAAAAGGGTGCATCATCGCCAGGCACCTGGGTTAAATACCAAAAAGCAAAATCCCTCTATAGGGCATGGAACCGTATTGGAAGTATGGCTCAATGGCCCCTGCAAAATTCATAGTACAGAGGGCGCCACTCCAGCTCATAGCCTTAGAGCATGTTGGATACTACGGCAGGTAGCCAAAAGTGGCGAAGATCTTCTAACTCAAGAGCACCAGCCCAAGGATACCAGTACGGTATTAGCAGTCTTCGATACATTCGCATCAAATAATATGCAGAAACGAACACTCCGCAGCCTTGCCGAAGTCTACCAAGTAGCAACAATAAACCCATGGAGTGACACGGCAATTATCTTTAATGCTAGTGACGAACCTAAATTCCGAACAGCCCGAGCACCAGCCGCATTGGTCCTCAGTCCAATAGTGGACGGCTTTCGCCTTACCAAGGTACTCATGGATGGTGGCAGCGGATTGAACCTCATTTACGAGGAAACCCTCAGAAAAATGGAAATAGACTAGAGCCGCGTTGAGCGAAGCAGCACAACCTTTAGAGGAATAATGCCCAGTCAGGAAGCATGTTGTACAGGAAAAATCACACTGGATGTGGTGTTCGGCACGCCGGATAATTACAGGTCCGAGGAGGTCACGTTCCAAGTGGCCCCGTTTAGCAGCGGATATCACGCTCTATTAGGGCGAGAAGCATTCACAATTTTCCAAGCTATACCCCATTACGGGTACATGAAGCTCAAAATGCCCGGACCCAACGGAATCATCACTCTTGCTAGTGACCGGACATAGCACTCCGCTACCGAAAACAAGATAGCCGACCGCCCTTGAGGCACTATCCGAGCCCTAGCGCCGAGGAACTCATCGCGCACAAGGCCCATGGTGAATAGGACGACGTGATACTCGATAAGACATCCAAGTCCACCTCCTTTAAACCAGCGGATTTAAATAGTCAAATTCCAAGTCCATCCAACGGACCCTACAAAAACGGCCTCCATCGGGGCACAATTAAACCCTGATGTAGACGCCGCACTACGAGAATTCCTATGCAAAAATTGGGACATCTTTGCCTGGCACCCTTCAGACATGCCAGGAATCCCACGCCGGCTGGCCGAGCACAGCCTAAACATCGTAAAAGGATTCAAGCTAGTCAAATAGGCTCTTCGGCATTTCTCCGAACCCAAGAGACAGGCCATGGGAGAGGAGCTAGCCAAATTATTGGAAGCCGGATTCATCAGATATAAAACATCCGGACTGGCTAGCAAACCTGGTGATGGTACCAAAGAAGGACAAATCTTGGCGCCTATGCGTCGATTTTAAGGACCTCAACAAGGCTTGCCCAAAGGATCCCTTCCCCCTTCCCCGCATTGATCAAATTATCGACGCTACCGCAGGACACGATTCATTGTGTTTCCTCGATGCATACTCCGGCTACCACCAAATTAAGATGGCAGAGCCCGACCAGGTCACAATGGCATTCATCACCCCATACGGCCCATTCTGCTTCAACACAATGCCCTTTGGGCTCAAAAATGCCAGCGCAACGTATCAGCGGATGATTCAGACATGTCTGGCAAACCAGATCGGCAAAACAATTGAGGCATACGTAGACGATGTGGTCGTCAAAACTAAGCACGTCGAAACTCTAGTAGACGATTTGAGGCTCACGTTCGATAATCTCCGAACATATGACTTTAAGCTTAACCCGGAAAAATGTGTTTTCGGCGTACCAGCCGGAAAACTCTTGGGCTTCATTGTATCCGGTAGAGGAATTGAGGAAAACCCAACCAAGATCCGAGCTCTGTCACAATTGGATATCCCAAAGGATCTCAAACAAATACAAAAATTGACGGGATGTGTGGCAGCTTTAAGCCGCTTTATCTCCCGTTTAGGAGAAAAGGCATTACCCCTTTATCGCCTCCTCCGACGCACCGAACACTTCGAGTGGACGGATACGCCACGGCCGGACTCAAGAAATAAAAGCCATATTGGCAACAAACCCGTCTGGCCGCTACCAACATAGGCGAACCAATGCTATTATATATCGCGGCAACTCATCAATTGGTGAGCGCGGTGCTCGTTGTCGAACGAGAAACGGAGGACACGAGTTCCCCCTTCAAAAACCAGTTTACTATGTGTCCACGGTCCTAACTCCATCCAAGTCACGGTACCCGCATTATCAAAAGATAGCGTACGCGGTGTTCATGGCATACCGGAAGCTGCGACACTACTTTCAAGAGTGTTCGATAACAGTAGCCTCCGAAGTACCTCTTAATGACATTATAAACAACCGCGACGCGACGGGCCGGATTGCCAAATGGGCCATTGAGATCCTCCCGTTTGACATAACCTATAAGCCACAGCGAGCTATTAAGTCGCAAGTTTTGGCCAACTTCGTCGCCGAATGGACTGAAGCCGAACTCCCTAAAGAGTACGGTGCATATTCCAACTGGATCATGCACTTCGATGGCTCCAAAATGTTGGCTGGTCTGGGGGCTGGCGTCGTTCTGACGTCCCCAACCGGAGATACGGTTCAATACGTACTCCAGATAATGTATACGGACTCCAACAACACAGCCGAATATGAGGCCCTTCTACATGGCCTCCGGATGGCAGTCTCCATGGGCGTTCAATGCCTAGAGGTGCGCGGGGACTCGAACCTCGCGATATCCCAAATAAATGGAGACTTTGATGCCAAGGATCCGAAAATGGCAGCTTGTCGCAACGCCATCCTAAAAATGTCAGCTCGGTTTGAGGGGCTCGAATTTCACCATATAGCCTGGGATAACAACCAGGCAGCAAACGTATTGGCACGCATGGGCGCAAAGCGCGATGCAGTCCCTCCCAACATCTTCCTAGAGAGGCTGTTCAAGCCATCTATACTATAGGAGGGGGAATCCGGAAATAATAATCCGGACCCAACCGCACTGCCCGACACCGAACATTCTGACACAATTGGCGGTTCGCCAACGGCAACATCCTCTCGCCCACGTAATAATGGCGGTCATCGCCCGTGGGACGGAACCATTCCTAGCCTACCTAACCAGGCAGGAACTTCTCGAGGACCAAAACGAGGCCCGCTGCATAGTGCGGCGATCTAAAGCCTATAAGGTCCATGAGGGAGAGCTTTACAAGAAAAGCACAACCGGAGTCTTTCAAAGGTGTATCTCCGAAGAGGAAGGGCGGACTTCTGGCTGTAATTCATGCCAGACTCGGCGGGCACCACGCCGCAGCCCGGGCCCTTGTAGGTAAGGCCTTTCGTACAGGATTTTATTGGCCGACGGCCCGGGCAGATGCTCAGGACTTAGTCCATCGATGCGTCGGTTGCCAGCTCTTTGCTAATCAAAGCCACATGCCACCCACCGCCCTCAAAACTATACCCATAACTTGGCCCTTCACGGTCTGGGGGCTTAACATGGTTGGACCCCTTAAAGGAGGAACCCACAAGCAAAGATACCTACTGGTCATGGTGGATAAGTTCACCAAATGGATAGAGGCCAAGCCTGTTAAGACGGCCGAATCCGGACCGGTGATAGACTTCATATCAAGGGTCGTACACCGTTACGGCGTCCCCCATAGTATAATCACTGACAATGGCACGAACTTTACAGCCGACGAGGTTAAACTATGGTGCAAAAACATGGGCATCAAACTCGATTATGCCTCAGTCTATCACCCTCAAACTAACAGTCAAGTCGAGCGAGCAAATGGTCTAATCATGAGAGGCATCAAACCCCGATTAGTACGGTCCCTTAAGGAATCTAACACGCACTAGGTAGAGAAGCTCGACTCCGTACTCTGGGGGCTGCGGACCACTCCGAATCACACCACCGGATTTACACCATTCTTTATGGTATACGGCGCAGAGGCAGTTCTGCCTTGTGACGTAATTCATGACTCACCTCGCGTGCGCATGTACGAAGAAAGAGAAGCCGAGATCGATCGGCAGGACAGTTTGGATGCATTGGAGGAGGAGCGTGACGTGGCAAAAGCCCGTTCCGCATTCTATCAACAGCAAGCTCGAAGATATCAAAGCAGAGAAGTACGGGCCAAAACTTACAACGTTGGCGAGTTAGTTCTACGCTTGCCGGACAAGAAAAAGGACAAACTCAAGCCCAAATGGGAAGTCCCTTTATCATCGACCAAGTCCTGACTGGTGGAGCGTACCATCTGCGAGATGCATCAGATAATTGACTCGAGCCGAACCCATGGAACACAGCCCGTCTCCGAAGATTCTACGCCTAGCGCCGGATTCTGAGTTCATCTCCTTCCTCCGTCTATATTTTACATATTAGTCGTCTTCTGTTTCTCTCCTTTTCCCCCCTTTCCTATTGCAGCCTTTGAAAGCTTGTTCGCGCATTATTCGCACACACTTGACGACTATCCGCTACCATTATACTCGGGGCTTCTTTAATGAAGCTTATTTATACGGGTTCATGCCCAACACATGTGTCACACTTCCACATGTACCTTTTATTCACCATTATATGCATCGATATGACTTAAGTTTTGGCCAAGCTGGGTTGCTCGGCTCGTGCTTACCCCCACGCTCCCGATTGTTCGCTAGGCGGTAAAGGGAGCACCTCTGCGATTGTTACTGCCGGGTCAGCCGGATGTGTACCTCAGACTGGGTGAAGCCGAAAGCTAGTGTTCTTAGAGGAATATTCGGTCGGTGAACTAAAAGAAGATTTCTTACCTATTTATTTATCTGCCCCCAGATGTTTTTCTGCTTTTTTTGCAGTCCGGACATGCACTTTAGGGCATGCCTCCCAGGGAAAGGAACCCCTAACGGAACTATTCTCCCTGGAAGATGTTTCTTACTAACCATGTAATATAACATAACTAGTTGGGCACTTGTCTGATAAAGCACTAATGACCCCTACGTCTGGTCTCCACGCATGCCCAGGTTCTTATATAACCGCGAGGGTATTCGGACACACTCTGGACTATTGGGTCCCGAGGTTGAAGCGAAAAGGTCCGCTATGCCAAACGATCTATAATCGGGCTAGAAGGCATTTTACATGTCATCTTAAATTACATAGTCAACTTGACTGGGCATATTCCTCTTCAATGCCATCCAGTAGGCTGTCAAGTTTACAATCTGCTGGGGAATACTTTATGCCAATTCTACTTGGCTGTTCACTAAGCTCACACGGATCTCCTTCCCATCGGGCCCCGCAGTCCGACCTCGCCATGTGGTTTGGGTCACCTAGGTACCGCTGCCTTCACCATGGCCCAGCCTCCTCGGCGCCTTGACGGCAGGCCGATATCTTCCATAAGTGGAAGCGCTGCCACGCTCCCTGAAGCCTCTCTGCAGGCTCTCCAAGGCCTTTGGGCAGGGAGACAGAAGGCCACAAGCAAGGTTGTCAGAATCGCGATTTTGAATCGGATCGGAGCTCCGATGGTAGGATCGCAAATCGTAGAATCTTCACTATCAGGATCGAGAAACGTAGATTCTATGAAGTAAAATCGAGAATCAAAGGAGTTTTTTGGATCGTAAAGTCGAGAATCGTGATAATGTAATCGCGATCTCGACAACCTTGGCCACAAGGGCTCGGGCGACGCTTTCATCACCTATCGAACTCGCTTGTGCAGCTTGCAAGAGCTCGAAGAAGGTCACCCGAGAACGGGCATTTCTCCGCAGATGGCTCGTGAGCATACCTACGCATATAACTCGTTAGTCGACTTCCTCGCCAACTCTTTTTCAAAGTTCGCTCAAGCACTTACTAAAAATGCGCGCCGGTTACCGATTCTCCTTAACGGAGTCGATAGCTGGGCACGAACATCCTTTAGTTCTCACCCAGCTGGGTGTTGGCATCTTGGAGATTATTTTCTCCCGCCTCACCCTTGTAAGCACATTCTTGCCGGCCTTTAACCGGGCGATGAGCTGTTGCTTGTCCGGATCTATCCCGCGCCATCTCGCAATATTATTGTCGACTTATACACATGCCGACTTCACAAATTACTTATCTTTTGAAGCATATATTACCGAGGGGTCTCTTTGGCTACCCCCATCGCGGCTAGTGCGGCCTCAAGTTGGGCTTTGCACTCCTCCAGCCTGGGACAGTTGGGTATTCTTTTTCAGAAGATCTTGCACAATAAATTATCCTTAAATCAGTTATTCTAACTATTTCAAGTCTCGGGGCTACCGCATATATAATCATCAAATTTTCTCACCAGATGTCTTTTACATACCGCTCCGTGGCTCGCTAGACCATTTTGAGCGCACGGAGGTGCGATCTCCGAATTGAAGGCATCCAATGCCTCGAGAGAAACACGGTCACGTAAGAACCGTCTGGGCGGCGATGTGATTCATGGCACTCTCCACCTCGGAATTGGTGGCAGATAACCTGTCGGCATGCTCGTCGAGGAACGCCCGACGACGCTCGTGTTCGCTTACGCTCGACTCGCTTTGGAGCTCGGCGAAGCGGAGGATTGATTGGCAACCTCTCGATACATCCGCGAGCGCTTCTTCCGAAAAGGCACGAAGCGTTAGTATGCCTCCCGGAATAAAGCCGGGAGTAAGGTGACGCGCCATACCGTTGCGCCGGAGTGTCGATCCGAACCGAACTTCTTTTTAGCCTGCTGGGCCGTGCTGCCCCTTGTTGGCTAGCCGCCGCGGGGTCGGCCTTCCGCCTCAAGGGCGCCCCCTGCGAAACACCATTGGTGTACGGTGATCAAAAACACGCACGGACGGGTCATTTTCAAAAGTATTGGGACTTCGTGTCGCCATCGCGAAGCGGAAGTATTCCGGTAATCGCCATAATGGCGTACCAAGGCATTATCGATGCTCGCCAGTGAAATACCCGCCGATCAGCTCCACTGATATGTCCGGATCCTCTTGGGAGGCCGGATCGAGGAACCGTTCTGGATCCTCGGGTTGTGGAGGCGGGCTGTTTATATCCTTTACGGCCCGGCGTAGTTCCCGCGCCGAAATCACAAAATGAGATACCGGACTATGGGAGTATGGATCGGATAGGCAAAAATAAATGTCCGCTTACCCAGCTTGGAGGATTGTTCATAGAAAATCTGCCCTGTGGATTGACGTGGAGAAATTCCTCCTCTTCTCCCTTGTACAATGCGGACAAGATCTTCATCAGATTAGCGACCGATTCCGGCCCCTTGCGGCCGCAGCGGGTGGCATCGTCCTCCCCGTTGAAATCCCACATGGGGTGGCCTCTATCGGAGCGGCCGCACTTCAGATAATGCATGTGGCCATGACCCCGATCATGGTCAGTCCGGAATGGGCTAACAGTCTAATTCGCTCATCAGGTAAAGGACATCCCTGTCATTTTCCTTCTGAGGGCTCCGTGGACGCCAGCTTAGGCGTTTCTTCAAAGGAGAGTTATTGAACTCAGGGAGGCCGACCAACCGGGTCCGCAGGGGACATCTTCTATATAAAACCATTTCAAGGCCGTCTTGGACCCCTTCTTCGAGTTCCGGATAGATATCCGTCCTCGCGATGCGCCATAGTTCGCTCCGCCCACTTGATATATCGACCCCTCTTGAGAACGGGCACAAGGAAGAACAGCTTCTTCCACGGCGCAAAATGAGGCTCGATGCCCAAAACAGCTCGCAAAGGGCCACGAAGCCGGGCGATATGCAAAATGGAGGCAAAGCGAAGGTTGTGCAACTGGAGGCCATAGAACTCCTGTGAGCCCTCAAGAAACGGATGAATTGGAAATCCGAGCCCTCTTATCAAATAAGAGACAAGGCATACCCACTCTCCTTTGGAGGGGCTGGGGACGCTCTCCGCTTGCTTTCCGCCCTTATAGGTTGCGAGTCCGGCTCGAACCGGGACGATGAAGGCTGGGGGAAGAAATCCCTTGGTTTGGAGCGCCACTAGCTCACTGTGCGGGACAGAGCATCTCTCCCAATCTCCAGGATGAGGGATGGGAGGGCGAGAGGAGGAGCCGCGTCGATTGTCCATGATGGAATGGATTTCTATCAGATGCGCTCTGATGAATGCTCGTGAAGGGAGGATGGTGTGGTTTGGATCTAGATCCTCGTCTCTTTTATAGGCAGCTTGTTTGTGCAGCTAGGGGGATAAATGTAGAAATACCCTGGCTTTTTGCATTCGTTCAACATGTGGAAGATGGCCATTATTGGGCGTGGAAGCCGAGGAGTGCAATATTTACAAGAAGCCGGACGCTATTCAACAGGTGCACAGGATTTGGAGAAGAACCCACCTTGCAATGCCGAAGACAATCTACGCGCCGGACTCATCACCATTGAAGCCTGGTTTGGGGGCTACTAAGGGAGTCCTGGATTAGGGGGTGTCCGGATAGCCGGACTATAGCCTTTCGCCGGACTCGTGGACTATGATGATACAAGATTGAAGACTTCGTCCCGTGTCCGGATGGGACTTTCCTTGGCATGGAAGGCAAGCTTGGCGATACGGATATGTAGATCTCCTACCATTGTAACCGACTCTATGTAACCCTAACCCTCTTCGGTGCTTATATAAACCGGAGGGTTTTAGTTCGTAGGACGAACAACAATCATACCATAGGCTAGCTTCTAGGGTTTAGCCTCTCTGATCTCGTGGTAGATCTACTCTTGTACTACCCACATCATCAATATCAATCAAGCAGGAGTAGGGTTTTACCTCCATCGAGAGGGCGCGAACCTGGGTAAAAACATAGTGTCCCTTGTCTCCTGTTACCATCCGCCTAGATGCACAGTCCGGGACCCCCTACCCGAGATCCGCCGATTTTGACACCGATAGTAGTTCTTCCACCCAGCAACCCGGCGTCGGCTTTAAAGGGACCATTAGTGGGGCTTGATACCCTTTAGAATTTCTTGATTAGCTCGCTCAGCTTGACCATTGGATTGGGGATGAGCCACAAACGCGACATCAAGCCGGATGTGCTCTCGTTGACAAAAATCCTCCATCTCGCCTGTAGAGAGGTTCGTGCCATTATCCGTGATAATGTTGTGTGGAAAACCAAAACGGAAGATCACCTTTTTAATGAATTGAACCGCAGTGGCTGCATCACACTTGCTTACTGGCTCCGCTTCAACCCATTTAGTGAACTTGTCAACCGCCACCAACAGGTGGGTCTTCTTATCCTTTGATCGCTTGAAAGTCCCTACCATGTCAAGCCCCCAAGTGGCAAACAGCCAGGTGATAGGAATCATTCGTAACTCCTGCGCCGGCACATGAGCTCGTTTGGAGAATTTTTGACAACCGTCGCACCGTCTGACCAAGTCCTCAGGATCAGCATGAGCGGCCAACCAATAGAATCCGTGACGAAAAGCTTTAGCAACCAAGGATTTTGAACCGGCGTGATGACCACAGTCTCCTTCGTGGATCTCACGTAAAATCTCACGGCCTTCTTCAGGAGAAACACTACGCTGGAACACACCAGAAACACTGTAGTGGTGTAACTCGCCGTTGTGAACAACCATGAACTTGGACCGCCGGACGATTTGTCTGGCCCAAATTTCATCATCTGGTAACTCGCCCCAGTTCATGTATGCCAAGTATGGAACTGTCCAATCTGGAATGAATATGTAAAGCGGCCACCAACTGTGCCTCCGGATCAGGAATAGCGAGGTCCTCCTCTATGGGCAGCTGAACCAACGGGTTATGCAAGACGTACAAAAAAGTATTGGGCGGCACTGGTTTACGCTGAGATCCCAGCCAGCTTAAAGCGTCAGCTGCCTCATTTTTGCACCGATCAATGTGCTCCACTTTATATCCCTTAAAGTGACCAACAACAATATCCACCTCTCGTTGGTAAGCCACCATGAGTGGATCTTTGGAATCCCAAGTACCTGAAACTTGCCGGGCTACCAAGTCTGAGTCTCCAAAGCATCGTACGTGGCTTAAGTTCATCTCCTTAGCCACTTGAAGACCATGGAGTAAAGCTTCATACTCAGCTGCATTGTTAGTACAAGGGAACATTAAGCAAGGAACGTAATGAATATTATAACCTCGAGGGGAAGTAAGGACAACTCCAGCCCCCGAGCCCTCCAATTGCCTGGACCCGTCAAAGTGAATAGTCCAGTATGTACTGTCCGGTTTGTCTTCTGGAGCCTGCAACTCGGTCCAGTCATTGATGAAATCCACAAGAGCCAGGGACTTGATGGCTGTGCGAGGCATATACTTCAAACTGTGTGGTCCAAGCTCAATAGCCCACTTAGCAACCCGGCCAGTTGCCTCCCTGTTCTGAATTATATCCCCCAAAGGAGCAGAACTGACCACTGTGATGGGATGACCTTGAAAGTACTGTTTAAGCTTTCGACTTGCCATGAACACCCCATACACCAGCTTCTGCCAATGCGGATACCTTTGCTTTGACTCAATGAGCACTTCGCTGATATAGTAAACCGGCGTTTGAACCGGGTACTCCTTCCCAGGCTCCTTGCGCTCCACCACAATGGCAACACTGGCAGCCCGGCCATTAGCAGCCACATACAACAGTAGTGGCTCCTTATCAACGGGCTGTACACGCCACAGATTTCGAGGCTGACTTGTTTACGCAAGGCTTTGTCAGTGAACACACGATTCTAGCTGTCGTGCTTCTTCAATCTCTCGATCTTCTGCTCAACCGCTTAAACTAGCGCGGCATGGACTGCCGCTCCCTCCTCTTGTGGCCCATCAGGATGCCGCAGCAGCTTCCCCGCCCACGCCTTCTCCCTCCGTGGCCCCGCCGCACGCAATCAACTGCCTCCTTATTACACGAAAAAAAATGATTCCTCCCACTGACATCTAGGGTGCACCAGTTGGGAGGCTGACCTGTGGGCCTACTACGTTGACGCGTACGCAGGCTTGTCAACTTAGTCAACAACGATTCTAGCAGCAAGAATCGCTGGATTTGAATCAAACGGTCCTGCTGCTTCTTCAATCGCCGCTCTTCTTGCACCACCGCCTAAACCAGTGCCGGGAGACCGCTGCTCCTCGCCTCCAAATGGCGGGTCAGGCTGCCGCTGAGGCCTCATCGCCTCGCTACTCCCACCGCTAGCTGTGCCTCGCGGCGACGGCAGCCTCACACCGTAGCTGAACCAAGTGAATCCTCAGACTCCTCCGCGTGGGCATCCATCGCTGCGTCTTCCCGGCCCGCGTCGCCCCTTCCTCGGCCTCGCCGTCGTCCATCGCCTTGGTGCTCTCGGCGCGACGTGGTCAATGTGGTCAACGACATTCCATCGGGAGAGTACTGTACGTGTAGAGGCTGATAGCTGGGTCCACGGCCACAGCCCAGTTTTTTTGTGATTTGCCAAGTAAGTCGCTTTGTCATGCCTATTGGGCTGCAAATCTTTCAAGCCGAGGAGAGCTTTCATTAGGCTGGCCGAGAAAATGGCCCATCAGTAATGAGAAATGGGCTGTACATTTTTAAAACACATCAAACCGGCAATTAGTTTCAAATATCTTTTTTTTTCATTTCGAGATTTTAAATTATATTAATTTTTATGCGTGGAGAATTTGTTGGATTCTATATTGATATACATTTATTTTTAAAATCAGTTTGAATGTGAGTCGAAATTTCGGGATTAAAAACAGTTCGGACCGCACCGAAATATAAAAAATTTCGTATAAGTTTTTAACCGTGGCCACAATGTGGGCTGTAATGCTAACAAAAAGAATATGGGCTCCAAAAAAAACCTTAAGAATTAGCAAATGGGCTGTAAATTATTAAAATAATGGCAGATGGGTTGTATGTTTGTTTTCCATGATTTGAGGCTTTCCTAAAAAGGTTGATGCACAAGAAGGATCGTTGGATGGCCATCCAACGAGCCTCTTGCTTCTTCAATCTCGCTCTTCCCGCTTCACCGCCAAACAAGCGCCGTGGATTGCTCGCTCTCCTCCCCGCCGGCCGGCTCGACAAATGGACCACGAGTTATATCTTCAGACGCAAGGAAGTGCCTCCTTATTACGCACAAAAATAAATACTCCTCCGTTAGGCGGGACCCAAGATAGTGGTAGGCTGACTTAGGGCCTACTAAGTTGACGGGACGGAGGGCTTTGTCAACTTAGTCAATATGCACGATTCTAGCTCCAATGACCGTATGATGTCCATCCAACGGCCGTAGTGCTTCTTCAACCTCTGGTCTTCTTGCTCCAGCCGCCCAAACCAGCGCCGGTCATAACTCGTGCTCCTGCCTCCCGTGGCCGGCTACGACGCGCAGAGGCCTCACCGCCCCTACTACTCCCACCGCTGGCGTGCCATCCTCTACTCACCCACACCCTCGTTATTCTCAAGGGCGATGCCGGCCTCACACCGCAGCGAACCGGTGAACCTCGACTTTCTAAGCGTGGGCATCCACCGCCGCGTCCTCCCGGCTTCGCCGCCCCTTCCTAGGCCTCGACGCCGCCCACCGCCTGGTGCTCTCGGCGCGGCGTGGTCAACGTGGTCAAGGAACGGCTTCCATCGGACGTGGACTATACGTGGAGAGGCTGACAGCTGGGTCCACGGCTACAGCAAGGAAGTGCCTCCTTATTACGCGCAAAATAATTATTCCTCCACCTGACAGCAGGGACCCACTAGACGAGCCACCCTATTTCGTGAAAAAAAGTTTCCCCCTGACTGCTGGGACCCACCAGCTACACCTTCGCAAGCAAGGAAATACGTCCGGGCACAAAAAAACAAATCAATTCGCCCCCCTGACTGCTGGGACCCACCAACTACATCTTCGCACGCAAGGAAGTGCCTGACAGTCGGGACCCACCTGGTCGAAGCGTACGTAGCGTTTTCATTCTGGTCGCGAACATGTACGTACATACTAGTCGATGTAGAGGCGCGCACGTGTCGTAGATGTAGAGGCACGCACGTGTCGTAGTAGAGGCGCACACGTAGCATGTACACGTACGTACAACGGCGAGGGTGCAGGAAAGAAAATACGGCCATGTACGCACATACGGCAGGTCTCAACGCCTACCGCACATACGCATATGGCTGGGTCGAACAGAGAAACAACGCCGCTGCCGTGTTCATGGGGAGCCAACCGGCTGGGTCGGAACGGAATGCATGGTCGTGTTCATCGGGAGGGCTTGGACGGAACAGGCGATGGAAATGAGGCCTGGCGTACGGCAGAATGGAGGAAACAGACCTCCTACGTTTGGAACAAGGTCCTGTTGATCGGGAGGGGTGTGGCGTACCGCAAAACGGAGGAAACGGACCTTCTACGATCGAAACGGGGGTCCTGTTGATCGGGAGGGGTGTGACGTACCTCAAAGTGGAGGAAACGGACCTCCTACGGTCGAAACGGGGGTCCTGTTGATCGGGAGGGGTGTGGCGTACCGCAAAACGGACGAAACAGACCTCCTACGCTCAAACGGGGTCCCGTTCATCGGCAGGGTGTGGCGCATCGCAAAACGGACTCCACGAGATATCGTTCATCTCCACCGCCGACCTCCTCCAGCCTCCACGGACTACCGCCGACCTCCTCCAGCCTCCACGGGCTCCTCGCTCATCCAGCCTCCACCGCCGCTACTCCACCGGCCATCGCTCAACCACCCTCCACGGGCACCCTCCACCGTCTCATCGCTCATCCAGCCTCCACACCACGGGTCCTGCTCAACCACCCTCCACGGCCAACCTTCCACCGCTCATCGCTCATCCAGCCTCCACACCACGGGTTCCTGCTCCTCCGAGGCAACGCCACCGCCGTTGTTCATCCAAATCCCCGCAACGCCATCGCTCATCCAATCGATCGGCTTCGATTAGCAGCAGAGCAAAGGAATCGCCCATCGGGTTCGCTTAACAGCCATCGATCGATCGCTCGTGTTCAGTAACGCGTAGCCTGCAGTGCAATCGCTTAGGTTCAGTTAGAGCCCAACACCTTGCTCGAAGTTCGATTAGAGCCAACGCCGCACACACGCTGTGTACCAGATGAGAGAAACGCGATCGCTTCTCCCACCGTAACCGCAACTCCTCAAATTTTCTCTCCTCGCTTCTACCACGGTTTTTTCCGTCATGGACGGCCCAAGAATGTCATGCAGCGCGCCTCCGCCCGCCTGTGATGAAAAGCCCATTTTCTTTCATGATTTTTGTCATAGAAGTAGGAGCCCACCACATCTATGATGATACCGGGTTTTGTCACAATTATCATCATAGAAGTGTCATATGCATGTCTCCCTAGGGTTTCCCTAGGGAGACATGCATATGACACTTCACAATTACAGGGCGATTGCATTGCATACAATAAAGAGACAACCTTATGGCTCCTGCCAGTTGCCGATAACTTGGTTACAAAACATGATCATCTCATATAATAAAATATAGCATCATGTCTTGACCATATCACATCACAACATGCCGTGCAAAAACAAGTTAGACGTCCTCTACTTTGCTGTTGCAAGTTTTAGGTGGCTGCTATGGGCTTAGCAAGAACCGTTCTTACCTATGCATCAAAACCACAACGATAGTTCGTCAAGTTAATGCTGTTTTAACCTTCTCAAGGACCGGGCGTAGCCACACTCGGTTCAACTAAAGTTGGAGAAACTGACACCTGCCAGCCACCTGTGTGCAAAGCACGTCGGTAGAACCAGTCTCGTGTAAGCGTACGCGTAATGTCGGTCTGGGCCGCTTCAATCAACAATACCGCCGAACCAAAGTATGACATGCTGGTAAGCAGTATGACTTGTATCGCCCACAAATAACTTGTGTTCTACTCGTGCATATAACATCAATGCATAAAACCTGGCTCAGATGCCACTGTTGGGGAACGTAGTAATTTAAAAAAATTCCTACGCACACGTAAGATCATGGTTATGCATAGCAACAAGAGGGGAGAGTGTGTCCACGTACCCTCGTAGACCGAAAGTGGAAGCGTTAGCGCAACGCGGTTGATGTAGTCGTACATCTTCACGATCCGACCGATCAAGTACTGAACGCACGGCACCTCCGAGTTAAGCACATGTTCATCTTGATGACGTCCCTGAAACTTTGATCCAACCGAGCTTTGAGGGAGAGTTCAGTCAACACGATGGCGTGGTGACGATGATGAAGTTCTACCGATGCAGGGCTTCTCCTAAGCACCGCTACGATATTATCGAGGTGGATTATGGTGGAGGGGGGCACCGCACACGGCTAAGAGATCTCAAGGATCAATTGTTGTGTCTCAAGGGGGTGCCTCCCTCCCCGTATATAAAGGAGTGGAGGAGGGGGAGGGGGCCGGCAACCCTTGGTGCGCCCCATGAGGAGTCCTACTCCCACCGGGAGTAGGACTCCCCCCTTCCTTGTTGGAGTAGGAGAGGAGAGGGAAGGAGAGAGAGGGGCAAAGGAAAGGGGGGCGCCTCCCCCTCCTTGTCCAATTCGGACTTGGGGGGGAGGGTGCGCGGCTGCCCCTTGGCCGCCTCTCCTATTCCACCACTTGGGCCCATGAGGCCCATTAACCTCCTAGGGGGTCCAGAACCCCTGCACTGCAGATATATCCGATAACCCCGAACCATTCCGTGTCCGAATATAGTCGCCCAATATATCAATCTTCATGTCTCGCCATTTCTAGACTCATCGTCATGTCCGTGATCACATCCGGGACTCCGAACTACCTTCAGTACATCAAAAAACATAAACTCATAATATAACCATCATCTGACTTTAAGCATGCGGACCCTACAGGTTCGAGAACTATGTAGACATGACCGAGACACGTCTCCTGTCAATAACCAATAGCGGAACCTGGATGCTCATATTGGCTCCTACATATTCTACGAAGATCTTTATCGGTCAAACCGCATAACAACATACGTTGTTCCCTTTGTCATCGGTATGTTACTTGCCCGAGGTTCGATCGTCGGTATCTCAATACCTAGTTCAATCTCGTTACTGGCAAGTCTCTTTACTCGTTACGTAATGCATCATCCCATAACTAACTCATTAGCTACATTGCTTGCAAGGCTTATAGTGACGTGCATTACCGAGAGGGACCAGAGATACCTCTCCGACAATCGGAGTGACAAATCCTAATCTCAAAATACGTCAACTCAACAAGTACCTTCGGAGACACCTGTAGAGCACCTTTATAATCACCCAGTTACGTTCTGATGTTTGGTAGCACACAAAGTGTTCCTTCGGTAAATGAGAGTTACATAATCTCATATTCATAGGAACATGTATAAGTCATGAAGAAAGCAATAGCAACATACTAAATGATCAAGTGCTAAGCTAACAGAATGGGTCAAGTCAATCACATCATTCTCCTAACGATGTGATCTCGTTAATAAAATGACAACTCATGTGTATGGTTAGGAAATCTAACCATCTTTGATTCACGAGCTAGTGACACTCTGTTTGTCTATGTATTCACACATGTATTATGTTTCCGGGTAATACAATTCTAGCATGAATAATAAACATTTATCATGATATGAGGAAATAAATAATAACTTTATTATTGCCTCTAGGGCATATTTCCTTCAGTCTCCCACTTGCACTAGAGTCAATAATCTAGATTACACAGTAATGATTCTACACCCATGGAGCCTTCATGCTCATCATGTTTTGCTCGTGGAAGAGGCTTAGTCAACAGGTCTGCGACATTCAGATCCGTATGTATTTTGCAAATCTCTATGTCTCCCACCCGGACTTGGTCCTGGATAATTGAAGCTTCTCTTGATGTGCTTGGTTCTCTTGTGAAATCTGGATTCCTTTGCCAAGGCAATTGCACCAGTATTGTCACAAAAGATTTTCATTGGACCCGATGCACTAGGTATGACACCTAGATCGGATATGAACTCCTTCATCCGCATTCTTCATTTGCTGCTTCCAAGCAGCTATGTACTCCGCTTCACATGTAGATCCCGCCACGACGCTTTGTTTAGAACTGCACCAACTGACAGCTCCACCGTTCAATATAAACACATATCCGGTTTGCGATTTAGAATCGTCCGGATCAGTGTCAAAGCTCGCATCGACGTAACCATTTATGACTAGCTCTTTGTCATCTCCATAAACGAGAAACATATCCTTATTCCTTTTCGTATTTCAGATGTTCTTGATCGCTGCCTAGTGATCCACTCTGGATTACTTTGGTACCCCTCGCTAAACTAATAGCAAGGCACACATTAGGTCTGTACAAAGCATTGCATACATGATAGAGCCTATGGTCAAGCATAGGAACTTCTTTCATTTTCTCTCTATCTTCTGAAGTGGTCGGGCATTGAGTCTGACTCAATTTCACACCTTGTATTACAGGCAAGAACCCTTTCTTTGCTTGATCCATTTTGAACCTTTTCAAAACTTTATCAAGGTATGTACTTTGTGAAAGTCCAATTAAGCGTCTTGATCTATCTCTATAGATCTTGATGCCCAATATATAAGCAGCTTCACCCAGGTCTTTCATTGAAAAACTTTTATTCAATTATCCATTTATGCTATCCAGAAATTTTATATCATTTCCAATCAATAATATGTCGTCCACATATAATATACTAAATGCTACAGAGCTCCCACTCACTTTCTTGTAAATACATGGTTCTCCAAAAGTCTGTATAAAACCATATGCTTTGATCACACTATCAAAGCGCTTATTCCAACTCCGAGAGGCTTGCACCAGTCCATAAATGGATCATTGAGCTTGCACACTTTGTTAGCACCCTTTGATTGACAAAACCTTCTCGTTGCATCATATACAACTCTTCTTCCGTAAATCCATTCAGAATGCAGTTTTGACATCCATTTGCCAAATTTCATAATCATAAAATGCGGCAATTGCTAACATGATTCGACAGACTTAAGCATCGCCACGGTGAAAAAGTCCGATCGTAGTCAACCCTTGAACTTGTCAAAACCTTTTGCAACAAGTTGAGCTTTGTAGATAGTAACATTACCATCAGCGCCGTCTTCTTCTTGAAGATCCATTTATTCTCGATGGCTTGCCGATCATCGGGCAAGTCAACCAAAGTCCATACTTTGTTCTCATACATGGATCCCATCTCATATTTCATGGCCTCAAGCCATTTTGCGGAATCTGGGCTCATCATTGCTTCCTCATAGTTCGTTGGTTCGCCATGGTCAAGTAACATGACCTCCAGAATAGGATTACCGTACCACTCTGGTGCGGATCTTACTTTGGTTGACCTACGAGGTTCGGTAGTAACTTGATCTGAAGTTTCATGATCAACATCATTAGATTCCTCACTAATTGGTGTAGTCATCACAGGAACCAGTTTCTGTGATGAACTATTTTCCAATAAAGGAGCAGGTACAGTTACCTCATCAAGTTCTACTTTCCTCCCACTCACTTCTTTCGAGAGAAACTCCTTCTCTAGAAAGGATCCATTCTTGGCAACGAATGTCTTGCCTTCGGATCTGTGATAGAAGGTGTACCCAACAGTTTCCTTTGGGTATCCTATGAAGACACATTTCTCTGATTTGGGTTCGAGCTTTATCAGGTTGAAGCTTTTTCACATAAGCATCACAGCCCCAAACTTTAAGAAACGACAACTTTGGTTTCTTGCCAAACCACAGTTCATAAGGCGTCGTCTCAACAGATTTTGATGGTGCCCTATTTAACGTGAATGCAGCCGTTTCTAAAGCATAACCACAAAATGATAGTGGTAAATCAAGAAGAGACATCATAGATTGCACCATATCTAGTAAAGTACGATTACGACGCTCGACACACCATTACGCTGTGGTGTTCGGTGGCGGAGTTGCTAAACTATTCCGCATTGTTTCAAATGTAGACCAAACTCATAACTCAAATATTCTCCTCCATGATCAGATTGTAGAAACTTTATTTTCTTGTTACGATGATTTTCAACTTCACTCAAATTCTTTGAACTTTTCAAATGTTTCGACTTATGTTTCATTAAGTAGATATACCCATATCTTCTCAAATCATCCGTGAAGGTGAGAAAATAATGATACCCGCCATGAGCCTCAACATTCATTGGACCACATACATCAAGATGTATGATCTCCAACAAATCGCTTGCTCGCCCATAGTTCCGAGAACGGCGTTTTAGTCATCTTGCCCATGAGGCATGGTTCGCAAGTACCAAGTGATTCATAATCAAGTGATTCCAAAAGTCCATCAAGATGGAGTTTCTTCATGCGCTTTACACCAATATGACCTAAACGGCAAGGCACAAATAAGTTGACTATCATTATCAACTCGCATCTTTTGGCTTCAACATTATGAATATTTGTATCACTACTATCGAGATTCATCAAAATAGACCACTCTTTAAGAGTGCATGACCATAAAAGATATTACTCATATAAATAGAACAACCATTATTCTCAGATTTAAATGAATAACCGCCTCACATCAAACAAGATCCAGATATAATGTTCATGCTCAACGCCGCACCAAATAACAATTATTTAGGTCTAAAACTAATCCCAAAGGTAGATGTAGAGGTAGCGTGTCGACGGCGATCACATCGACTTTGGAACCATTTCCCACGCGATCGTCACCTCGCCCTTAGCTAGTGTTCGCTTAATCCGTAGTCCCTGCTTCGAGTTGCAAATATTAGCAATGTAACCAAGATCAAATACCTGTGTGCTATCGCGAGCTCGTAAGGTACACATCAATAACATGTATATCACATATACCTTTGTTCACCTTGCCATCCTTCTTATCCGCCAAATACTTGGGGCAGTTCCTCTTCTAGTGACCACCGCTTAAAGAGAAGCACTCGGCCTCGTGCTTAGGTCCAGACTTGGGTTTCTTCTCTTGAGCAGCAACTTGTTTGCCGCTCTTCTTGAAGTTCCCTTCTTCTTCCCTTTGCCTTTTTCTTGAAACTGGTGGTCTTATTGACCATCAACACTTGATGCTCCTTCTTGATTTCTACCTCCGCAGCTTCTAGCATTGCGAAGAGCTCGGAATTGTCTTGTTCATCCCTTGCATATTATAGTTCATCACGAAGCTCTTGTAGCTTGGTGGCGTGATTGAAGAATTTCGTCAATGACACTATCATCCGGAAGATTAACTCCCGCTTGAATCAAGTGATTGCAATACCTGTATTTTGAGTATATGTTCATTGACGAAACATTCTCCTCCATCTTGCACCAGAGAACTTATTTGAGACTTCATATCTCTCAATCCGGCATTTGCTTGAAATATTAACTTCAACTCCTCGAACATCTCATATGCTCCATGATGTTCAAAACGCCGTTGAAGTCCCGGTTCTAAGCCGTAAAGCATGGCACATCGAACTATCGAGTAGTCATCATTTGATCGCCAGATGTTCTTAACGCCATCGCAGCACCTACAAAGCAGTTCGACACCTAACGGTGCTTCCAGATGTAATTCTTTTCAGGCAGAATGAGGATAATCCTCAAGTTACGGACCTAGTCCGTGTAATTGCTACCATCATCTTTCAACTTCGCTTTCTTAAGGAACGCATTAAAATTTAATGGAACAACAACACGGGCCATCTATCTACAACAAACATAGACAAGCAAAATACTAGCAGGTACTAAGTTCATGATAAATTTAAGTTCAATTAATCATATTACTTAAGAACTCCCACTTAGATAGATATCCCTCTAATCATCTAAGTGATCACGTGATCCAAATCAACTAAACCATAACCGATCATCACATGAAATGGAGTAGTTTTCAATGGTGAACATCACTATGTTGATCATATCTACTATATGATTCACGCTCGACCTTTCGGTCTAAGTGTTCCGAGGCCATATCTGCATATGCTAGGATCGTCAAGTTTAACCTGAGTATTCTGCATGTGCAAAACTGGCTTGCACCCGTTGTAGATGGACGTAGAGCTTATCACACCGGATCATCACGTGGTGTATGGGCATGAAGAACTTTGGCAATGGTGCATACTCAAGGAGAACACTTTTATCTTAAAATTTAGTGAGAGATCATCTTATAATGCTACCATCAATCTAAGCAAGATCAGATGCATAAAAGATAAAAATCACATGCAATCAATATAAGTGATATGATATGGCCATCATCATATTGTGCTTGTGATCTCCATCTCCGAAGCACCGTCATGATCACCATCGCCACCCGCGCGACACCTTGATCTCCATCGTAGCATCGTTGTCGCCTTGCCAACTATTGCTTCTACGACTATCGCTACCGCATAGTGATAAAGTAAAGCAATTATGTATGCATTGCATTGCATACAATAAAGAGACAACCATATGGCTCTCGCCATTGTCGATAACTTGGTTACAAAACATGATCATCTCATATAATAAAATATAGCATCATGTCTTGACCATATCACATCACAACATGCCCCGCAAAAACAAGTTAGACGCCCTCTACTTTGTTGTTGCAAGTTTTAGGTGGCTGCTATGGGCTTAGCAAGAACCGTTTACCTATGCATCAAAACCACAACGATAGTTCGTCAAGTTAATGTTGTTTTAACCTTCTCAAGGACCGGGCGAGCCACACTCGGTTCAACTAAAGTTGGAGAAACCGACACCGCCAGCCACCGTGTGCAAAGCACGCCGGTAGAACCAGCCTCGTAAGCGACGCGTAATGTCGGTCCGGCCGCTTCAATCAACAATACCGCCAACCAAAGTATGACATGTCGGTAAGCAAGATGACTTGTATCGCCCACAACTCACTTGTGTTCTACTCGTGCATATAACATCAATGCATAAAACCTGGCTCAGATGCCATCGCTGGGGAACGAGTAATTTCAAAAAATTCCTACGCACACGTAAGATCATGGTTATGCATAGCAACAAGAGGGGAGAGTGTGTCCACGTACCCTTGTAGACCGAAAGTGGAAGCGTTAGCGCAACGCGGTTGATGTAGTCGTACATCTTCACGATCCGACCGATCAAGTACTGAACGCACGGCACCTCCGAGTTAAGCACATGTTCATCTTGATGACGTCCCTGAAACTTTGATCCAACCGAGCTTTGAGGGAGAGTTCAGTCAACACGATGGCGTGGTGACGATGATGAAGTTCTACCGACGCAGGCTTCGCCTAAGCACCGCCACGATATTATCGAGGTGGATTATGGTGGAGGGGGCACCGACACGGCTAAGAGATCTCAAGGATCAATTGTTGTGTCTCTAGGGGTGCCTCCTCCCAGATATAAAGGAGTGGAGGAGGGGAGGGGCCGCCACCCTTGGTGCGCTCTATGAGGAGTCCTACTCCCACCGGGAGTAGGACCCCTTCCTTGTTGGAGTAGGAGAGGAGAGGGAAGGAGAGAGGGGAAAGGAAAGGAGGGGGCGCCGCCTCCTTGTCCAACCCGGACTTGTTGGGGAGGGCGCGCTGCCCTTGGCCGCCTCCTATTCCACCACTTGGGCCCATGAGGCCCATTAACCTCCGTGGGGGGTCCAGAAACCCCTGATCTCTAGATATATCCGATAACCCCCGGAACCATTCTGGTGTCCGAATATAGTCGTCCTATATATCAATCTTCATGTCTCGGCCATTTCTAGACTCATCGTCATGTCCGTGATCACATCCGGGACTCCGAACTACCTTCAGTACATCAAAAAACATAAACTCATAATATAACCATCATCTGACTTTAAGCATGCGGACCCTACAGGTTCGAGAACTATGTAGACATGACCGAGACACGTCTCCTGTCAATAACCAATAGCGGAACCTGGATGCTCATATTGGCTCCTACATATTCTACGAAGATCTTTATCGGTCAAACCGCATAACAACATACGTTGTTCCCTTTGTCATCGGTATGTTACTTGCCCGAGGTTCGATCGCCGGTATCTCAATACCTAGTTCAATCTCGCATCGCAAGTCTCTTTACTCGCTACGTAATGCATCATCCCATAACTAACTCATTAGCTACATTGCTTGCAAGGCTTATAGTGACGTGCATTACCGAGAGGGACCAGAGATACCTCTCCGACAATCGGAGTGACAAATCCTAATCTTGAAATACGTCAACTCAACAAGTACCTTCGGAGACACCAGAGAGCACCTTTATAATCACCCAGATTACGCTAGACATTTGGTAGAACACAAAGTGTTCCTCCGGTAAACAGGAGTTACATAATCTCATAGTCATAGGAACATGTATAAGTCATGAAGAAAGCAATAGCAACATACTAAACGATCAAGTGCTAAGCTAACGGAATGGGTCAAGTCAATCACATCATTCTCCTAATGATGTGATCTCGTTAATCAAATGACAACTCATGTCTATGGTTAGGAAACTTAACCATCTTTGATTCACGAGCTAGTCAAGTAGAGGCATACTAGTGACACTCTGTTTGTCTATGTATTCACACATGTATTATGTTTCCGGGTAATACAATTCTAGCATGAATAATAAACATTTATCATGATATGAGGATATAAATAATAACTTTATTATTGCCTCTAGGGTATATTTCCTTCACTTCCCCCTATATACAGTGAGGGAGAGAGAGGGCAGCCGCAGCTGGACATGCCCTGGCGCTACCCTTCCTCTCCTTCCTACACCTCTTCCTCCTCCGTAGTGCTTAGTGAAGCTCAGCCGGAGAACCACGAGCTCCATTGCTACCAAGCCGTCGTGCTGTCGGATTTCTCCCTCAACTTATCCTCCCCCCTTGCTGGATCAAGAAGGAGGAGACGTCCCCGGGCTGTATGTGTGTTGAACGTGGAGGTGCCGATCGTTCGACACTTGGATCAGATCTTCCGTGATTTGAATCGCCGCGAGTACGACTCCATCAACCGCGTTCTTGTAACGCTTCCGCTTAGCGATCTTCAAGGGTATGAAGATACAATCCCTCTCTCTCGTTTCTAGCATCTCCTAGATTGATCTTGGTGAGACATAGGAACTTTTTTGAATTATTACTACATTCCCCAATAGTGAGCTCCGGGGCGGCGGCGCGGGGACGGATCTATCGCAGATCTGGTCCTACAGGCGCTGTCTCGGACTCCCCTGCTCGGCCGACGGGTGTCGGATATCGGGTTACGGCAAAACCCTTAAGGTTTGAACTCTAGGGTGGGCGCGAAGATCTTTCCCCTAACGATCCACGTCCCAACGCCTCGCTGCGAATCTAAGCTACACGATGAGCAACACAAGGGACACAAGGTTTATACTGGTTCGGGCCACCGTTGTGGTGTAATACCCTAATCCAGTGGGTGGTGTGGTGGATTGCCTCAGGGGCTGATGATGAACAGTACAGAGGAAGAACAGCCTCACGAGAGGTGTTCTTGGGCTGGTGCGGTGTTCTACTCAGGTGGGTTTGATCGTCTCTCGATCAGATGAGATCTCTCCGAGATGCCCTCTACTGTGGTGGCTATCTCTATATATAGAGGCCCTGGTCCTCTTCCAAAATATTGAGCGGGAAGGGAGCCAACAACGATCGTTTTGAAGGGGAACATCTAGTACAAGTTATCCTGACTAAAGTTGGTCTTCGACTGCCAAAGGCACTGGCGATGACACCGTCTTGGGCTCCACGGTGACCTCTGTCATGCCGCTCTGCTGGTCTTGGTCTCGTTGCACCAAAATGGTAACCTTTGCTTGATGCCTCGGTACTCCGCGCCTGCACTTGCCCCCTTTGCACCAAAGAGGAAACAAGGACACTGCGCAGGCCGGCACCCGCCTGGCGCCCGCTTGGTCTCGATTGTCATGGCTTGCGTCATGGGCACCTCGCGAGGTACTCCTGCCTTGATCTCTCCGCCTCCTCGCAAGCTTGCCTGGTGAGGCTGTTCCTGAGGAAGCCTTGCATCGTCTGCCCCGCAAGGCTTGGCCCCTCGAGAGGGTCTTGAACTTGAGTTGATGAAGATGGGTCGTACTGGGCCACCCCTTGAGCCACGCCGCAGGCCGCAAGCAGGCAGGTTTGGGGACCCCCGTTCCCAGAACACCGACAGTAGCCCCGGGCCCAAGGCGCGCTCGGACTTGGCTTAGCAGCAAAGCGAAAGGGCAAGGGCGGAGCACCACGGGCCCCAACAGCCTGCGGCCTTGGTCGCCGCGTGCCAGTTGATTGGACATGGGCGTCTCCGCTTCCTCATGCTCCCCCAATATCCGCCTGGCTAGGCGGCCACGAAACTGTACACAGTTATTCTCTCCTTGGTGCCCGCGTGCTTCCTGTTCCCCTTTCTTCATTGAGCCTTTGTTTCTGCCTCCAATCCGTCTTGAGCTTTGCCCCCCTCCCATTGCCATGGCGCCAACAAAAAAGGAGAAAGGGAAGAAGCCCACGCCTTCGGCTAGCTCGCCTCCGGCAGCTGCGCCCGCCGTCGACCGGTCGCTCATACTCAATCCGGAAGCCTTGGACAAGGTCCGCTCCGCCCTCGCCTCGAGCTTCAACGAGTGTGGAAGGACGACGGCTTGGCCCGCGTCCCATGCCTCTTTTGACAGGATCGTTACGGAGGTTCAATTCTTTGCTGACACCCTGTGGGCAGGCCTGGTTCCCCCCTTCTCCGCCTTCTTCAATGCGGTGCTTTCCCACTACCAGATCCATATGATGCATCTCAGTCCCCAATCCATTACTCTTCTTGCTGTCTTCGCCTTCATCCGTGAAGCCATGGTGTGCATTGCCCCTTTCGTTGCTCTCCTGCGCCACTTCTTCTCCCTGCGCCTGACCGACCCATCGCAGTGCTCGGTGTGCGTGAGCTTCCAGGCCGTGCCAGAGACGGCCACCTTGGGGATTGATTCTGGCCTCCCCGCTTCCATGAGCGGGTTTTGGGAGCGGTGACTGTACGTGGATGTCAGGGTGCCCAGCCCCCTGCTCGCGCACCCGACATTGCCTGCTATCCCCAATCCAGGCTAGGGTCATGAGAAGCTCACGAGCCCCCAGCTCGCTTTTATCTAGCGCCGATTCGAGAGGTTGAGGACGCTTGGCGTGATGGCGCCACAGGTGGTGAAGGAGTTCCTCCAGTGCCGCATCGCTCCTCTCCAGTGCCACTCCCGTCCGATGTGGACCTTGACTGGGCATCAAGACTGCATGAGGCTCTAGGAGGGGGATCTTGCGCCTGAAGTGCTGAGGCAGGTGCTTAAAGTCTTGACTACCGACCCCTCTCCGAGCAGCATCCGACATGGGGGCGGCCTCTTGTATCTTTGCTCGAGCAGGGCCGAGTTCGCGAGGCAGATGCCCCGCTTCGACGAATGGGGCTTGCGCCCAGCTGACCTCATGGGGCCCCGTGAAAATCCCGTCGCCGTGGCTCCTTCCCCCATTGCCCACGTCAATCTTGTCTCAGGAGGTGGTGCAGGGAGGCAAGCATCGCTGGAGGCTGGGGGATCTGGTGTCGAGATGCCGATATTGCGCGAGGCTCCGGAGGCGTCATTCTCTAGAGCTTGCGAAGCCCGTCCTGGGGCAGTTGTTGATGAAGGGGCGCCACCTGCAACTCCCGAGGCCGAAACCCCCGAGGCCTCGGCAGGCCACCAAGAGGTGGTACCTGATTGCTCCTTCCAGCCTGGCGCCCTTGATGCAAGTCGCCTTGGTGCTTCTTCGTCCATGCCACGCGCCGGCCCTCACGTAGAGAGCTTGGGTCAGTTCCGCATAGACTTCGACGCCCTCCGGAAGAGGAAGGATGCTTCGGGTGGCAGTGATCACCCCTGCCGCCCATTGAAGCACAGGAAGTACTTCGCCATGGATGAGTAAGTTCCTCCTTCTTGTAACTCCTTGTTTGCTCTTCCCTTCGCTGATTGTGGCCTTTCAGGATCCCTCCTGTCGAGCCTGTGGAGCCGGCCAAGAAACCACCTCCTTAGGCTTCATCTTCATCGTTGACCATGAGCGTCCCGAGCCTGTGCGCCACTCGCGACGCGAGTTCGGTCGTAGAGGTGGGCCGACCCGCGGTGTGCCTTGAGCCTGTGCGCTCGCTGCTCTTCCTTCGTGAGCTTACCCGAGGCGCAACCAGCTTGCCCCGGGCTCCTCCCCTGATCATGGATGGCGAGTGGTTGAAGTCGATCTTCGGCTAATCTTCAAGGGATGGATCAGCGCCGGGCTGGGTCCCTTGCGGGGCCCGTCCGTCGATTTTGGGGGCGCCATCCCCCAGCCCCCTACCGAGAGGGGGCGAGCCACTTCAGGGCCCTTCACCGACACCGATGGCGGATGACGACATTGACGACATGCTCCGGCGTGCGCGGGAGCATAGCGCCATCCGCCGAGATTTTCTCCAGAAGGCGACGGATGCGGTGAGCCAGCTCGGTGTAGAGCTCGCAGGCGACGATGCACGTCTTGAAGCTGAAGGCCTGCGGCTGGCTGAGGAACTGTGCAAAATGAAGGTGGCCGCCAGCCTTGCGCATCATCAACGTGATCTTGACAATGCAAAGGCCGAAGCATCTCTGGTGGCCTCGTGGAAGGCCTGCTCCCGAGCCATCGAGGAAGCTCAGGAGGCAGACCAACGACGCGAGATCGCGGAGGAGCGCGCGTGGGAGCTCCAAGCCTGGTGCAATTCCCTGGAGCAGCAAGTGGAGCTGCGCCAAGATGCCCTTGCGTCGCTGAAAGGGGCGCCCGTCGAAGAGGAGGAGCTCCAGAAGCGTGAGGAAGCGCTGAAGCTGGAGGCTGCCGAGCGCAACCTCGATCTTGAACGGTTGGAGACGAGGGAGCGCCAGGTTACCCAGGCAGAGGACGATGTTGGCGCGCGGGAGGTCCGAGTCCAAGAGGAGATTGACCACCGCGTGGCGGAAGCTCGCACGGGTCTTGAGCGCGAGTATGAAGAGAGGTTGGAGTTGATCAAGGCCGAGGCTGTGGGCAGGACTGCCGCTCTTAGGACCAAGCTGACCTAAGCGACACAGCGTGCTGAGGCCACCGCCGCCGCCTTAGCCACGGCGCAGGCCGAGTTGGCCTCCTCCCGCGCTGAGTTTCTTCTCCTTCAGCGGAGGGTCGATGACGCTGAGTCCATTGCACGGTGGAACGAAGATGAGATTTGCCAGCGGCAGACGCTGGAGCACATGCATGGCCCCATGCTCCGAACACTCAGGGAAAGGGCCAATGCGGCCTTGGGCAATATCTGTGATGCAGCCGCTGAGCAGCCTCACGTGCCAACTACGCCGATAATCTCCAGTTCTTCACTGATGTGGTGACACATCTGGAGAATCGCTCTGAGTGGGCTCGTCAGCTTGTAGAGGAGAGGAGCCGCGGCCTGCTCGCACGGGCATTCTCCCGTGTTTTCATCCATCTTTAGAACATCAACCCCCCACTTTGAATTCGACGCCGCCATCGCCCGGTGCCCAAGGCCATCCGAGGCGACCTGGCGCGGTGGGTGGAGAACAATGTGGATGCACTTGTCTGGGCCTTCACCTCTGATGATGATGGGGTGGTTGTCGCTGCTGATGAAGGCAACATGGTGAATGGCGGCGAAGGCGGCGCCAACGACGGCGAGGGTGAGGCCAGCGACAGCGACAGTGGCGCCAGCAACGCTTCTGGAGACGACCAAGAGGATGCGGTTAGTGACATGTCTGATTGATACTGCGCCCCCCTGCTGTTTATCCTGCGCAGACAAAGCTCGGGCGTGGCCCTGAAGGTTGTAAGAGCATTTTTGGAGGGGAAGCCCCTCATGTAAAAAGGATTGTTGTCCACGTGTTGTTAAGGGCGATACCGAATGGGCGCCCGTATGATGTTATGGGCTCTGTGATGAGGTTGTTGATGTGATTTTACCTTTATCTTGGGCGAGCTTTGAGTGGGCTTATGGCGACTCTCTGAGGGTCCCTCAGGAGACCTGTTGACCATGTGGCAAGATCCTTGCGAGATCGAGCGTCGGCCACGGGACAGCATCTGCGTGTGTGCTGGGCCCAGCCCTGCCCGTGAGGGGCTCGCGAGGGGGAGACAGCTAGTGCGGATTCCAACTTTGAGCAGAAACCGAAACACAAGAAAGCATGCGAACAAGTCAAGACACCCCTCCCCGCATATGCAAACACAAATTCAACTTCAACTTAGATCCGAAACGAGAAAGCTTGACCACATAAAAGGAAGCAAAAGCAAAAGGCCGCGTCTGGCACCTAGTCTGTCTTCGACGCCTTCTCACCAGCACGGAGCTAAGTGCTGCCACTGGGCTTGGGAGGGAGCCTCCGAGGCCCGAGGGCGGCTCTCCGGAGACTCCGGGGCATGTACGGCCCCAACTCATTATTACATGAGAATGTCACGGGTGGCGAGCTTCATAGGCACTAGGCCTTCTTCACAGGTACTGGCCTTGCTTCATATCGCCAGATGAGGGCCCCGCCTTGCGCCACCCTTGACCGCCATTGACGGCGACCGGAAACCAAGGACGGTGCCAATGGGGAAAAGGGGACGCCAACGGTTCCCCCGACGACCACGGCTCCTCTGCGGGGGGCAGGCCTTGCTGCACCTCCCCAGCAGAGGGCCTACCTCCGAGGAGCACCTTGCTCTGCGTGCCGTGGGGAGGGGCCTGGCTCTCGGCCCCTCTCCTGCAGCCCCCAGTGCCCTCCTCCTGTAGAAGGGAGGCCGCTGCACTGGGGCAGCCTTCCACTGCAGTGACCTGGACTTCCTGCGACCCATGGTTAGCATAAGCTTGCTCCTGAGGAATTAGCGGTACCCGATAGCTGCTGCCGACGGTGCGGTTGGCGAGGCTTCCTTGAGGCTCCTGGAAGGGCTCAGCTTCTGGCGTCTCTTCCTCCCAGCCTGGCCCGAGGAACGAGCCGTGGTCTTCTTCCAGTGCGTATTCCCGATCCACCATGTGGGGCACATAAGCCTCCGGGGTCGCCGCCCCAAAGGCTTCACCGTAGTGCCCGATGCTCCACGTGGTTTGGCTTGAAGCACCATCTTGGGGGTGGTAGGGCGGCGGCCCGCCCGGGCCGTAGGCAGCGATACGCATGCCCTCGCTTGTCAGGGGAGGTAATGGCGCAGCTTGTCGCCCGGCGCTGATGGCCAAGCTGGTGTTGATGAAGCCTTGAGGTACGCCTGAGGGCGCACGGGTGCGGATGGGCCCGCCGTGTGATCCGCCTGGCCCGGGTGGAAGCTGATGCGAAGGGGCGACCAAGCAGCAAAGATCCAGAGCTCGGGCGACGCACCCCAGCAGCACGTCATGGCCGCTTTCTTGTAGCCTGCACCGTAGCAGTTCTCGAGCCACCGTGAGTGCGGCCTTCATGTTCGCTTGCTCCCGTCGGGTGTGTGGTGTTGTGGCTACGGCGTGGTTTGAGGCCCTTGCTCCTGATTGTACCTGCCGCAGGGTGAGGGCAGGCGATGCTTGACCGCATCGCCCACGCCTTGCAGCATTCTGCGGAGCGCGGGCTGCCTGAGGCGCGGGGTTGAGGTCACCTTGGGCAGGCGGCGCGGCGTGGGCAGGCCATGCTTGCCAATGGTCGGCGTTATTGCCGGGTCACGGACATGGAGGCGACAAAGTGGTGGAACGCAGGACGGCGGAAGAAAGATTCCGGCACACCCCTACCTGGTGCGCCAAATGTCGGATATCGAGTTCTGGCAAAACCCTTAAGGTTCAAACTCTGGGGTGCGCGCAAAGATCTTTCCCCTACCGATCCACATCCCAACGCCTCACTGCGAATCTAAGCTACATGATGAGCAACACAAGGGACACAAGGTTTATACTGGTTCGGGCCACCGTTGTGGTGTAAACCATGAAGAAGGTCGTATAACCTGCAGACCGGTTTGGGTTGGTATTTATGCTCCATAACACAGATGGTAGTTGAGGGAGACCTGGATTAGGGGGTGTCCGGATGGCCGGACTATAGCCTTTGGCCGGACTCCTGGACTATGAAGATGCAGGATTGAAGACTTCGTCTCGTGTCCGGATGGGACTTTCCTTGCGTGGAAGGCAAGCTTGGCGATACGGATATGTAGATCTCCTACCATTGTAACCGACTCTGTGTAACCCTAACCCTCTTCGGTACTTATATAAACCTGTCACACCCAAGAAGCGACCCTATCCTAAAGGAACTCGAAGGTCCTACCAAGGATAGAAGCGCATCTTGAAGATGCTTTTGTAAGGTGGATATCATTACATCAACATTACATAATAGATAGGGATACATACAAAAGGCATACAATGCCCCACGAATACAACATCATCTTACAAAAGAGCACCATCCGACTACGGATGAAACACAAACAGAAGCTCAAATGACATCCACCTCGCTAGCCCAGCTGCCGACCGAACCTATCCCCGATCGATGAAGCGTAAGAAGAACTCCAAAACAAGCAAGCATCGCCTCACATCATGATCATCGTGATAACCTGCACTCGCAATCTGTTGTTGTAGTAAATCGTGAGCCACGAGGACTCAGCATTCCCATTACCATGGGTATCAAGACTAGCAAAGCTTAATGGGAAAGGAAGGGGTAAAGTGGTGAGGTTGCAGCAGCGACTAAGCATGATATGGTGGCTAACATACGCAAATAAGAGCGAGAAGAGAGCAAACAAAATGGTCGTGAAGCTAGCAATGATCAAGAGGTGATCCTGAACTCATACTTATGTCAAACATAACCCAAAAACCGCGTTCACTTCCCGGACTCCGCTGAAAAGATACCATCACGGCTACACACGCGGTTGATGCGTTTTAATTCGGATTTGGTGTTAAGTTATCTACAACCGGATATTAACAAATTCCCATCTGCCACATAACCGCGGGCATGGCTCTCGAAAGTTTATACCCTGCAGGGGTGTCCCAACTTAGCCCATGATAAGCTCTCGCGATCAATGAAGGATATTCCTTCTCCCAGGAAGACCCGATCAGTCTCGGAATCCTGGTTTACAAGACATTTCGACAATGGTAAAACAAGACCAGCAAAGCCGCCCGATGTGTCGACAATCCCGATAGGAGTCGCACGTATCTTGTTCTCAGGACACACCGGATAAGGGAAGCGACAGTACCAACGTAACCCAAGTTGCTAAGGGATGGTCCCAAGACGGTGCTCTAGTTTGGACCAACACTTAGACAAGCATTGGCCCCGGGGCTAAATAAAGATGACCTCGAGAGAGCGACTCCCAAGGGAAAAGTAGGTGGTGGTGAGGCAAATGGTAAAACCAAGGTTGGGCCTTTTTGGAGGAGTTTTATTCAAAGCGAACTGTCAAGGGGGACCCATAAATCACCCAAGCGCGTTAGGGACGCAAAATCCGGGAACATAATACCGATATGACGGAAACTAGGGCGGCAAGAGTGGAACAAAACACCAGGCATAAGGCCGAGACTTCCACCCTTTACCAAGTATATAGATGCATTAATTAAATAAGAGATATTGTGATATCCCAACATAACCCTGTCCACCATGGAGCAATCTTCAACTTCACCTGCAACTAACAACGCTATAAGAGGGACTGAGCAATGCGGGAACATAGCCAAACAACGGTTTGCTAGGAAGGGTGTCAAAGGTTAGAGGTTCATGACAATTTGGGGAGGCCTGAAGAACAAGTGATAGGAAGCACATCATAGCGATAGAACGAAGCAACTAGCATAGCAATGATAGTAGTGAGATCTAGGGTAGCGGTCATCTTGCCTGAAATCCCGCTAGGAAGAAGAACGAGTCCATGAAGAAGACGAACGGGTGAAGCCGAACCAAGCGTAGACGAACGAATCCTCACGATCACAACGAAACGGGAACTATCGAGAAGAAGCACACAACATGGTAAACACACCACACATAGACAAGACATGATGCACAACCAAGCATGATGCATGACAAAGCTAGATGAGGTTACTCATGGCAAGAGAGGATGCATACAAGAGCAACACATCAAAGCAAGTTTAAATGAGGCCAGAAACAACATATAACAATTCCGGTAAGTCCTCATATGCAAATTTTGAAATTGGTCCAGAACTGACTAAAGCTTATGTTCAAATTGTTAAACAGCAAGTTAAGATGCACCAAGATGATCTACACGAGATTCTAGTCAAGTTACATATAAAGTTCATTTAATTCGGAGCTACGGCCTAGAAGATATGAGCAAAACAAGTTATGGCATTGATGCAAAAGGCATTCAAACATCAAGCAAACACTCTCAAAACATGGATGCAACATGATAATATGAAACTACATGCAAATCTAAGCAAGTTTCATATAGAGCACACTCAAAACGGAGCAACGGTTCAACACATACACTCTATACGAGTTTAAAGGACAAGCTGCCCAAAACAGCAACTAGGCATATAGCAAGCATCAAAACAACAAGCTACAGCACCCCAACATAAGAACAAAAGGCATGGGCAAGAAGTAAAGGTAAAGCATGACAAAACATGAACAATGAGCTATCTCCAGAAAACAATATAACATGCTCAAAAGGACATGGCAAGATTGAAAATAATAACAGTTTCAGTCATTAGCAGAAATAACATCAGGTTGCAATGTTTAGAGTTATCAAACAATATGTTACAGGAACTTAACATGGCAAACAAAGGCATGGCATGATTCTACTAATGGCATATAACCCTTACTGACCGTGAGCCAAAAGAGCACAGAAAATATGATGGCACCCATGTAAACATAGCAAGTGATATGACAGATTCATACATGGCAGGAACAACAATAAGTAGGCATGTTTGTGAGCTTGAACCACTCACCACAGAGCAATACATGGCATGACAAGGCAACTGACAGTAAGAAGACATGTTTTAGAAGCTAAAAATGGCAAGAACAAGTTCATAGGGTGCATGGATCACTAGCAATAACCATGGCAACATTAAATTAATGTTAACAGGCTGACATCAACATTATTTAGCAAGTTTGGAGCAAGATAACAACAAGTTACAGCAGGCTATAAATGCAACCAGGTGCATGAATGGATAGACCAAGACATGTACAACAAAACATCCTTATTGAACATCTCCAGATTATGCATAGAATGACTTGTAGCAGCAGGTTTACATAGCATCATCATATAGCAGAAACAGCCTAGCGAAACAGCAACAACAAGTACCCTACTTCACGAGCTCGATGCGCTCACTACAAGACCCACAAAAAATACATGAATGGCACCACCGTGAAGAAGGCATGATGAAGCACAAAGCACATGTAGACATCAAGCTCATAGGATGCACACATCAAATGCAACAAAAATGACAAATCATCAAGTTATAGCAGTTTCAGCAGATTAACATCATATAGCACTCTTGCAACGATGATTCGGGCATCAAGATGAGCTCAAACAAACATGGCACAATGGAATGAAATGAAGAGCATATCATGACGAACATTTTGATATATAATATGCACGAAATGGAGCTGCGGTCAAGGAGTTATGATGCGATGAACAGGAGCTAAAAATATGCAAATATTTAGGGACTTTGGGAAAATTGGACCTCGGGGGAAAGTTGGACGGGGCGGACCTGGGACGAGCGGATCTAGGGCACGCAGCGTGTTTGGATCGGGGGAGTGGTGGATCTCGTCCACTCCCTAGATCCGGGGATGAGGTGGCGACTCCGGCGAGGCGGCAGGTTGCCGGCGATGGCGGGCGGCGACCTGAGGCGAGGCGGAGGAGGAGGCGGCGGGCGGCATCGGGCGCGGGGCTCCTGACGGCGGCGGGCGACTCGCCCGAGGCGGAGGGAGAGCGCGGCAAGGCGGGCGAAGAGGTTCGTGGCGGGCGGCGGGCGACGCGCGGGCGCTGGCGCTGGATATGCCGGGCGGCGGAGCGGGTGGGGGCTCAGCTGGCTGGGGCGGGCCGGGCGAGAAAGGCGGGGCAGCGCGGGCGAAGTAGTCGGGGACACGGCGGCGGCGGAGCGGGTCGGACACGTCCGGCGGCGCGGGGAGGAGTTTGCTAGGGTTTCGGGGGAAATCATCCGCGAATTGTGACGGGGAGGGCATATTTATAGATAGAGGGAGCTAGGAGAGTCCAAATGGGGCTCGGTTTTTGCCCACACGATCGTGATCGAACGACCGAGAGCATGGATGGGGTTAGGATGGGTTTGTGAGCTGATATGAAGGGGTGTTTGGCTACAAGACAAAAGAGGCTTTTACGGTTACCCGGTTAACCGTTGGAGTATCAAACGGACTCCAAATGGCACGAAACTTGACAGGCGGTCTACCGGTGCTATACCAAGGCCGCTTGGCAAAGCTCGGGCCATTCCGAGAATGTTTAACTCCCACTCACGAAAAGAGACAAGAAGGGGACGCCGGATGACATAGGAGTGTCGGATTGCAAAATGGACAACGGGGAAAATGCTCGGATGCATGAGACGAACACGTATGCAAAATGAGATGCACATGATGACATGACAATATGCAACCACGCAAGCAAACGACATGGCAACGACGACGAATAACTGACAGACACCTAGCGCATCGGATCCAGGGTGTTACAACACTCCTCCACTAACAAGAGATCTCGTCCCGAGATCTTAGGACCGAGACGGAAGGGGAAAAGGATGGGGTGAAATAAGAACAAAAGAGAGAGGATCAACAAAGTCGAGAACACTCGAGTAGGAAAAAGGAAACGACGAATATGACAAGAATGACAAGAATCGAAGCTCACGGAATCAGATAGACTATGAAACCACTCCACTTAGAACGAGATAAGAAACAAATAAGACTGAAAGGATTTAGGCAGAATTCTGGCTGAAACATGGAGGAATAGAACACGAGCTTGAGAGGATGGAATGATACTTAATGAAGACATGACACAAAACCTCCGGAAAGAATTGAAAGAGTTGAATGAAAAGAACGGAGAAGAAAATGACAACTTGTGCCATGAATGAAATAGAAAGTAACCTTAGAAGAAAGGATTGAACAGAGTTGTTGAGAAAAATCAACAACGAAAAGAATAAGCTTGTTGTGGACTTGTCCAAAACAACTCAAAACTTAAGGTGAAATTATGCCACAACCAAATGCTTAAATAGCGGAGAAGAATGAAGAAATGCAAAACTCCACTTCAAAAGAATACAGACAATTAATTGCACTTCAAGATGCAAGAACAAAAGATACTTGAATTTCTCCACCAACAAGAATCTTGATGGAAACTTGAAGAATGAATTAAATCATGAATGACCACCATGAAGAACTCCGGTGAGAAAAACAATGATGAGATCAAATTGAAGGATGAAAAGAATAAAATTAAGCCTTGCGGTGATTTAGATGGAGGTTCCGACGAAATGGCCGAGGGAATTTGAACTCTGGAAATGAAAAGATGAAAACACTTGGAACTAGAATTTATTCCACAAGAACAAACTTTGAAGGAAGGGATTACTCACTTGGATGAAATAAGAATAAGATTTATTGTATGCTTATCCTTCATCAAATTAAATTGATGACGAGCAATGGATTTGCATACTACTTATTCACGTTGGAAAAGATTAAGGGGGAATATAGCGCAAAACTTGAGAAAGTCTTCATGAACCACCGGTAGGATTGAAAAGAACGAATGAATTAAAATGATAACCAAGGAAAAGGAATTCGAAGGAACCACCGTACGAATTAGAAAATGAATGATGAAAGAGAATGAATCGCCGGGAAGAATTAGAAGAACAAATATGCTTGAGGGGATTTAGATGCAAAAGAATAAAGAGATCATGAGCTTATTAAAGAACACTTGAACGAAGCACCGGGATAATTGGGATGAACAAAGGGGCACGAATATAGAATAATTGGAGAACGAATCTAAAAACTAGGAACGAAGAAATATTCCGAAAAGATGGCCATCGGATGATCAAGACGGCAAAAAGAACTACTGAAATACTCCGGATGGATGAAAAGAATATCTCACAAATGGAATAATTCGCGAGGATAACATGAAGCTAGAACCACAAAACATCGAGAGAACAGACAAGATTTAGAGGAAAAACTCTTCTTCCGTCTTCAAATGACAACGAGAAACACCACCAAAATTACTGAGGCACTGCGGTAGAATGTAAAAAAAAGAAGGGTTGAACCAAAGATGAAAAGAATTTAAAAACGATCTTGGAGATGGCATCTGACTGATGAAATTCATTCTTACGTCACACTTGAAAAGAATTTGAGAATAACCCCAGGAGAATTAGAAGAGTCAGGTAAGATCCTGGGAAAAGACCTGTGGGTTAGGGCCCACTAAAAGAAAACACCGTTGGAAAGGATTGTTGAACAGATAGATGATGCACTGGAACAAATGAAATATTTGAATGAGGTGACAACCTCGAATTAATTGGAACACAGACGAATCTCCTGAGATGTCTTGAGCACTCCGGAAGGATAAACTGGCGAGAGGCGAGCGAGCAAAGAAAGCACTTGAGTCGAGGACATGAACATGATCAACATCGAAAAAAAACTTGAATTGAAACCACCGGAAAAGAAAATGAGACGAACAACGATTAACTTGATGAGAATTCACCGGTTGAAATAATTTACGAAAGACTGAAGAGGTTTCGCACGAATGAAATTGATGCTCGAAAGAGACTCAGGCTCCGGGAAGAAGAGGGTGGGAGGGCGGAAAACAAAGGCAACTTGGAAGGGGGCACCGACGAATATCTTGAAGGGAAAACACCAGTTGAAAGAAAGCAAAGGCTTCGCACGAGTAGGATGGATACTGACACGGACTCCGCCCGAGAAGAAAAAAGGTGGGCGGTGGGAAAAGAAAGCAACTGAGGATTGAACTTGCAAAAACAAAGAGGGTCGAATCGTCTTGACGAGAAATGCACCGGATGCAAAGAGCTGAGGAACAACGATCGAAAAACCAACTGTGTGATCCTAAAGTAAATTTGAAGAGGAAGAGGAGTAGTTCAAAACACCTACGTCAAGATTCCTCACCAGAGCGACGAAGGGGCAGAGGAGTAAAAAGAATTCCTACTCCCCGATATAACTAAACTCCGAAAACAGTTTTCTTCTAGACTCAACAACGGCCAAACTACATGATCAAACAATGGGGCTCCTAAGGTCGGTGAGGCTCTGATACTACCTTGTCACGCCCAAGATGCGACCCTATCCTAAAGGAAATCGAAGGTCCTACCAAGGATAGAAGCACGTCTTGAAGACGCTTTTGCAAGGTGGATATCATTACATCAACATTACATAATAGATAGGGATACATACAAAAGGCATACAATGCCCCACGAATACAACATCATCTTACGAAAGAGCACCATCCGACTACGGATGAAACACAAACAGAAACTCAAACGACATCCACCTCGCTAGCCCAGCTGCCGACCGAACCTATCCCCGATCGATGAAGCGTAAGAAGAACTCCAAAAAGCAAGCATCGCCTCGTGTCATGATCATCGATAACTCGCACTCGCAATCGTTGTTGTAGTAAACTGTGAGCCACGAGGACTTAGCAATCCCATTACCATGGGTATCAAGACTAGCAAAGCTTAACGGGAAAGGAAGGGGTAAAGTGGTGAGGTTGCAGCAGCGACTAAGCATGATATGGCGGCTAACATACGCAAATAAGAGCGAGAAGAGAGCAAACGGAACGGTCGTGAAGCTAGCAATGATCAAGAGGTGATCCTGAACTCCTACTTATGTCAAACATAACCCAAAAACCGTGTTAACTTCCCGGACTCCGCCGAAAAGAGACCATCACGGCTACACACGCGGTTGATGCGTTTTAATTCGGATCTGGTGTCAAGTTATCTACAACCGGATATTAACAAATTCCCATCTGCCACATAACCGCGGGAATGGCTCTTGAAAGTTTAAACCCTGCAGGGGTGTCCCAACTTAGCCCATGATAAGCTCTCGCGATCAACGAAGGATATTCCTTCTCCCAAGAAGACCCGATCAGTCTCGGAATCCCGGTTTACAAGACATTTCGACAATGGTAAAATAAGACCAGCAAAGCTGCCCGATGTGTCGACAATCCCGATAGGTGTCGCACGTATCTCGTTCTCAGGACACACCGGATAAGCGAAGCATACAGGTACTGATGTAACCCAAGTTGCCAAGGGATGGTCCCGCACGGTGCTCTAGTTTGGACCAACACTTAGACAAGCATTGGCCCGGGGGGGGGGGGCTAAATAAAGATGACCCTCGAGAGAGCGACTCCCAAGGGAAAAGTATGTGGTGGTGAGGCAAATGGTAAAACCAAGGTTGGGCCTTGCTGGAGGAGTTTTATTCAAACGAACTATCAAGGGGGTCCCATAAATCACCCAAACGCGTTAGGGACGCAAAATCCGGGAACATAATACCGATATGACAGAAACTAGGGCGGCAAGAGTGGAACAAAACACCAGGTGTAAGGCCGAGTCTTCCACCCTTTACCAAGTATATAGATGCATTAATTAAATAAGAGATATTGTGATATCCCAACATAACCCTGTCCACCATGGAGCAATCTTCAACTTCACCTGCAACTAACAACGCTATAAGAGGGGCTGAGCAATGTGGTAACATAGCCAAACAACGGTTTGCTAGGAAGGGTGTCAAAGGTTAGAGGTTCATGGCAATTTGGGGAGGCTTGAAGAACAAGTGATAGGAAGCACAACATAGCGATAGAACGAAGCAATTAGCATAGCAATGATAGTAGTGAGATCCAGGGTAGCGGTCATCTTTCTTGAAATCCCGCTAGGAAGAAGAACGAGTCCATGAAGAAGACGAACGGGTGAAGCCGAACCAATCGTAGACGAACGAATCCTCACGATCGCAACGAAACGGGAACTATCGAGAAGAAGCACACAACATGGTAAACACACCACACATAGACAAGACATGATGCACAACCAAGCATGATGCATGACAAAGCTAGATGAGGTTACTCATGGCAAGAGATGATGCATACAAGAGCAACACATCAAAGCAAGTTTAAATGAGGCCGGAAACAACATATAACAATTCCGGTAAGTCCTCATATGCAAATTTAGAAATTGGACCAGAACTGAATAAACCTTATGTTCAAGTCGTTCAACAACAAGTTAAGATGCACCAAGATGATCTACACGAGATTCTAGTCAAGTTACATATAAAGTTCATTTAATTCGGAGCTACGGCCTAGAATATATGAGCAAAACAAGTTAAACATGGCATTGATGCAAAAGGCATTCAAACATCAAGCAAACACTCCCAAACCATGGATGCAAAATGATAATATGAAACTACATGCAAATCTAAGCAAGTTTCATATAGAGCACACTCAAAACGGAGCAACAGTTCAACACATACACTCTATACGAGTTTAAAGGACAAGCTGCCCAAAACAGCAACTAGGCATATAGCAAGCATCAAAACAACAAGCTACAGCACCCCAACATAAGAACAGAAGGCATGGGCAAGAAGTAAAGGTATAGCATGACAACACATGAACAATGAGCTATCTCCAGAAAACAATATAACATGCTCAAAAGGACAAGGCAAGATTGCAAATAATAACTGTTTCAGTCATTAGCAGAAATAACATCAGGTTGCAATGTTTAGAGATATCAAAGAATATGTTACAGGAACTTAACATGGCAAACAAAGGCATGGCATGATTCTACTAATGGCATATAACAAAAGTCCCTTACTGACTGTGAGCCAAAAGGGCACAGAAAATATGATGGCGCCCATGTAAACATAGCAAGTGATATGAGAGATTCATACATGGCAGGAACAACAATAAGTAGGCATGTTGGTGAGCTTGAACCACTCACCACAGAGCAACACATGGCATGACAAGGCAACCGACAGTAAGAAGACATGTTTGAGAAGTTAAGCATGGCAAGAACAAGTTCATAGGGTGCATGGATCACTAGCAACAACCATGGCAACATTGAACTTAATGTTAGCAGGCTGATAGCAACATTATTTAGCAAGTTTGAAGCAAGATAACAACAAGTTACACAGGCTATAAATGCAACCAGGGGCATGAATAGATAGAGCAAGACATGTACAACAAAACATCCTTAGTGAACATCTCCAGATTATGCATAGAATGACTTGTAGCAGCAGGCTATAAATGCAACCAGGGGCATGAATAGATAGATCAAGACATGTACAACAAAACAGCCTTAGTGAACATCTCCAGATTATACATAGAATGACTTGTAGCAGCAGGTTTACATAGCATCATCATATAGCAGAAACAACCTAGCAAAACAGCAACAACAAGTACCCTACTTGACGAGCTCGATGCACTCACTACAAGACCCACAAAAAATACATGAATGGCACCACTTTGAACAAGGCATGATGTAGCACAAAACACATGTAGACATCAAGCTCATAGGATGCACACATCAAATGCAACAAAAATGACAAATCATCAAGTTATAACAGTTTCAGCAGATTAACATCATATAGCACTCTTGCAACGATGATTCGGGCATCAATATGAGCTCAAACAAACATGGCACAATGAAATGAAATGAAGAACATCTCCTGGCAAACATTTTGATATATCATATGCACGAAACAGAGCTACGGTCACGGAGTTATGATGCGATGAACAGGAGCTAAAAATATGCAAATATTTAGGGACTTGGGGAAAATTGGACCTCGGGGGAAAGTTGGACGGGGCGGACCCGGGACGAGCGGATCCAGGGCTCTCGGCGCGTTTGGATCGGGGGAGTGGTGGATCTCGTCCACTCCCCAGATCCGACGACGAGGTAGCGGCTCCGGCGAGGCGGCAGGTTGCCGGCGACGGCGGGCGGCGACCGGAGGCGGTCGGAGGAGGCAGCGGCGGTGGGCATCGGGCGGCGGGCTCCGGATGGCGGCGGGCAGACTTGGCCCGGGCGGAGGGAGGCGGGGCGGCGAAGAGGTTCGGGCGGCGGGCGGCGAGGCGCCGGGCGCTGGTGGCGGGTCCGCGCCGGCGGGCGACGGCGCTGGCGCCCGGCGCGGAGGCGCCGGACGGCGGAGCGGGCCGGGGCCCCGCTGGTGAGTCGGGCGGCGACACGGGCGGCGGCGAGCCGGTTGGACACGTCCGGCGCGACGCGGACGCGTTCGGCTGCGCGGGGAGGAGTTTGCTAGGGTTTCGGGGGAAATCATCCGCGAATTTGGACGCGGAGGGCATATTTATAGATAGAGGGAGCTAGGAGAGTCCAAATGGGGCACGGTTTTCGCCCACACGATCATGATCGAACGATCCAGAGCATGGAGTGGGTTAGGATGTGTTTGTGGGCTGATATGAAGGGGTGTTGGGCTGCAAGACAAAAGAGGCTTTTACTGTTACTCGGTTAACCGTTGGAGTATCAAACGGACTCCAAATGGCACGAAACTTGACAGGCGGTCTACCGGTGCTATACCAAGGCCGCTTGGCAAACCTCGGGCCATTCCGAGAATGTTTAACACCCAGTCACGAAAAGAGACAAGAAGGGGACACCGGATGACATAGGAGTGTCGGATTGCAAAATGGACAACGGGGGAAATGCTCGGATGCATGAGACGAACACGTATGCAAAATGAGATGCACATGATGACATGACAATATGCAACCATGCAAGCAAATGACATGGCAACGATGGCGAATAACTGGCAGACACCTGGCACATCGGATCTGGGGCGTTACAAAACCGGAGGGTTTTAATCCGTAGGACGAACAACAATCATACCATAGGCTAGCTTCTAGGGTTTAGCCTCTTTGATCTCATGGTAGATCTACTCTTGTACTACCCACATCATCAATATCAATCAAGCAGGAGTAGGGTTTTACCTCCATCGAGAGGGCCCAACCGGGTAAAAACATCGTGTCCCTTGTCTCTGTTACCATCCACCTAGACGCACAGCCCGGGACCCCTACCCGAGATCCGCCGGTTTTGACACCGACATTGGTGCTTTCATTGAGAGTTCCTCTCCGCGTTGCTATCGTGAAGGATGCCTCATCCCGCCTTTAAAGATGGCACTTTGTTGCTAAAGGAGCTTTGGCTATCGGCCAAACTCTCCGCTAGGCGCTTCCTTATGACCGCTGTCGTCCGCCGCGCCGCCGACGATGACTTCTCGGGTAATCGAAAGCAATCTTCACGTTAGATCGGAACTCGCCGAGCAGTTAGATCCGATGGAGCTCTCTTCCTTAAACGAGCTCTGGGATCGCATCACCGCCCTGGGAGTCGCTACAGACTATGATCAGATTGGGCCAAAACCCGATCTGAGCGAGATTAACTCTCCCCAGGTTACCCACCACATTGCTGTGGTAGAGAAACAATGCGGCGACCCTTCTTCTATCTTAAGGACTAGCTATGTCTGGATTCCTTATCCCTCCATGCCAGATTCCCGCGGAGGGGAGGATGTCACTCAAGCCCTGAACCTAAAGTCAGGCAGCGGGCTAGATTCATTGGACAACATCCAAGAACCCAAGCTTCCAAGTTCGGAAACTTCTTGGCCCCTGAGTTTTAGATTGGACGGGGTTCCGAATTTAATTTCACCTGCCCACCCAAACACAAGCGATCTATCCCAAATGCGGCAAGAGCCCATAGAAATAGTACACCATTAATGGGCCAGATTCCTCCTGGTCATAAACAGGATAAAGGATTGCCGTGAGGAGGATGCAATTTCATTCTTCTGCAATAATTGCTCAGACAAGGGAATCATCAACGCCGTAAGTCGTCGTGAAATCACACGCTTGGCTGACTTGGCGTCCATAGTACGAAAGTACTGTGCGATGGAAAGCGCCTGGAAAACCGAAATCAATTTTTGGGACAATCCGACCCTAAATACAATCCCAGTCCAAAATAAAAGGGTGCATCATCGCCAGGCACCTGGGTTAAAGCAAAAACCCTCTATAGGGCATGGAACCGTATTGGAAGGATGGCTCAATGGACCCTGCAAAATTCATAGTACAGAGGGCGCCACTCCAACTCATAGCCTTAGAGCATGTTGGATACTATGGCAGGTGGCCAAAAGTGGCGAAGATCTTCTAACTCCAGAGCACCAGCCCAAGGATACCAGTACGGTATTAACAGTCTTCGAGACATTCGCATCAAATAATATGCAGAAACGAACATCCGCAACCTTGCCGAAGTCTACCAAGTAGCAACAATAAACCCATGGAGTGACACGGCAATTACCTTTAATGCCAAGTGATTTAACCTAAATTCAACAGCCCGAGCACCACCGCATTGGTCCTCGGCCCAATAGTGGGCGGACTTCGCCTTACCAAGGTACTCATGGATGGTGGCAATGATTGAACCTCATTTATGAGGAAACCTCGTAAAAATGGAAATAGATCGAGCCGCGTTGAGTAAGCAGACAACCTTTAGAGGAATAATCCCCACCGGGAAGCATGTTGTACAGAAAAATCACACCGATGTGGTGTTCGCATGCCGGATAATTACAGTCCGAGGAGGTCACATTCCAAGTGGCCCCGTTCAGCAGCGGATATCACGCTCTATTAGGGCGAGAAGCAATCACAATTTTCCAAGCTATACCTCATTACGGGTACATGAAGCTCAAAATGCCCGGACCCAACGGAATCATCACTCTTGCTAGTGACCCGGACATAGCACGCTACAAAAAACAAGACAGCCAAGACCGCCCTTGAGGCACTATCCGAGCCCTAGCGGCCGAGGAACTCATCGCATCAAGGCCCATGGTGAATAGGGACGACGTGATACTCGATAAGAGATCCAAGTCCACCTCCTTTAAACCAGCAGACGAAATAGTCAAATTCCTAGTCCATCCAACGGACCCTACAAAAACGGCCTCCATCGGGGCACAATTAAACCCTGATGTAGACACCGCACTACAAGAATTCCTATGCGAAAATTGGGACATCTTTGCCTGGCACCCTTCAGACATGCCAGGAATCCCACGCCGGCTGGCCGAGCACAGCCTAAACATCCTAAAAGGATTCAAGCTAGTCAAACAGGCTCTTCGGCATTTCTCCGAACCCAAGAGACAGGCCATGGGAGAGGAGCTAGCCAAATTATTGGAAGCCGGATTCATTAGATATAAAACATCCGGACTGGCTAGCAAACGTGGTGATGGTACCAAAGAAGGACAAATCTTGGCGCCTATGCGTCGATTTTAAGGACCTCAACAAGGCTTGCCCAAAGGATCCCATCCCCCTTACCCGCATTGATCAAATTATTGACGCTACCGCAGGACACGATTCATTGTGTTTCCTCGATGCATACTCCGGCTACCACCAAATTAAGATGGCAGAGCCCGACCAGGTCGCAACGACATTCATCACCCTATATGGCCCATTCTTCTTCAACACAATGCCCTTTGGGCTCAAAAACGCCAGCGCAACATATCAGCGGATGATTCAGACATGTCTGGCAAACTAGATCGGCAAAATAGTGGAGGCATACGTAGACGATGTGGTCGTCAAAACTAAGCACGTCAAAACTCTAGTAGACGATTTGAGGCTCACGTTCGATAATCTCCGAACATATGACATTAAGCTTAACCCGGAAAAAATGTGTTTTTGGCGTACCAGCCGAAAAGCTCTTGGGCTTCATTGTATCCGTAGAGGAATTGAGGCAAACCCAGCTAAGATCCGAGCTCACACATTGGATATACCAAAGGACCTCAAACAAATACAAAATTGACGGATGCGTGGCGGCTTTAAGCCGCTTTATCTCCCCGCTTAGGAGAAAAGGCATTACCCTTTATCGCCTCCTCCGACGCACCGAACACTTCGAGTGGATTTGACGCCACGGCCGGACTCAAGAAATAAAAGTCATATTGGCAACAAACCCGGTCCTGGCCGCGCCCAGCATAGGCGAACCAATGCTATTATATATCGCGGCAACTCATCAAGTGGTGAGCGCGGTGCTCGTTGTCGAACGAGAAACGGACGAACACAAGTTCCCCCTTCGAAAACCAGTTTACTACGTGTCCACGGTCCTAACTCCATGCAAGTCACGGTACCCGCATTATCAAAAGATAGCGTACACGGTGTTCATGGCATACCGGAAGCTGCGACACTACTTTCAAGAGTGTTCGATAACAGTAGCATCTGAAGTACCTCTTAATGACATTATAAACAACCGCGACGCGATCGGCCGGATTGCCAAATGGGCCATTGAGCTCCTCCCGTTCGACATAACCTATAAGCCACAGCAAGCTATTAAGTCGCAAGTTTTGGCCGACTTCGTCACCGAATGGACTGAAGCCGAACTCCCTAAAGAGTACGATGCATATTCCAACTGGATCATGCACTTCGACGGCTCCAAAATGTTGGCTGGTCTGGGGGCTGGCGTCGTTCTGACGTCCCCAACCGGAGATACGGTTCAATACGTACTCCAGATAATGTATACGGACTCCAACAACGCGCATTAACACGAGGCCCTTCTACATGGCCTCCGGATGGCAGTCTCCATGGGCGTTCAATGCCTAGAGGTGCGCGGGGACTCGAACCTCGCGATATCCCAAATAAATGGAGACTTCGATGCCAAGGATCCGAAAATGGCAGCTTGTCCCAACGCCGTCCTAAAAATGTCACTCGGTTTGAGGGGCTCAATTTCAACATATAGCCCGGATAACAACCAGTAGTAGAGACGATTAGCACGCATGGGCAAAGCGCGATGATCCCTCCCAACATCTTCCTAGAGAGGTTGTTCAAGCCATCTGCATTTATGGGATGGGGAATCCAAAATAATAATCCGGACCCAACCGCACCGCCCGACATCAACATTCTCGACACAATTGGCGGTTCGCCAACGGCAACATCCTTAGCCCACGTAATAATGGCAGTCATTGCCCGTGGACGGAACCATTCCTAGCCTACCTAACCAGCAGAACTTCCCGAGGACCAAAACGAGGCCCCGCGCACAAGGCGGCGATCTAAAGCCTATTAGGTCCATGAGGGAGAGCTTTACAAGAAAAGCACAACCGAGTCCTTCAAAGGTGTATCTCCAAGAGGAAGGGTGGAACCTTCCGCTGAAATTCATGCCAGACTCGACGGGCACCACGCCGCAGCCTGGGCCCTTGTAGGCAAGGCCTTTCGTACAAGATTTTATTGGCCGACGGCCCGGGCAGATGCTCAGGACTTAGTCCAACGATGTGTCGGTTGCCAGCTCTTTGCTAATCAAAGCCACATGCCACCCACCGCCCTCAAAACTATACCCATAACTTGGCCCTTCGTGGTCTGGGGGCTTGACATGGTTGGACCCCTTAAAGGAGGAACCCACAAGCAAAGATACCTACTGGTCATGGTGGATAAGTTCACCAAATGGATAGAGGCCAAGCCTGTTAAGACGGCCGAATCCGGACCGGTGATAGACTTCATATCAGGGGTCGTACACCGTTACAGCGTCCCCCATAGTATCACCACTGACAATGGCACGAACTTTCCAGCCGATGAGGTTAAACTCTGGTGCAAAAACATGGGCATCAAACTTGATTATGCTTCACTCTATCACCCTAAAACTAATGGTCAAGTCGAGCGAGCAAATGGTCTAATCATGAGAGGCATCAACCCGAATTAGTGCGGTCCCTTAAGGAATCTAACACGCACTGGGTAGAGAAACTCGACTCCGTACTCTGGGGGCTGTGGACCACTCCGAATTGCACCACCGGATTTACACCATTCTTTATGGTATACGGCATAGAGGCAGTTCTGCCTTGTGACATAATTCATGACTCACCTCGCGTGCGCATGTACGAAGAAAGAGAAGCCAAGCTCGATCGGCAGGATAGTTTGGACGCATTGGAGGAGGAGCGTGACGTGGCAAAAGCCCGTTCCGCATTCTATCAACAGCAAGCTTGAAGATATCAAAGCAGAGAAGTACGGGCCAAAACTTACAACGTTGGCGAGTTAGTTCTATGCTTGCCGGGAAAGAAAAAGGACAAACTCAAGCCCAAATGGGAAGGTCCCTTTATCATCGACCAAGTCCTGATTGGTGGAGCGTACCGTATGCAAGATGCATCGGATAACCGACTCGAGCCGAACCCATGGAACACAGCCCGTCTCCGAAGATTCTACGCCTAGCGCCGGATTCTGAGTTCGTCTCCTTCCTTCGTCTATATTTTACATATTAGCCGTCTTTTGTTTCTCTCCTTTTCCCCCCTTTCCTATTGCAGCCTTTGAAAGCTTGTTCGCGCATTGTTCGCACACACTTGACGCACTATCCGTGCTCATTATACCTGGGGGCTTCTTTAACAGAAGCTTATTTATACGGGCTTCATGCCCAACACATGTGTCACACTTCCGCATGTACCTTTTATTCACCATTATATGCATCGATATGACTTAAGTTTTGGCCAAGATGGGTTGCCTGGCTCCTGTGCTTACCCCTACATTCCCGATTGTTCGGCTAGGCGATAAAGGGAGCACCTCTGCGCTTGTTATTGCCGGGTCAGCCGGATGTGTACCTCAGACTGGGTGAAGCCGAAAGCTAGCGTTCTTAAGGGAATATTCGGTCGGTGAACTAAAAGACGATTTCTTACCTATTTATTTATCTGCCCCAGATGTTTTTCTCGCTGCAGTCCGACATGCACTTTAGGGCATGCCTCCTGTGGAAAGGAACCCCTAACGGAACTATTCTCCTGGAAGATGTTTCTTACTAACCATGTAATATAACATAACTAGTTGGGCACTTGTCCGATAAAGCACTAATGACCCCTACGCCGGGTCTCCACGCATGCCTGTGTTCTTATATAACCGCGAGGGTATTTGGACACACCGGACTATTGGGTCCCGAGGTTGAAGCTAAAAGGGCCGCTATGGCAAACGATCTACAATCCGCTAGAAGGCATTTTACAAGTCATCTTAAATTACATAGTCAACTTGATCGGGCATATTCTCTTCAATGCCATCCAAGAGGCTGTCTAGTTTCTGATCTGTTGGGAATACTTTATGCCAATTCTACTTGGCCGCACACTAAGCTCACACGGATCTCCTTCCCATCGGGCCCCGCAGTCCGACCTCGCCATGTGGTTTGGGTCAGCCCGTAACGTGTCTTCACCATGGCCTGTGCCTCTCGGCGCCTTTGACGGCAGCCGATATCTTCCATAAGCGAAGTGCTGCCGCGCTCCTCAAGCCTCTCGCAAGCTCTCCAAGGTCTTCGGCAGGGAGGCGTAGGCCACAAGGCCCGGCGACGCCTTTCATCACTCGTCGAACTCGCTCGTGCAGCTTGCAAGAGCTCGAAGAAGGTCACCCAGAGAACCGGCATTTCTCCGCAGACGGCTCGTGAGCATACCTCTGAGACATAACTCGTTAGTCGACTTCCTCGCCGAACTCTTTTTCAAGTTCGCTCAAGCACTTACTAAAATGCCGCGTCGAAGCCGCCGATTCTTCTTAACAGAGTCAGATAGCTGGGTACGAACATCCTTTAGTTCCTCACCCAGCTGGGTGTTGGCATCTTGAGATTAATTTTCTCCGCCTCACCCTTGTAAGCACATTCTCGCCGCCTTTAACCGGGCGCATGAGCTGTTGCTTGTCCGGATCTATGCGGCGCCATCTGCAATATTATTGTCGACTTATACACACGCCGACTTCACAAATTACTTATCTTTTGAAGCATATATTACCGAGGGGTCTCTTGGCTTCCCCGCTGCGCTAGTGCGGCCTCAAGTTGGGCTTTGCACTCCTCCGGCTCTGGGACAGTTGGGTATTCTTTTCAGAAGATCTCAAGATAATAAATGATCCTTAAATCAGTTATTCTAACTATTTCAAGTCTCGGGGCCACCGCATATATAATCTGTCAAATTTTCTCACCTGTATGTCTTTTACATACTACTCCGTGGCTCTGGCTAGACCATTTTGAGTGGCACAGAGGTGTGCATCTCCCAAATTAAAGGCATCCAATGCCTCTGGTGAGAAACACGCGTCACGAAGAACTGTCTGGGCAGCGTCTGTGATTCATGGCACTCTCCACCTCGGAATTGGTGGCAGATAACCTATCGGCATCCTCTGTCGGAGGAACGTCCGACGCACGCCCCGTGTTCGCCTCCGCTTCTGGACCTGGCTTTGGAGCCTGGTGAGCGGAGGATTGATTGGCAACCTCTCCGGATACAGTCCGGCGAGCGCTCTTCTTCCTGAAAAGGCACGAGCGTTAGTATGCCTCCCGGGAATAAAGCCGGGGAGTAAGGTGACGCGCCATACCGTTGCGCCGGAGTGTCGATCCGAACCGCACTTCTTTCTAGCCTGCTGGGCCGTGCTGTCCCTTGTTGGCTAGCCGCCGCGGGCTCGGCCTTCCGCCTCAAGGGCGCCCCCTGCGAAACACCATTGGTGTACGGTGATCAAAAGCACGCACGGACGGGTCATTTTCAAAAGTATTGGGACTTCGGTCTCAGTTACCTGCGAAGCGGGAAGTATTCCGGGGTAATCGGCCGTAATGGCGACCAAGGCATTATCAATGCTCAGTTGGTGAAATACCCCGTCGATCAGCTCCACTGATATGTCCAGATCCTCTTGGGAGGCCGGATCGAGGAACCGTTCCGGATCCTCGGGTTGTGGAGGCGGGCTGTTTATATCCTTTACGGCCCGGCATAGTTCCTGCGCCGAAATCACAAAATGAGATACTGGACTATGGGAGTATGGATCGGATAGGCAAAAAAAATGTCCGCTTACCCAGCTTGGAGGATTGTTCATAGAAAATCTGCCCTGTGTATTGACGTGGAGAAATTCCTCCTCTTCTCCCTTGTACAATGTGGACAAGATCTTCATCAGATCAGCGAACAATCCTGGCCCCTTGCGGCTGTAGCGGGTGGCATCGTCCTCCCCGTTGAAATCCCACATGGGGTGGCCTCTATACTGGAGCGGCTGCACCCCCCGCATAATGCATGTGGCCATGACCCCGATCATGGTCATCCGAATGGGCTAACAGATCTAATTCGGCTCATCAGGTAAAGGACATCCCTGTCATTTTCCTTCTGAGGGCTCTGTGGACGCCAGCTTAGGCGTTTCCTCAAAGGAGCGTTATTGAACTCGGGAGGCCGACTTAACCGGGTCGGCAGGGGACATCTTCTATATAAAACCATTCCGAAGGCCAGTCTTCGGACCCCTTCTTCAGAGTTCCGGATAGATATCCGGTCCCGGCGATGCGCCATAGTTCGGCTCCGCCCACTTGATATATCGACCCCTCTTGAGAACTGGGCACAAGGAAGAACAACTTCTTCCACAATGCAAAATGAAGCTCGATGCCCAAAAACAGCTCGCAAAGGGCCACGAAGTCCGCAATATGCAAAATGGAGGCAGGCGTAAGGTTGTGCAACTGGAGGTCATAGAACTCCAGGAGCCCCCGAAGAAACGGATGAATTGGAAATCCGAGCCCTCTTATCAAATAAGAGACAAGGCATACCCGCTCTCCTTTGGAGGGGCTGGGGACGCTCTCCGCTTGCTATCCGCCCTTATAGGTGGCGAGTCCGGCTCGAACCGGGACATTGAAGGCTGGGGGAAGAAATCCCTTGGTTTGGAGCGCCACTAGCTCACTGTGCGGGATGGAGCATCTCTCCCAATCTCCAGGATGAGGGCTTGGAGGGCGAGAGGAGGAGCCGCGTCGACTATCCATGATGGAATGGATTTCTGTCAGATGCGCTCTGATGAATGCTCGCGAAGGGAGGATGGTGTGGTTTGGATCTAGATCCTCGTCTCTTTTATAGGCAGCTTGTTTGCGCAGCTAGGGGGATAAATGTAGAAATACCCTGGCTTTTCGCATTCGTTCAACACGTGGAAGATGGCCATTATTGGGCGTGGAAGCCAAGGAGTGCAATATTTAAAAGCAGCCGGACGCTATTCAACAGGTGCACAGGATTTGGAGAAGAACCCGCCTTGCAATGCCGAAGACAATCTACGCGCCGGACTCTTCGCCATTGAAGCCTGGTTCGGGGGCTACTGAGGGAGTCCTAGATTAGGGGGTGTCCGGATAGCCGGACTATAGCCTTTGGCCGGACTCCTGGACTATGAAGATACAAGATTGAAGACTTCGTCCCGTTCCGGATGGGACTTTCCTTGGCGTGGAAGGCAAGCTTGGCGATATGGATATGTAGATCTCCTACCATTGTAACTGACTCTGTGTAACCCTAACCCACTTCGGTGCTTATATAAACCGGAGGGTTTTAGTCCGTAGGACGAACAACAATCATACCATAGGCTAGCTTCTAGGGTTTAGCCTCTCTGATCTCGTGGTAGATCTACTCTTGTACTACCCACATCATCAATATAAATCAAGCAGGAGTAGGGTTTTACCTCCATCGAGAGGGCCCGAGCCTGGGTAAAAACATAGTGTCCCTTGTCTCCTGTTACCGTCCGCCTAGACGCACAGTCCGGGACCCCCTACCCGAGATCCGCCGGTTTTGACACTGACAGTAGTTCTTCCACCCAGCAACCCGGTGTCAGCTTTAAAGGGACCATTAGTGGGGCTTGATACCCTTTAGAATTTCTTGATTAGCTCGCTCAGCTTGACCATTGGATTGGGGATGAGCCACAGACGCGACATCAAGCCGGATGTTCTCTCGTTGACAAAAATCCTCCATCTCGCCTTTAGAGAGGTTCGTGCCATTATCCGTGATAATGTTGTGTGGAAAACCGAAACGGAAGATCACCTTTTTAATGAATTGAACCGCAGTGGCTGCATCACACTTGCTTACTGGCTCCGCTTCAACCCATTTAGTGAACTTGTCAACCGCCACCAACAGGTGGGTCTTCTTATCCTTTGATCGCTTGAAAGTCCCTACCATGTCAAGCCCCCAAGTGGCAAACGGCCAGGTGATAGGAATCATTCGTAACTCCTGAGCCGGCACATGAGCTCGTTTGGAGAATTTTTGACAACTGTCGCACCGTCTAACCAACTCCTCAGCATCAGCATGAGCGGTCAACCAATAGAAACCGTGACGAAAAGCTCTAGCAACCAAGGATTTTGAACCGGCGTGATGACCACAGTCTCCTTCGTGGATCCCACGTAAAATCTCACAGCCTTCTTCAGGAGAAACACTGCGCTGGAACGCACGAGAAACACTGCAGTGGTGTAACTCGCCGTTGTGAACAACCATGAACTTGGACCGCCGGACGATCTGTCTGGCCCAAATTTCATCATCTGGTAACTCGCCCCAGTTCATGTATGCCAAGTATGGAACTGTCCAATACGGAATGATATGTAAAGCGGCCACCAACTGTGCCTCCGAATCAGGAATAGCGAGGTCCTCCTCTATGGGCAGCTGAACCGACGGGTTATGCAAGACGTACAAAAAGGTATTGGGCGGCACTGGTTTACACTGAGATCCCAGCCAGCTTAAATCGTCAGCTGTCTCATTTTTGCACCGATCAATGTGCTCCACTTTATATCCCTTAAAGTGACCAGCAACTATATCCACCTCTCGTTGGTAAGCCGCCATGAGTGGATCTTTGGAATCCCAAGTACCTGAAACTTGCCGGGCTACCAAGTCTGAGTCTCCAAAGCATCGTACGCGGCTTAAGTTCATCTCCTTAGCCACTTGAAGGCCATGGAGTAAAGCTTCATACTCAGCTACATTGTTAGTACAAGCGAACATTAAGCAAGGAACGTAATGAATATTATCACCTCGAGGGGAAGTAAGGACAACTCCAGCCCCCGAGCCCTCCAATTGCCTGGACCCGTCAAAGTGAATAGTCCAGTATGTACTGTCCGGTTTGTCTTCCGGAGCTCGCAACTCGTCCACCATTGATGAAATCCACAAGAGCTCAGGACTTGATGGTCAGGCGAGGCATATACTTCAGACTGTGTGGTCCAAGCTCAATAGCCCACTTAGCAACCCGGCCAGTTGCCTCCCTGTTCTGGATTATATCCCCCAAAGGAGTAGAACTGACCACTGTGATGGGATGACCTTGAAAGTACTGTTTAAGCTTTCGACTTGCCATGAATACCCCATACACCAGCTTCTGCCAATGCGGATACCTTTGCTTTGACTCAATGAGCACTTCGCTGATATAGTAAACCGGCGTTGAACCGGGTACTCCTGCCCAGGCTCCTTGTGCTCCACCACAATGGCCACACTGGCAGCCCGGCCATTAGCAGCCACATACAACAGTAGTGGCTCCTTATCAACGGGAGCAGCAAGAACTGGCGGTTCAGCTAACTGCCGCTTCAAGTCCTCAAACACCGCATCAGCTGCATCACTCTAGACAAAATTGTCAGTTTTCTTCAACATCTGATACAGAGGAATAGCCTTCTCTCCCAAACGGCTGATAAACCGGCTGAAAGCCGCAATATGACCTGCCAGTTGCAGAACATCATTGATACACGCTGATTTAGCCAAGGATGTAATTGCCTTGATCTTTTCCGGATTAGCCTCAATGCCTCTGTTAGACACCAGAAAGCCTAAGAGCTTGCCTGCCGGAACACCAAAAACACACTTAGCCGGAATGAGCATCATTTTATAGACTCTCAAATTATCAAAGGTTTCTCACAAATCAGATATGAGTGTCTCTGCTTTCCTGGACTTGACCACAATATCGTCCACATAAGCATGAACATTGTGCCTAATCTGAGTATGAAGACATTTCTGCACGCAACGTTGATATGTTGCCTAGGCACTCTTGAGCCCAAAGGGCATGGATACATCGCAGAAGGCTCCAAAGGGAGTAATGAAAGCTGTCTTCTCCTGGTCCTTAACTGCCATCTTGATCTGATGATAACAAGAATAAGCATCCAGAAAACTCAAACGCTCACAACGCGCCGTAGCATCAATGATTTGATCAATACGAGGGAGGGCGACCGGATCAGCTGGGCAAGCTTTATTCAAATCTATGTAATCCACACACATATGCCAAGTGTCGTTTTTCTTAACCACCAGCACCGGATTAGCCAACCACTCTGGGTGAAACACTTCGATAATAAAACCAGCAGCCAACAAACGGGCTACCTCTTCTCCAATGGCCTTGCGTCGTTCCTCGTTGAAGCGGCGAAGGAACTGTTTGACCGCTTTAAACTTGGGATCAATATTGAGAGTGTGCTCAGCGAGTTCCCTCGGTACACCTGGCATGTCAGAAGGCTTCCATGCAAAAATGTCCCGGTTCTCACGGATGAACTCGATGAGCGCGCTTTCCTATCTCGGATCTAGACTTGTACTGATACTAAACTGTTTGGATGAACCGCCAGGAACGAAATCAACAAGTTTAGTTTCATCAGCCGGTTTGAACTTCAGGGTTGGATCATGTTCTGTAGAAGGCTTCTTCAAGGAAGTCATGTCTGCCGGATCAACACTGTCCTTATAGAGCTTTAACTCCTCCGTTGCACAAACCAATTCAGCATATGCCGCATCTCCTTCCTCACACTCGAGAGCAATCTTATGGCTGCCATGAACCGTAATGGTCCCTTTGTGACCCGGCATCTTGAGCTGCAGATAAACATAACACGGCCTTGCCATGAACTTAGCATAAACCAGCCGTCCAAATAAAGCATGGTACGGACTTCTGATTTTGACCACTTCAAAGGTCAGTGTCTCGGACCTTGAGTCATGATCATCTCCAGAAACCACCTCCAGAGCTATCTTACCAACTGGGTAAGCTGATTTGCCAGGCACCACTCCGTGAAAAACGGTGTTTGATGGTCTAAGATTCTTATCTGTCAACCCCATACGCTGGAAGGTTTCATAGTACAAGATACTGATACTGCTTACCTTGGTGAACTTATATCCTCCCACCTGAGGTGCAACCACCAAAGCCAGGTGACCCGGATTGTCAACCCGGGGCGGGTGATCCTCCCTGCTCCAGACAATAGGCTGCTCAGACTAACATAGATAATGGGGCACCGCCGGTTCAACAGAGTTCACTACTCTTTTATGGAGCTTTTGATCGCGCTTGCACAAGCTAGTGGTGAAGACATGATATTGTCTACTGTTTAACTGCTTTGGGTTGCTCTGATAACCCGATTGTTGTTGACTCCCCTGATTACCCTGTTGATGGTTACCACCTTGGTTGTTCTTATTGGCCTGATGATTCTGGAATCCTGAGCTCTAACCACCACCACCGTAACCCGGCCCATGGAATCCTGGACCGGAACCACCAGATGGACCCTGATCATACCGAAAAAGATTAGAATTTTTGAACTCCCTCATGATGTGGCTATCCTTCCAAAGGTGTGTGGCCGAAGCCTCCTTTGTCCCGTGCTTCGGGCAGGGCTGGTTTAACAGGCGTTCCAGATTCATTCCTCCACCGCGCTGGGGCGGTTTACCCCTACGATGTTGCATATTACCCTGCACATTGGTGTTAGCCACAAAATCGGAATTATCCGCTTTACGCTTACCACTATTTCCCTGGCTCGCCTGACTATGCTGTCCTTTTGAATCGGCATTCTTCTTTCCCTTCTCCTGTTTCTCTTCATCAGAATCAGGGTCTTTGGTGTTATCAGAATCAGCATACTTAACCAGAGCCGCCATAAGTGTTCCCATATCATTGCAGTGGCGCTTGAGTCGTCCCAACTTCATTTTCAATGACTTAAACCGGCAATTACGCTCCAATGTCACGATCACCGTGTCAGCATTGATACGGTCCGACGAATGCAAAACTTCGGAAACCTGGTGCACCCAATGAGTCGTTGACTCGTTCTCTCCTTGGACACAGGCATCTAAATCCACAATGGACATAGGTTGTTTGCACATATCTTTGAAGTTTGCTATGAACTTGGCCTTCAATTGGTCCCATGATCCGATGGAGTTGGCGGGAAAGCTTTTTAACCAAGTGCGGCCGTTCCTTCCAACATCATGGTGAAGTATTTTGCACATGCCGCTTCATCTACATCTAGCATCTCCATTGCCATCTCATAACTTTCAACCCACGCCTCGGGGGGCTGATCAGCGGTGTAATTAGGCACCTTGCGCGATCCTTTGAAATCCTTGGGCAGCCGCACATTATGGAGAGCCGGGATGAGACACGACACTCCCCAAGAGCTGAAGGCAAGCCCTGTCCCTTGCTCTGTGGATGCTGTGGGCTAAACCGGGGCGGGTTGATGATGACCCGCGTACTGTGCCGGTAAAGCAGCCTCCCTTCGCGCTCTGCCATTATCCACTACGTCCTGAGCATTCCGACCACCGTTTGCCGGATTAGCCCCTCGAGGCGCATCTCGACGCCGCGCATTGCTTGACACGGCCGGCTCGTCCATGTGCCTGCTATAACTCTTGATCGGATGGGGGGGTTGAATGTATTCTGTCTTGGCTGTAGGGATAAGCCCGTTGCTGAACAACGGCGGTTTGAAGAAGATCCCTGGCTTGGCGAGTCTCGATTGCTGCTAAGGAATCACCCTCCATCGAAATAGCCGCCAAACGTGACGCTGCTGCAATCATGTTGTCCAAAGGACTGGAAAAGTGACCCGCGGCGTTAGACATCTCGTGGCGGGTTATCCATCCGCCGAGGCGGGCCATCGCCGTGGCTGATCCGCGCCGCCCGGTGCCTCGGTGACGGTTTACTCCGCCGGATTGCTAGGCCCAGCCTCGTGTGTGAAGATATTCAGCCCTCGTGAATTTGCGGCAATCGAGATCGGTACTTCCTTCTCATAACTTTGTTTGATGCGCTCGATCCAACGTAAGCCGGTAATTCTGCGCTTGGATTTCCTGTGATCGGGCATCCAAAGCGGCCCGTTCTTCATCCATCCTGGCCTCCACAGCCGCCAAGTCCGCCTTGGCCTGAACTATCTGATCCTTTTACTTCGCAACATCTGCATTGTGCTAAACCTGCGTCTTCGGAGTTACCGCTGTGGTCAACAGTGTCGTCCAGTCGTCCAGTAAACCGTCAAGAACTTGAGCCGGCCGGCACACCGGCCTCCTGCCGCGGCTACCGATCCGGAAACCATTGCTGCTGTAGATGAAGATTGCATGGTGGGCTATGTACCGGCCATGAAGATCGCAACCCGATTTGGCGATTCAAGGGGATTCGGAATACTGTCACCGTCAGAGTATCCCTCAAATCGGCCATCCTGCAGTTGGTATAGTGACTCGGTTTCACCAGTGGACGATTCACCATCCGAGTAGACGGCCGTCTCACCATCGGATACTGGTTCAGATTCCACTCCATGGATAAATCCTACGAACGCATGCTTCACGGCAGGCCGAACTCGGGCAGGACTTGCACGCTGAGTTGTCTCGACGAGGTAGGTGGAGATGTCCGTCTCACGGCCCTGTTCGCCGATCTTGCCGATGGAAACGTGAATTCCGCCAAAGGGGACCTGGTACCCATACTCGATTGAGCCGGCCTCGGGGCCCCAGCCTGCATCGTCGATGTAGAACCTTCTGCGATGACTCTTGGTCATCCGGCCGACCACGTACCCCTTGAGTCCTTCAAAGCTGCCATTCAAAAACTCGAAACCATCAGCCCCACGGTGGGTGCCAACTGTCGTGGAAATATCATGTCAGATGTCCTAGCAGAAGGACTTAGTCGTGGAGCCATCGCAATGAGGATAGCCTGAAGGGGTTAAACTGGACAAGGGACACGAGAGTTATACTAGTTCGGCCCCTTCTATGAAGGTAAAAGCCTACGTCTAGTTTGTGATGGGATTATTGGGGTATCGATGACAAGGGAGCAAACACGCTAGCCTGGGTCTCGATTTGTTGTCTATATTTTTTTGAACCGCCGCCGAGTCGTCCCCTTATATACACAGGTTGACGCCCGGCCGGTTTACAGAGTCCCAAGGCCGACTCATAGAAGTGTTCGGCCCGGTCTCTCCCTTTTCCTAACTTACAATACAAGTATACAACTATGGCGGTTTACCACTATGGGCCCTAATCCGCCTCTGGGCTTGGGCCTCTAAGCTTCATCAGTAAAGCGCCATCTTATTATCTTCACGGACTTCAGTATGGTTGATCGTGAACCGGCCCTGATAACCCACAAGTATAGGGGATTGCAACAGCTTTCGAGGGTAGAGTATTCAACCCAAATTTATTGATTCGACACAAGGGGAGCCAAAGAATATTCTTGAGTATTAGCAGTTGAGTTTTCAATTCAACCACACCTGGATAACTTAGTATCTGCAGCAAAGTGTTTAGTAGCAAAAGTGTTATGATAATAAAGGTAACGGTAGCAAAAGTAAAGATAAATGTTTTTGGGTTTTTGTAGTAGTTGTAACAGTAGCAACGGAAAAGTAAATAAGCGAAGAACAATATGTGAAAAGCTCATAGGCAATGGATCAATGATGGATAATTATGCCGGATGCGATTCCTCATGCAATAGTTATAACATAGGGTGATATAGAACTAGCTCCAATTCATCAATGTAATGTAGGCATGTATTCCGTAAACAATCATACGTGCTTATGGAAAAGAACTTGTATGACGCCTTTTGTCCTACCCTCCGTGTTCAGCAGGTCCTTACTGTAAACTAAGGGATATTAAGGCCTCCTTTAATAGAGAACCGAACAAAGCATTAACACATAGTGAATACATGAACTCCTCAAACTACGGTCATCACCGAGAAGTATCCCGATTATTGTCACTTCGGGGTTGTCGGATCATAACACATAATAGGTTACTATAGACTTGCAAGATAGGATCAAGAACACACATATATTCATGAAAACATAATAGGTTCAGATCTGAAATCATGGCACTCGGGCCCTAGTGACAAGCATTAAGCATAGCAAAGTCATCGCAACATCAATCTCAGGACATAGTTGATACTAGGGATGAAACCCTAACAAAACTAACTTGATTACATGGTAAATCTCATCCAACCCATCACCGTCCAGCAAGCCTACGATGGAATTACTCACGCACGGCGGTGAGCATCATGAAATTGGTGATGGAGGATGGTTGGTGATGACGACGACGATGAATCCCCCTCTCCGGAGCCCCGAACGGGCTCCAGATCAGCCCTCCCGAGAGAGATTAGGGCTTGGCGGCGGCTCCATGTCGTGAAACGCGATGAAACTTTCTCCTTGATTTTTTTCTCCTGAGAAGGTATATATGGAGTTGGAGTTGAGGTCGGGAGGTGTCCAGGGCGCCCACGAGATAGGGGGCCGCGCCCTAGCGGGGGGGCGCCCCCTGTCTCGTGGATAGGCCGTGGGCCCCCTGACACTCATTCTTTCGCCAAAAATTCTTATTAAATCTGAAAAGTGCCTCTGTGGATTTCCAGGACATTCCGAGAACTTTTCTTTTCTACACATAAAACAACATCATGGTAGTTCTGCTGAAAACAACGTCAGTCCGGGTTAGTTTCATTCAAATCGTGCAAGTTAGAGTCCAAAACAAGGGCAAAGGTGTTTGGAAAAGTAGATACGTTGGAGACGTATCAACTCCCACAAGCTTAAACCTTAGCTTGTCCTCAAGCAATTCAGTTGATAAACTGAAAGTGATAAAGAAAAACTTTTACAAACTCTATTGCTCCTGTTGTTGTAAACATGAAAAGCCAGCATTCAAGTTTCAGCAAATATTACGAACTAACCATACTAACAATAACACGTAGGTCTCACAATTACTCATATCAATAGCATAATCAGCTAGCGAGCTATAATAATAAAACTCAGATGACAACCCTTTCTCAAAATAATTATAACATGATATAACAAAATGGTATCACGCTAGCCCTTTCTGAGACCGCAAAACATAAATGCAGAGCACCTTTAAAGATCAAGGACTGACTAAACATTGTATTTCATGGTAAAAGAGATCGAGTCAAGTCATACCCAATATAAACCAATAATAATGAATGCAAATAAAAGTGTGCTCTCCAGCAGGTGCTTTTTAATAAGAAGGGTGATGACTCAACATAAAAGTAAATAGATAGGCCCTTCACAGAGAGAAGCAGGGATTTGTAGAGGTGCCAGAGCTCGATTTTAAAATAGAGATTGAATAACATTTTGAGCGGCATACTTTTGTTGTCAACACAACAACTATGAGATGGCTGTATCTTCCATACTATATGCATTATAGGCAGTTCCCAAACATAATGGTAAAGGTTTATACTCCTCCAACCACCAACAAGCATCAATCCATGGCTTGCTTGAAACAACGAGTGCCTCCAACATACAACAACCCTAGGGGAGTTTTGTTTAATTATTTTGATTTGCTTTGATCTTTTTGGATCATGGGACTGGGCATCCTTACACGCCCTTTTCGTGAATGAGGAGCGGAGTCCACTCCTCTTGAGAATAACCCACCTAGCATGGAAGATATAGGCAGCCCTAGTTGAAACATGAGCTGCTTGAGCATACAAAACAGAATTTCATTTGAAGGTTTAGAGTTTGGCACATAGAAATTTACTTGGAACGGCAGGTAAATACCGCGTAAAGGAAGGTATAGTGGACTCATATAGAACAACTTTGGGGTTTAAGGAGTTTGGATGCACAAGCAGTATTCCCGCTTAGTACAGGTGAAGGCTAGCAAAAGACCGGAAGCTAATTAACTAAGAGAGCGACAACAGTCGTAAACATGCATTAAAATTAATTCACACCGCGTACAAGCATGAGTAGGATATAATCTACCATGAACATAAATATCATGAAGGCTATGTTGATTTGATTTAACTACATGCGTAAACATGTGCCAAGTCAAGTCACTCAATACATTCAAAGGAGGATACCATCCCATCATACCACATCATAATCATTCTAATAGCATGTTCGCACCCAAGGTAAACCATTATAACTCATAGCTAATCAAGCATGGCACAAGCAACTATAATCTCTAAATGCCATTGCAAATATGTTTACTACATAATAGCTGACTCAGGAACGATGAATCATCATATTTACAAAAACAAGAGAGGTCGAGTTCATACCAGCTTTTCTCATCCCAATAAGTCCATCATATATCGTCATTATTGCCTTTCATTTGCACGACCGAACGATGTGTATAATAATAAGAGTGCACGTGCATTGGACTAAGCTGGAATCTGTAAGCATTCAACTCAAGAGAGAAGACAAGTAATATGGGCTCTAAGTATAATAAACAATCATGCATATAAGAGGCACTAAGCATTTTCAATATGGTCTTCTCGACCCCCAAAAGAAAGAAAAGAAAATAAAACTATTTACACGGGAAAGCTCCCAACAAGTAAAAGAAGAACAAGAAATCTTTTTGGGTTTTCATGTTAATTTCTACTACAGGCAAGGAAATTAAACTAACTAATTTTTTTGGTTTTTCTTAAAGGTTTATCAAACACACAAGAAGAAAACTAGAAAAAGAAATTTAAACTAGCATGGATAATACAATGAAAGAGTGTGAGCACCGACGACTAGTGTGTGAACATGAATGTAAAGTCGGTGAGAAGTACGTACTCCCCCAAGCTTAGGCTTTTTGCCTAAGTAGGTCTAATACCAATGACCGCCCGGCTGATATCCATAAGGGTAGCTCGGGTAGTACTGAGATGCAGACGCAACCGCCTCCTGAGCAGCAGCGTGTTGGCGAGCTGCCTCCATTCCCCTCTCATATTCAGTTGCTTCTTCCCTGGTGACAACATATCTTCCTTTTGCCTGATAATCAAAAAGGTAGGGGGCAGGAAGAGTAACAGGGACGACGTTGCGTCTGTTATAGGCTAGTCGATAATGGAGGAATTGTTCATTCCTCTCAAGAAAATGATGATCAAACATAGCCTCTTTATCCAAATAAACAGGAGGTACAAGCATGTCTCCCTCTCGTGGAGCTATATTAAGAAAATTAGCCACACGGGTTGCATAAATTCCTCCAAAGATATCGCCCCTTCTACTATTATTCTGCAACCTCCGTGCAACTATTGCCCCCAGCACTCTTGAGGACACAAAGATAAGGGGCACACATGTGACATACTTTGTCTTTACCGTTAATGCATCTACCAATAAAGAGAGCAAAGTAATGTATAGCAGGAAAATGAATGCTCCCTATGGTAGCTTGTGTTACGTCCCTAGATTCTCCCACAGTAATACTAGCAAGAAAATCTCTAACTTCAGATTTGGGAGGATCATTAACATTACCCCATCAAGGAGTTTGCAAGCCATTGTAAATCCTCTAAATCCATGGTATAAGATGTATCATAAATATCAAACATGACACTAGGAGAATTACGCAGAAATATATTCAACCTCCGCACAAAGGAATTAGTCAATTTATAATATTGAGGATACTTATCTTGTAAGAAGTCCTCCAGCTCGCATTACGCATATACGCCAAATTCTCCTTGAAGCCTCGCTTTGACCATAAAATCATCGGATGGCCACTGCAAGTCTGTGACATTTGCGCCCCTTGGCAAATTAACATCTTGTTCACGATAGCAATCCTTGGCCCTTTCTTTGCCGAGGAACCTCCTTGGTACATTCTTCTAAGCATATTTCTTTTTCTGAAAATTTCTGAAATTTTAGTAACTTCAAAATAAAAGTGAATAAAACTAAACAAGATTATAGCAACTACTCCTACAAGTGCCTAGAGCCTATATCATGCATTGGAATTGCTTGGGACCTCAAAAATTTAACATGCAAGCTCAAGAACATGGTCACCTATGCAGCAAAAATTTGCAATGAATAAAGCACTAGAACAAAAACTAATTGGACCAATGAAGGAGTCACATACCAAGCAACAATCTCCCAAAGCAGTTTTGCGAATGGAGCTTTGAGCTAAGAGATCGAAAATCGCAGCAAAACGAGCTAGAACTCGGGCTTGAGCTGGATGGGGATTTTTTTGGGTAGAATATGAAGTGTGTGGGTGCTGGCATAAGTGGAGGGGAGCCACCAGGGGCCCACGAGACAGGGGGCGCGCCCTACAGGGGGGCACCCTCCTCTCTTGTGGCCTGGTGCTTGCCCCTCCTGAAGTGTTTTCAGTGCCTAAAATCCTCAAATATTCCAAAGAAAATCATACTAAATTTGCAGGGCATTTGGAGCACTTTTATTTTCGGACTATTTTTTAATGCAGGGATAATTCAGAAAACAGACGGATAATACTATTTTTGCTTTATTTATTCTACATAGCAGAAAGTAAAAAAGAGAGGGTACAGAAGGTTGTGCCTTCTAGTTTCATCCATCTCGTGATCATCAAAATGAACCCACTAACAAGGTTGATCAAGTCTTGTTAACAAACTCATTCCGAATAACACGGAACCGGAGAAATTTCGAATAATACTAAGTTACCTCAACGGGGATATGAAAATCCCCAACAATAAGAATATCATACTTTTTCTTGACGGTAGGGAGAGGAAATTCAAAACCTCCAAAACTGATAGTTAGAACTTTTTCAATAGAATTGATGCTACGAACTTGAGATTATTCCCTCGGAAAATGTACCTTATGCTCATTACCATTAACATGAAAAGTGACATTGCCTTTGTGGCAATCAATAACAGCCCCTGCAGTATGAAGAAAAGATCTACCAAGGACAATAGACGTACTATCATCCTCGGGAATATCAAGAATAACAAAGTCTGTTAAGCTAGTGACATTTGCAACCACAACACGCACATCCTCACAAATACCGACAGGTATAGCAGTTGATTTATCAGCCATTTGCAAAGATATTTCAGTAGGTGTCAACTTATTCAATTCAAGTCTACAATATAAAGAGAGAGGCATAACACTAACACCAGCTCCAAGATCACATAAAGCAGTTCTAACATAATTTCTTTTAATAGAGCATGGTATAGTTGGAACACCCGAATCTCCAAGTTTCTTTGGTATTCCACCCTTAAAAGTGTAATTAGCAAGCATGGTGGAAATTTCAGCTTCCGGTATCTTTCTTTTGTTTGTAATGATATCCTTCATATACTTAGCATAAGGATTTACTTTAAGCATATCGCTTAAGTTTATACGTAAGAAAATAGGTCTAATCATTTCAGCAAAGCGCTCAAAATCCTCATCATCCTTTGACTTGGATGGTTTAGGAGGAAAGGGCATGGGTTTTTGAACCCATGTTTCTCTTTCTTTACCGTGCTTCCTAGCAACAAAATCTCTCTTATCATAACATTGATTCTTTGATTGTGGGTTATCAAGATCAACAGCAAGATCAATCTCTACATCATTGTCTTTGCTAGGTTGAGCATCAACATGAACATTATCATTAACATTATCACTAAGTTCATGTTCATCACCTGATTGTGTTTAAGCATCAGAAATAGAAATATCATTGGGATTCTCAGGTGTGTCTACAGTAGGTTCACTAGAAGCATGCATAGTTCTATCATTTTTCTTTTTCTTCTTTTTAGAAGAACTAGGCGCCTCTAAATGATTTCCTTGAGAATCTTGCTCGATTCGCTTAGGGTGGCCTTCAGGATACAAAGGTTCCTGAGTCATTCTACCAGTTCTAGTAGCCACTCTAACAGCATAGTCATTTTTATTATTTAATTCATCAAGCAAATCATTTTGAGCTTTAAGTACTTGCTCAGCTTGAGTAGCAACCATAGAAGCATATTTGCTAACGCAGTGAAGTTCATCTTTAACTCTAGCCAGATTATCACCTATGCGTCCTATCTCGAAAGCATTATTCTTTAACTCTCTACCAACATAAGCATTAAAACTTTCTTGTCTAGCCATAAAGTCATCAAATTCATCTAAGCATGGGCTATGAAATTTAGTAGAGGGTATTTCAACTTTATCATATCTATAGAGAGAATTTACCTTTACTACCGTGTCGGGTTATCAAGATAATGTGGTTCTTCAAAGTGTAAATTAAGACCATGTATTTCTTCAATAGGAGGTAAATTCTTAACATCTTCACTTTAATACCTTTTTCTTTCATTGATTTCTTTGCCTCTTGCATATCTTCAGATCGAGAAATAAAACACCTCTTCTTCAAGTAGGTTTAGGAATAGGCTCAGAGTTGGCTTAATTGGTTCAGAATTACTTCAGAACTGGCTCAGAAGAGTCCAATTATTTTCATTAGTCAACATATTATTCAATAGTATTTTAGCTTTGTCGACTGTTCTTTCCCTGAAAACACAACCAGCACAACTATCCAAGTAGTCCTTGGAAGCATCGGTTAGTCCATTATAAAAGATATCAAGTATTTTATTTTTCTTAAGAGGATGATCAGGCAAAGCATTAAGTAACCGAAGAAGCCTCCCCCAAGCTTGTGGGAGACTCTCTTCTTTGATTTGCACAAAATTATATATTTCCCGCAAGGCAGCTTGTTTCTTATGAGCAGGGAAATATTTAGTAGAGAAGTAATAAATCATATCCTGGGGACTACGCACACAACCAGGAGCAAGAGAAATATACCAAGTGTTAGCATCACCCTTTAATGAGAACGGAAATATCTTAAGGATATATAAATAACGAGACTTCTCATCATTAGTGAACAGGGTAGCTATATCATTTAGCTTGGTAAGATGTGCCACAACAGTTTCAGATTCAAGGCCATAAAAAGAATCAGATTCAACTAAAGTAATAATATCAGGATCAACGGAGAATTCATAATCTTTATCAGTAACACAGATAGGTGAAGTAGCAAAAGCAGGATCGGGTTTCATTCTAGCATTAAGAGACTGCTGCTTCCATTTAGCTAATAATTTCTTAAGATCATTTCTATCATTGCAAGCAAGAATTTCCATAGCAGCTGTTTAATGCATAACATAACCCTAAGGAACAATAGGTCATACATAATCATTGGGGGGACCTTCATCATCACTATCATCAGTAATAGGATCTTCAGTAATTTCATTCCCCCTAAATCTAGCAAGTTGTTGATCAAGAAATTCACCTAATGGCAAAGTAGTATCACGCACAGAAGTAGTTTCATCATGCATAGCAGAAGTGGCATCATCAATAACATGCGACATATAAGAATTCATAGCAGTAGCAGGTTTAGGTGTCGCAAGCCTACTAATAACGGAAGGAGAATCTAGTGCAGAGCTAGATGGCAGTTCCTTACCTCCCCTCGTAGTTGAGGGAAAAATAGTAGTTCGATCGTCTTTCAAGTTCTTCATAGTGATCAACAGATATAAATCCCAAGTGACTCAGAGAATAGAGCTATGCTCCCCGGCAACGATGCCAGAAATTAGTCTTGATAACCCACAAGTATAGGGGATCGCAACAGCTTTCGAGGGTATAGTATTCAACCCAAATTTATTGATTCGACACAAGGGGAGCCAAAGAATATTCTTGAGTATTAGCAGTTGAGTTGTCAATTCAAACACACCTGGATAACTTAGTATATGTAGCAAAGTGTTTAGTAGTAAAAGTGGTATGATAATAAAGGTAACGGTAGCAAAAGTAAAGATAAATGTTTTTGCGTTTTTGTAGTAGTTGTAACAATAGCAACGGAAAAGTAAATAAGCGAAGAACAATATGTGAAAAGCTCGTAGGCAATAGTTCAATGATGGATAATTATGCCGGATGCAATTCCTCATGAAATAGTTATAACATAGGGTGATATATAACTAGCTCCAATTCATCAATGTAATGTAGGCATGTATTCCGTAAACAATCATACGTGCTTATGGAAAAGAACTTGCATGACGTCTTTTGTCCTGCCCTCCCGTGTTCAGCGGGGTCCTTACGGAAACTAAGGGATATTAAGGCCTCCTTTTAATAGAGAACCGGAACAAAGCATTAACACATAGTGAATACATGAACTCCTCAAACTACGGTCATCACCGAGAAGTATCCCGATTATTGTCACTTCGGTGTTGTCGGATCATAACACATAATAGGTGACTATAGACTTGCAAGATAGGATCAAGAACACACATATATTCATGAAAACATAATAGGTTCAGATCTGAAATCATGGCACTCGGCCCTAGTGACAAGCATTAAGCATAGCAAAGTCATAGCAACATCAATCTCGTAACATAGTGGATACTAGGATCAAACCCTAACAAAACTAACTTGATTACATGGTAAATCTCATCCAACCCATCACCGCCCAGCAAGCCTCACGATGGAATTACTCACACGGCGGTCAAGATCATGAAATTGGTGATGGAGGATGGTTGGTGATGACGACGGCGATTTAATCCCCTCTCCGGAGCCCCGAACGGACTCAGATCAGCCTCCCGAGAGAGATTAGGGCTTGGCGGCGGCTCCGTGTCGTGAAACGCGATGAAACTTTCTCCTTGATTTTTTTCTCCCGAGACGGTATATATGGAGTTGGAGTTGAGGTCGGAGGTGTCCAAGGGCCCACGAGATAGGGGCGCGCCCTAGGGGGCGCCTTGTCTCGTGGACAGCCGTGGGCCCCGACACTAATTCTTTCGCCAAAATTTTATTAAATCTGAAAAGTGCCTCCGTGATTTTCGTGACATTCCGAGAACTTTTCTTTTCTACACATAAAACAACATCATGGTAGTTCTGCTAAAAACAACGTCAGTCCGGGTTAGTTTCATTCAAATCATGCAATTTAGAGTCCAAAGCAAGGGCAAAAGTGTTTGGAAAAGTAGATACGTTGGAGACGTATCAGGCCCCTCTTGGGCTGTTTATACTCAGTAGTTATATCCTCAACACAGGGTATGATTCTCCAGTCTATCTTCACGGCCCACTAGTCCGGCCTGTATTGGATAGGCTGGACACCTGGGGACCCCCGAATCCAGGACTCCCTCAGTAGCCCCCGAACTTGCCGTCAATGATGATGTAGTATCCGACTTTATGTCTTCGGATTTGCAAGGCGGGTTCTTTAATCGTACTTCAGATCGACGGTGGTCTGGCTTTGGCCTCCACGCTCTGTCTTTATGATCTTGCCGTTGTCGCCTCGATTTCCATGCTTTAGCTAGGTGAATGTGAACGGTCCATTGTTTTATGACCCATAAGCTTCCTGCCTTGTAGGGGCAGCATCCATATAAATAGGTCAAATCCCTCAAACGCCATCCCATATTGCACAAGGAGCCTCGGATCAGAAACTACGAAAAAACTCCAAAACATGATGAGCGCCCCTTGCTCCGTATCTCACCTCTAGCTGAGTCAACTTTAGACTCAGGGATATCTCCCTCCTGCAAATCCAGTTTCTGTATGGGTGGGATTGTCTCCAATGGGCAGTGATGCGCCAGCGGAGAATTTCCCCAACCCCTGCTAGGGGGAGAGGGTACGCTTTGTCTCTTTTCTTCTGAGGGGCTTAGGAATCCCGATTCATCCCTTTATCAGGGGTCTATTGGAATTCTATGGGATCCAGCTGCACAACCTCACGCCAGGTTCAATCCTACACATTTCGGGCTTTGTTGCTCTCTGCGAGCTGTTCTTAGGCTGCGAGGCTCATTTCGAATTGTGGAAAAAGTTCTTCTGCCCCGTCCCCCACCATCAAGGCAGCTCTATATATGAAGTGGGCGGCACCTTAGTGTGGCGCCACTACAAAAAAATACACTTCCATGATGATACGTGTTTGTCATAGTAGGTCGCATTTTTTGTCATGCATGTACATTCATGACGATTTTATGACAGAATCAAGATAGTCATACCTGTGTTGTCGTAGAAGTGTTGCATGACATTACCAAAATTATCATCACAGAAGTGTCTGCTTCCATGACTATAAATTGCGCGTCACAGAAGGGCTTTCGTCAAGGGTGACCGACACGTGGCATCCACCGTAATGGAACACTGTTAAGCTATTGGGTCGGGTTTTGGATCCGATAACCCGTTAACAGCCCCGACCAATGGGAAATTTCCACGTGTAAAATTCTTATTGGCCGGACGAAACACATGTCAGCTCGTCAGTGGGTCAGATAGGCGCCTATGATATGTCGACACGTGCCACGGCCCCACCACTGGCCCATTTAGCTTACAATGCCGGCCCGTTTGACTTGGTCAAAAGTTAACGGGCTGGCCCATGAAAAGCCTGTTAACGGTCTCTTCGCAAATAGCCCACTTTACGGCCCGGTAACTCACGACCCATTAGGCCCTAAAGGAAATCGGCCCAACAACGTCATGTGGGCTGTCGAATATAACACCAGACCATTTCACTTTCGTCCCATGTATGGCCCACGACGTCTTTCGGCCCATATGAGGCCTTCGTATATTTCGGCCCTTTACAGGCCGACGGGGACTCTAGCCCATAATGAACAGTAATTTTCTTTGTACCCGTTAATAGCCCGTGATTTACATGGGCCGTTTCCAGCCCGTGTTAGCTTTCGGCCTATTGACGGCCCATACGTTCTTGGGCTCCTTTTCGGCCCTCGATTACTTCCGACACATTATTGGCATGTTCCGCTAATGGGGCAAATTCGGCCCATGGCAAGAGTCGGCCCGTTACTGGCCTATTCCCCTAATGGGCCAAATTCGGCCCATGGCAAGAGTTGGCCCGTTTCTGGCCTGTTAACCCATTGCGCCATTTCCATCCCATCCTATATTCTGGCCCATTGATGACCCGTTATGCCTGTGACAGAATTAAGCCTTTGCTGTCCTAAGGCCTGTTAACGGCCCATTACCGTGTTGGGCCGATACCAATTACGCCCGTTTACAGCCCATGTAGACCCATTTATCCGACGGCCCGAGGCCCACCGATTCTACGGCCCTGTTGGAGGCCCATTTATCAACGGCCCCGTAGGAGACCCATGGTTCTTGCGGCCACTAGCAAACCAGGTTAAAAGAAGACTAAGAAATAAATAAGGCCGAAACTAACGCTAGGCTATTAAGGCGATTGCACAGATTACATCCACTCGGCATCAAAGATCGCCACCAGTGCAAATATAGGGAACACCCTACACTATAAAAAATGGCTTGTTGTTTTCTTCAGCTGGTGGCTGCAAGAATAAATTTTGTATCGCACCAAAACAAATTACAACTATATAACAAAAGGAAGGTTGGCATAAAACTTAACAGTCTAGCAGATAAATGCACCACCAGAAGTTCAGAAGCTCAGTTCATTTGACCTGACTATTATGTTTTCATGTTGTATTGTCCGATGGAGCACCATAACTCTCGCCTTCATTTCCCCTAGGCTCCTGAACATCATAGCAAATGTCTGATAGTCTGGTTTCAAAACCATGCATATCTTGACGACATCAAACAACGTCTCTCCTTGCTTCACAAAGGGTCTCTGTTAGGGAATGGACTTGTGTCTGGAGCGTAGATACAACATTGCTTTGAGCTTGCATATCTTGATCATGAGGCAGTTTGCACGGTATTGCCTTAACAACCAACCCAGTATTACGCAGGAATGTGCTTTTGGCACTGTTAGTGGATAGGTACTGACCCACTGCAGCAAGAGCTGACATTGCGGTTATAGTTGCCTCGCCACCTTCCGAAGGTGGCGGTTCCACCTTTTTTCCATAGCCCGCTGAAAAGTTGAGGTTTTACATTAGTAGTACCAGAACAGAAGATATTAAGGAGGCAACAAAACCAAACAAAATAGCTTTGGTCTATATACAGAACTTATTCTGGTGAACCCATGTAAAATATTAGTTGTATATTATTGCAAAGTACATAATAAAACCAGGTTCCAAACATATGACCATGTACCATCGCTAATGTATTGTCTATTTCTTCACATTTTATTGAGGACTAAGGATAAAGAGACGAAGTTTATAATACGGTAAGCATAGTATGACATCATTCATATCACAAAACAACTGAGAATAGACAAACAGGCAATTGTAACACTGTGTGGGCAAGTCCAGCATGGAACTAGATTACGGGTCAAGATCAAAGGAACATCACTCCTCTCTTTTAAACCTTGTAAGGTGCAATGATACGCTAAGACAATTGTGTATAAAATTGAAAAGAGTAATAAACATTGGCTGCAAACCATGCAGTTCAAGGCACAAGTCATAGTAAGTAGTAGTTAAAAGGCATGAGGATTAAGGACTTACAACAGCGGCTTTGACTGGTGTAGTAATGCCCTTCTTCTTGCTGGTGCGACAGTGCTTGAAGATTTCCATAGCATTTGGTTCAGGTACTTTTTGGTCCTTGCGGGCTTTCCTCTGCATTTCGAACAAGTCAATATAGATCTGATAATATGGTACAACGAAAAGAGTGAAACAACAGCTAATTACAAGAGCCTCGCAGTGTGCAACATAGCTATGAGATCCTGTCATCTGTTGGAATTTCACTTTCTTACGGTTGGCCTTGTTCTTTGAACAGTTCACCTACAAGAAGATAGATTTGTGTGGCACATGCGTAAATAGGATTTCAACATGTGATCTGATCACATATATATAATGTACCTGATACTTCGGATCGGACTAGTGTTTAACCAGGCCCCTCCAGTCTTCATCCGATATACTTTCCACTAGAGATGTTTGGGAAAGTTCACTGTTAGCCTTGCCTTAGAAGTGAGTTTTCCTCAAGTTATACCGATGCTGTCGCAGAGCAGACTTGAAAACATGGGTGCAAGCTTGTCTGGTTGCATCATCTTGGCTATCCAACTTGAACCTCGTCTGTTGAAAATTACGGGAGTCTCATTATCAGCAACCTAGAAAGTATGGGACAGAGCAAGACGATATTACTAGTTTCCATACATAACCATACTTACAGAGAAATGGCCGAGGAAGGTGTTGAACTGGGTTTCGTCTTTGTCATTCCTGTACTAAATACATGTTGGGAGGATACGTACATGACACCTAACGGCAACCGCTGCCTCTGATACTAACTTGGCTGACTCTGTAGCATCACGTGGCCTTTTTAAACCTGTCTCAAAACGGATCTCCATTCTTCCTCCTCTAGATTTAGTTCACCTATTTAGCATTATCCCTGATGTTTGTTTCCTCTTGCGCCTAAGTGCTAGTCCAACAACGAACATAGGAACTGTTAGTGTACATCAAGCTGCGAGACTACATATAAAGAAACATGCAATCAGAATTTGACTCCAAAGAACTACCTTCTTGCTATTGAAGCTCACAAGGTTCATCGATATTGCCAACTCGCCTTGTGTCAACAAAGTGCTTGGGAAGTAGTGTCGTGGCAAGGAGCTTGGGAACGGTTGCTAGTTTCACTGACGACGAGTAACTCGTGGTACCGGTAGTACTGTGGTAGGTGTTGCAAGAACTAGGGCTGTCTCTCGCTTGTTTGGTGGAAGCTATTTGTTTTGCTTGGCTTTTTTGCAGCTCGTGTAGCATGGGATGCCGTGTTTGTAGAATTTTTCGCTGGACTTTGACCTTCTATTGCACCATCAGTACCAACAGAATCTGCAGGATTCATCCGCTTCTCATTCCCTGCCATTCTGTGTTTCCTCCTCTTTCTCGTGCCATGTTAAGTCAAGTTCGACAAGAAAACAAATAACAATTTAGTTCTTCGTAACAAATTGATGCGTGATGCATTTAACCGAACTTTGATGTTAGACAACCACATGATAGGAGGATGTAACATGTATGAAAAACAGTGATGTAAGAGATAACCGTAACTATGATGTGTAAACTAAGAAGAGGACATTTCAACAAATTAGAAGCAATGCAATGGAAGGTAGACACCATATGAAAGATGCTACAAATATCGCTCTGCCAAGTTAACAGTGTCTCATCATAAATGGCGTTTAGACAAATGTGAAGCAGTACAAGAAATAAATCATATGCAAGATGCAAACAACATTACACTACCATGTTAGAGGTCTCTCGTCATTAGTGCCATTGCATATTCATAGCATTGCGTATTCACAGCTTATGATGTGTAAACTAAGGAGAAGGCATTTCAACAAATTAGAAGCAATGAAAGCTAGACACCATATGAAAGATGCAACGAATATCACTCTACCAAGTTAAAACTGTCTCGTCATAAGTGCCATTTCAACAAATTAGTAGTACAAGCTAGAAAAGAATGTGAGATGTAACCTATATCACACTCCGAAGTCAAACGTGTCTTATGATGAGTGATTGTTGCAGGTTACACAACAGTAGTAATTTGATGTAAGAACATGGTGTGATAGACTGATATTGTATGTTCTAGAAACAGGAACACGTGTCTTATTCAAGTATAATGTGTAAAGTAAGCAGATGGAATTCAACAAAATTAGAATCAATACAAGCTAGACATCACACATAACATGCAACCACATATAAAAGTGCCAAGTTAGAGGGAGCACCGGTGATGGTGCACTAGGGGAGACGTGCTCAGCATAAACACAACTTTGTCGAGTGTTTATGCATGTGTTGTCTTAGAAATCATCTTGGGGGTGTGGAGGAGTAGAAACTATAGAGGCCCTCCGTTCGGAAGGAGCACCTTTATCCGCTGCCTTGCTAACTTCCTTCCACTTATTTGATTTTGAAATGTTCAAGTAAAACCGACAAGAAAAAGCAATAAAATTCTCTCTTCAGAACTCATTCATGCATGATACGGAAAAAGCAATAAAATTCTCTCTTCAGAACTCATTCATGCATGATACTGACAATCACTACTTTGATGAAAGGCAAACAATGATACCAGGATGGAATATGTATGAAAAACAGGACGGCATGGCATGTTCACAACTGTTTGTGTAAAGTAAGCAGAAACCATTCCAACTAATAAGAAGCAATGCAAGCTAGACACCACATGAAAGATGCAACCAATATGACTCTACCACGTTAAAAGCGTCCCATCATAAATGGAATTTCAACAAATTAGAAGCAGCGCATGCTATAAATCATATGAAAGATGCAACTAATATCGCACTGCATGTGTCTCGTCATATTGATTGACGCGGGATACAAAAAAACAATAGTTTTATGTAAGGACATGCTTAATAGACAGATGTACTATGTACTAAATATAGGAAGGCATGTCACATTAAGAGGTATAATGTATAAGCTAAGCAGACTAGCACATGCAGTTTAACCAGATTGGAAGAATTACAATCTAGACACCATATGCAACATGCAACCACATATCACGCTGCCAAGTTAGAGCAAGCACCTGCGATGCTAGTGTAGGGGAAATGCTGATCAACTACAGAGCTACGTTCACTATCTTCATCTAGCATTTTTGTTTCTTGAGAATCATGTCGGGAGGCTGACGCTGCATTCTTTAAATGAGGAGTAGTCCCCTTGCCTGCCTGCCTCATCATAAGTGATTGATGAGGGATACACAAGAACATTAGTGTGATGTAAGAACATGGTTAATACAAAGATGTACTAGTATGTACCAAAAACAGAAAGGCATGTCATATTCAAAGGTATAATGTGTAAGCTAAGCAGATGCAATTTAACAAAATTGGAAGCAATACAAGCTAGACATCCGGCTGGAGTGGTGAGCATGATCATCTAGGACCTGAGAGCCTAGTGGGAGGTGGGCTGCTTCGCCACCATCGCAGCTTTTTAGTTGGCTTCCAGGTGATGCCTATCTTTGCTGGGCTTGTCACTGGCTCGGCCAGTGCCCTGACTAGCTATTTGTCTTCTGGTGCTCACGGGATGGTGGTTCATGTAAAAAAATATCTTTCCTTATCAGTTGTTTGGTTTGTGACTAACTTTGCCAAATGTTGCCACACCTAAAGCTAGGCAAGTTTGACTAACTTAGGTGAGTGTTTGGTTCAAGCCGCACCTTAGGCAAGACACACTTGGACCCCACATGGCATACACACAAAAAATGTGGCAAGATTCCCTTAGGCTTGCCAACTTGTGGCTTTCATTTTGATGAACTAATCTTAGGCAAGCTTGGGAAAAATATGTGGCAAAGTGCGGCAATGCTAGGCCTAGAACCAAACAGCCCCAAAGACCGATTTCGGCCTTTCGAATACAAGCTAGACACCATATGGAACATGCAACCACATATGACACCGTGAAGTTAAAGCAAGCACCTGGGATGGTGGTTCATTGCGAGTGAGGTCATCAACTCCAGAGCTACGCCACTGCCTCCATCTCACGACATCGCACCCTTTATAGCGCTGTAACGTGTCGTGCCTAACCACGAATAAAGCTGGGTCAACTTCTCTCTTATCTTTTTTGCTTCTCTCGAGGCAGACTCTGAAATACCCTTGCATAAAAACACAATAGTGAGAGTATGGGTGAAGTGTGTGCATAACTAGTGCACTGTAAAAGTAGCAGATAGCATGTGGCTGAAAAATAAATGACAGGAGACATATGATAGCTCTACAACATTGCATGGCAAACAAAATTAGATTCTACACCGTATGATTTTGTAATATATGAGCACATGAAATGCAGGTACTCCTCCAACACACCACCACATGTGGTCATATCTAAGATAACAGTCGACTGAAAATAAATAGGTCAGTCAATTTTTTTAATGAACCGTTCGATCTAGAAGGAACAGGCAGATGGTCTTTGTCTACTTCCCGCCAGTCACTGTTGATGATCTTTCTTGAACCGCCAGCGACCACCGGCCCAGACCCCTGCCTCCGACGCCCCGCCCTCCCCTCGACCTCATACCACCGCCATGCTTGGCGGTGCCCCCAGGCCATCCCTCTAATCCCGGCCGACCTCCATATCGGGCGCTAGTAGCTCTAGGCCGCACACGCCCCTAAGATAAACACCAAGGTGCTGCTTCCCCGGCGTAATAGGCGTACTACCGCCTGTTACGCCGGGGAATACTTCCGTTAATTGGGAATCAACTGGCCAGAAATTGAAATTCAGGGGGGCGAGGGACCTCTAGCTAAGGTGAAATATTATATGAGGAGAAACCTTGTGCATCGCGTGTTACTAGGAACATCTAGTATGAAGAAGAAGCGGTCAACTAGTGTCTTCTGTGGAATGAATACCATGCAAGCAGACACGTAAGATTTGCACGAATAACGGAAGAGGAGTACCGTTATCGGTTGCCAGTGTGGTGTCGACATGTCACGGTGATCTTCTTGTTTTTCCCTGGAGAACCGATATTTTGGAGAGTCGTGGATCCTTGGACAAACCCATGGCCAAATTGTTGACTATGTTGCCGTGGCCGTATATCGGCGGAGGGGAAGTAGATCCGAGGCGGCGAAGGACGGCGTAGCAGGAACAGCTCCGTGCGGTGTGGACGGCGACGGTTGGAGCGGCAGCGTGAGGCGCAGGACGGCGTGGTTGAACTGCTCGGCATGTAAGGCTCAGCCTCGGCTTCAACTACTAGCCGTGGAGGGCGCTATGTTGAGATTATGTGGACGACAACGCCGGGTATCGGCTCGGCGTGATGGAGGAGGGCGACGGTTGATGGGTGGGATGGGTGGCGGACGGAGGACGCCGGGTTTCGCGGGTGGTGGAGAGGTAGTTTTGGCGCCCACGAGTACGTAATGGGGAATCGGACGGATGGGCGGGGGGGGGGGGAACCATGTTTCGATCTGGGACGCGCTTGTTTTTGGCTTTCTTGAACACAAGATGGGACGCGCTTGTTTGAAATTTGGGGAAAGTACAAACTTTGCCCCCCTATTAAATTTCGAACCCATCATGGTCGGGGTAGGATGGTAATCCTGGGTGTCCCAAATAGTGGGCGGGAGCGATTTCGGCCGCGCGCATGTGTGCTTAGGTGGCCATTGTGTATGAATGTTTTTCGGAGGCGGTTGCGTGGCGTTATACCTTGCCATACCTCGGGCCGGGCCAGGCTTCGGGCCGGGCCTAGCCAAGCCCGACAAAAAACCCAGGCCCGAGCCCGGCCCGGCCCGGCCATCGGGCCTGTTTTCTGGGCCCGAGCCCAGCCCGAACACGTAAAAGCCCGTCGGGTTTTGGGCCGGCCCGACCCGACCTTCATAGAAATGCAAAAACGACGGGTCCTAGCTCGGCCCGCCTGGCCTTCGGGTTCAAAATCTAGGCCCGAGCCCGGCACGGGGGCAGCGTCGGGCCGAGCCGGGTCGGGCTTTTTCAGGACGGGTCAGGCCGGGCCGGACGGGCCGGGCTTCCCATGGCCAGGTATACGTGGCGTCTAGATGAAGCTACAAACCTACCCCAATTTAGACCTTTGGACATCGGGCCGGTAGGTTTCACGGGTCGGAGTTATTAGAAAAGTAATTTCCTTGTACTACCAAACATTGGTCTCACGCAGTTTCGGGCGAGTACATGCTCTTTTGGCGCTTCGTTCGAAATTTTAAAACACAAGCATTCACGTTTAGAGTACTCTTGAACTATGAGGATTGACCTAAATAGACAATGTTATATTCGACCCTGTATGTTTGAAAACCTCATGAAATTATCCGCTTCCTTTTGAAATTTTGACACTTGAAAATCCTATAACTACGATTATTTTGGAATGGAGGAGCTAAATATGAATCTATTTTGTACACGACTACATATGCTATTATGTACAATCAGAGCAAAGATTGGTGCCACCAGAATTTAGGTATGATTTATAAATGCCATGATATCAAATTCAAATAATTGAATGGACTTCATGTTGAATTCGGTTTTTTTAAACCACCTTAAGTTGAATTCAAATGTATGCTAGTTCATAGGTAGCTATATATTGTTCATTGTGTAACTTTTGTATGTATAATGTGCTTTACACACAACATGAAATATACTCACGTTTATATTCGATTGCTAAAGCGATGCATTGTCTGGAGTTCAAAATACTAACTATGTGGATCAATTGGGTCGAATAATAACATAGACATGCTCAAATTCGATAGAATCTAGATGTCTGATGGATCAATGACCGCTCCTTACGAGAATTGCAAATATCATGATCCCATCCTAATATTTGGATACAGTTTATATCTTTAATCAATGTGTACAGTAGTCTTTTACGTGTAGTTTAACTCTCCATCGGTGGTCTCTCACACATGCTGACACACTCTCTCCCGAGGTGTCTTTCTCGCACACATGCTCTAGATATAACCCTCCCTCCCTCTCGGAACCATTTACAACTGTTTTCACTAACCTTTATCACAAGCACTCTTCCTCTCGCAAGCATACACACGCACAATCCCCATCGACCCTTTCTACATGGACCTGCCTACGTGTCTCATGTACACACATTATCTTTAGGCCTGTCTCTCACGCATTGTCTCACACCTCTCTTCCTAATCGACGAGTATGATTCTAGCAGAGCAATCTGTAGGACGCCCCTTAAAGTTAGGTTGGATGAATAGTAATATCAGAGATAAAGGGGTTACCTTAGTCCGAGAACCTAGGGTTACAGATCCCAGCTGCCTTTGTCAGTGGACACAGAGTCCTTCACAATTCTTCTATCTTTGTCTTGTACGACTAGTCATCCATGGGTCTTCCTAAATGCGTCACGGGCCGACCAATGTGGCGCAGGATGGAACCGAAGGAAGGGCCTCACCTCGACCCACCGGACCTCATGCGGTGACACACCCTCTGCCCCCACGTCTCATTATCTTCTCACACCCAAACATACCAACACAAACACCACACACACAAAAAAAATTTCTCTTGGTGCCTCTATTCCCTCCCCCCTTGCATATACGCACTCAAGGGAATGGAATCTCTCATCGTGACGTCATATTCATCTCTATCTCTAGAACACTCTCAGTTCTCGTGCTATCTCTCCCACGCCCCCCCGTTGGCGCCTCTATCCATGCCTCTCTCGAATACGTAATACACACACATACCTCTCTAGGCCCCGCCAAATGCATCAACTACACATTCACACATGTTACATCACGTACCCCATTGATCTAAAAAGCCCTCGCTTCACGTTTATTTCGCATACAACATTCCTTTTGAATAAAGTGTGGACAAAAAATTATTTTAGAGTTTCTACATATATACAACATTACAAAGTTATATGGAGGAGTACGAACGCTAATTTGCATTGCATGGTGCCCACAATGATATTTATTCCAAGACCGTGAATTTGTATATTTTTATACTATATACAAAGTTAGTCATAATAAAGAGAAATGAAGAGCATCTCTCTCCATCGCATACCCCCAGACGCCTTTCACGTATGCACACAAAACTATCTCCGTGTCCTTAAAAGTAAGCCCCGTAAAATTCACGATGTTTCATCTTTCTCTCGCGATATATGCAATGACGATCATTGTATTTGAAGCGAAAGCATGATACGTACATTGGACTTCAGAATCCACTCATTACGGTCTCCATTTATGTTTAGTGGTTATTATACAGTCACGGGCTCACCGTACAACTCTGTATCTGCTCATGACATGACTAGTTGACTAGTTAAACGCTCCACGTGGCACCTCTAGTGTTACATCACATTATCTCACTACCATCATGCCGACCTGTCGGCTTGTATCTACTCTACATCTACACTCTTATAAAATACATAAAATACACTCTTATAAAAACAGAGTTGGTGATGATGGTGTGCCTGCCATCCTGCAATATAGGCCGTCCAATTTATATCTGACGGATAGGAAAGAAACTATGGCAATTTTGCAAAAAGGTACCCACACACCTCTCCACATTTGCAAATAAGGCCTTCCCTCGTTCATCCTTTTCTCTCACAAGATAAACTAGTCATACAAATGCATCTTGACGTTACGTGCAACGCACGGGCATCTTGCTAGTAAGAATGAAAACAAACAACAAAAAATATTTGGACGGTGGTTCGAATTCATGACCGCGGGCCGCGGGCACAGCGGACAAGGTGGCCTTGTATTGGTTTGCCGAGCCATCTGTTTTAACACACATGAGCTGGTGTGGTGATTATACACACACGCACGTATGCACACGAACTGCATGCACGCAACACTCACACAAACACATGCACCCACGCACGCATGCAACACTCACACGTACACACGTAGCCACACACGCACGCAACACTCACACGCACACACGCACGCATGCATGCACACACCAGTACACCACATGACCAACACACACTCTCACGCTCAAGTGCTCAACCTACACGTGCATGCGCACACATCAGGCCCTGACAGACACATACACAACTAGGTGATTCCCGCGCACGGGTTGGAGTCTTGTCGCGCCTGCATAAATTTGTGTTTATCTTACCTTTTCCCTATGCGAACTGACAGGTGGGACCCACAAGGAACGTGGTCAATTTAACTAGTCAACATGGCGCCACGCAGACTATTTGGCCGGTCAACAGAGTGCAATCCGATGCTGAACCGTGAGCAAGTGACCGTATAATCACCACAAAACGATATAGTGACCGTAATCAGCTTATTCTCAAGTTCGTGACCGATACGCTTTTCTCTCTCAGAGGCCCTCCAAAACTACATCTCTACACGCTCACAAGATGTTACATCTAACAACTATGCAATACAGCACTACTACTACACTCTAACACAATAAATCATATGTGTTTTTAGTTTTACTAGATATCATATTGTTACTTAGACCTCTCCCAATGCATTGGTGCTAAAGTGGGGTGCTAAGTGCATTAAAATGCTTAGCAACTAATGTCCCCAATGCATCGGTGCTTAGGTTTGGAGCTAAGCCTTCTCTATTTAATTGTTTAGTAATAAAACTCCTACATGTATTGGTTGGTAGTCTTTTGTCTAGGTTCACGTGCTTAGGATTGGTTCTTGTTGGGGTCACCATAATCCACTATCTCCTCTTTAATTGCTTTGCCACATCATTTTTCTGCCTATGTGGCATCCTTAGCACCTGTACACCGTGGAGCACTGGGAAAGGCCTTAATTATTTAGTTTGCATACATTAAAATTGCCTTTAAAAAGTATGGCCAGTACCATCTACCGCGCGGGAAAAATCCCGCCCTTTCCTGTTTAATCGGGTTTGCATCGATGGATCGTGCGAAACAACAAAACTATAGTACTATACAGTAAAAGTGACAATTCACTCGGCCGTCATGTCGTGTACTCCTCCATCGTAAGAGTGGAGCGCTCGCTTTCATAAATCTTCTAGTCCCTTTCACCGACATGTTGGACATCAATCTACCGAGTCCACGTGCCATACCGGAATACAGTGCAGAGCAGCCGGGGTGAAGCACCGCAGTCATGGCGCCGGCGTAGTAATGAGCAATGAGGCATCAAATCACAAAGTTGCACCTTTCCCGCAGTTAAGTTGGTGGGACGAAGTAATAATGCTAAAAAATGAAGTTGGAGGGACGAAGCAACCATCATTTCACTCGTTGTTGAATCCGCTTCTCCATCATCTTCTTCAACTTAACCACATGTTGCTTCTGCCATTGTTCTGCCTCATGTAGGATGCGGATCGGCTTGGTAAAGCACTGACACGTGGGACCGCATGTTAGCAAACCGCCAGGACAATGTCTTCTAAAAATAAGAAACCTCCCCCGCCATCCGCGCGGCAAAATCACCTCCTTTTTACTAATCTTGATTCTATAATTTTTGAGATCAATATAATTGAGATTTGTATAGATAGCACATAGGAGCAAAGCCAAGTGGTATGGTTAAGGGCATCCACAATGTGTAGCCAAATGTGAAAATAGCTTTTGGCATCGTGGGAACCATTCTGGACGGTGTTGCCAAAGCCAAAAAGATTGAACCGAAGCTCCCTGATTGATTGATTAAAGGAATAGAAAAATGCAATGTCTCTCCTCTTTCTCCCATGCTTGGACGCATGTAGTATAGTATAGAGCACAGAGTCTACTCCCCTGTCCCTTCTATCACAAATCACAAAGCAGTGAGGCGTCAAATCACAAAAGCACGAACGAAGCAACCATTATTTCACTCTTCGCTGACTTCGCTTCTCCATCATCTTCTTCGAGAAACCATCTCACCGCACTAAGCTGGACGGACGATGCTATTGTGTACTCCTAGTAGTACTAGTCCTTTGGTTCAACGGACTTCCTGGATGCAAATAAGGCGGTTGTCTCGGCTTGCAGGCGGCACTTGCGAACGACTTACCGTGGTCTCCCTCAATGGTGTTCTCCGTCGAACGCACTTCGCCAAACCACAAAAAAAAGATATCGTCGACGTCTCCGCAATGGGGAAGGAAGTTAAATATAGTTACTACCTCCATTTTTTGTACACAAGGCAGTATATCAAAATTACAATTTGCAAAAGGCCACTAACACTAATCGAGGCAAAAATGATGGCGTTTGCCTCGTACTAGCAACCAAGGACATTAACATCCCCTACATGCATGCGAAAGTGAGAAGGTTGGTTTGCATAGCGCTGCATTAATCAAGTATTGAGGAGTGAGATGGTTAGCTCTTTGGTCTTTGGAGAAAAAAATACGCATTAATTGACACATGAAACGAGGATTTGTATCGATTAAATCCCGTGAAGGAAAACCCCGCCTTTCTTTTTTAACACTAGTACTCCTAGTAAGTGCGTACTTATCCTGTTTGGGTCTAGGCCTTGCATTGCCAAAATTCGCCACACATTTTTGCCAAGCTTGCCTAAAGTTTTCAAAATGAGAAGGAGGTACACATGCGCACGGTTGTCGCGGTCGCACCGCACCCTCACACGGTCGCTCCTGGACGCCGCGGTCGTACCGCACCCTCACACAGTCGCTCATGCACGCCACACCCAACCAAGGGAACGCACCCTCACTGACATGTGCTGACGCATGTGAACAAACCAAACTCAGCCATCCTATCACTAACACATAATTTTCATTCATAGAATATGTTTATCCAACCCCATGTTGGGGAGTATCCGTACGGCCCGTGCGGTGGTTTGTTGGGGAAGAAGAAGAGGTGAGGAAGAGGGAAAGAAGGGTTAGGAGACGTAGGATATTCATCCAACCGCCTGAAATGGTAGACTGACCCAAGTCAGGCGACTTGCATAACAAATATATGTTTTCACACAGCAAAAGATCCATAAAAGCAACAACATAAAGAAAAACTATCACTCTCGCGGAAAGAGACGGCCTCGTCGTCTTTGGCTGCCGGTGCGAACCAGCCGTGACTACCGACGTGTGTCTCCGCACCGTGGTTGTCCTCGGCCTCCAGTTACTCGTTCACATGGAGCATGCGGGCGCTCTATATGGACGAGAGCACGGCCTGGTTCAAGTCCAGTATATCTGATTCCGCCTGCAGGAGGGCGTCAATGAGAGCGGCATCCGCGCGCTCTGCGTCGAGTCGAGCCTCTGCCGCCCAGTTCAAGTCTAGGACGTCTGGTTCCGCCTGCAGGAGGGCCTCAATGGCAGCGGCATCTGCGCGCTCTGCCTCAAGTTGAGCCTCCGCCGCCCGGTTCACATCCACGACATTCGGTTCCGCCTGCAGGAGAGCCTCGATGGCAGCGACATGCATGTGCTCTGCGTTGAGTTGAGCCTCTGCCTCCCGGTCCTCCTTTAGTATCACCATGTTGAACCGCTGGTTCGCCTGCACCATGGGGGACTCGGACGCCGGCACGAAGTCGACGTCCATCGTCTCATACCCATCGGGGGCCTTCTGCGCCGCAACCTCCGCCATGAACTTTGGATCGGCTTCCTCCTCCTCGTAGCTTGGCTCCAGAGAACTCGGGGATTGGCCCGCCGCAAACCGAGCTTGGGAACAGAGGTATGTGGCGCCGACCACCACCGCGATTTCTGCGCGGCACTCCGGCATCAGCATCTTGTAGTAAGTGATCTTGCGGCGCACGCGGGCGGGGGAGGGGGAGGGACGTTGGTTTGCTCTCAAATGCGGTCCCAAAGCGAGCGAAAACGCAAGATGAAGCGCGTTCCATTCGGTGAGCGACGTGGAGGGTCCAGCATGCCGGGCTGCAACGTGAATGCGACAAGAGCAATGTACAGTTAAAACCGATTGACCGGTCGTCACCGGAACCACTATACACACCAGAACCTTCGCTGCTCCGCCTACGCCAGCCACTGCCCTAAAACCACACCTAATCTCCAGCCCATACCCCCACCTTTCGATCCCCTAGCGCGCATCAAGCGTCCCCTAGTTCACGTGGTTGAAAACAAATTGGAAACAATCTCGAGTACAAATCTAGGAGTACGTACGAATCTAACAATATTGATTGGGCATTGTTGAATGTTGATACCTTTTTGATCAAAGTAGAGTTATTTTGACTACACATAAAAATTATATGTAAACTAGAAAGGATAGGAGGGAGTATATTGTACGTTCAAAAATGAAACAAACATTGAATACCCTTTATATATGATTTGCGGATGCTATGATCACCGGTTCAAAATTTTGAATCCACGTTAGGTATCACGTGCCCCCACTCGTTCTCTCCCGATTTCATCTCGGGGTCCGGAGATCGATTGAAAGAGGACTAGGGTGGGTACATGCGAATGATACTCGGCGGAATGTTCAAATGAGGCATGCGGGAGGATGGACTCGACCGGAGGGTGACATGATCGATGGAGAAGAGGGTTGGAGAGGAATGAGAAATAAGCAAACGCCACATGCTTATACTTGAACGGCTCAAATAAACAATAAGTTGTCTCGCTTGGCCTACATAGTGAAAGGCCTAATGCGTGACGCGGAGCACTGCCGCTCGAATATGGCCGGGAAAACAAGGAAACCGACATGTGGGGCACACCTGTTGGGACGACGTAGCGCAGACTAGTCCAATGGAGGAGCTGGCCCACGACCTCCTCCCCATCGACAACCATTCATGTGGATCATTGGGGCCAACAACCTGGCGTGGCTCCAGCACCGCCTCTGGACACGGCGACCGCGGTGAGCGACACGCTCATATCGTCGCTAGACACGGTCGGTTTCAGTGTGTCGAGGGTGGCGTCAGTGCTATGGCACGACCAATAGTATGTTTGGTTTGTGCCCAAGGTTGCCCCATCAAAGCATTGGGTAGCCAAAATTTTGGTTGAGGTATTGGTTGCCCATGATTTGGCCGACATTGGCAAGAAAAATGAACTAGAGTTGGCTAGAGTTCATTGGCATGCCAAAAAATGGCAACCATCCAAACAAAGACCAATCTTTGGGTCATGACCAAAATTTTGGTAAGGTGCTCTTTGGCCACAATCCAAACACACCCCAACACCCGGCTCGTCGAGGATGCACGGGGCGCCGCGACGCGTCCGCGGTGTGGTGTAGCGCGGCCAACTGCATCCTCAGGACCAGAGACCATGCCAGGTCATCTAGCTTTTTCAATGACATGTGGGGATCGCATGTGAGCAAAGGGCATCTCCAACGTTGCCACGACCGCAGCTGACGGTTTTATTTTTCTGTCCTATAAAAGTTTGAAATGTAATGAAAATCTGCCGTGTTTGCATTAATCTTGGCTGGTGTATATGAACTTTCACAATAATATAGTATTTTGTAGGAGTATAGCAAGATTCCCGTGCATTGCATAGAAGATCAGGATCTTCTGGGAGAAAAGGATGAACGAGGGAAAGCCTTATCTGCAAATGTGGAGAGGAGTGCGGGTAAATTGTCATAGTTTCCTTCCTATCCGTTAGATATTGATCGGACGACCTATATTGCAGGATGACAGGCACACCATCATCACCAACTTTGCATTTTATTGAACCGAGACAAATCTAACATGAGAAGTAAAATAAACACATAGGGTCTATACATACACAATTTATCTTAGGCACTCCAATAGTACGTCCACTACACATTCACGCATTTCACATCTTTCTACATCTACGGGAACCTATGAAAGGTTTAACGTAAATTGCCTGTCTCTCTCCTCCCCTGATTTTCATGGTGGTGGGCCCCTCCCTCCCCCAATCTACAATCAACAGCTCACATGTTTCACATTATGTTAAATACGTAACTGGGATTACGTAGGTGTAGCATTACTCGTCCTAAAAAACCCAACTAAGCCAACCTCCCAAAGATATCGCGGGAAAAGACCCGACGCTACTGCTTTGGTCGGGATTACCGGATTACTAGTAGTAGTATCGATGGATCGTGCGAAGCAACAAATTTTTTTGAGGGGGCGAAGCACCTAGTTTAAAAGGAAAAAGGCAGTACACTCATAGCACTCCTGTCGCGGTCGCATTGCACCCCACACACGTTCGGTCCTGCACACGGCTCACGCAAATGGAACGCGCTTCAGCTTGCCTCTTCATTGACACGTGGGACTGCACTTGGAGAAACCGACCATGCTCCAAACTCCCCCCGCCTGCCGTGCAAAAATCCTCCCCCACCACCCAAAAATTCCCCCCAAATCCAATTCAACCGCCCTTCGGCCAACTAGCCAATAATATTCCCCAAACCCTCCCCCGCCTCCATCCACTCCATTCGCTCCGCCAAAGCCGCCGCCCCCCAAGGCTGATACATCGGCGCCATGTTCATCGAGGGACGACGACGATCCTCTCGCCCCACAAGACGCCTCATAGATCGCCATCCTCTAGCAGCCGCCGCCACCCGGGCTACGTTCTTGTGGAGGCGCACAACGGTCAGCACCGCCACCGCTGGCAACGTTCGTGTGGAGACGCACGGCGGTCAGCTTCTCCCACGGTACGCGCATTCTAGACTGAGGCCCCGTTCATGTCGGTGTAGCGCTGAATGTTAGCTGAGAGACGCTATTAATCTCATTGTTTGCCGAAGTAGTTTACAGTCAATATGCTTTGCTTAAGATGCTTCCTTGCCCTGTTCTGCACTCAATCTGCTTAGCTAAGATGGCATGCCAAGGCCGATTAGTTGCTAAAATGTCCTACCATATATTTATTGTGACGTCGATTGCCATGGTCTAGTAGCCAATCTGTTAGGTGAAATATCTCTACACCGTTTTATACTCGATCTTTGTTGCTGCAATGGCCTTCGATAGTTTGATGGCTATGTGCTCGGCCTCATTGACTGCTGAAATAGTCTGCCATAATTTAGCACTCAAATCTGTTTGCTGAATTATCTTTACATATATTTCGTTACTTAGATCTGCTCGTCCAAATATCTTGCCATAGCTTTAGACATTGACCTAGCTATTTTTTTCTGGACTTCCTAAAAAATCATATATGTTTTTCCTGTAATATCTAGTAGAAGAACTAATTTGTATGTCTAACAGATGGACAGGACTTGGATAACTTTTGCTCGAGGATTCTCCGCTGCATATGTCGAGGGGGTTGAAAACATCATGAACTTTATCAGAGATGAGTACGGTGGTCCGAAATCAGATGTGCTCTACCCGTGTAGCAGTTGTATGAATTCAGTTACAAGACCCCAGTCAACTGTGCAAAATCATCTACACTTGTATGGGATGTCGGTCACATATACTAGGTGGGTTCATCATGGTGAAATTGTGAACTTCAATTTTATTGACTACGTGGAAGCAGCAGATCACCATCTTGATCTGCTTGATGCTCAGGTGGAAGAAAAACGGTGGGCCCACATGTTGGAACAATGCAACGTGGCTGTCACCCCAGGAAATAAGCTGTCAGTATTCTCAGCTTATGGTCACCTTTCTTCAGGTGAAGACATCTGAGCGGATGACCAACAAATCATTCAATGCGATGTTGGCTGCTTTCCGCAAATCTTTCCTAGATGCGTCTGAGCTGCCACACACCTACAGTAAAATGAAGAATTTCCTTCGTGTAGTTGGAATTGGATATGATATGATCCATGTTTATAAGAATAATTGTGTTCTGTTCCGGAAGGATTATGCCAACTTAAGTGAATGCCCGAAATGCAAATTATCAAGATGGAAAGATGGCGATGCTGCGAAGAGGATTACTCATAATGTTCTGAGACATTTTCCAATTACACCAAGATTGCAGAGGTTGTTTCATGATGCTGAAACAAGAGAGGATGTACTATGGCATTCTAGGAACCAGGAGTCCAGAGATCAGAATGTAATGAGCCATCCATCTAATGGTAGTGAGTGGAAAATCTTCAATGATAAACACAAAAAGTTTGCTGCTGACCCGAGAAACATTAGACTTCGCTTAGCTTCAGATGGATTTAACCAATTTGCCACCAGAGCGCCAGATATAGCATGTGGCCAGTGCTTGTTATCCCTTACAACATGCCTCCAAATGTATGCACCAAAGAATCAAACTACATGATGGCCTTGCTCATCCCAGGTCCAAAAAGTCCTGGAAAGGATTTTGATTTGTTCATGGAGCCTCTTGTGGAGGAACTTCAACATCTATGGAGGGGTGTTCTCACTCGAGACCTATATAGCAGCCCACCATCTGATTTCTTTTTGCGTGCTTTTATAATTTGGTGCATCCATGATTATCCGGCTTTGGGCACTATGTCAGGGCGAACGACACATGGTTACAATGCATGTGTTATTTGTGACAGAATCATTGTCATACGCAATACTTAGCAAGATCTGTTACATTGGACACCGTCGTTTCCTTGCCAAGGACAAGCCGCATCCTAGAAAATACTGAAGACATTTGTTCAATGCAAAGCATGAAAACCGTGATGCACCAAAGAGGCTCACCTCCGAGGAGTTGCAAGTGGAATTAGAGAAGGTCAGGCATATTGCACCAGGAAACCATCCTGGTAATGGTAGCGGGAAAAGGAAGCATGGCAGGGCAGAAGAGAGATTATTGTTTACCAGCAGGTCCACTTTGTGGGACTTGGAGTATTGGAAAGATTTGGGTCTGCGACATAATCTTGATGTGATGCACATCGAGAAAAATATATGTGACAGCATTATCGGCACACTTCTTAATATTGAAGGCAAGACGAAAGATACCTTGAAATCTAGGATTAATTTGACACACGTGGGTATCAGAAAGGATTTGCAGGTGCAAGATGAAGGTAAACCACGGATATGGCACCGCCAGTATGCGCCTTGGACAAGGTAAAAAGAAAAGAATTCTGTGAGGTCCTGTCACGTGTGAGATTCCCACATGGATTTGCTTCCAACCCTGAAAGGAGAGTCAGTGCAGATGGAAACAAGGTACACGGGTTGAAAACTCATGACTGCCATGTCCTACCTCAAAGGGTTTTACCTATTATCCTTAGAAGATTGGGCCGCTCTGACTTATACAGAGCAGTTACAGAGTTGGGACAATTCTTCAGGGAACTCTGCAGTAGAAATATCAGGATAGATGCTTTGGAGCCTCTTAGAGACAAGATACCAACTATCCTATGCGACCTTGAGAAGATATATCCTCCAGCCTTCTTTGATGTGATGGTGCATTTGGTTGTTCATCTACCTGATGAGGCACTACTTAGAGGTCCAGTACAGTATGGCTGAATGTAGCCTATTGAAAGGCGGCTAGGCACTTTCAAGGGCTATGTTAGGAACAGAGCTAGACCCGAGGGTTCCATTGCAGATGCCTACATTACCACAGAAGTGTTGATATTCTGCTCAAAATACATTGAAACGGCTAATCAACTTAGGAAAGAGGTGGGTGAAGACAATCCCAGGCTCAATGTTTTCGATTATTCTGTTCGAGTTACACGGAAGAGTCGACAAGAGGACAAACCTAAAGATTTGGACAAAATGGTTTGGTATGTGCTGAATAACTGTCCTGAGATACTACCTTATATCAAGTAGCTTATACATAATAATCTACTAAACTTGCAGCACATTCTTATATATTTAGATGTTTGACGCAATCACTATGTTGTGCAGCATCTACAAAAAGGAGTTACTGCCGCAAAATCCAAGACACATTGACAAACTGGTTATGGCAGGATTTGCGAAATGGTTCAGGAGCCATGTAAGCTTTTGAATTGCACTATCAGTTTTTTTAATATATTGTGTACATAAGATGATCAGCTTGTCTATTTTCTAACCATAGGTTAAGAAGATGCGGGAGGATGGGTAGGCAGTTGATGATGCCCTTTACTCGCTAGCAATGGGTCCTGATACTCGGGTAAGACATTATGAATCTTGCGTTGTTGGAGATGTGCGCTACAACACCCTTGCACGAGACGAAGGCAGGAAGACACAAAATAGTGCCATCATGAGCACGGATACGTATGACAAAGAGACAACTGAAATGTATGCTAACATAATGATATTGTTCGCTTGTGATATCTCCGATTTCAAGGATCATCGGTGTGTGGTTTTGTTGTGCTGTTGTTGGTATAACCTGTTTTCCAGGATCGCAAAACGCAGAGCTGATGATTATTTCAAATCCATCAATGTCAAGGAGGCGTACCAAACCAACGAGTCTTTTATTTTGGCAAATCAAGCAACACATATATTTTTCTTGGAAGACACATTTGCATGTAGCAATGACTGGAGAGTATTGCAAAGGTTTGAGCAGAGGAATTCGTTTAATGAAGTTACACAACAAGATGATGCTTACACTGCTCTTGATGTACAAGATAACACAGATGTTCCTAATATCTTTGAGAACCATCACGTCAATGATGCCGGCAAAAAGATTGTCAGTCGTGTTGTGGACATACAAGAGTTGATCAAGAAGAAGCCAACGTTCGAGGACGTTGAGGACGAAGACGAAGATGACACCATGGGGAATTACGATTCAGACTAATACACATGGCGAAGATGTTGACGTTGCTGCTGCGGATGATGATTACATTGCTTTTGTCGTATTTGCGTGTCAGAAGACGTTTTTTTATCTACTATGTGAAAGTGTGTTTGCTATGACAAATGAAGCCTGATGAACATGTTGTTTAGTATTTTGCTGTGAGAACATCACTTGTTATGTATGCTGATTTGTGTTTGGTGATTGTATGACAACTAAAACATGATGACATTGTTGTTTAGTTGTACTCATATTTGGCTGTGAAACTTGAATTTGATGACATAGTTTGATGTTGGACTGCAATTTGCTCGACGTCTTCGAATGTGAACAAAGCTGACCCGACAGGGCCTCTGCTGTTTATTTATTTATGAGCAAAAGGGGATACCCCATGATTTCCGTTAATAGAAATCATTAGATGTTCACAACACTATGCCCAACATGCTACACAGGTTTCATTCATTACTAGTTTCAGCGAAGTGCTCATGTCATAGCCACTGAATACATCACGAGTGCTACATACACTGCAAATAAAGAGACAAACATCCTACAGAGCACATTGATTTTGTCCATTATCTTCACAAGCTCTTTCATCTCCTCATTGCTGTCAAGGTCGTCCAGCAGCTATTGCTTGGCCATGATCAGAGGAACTGCATCTTTAACCTTCTGCTCTGCATCTTCCTCTTCTGCCTTTCCTTCAATTACTTGTCCAACACCCCAACCTGTTGGTATTGGGATTCCTTGGCTAACCAAATAATCAGCGTAGTTGCATTCCCCCACATCAGCAACTTCCCAGAAATACAAATCACACGAATCTTCCCTTTTCTGCACGAATCAAATTGGAAGATCATCAACCAAAGTATTAAAAAAATCAGCAACTAAAAGCAGCAGAACAACACTTAAACATATTATTACCCCATGATTCGGGCATTTGTAGAAGACTCGGCCAGGGTTGAGGATTGTGGTTGAGACGCGACGGATTACTCTGCGTGATTTGCAGTAGTGGCACCACACCAACGGCAGTAGGTTGCGATGAGCAATCGGCTGCGGTGCTCATGCCGGTGGGGGTGTGATGAGTCCCACAGGCAATGGTACGGGTGGCGACTTGGCGCATATCTGGTTGTTGCCTACTAAAGAGGAAGTGGACAAGAAGCTAGCGGACATGGTTGTTGCGGCCAGAGCTTCTGATGCTAGGAAGAGTAAGCAGAGAAGAGGAGAAGCGAACGTTGGATATGTCAGTTTCATTACTTGCAGAGTAGCATAGCACCATATATAGTCATAGTCTAGGTTTGGATTCAAACCAGATACAGGAGCACGTCTCTCTTTTTTCTAAAACTCGGCAACGTCTCTTTACTGGTACACTACCTTGTTCTGTACGCCTTCCCAAGTCTTTGATTTTCTTTCCCTTTTGTGAGGAAGGAAGGAGGACAAAATTGAGAGTTCCTGGGACTCGAACCCAAGACCTTTTGGCTGAAAACCAAGGGTGCTAGTCACTTATGTGGCGAACGTTCCCTGTGAGGAGGACGGCAGACGAACGCATTTTCCTCGCAGTTTTAGTTGCGACACAAGATCGAACGGTCGCAGTTTAGAGAATGTTATCAGGCCAACGAGCCCAGTTTTTCTTTTCTTCCTATATATATATATATAAAAGTATGCTACTTGGTGTCCGCTTAGTCAACAAACGATTGTGCCAACCTTGACCATTGGATTGACATTTAACGTCTATCGTGTTTCTTCAGTCTCTTCTTCCTCGAGCCGCCAAAGCCAAACCAGCACCGGCGGGACTGCCTGCTCCCGCCTCCCACGGCTGGCTGTGCTGCCGTGCACGCATCATGGCCACATCGCACCCTAAAACTCTGCGCATCTTCCCCGGCTCCTGTTCGTTCCCGTCCGAGGCCTCACCATCGTCCTCCACCTAGGTTCGCTTGCCGCGGCGCTGCCCTCCGGTGTTGTCAACATGGTCAACAACCAAGAGGAATAAGGAGATGACTGTACATGGTGAGGATGACAGCAGGGACCCAGCAGCGCGTGTAGTAATTTTGTTTTTTCGGGACAGAGAAGGGTATCAGCTGGGTTGTGCGGGACCCATGGCCCGTCTAGCCTAGGCTTTTATTTGATATGTTTAGCACATGACCAGCCCAATTTGTTTTTTTCCTTTCTAAAAATGGCTAGCCAGCTATTTTGTTTTTTGCAGAATAACCAATGTAGGCCTACTTGCTTTTCTACGCCCTGCTGGGCCGGAAATCTTTCAAGATGAGGAGGGATGCATTTTGCCTAGAAAATGGGCTATAAGTAATAAGAAATGGTCTATAAGTAATAATAAATGGGCTGTAAAATGAAAAAAATACAGCAAACAGGCAATTAGTTCCAAAATACTGTTTTCTTTCGGATTTCGATATTTTAAATTTCATTGTTTTTGTGCGGGTATAATTTCGTTGAATTTAAATTAAGGTATATTTAGATTTAAAATTAATTTGAATCTGACTAGAAATTTCGGGTTGTATGCTGTTTGGGATAGATTTGGAGGCTGACTTGTGGGTCTACTAGGTTGACGTGTACTTTGGCTTTGTCCACTTAGTCCACAAACGATTGTAGCAGCAGTGACCGTTTGATGTTAATCCAACGGCCGTGCTGCTTCTTTAATATCTGATCTTCTTGCTCCAGCCGCCCAAACCAGCTCCGGTGGGACTGCCTGCTCCTGCCTCCCGTGGTCATCCAACGGCCGTGCTGCTTCTTCAAAATCTGATCTTCTTGCTCCAGCCGCCCAAACCAGCTCCGGTGGGACTGCCTGCTCCTGCCTCCCGCGGTCGGCTATGCTGCCGCACAGCCCCACCCTACTTCATTGCTAGCCAGGCCATTCCTCTACTCACCCACACCTCCTGTTATTTTCTAGCGACAGCAGCCATACCAGTAAACCCTCGTACTCCCCACCGCGTGGGCAACCATTGCTAAGTCTTCCCCGGCTCCGTGTCGTTCCCTTCCTAGGCCTCGCCGTCGTCCACCGCCATGGTGCTCTCGGCGCGGCCTGGTCAACGTGGTCAACGAACGACATCGATCGGACATGGACTGTACGTGGAGAGGCTGACAGCTGGGTCCACGGCCGCACAAAAGGAAATGCCTCCTTATTATGCGCAAAATAATGATTCCTCCACCTGACAGCTGGGACCCACCGGAAGGGCCTCTATATTTCGCGAAAAAACGTTCCCCCCGCTGACATGTCGGACCCACCAGCTATATCTTAGCACGCAAGGAAGTGCCTCCTTATTACGCACAAAAAAATGAATACCCCCCTGCTAGCTGGGACCCACCATAGTGGGAGGATGACTTGTGGGCCAACTAAGTTGATGGGGACGGAGGGCTTTGTCAACTTAGTCAATATGAACGATTCTAGCTCCAGTGACTATACGATGTCCATCCAACGACCGTAGTGCTTCTTTTTCAACCTCTGGTCTTCTTGCTCCAGCCGCCCAAACCAGCGTCGGTCGTGCCGCATGCTCCTGCCTCCCGTGGCCGACTGTGATGCTGCGGAGGCCTCACCGCCCCCTACTACTCCCAATGCTGGCCAGGCCATCCCTCTACTCACCCACACCCCCTGTTATTCTCCAGCGACGGCAGCCTCACACCGCAGCCGAACCAGTGAACCCTCATACTCCTCTCCACGCAGGCTTCCACTACCGCGTCTTCCCCGGCTCCACGTTGTCCCCTTCCTAGGCCTCGCCATCGTCCACCGCCCTGGTGCTCTCGGCGCAGCATGGTCAACGTGGTCAAGAACGACTTCCATCGGAAGAGTACTGTATGTGGAGAGACTGACAGCTGGGTCCACGGTGGCCGCAAGGAAGTGCCTCCTTATTACGCGCAAAATAATTATTCCTCCACCTAACAGCAGGGACCCACCAAACGGGCCACCTTATTTCACGGAAAAAACATTTCCCCCTGACTGCTCGGACCCACCAGCTGCATCTTCGCACGCAAGGAAGTGCGTCCGGGCAAAAAAAAAACGATTCGCCCCCCTGACTGCTAGGACCCACCAGCTACATCTTCGCACGTAAGGAAATGCGTTAAAAAAAACGATTCGCCCCCGTGACTGCTGGGACCCACCAGCTACATCTTCGCACGCAAGGAAGTGCCTGACAGTCGGGACCCACCTGGTCGAAGTGTACGTAGCATTGTCATTCTGGTCGCGAACGTGTACGTACATATATACTGGTCGATGTAGAGGTGTGCACGTGTCATAGTAGAGGCGCGCACATAGCATGTACACGTACGTACAACGACCAGTGTGCAAGAAAGAAAATACGGCCACGTATGTGTACATACGGGCGGGGTCTCGAACGCCTACTCGCGCATACGTACGGCCAGGCCTCGTGTACATGGCTGGGTCAGAACAGAGAAACAGTGTCGTCGTCGTGTTCATGGGGAGCCAACCGGCTGGGTCAGAACGGAATGCATCGTCGTCTTCATCGGGAGGGCTTGGGCGGAACAGGCGATGGAAACGATGTCTGGCGTACCGCAGAACGGAGGAAACGGCCTTGTGTTCGACCGGCCATGTTCAGAATGGGATCCTGTTCATCGGGAGGGGTCTGGTTACCGCAAAACGGAGGAAACTGACCTCTTACGGTCGAAATGGGGGTCCTGTTGATCGGGAGGGGTGTGGCGTACCGCAAAACGGACGAAACGGACTTGTGTTGAAGCACTACAGTCGAAACGGGGGTCCTATTCATCGGGAGGGGTGTGGCGTACCGCAAAACGGGACTCCACGGGATACTGTTTATCTCCACCATGGACCTCCTCGACCCTCCACGGGCTACTGTCGACCTCCTCCAGCCTCCACGGGCTCCTGTTCATCCAGCCTCCACCGTGCGCTACTCCACCGGCTACTGTTCAACCACCCCTCCGCGGGCACCCCTCCACCGTCTACTGTTCATCTAGCCCTCCATGGGGTCGTCCTGTTTGTCCAGCCCTCCATGGGGTCCTATTCATCCAGCCCCAACCGCCTCGATCGATCAGGGTCCTATTCATCCAGAGGCAACGCCACGGGGTCCTGTTCATCCACCCCCACCGCTCACTGTTCATCCACCCCCACCCCCCGCAATGCTCACTGTTCATCCAGAGGCAGCATCGATCGGCTTCAGTTAGCAGCAGTAGAGAAGGAATTGCTCGATCGGGTTCAGTTAACAGTTGTAGGACCTTGAGAAGAGGTGTCTATAGGGGGGTGATTAGACACGAAGTGTCAAAGTTGCAGTTTTTAACTTCTTTAAGTTTAAGGGGAGTTTATGCACAAGTATAACATTCACAACACAAAACAAGCAAGTATGCAAAGAGTATATGAGCAGCGGAAAGTAAAGCATGCAACTTGCAAGTATGTAAAGGGAAGGGTTTTGGAGGATTCAAACGCAATTGGAGACAGGGATGTTTTTGTCGTGGTTCCAATAGGTGGTGCTGTCGTACATCCACGTTGATGGAGACTTCAAACCACGAAGGGTAACGGTTGCGCGAGTCCATGGAGGGCTCCACCCACGAAGGGTCCACGAAGAATCAACCTTGTCTATCCCACCATGGCCGTCGCCCACGAAGGACTTGCCTCACTAGCGGTAGATCTTCACGAAGTAGGCGATCTCCTTGCCCTTACAAACTCCTTGGTTCAACTCCAAAATCTTGTCAGAGGCTCCCAAGTGACACCTAGCCAATCTAGGAGACACCACTCTCCAAGAAGTAACAAATGGTGCATTGATGATGAACTCCTTGCTCTTGTGCTTCAAATGATAGTCTCCCCAACACTCAACTCTCTCTCATAGGATTTGGATTTGGTGGAAAGAAGATTTGAGTGGAAAGCAACTTGGGGAAGGCTAGAGATCAAGATTCATATGGTAGGAATGGAATATCTTGGCCTCAACACATGAGTAGGTAGTTCTCTCTCAGAAAATGTATGTTGGAAGTGTAGGTTCGTTCTAATGGCTCTCTACGAATGAAGAGGAGGTGGAGGGGTATATATAGCCTCCACACAAAATCTAACCGTTACACACAATTTACCGAACTCGGTGGGACCGAATCAACAAACTCGGTCGGACCGATTTAGTAAATCTAGTGACCGTTAGGGTTTTCGGTGGGACCGACATGCAACTCAGTAGGACCGATATGGTTAGGGTTAGGGCATAACATAATCTCGGTGAGACCTATTACACAAACTCGGTGAGACCGATTTTGGTAATTAGCTAACCAGAGAGTTGGTCAGGCAAACTCGGTGGGACCGATTACTCAAACTCGGTGGAACCGATTTTGGTAATAAGTTAACCATAGAGTTTGCATTGTAATCTCGGTAGTACCTATTGCTCAAACTCGGTGAGACCGATTTTGGTAATGGACATACACAGAGAGATTACAATCCCATCTCGGTGAGACCGAGATCCCTATCGGTGAGACCGATTTGCTTAGGGTTTGTGGCAGTGGCTATGACATCTGAACTCGGTGGCGCCAGATAGAAAGAATCGGTAGGGCCGAGTTAGACTCTTGGTTTAGGACATATGTGGATGTGAGAAAGTAGTTGAGGGCTTTGGAGCATATCACTAAGCACTTTGAGCAAGCAAGCCATTAAGCAACACCTCATCCCTTCTTGATAGTATTGGCTTTTCTTATAGACTCAATGTTATCTTGGATCACTAAAATATAAAATGAAGAGTCTTGAGCTTGAAGCTTGAGCCAATCCTTTGTCCTTAGCATCTTGATGGAGTTCCCACATCCTTTAGTCCATGCCACTCCATTGTTGAACTTATCTGAAACATACTAGATAAAAGTGTTAGTCCAACAAGAGATATGTTGACATTAATTACCAAAACCACCTAAGGAGCACTTGTGCTTTCAATCTCCCCCTATTTGGTAATTGATGACAACATACATCAAAGCTTTAGATAAAGATATAAAGAGTATCAAGTAAAACTTTGGAACGACATGTAACAGGCATAGGCTCCCCCTACATGTAAGCAATCATGTGAATATGGAATATAGATTCATGTGAGAGCATAACCATGATAGAGCAGGCAATGTGTTACCTGTATCTTGGCCATATGCATCAGAGCAAAGAATATTAAAGAAAATACCTTCATGCCCATGAGTCCTTCTTGCAAACAGTATGTACATCAGCAAGAATTCCTCATACACATGATTGTGATGCATATACTTACCTTGTAGTCTTGAGTTGTCTTAGGAAGGAATGAACCTGCGTAAACAAGGTTAGATAACACAGGTACATCTACTAGCTAGAGCAAACAGAAGAAACCACAAGAATACCAAGACTAGGATGACATGTAGAGAGTGAGTAAGTACCACATTGTTTAAGACATGTCCCCAAGAGTAAAGATATGCAATGAATTTAAATGATTTCTTTCCCTTAGATGTCTTGCTCCCCCTGAATCTAGCATGGGATACTGGGAGAAGAAAGGGAACAGAAAATCAGAGCTGAAAGATATAAATGACCAGGGCTAATGCAAATAAGCACATATGAACGTGTCTTTCCCCTCAAGAAGACATGTGGCATCTCTCCTCTTGATTACCAAGCATCTGGGATCCTTGAGAAATACTTTCTACTTGAGTATTCTCTCCCCCTGGAGATCTCTTTCTCCCCCTAAGGAGGTGATACTCTCTCTCTCTGATGTGATCTCTCTAAGTGATAAGCTTTGATGTGATCTCTCCCTACCCCTTTGACATCAATTTCCAAGAAGGGTTTGATCCTTGAGTCACAGCACAAAGCATTTAAATAAATGTGATGCTTGTAGAGGACAAGATTCATTGAGTGGAGCTGGATCAAAAGAAACACAGAATAAGTGGCAAAATGTTTTTCCTGTTGTGAAATCGGTGGCACCGAGTGGTATGCTTCGGTTGTACCGAAAGGATTCGGTTGGACCGAAAACAACAAATCAGTGTAACCGAGTTCATCGCAGAGGAAACACTTTTCACCTCAGCTCACTAGACTAGTAAGATCTCACAAAGATTTGCAAGGAATTTACTGAATGATATGCAATGAATTGGATGCAGAAGATGCAGAGCAAACAGAAAGAAATCTAGATGAAGTTTTTTTGAAAGGGGAAACAAATATGCATGAGACAAATTCAAAAACACAGAAAAGAACACAAGGGGGCTTCATCTAGAGATTGTCAGCGACAAAGTCACCTATGTTAGAGTGTATTGACTTAGGAGTCAAGTGAGATCACTTGATCATAGGTCATACTCATCGTTTAAGCTCAAAATGGGGTTGCCATTTTTCATTTAAGCATCTTGATGTATTCACATCTTGTCGAGTTGCTTTAGCTTATGACTTGGAGTAAAGCTTCTCTAAGATGGAATAACATACCTTGGTTGGTGGTGTTGAACATGTAGTTGAACTTATGTGGGTTGCTCAAGGTCGATGTAGCTCATCAAGAATTGGGAGCACCACTTGGAATTTGAGTCCATTTACCTACATGGGTTAGTTCTTGCAAGGAAGAGCACTTGTCTATCAAAAAATGACAATCATGAAGCTCAACATATAATTTGTCAAAGGATATGCTTGAATGGTTTTGTGCTTCCTTGTCTTCAACCACCATAGTGTAGAAACTTGGTGATGTAGAGATTACACCAAGATGTGAGTAGATTTAAATCTCATGGAATTTGATTCAACCAAGTACCTACATGGGTTATATAACATGCAACATGCAAATATATCCAAGACATAAGATTTCCATCACAAGAGAAATATCAAGGATTAGTCATAAGCTCATATCTTGCATGTGTCCAATGGAGTTTCTACTCCAAGTTTGAAGCATCTATGATGTTCAATTCTCCTCTCACCCTGCAAAACACTTTCTCATCAAGAGGTTTAGTGAATATATCCGCTAATTGCTTTTCGGTGCGAACATGCTTAAGATTAATATCACCCTTAGCAACATGATCTCAAATGAAATGATGACGAACTTCAATATGCTTAGTTCGAGAATGTTGTACGGGATTATGACCAATTTTGATAGCACTTTCATTGTCACAAAGCAATGGAACATGTTTCACATATATCCCATAATCTTTAAGAGTTTGGGTCATCCAAAGTAATTGAGCACAACATGAACCAGCGGCAATGTATTCCGCTTCGGCGGTGGATAAGGATACCGAGTTTTGTTTATTGGAAGACCAAGACACAAGAGATCTACCAAGAAATTGACAAGTACCCGAAGTGGACTTTCTATCAACCTTGTCTCCGGCATAGTCCGAATCGGAGTAGCCAACAAGATCGAAAGAGGCCCTCTTAGGATACCAAATGCCAAAATTTGGTGTATGGATTAAGTATCTCACTATCCTTTTCACGGCCTTAAGATGACATTCTTTAGGAGCAGCTTGATATCGTGCACACATGCACACACTTAGCATGATATCGAGACGTGAAGCACATAGATATAATAATGAACCAATCGTAGAGCAATAAACCTTTCGATCAACCGGTTCACCATCTTTGGTCAAGTCAAGATGTACACTAGTAGGCATGGGTGTAGTCATACCTTTGCATTCTTGCATATTGAACTTCTCGAATAGGTCCTTGGTGTACTTCATTTGAGAAACAAAAGTACCTTCCTTAATTTGCTTGATTTGCAACCCAAGAAAAAAATTGAGTTCACTCATCATAGACATCTCAAACTTCTCCGACATTAGCTTCCCAAACTTTTCACTAAAATGAGGGTTAGTTGAACCAAATGTAATATCATCAACATAGATTTGGCACACAAATAGTTCTCCATTAACCCTTTTAGTAAAAAGTGTGGAATCAAGTTTCCCAATTTCAAAGCCTTTTTCAATGAGGAACTTGGTCAAGCATTTATACCACGCTCTAGGAGCTTGTTTAAGACCATAAAGAGCTTTGTGAAGTTTGTAAACCTGATTGAGTTTATTAGGATTGACAAAGCCGGGAGGTAGCTTAACATAAACTTCCTCCTCTATTTCACCATTTAGAAAAGCACTTTTAATGTCCATTTGGTACAAGGTGATATCATGGTGATTAGCATAGGCAAGTAAGATGCGAATGGACTCAAGTCTAGCAACGGGAGCGTAAGTCTCACCATAGTCCATACCTTCGACTTTTGTGTAGCCTTGGGTGATGAGACGTGCTTTGTTGCGAACTACTTGTCCATCTTCATCTTGCTTGTTGCGAAACACCCATTTGGTACCGATGTTGTTGTGGTTGTTGTCGGTCTTTTCAACCAATGTCCAAACTTGGTTCCTTTCAAAGTTGTGTAGCTCTTCATGCATAACATTTATCCAATCCGGATCTTCCAATGCTTCTTCGACCTTCATAGGTTCAATGCTAGAGGTGAAAGAATAGTTTTCACAAAAGTTAGCTAAACAAGTTTTAGAGCGAGTGATTCTCCCGGTTTGAATATCGTTGTAGATTTGCTCGACGGGATGGTCTTTAGAGATTCTTGCTCGAACTCGTGAAATCTTTTGCTTGGTTCTTGGTTGAACTTCTTCTTCATCTTGTTCTTCTTCTTGGCCTTCTTCATTGTTGGCGTTGTCGTTCTCTTGTCGTGGTGGAGAAGGAGATTGTTGACGTTCATCTTGATGCACTTCCTCGTTTTCTTCATCTTGGTGTGTCCCACTTGTGGATGCTTCCATATCAACTCTTGGTTCACCTTGTCGTGAGGTAGAAGCTTCCACTTGGACGGATGAGGTACTCTCCTTCACCTCTGTTGGATGGACCTTGCCAATAGACAAGTCTTGGATTGCTTCCGAAGGATCTTTGTCTCCTACATCAATTGGCAATTGCTCTACTTGCGAGCCGTTAGATTCATCAAACTTCACATCTACCGTCTCTTCAACCTTTCGGGTGAAATTGTTGTAGACACGGTAAGTGTGAGAGTTTGAGCCATAACCTAGTAGGAAACCTTCATGAGACTTAGGAGCAAATTTAGAACGACGATGCTTATCAAGAATGTAGCACTTTGAGCCGAATACTCGAAAGTATCCAACTTGGGGTTTGTTACCGGTGAGGAGCTCGTATGCCGTTTTGCCGAGTAGCTTGTGAAGATACAAGCGATTTGTTGCATGACAAGCTGTCTCAACCGCTTCTGCCCAAAATTGCTTAGGTGTCTTGTACTCATCAAGCATCGTTCTCGCCATTTTGATAAGCGTCCGGTTCTTCCTCTCAACAACTCCATTTTGTTGAGGTGTGTATGTAGCGAGAACTCGTGTGAAATCCCTTCTTCGTCAAGAAAGGTGTCCACATTTGCGTTCTTGAACTCTGTTCCGTTGTCGCTGTGAACCTTCTCTTCACTTCAAATTGATTTTGGGCCTTCCTAGCGAAGTTTTTGAAAATCTTTTGGACCTACGATTTATCATCGAGAAAGAACACCCACGTAAATCTTGAAAAATCATCAACTATAACTAGACCAAAAGAATTTCCACCAAGACTCTTGTAAGAGTTGGGACCAAAAAGATCCATGTGAAGTAGCTCGAAAGGCCTCCTTGTGGTCATGATGTTCTTCACGGGATGCCTTCCTCCAACCTGTTTACCTACTTGACAAGCACTGCAAAGTCTATCCTTACCAAATATGACATCGTTAACACCAAGGATATGATTCTCTTTAATAAGCTTGTCAAGGTTTCTCATGCCAATGTGACCTAGTCATCTATGCCATAACCAAACTTTTAAGGATTTAGCAATGAAGCAAGTTTTAGGTTGAGCCATTTTAGTGAAATCAACAATGTATAGATCACCTCTACGCACTCCGGTAAAGACCATTTTATGATTATCTCTACGAAACACTTGGCAATCTACTTCAGTAAATAGGACATTGAAACCGAAATCAGCAAGTCTAGATACTGAAAGTAACTTGTATCCAAGAGATTCAACGAGCATGACATTTTGTATGGAGCTATCATGTGATATGGCCACCTTACCAAGGCCAACCACCTTACCCTTCGAGTTGTCACCGAAAGTGACATACTTTCGAGGACCATCGTTTTCAGCAAGCTCACGAAACATGTCTTTATCTCCGGTCATGTGATTGGTACATCCACTATCAAGAACCCATTCCTTTCTTCCTGACATATATCCCCGAAGATTTGCCATAAGACCAAAATGTCTCATTGCATCATCAAGATCGAAGTCACTATCATCATCCTCATCATAGTATCCATGTTCAACATTGTCATGTGGTGGATCAAATCCTAGAGAGGGTGATTTGTTAGAGTGAGTTTGACAATGATCTTGCTTATGAATTTTTATAGCTTCGGAAATAATATCACTAATAATTCCAACATCTCCTTTGGCATGCATAAGGTTGGTAAGCTCAAATAGACGATCACCAAACATAGGATCACTAGTATTCATCTTACTCAAAGCAATAGACTTATGGAGAATTTCATCTAGATTTTTCAAGGAATAATTTGGAAAGCGTTCCTCAAGAAATTACCATATAGTGTAGGCACACTTAAGAGTAGGCAAACATCCAATCAAGTTTCTAGGCAATCCTCTAATGATAAGATTAACAGTTCTAAGATTCCTAATCATATCAATTGACTCATCAAGAGTAGGATGCATAGGATCAACATGAGGTGCACAAGGGCTAGCAATGTACTTGTTCAAATGATATTGATTGAAAATTACAAGCATCTCATATTTCCACTCATGAAAATAATCAAGAATAGGCACTCTATGTCTAAGACTCCCCAAAGTAGACTCATCCATCTTCCTCCAATGGTGATTAAACCAAGGCAATGGAGACCAATGCTCTGATACCACTTGTAGGACCTTGAGAAGAGGTGTCTAGAGGGGGGGGTGATTAGACACTAAGTGTCAAAGTTGCAGTTTTTAACTTCTTTAAGTTTAAGTGGAGTTTAGGCACAAGTTTAACATTCACAACACATAACAAGAAAGCATGCAAAGAGTATATGAGCAGCGGAAAGTAAAGCATGAAACTTGCAAAAATGTAAAGGGAAGGGTTTTGGAGGATTCAAACGCAATTGGAGAGACGGATGTTTTTGTCGTGGTTCCGATAGGTGGTGCTATCGTACATCCACGTTGATGGAGACTTCAACCCACGAAGGGTAGCAGTTCTTGTGAGTCCACGGAGGGCTCCACCCACGAAGGGTCCACGAAGAAGCAACCTTGTCTATCCCACCATGGCCGTCGCCCACGAAGGACTTGCCTCACTAGCGGTAGATCTTCACGAAGTAGGCGATCTCCTTGCCCTTACAAACTCCTTGGTTCAACTCCACAATCTTGTCGGAGGCTCCCAAGTGACACCTAGCCAATATAGGAGACACCACTCTCCAAGAAGTAACAAATGGTGCATTGATGATGAACTCCGTGCTCTTGTGCTTCAAATGATAGTCTCCCCAACACTCAACTCTCTCTCATAGGATTTGGATTTGATGGAAAGAAGATTTGAGTGGAAAGCAACTTGGGGAAGGCTAGAGATCAAGATTCATATGGTAGGAATGGAATATCTTGGCCTCAACACATGAGTAGGTAGTTCTCTCTCAGAAAATGTATGCTAGAAGTGTAGGTTCGTTCTGATAGCTCTCTCTACGAATGAAGAGGAGGTGGAGGGGTATATATAGCCTCCACAAAAAATCTAACCGTTACACACAATTTACCAAACTCGGTGGGACCGAATCAACAAACTTGGTCGGACCGATTTAGTAAATCTAGTGACCGTTTGGGTTTTCGGTGGGACCGACATGCAACTCGGTAGGACCGATATGGTTAGGGTTAGGGCATAACGTAATCTTGGTGAGACCGATTACACAAACTCGATGAGACCGATTTTGGTAATTAGCTAACCAGAGAGTTGGTCAGGCAAACTCGGTGGGACCGATTACTCAAACTCGGTGGGACCGATTTTGGTAATAAGTTAACCAGAGAGTTTGCATTGTAATATCGGTAGTAACGATTGCTCAAACTCGGTGAGACCGATTTTGGTAATGGACATACACAGAGAGATTACAATCCCATCTCGGTGAGACCGAGATCCCTATCGGTGCGACCGATTTGCTTAGGGTTTGTGGCAGTGGCTATGACATCTGAACTCGGTGGCGCCAGATAGAAAGAATCGGTAGGGCCGAGTTAGACTCTTGGTTTAGGACATATGTGGATGTGAGAAAGTAGTTGAGGGTTTTGGAGCATATCACTCAGCACTTTGAGCAAGCAAGCCATTAAGCAACACCTCATCCCTTGATAGTATTGGCTTTTCCTATAGACTCAATGTGATCTTGGATCACTAAAATATAAAATGAAGAGTCTTGAGCTTGAAGCTTGAGCCAATCCTTTGTCCTTAGCATCTTGAAGGAGTTCCCACATCCTTTAGTCCATGCCACTCCATTGTTGAACTTATCTGAAACATACTGGATAAAATTGTTAGTCCAACAAGAGATATGTTGACATTAATTACCAAAACCACCTAAGGAGCACTTGTGCTTTCAACAGCCATCGATCGATCGCTCGGGTTCAGTAATGTGTAGCCTACAGTGCAATCACTCGGGTTCAGTTAGAGCCCAATGCCTTGCTCGGGTTCAGTTAGAGCCACACACACGTGCGTACATGTATGAGAGAAACACGCATCGCTCGGCCCCCGACCTCCCACCGTAACCGGGAACTCGGTGAAATTTTCCTCGCCCTCGCTTCTATCACGGTTTTTTCCGTCATGGACGGCCTAAAGAATGTGATGCAGCTGCGTCTCCGGCCCGCCTAGGACGAAAAGCCCATTTTCTGTCATGATTTTTTGTCATACAAGTAGGAGCCCACCACATCTATGATGATACCGGGTTTTGTCACAATTATCGTCATAGAAGTGTCATAAGTATGACAGAAATTTTATTCGTTCGGCCCAAAATATCATTGATGTGTCTTTTTTTTGTAGTGCGCATAGACGGATCAGGATACCCCATCGGAACTCCCAAGAAGGGATCCATAGAATGGTCTTCAGAATGGTTCTATATTGAAGATGTTCCCCTTCTGGACCCAGTTCGGCGTGGGCTTCCCGAATTCTCCAGTGCCCCTCCAAAGAAGTTACTTAATTGGCATCCCCGGATCCCCAAGCAAGAGGACAGTGCGGAAATACTGAGTTTAGTTAGCAATATGAGATTACTTGTCCATTCTGGACTCTCGATCATCAAAGTAATGGCTATTGCGATAAAGCGATGTATCCAGCCTCTTCAATCTAGAGTGACCTTGTTATGGTGCCACAACAGGGATGACGATGCGTCTCGCTATAAGTGCAAGGGTGTGAATACCTCAGCCGCTCTGGCCACCATTCTGGTCAATCTTTATAAGGGGAGGAGGAAGAATTCTGCACTTGAATTACCGGGAAGGCTTTTCCATGTATAACCCCATAGACTAGGTAAGTTTATTGTTTCGTCAGCATTGTTTTACCTCGTTAACGAGGGGTGCTAACCCTCCTGACTATATTTTGAAACAAACATGGAGGAAGGTAGTCGAAAATATTCACTACCCTTCCCCTCAGCCAGAGGATCATGCTCGCACCGAAGACCCTGGCTTCCGCAAGGACCTGGATATATTTGTGGAAATTAATGATGGAGTCTATTATCAAGCGAGTCTTGACGGCTTAGAAGTGGCTGTTACGGCCGACTATCCCGAATTTTACTTTTTCGTTAAGGTAAGTGTTCAGAAATCATCTTTAAAAAGAGGATCCATTGTTCACACCTCACCCCTCATACTGAACCATGTCTTATAGGATCGGGGTTCAGCGAGCCGAACCCAATCAAGGGCAGTCGCAAGACAGGCAGTATATTCGCAGGGCGAGCGTTCAAAACGAAAAGAGACCAGGAGCATTGCCAATCCTCCTCCATCATAAAAGAGGTATAACTCTTTAATATATGCCTAAGCATAAGGTCAAATTTTCATTTTGCTCCCCCTTTTATCATCTCAAGAGAGGTACATGACGAACCATACCCAAGATCCCGGCCAGCCGAGCTGCGGACAATCCGGCGCTGAACTTGTCAACTAGGATGGGGGCTCATACAGAGGCGGCGCCAACTCATCCACCTCATGAGGATTCGGATGACGTATCCATCACCAATTCTGAAGTGGAGAGTCCAATGAATCATCGACGCCTAAAAGAGACCCTACATGCCCCGGTTTTCTCTGAGCAGGAATTTACCGCCCTTAGTACCGTGGACGTATATATCCGAGCTGCCCGGGATGGACTCACTAGAGTTACTCGCCTGTTCTGAAAGGATATACAAGTGAAAATCTGTACAAATTTAATAGATATTTGCCAGTAGCCCCCGAGACTTGAAGTGGTATAGACTAACCGTTTTAAGGATCGTTGTGACCGTAAGTCCTTCTAGAGAAGAACAATGTGCTGTCCCAAGAGCGTGAAGCAAGTCGGACACAGCTGAATGCGGCCTCCTACGTACTAGAAGAAATGAAGAAAATCCCAATGATCACTGGCGAATGGAAAAAACTGGAGGAGGAATAGAATAGGCAAGCCGAAGAGATAAGGAGCTTAAAGGCTCAGTTATCATCCACGCAAGAAGAGAACAGAAAATTAAAAAGCGGCATATTCAGTACGTCCTTTGAACTATCCAGGGGACGCATCTAATAATGCGGCATCTTATAATGCTATCCTTGCAGGTCTGCTAACCGGGCGTCCCGAAGAAGAAGTGTCCGGATTTCAAGGTGACGTTCTAAACGAACTGTCTAGAGTGCACGAGCGGGCCCGGAGAGCCATGAAGAGTATGGTCGAAGGCCTATGGCCGTCCGATGCCCCTCCAGAAAGTATGGAGGGGTTGGCGAACCTGTTCAAAGATGCCTAGTGCCGGTTCGAGCTATGTAAGTCGCCAGCATGCCGAGAAGGTGCGTGAGAGGCGTGGGCAATGGTGAAGACGCGCTACAGGACTTGATCCGAACCATATGGCCCGAGTTGGACCTCAGGGACAAGACGGAAGAGAAATTCCTGTAAACTTGGTATATGACTAGGTGATGATAGCCACGAAATATTCACAAGAAGAGTGTAGGTTAGATAGCCTTATAGAGGGCATAGAGAAAGAGTAGGTGTTCAATTCTATGTAACAATGTACTTGATCATCGAACTTTATCTCCGGCCGAACTTGTAAAAGTTTGTCATCGCAGGCCTTTGACTTCGACCTCTGAACCAAGAAGTTGGAGTGTTTCTGGATACTATGTTGAATAAGAAACATTTAGTATGTCCAGAAACCAGGCAGTCCGGTCATATTGCTCAAATAGACAAAATGTGTTCGGGGAGTTATGTTATATTACTACTTAACGTAATAAACATCTTCCAAGGAAAATAGTTCCATTAGGGGTTCCTTTCCTTGGGTCGACATGCTGAATTATGCATGCCTAGGCTTGTATCTGAATTACGGGCAGCCTATTCCATATTTGTTGCAAACACAAAATAGTTTGTTGTTGTTTGCCGACCAAATATTCCCTTAAGAATGCTAGCTTCCGGCTTCACCCGTCTGAGGTACAGATCTGGATAACCCGCTTGTAACAATCACAGAGGTACTCCCTTGACACCCTAGTGGAACAATCGGGAATGTAGGGTATAAGCACAGGAGGGAGGCAACCCAGATTGGCAAAAACTTTAGTCATAGAGGTGCATATAATGGCAAAAGATGTATAAAACAATCGACATAGACAATGTAAGCTATTAGCTTTTAATAATAAGCTTCGTTAGAGAAGCCCCCAGTTATAGTGGGGTGTATACATTTAGAGATGTGTACCCCTAATAGTGCGGCAAATCCGAACATACCCTGGGATACAAAAAGGGAAAACAAAAAAGGAGAGGAGAAGGAAAAAACCTAGTCAAAGTAAAACATAAAGAGGCCGAACTATGTGTAAAATCTTCGGAGGCGAGCGGCGTTCCATGGGTTCGGCTCAAGGCAATTATCCACTGCATTACAAAGGTGATAGGCTCCTCCTATAAGGACTTCATCTATGATGAAGGGGCCCTCCCATTTTGGTTTGATCTTGTCCTTTTTCTTTTTCGGGAGGCGTAAAACAAGTTCCCCAACATTGTATGTCTTAGCCCGCACTTCTCTGCATTGGTATCGCCTGGCCTGTTGTTGATAAAATGTGGAACGAGCCTTTGCATCTAGGTCATCTTGTCGATCTAGTTCGACTTCTCTCTCTTCGTACATGCGCACTCGAGGTGAGTCATGAATAATGTCACAGGGCAATACAGCTTCTGCGCCGTATACCATAAAGAAGGGTGTGTATCCAGTCGTTCGATTGGGCGTGGTCCGCAGCCCCCAGAGCACGGAATCGAGTTCCTCGACCCAGTGCTTATCTGATTCTCATAAGGAGCACACCACTCTGGGCTTAATGCCACTCATGATCAGACCATCAGCCCGTTCAACTTGGTCGTTTGTTTGAGGGTGGTATACGGATGCATAGTTGAGTTTAATGCCCAACTTAGCACACCAGGTTTTCACCTCTCCAGCTGTAAAATTGGAGCCATTATTAGTGATGATACTGTGTGGGACACCATAATGGTGTACCACGCCGGATATAAAGTTAATCACTGGCCCTACTTCAGCTCTTTTTACAGGTTTGGCGTCTATCCATTTAGTGAATTTATCTACCATCACCAGCAAAAATTTCTTTTTTTGGCTTCCCCTTTAAGGAGACCGACCATATAAAGCCCCCAGACCGCAAAGGGCCAGGTGATGGGGATTGTTCTTAAGGTAGTGGGAGGCATGTGACTTTGGTTGGTGAAAAACTGACAGCCCACACAACGTTGGACAAGGACTTGTGCGTCTGCTCGGTCCGTTGGCCAGAAAAAACCTGTCTTCAAAGCTTTGCTTATGAGGGCCCGAGCTGCGGCATGATGGCCGCCCAGACTAGCATGTATTTCTGCCAGGAGTTGTCGTCCCTCCTCTTCGGAGACGCACCTTTGGAGGACTCCGGTAGTGCTCTTTTTGTACAGTTCACCCTCGTGCACTTTGTAGGCTTTAGAGCGCTGAACTATGCAACGGGCTTCACTCTGAGCATCGGGAAGCTCCTGCCTATTAAGGTAGGCCAGGAAGGGTTCGGTCCATGGAGCGATAACAGCCATGATCTCACGAGCAGAGGGAGTTATTTCTATATCCGAACCCCCAACGATGTCTGCAATGTGTTCGGCTGCTGGGGGTGTGACCAGCTCCATACTAGATTCTCTAATCTCACCCTGCCATACTACGGATGGCTTAAAGATCCTTTCCACAAAGGTGTTAGGTGGGATAGGGTCATGCTTAGCGCCCATGCGAGCAAGGATGTCGGCTGCCTAGTTACTATCTCAAGCGACATGATGGAATTCAAGTCCCTCGAACCAAGCTGATATTTTTAATACGGTGTTTCGATATGCCGCCATTTTTGGATCTTTTGCATCAAACTCTCCATTGACCTGTGATATTGCGAGGTTTGAATCGTCGCGTACCTCGAGGAGTTGTATATCCATTGAGAAAACCATGCGAAGACCGTGTAGAAGCGCCTCATATTCGGCTGCATTATTGGAGTCTATATAAATGATTTGTAACACGTAGCGGACTGTGTCCCCAGTGGGGGATGTCAAGATGATGCCAACCCCCAGTCCGACTAGCATTTTGGAGCCGTCGAAGTGCATAATCTAGTTGGAGTATGAACTATACTCTTTAGGGAGTTCGGCTTCTGTACATTCAGCGACAAAGTCGGCTCGCACCTGAGATTTAATAGCCCGGTGTGGCTTGTATGCTATTTCGAACGGTAGAAGTTCGATGGCCCATTTGGCTATGTGGCCAGTGGCGTCCCTGTTGTTGATAATGTCGTTAAGTGGTACTTCCGATGCCACTGTGATCGAACACTCTTGAAAATAGTGTCGTAGTTTTCGGGATGCCATTAAGAACGTATAGGCTACCTTTTGGTAGTGGGGGTATCGGGATTTGCATGGTGTGAGGACCTCCGATACATAATAAACTGGTTTTTGGGTGGGGAATTTATGTCCCTCTTCCCCTCGCTCGACGACAGGTATGACACGGACTGCCTGGTTAGTAGCAGAGATGTAAAGCAACATGGGCTCGCCAACACCTGGGGCAGATAGGATTGGATTGCTTGCGAGTAAGGCCTTGATTTCTTCCAATCCGGCTATGGCAGCATCTGTCCATTCAAAGCTATCAGTGCATCTTAGTAGCTTGTAGAGTGGTAATGCTTTTTCTCCTAATCTGGAGATGAAGCGGCTTAAGGCCGCAGCGCACCCTGCTAGTTTTTGGAATTCCTTTAGGTCTGTTGGTATAGCCAATTGTGACAAAACTCGGATTTTAGTTGGGTTTGCTTCAATTCCTCTATGGGAAACAATGAACCCTAGCAGTTTTCCGGCTGGAACTTCGAAGACACATTTTTCCGGATTGAGCCATATGTTGTATGTCTGGAGGTTGTCGAAGGTGAGGCGAAGATCGTCCACCAATGTTTCGATGTGTTTGTTCTTGATGACCACGTCGTCCACATATGCTTCGACTGTTTTGTCTATTTGTTTTTCCAAGCATGTCTGAATCATACGTTGGTAAGTGGCCCGAGCGTTTTTTAGCCCAAAGGGCATAGTGCTAAAATAGAAAGGGCCATATGGGGTGATGAACGCCGTTGCAGCTTGATCTGATTCCTTCATTTAATTTGATGGTATCCGGAATAGGCGTCGAGGATGAAGGAAATATGCCCTAGAGGCAATAATAAAGTTATTATTTATTTCCTCATATCATGATAAATGTTTATTATTCATGCTAGAATTGTATTAACCGGAAACATGATACATGTGTGAATACATAGACCAACATAACGTCACTAGTATGCCTCTACTTGACTAGCTCATTAATCAAAGATGGTTATGTTTCCTAACCATAGACATGTGTTGTCATTTGATTAACGGGATCACATCATTAGGAGAATGATGTGATTGACATGACCCATTCTGTTAGCCTAGCACTTGATCGTTTAGTATATTTATATTGCTTTTTCATGACTTATACATGTTCCTGTAACTATGAGATTATGCAACTCCGTTTACGGAGGAACACTTTGGTGCTACCAAGCGTCACAACGTAACTGGTTGATTATAAAGGAGTACTACAGGTGTCTCCAAAGGTACATGTTGGGTTGGCGTATTTCGAGATTAGGTTTTGTCACTCCGATTGTCGGAGAGGTATCTCTGGGCCCTCTCGGTAATGCACATAACTATAAGCCTTGCAAGCAATGTAGCTAATGATTTGGTTACGGAATGATGCATTACGTAACGAGTAAAGAGACTTGTCGGTAACGAGATTGAACTAGGTATTGGATACCGACGATCGAATCTCGGGCAAATAACATACCGATGACAAAGGGAACAACGTATGTTGTTATGCGGTTTGACCGATAAAGATCTTCGTAGAATATGTAGGAGCGAATATGGGCATCCAGGTTCCGCTATTGGTTATTGGCCGAGAATAGTTCTAGGTCATGTCTACATAGTTCTCGAACCCGTAGGGTCCGCACGCTTAACGTTACGATGACAGTTTTATTATGAGTTTATAAGTTTTGATGTACCGAAGTTTGTTCGGAGTCCCGGATGTGATCATGGACATGACGATGGGTCTCGAAATGGTCGAGACATAAAGATTGATATATTGGACGACTATATTCGGACACCGGAAGTGTTTCGGGCGTTTTCTGAAAAAATCGGAGTGCCGGAGGGTTACCGGAACCCCCTCGGGAGAAGTAATGGGCCTTATGGGCCTTAGTGGAGAGAGAGAGGGGCAGCCAGCATGGGCTGCGCGCCCCTCCCCCTCTGGTCCGAATTGGACTAGGAAGGGGGGGCGGCGCCCCCCTCTTTCCCTAACCCTCTCCCCCTTCCTTTTCCCCTCCTAGTAGAAGTAGGAAAGAGGGAGTCCTACTTCTACTAGGAGGAGGACTCCTCCTCCTTGGCGCGCCCACAAGGGCCGGCCGGCCTCCCCCCTTGCTCCTTTATATACGGGGGCAGGGGGGCACCCTAGGAAACACAAGTTGATCTACGTGATCGTTCCTTAGCCGTGTGCGGTGCCCCCCTCCACCATATTCCACCTCGGTCATATCGTCGCGGAGTTTAGGCGAAGCCCTGCGCCGGTAGAACATCATCATCGTCACCACGCCGCCATGCTGACGGAACTCATCCCCGACACTTTACCGGATCGGAGTCCGGGGATCGTCATCGAGCTGAACGTGTGCTGAACTCGAAGGTGCCGTATGTACGGTACTTGGATCGGTTGGATCGTGAAGACGTACGACTACATCAACCGCGTTGTCATAGCGCTTCCGCTTACGGTCTATGTGGGTACGTGGACAATACTCTCCCCTCTCGTTGCTATGCATCACCATGATCTTGTTTGTGCGTAGGAAATTTTTTGAAATTACTACGTTCCCCAACAGTTGTATCAGAGCCAGGTTTTATGCGTAGATGTCATATGCACGAGTAGAACACAAGTGAGTTGTGGGCGATACAAGTCATAGTGATTACCAACATGTCATACTTTGGTTTGGCGGTATTGTGAGATGAAGCGGCCCGGACCGACATTACGCGTACGCTTACGCGAGACTGGTTTCACCGTTACGAGCACTCATGCTTAAAGGTGGCTGGCGGGTGTCTGTCTCTCTCACTTTAGCGGAATCGAGTGTGGCTACGCCCGGTCCTTGTGAAGGTTAAAACAACACTAACTTGATGAACTATCATTGTGGTTTTGATGCGTAGGTAAGAACGGTTCTTGCTAAGCCTGTAGCAGCCACGTAAAATTTGCAACAACAAAGTAGAGGACGTCTAACTTGTTTTTGCAGGGCATGTTGTGATGTGATATGGTCAAGACGTGATGCTATATTTTATTGTATAAGATGATCATGTTTTGTAACGAAGTTATCGGCAACTAGCAGGAGCCATATGGTTGTCGCTTTATTGTATGAAATGCAAGCATACAGAATCGCTTTACTTTATCACTAAGCGGTAGCGATAGTCGAGAAGCAATAGATGGCGTGGCGACAACGATGCTATGATGGAGATCAAGGTGTCGCGCGGTGGCGATGGTGATCACGACGGTGCTTGAAGATGGAGATCACAAGCACAAGATGATGATGGCCATATCATATCACTTATATTGATTGCATGTGATGTTTATCCTTTATGCATCTTATCTTGCTTTGATTGCGATAGCATTTTAAGATGATCTCTCACTAAATTATCAAGAAGTGTTCTCCCGAGTATGCACCGTTGCGAAAGTTCTTCGTCTTTGAGACACCACGTGATGATCGGGTGTGATAGGCTCTACGTTCAAATACAACGGGTGCAAAACAGTTGCACACGTGGAATACTCGAGTTAAACTTGACGAGCCTAGCATATAACAGATATGGCCTCGGAACACGGAGACCGAAGGTCGGCGTGAATCATATAGTAGATATGATCAACATATTGATGTTCACCGTTGAAACTACTCCATCTCACGTGACGATCGGACATGGTGTAGTTGATATGGATCACGTAATCACTTAGAGAATTAGAGGATGTCTATCTAAGTGGGAGTTCTTAAGTAATATGATTAATTGAACTTAAATTTATCATGAACTTAGTACTGATAGTATTTTGCTTGTCTATGTTTGTTGTAGATAGATGGCTCGTCTTTGTTGTTCCGTTGAATTTTAATGCGTTCCTTGAGAAAGCAAAGTTGAAAGATGATGGTAGCAATTACGGAATTTGGGTCCGTAACCGAGGATTATCCTCATTGCTACGGAAGAATTATGTCTTGGAAGCACCGCTGGGTGCGAACTCTGCTGATGTAACCGACGACGTAAGAGCGTCTGGCGAGCAAAAGCGATGACTACTCAATAGTTCGATGAGCCATGCTTTACGGCTTAGAACCGGGTATTCAACGATGTTTTGAACGTCATGGAGCATATGAGATGTTCCAGGAGTTGAAGTTAACATTTCAAGCAAATGCCCGGATTGAGAGATATGAAGTCTCCAATAAGTTCTATAGCTGCAAGATGAGGAGAATAGTTCTGTCAGTGAACACATACTCAAAATGTCTGGGTATAATAATCACTTTATTCAACTGGGAGTTAATCTTCACGATGATAGTGTCATTGATGTAATTCTTCAATCACGCCACCAAGCTACAAGAGCTTCGTGATGAACTATAATATGCAAGGGATGGACAAGACTATTCCCGAGCTCTTCGCAATGCTAAAAGCCGTGGAGGTAGAAATCAAGAAGGAGCTTCAAGTGTTGATGGTTATGTTGGGGAACATAGTAATTTCAAAAAAATTCCTACGCACACGCAAGATCACAGTGATGACATAGGAACGAGAGGGGAGAGTGTTGTCCACGTACCCTCGTAGACCGTAAGCGGAAGCGTTATGACAACGCGGTTGATGTAGTCGTATGTCTTCACGATCCGACCGATCCAAGTACCGAACGTACGGCACCTCTGAGTTCAGCACATGTTCAGCTCGATGACGATCCCCGGACTCCGATCCAGCAAAGTGTTGGGGATGGGTTCTGTCATCACGACGGCGTGGTGACGATGATGATGCTCTACCGGCGCAGGGCTTCGCCTAAACTCCGCGACGAAATGACCGAGGTGGAATATGGTGGAGGGGGCACCGCACACGGCTAAGGAACGATCCGTAGATCAACTTGTGTGTTTCTAGGGTGCCCCCTTGCCCCCGTATATAAAGGAGCAAGGGGGGAGGCCGGCCGGCCCTAGGGGCGCGCCAAGGAGGGGGGAGTCCTCCTCCTAGTGGGAGTAGGACTCCCCTTTCCTAGTCCCACTAGGAAGGAGGAAGGGGGAAGTAAAGAGAGGGAGAGGGAGGGAAAGGGGGGGCGCGCCACCTCCTGGGCTGCTGCCCTCTCTCTCCCCTCAGGCCCACTAAGGCCCATTACTTCTCCCGGGGGGGTTCCGGTAACCCTCCGGCACTCCGGTTTTCTCTGAAATCACCCGGAACACTTCCGGTGTCCGAATATAGTCATCCAATATATCAATCTTTATGTCTCGACCATTTCGAGACTCCTCGTCATGTCCGTGATCACATCCGGGACTCCGAACAAACTTCGGTACATCAAAACTTATAAACTCATAATAAAACTGTCATCGTAACGTTAAGCGTGCGGACCCTACGGGTTCGAGAACTATGTAGACATGACCTAGAACTATTCTCGGTCAATGACCAATAGCGGAACCTGGATGCCCATATTGTCTCCTACATATTCTACGAAGATCTTTATCGGTCAAACCGCATAACAACATACGTTGTTCCCTTTGTCATCGGTATGTTACTTACCCAAGATTCGATCGTCGGTATCCAATACCTAGTTCAATATCGTTACCGGCAAGTCTCTTTACTCGTTACGTAATGCATCACTCCGTAACTAACTCATTAGCTACACTGCTTGCAAGGCTTATAGTGATGTGCATTACCGAGAGGGCCCAGAGATACCTCTCCGACAATCGGAGTGACAAAAGCTAATCTCAAAATACGCCAACCCAACATGTACCTTCGGAGACACCTGTAGTACTCCTTTATAATCACCAAGTTATGTTGTGACGTTTGGTAGCACCCAAAGTGTTCCTCCAGTAAACGGGAGTTGCATAATCTCATAGTTACAGGAACATGTATAAGTTATGAAGAAAGCAATAGCAATATACTAAACGATCAAGTGCTAGGCTAACGGAATGGGTCATGTCAATCACATCATTCTCCTAATTATGTGATCCCATTAATCAAATGACAACACATGTCTATGGTTAGGAAACATAACCATCTTTTATTAATGAGCTAGTCAAGTAGAGGCATACTAGTGACGTTATGTTTGTTTATGTATTCACACATGTATCATGTTTCCGGTTAATACAATTCTAGCATGAATAATAAACATTTATCATGATATGAGGAAATAAATAATAACTTTATTATTGCCTCTAGGGCATTTTTCCTTCAGTCTCCCACTTGCAATAGAGTCAATAATCTAGATTACACAGTAATGATTCTAACACCCATGGAGTCTTGGTGCTGATCATGTTTTGCTCGTGAGAGAGGCTTAGTCAATTTGTCTGCAACATTCAGATCCGTATGTATCTTGCAAATCTCTATGTCTCCCACTTGGACTTGGTCCCAGATGGAATTGAAGCGTCTCTTGATGTGTTTGGTCCTCTTGTGAAATCTGGATTCCTTTGCCAAGGCAATTGCACCAGTATTGTCACAGAAGATCTTCATTGGTCCCGGTGCACTAGGTATGACACCTAGATCGGAAATGAACTCTTTCATCCAGACTCCTTTAGTTGCTGCTTCCGAAGCAGCTATGTACTCCGCTTCACATGTAGATCCCGCCACGATGCTTTGTTTAGAACTGCACCAACTTACAGCTCCACCATTTAATAAAAACACGTATTCGGGTTTGCGATTTAGAATCGCCGGATCGATGTCAAAGCTTACATCGGCGTAACCATTTACGACTAGCTCTTTGTCACCTCCATATCGAGAAACATATCCTTTGTCCTTTTCGGGTATTTCAGCATGTTCTTGACCGCTGTCCGATGATCCCTCTGGATTACTTTGGTACCTTCTGCCAAGCTTATTTCTAAGCACACGTCAGGTCTGGTACACAACATTGCATACATGATAGAGCCTATGGCTGAAGCATAGGGAACATCTTTCATTTTCTCTCTATCTTCTATTGTGGTCGGGCATTGAGTCTGACTCAATTTCACACCTTGTAGCACGGGACAGAATCCTTTCTTTGCCTGATCCATTTTGAACTTTTTCAAAACTTTATCAAGGTATGTGCTTTGTGATCTATCTCTATAAATCTTGATGCCCAATATATAAGCAGCTTCACCGAGGTCTTTCATAGAAAAACTTTTATTCAAGTATCCCTTTATGCTATCCAGAAATTCTATATCATTCCCAATTAATAATATGTCATCTACATATAATATCGAAATGCTCTGAGCTCCCACTCACTTTCTTGTAAATCTGAGCTTCTCCAAAAGTCATATAAAACCATATCTTTGATCACACTATCAAAGCGTTTATTCCAACTCGAGATGCTTGCACCAGTCCATAAATGGATCATTGGAGCTTGCATACTTTATTAGCACCTTTTGGATCAACAAAACCTTCGGTTGCATCATATACAACTATTCTTCTAGAAATCCATTCAAGAATACAGTTTTGACATCCATTTGCCAAATTTCATAATCATAAAATGCAGCAATTGCTAACATGATTCGGACAGACTTAAGCATCGCTTCTGGTGAGAAAGTCTCATCGTAGTCAACCCCTTGAACTTGTCGAAAACCTTTCGCAACAAGTCGAGCTTTATAAACGATTACATTACCATCAGCGTCGGTCTTCTTCTTAAAGATCCATTTATTCTCAATGGCTTGCCGATCATCGGGCAAGTCAACCAAAGTCCATACTTTGTTCTCATACATGGATCCCATCTCAGATTTCATGGCCTCTAGCCATTTTGCGGAATCTGGGCTCATCATCGCTTCCTCATAGTTTGTAGGTTCATCATGGTCAAGTAACATGACTTCCAGAATAGAATTACCGTACCACTCTGGTGTTGGTCTTACTCTGGTAGACCTACGAGGTTCAGTAGAAACCTGATCTGAAGTTTCATGATCAATATCATTATCTTCCTCACTAATTGGTGTAGTTGTCACAGGAACCGGTTCTTGTGATGAACTACTTTCCAATAAGGGAGCAGGTACAGTTACCACATCAAGTTCTACTTTCCTCCCACTCACTTCTTTCAAGAGAAACTCCTTCTCTAGAAAGGATCCGAATTTAGCAACGAAAATCTTGCCCTCAGATCTGTGATAGAAGGTGTACCTAACAGTCTCTTTTGGGTATCCTATGAAGACATATTTCTCCGATTTGGGTTCGAGCTTATCTGGTTGAACTTTCTTCACATAAGCATTGCAGCCCCAAACTTTAAGAAACGACAACTTTGGTTTCTTGCCAAACCACAGTTCATGAGGCGTCGTCTCAACGGATTTTGATGGTGCCCTATTTAACATGAATGCGGCCGTCTCTAAAGCATAACCCCAAAACGATAGCGATAGAATCGAGAAGAGACATCATAGATCGCACCATATCTAGTAAATCACGATTATAACGTTCGGACACACCATTTCGTTGTGGTGTTAGGGTGGCGTGAGTTCTTGAAACTATTCGCATTGTTTCAAGTGTAGACCAAACTCGTAACTCAAATATTTTGCTCCACGATCAGATCGTAGAAATTTTATTTTCTTGTTATGATGATTTTCCACTTCACTCTGAAATTCTTTGAACTTTTCAAATATTTCAGACTTGTGTTTCATTAAGTAGATATACCCATATTTTCTTAAATCATCTGTGAAGGTGAGAAAATAACGATACCCGCCGTGAGCCTCAACATTCATTGGACCACAAACATCAGTATGTATGATTTCCAACTAATCAGTTGCTCGCTCCATAGTTCCGCATAACGGCGTTTTAGTCATCTTGCCCATGAGGCAGGGTTCGCAAGTACCAAGTGATTCATAATCAAGTGATTCCAAAAGCCCATCAGTATGGAGTTTCTTCATGCGCTTTATACCGATATGACCTAAATGGCAGTGCCACAAATAAGTTGCACTATCATTATCAACTCTGCATCTTTTGGTTTCAACACTATGAATATGTGTATCACTACTATCGAGATTCAACAAAAATAGACCACCCTTCAAGGGTGCATGACCATAAAAGGTATTACTCATATAAATAGAACAAACAATATTCTCTGATTTAAATGAATAACCGTCTCGCATCAAACAAGATCCAGATATAATGTTCATGCTCAACGCTGGCACTAAATAATTGTTATTATTTATTTCCTCATATCATGATAAATGTTTATTATTCATGCTAGAATTGTATTAACCGGAAACATGATACATGTGTGAATACATAGACCAACATAACGTCACTAATATGCCTCTACTTGACTAGCTCATTAATCAAAGATGGTTTTGTTTCCTAACCATAGACATGTGTTGTCATTTGATTAACGGGATCACATCATTAGGAGAATGATCTGATTGACATGACCCATTCCGTTAGCCTAGCACTTGATCGTTTAGTATATTGCTATTGCTTTCTTCATGACTTATACATGTTCCCGTAACTATGAGATTATGCAACTCCGTTTACGGAGGAACACTTTGGTGCTACCAAACGTCACAGCGAATCTGGTTGATTATAAAGGAGTACTACAGGTGTCTCCAAAGGTACATGTTGGGTTGGCGTATTTCGAGATTAGGTTTTGTCACTCCGATTGTCGGAGAGGTATCTCTGGGCCCTCTCGGTAATGCACATAACTATAAGCCTTGCAAGCAATGTAGCTAATGATTTGGTTACGGAATGATGCATTATGTAACGAGTAAAGAGACTTGTCGGTAACGAGATTGAACTAGGTATTGGATACCGACGATCGAATCTCGGGCAAGTAACATACCGATGACAAAGGGAACAACGTATGTTGTTATGCGGTTTGACCGATAAAGATCTTCGTAGAATATGTAGGAGCCAATATGGGCATCCAGGTTCCGCTATTGGTTATTGACCGAGAATAGTTCTGGGTCATGTCTACATAGTTCTCGAACCCGTAGGGTCCGCACGCTTAACGTTACGATGACAGTTTTATTATGAGTTTATAAGTTTTGATGTACCGAAGTTTGTTCGGAGTCCCGGATGTGATCATGGACATGACGAGGAGTCTCGAAATGGTCGAGACGTAAAGATTGATATATTGGACGACTATATTTGGACACCAGAATTGTTCCGGGCGTTTTCGGAGAAAACCGGATTGCCGGAGGGTTACCGGAACCCCCCGGGAGAAGTAATGGGCCTTATGGGCCTTAGTGGAGAGAGAGAGGGGCAGCCAGCATGGGCCGCGTGCCCCCTCCCCCTCTGGTCCGAATTGGACTAGGAAGGGGGGGCGGCACCCCCCTCTTTCCCTCTCCCTCTCCTCCTTCCGTTCCCCCACCTAGTAGGAGTAGGAAAGAGGGAGTCCTACTCCTACTAGGAGGAGGACTCATCCTCCTTGGCGCGCCCACAAGGGCCGGCCGGCCTCCCCCTTGCTCCTTTATATACGGGGGCAGGGGGTACCCTAGGACACACAAGTTGATCTACGTGATCGTTCCTTAGCCGTGTGTGGTGCCCTCCTCCACCATATTCCACCTCGGTCATATCGTCGGAGTTTAGGCGAAGCCTTGCGCCGGTAGAACATCATCATCGTCACCACGCCGTCGTGCTGACGGAACTCATCCCCGACACTTTGCTGGATCGGAGTCCGGGGATCATCATCGAGCTGAACATGTGCTGAACTCAGAGGTGCCGTACGTTCGGTACTTGGATCGGTCGGATCGTGAAGACGTACGACTACATCAACCGCGTTGTCATAACGCTTTTGCTTATGGTCTACGAGGGTATATGGACAATACTCTCCCCTCTCGTTGCTATGCATCACCATGATCTTGCGTGTGCGTAGGAAATTTTTTGAAATTACTACGTTCCCCAACAGAGGAAACACAATGAGTCGTGTCCTGCGGTAGCATCAATGATGTGGTCAATGCGGGGCAACGGGAAAGGGTCTTTAGGGAAAGCCTTATTGAGGCCTTTGAAATCGACGCAAAGGCGCCATGATTTGTCCTTCTTTGGTACCATGACCAAGTTGGCTAGCCAATCCGGATGTTTAATTTCCCTAATAAACCCGGCTTCTAGCAGTTTGGCTAGCTCTTCTCCCATGGCTTGACGCTTGGGTTCAGAAAATCACCGCAGTGTCTGCTTAATGGGTTTAAACCCCTTAATTATATTGAGGTTGTGTTCAGCCAACCTGCGTGGGATGCCGGGCATGCCCGAAGGGTGCCAGGTGAAATATCCCAATTTTCGCATAAGAATGTGCGTAAAGTGGTGTCCACTACCGGATCTAGCTGTGCTCCGATAGACGCTGTCTTGTTGGGGTCCATCGGGTGCACTTGAAATTTAACTATTTCCTCTGCTGGCTTGAAAGAGGTGGGTTTAGGTCTCTTATCGAGGATCACATTGTCCTTGTCCACCATGGACCGTAGGGTGGTTAGTTCTTCGGCCGCTAGGGCTTCGGATAACACTTCGAGGGCCAAGGATGCATTTTTTTGCGTCACAGGGTGCTTTGTCCGGGTCGCTCGAGATTGGGATGATTCCGTTGGGTCCGGGCATTGTAAGCTTCATATACCCGTAATGGGGTATAGCCTAGAAGCGTAAGAGAGCATCCCGTCCGAGGATGGCGTGATACCTGCTGTTGAAGGGGACCACATGAAAGAGCAACTCCTCATACCTGTAGTTTTCAGGCGTGCCGAATACAACATCCAACTTAATTCTCCCAAAGCATCGTCCTTCACGACTAGGGATGATGCCTCGAAAGGTGGTGTTGCTTTGCTCAATGCGTGTTCTATCAATCTGCATTTTGTCGAGCATGTCTTCGTAGATGAGGTTGAGCCCACTTTCGCCATCCATGAGCACTTTGGTAAGCCGAAAGCCGTCCAAAATGGGATTTAGGACTAGGGCGGCGGGTGCTCAGACCGACTGAGCCTTTGGTTCGTCTTCGGCGGTGAAGGTTACTACCGCGTCATTCCGTGGGCTCAGTGCGGTAACTTGGTGGACTTCGGCGAGATCACGGAGTGCCCTTTTTCGCTGATTATTTGAAGAAAAGGTCTCGAAGATCATGAGGACATTGAAATTGTCCCTCTATGGAGAGCGTTTCTCTGGGGTGATGGTGGCGAGGATGGCCTCTCCACTTTTTGCTACCTGCCGGAGTACCCAGCACGAGCGAAGAATATGGGTTGAGTCTATACTCGGAGATGCATGTATCGGATAGGGCTTGTCAAGGAGTTTGTCAAGGACGGACCTATATCCCATAAAGGGTTTATTTTTTCTGCCGATGGGTTGATGATCGGATGCCTCGCTAGGGTGCATCCGTTTGGTCTTGGCCGCATACTGCTTAAAGGCATTGGGCTCCAGTTGAGTTTTCTGGGCCTTCCATGTGCTTGCCATTGCACAGTACTTTTGTATTACATGTGATAGTTCCGTGAAGCTCTGTATGTGACGACGATCGAGGGCATTCCGTATTCCCTTGTCGGTACAATTGCGATGGAAGACCGAGACTACATCATCGTCGCAACAAACTTTAATCTTGTTTTTAACAAGTAGGAATCTGGCCCAAAAGTGATGGACCATTTCCTGAGGTTGCTGTTGTACATACATTAGGTCATATATATCTGGAGGCCCTGAGTTGCTTGGAGAGTATTGATTGTGGTGGGTGGGTGGGTTAAAATTTGAGTCCCGACCCATATCTGTGTTTGGAGCTTGCAAAATCTTTGAGGTGACCAGTTCGGGTCTGGAGAGACCCGAGTGCACCCCTGGTCCTACATTCTAGCCAGAGTTTAGGGGACGTGGAGTCCCCTCCGAAGGGAGAGTATCCGAATCGAGGGGTTCGGAAACTCGAACATATTTGGTCTTAAACATAGGGGGAGAGGTGTCCTCGGCTCGTTCCTCAATGACCGCTACCAGGTGGGTGATCGATCAGAAATAAATTTCCCTCTGGTCAGGCCTAAGCCCGATCCGACCGTAATCTATTGAGACCCAAAGGGCGGCGATGCGATCTAGCAACTCATTTAAGGACGAGACGTCTGTCGGATCCATCCTTTTGGAGTAATCGAGACCGATGCGAAGATGGTGTTCAACGGTCGTAGGGGGTGCTGTAGGCTTGACGACAATATGGGCCCGAGCTGGAGGGTCTTCCCAGAACTTAGGCTCCTTCTAGAAGTGATATTGTCGTCGATGACTAGTGTCGGCGTTCTGGGAACGGGGGTCCCCAGACTTGCCTGCCTGCGGCATGGCTCAAGTGGGGGCCCAATGCAGTCCAGTTTCATCAGCTCAAGCTCAAGACCCTCGCGAGGGGCCAAGCCTCACGGGGCGGACGACGGGAAGCTTCCTCAGGCGCAACCTCCTTAGGAAGGCTCGCGAGGAGGCGGAGAGATCAAGGAAGGGCACCTCCCGAGGGGCCCGTGACGCAAGCCATGACGATCGAGGACCAGGCGGGCGCCCGAGTGGGCGCCGCCCTGTCAAAGGTCCTTGTTTCCCTTCGGTGCAAAGGGGCAAGCCTGAGCCAAGGCATCGAGCAAAGGTTACCGTTTGGTGCAACAAGACCAAGACCAGCAGAACGGCAGGATGGAGGTCATCGTGGAGCCCAGGGCGGCGTCACCGTCAGAGCCTTTGGCAGCCGAAGACCAACTTGAGTCAGGATAAGTGTACCAGATGTTCCCCTTCAAAATGGCCAATTGTTGGCGCCCTTCCCGCTCATTATTTGGGGAGAGGCCTAGGGCCTCGCTCTATAAATAGGACTAGCCAACACAAGGCAGAGGCATCTAAATCATCGAGGGATCAACCAAAGAGAGAGAGAGAGAGAGAAGCGAGTGAACTCACCCAAGCAGTTCATCGCACAAGGCCAAGAACAGCCCCTCGCGAGGCTGTTCTCCCTTTGTACTGTTCATCATCAGCCCCTGAGGCAATCCACCACACCACACACTGGAGTAGGGTATTACACCACAATGGTGGCCTAAACCAGTATAAATCTCGTGTCCCTTGTGTGTTCATCTTTCTTGCTTAGATCTTTGAAAGACTTCGAGACGTGAGCTGGTAGGGGAAAGATCTTCGTGCGCACCCCAGTGTTCGAACCTCAAGGGTCTGCCAGAACCCAAAATCCGACATTTGGCGCGCCAGGTAGGGGTGCGCTGGAATCTTTCTTCCGCTTCTCGTGTTTGATCTTCCGCCGTGACCATGGCTGACGCTCGCCGAGCCCGTGCCGAGCGTTGGGCTGCTCTCGCCACCCGCGTTGCCCAGACGGCGCCCGTCGGCAGACGCCCCTGTCGTTCTCCGTCGCCTGCCGCCAACGCCGCCACCGGCCCGGCGGGGAACGAGCAGCAGGCCTCGTCCCAACATCCTTTGGTGTGGCATGATGGCCGCACCGCCACCCCGTCGCTGACTCTAGCCGGTTCATCATCCCACGCCCGTCGCGCCCCCACGGACGCGCATGCCGTGCTGCTCCTGGAACGTGAGCTCCTGCACTACCACCCCGTCGACGACCTCTACGAGGATCGGCTCGCCCGCATCACCGAGCTCGTCAGCGCCGCAGGGGGCTCTCCCATGTCGTCTCTCTCGCTGCCTCGCCCTCCATCCTACACAGGAGGCGAGGAGCAGGAGGTGCCTCCTCCACCTCCTCCCCAAGAAGGCTCCCCGGCTCCAAGGCGCGCGGCCCCAGGTCAAGACCCGACGCATCCGGCGTCTACGCGACAAGAAAGGAGCTGCGAAGAGATCCCTTGCCCCCAAGAAGGTGCTCGCATGCTCCCAGCACCGGTGCGCCATGACCGCATCCCTGCACCGCCGCGTCAAGACCCAGCATTGCTGTAGGCAGCAGCGCGCGGGAATCCCCAGGAGAAAGCCCCACCTCAGCAGAGAGCTCCGGTGGCCACTGCAGGCTGCTGCACTTTTCACCTCTGAGCTGTGTAGCGTCGCGTGGCCTGGCAAGTTCAAGCCAGACCTGCCTCTGCGCTACGACGGCACTGTGGACCCTGCGGAGTTCCCCCGGCTCTACGAGTTGGGCATCAAGGCCGCCAACGGAGATGAGAAGGTCATGGCGAATTGGTTTCCCATGGCACTCAAGGACGGCGCCCGCACCTGGCTCCTGAACTTGGCCCCAGGCACGATCTCCTCCTAGGACGAGATGCGCACCCGCTTCATCGCCAACTTCCAAGGCACCCGCGACCGGCCCCCGGCTATGAGCGACCTGTGCCGCATCAAGCAACAGCCTGGAGAGACCCTGTAGAAGTACATCCAGCGCTTCAACAACGCCCGCCTCAAGATTCCCGAGGTGATCGAGGAGGCTCCGACGGCGTGCGTGACATCAAGATGAAAGAGGAGCTAGCAATCCATGAAGACCTGTGCACATCACTGGAGCTGTTCATCCTGGCTACCAAGTGCGCCAGGGCTGAGAAGGGCGCCTCTCCCTTCTCGAGCTCCCGGCTGCCGACCTAGAAGAGAAGAAGCCCAAGGTCAAGGACGTGAAGCGCAAGGGGGCTGCTGTGCTCACGGCAGAGCTAGACACCAAGCGAGGCAGGGATCAGCCTGAGTCATCTAAGGGCAGCCGGTACTGCGTGTACCATGACCTCCACACACACAACGCCAATGAATGTCAGGAGCTCAGGGCCGTGCGAGATGGACGTATCGGCTGATGCCCCGACCGCAACGACCGGGGCTATGTCCGAGGAGGAGGAAGAGGTGGAGGACGATGGGAAGACCGTGGCCCTCGCCAAGGGTGGCGTGACCGGCCTCGCGAGGACCACTGGCAGGACCAGCCTCGTGAGGGAGGTTGGAGGGATCAGCCTCGTGAGGACTGCCCTCAAGGAAACGCAAGCCTCCCTCCTCTGCCACCACTGCCAAGGAGGAATGAAGACCATCACCAGGACGAGGGGGCTGGGGGCTTGAGAGAGCTGCGAATCGCATGCATCTGGCGGCGCTCGGGCCCGACCTCAACAAGCATCTTCAAGCAGATTGCTCGCGAGGTGAATGCAGTCCTCCCCAAGCTTGAGGCCACGCGCCCACTCAGGTGGTCTGCGTGCGCTATCACGTTTAGCTCAGCGGATCAGCTCAAGTGTGCGGCAATGGCCGGGGTCCTCCCAATGCTTTGTTCCCCAGTCATCTGCAATGTGCAAGTCACAGGACCCTCATCGACGGTGGGGCTGGGCTCAACGTCCTGTCCGTTGAGACATTCAACAATCTCGAAGTGCCATACGATCAGCTTCAGCCAACCAAGCCTTTCTCAGGAGTCACTGATGGTTCCACTGTTCCAATAGGGCAAGTTCGTCTTCCTGTCACCTTTGGGCAGCGCAACAATTACCGCACCGAGCTCATTGAATTCGACGTCGCTCACATCCGCTTGCCATACAATGCCATCCTCGGGTACCCAGCTCTTGCCAAGTTCATGGCAGTGACTCACCACGGCTACAATGTCCTCAAGATGCCAGGAAGCGGTGGAATAATCACAGTGCCTTGCGAGAAAGGGATGCGATGTATTCTCTTGGCGTGCCTTCGAGCTGCAGCAATCGAAGACCCAGATCACGAGGCGGAGGCCCCGAGGCGATTCCTAAGAAGAAGAAGGCTTCACCGCCCAAAACTCACGAGGCAGCCCCCAGGCGTTGCATCGGGATCGCGCCCGTCAAGGCGCCGCCACCTGTCGCATAGGAAGGCGCGCCCTGCGCCCTCCTCGGGTAGGGCTCAGGGGCTCTCTCCTGGAGGGCCGTCGACCTCGCCAAGGTCACGAGGGAGTCGCTCGGGCACCACTTGGAGGCGTGCTTCAGGGCACGTTTCCCTCAGGAAGGTATAAGGCAAGGAAGGCAAAACCCCCAGGAGTTCATCGCGAGGAACATTCAGGAGCTACAGGAGTCAAGAGTCATGCGTGGCAGTCGCCGCCTACCCGCTATAGCCCCACATCCCGGCGAGGATGGTGGGCTGCGTGTGTGCATCGACATACCGGGGCTCAACCGAGCTGCCTCTTGATACGTCTCCAACGTATATATAATTTTTGATTGCTCCATGCTACTTTATCTACTGTTTTAGGCAATATTGGGCTTTATTATCCACTTTTATATTATTTTTGGGACTAACCTATTAACCGGAGGCCCAGCCCAGATTTGCTGTTTTATGCCCATTTCAGTGTTTCAAGGAAAAGGAATATCAGACGGAGTCAAAATGGAACGAAATCAACTGGAGAAGTTATTTTTGGAAGGAAAGCAACCCAGGAGGCTTGGAGTCGACGTCAAGAAAGAAACGAGGAAGGCACGAGGTGGGGGCGCGCCCACCCCCCCTGGGCGTGCCCTCCACCTCGTGGGGCCCTCGTGGCTCCCCTGACGTATTTCTTCCCCCTATATATACCAATATACCCTAAAAGTTCCAGAACAGAAAAAAGATCGGGAGTTCCGCCGCCGCAAGCCTCTGTAGCCACCAAAAACCTCTCGGGAGCCCTTCCCGGCACCCTGCCGGAGGGGGATCCCATCACCGGTGGCCATATTCATCATCCGGCGCTATCCATGATGAGGAGGAGTAGTTCACCCTCGGGCTGAGGGTATTTACCGATAGCTATGTGTTTGATCTCTCTCTCGTGTTCTCTCTCGTGTTCCTCTATGGCACGATCTTGATGTATCCCGAGCTTTGCTATTGTAGTTGGATCTTATGATGTTTCTCCCCTCTACTCTCTTGTGATGAATTGAGTTTCCCTTTGAAGTTATCTTATCGGATTGAGTCTTTATGAGAACACTTGATGTATGTCTTGCCGTGATTATCTGTGGTGACAATGGGATATCATGTGCCACTTGATGTATGTTTTGGTGATCAACTTGCGGGTTTTGTGACATTGGGAACCTATGCATAGGGGTTGGCACACGTTCTTGACTCTCCGGTAGAAACTTTGGGGCACTCTTTGAAGTACTTTTATGTTGGTTGGATGAATCTGAGATTGTGTGATGCATATCGTATAATCATGCCCACGGATACTTGAGGTGACAATGGAGTATCTAGGTGACATTAGGGTTTTGGTTGATTTGTATCTTAAGGTGTTATTCTAGTACGAACTCTTTTATAGATTGATCCGAAAGAATAACTTTGAGGTGGTTTCGTACCCTACCATAATCTCTATGTTTGTTCTCCGCTATTAGTGGCTTCGGAGTGACTCTTTGTTGCATGTTGAGGGCTTGTCATATTATCTATCTATGTTATTATTGTTGAGAGAACTTGCACTAGTGAAAGTATGAACCCTAGGCCTTGTTTCCTATCATTGCAATACCGTTTACGCTCACTTTTATCTTTAGTTACCTTGCTGTTTTTATTATTTCAGATTACAAAAACCTATATCTACCATCCATATTGCACTTGTATCACCATCTCTTCGCCAAACTAGTGCACCTATACAATTTACCATTGTATTGGGTGTGTTGGGGACACAAGAGACTTTTTGTTATTTGGTTGCAGGGTTGCTTGAGAGAGACCATCTTCATCCTATGCCTCCTACGGATTGATAAACCTTAGGTCATCCACTTGAGGGACATTTTCTACTATCCTACAAACCTATGCACTTGCAGGCCCAACAACGTCTACAAGAATAAGGTTGTGTAGTAGACATCACGTCTCCGGAGCGCCTCTGGCCTTCACGCGTGGGGTGCTGTGAGGGCCCACCTCACAGCTACGTTCGCATGCCCTTCGGCCTGCCAAACGCGGCTGCTGCCCACCAGCGCCTGATGAGGAGCATACTGGAAGCTCAGGTGGCCAGGCACCACGCGTTCCTGGAGGAGATGGAGACGGGCCTTGAGGAGCCGCCCGGACCATCAGAGCCTCCCGAGGCTCAGGGCTCCGAGGGCTCGTGAGGGTTGGCTGCTTCACCGCGCGTTGACAGCTACTCTGACGCTCGCTCTGCAATGGTATCAGGTGACATCTTTTCAAGTTTTCTCTTCAGCTGGGAGCGCCCGCAGGGCCACATCATTCCCAGGTCGCGTGGGTCCGTCCCTGCGGCGTGTACCCGTTTTGCTTATGTTTTTCATCTGCTATGTTGGGGGCGCCCCTCAGGCTGCATTATCCCCAGGCTGCTCGGGCCAGACCCAGTGGCGTTTACTTCCATGCATCTATCTAAATGGATTAGCTCCTTCATGCTTAACCTGCTCGACTTAACCGCCTGCTCGATTGACATCTACCTTTAGAGCCACTCGCTCTGGCACGGCACTTGTGCACGGGCCCGTCCCTGCAACACCGAAAAATCTGAGCAGCCGAGCTCTGGCCGCGGTAGCCCCGCGAGGCGCCACCTCACCAGGCTCTCAGTGCCCCAATTACTCCCTCGGAGCGACCAATGGCAACCGTGACGGCAGACCTTGTTTCTCCTCATGGTTGGTATGCAGGACCCGCTCCAGGAGTAACGATGGTGGCATCGCGAGCCTTCTTCTCCTTCTCTTCGGCACGACCCGCTTGCACATTAAAAGGGGGGCGCCTGAGCATGGCGACTCATGGGCTCTTACTGGCTCTCCAGCCCTCACCCCCTAGCCTTGACCCACGGCATCGCAACCTGTCATACCAGCGGCGGCTGAGCTCGCTCGAGGGCCGGGACCTGAGGACATAGACCATTAAGGGAAGCGCGGGGGAGAGGGAAGAAGCTCACGAGGGCCTAACCCAGCAGCACCACAGTTGCCGTCGTGCAAGCCCGACGCCTCAACGGAAGCTACCCCAAGCCTACGAGATAAGTCACACGAAAACTGATCCGACTCTGCGCTTAACCCTCGCCTACTGTAGCTCTGTCACAGCAACGCTGCTTGCCTTTCTCGCCCAGTGGAGGCTGCTTGATCGCTAAAGGGGACCTCCTGAGCATCGCCACTCAGGGGATCTTACTGGACATCGGGCCGCTCACCTCCTGGCCTTGACCACGGCATCGCAACCTGGCATACCAGCGATGGCTGAAGCCTGCCTAGGGACCAGAACCTGTCAGCGTAGAGCACCAAGCCCTCGTGAGGAAATAAAGGGGGAGCCGAGCCTGGACAGGACAAGCACCTCGCGTCAATTCATACTAGGGATATAATATTTACAAAAGATATGGCCCGCGCCTTACATACCCCGCGGGGTGGTACTTTGATTCCTTGCAGGGAACAAAAGGAGCTAATCCTAAAGGGCGCTAACTACACGCGCCCCGCAAGAGACGCCATCATCAATAGTGGGCCGTCAGGCACCGGCGCCAACCCCATACAAATCAGTGGTGTCGGCGGCCTGACGAGCCCGCCCTGCTCCAAGCGCGGCGCGAGCTTGGGGGATCCTAGCTATCATCGCTCGTCTCCGGAGTCGCGAGGAGCTCGGCGGAGTCGCTGGACCCTCGGCACCTTCGCTGCCACCAGAGGAGCTGCTGGGGAAGCGATGGGCGGGCCTCGTCCTCGCCACGGCAGGGCCTCGGCCGCCTTTTTCAGGGCAGCATTCCAGCCGGCATCCTTCCGCGTCAAAGACCTTGAAGAACATCAAGGAGGCGCCATCGTACTCGAGGTGGATTACGAGGGCGCCACCTGTCTTGCAGACCCCGGCGATCTCGCCCTAGCCATGGGTCATGTAGACCTTGCCCGGAGCGACGACCTCGACCTCCACTCCGGTCGCAGGGGTACTGCAGTCAGCATGCTGCAGCCAGAGCTTGATAGGCCCCCTCGGTGGGATCTTGAGGGCGAAGAAGGGAGGAAGGCGAATCCAAGATCGAGGAGGCATGGCAGCGTGGAGCACAAGCTCGCGGGAGGAACCCTCAGCATGGACTCCAGGAGGAACAACGCGCACAACCGTGACCCGCCGGCGTCGACGGCGGCATCGCCGGTGTCGCTCGATGCCTTATTCTCCAGGGCCCTCGATCCGAGCGTACAAGGGCAGGGGGAACCTTGGCGGTGGCTGCTCATACCAGGGCCTCGATACCTCCTGCCGCGCACCCTCGTCTCGGTGGCAGAGGACTAGCCGCTTCTTCGGCGGAAGCGGGTCAGGACCCTCTCGGGGGGCCTTTAACTTCTCTTCTGCGGAGAACCGGCGGATTGGTGCCATCGGCGTGAGGAGGAGCAATGGCAAAGATGAAGAAGAGGAGGAGTAGCAGAGGGTGATGAACAGGAATGGTTCGCATCGTTCCGTACTTATAGCCGGAGGAGGCCAACCGTCGGCCTCCATGATCGCAGGTAATCATGACCCGTTTTTGCATGCAGGGACTTGTCAAGTCGTGCGGTTTCCGACGCATCATGGGGAAGCGAAGACGCCCACGTGCAATCAACCGCCATGCGGCACCCAAGGCCGCAGGCTGTTGGGTCCCGTGGTGCTTCACACTTGCCCCTTCGCTTCTCTGCTAAGCCAAGTCCGGGCGCGCCTTGGGCCCGGGGGCTACTGTCGGCGTTCTGGGAACGGGGGTCCCTAGACTTGCCTGCCTGCGGCCTACGGCGTGGCTCAAGTGGGGGCCCAATGCAGCCCAGCTTCATCAGCTCAAGCTCAAGACCCTCGCGAGGGGCCAAGCCTCGCGGGGCGGACGACGGGAAGCTTCCTCAGGCGCAGCCTCCTCAGGCAGGCTCGCAAGAAGGCGGAGAGATCAAGCCAGGGCACCTCCCGAGGGGCCCGTGACGCAAGCCATGACGATCGAGCACCAGGCGGGCGCCGGCCTGTGCAGTGTCCTTGTTTCCCTTTTGGTGCAAAGGGGGCAAGCACAGGCCAAGGCATCAGGCAAAGGTTACCGTTTCGGTGCAACAAGACCAGGACCAGCAAAACGGCAGGATGGAGGTCATCGTGGAGCCCAGGGCAGGCGTCACCGTCAGAGCCTTTGGCAGTTGAAGACCAACTTTAGTCAGGATAAGTGTACCAGATGTTCCCCTTCAAAATGGCCAATTGTTAGCGCCCTTCCCGCTCATTATTTGGGGAGAGGCCCAGGGCCTCGCTCTATAAATAGGACTAGCCACCACAAGGTAGAGGCATCTAGATCATCGAGGGATCAACCGAAGAGAGAGAGAGAGAAGCGAGTGAACTCACCCAAGCAGTTCATCGCACCAGGCCAAGAACAGCCCCTCGCGAGGCTGTTCTCCCTTTGTACTGTTCATCATCAGCCCCTGAGGCAATCCACCACACCACACACTGGAGTAGGGTATTACCCACAATGGTGGCCTGAACCAGTATAAATCTCGTGTCCCTTGTGTGTTCATCTTTCTTGCTTAGATCTTTGCGAGACTTCGATAAGTGAGCTGGTAGGGGAGAGATCTTCGTGCACACCCCAGTGTTCGAACCTCAAAGGTCTGCCGGAACCCGAAATCCGACAACTAGGCGACCCATAGGTCGCTTTTTCGGGACTACACAATAGAGCTCTCAATGAAAGCACTAATGTCGGTGTCAAAACTGACAGATCTCGGGTAGGGGGGCCCAAGCTGTGCATCTAAGGATCTATGGTAACAATGGACAAAGGGACACAATATTTACCCAGGTTCGGGCCTTCTTAAAGGAGGTAAAAACGCAACGTCGTGCTTGATTATATTTGATGAGTATAGGGGTTACAAGAATTGATCTACCTCGAGATCGTAATGGCTAAACCCTAGCTGGTCTAGCCTATGAATATGATGATCCTCCCTACGGACTAAACCCTCCGGTTTATATAGACACCGGAGAGGCCTAGGGTTGTATAGAGTCGGTTTACAAGGGAAGGAAAAGACATATTCGAACACCAATCTTGCTATCCACGCATACACGAGTCCTACCCGGACACGGGGGATGATTCTCCACTCTATCTTAACGGCCCACTGGTCTGGCCCGTATTGGATAGGCCAGACACCTGGGGACCCCCGAATCCAGGACTCCCTCAGCACCTAGTCCCGCTAATAAAAGAAAAGAAATACTGATAGGACTTTGCATGCTTCTAGTGAACCTGTTATTGACACACCTGAGAATCCCAATGATATTTCTATTTCTAATGCTGAGACACAATCCGGTGATGAAGATGAACCTAGTGATAATGTTAATGATGATGTTTATGTTGATGCCCATCCTAGTAATGATAATGATGTAGATATTGAACCGGTTGTTGATCTTGATAACCCACAATCAAAGAATCAACGTTATTAGTTAGGTTTAAAGAGCTCTTGGCTTTATTAGTTCACAATTGCAAGGAGGCCCTGCGTCCCTCCCTGGAAACCTACATACAAAGCTTGTAGCCGCTTCCTAGATAGAATTCTAAAACACATGGCCGGGGGGCCTCACACCCCACTTGTAACAATGTTGTATTTGGTCTCTTGTGAGTAATACAAAGTCAGTGGGAGCCTCTCCCACTATCGTGTAGTTTCAAAAAAAAGAATCAACGTTATGATAAGAGAGACTTCGTTGCTAGGAAGCACGGTAAAGAAAGAGAACCATGGGTTTAGAAACCCATGCCTTTTCCTCCTAAGCCATCCAATAAAAAGGATGGTGAGGATTTTGAGCGCTTTGCTGAAATGATTAGACCTATCTTTTTGCGTATGCGCTTGACTAATATGCTTAAAATGCATCCTTATACTAAGTACATGAAAGATATTGTTACAAACCAAAGAAAGATACCAGAAGCTGAAATTTCCACCATGCTTGCTAATTATAATTTTAAGGGTGGAATACCAAAGAAACTTCGAGATCCAGGAGTACCAACTATACCATGCTCCATTAAAAGAAACTATGTTAAAACTGCTTTATGTGATCTTGGAGCCGGTGTTAGTGTTATGCCTTTCTGTTTATATCATAGACTCGATTTGAATAAGTTGACACCTATTGAAATCTCTTTGCAAATGGCTGATCAATCAACTATTATACCCATTAGTATCTGTGAGGATGTGCCTATTGTGGTTGCAACGTTACTATTTTAACAGACTTTGTTATTCTTGATATCCCCAAGGACGACAGTATGTCGATCATCCTTGGTAGACCTTTTTTGAATACCGCAGGGGCTGTTATTGATTGCAACAAAGGCAATGCCACTTTTCATGTTAATGGTAATGAGCATACGATACACTTTCCGAAGAAACAACCTCAAGTTCATAGTATCAACTCTATTGAAAAAAATTCAACTATTACTATTGGAGGTTTTAAATTCCCTCTTCCTACTATCATAAAGAAATATGATACTCTTATTGTTGGGGACATGCATATCCCCTTTGAGGTAATCTAGTGTTATTCGAAAATTCTCCGGTTTCATGTTATTCGAAAGAGGTTTGTTAACAAGACTTGATCAACCTTGTTAATGGATTCCTTTTGATGAGCATGAGATGGATGAATTTAGAATGCACAAATTTTTGTACCCTCCTTTGACTTTCTGTTATTTAGAATAAATAAGGCAAAAATAGTATTTTTTGTCTTTTTCTGAATTATCCATGTAATAAAAAAATACCCCGAAAATAAAAGTTCTCCAAATGCCCTAAAATTTTAGTATGATTTTTATAGAATATTTGAGAATTCCTGGCAGTGAGAACACACTAGGGGGATGCACCAGTGAGCAATGAGGGTGGAGGGCGCGCCCTACCCCCCTGGGCGTGCCCCCTGCCTCGTGGGCCTCACATGGCCCCCCTCCACTTATTCCAGCACCCATCCTCTTTGTCTTCCTCCAGAAAAAACCATCCTGTAGCTCAAACTCGTGTTCTTGCTCATCTTGCTGCCATTTCCGATCTCCTAGGTCAAAGCTCCATTCACAAAACTGCTTCGGGGGATTGTTCTTCGGTATGTGACTCCTCAAATGGTCCAATTAGTTTTGCTTCTAGTGCTTTATTTATTTCAAATTTTTGCTGCTGTGGTGACCCTGTTCTTGAGCTTGCATGTCAAATTTATATGGTCCAAAGTAGTTTTAATGCATGATATAGTCTCTAGGCACTTGTGGGAGTAGTTGCTATCAATCTTGTTGAGTTTCGTTCACTTTCATTTTGAGTCACTAAAAATTTCAGAAATTTTTCAGAGGAAGAAAAATGTTTAGGGAAATGTACCAAGGTGGTTCTTTAAGGAAGCAAGCACCGAGGCTCGCGATACGTGAGCCGGACCCTGAACCACCAAGGGAAGCTCAACTGTGGCATTATGAATGGCCGTCGGATGAATTTATGGTCCAAGCAGGTTTTATGGATGAATTTGATGTGTATGTACGTAATGCTGATCTTGAGGACTTCATATCAGATAAGTGTCGAAAATACTATCACCTCACTGATTCCTTTGTGGAGAGATTTAAATTTTCATCTAAGCGCAACACGCACAATGTTATATTCGACCTCTATGATATATCATATACCATGGACCTTGAAGATTTTAATACTTCTTGCAAAATCCCATAGTGGGGCATCTTTATTGAACCTCACAAATCTGAATATAATGATTTCCTTGCTAGCATCACTCTGGGAGAAACTAGAAATATCACACAAGCAACCATAGGGAGCATTCATTTTCCTGCCATACATTACTTTGCTCTCTTTATAGGTAGATGCATTAATGGTAAGCATGATCATAGCCACATTTGCATTCCAGATCTTAGTGTCCTCGAGAGTGCGGTATTAGGTGATAAGCGATATAACTTGGGGGCCATTGTTGCACGAAGCTACATCTTAATGCTAAAGATGGAGATTTATTTTGTGGGATTTATGCAACTCGTTTAGCTGATTATCTTGGTGTATCCATAAGAGAAAATGATATTGAGTTGCCACCTGCTTTTCTAGATTACAATGCTATGGTTCGTTACCAGTTTGTTGAGAGGAACGATCAGTCCCTCCAGTACCGACTAATCTTTGACAGACAGCGTGCTGTCATTATCACCCTCCCTGCTCTTGCCTTCTTTAACTTTCAGGCAAATGGGAGATATGTTATACCCAGAGAGGAGGTGAACGAGTATGAGAGAACATCAGAGGCCGCTCGTCTCCAGGAAGCATCTCGTCAGGCGGTAGCTATCACAACACAGTACGACCCCAACTATGATGTCGGATATCATCCGGGCCAGTGGAGGCCTTAGACCAACTTAGACACACTCATTCTAGTTGTCGGTGTTCATACTTTTTCATTGTACTATCCATGCTAGTTTATTTTCTTTTCTTGCTTTCTTCTTGTGTGTTTGAAAGACTTTGAGAAAAACCAAAAAAATATTAGTTGTAGCTTCTAGATAGTCTACTTTCCATGCTTAGTGGTAGTATTAAAAGAAACCAAAAATGATTTCTTGTTCTTCTTTTGCTTGTTGGGAGCTTTCCCATGTAAATAGTTTCTTTCATTCTTTGAAATTCTTTTCTTTTCTTTGGGGGTCGAGAGGAGAAGATCCCGGTAAAAATGATGAGTGGCTCTCATGTGCATTATTGTTGATCTAACAAACATCCCATATTACCTTGTCTTCTCCTTTGATTAAATGTTTGCAGATTCCAGCTTAGTCCAATGCACGTGCACTATTATTATTATCCACATTGTTCGGTCGTGCAAATGAAAGGCAATAATGACAATATATGATGGAATGATTGAGATGAGTAAAAACTGGTATGAACTCAACCTATCTTGTTTTTTCTAAATATGGTTAGTTCACCGTTCCTGATTCAGCCTATTATGAATAAGACATGTTTGCAATGACAATTAGAGATTATAGTTACTCATTCCATGCTTAATTAGCTAGGAGTTTATATTGGTTTACCTTGCGTGCCAACATGCTATTAAAATGGTTGTGATGTAGTATGATAGGATGGTATCCTCCTTTGAATGATTCGAGTGGCTTGACTTGGCACATGTTCACGCATGTAGTTGAAACAAAATCAACATAGCCTCTATGATATTTATGTTCATGGTGATTTATATCCTACTCATGTTTGCACTCATTGTTAGTTAATCTGAATGCATGTTTACGACTGTGTCGCTCTCTAGTTTGTCGCTTCCCAGTATCTTTCTAGCCTTCACTTGTACTAAGCAGGAATACTGCTTGTGCATCCACTTCCGTAAACTCCAAAGTTGTTCCATATGAGTCCACCATACCTACATATATGTGGTATTTACCTGCCATTCCAAGTAAATTTGCATGTGCCAAACTCTAAACCTTCGAATAAAATTTTGTTTTGTATGCCCGAATCGCTCATGTAGCAACTAGAGTTGTTTATATCTTCCATGCTAGGTGGGTTATTCACGAGAAAATGGCAGGTAACCGGGATGCCAAGTCCCATGCTCAAATCAAATCAAAATAATTGCAAACAAAACTCCCCCATGATTGTTGTTAGTTGGACGGTACCCGTTGTTTCGGACCAGCCGTGGAATGTGCTTGTTGGTGGTGGGGGAGTATAAACTTTACCATTCTGTTTGGGAGCCACCTATAATGTATGTAGCATGGAAGATACCGAGATCTCTTGGTTATTATGTTGACAATGAAAGTATAGCACTCAAGAATATTATTTATCTCCATTTCAAAACTCGAGCTCTGGCACCTCTGCAAATCACTGCTTTCCTCTGTGAATGGCCTATCTATTTACTTTTATGCTAAGTCATCATCCTCTTATAAAAAGCACCAGTTAGAGAGCACCACCATCATATGTATGCATTGTTATTAATTGATGCTGAGCATGACTATGATTGGATCTCTTTTACCATGAATTATAATGTCTAGTCAGTCCTTGATCTTCAGGGGTGCTCTGCATTTATGTTTTGGGGTCTCAGAAATGGCTAGCGAGATACCATCTTGTTATATCATATCATGATTGTTTTGAGAAAGTGTTGTCATCTGAGATTTACTATTATTACTCGCTAGTTGATTATGCCATCGATATGAGTAAATGTGAGACCTAAATGTTATTGTGAATATGGTTAGTTCATAATCTTTGCTGAAAACTTGAATGTTGGTTTTACATATTTGCAACAACAAGATCAAATAGAGTTTGTAATAGTTTTTCTTTTTCACTTTCAGTTTGTCAACTTAATTGCTTGAGGACAAGAATTGGGTTAAGCTTGGGGGAGTTGACATGTCTCCAACGTATCTACTTTTCCGAACTCTTTTGCCCTTGTTTTGGACTCTAACTTGCATGATTTGGATGGAACTAACCCGGACTGATGATGTTTTCAGCAGAATTGCCATGGTGTTATTTTTTGGCAGAAATAAGAGTTCTCGGAATGACCTGAAACTTCACGGAGATACTTTTTGGAATTAATAAAAAATACTGGCGAAAGAATCAGCCAAAGGGGGCCCACACCCTGGCCACGAGGGTGGGGGTGCGCCCTACCCCCTGGGTGCACCCCCTATTTCGTGGCCCCCTTGGACCTCCACCAACCTAAACTCCAACTCCATATATTCATGTTCGGGGAGAAAAAAATAGAGAAAAGGATTCATCGCGTTTTACGATATGGAGCCGCCGCCAAGCCGTGTTCTTCCTCGGGAGGGCTGATCTGGAGTCCGTTCGGGGCTCCGGAGAGGGGAATCCGTCACCATCGTCATCATCAACCATCCTCCATCACCATTTTCATGATGCTCACCATCATGCGTGAGTAATCCCATCGTAGTCTTGCTGGATGATGATGGGTTGGATGAGATTTACCATGTAATTGAGTTAGTTTTGCTAGGGTTTGATCCCTAGTAGCCATTATGTTCTAAGATTGATGTTGCTATGAGTTTGCCATGCTTAATGCTTGTAACTAGGGCCCGAGTGCCATGATTTAAGATCTGAACATATTATGTTTTCATGAATATATGAGTGTTCTTGATCCAATCTTGCAAGTTATAGTCACCAACTACGTGTTATGATCCGGCAACCCCGGAATGACAATAGTTGGGACACTTCCCGGTGATGACCGTAGTTTGAGGAGTTCATGTATTCACTAAGTGCTAATGCTTTGGTCTGGTACTCTATTAAAAGGAGGCCTTAATATCCCTTAGTTTCCATTAGGACCCCACTGCCACGGGAGGGTAGGGCAAAAGATGTCATGCAAGTTCTTTTCCATAAGCATGTATGAGTATATTCGGAATACACGCCTACATTATATTGATGAACTGGAGCTAGTTTTGTGTCACCCTATGTTATAACTGTTGCATGATGAATGCTATCCAACATAATTATCCATCATTGATCCATGACTACGAGCTCGTTTCATATCAATCCTTGCTTAGTTACTTCTCCGTTGCCACTGTTATGATCGCTACAAAACTACTATTGTTACTTTTTCCATCGTTAATGTTACTTCCATACTACTTTGGTGCAGATATTAAGTCTTTCAGGTGTGGCTAAATTGACAACTCAGCTGCTAATACTTGTGGATATTCTTTGGCTCCCCTTTTGTCGAATCAATAAATTTGGGTTGAATACTCTACCGCCGAAAACTGTTGCGATCCCCTATACCTGTGGGTTATCACCCACAAGCCTGGGGGCGCCCCCCTGGGGCGCGCCCTGTGAGGTTGTGGCCCATTCGTGGCCCCTCTTGCCTCCTCCCGAAGCTTCCAATGTGTCTCCTGGTCCAAGAAAAATCCTCAAAAAGTTTCATTCCAATGTGCCTCCTGGTCCAAGGAAAAAACAAGGAAAAAAAGAGCAACTGGCACTTAGCACTAGGTTAATAGGTTAGTCCCAAAAAATGATATAAAATAGAATAATAATGCATATAAAACATCCAAGATGGATAATATAATAGCATGGAAGAATAAAAAATTATTGATACATTGGGGACATGTCAAGCATCCCCAAGCTTAATTCCTGCTCGTCCTCGAGCAGGTAATTTTTGATGTGGAATGCTACCTAACATGTTTATCATGTAATCTTTCTTTATGTGGCATGAATATTCAGATCCATAAGATTCAAAGCAAAAGTTTAATTTTGACATCAAAACAATAATACTTCAAGCATACTAAAAAGCAATCATGTCTTTTCAAAATATCATGGCTAAAGAAAGTTATCCTGACAAAATCATATAGTCTATTCATGCTCCATCTTCTTAGCACAAAGTATTTATCATGCACAACCCCGATGACAAGCCAAGCAATCGATTCCTACTTTGTAACGCGCTCCAGCTTTTTTAACTCTCATGTAATACATGAGCGTGAGCCATGGATATAGCACTATGGGTGGAATAGAAGATGGTAGTAGACAAAAAGAAGAAATAAATTCTCACATCAACTAGGCAAATTAATAGTCTGTGGAGATGCCCAATCAATTGATATCAATGTGAGTGAGTAATGATTGCCATGCAACGGATGCACTAGAGCAAGTGTATGAAATCTCAAAAGAAAACTAAGTGGGTGTGCATCCAACTTGCTTGCTCATGAAGATCTTGGGCATTTGAGGAAGCCCGCCATTGGAATATACAAGCCAAGTTCTATAATGAAAAATTCCCACTAGTATATATGAAAGTGACAAAATAGAAGACCCTCTATCATGAATAACATGGTGATACTTCGAAGCACAAGTGTGGAAAAGGACAGTAACATTGTCCCTTCCCTCTTTTTCTCTCATTTTTCTATTTTTGTTCTTTTTTCTCTTTTTTCTTATTTTTTTGCTGGGCACTTTGGCCTGTTTTTTTCTTGGGATCTTTTGGCCTCCCTTTTTTTATTTTTTTATTCCTCACATGGGACAATGCTCTAATAATCCATATGATCATCTCACATCTTTTTACTTAGAACTCAATACTGGAACAAAATATGACTCTATATGAATGACTTGTGCAATGACCTAGCGTGACATACTGACATGTATAAAAAGATATGAATGGTGGTGAAGCCATAAATACCATGCCAACTAAATGATCATGCAAAGCAATATGACAATGATTATGTGTGTCATAATAAAACGGAACAGTAGAAGTTGCATGGCAATATATCTCGGAATGACTATTGAAATGCCATAATAGGTAGGTATGGTGGTTGTTTGTAGGAAAGGTATAAGGAGAGTTTAATGTATCGGCGAAAGTTGCGCGGTACTAGAGTGGCTAGTAAAAGTGGAAGGTTGAGAGTGTGTATAATACATGGACTCAACATTAGTCATAAAGAAATCACATACTTATTGCAAAATTTTATTAGCCCTCGAAGAAAAGTACTACTATGCATGCTCCTAGGGGGATAGATTGGTAGGAAAAGACCATCGTTCGTCCCCGTCCGCCACTTATAAGGAAGACAATCAATAGTAAATCATGCTCCAATTTCATCGCATAACGGGAGACCATACATGCATGCTTCGGGAATCACAAACCTTACCACAAGTATTATTACTAAACCACAATTACTAACTAGCATGACTCTAACATCACCATATTTATATCTCAAAACAATTGCAAGGAATCAAACTTCTCATATATTCAATGATCTTCATGAAAGTTTTTATTATATCCCTCTTGAATACCCATATTAGGACTAAATTCATAACCCAAGCAAATTGCCATACTATTTATGAGACTCTCAAAATAATATAAGTGAAGCATAAGAGTTCAACAATTTCTTTAAAATATAACCATCGTCGTGCTCTAAAAGTATAAGTGAAGCACTAGAGCAACTGCCTCAAAAGATATAAGTGAAGCTCAAAGAGTATTCTAATAAATTTATGATTAATGTGTGTCCCTCTCAAAAAAGGGGTGTCCAGCAAGGATGATTGTGGCAAACTAAAAACAAAATAAAGTAAAGACTCATATAATACATGACGCTCCCAGCAGAACACATATCATGTGGTGAATAAAAATATAGCCTCAAGTAATTACCGATGGATTGTAGACAAAAGAGGGGATGCCATCCAGGGAATCCCCAAGCTTAGACGCTTGGTTCTCCTTGAATATTACCTTGGAGTGCCTTGGGCATCCCCAAGCATAGGCTCTTGCCACTTCTTACACCTTAGTCCATCGAAACTTTACTCAAAACTTGAAAACCTCACAACACAAAACTCAATAGAAAACTCATGAGATCCATTAGTATAAGAAAACAAATCACCACTTTAGGTACTGTTGTAAACTAATTCCAATTTCATATTAGCATATATATACTGTATTAAAACTTCACCATGGTGCATACTCCCCGATACTACCCATAGATTCATCAAAACAAGCAAATAACGCATTGAAAACAGGAACTGTGAAAAACAGAACAGTCTGTAATAACCTGAATATTTCTCATACTTCTGTAACTCTAAAAATTCTGAAAAATGAGGATAACCAGGGAAATTTGTATATCAATATTGTGTAAGAAATAAAGAGTAAAACCGTTTATGTGAATTTAAAAAATTACAGAATTGGGTGCAATAGTTTCTGTTTTTTCACAGAATCAAATCTACTATCTTCCAAATCATCCCAACGGTCTTACTTGGCACAAACACTAATTAAAAACACAAGGACACCATCATAACAGTATAAAATTTGTGTAATTGTAGACAAGCATAAGGAAAACAAGAAAAACAAAATTAACATTGGGTTGCCTCCCAAAAAACTCTTTCTTTATAGCCATTAAGATAGGCTTTGAGATTTCAATGATGCTCACATGAAAGATAATAATTGATACACAAAGAGAGCATCATAAAACACGTGAAAAGCATACTTAATTCTACCATACTTCCTATGCATAGGCATTTTAGAAGCAAACAAACTATCAAGGCTAGCATAATCTAGCATATGTAAGGAAGAAGAAAGAAGCAATAGCAATCTCAACATAACGAGAGGTAATTTAGTAACATGAAAATTTCTAATATTTTCCTTTCTCATAATAATTACATGTAGGATCATAATGAGATTCAACAATATAGCTATCACATAACATATTTCCACATGATCCACATGCATGCAAAGTTTACACTCTTCCAAATTAGTGGGATTATCATCAAATAAAGCCATGACCTCTCCAAGCCCACTTTTATCAAAAATTTCATAAGACTGAGCAAAGTCCAAAATTGTGGGGTCATTATTACCTAAATTTGGAACTCTTCCAAACCCACTTTCAATATTATTGCAAACATATTCATCATGAGGCTTGAATCAATTTTCAAGATCATAAGAAGAATCACCCCAATCATGATCATTTCAATAAGTAGTGGACATACAAAATTAGCATCCCCAAGCTTGAGGTTTTGCATATTATTAGCACAACTGACATTAATAGAATTTATATTAACACCATTGCAATCATGCTTTTCATTCAAGGAGCTATCATGAATCACTTCATAAATTTCCTCTTTTAGCACTTCATCACACTTTTCAGATTCACGAATTTCAAGCAAAACTTCATAAAGATAATCTAGTGCACTCAACTCACTAGCAATTGGTTTATCATAATTGGATATTTTAAAAAGATTAGCAAGTGGATGAGGATCCACAAGCCATTTGTTTTCTAATTTTCAATAAAGATACAATTATGCCAAGTGGACAAGCAACAAAACCAAGTAAGACATAAAGGCAAATATTTTTGTATTTTTATGAAAATGTTTTAGAAGTGGGGGAGAGGAAAACGAGAGGCAAATGCCGAATAATGTATATGCAAGAGATGAGAGTTTATGATAAGTACTTGGTAGGCTTGATGTAGATCCTCCCTGGCAACGACACCATAAATTCTTCCTACTAGTTATTGAGCTTGCATTGGTTTTTCCCTTTAAGAGGAAATGGTGATGCAGCAAAGTAGAGATAAGTATTTCCCCCAGTTCAGAACCAATGCATCAATCCATTAGGAGGAACACACAAGTCCCCAATGATCGCACCTACACAAACAAACAAATACTTGCACCCAACGCAAAAAAGGGTTGTCAATGCTTTCACGGTTACTTGCAAGGATGAGAACTGATAGAGATAGATAAACGAAAATAAAAGTGCAAAATAAGATAAAAGTAAATAAATTGGAGCAAGGTATTTTGGGTTTTGAATTTTATAGATCTGAAAATAACATGATAAAAGATAGGCCCGGATGCCATAGTTTTCACTTGTGGCTTCTCTCTTGAAAGAAAACATACAATGGGTAAACAAATTACTGTTGAGCAATTGATAGAAAAGCTAATAATTATGTAGATATCTAAGGCAATGATCATGTATATAGGCACCACATCCGAGACAAGTAGACCGACTCTTGCCTGCATCTACTACTATTACTCCACACATCGACCGCTATCTAGCATGGATCTGGTGTATTAAGTTACCAAGAACGGAGTAACGCCTTAAGCAAGGTGACATGATGTAGATGGATAGATCTAATCAATATGAAATAAACCCACTTTTATCCTTAATGGCAACAATACAATACGTGTCATGTCCTATTCTGTCACAGGGATAGAGCAGCGCAAGATTGAACCCATCACAAAGCACCTCTCCCATTGCAAGAAAAAATAGTCTAGTTGGCCAAACCAAATCAATAGATCGGAGAGAAATACTAAGCTATATAAATCATACATAAAAGATTTCAGAGAAGACTCAAATAATATTCATAGATAATTGAACATAAACCGACAATTCGTCAAATCTCAACACAGACACCGCAAAAGAATATTACTTCGAATAGAACTCCAAGAACATCAAGGAGAACATTTTATTGAAGATCAAAGAGAGAGAAGAAGGCACCTAGCTACTAGCTATGGATCCATAGATCCTTGGTAAACTACTCACACATCATCGGAGGGGCAGCAAGGTTGATGTAGATGCCCTCCGTGATCGAATCCTCCTTCGGCGGAGTGTCCGAAAAGTCCCCAAGATGGGATCTCACGAGAACAAAAGCTTGCGGCGGTGGAAAAGTATTTTTTGATGTGCCCTTTGGTCTACGGGGAATATTTGGGTATTTATAGAAGAAGAATTAGGTTAGAAGTACCACGATGGGCCCACAAGCCTAGGCCCCCTAGGGCGCGCCCTGTGAGCTTGTGGCCCATCTCTGGCCCTTCTAGGCTCCTCCCGAAGCTTCCAGAGTGTCTTGTGGTCCAAGAAAAAACCTCAACAAGTTTCGTTCCATTTGGACTCCATTTGATATTGATTTTCTATAAAGGCAAAAATAAGGGGGAAACGACAACTAGCACTTGCACGAGGTTAATAGGTTAGTCCCAAAAAATGATATAAAATAGCGTAATAATGCATATAAAACATCCAAGATGGACAATATAATAGCATGGAACAATAAAAAATTATAGATACGTTGCGGACATATCATAATGCTAGACATGGAGATTTACTTAAGGATTTTATAGGGTAACTAAAGTGGACCAATGGAATTGGAGATTAGGGGAGCCAAGGGACCACCTCGGCTGAAAATCAAGGGGGGGAATGTCAAATGTCTGTACACGTTTGGGACAGGGTGCACAGCCATTTGACACTAATGGCCGACTACTTTGCCCAGACGCACTCTCCGCTGACCATTTTTGTCGCGTTTTTGGATGCACAAGACTGTCTTCAATCGTTTGTACCATGGTGTCCGGTCCTATGATGACTACTTCATCCTGAAGAAGGACGTCATGCGAACGACTGGGTTTGTCGGATGTGGGGTTCCGGCAGACCCTTAAGGTTCAAACTCTGGGGAGCGCACGAAGATCTTCCCCCTACCAATCCACGTCAAATCGCCTCGTGAGAATCTAAGCTAAATGATGAGCAACAAGAGGGAGACAAGATTTATACTGGTTCGGGCCACCGTTGTGGTGTAACACCCTACTCTAGTGTGTGGTGTGGTGGATTGCCTCAGGGGCTGATGATGAACAGTACAAGGGGAAGAACAGCCTCGCGAGAGGTGTTCTTGGGCTGGCGTGGTGAACTACTTGGGTGAGTTCGATCGCCTCTGCTTGAGATGTCTCTCTACGATGGTGGCTATCTCTATTTATAGAGGCCCGGGTCCTCTTCCCAAATTGAGCGGGAAGGGCGCCAACAACGGCCATTTTGAAGGGGAACATCTAGTACAAGCTATCCTGACTAAAGTTGGTCTTCGGCTGCCAAAGGCAATGGCGATGACGCCGTCTTGGGCTCCATGGTGACCTCCATCCTGCCACTCTGCTGGTCTCAGTCTTGTTGCGTCGAAATGGTAACCTTTGCCTGATGCCTCGATACTCCGCGCCTGTGCTTGCCCCCTTTGCACCAAAGAGGAAACAAGGACACTACGCAGGCCGGCGCCCGCCTGGTCTCGATCGTCACGGCTTGCGTCACAAGCACCTCGCGAGGTACCCTTGCCTTGATCTCTCTGCCTCCTTGTGAGCCTGCCTGGTGAGGCTGCTCCTGAGGAAGCCTTGCGTCGTTCGCCCCGCGAGGCTTGGCCCCTCGCGGGGGTCTTGAGTTTGAGTTGATGAAGATGGGCCATACTGGGCCACCACTTGAGCCACACCGCAGGCCGCAGGCAGGCAAGTCTGGGGACCCCCATTCCCAGGATGCCAACAGTAGCCTCGGGCCCAAGGCGCGCTCGGACTTGGCTTAGCAGAGAAGCGAAGGGGCAAGTGCGGAGCGCCGCGGGCCCCAACAGCCTGCGGCCTCGGGCGCCGCGTGGTGGTTGATTGGACGTGGGCGTCTCCGCTTCCCCATGCTGCCTCAGCAACTGCCCGACTTGACAAGAAGGCTGGCCCGGGGTTAGGCTTACTTTCATTACTCTCATTCGCCTTGCTCCAGATCCCCTTTCTTGCTCTTCGCTCTCCTGCTTCTGAAATCTCTAGATCTGCCTTAGCCTTTCATCTCCGGTGAGCAATGGCGCCCCACAAGACCGCGGCCAAGGCTCCACCGGCCTGGTACTCACCGTCTCTGGATCCTCCAAACATGACGGAGAAGAATCTTGCCCTCACGCGCCAGATGGCGGCGGTGCGGGGCAACGAGATGGGGGAGACTGCGCTCCGGATCGGCTCTGCCCAGCCGGAGGACAAGGGGAGCACCTTCTACCCCCTCTTCAGGAGCACCGTCATCGCTGGTCTGGTGCCTCCTTTCTATGAGTTCTTCCTTGATGTCCTCCGCCAATATCAGTTGCATGCTCTACATCTCCACCCCAACTCCGTTCTCCTCCTATCGATCTTCGCCTACTACTGTGAGGCACACGTTGGGGTGATGCCCTCCGTGGCCTTGCTGTGCCACTTCTTCTCCCTCCGGGTCACTGGCGCCAATATCTCGGCGTGCGTGGGCTTTGTCGCGTACTGCAAATCCAATGCGATCTCGAAGGCCGGGAAGAGAGCCGAGGGCTTCCGGAGAAAGTGGGTCATGGTGGATGCCAGATGCCACAACCCCCTGCTGGAGCTGCCCATAGAGCAGCCCGAGGCCGTCAAGGCATGGTCTTGCGCGAAGCTCGACAACCGGCGGGCAAAACTGGTGCTGGAGAAGATGAACGGTGACCTGAGGCCGGGCAACCTGAGGGAGGCGAAGTTGATCGGGGCCATGCTCCTGAGGGAGTTCCTATCACACCGGGTGGCCCCTCTTCAGGCACACTCGCACCCGCTGTGGAGGCTCGAGGATGCGGACGTCGTCCTCCGCCTGAGCTCGGATGCCCTGGCTGACGAGGATCTGACCGCAACCCTCCGCTTCCTGGTCGGGGAGGACGTGGCAAGCCCGGAGGGCGCTCTGGTCCCCTTGTTCCTTCACGACGACAGGGAGCGGGTGGTGGACACCATGCCCACCTTCGACGGGGTCGGCTTGGTGCCGGCGGAGGCCCCTGAGGGCCAGGCGGCGGCGATGACGGTGGACTTGTCCTCTGATGATTCAGGTAGGGGAGAGGAGGAAGATGAAGAGGAGGAGGAGGAGGAGCGTGACTCGGAGGCGACCATCGAAGAGATGGGGGAGACTTCCCCCTGGCGCAGGTCCAGCACCCTCGCTCCATGCCGGACGACGACGAGGCCGACACCAGGCGAGGGGGACAGGACCCGCCCTTGGTCCTGAAGAAGGACATGTCTGCGCTGATCTCCCGAGGGTCCACTCCTGCCCTGGTGCCGCCTGGAGCCAGTTCCAGCCCTCCTGGTGCGCTTTCCTCCGCTGCTAGACCTCCCGAGGTTGAGCCCCGCAAGAGGCTCTCGGGCTTCAAGCTTGGCCGGAGTCCGTGGAACCCCGCGGCAGCCGACCAGTAAGTACTCGAACTCCGCTTGGCCCCTATTTTTGCCGTCGAGGCCTGACATCCCTTATTTGGGTAGGCTCCCACCTGTGGCGAAGAGGCTGAAGGGAGACGCGGCGACCCCGCTTGGGGCAGGCTCACCTGTCGTGGCCGTGTCCTTACTCACAGGAAAGCGAGGCAGCGGGGCTCGCGTGTCCCCTACTCGATCGTCCTTGCGAGGCCAGGAGGGACGCCCTGGCAGGGAGTCAGCCCCCGTGGCCCCGCTTACTCTGGAGGCGCCTGCGCTTGATGTTGTCGCCGAAGTTGTCAAGGCTCAGGAGGTCCCCGCCTCCCAAGCTATGATCATGCTGCCGTCTTCTCCTACTCCGCCGGTTCCCGTCTCCTCTGCCTCCTCCGTCGCCTTGGAACGCGCTGCCGACGAGCTAAGTCGGCTATGAGAGGATCTCTAGGGCGCCGACACCCGCCTGGTGGCCGGGCGCCTGGAGCTGGTCTCCGGCTGGGTTCGCTCTCACGCCTCTGTCTGAGCGGCGCTGAGCCAGGCTGTGACGGCTTCCGAGGAGGAGAAGCAAGTCACCTCCCAGGCCATAGCCGCTCGCGACGCGGCATTGAGGGATGCTTCAACTGTCAAGGGCCACTGCAAGACGCTGGAGGGCGAGCTGCAAGGGCTGCGTGATGAGCTTGCCAAGGAGGTTCGCGGCCGTCAAGCGAAGGAGGAGGAGATGAAGGCTCGGGAGGCTGTCGTCAAGGACTGCGACACCGAATTCTCAGCTGACCGCGATCGGCTGAAGACGCTGGAGCAGACACTGAAAGCGGAGAGGGTTGAGCTAGACGCAAGGTGAAGGTCTTGACCGAGGACCGCGCGACCTTCACGCGTTATGAGGAGAGGGCTCGCACGGCGCTGAAGACGCTTTATGAAGAGGGCCTGGAGAAACCGCTGGCCGGAGCCACGGAAGGCCCCACCAGGCTGGTTCCCTTCCTGGTCGAGGCACTTGAGGAGTTCGTGATCGGCATCGGCCCCATGGCCAAAGTTGAGGCTCGCGTCCTTTCCTCCGCAGCGTTGACGCGGATCCTCAGCCACATCAACCTCCGCAACCCCGACGCCAACCTTGACAACCTGCTAGAGCCTGTGGATGCCAAGCGCTCCGCCGCTGCTACCAAGGCCGTGAAGGGCCGAGCGGAGGCCTTGCTGGCGAAGTTCCGTGCCTTCAACACCGCACCCAAGCGAGGCGCTGCTAGCTCCACGGCCTCGGGGGGTGGAGCTGACAAGCGTGACTCCACCACGAGTGGCGGCGCGGCCTAGGGGTGATCTTCTCGCGGCTTCTTTCCTGCTTCGATTCCTGCAACATGCACCATGCCTCGTGGAGGCGTTTAAACTCGTGTTTGGTATTGTGAAAACAATTTATGGTCTGTAATATTTGCTTCTAAATTTGCTAGAGTTTGCGGTTTCCTTCCTATTTTCTTGTGTTCTGTGTCGGCAGGGCCCGGCCCAGCGCATACCTCAGCCGCCGTTAGCCCCGACCGGATCACCAGGACGAGACTAAGGAGTGAGGGGCTACGTGGCAAGTTAGGCTCCTGAGTCGCGATGCTCAGGAGTCCCCCTTGACGCGCAAACATCAAATAGGGAGGGGGTGTAGGAGAGGATCTGTCATTCTACATCGGTAGGGCCCGGCCCCGCACATACCTCGACCGCCGTTAGCCTTTTGGAACTAAGGAGTGAGGGGCTACGTGACCAGTTAGGCTCCTGAGTCGCGATGCTCAGGAGTCCCCCTTGACGCTCAAACGGTCTTCATACCTTGGCTCCGAGGAGGGGCGCGCGACGACCAGGTCCGAGGGACCTGGCTGGGTGGCGTGCACTCGGGCGTGACCCGGGCGCAGCCCCCGTGCCCAGCCCCCTCGCACGGCGCTCCCGAGGGGAGGCGTTGCGATGAGGCCAGACACTAAGCTTTGGGCTCCCTGAGGTAGATACAGCCATGGGCTGCCCTTAGTTGTTTATCACCAGCACGTAGCATAGCGCTTCCGTATGTGTACGGGCATAGCCGCTCATCGGTAGTGTCGTCAGCCAGCACGGAGCATGGTACTTCCTTTGAGTGCACGGGAGGGGCCTGTCGGTGTCAAACCGCGGATCTCGGTAGGGGGTCCCGAATGTGCGCCTAGGCGGATGGTAACAGGAGACAAGGGCATGATGTTTTTACCTGTGTTGGGCCCTCTCGATGGAGGTAAAAGCCTACTCCCGCTTGATTGATATTGATGATATGGGTAGTACAAGAGTGGATCTACCACGAGATCAAGGAGGCTAAACCCTAGAAGCTAGCCTATGGTATGATTGTTGTAATGGTTGTGTGTCCTATGGACTAAAACCCTCCAGCTTTATATAGACACCGGAGAGGGCTAGGGTTACACGAGTCGGTTACAATGGTAGGAGATCTATATATCCAGATCGCCAAGCTTGCCTTCCACGCCAAGGAAAGTCCCATCCGGACACGGACGAAGTCTTCAATCTTGTATCTTCATAGTCTTGGAGGCGGCCGATGATGATAGTCCGCTATCCGGACACCCCTAGTCTAGGACTCCTCAAGAGCCTTTAACCAGGCTTCAATGACGACGAGTCCAGCGCATTTATAGTCTTCGGCGTTGCAAGGCGGGTTCTCCTTCAAATTCCATGTGCTTGCCGAATAGTGTCCGGCTCCCTTACAAATGTTGCGCTCCTTGGCTTCCACGCCCAATAATGGCCCTCTACCACGCGTCGTATGAATGCGAAGAGCCAGGGTATCTTTTATGTTTTACCCCCTAGCTGCGCAAATAATCTGCCTATAAGAGAGACAAGAATCCAGATCCAAATCACACCATCCTCCTTCCGCGAGTACTCATCGGAGCGCTTCCGGCTGAAAACCCATTCCATCATGGACCATCGACGCGGCTCCTCCTCTCGCGCTGCCAGCCCTCCGCCAGGAGATTGGAGGAGATGTTCAGTTCCGCACAACGAGCTAGTGAAGCTTCAAGCGGAGGGATATCTCCCTCCGGCCTTTATGGTCCCGGTTCGAGCCGGGCTGGCCACTTACAAAGGCGGGAAGCAAGCGGAGGCCAACCCTAGCCCCTCTAAAGGAGAGCCGGTGTGCTTCGTCCCCTATCTAATAAGGGGGCTTGGATTTCCCATTCATCCGTTCCTCTGCGGGCTTCTGGAGTTCTATGGACTCCAGCTCCATCACCTCACGCCCGCCTCTATTCTACACATCGCGGGCTTCGTAGCTCTTTGCGATCTATTCCTGGGCATCGAGCCCCATTTTGCGCTCTGGAAGAGGCTATTCTGCCTCGTACTCCGTTCTCACGAGGGGTCAATATATCAAGTGGGCGGTGCCGAAATATGGCGCATCGCCGGGACCAGATATCCATCCAGAACCCCAAAGAAGGCGTCCGAAGACTGGCCTTCGGAATGGTTTTATGTAGAAGACGCTCCACTACTGGACCCAGTTCGGATCGGCCTCCCGGAGTTCAGCAAGGCTCCTCTGAAGAAACACCTAAGTTGGCGCCCGCGGAGCCCTCAACTGGAGGAAGACAAGGGCGTCCATTATTTGATGGGCCGGATAAGTTTGCTGGCCCATTCCGGATTGACCATGATTGGAGTCATGGCCACGTGCATAATGCGGGGGGTGCAGCCGCTGCAATACAGGGGCCACCCCATGTGGGATTTCAACGGGGAAAATGATGCCACCCGTCATGGCCGCAAAGGGCTGGGATCGGCCGAAGATCTGGTGAAGATTCTGTCCGGCCAGTACAAGGGGGAGAAGGAGGACTTCCTCCAGACGAGCCCATTGAATGGGTTCTCCATGAATAACCCTCGGCGCTGGGTAAGCGGACATTTTATTTATCCAACCCGTGCTTTCGAAGTTAAGTACCTTAGTTTACAATTTCGACGCAGGAGCTGCATCGGGATGTGGAGGGTATACGCAGTCCGGCTCCACACCCCGAGGATCCAGGAAGATCCCTTGATCCGGCCTCCGAAGAGGATCCGGACATAAAGGTGGAGCTAATCGATGGGGTGTTCCACCAACTCAGCATGGACAACGCTCTAGTCGCCATTACGGCTGACTACCCCGGCTTGTTACCGGCTTCCCAGGTACTCATGACCGAAGTCCTGACACCATTATTCCGTCCTTACGCATTCCTGACCACCATATACAACGGTGTTTTGCAGGAGGTGCCTTCAAGGCGGGAAGCCGAACCCGCGGCGGCTGACCAACAAGGGTTAGCCCGACCCCGCAGACAGAAGAGGGGTGCGGTGCGAATCGAAACGTCACCGCAACAGTATAGCTCGCGACCATTATTTAGGAAAAGATTCCTAGGGGGTGTATTAATGCTCATGACTTTTTTCAGGAGAAAGAGCGCTCGCCGGACTGTGCCCGGCGAGGTTGCCACCCAAACCGCCAGGCTCCAACACCTGGTCTGGAGGGGAGGCGAGCGCAAGGCGCGAGCCGGATACTCCTCCAACGGAGGATGCCGACAGGCTGTCCGCCACCAGGTCTGAGGTGGAGAGCGCCATGAACCATAGGCGCCGCCGGACAGTTTTTCGTGACGCGTGTTTCTCCCCTGAGGCAATGAATTCCTTTAATGCGGGAGACGCGCACCTCCGTGCTGCTCAAGATGGTTTGACCAGAGCCACGGAGCAGTATGTAAAAGACATACGGGTAAGGGATTATAATAGCGGTATATGCCAGTAGCCCCCGAGACTTAAAGTAGTTAAAATAACTGATTTAAGGATCTTTTAATGTGTAGGATCTTACAGAGAAGAATACCCAATTGTCCCAGGAGCTACAAGAGTGCAAGGCCCAACTTGAGGCTGCACTCGCTGCCGCAGGAGGAGACACAGAGACCCCTCCTGGTAACACATTATTTCAAAAAGATAAGCGGTGTGCGGCGTGCGTGTAAGTCTGACAATGATATTGCAGATGTTGCCGGACTGGATCCGGACAAGCAACACCTACTGCGCCAGCTGAAGGCCGGCGAGAGGGTGCTTATGAAGGTGCAGCATGAGAGGAACAAACTCCAGGATGCCCATACCCAGCTTGGGGAAGAGCTGAAAGGTGTTCGGGCCGAGCTGTCTGGCTCCATGAAGGAGAATCAGCGGCTTCGTCGCGGCATCTATGGTAAGTGCTTGAGCGAATTCTTTTGAAAAGAAGAGTTGGCGAGGAAGCCTATTGACGTAAATATGTCCGTAGGTGCGCCATAGGTCGCCTCGGAGGAAATGCCCGGTTCGACGGGTGACCAACTTCGAAGCTGGTGCAACTGCTCGAACGTGTTCGGCAAAGGCGATGAGTGGCGTCGCCCGTGCTCTATGGCCATCCGCCTCCCTACCCGAGGGCCTTGGGAGCTATGGAGAAGCTTGAGAGCGCGCAGCGCTTCCGCTTATGGAAGACATCCGCTTTGCCGTCAAGGTACCAGGCGGCTGGGCCATGGTGAAGATGCGTACAAGAAGGCGGATCCAAACCACATGGCGAGGTCGGACTGTGGGGCCCGATGGGAAGGAGATCCTCGTGAGCTTAGTATACGGCCAAGTAGAGTTGGCGCTAAGTATTCCTAACGGATTGTAAATTAGACAGCCTGTTAGACGGGATTGAGGAGGAGTACAATCAGTCAATTTGACGATGTATTTAAAATGACATGTAAAATGCCTTCTAGCCGGATTGTAGATCGTTTGTCTTTGCCGACCTTTTCGCTTCGACCTCGGGACCCTAGAGTCCGGAGTGTGTCCGATACCTTCTCGGTTATGACAAAACCGGGGCATGCATGGGGACCAGGCGTAGGGGTCATTAGTGCTTTATCAGACAAGTGCCCAACTAGTTATGTTATATTACATGGTTAGTAAGAAACATCTTCCAGGGAGAATAGTTCCGTTAAGGGTTCCTTTCCCTGGGAGGCATGCCCTAAAGTGCATGTCCGGACTGCAAAAAAGCAGGAAAACATCTGGGGGCAGATAGATAAATGTGTAAAAAATCATCTTTCAAGTCACCGACCGAATATTCTCTTAAGAACGCTAGCTTTCGGCTTCACCCGTCTCGAGGTACACATCCGCCGACCGGCAAGAATAATCGCAGAGGTGCTCCCTTTACCTCCTAGCCGAACAATCGGGAACGTAGGGGTAAGCACAGGAGCCATGCAACCCAGCTTGGCCAAAACTTAAGTCATATCGATGCATATAATGGTGAATAAAAGGTACATGTGGAAGTTTGACACATGTGCTGGGCATGAAGCCCTTATAAGTAAGTTTCTGTTAGAGAAGCCCCCAGGTATAATGAGTGCGAGTAGCACATCAGGTGTGTGCGAACAATTCACAAATAGGCCCTCAAGGGCTTTTATGAAAAAGGTAGGTGAAGAGAGAGAAACAAAAGACAGCTGAAGTGTGAAAATGTGGAGGAAGGAGACGAACTCTTAGTCCGGCGCTAGGCGTAGAATCTTCGGAGGCGGGCTGCGTTCCATGGGTTCGGCTTGAGTCGGTTGTCCGATGCATTTCGCAGACGGTATGCTCCGCCGGTCAGGGCTTGGTCGATGATGAAGGGACCTTCCCATTTGGGCTTGAGTTTGTCCTTTTCTTGTCCGGCAGCGAGAACTAGTTCGCCAACATTGTAAGTTTTAGCCCGTACTTCTCTGCTTTGATATCTTCGAGCCTGCTGCTGATAGAATGCGGAACGGGCCTTTGCCACATCGCGTTCCTCCTCCAATGCGTCCAAGCTGTCCTGCCGATCTAGCTCGACTTCTCTTTCTTCGTACATGCGCACTCGAGGTGAGTCATGAATTATGTCGCAGGGCAAAACTGCCTCTGCGCCGTATACCATAAAAAATGGTGTGAATCCGGTAGTACGGTTTGGCGTGGTCCGCAGACCCCAGAGTACGGAGTCGAGCTCCTCTACCCAGTGCGTGTTAGATTCCGTAAGGGACCGCACTAGCCTGGGTTTGATGCCGCTCATTATTAGACCATTGGCTCGTTCCACTTGACCGTTGGTTTGAGGGTGGTAAACTGAAGCGTAGTCGAGCTTAATGCCCATATTTTTGCACAAGAGTTTGACCTCGTCGGCCGTGATGTTCGTGCCGTTATCGGTAATGATGCTGTGGGGGACGCCGTAACGGTGTACTACCCTGGTTATGAAGTCTATCACTGGTCCGGACTCTGTCGTTTTAACTGGCTTAGCCTCTATCCATTTGGTGAATTTATCCACCATGACCAGTAGGTATTTTTGCTTGTGGGTTCCCCCTTTAAGGGGTCCAACCATGTCAAGCCCCCAAACCGCGAATGGCCAGGTAATGGGAATAGTTTTGAGGGCGGTGGGTGGCATATGGCTCTGATTAGCAAACAGCTGACAACCGACGCATCTTTGGACTAAGTCCCGAAAGATCCGCCCGGCCGTCGGCCAATAAAATCCTGTACGGAAGGCCTTGCCTACAAGGGCCCGGGCTACGGCATGGTGTCCGCCTAGTCCGGCATGAATTTCAGCCAGAAGGTTTCGCCCTTCCTCTTCGGAGATACACCTTTGAAGGACTCCGGTTGTGCTTTTCTTATAAAGTTCTCCCTCGTGGACCATGTAGGCTTTAGATCGCCGAACTATGCAGCGGGCCTCATTTTGGTCTTCGGGAAGTTCTTGCCTAATTAAGTAGGCTAGGAATGGCTCTGTCCACGGGGCGATTACTGCCATTATTTCTTGGGATGAAGGTGTTATTTCATCGGCTAAGCCGCCGATTATGTCAGATTGTTCTGTGTTGGGTGGTGCGGTTACTTCCGGGTTGTTATTTCCGGACTCCTCTTCCCATAGTACGGATGGCTTAAAGTGCCGTTCCAGGAAGATGTTTGGAGGGACAGCATCGCGTTTTGCGCCGATGCATGCCAATACGTCGGCTGCTTGGTTATTATCCCGGGCTACATGGTGGAATTCGAGTCCTTCGAACCGAGCTGACATTTTTAGGACAGCGTTACGATAGGCTGCCATTTTCGGATCCTTGGCGTCAAAGTCTCCATTTAATTGGGATATTGCAAGGTTTGAATCCCCGCGCACCTCTAGGCGTTGAATGCCCATGGAGATTGCCATCCGGAGGCCATGTAGGAGGGCCTCATATTCGGCTGCATTGTTGGAGTTCGTGTACATTATCTAAAGTACATATTGGACTGTGTCTCCGGTTGGGGACGTCAATACGACGCCAGCCCCCAAGCCGGCCAACATTTTGGAGCCGTCGAAATGCATAATCCAATTGGAGTATGCGCCTGCATCTTTAGGGTGTTCGCTTAGTCCATTCAGCGACAAAGTCAGCCAAGACTTGCGATTTTATAGCTCGCCGAGGTTTGTAAGTTATATCGAATGGTAAGAGCTCGATGGCCCATTTTGCAATCCTGCCCATCGCGTCATGTTGTTTATAATGTCGTTGAGGGGCACTTCGGAGGCCACTGTTATCGAACACTCTTGAAAGTAGTGTCGAAGCTTCCGGGATGCCATGAACACCGCGTATGCTATCTTTTGATAATGCGGGTACCGGGATTTGCAGGGAGTTAAGACATTGGATACATAGTACACTGGTTTTCGAAGAGGGATTTTATGCCCTTCTGTTTCTTGTTCGACGACGAGCACCGCGCCATAAATTTTGATGTGTTGCCGCGATATATAACAACATCGGTTCGCCTAAAGTTAGGCGCAGCCAGGACCGGATTTGTTGCCAATATGGCTTTTATTTCTTCGAGTCCGGTAGTGGTAGCATCCGTCCACTCGAAGTGTTTGGTGCGCCTGAGGAGGCGATAGAGGGGCAATGCCTTTTCTCCCAAACGGGAGATGAAGCGGCTTAGAGCCGCCACGCATCTAGTCAATTTTTGTATTTGTTTGAGGTCTTTTGGAATATCCAGCTGTGACAGAGCCCGGATCTTGGCTGGGTTTGCTTTGATTCCTCTACTGGATACAATGAAGCCCAGGAGCTTTCCGGCTGGTACGCCGAAAACTCATTTTTCCGGATTCAGCTTAATGTCATATGCTCGGAGGTTGTCGAATGTGAGCCTCAAATCGTCTACTAGAGTTTCGACATGTTTGGTTTTGACGACGACGTCGTCTATGTATGCCTCTACTATTTTGCCGATTTGGGTAGCCAGACATGTCTGAATCATGCGCTGATATGTTGCGCCGGCGTTTTTGAGTCCGAAGGGCATCGTGTTGAAGCAGAATGGTCCATATGGAGTAATGAATGCCGTTGCGGCTTGGTCCGCCTCCGCCATCTTGATTTGATGGTAGCCGGAGTATGCGTCAAGGAAGCACAATGAATCGTGTCCTGCAGTAGCATCGATTATTTGGTCGATGCAGGGAAGGGGGAAAAGGATCCTTTGGGCAAGCCTTGTTGAGGTCTTTAAAATCGACACATAGGCGCCAGGATTTGTCCTTTTTTGGTACCATTACCAGGTTTGTTAGCCATCCGGATGTTTGATGTCTCGATGAATCCGGCTTCCAGAGTTTGGCTAGCTCTTCTCCCATTGCTGTCTTTTGGGTTCGGAAAATCGCCGAGAGCCTATTTGATCGGCTTGAACTTTTAGGATGTTTAGGCTGTGTTCTCGCCAATCTGCATGGGATTCTGGCATATCCAAGGGTGCCAGCAAAGATGTCCCATTTTCCCGGCGAATTTCAGAGTCTGGCGCCTACATCGGGTTCAACCGTGCCCGATGGAAGCCGTCTTTGTTGGGTCCGTTGGATGGACCTGGAATTTGAGTATTTCATCCGTTGGTTTAAAGGAGGTGGACTTGGATCTCTTATCGAGTATCACATCATCCCTATTCACCGTAGAGCGCAGCGCAGTGAGTTCCTCCGCCGCTAGGGCTTTGGATAGTGCCTCCGTGGCTAATGTGGCTGTCTTGTTTTTGGCTGTGAGTGCCTGGTCCGGATCACTAACAAGAGTGATTATTCTGCCGGGCCCGGGCATCTTAAGCTTCATGTACCCATAATGGGGTATGGCTTGAAAAATTGTGAATGCCTCTCGTCCTAATATAGCGTGACATCCGCTGCTGAACGGGGCCACTTGGAACGTGACCTCTTCGATTCTGTAATTGTCCGCGAAATAACACTACATCAAGTGTGATTTTTCCTGTGCAGCGTGCTTCCCGGCTAGGGATTATTCCTCTAAAGGTTGTGCTGCTTCGCTCAATGCGGCTCCATCTATTTCCATTTTTGAAGAGTTTCCTCGTAGATGAGGTTTAACCGCCACCGCCATCCATGAGTACGTTGGTAAGATGAAAGCCGCCCACTATTGGACTAAGGACCAATGCGACCGTGCTCGGGCTGTTCGAATTTAGGTTCACATCTTGGCGTTGAAGGTGATGGCCGTGTCGCCCATGGATTTGTTGTTGCTACTTGGTAGACTTCAGCGAGGCTGCGGATAGTTCGCTTCCGCGATATTATTTGATGCGAAAGTCTCAAGACTGCTGACACCGTGATCGGTACTGTTGGAGTGGCTCTCCGGGGCTAGAAGCTCTTCGCCACTTTTGGCCACCTGCCGCAGTATCCAACATGCTCGAAGGCTATGTGTTGGAGTGGCGTCTTCTATACTGTGAATTTTGCAGGGTCCGCTAAGCCATCCCTCCAGAGCGGTTCCGTGCCCTTTATGGGGTTTTTGCTTTTTGGTTTTTGTACCTGGTGCCTGAGTGTGATGCACCCTTTTGTTTCGGACTAGGGTTGTATTCGGGGCCGGATTGTCCCAAAACTTAGTTTCGGTTTTCCGGAAACTCTCCATCGCGCAGTACTTTTGTACTATGGATGCCAGATCGACGAAGCGTGTAATTTCACGACGACTGACAGCGTTCAAGATTCCCTTGTCCGTGCAATTATTGCAGAAAATTGAAATTGTGTTCTCCTCTCGGCAGTCCTTTATCCTGTCCATGACCAGGAGGAATCTGGCCCAGTAATGATGTACTATTTCAGCGGGCTCTTGCCGGATTTGAGATAGATCGCATATGTCTGGGTGGGTGGGTGGAATTGAGTCCGGAACCCTACCCATCTCGAGGATCAAGGGCCGAAAAGTTTCCGAATTTGGAAGCTTGGATTGCTAGACGTTGTCCAACGAGTCTGGTCCGATGCCTGACTTTAGGTTCAGTGCTTGATCAACGTCCGTCCCTCCATGGGAATCCGGCATGGAGGGTTCGGGAGTCCGGACATGACTAGTTTTCAATACAGAAGAAGAGTGGCCGCGTTGTTCCTCTACCACCGCAACGTGATGGGTAGCCTGGGGAGAGTTAATCTCTCTCAGATCGGTTTTAAGCCCAATCTGATTGTAGTCTGTAGCGACTCCCAGGGCAGCGATGCGATCCAAGAGCTCGTTTGCGGACGAGAGCTCTATTGGATCCAGCTGCTCGGCGAATTCCGAGTTGACGTGAAGATTGCTTTTAATGACCCGAGAGGTCGTCGTCGAAGCGGTGGCCGAACAGGCGGTCATGAGAAAACCACCTAGCCGGATAGTTTGGCCGGCGGCCAAAGCTCCTTTGGTGATGGTTTCGTCTTTAAAGACGGGAAGAGGCATCCTTCCTGATCGCGACGGCACAGAGGAACTCTCAATGAAAGCACCAATGTCGGTGTCAAAACCGTCGGATCTCGGGTAGGGGGTCCCGAACTGTGCGTCTAGGCGGATGGTAACAGGAGACAAGGGCACGATGTTTTACCTGTGTGGGCCCTCTTGATGGAGGTAAAACCCTACTCCTACTTGATTGATATTGATGATATGGGTAGTACAAGAGTGGATCTACCACGAGATCAAGGAGGCTAAACCCTAGAAGCTAGCCTATGGTATGATTGTTGTAATGGTTGTGTGTCCTACGGACTAAAACCCTCTGGTTTATATAGACACCGGAGAGGGCTAGGGTTACAGAGTCGGTTACAATGGTAGGAGATCTACATATCCAGACGCCAAGCTTGCCTTCCACGCCAAGGAAAGTCCCATCCGGACACGGGATGAAGTCTTCAATCTTGTATTTTCATAGTCTTGGAGTCCGCCGATGATGATAGTCCGCTATCCGACACCCCTAGTCCAGACTCCTCGGGGCCCCCACCGGGAGGAGCCCCTGGCGTACAGCCCCCGCCTCGACACGTGGCCTGCACGGTAGGGCTAGACGAGGTGTATCTGGGCACTCGTGAGCCAGCGCGGGACTCACGAGGCCCTACCTCAAGGCGGGTTGCGCCTGATCTTGAGCCTTGGGCGGCTGAGTGTTCCTGCATGAGGGTTAGATGAAAATGCTCTACGTCCTCAGGTCCCTGCCCTCGAGCGAGCTTAGCCGCCGCTGGTATCACAGGTCGCGATGTCGTGGGTCAAGGCTAGGGGGTGAGGGCTGGAGAGCCAGCAAGAGCTCCTGAGTCGCGATGCTCAGGCAACCCCCTTTTAACGTGCAAGCGGTTTGCATGAGGGAGAAAAATAGGCCACGACGGGTGAGAGGCGATAACCATAGGCAAGTTGAGCATGAAAAGGCAATCCAACTTAGATAAATGCAAGGAAAGGCATACGCCGCTGGGTCAGGCCTGAGCGGCTTGGGGATGATGCAGCCCGAGGGGCGCCCCCAACAAGGTAAGATGAAGACATAAGAAAAATGGATACATGCCGCGGGGACAGACCCACACGACCTGGGAATGATGCGGCCCGGAGGGCACTCCCAGCTGAAATGAAACTCGAAAGATGTCACCTGATATCATTGCAGAGCGATCATTGGAGTAGCTGACGGTGCATGGTGAAGAGGCCAGTCCTCACGAGCCTTCGGAACTCCGAGCCTCGGGAGGCTCTGGAGGTCCGGGCGGCCGGCGAGGTCCATCTCCATTTCCTCCAGGAACATGCGATGCCTGGCCACCTGAGCCTCCAGAATGCTCCTCATCAGACGCTGGTGAGCAGCAGCCGCATTCGGCAGGCCGAAAGGCATGCGAGCGTAGCTGTGAGGAGGACCCTCACAACGCCCCACGCGCGAAGGCCAGAAGCGCTCCTAGGACACGACTCGTTTGAGCCCTGGGTAGTCGATGCAGACGCGCAGCTCGCCATCCTCGCATGGATGGGGAGCTACGCCGGGCAGGCGGCGGTTGCCGCGCATGACTCTCGATTCCTGCAGCTCCTGAGTGACGTTGGTGATGAACTCCTGAGGGTTGGGCCCTCCTTGCCTTATGCCTTCTTGAGGGAAACGTGCCAAGAAGCACGCCTCCAAGTGGTGCCCGAGCGATCTGGCACGCCAAATGTCGGATGTGGGGTTCTGGCAGAACCTTAAGGTTTGAACTCTGGGGTGCGCGCGAAGATCTTCCCCCTACCAATCCACGTCCAATCGCCTCATGAGAATCTAAGCTAAACGATGAACAACAAGAGGGAGACAAGATTTATACTAGTTCGGGCCACCGTTGTGGTGTAATACCCTACTCCAGTGTGTGGTGTGGTGGATTGCCTCAGGGGTTGATGATGAATAGTACAAGGAGAAGAACAGCCTCGCGAGAGGTGTTCTTGGGCTGGCGTGGTGAACTACTTGGGTGAGTTCGATCGCCTCTGCTTGAGATGTCTCTCTACGATGGTGGCTATCTCTATTTATAGAGGCCCTGGTCCTCTTCCCAAATATTGAGCGGGAAGGGCGCCAACAACGCCAATTTTGAAGGAGAACATCTAGTACAAGCATCCTGACTAAAGTTAGTCTTTGGCTGCCAAAGGCACTGGCGATGACGCCGTCTTGGGATCCACGGTGACCTCCATCCTGCCGCTCTGCTGGTCTCGGTCTTGTTGCACCGAAATGGTAACCTTTGCCTGATGCCTCGGTACTCGGCGCCTGTGCTTGCCCCCTTTGCACCAAAGAGGAAACAAGGACACTACGAAGGCCGGCGCCCGCCTGGCGTCCGCCTGGTCTCGATCATCACGGCTTGCGTCATGAGCACCTCATGAGGTACCCTTTCCTTGATCTCTCCGCCTCCTCGCGAGCCTGCCTGGTGAGGCCGCTCCTGAGGAAGCCTTGCGTCGTCCACCCCGCGAGGCTTGGCCCCTCACAAGGGTCTTTAGTTTGAGTTGATGAAGATGGGCCATACTGGGCGACCACTTGAGGCACGCTGCAGGCCGCAGGCAGGCAAGTCTGGGGACCCCCGTTCTCAGGACGCCGACAGGGTTCTCTGGTGACCAGAAGTGCACGACCGTCACTTCGAATGCTTGCATATGGCACGATCGCTGATTCGTGGGACGAGTACCTACGGATGTCTGAGAGCACATGTGGAGGTGCCATGGTCAGGTTTGCAACTGTTGCAGTCGAGGTGTTTGGACCTCAGTACCTGAGAGAACCAATTATGATAGACACCGAGAGGCTCTTGGCAATCTCAGAAGCAAGAGAGTGACATGGATTGCTTGGATCCGTTGATTGCATGCATTGGAAATGGAAGAACTGCCCAAAGGCTTCAAAGGGAAATATCAGGGTCATGTTAAGAAGAGCACAATCATTCTTGAAGCAATTGCATCACATGATCTTTGGATTTTTCATGCTTTTTTGACATGTCCAGCTCTCACAATGACAACAATGTGCTGCAGGGATCACCGTTGTTTGCGAGGCTGCCTGAAGGAAAAGCTCCTCCTTGCCACTATACTATTAATGCGCATGAGTACAACATAGGCTACTATCTGCTAGACCGTATCTATCATCCATGGCCTACCTTTGTCAGCACCATCTCTAATCCAGTGACCACAAAAGTCTCACTTTGCCCAAAAAACAAGAAGCATCTAGAAAGGATGTCGAGTGGGCATTTGAAATTCTGCAAGCCCGTTTTGCAATTGTTCGTCGACCTGCTAAACAATGGGATCCGGAGACCTTTGAAGGAAATATGCCCTAGAGGCAATAATAAAGTTGTTATTTTATATTTCCTTATTCATCTTAAAGGTTTATTATTCATGCTAGAATCTTATTGACCGAAAACTTAAATACATGTGTGAATACATAAACAAATATTGAGTCCCTAGTAAGCCTCTACTAGACTAGCTCGTTGATCGAAGATGGTTAAGGTTTCCTGACCATAGACATGTGTTGTCATTTGATAGCGGGATCCCATCATTAGGAGAATTATGTGATGGACAAGGCCCATCCGTTAGCTCAGCATTTGATCGTTCAGTTTATTGCTATTGCTTTCTTCATGTCAAATACATATTCCTTCGACTATGAGATCGTGCAACTCACGGATACTAGAGGAATACCTTGTGTGCTATCAAATGTCACAACATAACTGGGTGATCATAAAGATGCTCTATAGGTATCTCCGAAGGTGTCTGTTGAGTTGGCATGGATCGAGATTAGGATTTTTCACTCCGAGTATCGGAGAGGCATCTCTTGGCCCTCTCGGTAATACACATCATAAGAAGCCTTGCAAGCAAATGACTAAGGAGTTAGTTATGAGATGATGTATTACGGAACGAGTAAAGAGACTTATCGGTAACGAGATTGAACTAGGTATCCAGATACCGATGATTGAATCTCGGGCAAGTAACATACCGACAGACAAAGGGAATTACGTATGTTGTCATAAAGGTTCGACCGATAAAGATCTTCGTGGAATATGTAGGAACCAATATGGGCATCCAGGTCCCGCTATTGGTTATTGACCGGAGAAGAGTCTCGATTATGTCTACATCATTCTCGAACCCATAGGGTCCGCACGCTTAACGTTCATTGACGATATAGTATTATATGAGTTGTGTATGTTGGTGACTGTTGAGGATATAACTACTAGGTATGACCCGCCCAGGAGGGGCCGGGTTATACCTATGACGATTCATAATATGAAGCCCAAGACAATATTTGAAGATGGCGGTTCAGTTAAGGGCCCAAGGCCCAATGCGTCTTAAGGCCCGTAGAGATAAACCGCCATATATGTATGACTTGTATTGTAAGGCAAGAATAGATAGTCACCGAGCCGGACACTGTTTATGAGCCGGCTGGGACTCTGTGAGCCACTGGGCGTCGACCTCTATATATAAAGGGACGACCCGGCGGCGGTTCAAGGCAAGTAACATTAGATCGAAAGCTAGGTCAAGTGGATTCGCTCCCTGGTAATCGAGACATAAGCAATACCACCTCAAACTGGATTAGGCCTTTACCTTCACCGCAAGGGGCCGAACTAGTATAAACTCTCGTGTCCTTTGTCCCGCTTTAACCCCTTTAAGCTTCCTAGTTGCGATGGCTCCACGACTAAGTCCTTCTACTAGGACATCTGTCGTGACCTTTCCACGACAGTTGGCGCCCACCATGGGGCCAGCGCACGGTGGATTTGAGTTCTTAAAGGACAGCTTCGAAGGGCTCAAGGGATACGCTGTGGGCTGGATGACCAAGAGTCATCGCGGCAAGCTCTACGTCAACGACGTAGGCTGGGGCCCCGACGTCGGCTCAATTAAGTATGGGTACCGGGTCCCCTTCAGCGGAATCCACATCTTCATCGGCAAGATCGGCGAGCCGGGCCTTGAGCCGAACATCTGCACCGATATCATCAAGACGGCTCAGCATGCGAGACCCACCCGATCTCAGCCCGCCATGAAGCGTGCCTTCGTGGGATGCATCCATTGTGAGGAATTTTCTGAAGGATCTATGTTTGGTGGTGAGATGGCCATCTACTCTAATGGTGAGTCGTCCACGGGCGAGACCGATTCATTGTATCAACTACAAGATGGCAGGCTTGGGGGCTATTCCGATGGCAACAGTATTCCGGACCCCTTTGAGCCGCCGAACTGAGTCGGAATCTTCATGGCCGGCACGCAACCTGGGCAAAACTCTATGGCTGCGGTAGCAATGACTTCCGGGTCAGCAGCGGTCACAGCAGCTAGGGCAGGAGGCCTTGCGTGCCCACCGGCTCAGGTTCTGATGGCTCTAACGGATAAATTGATGGCTCTGTTAACAGTCGTGGTCAACCCAGCGAATCAAGCTCTGGATGATGCGGAAGTGGCACAGTTGCAGTAGGAGGTAGCACAAGCCAAAGAAGACTTGACGGCGGAGGACGTCAGGATGGTTGCAAAACGGGCGGCTCTGGATGCTCAGGCTCAGCGGATTCAGTCGCAGGCCTTTCAGCTTATGATGGATTAGAATGCATCCAATGAGATCATGAGGAGAAGGCACCAATCCCATCTACATATAGGTTATGAGCCAGGAAACCTCTTTCGCACGCCTGGTGTAGGGCCTAGTAACCTGCTGGAGGTAAACCGGGCCGCGGCGCCCGGGGCTGAGATTCCGGTTCAACCGCATGTGACGGAACCCCCTCGTCTGAATACTACTCCACCTCAGCATGTACCGACACCACCGGGTCATTGTTCTAATCCTTTGGAGAACATGATCGCTACAGCGGCACGATTGGCAGTTCTGCCGGTGGATGGCGACTCTCCGACAGCGGTTGAAACACGAACGGTCAGGGAACATCTTCAAACAACCTTGGTGTAGCAGGAGGCATATTCTTATAGCCGAGACAGGATCCACTCGACCCCCCGCCCAAGCCGGAGCCGGAGCTATAGAAGGCGCATGGAATCACCGGGCGTTTCAAGAAATGCCCGGCACCGTGACCAGCCGCGTGGGCATGACCCGGCGCGTGATGGAGCTCTTAATTTGGTTGATCAGGACAAAGTATGTCAAGAAGCTGAGCAGGCGGCTCAGCGGGCGGCTTACCAGCCCCTTCCTATTTATCCAACGACTTCGTTCGAGGCAGGCGTGACCTTAAGGTCTACGGGTGTGCCCTGTTTGGTGCCGGCTCTGCGTAACGAGCGTTTGCCCAAAGATTTCAAGGAACCTCGAAAGGTGCCTAATTACACGAGTGACTTACCCCCTGAGGCGTGGATTGAAAGCTATGAGATGGCCATGGAGCTACTGGAAGTCAGTGATGCTGCGTGAGCCAAATATTTCACCATGATGCTGGATGGAACGACCCGTACTTGGTTAAAGGGGCTGCCGGCTAACTCCATCGGGTCCTGGGCTAAGTTAAAAGCCCGGTTCATTCAGAACTTTAAGGACACGTGCAAGTAGCCTATGTCAATTGTGGACTTGACTAATTGCAAGCAAGAGGAGGGTGAATCCACAACCCATTGGGTGCGCCGGGTCAAGGCCATTATACATTCATCCGATAACATGAACGTCGGCTCTGCAGTCTTAATTTTGGAGAAAATTTGTCGTTTTTTGCCTCTTAAACAGAAGCTGGGGCGGCTCAAGCACGATTGTAATGACATGGACCAGCTGATGGCGGCTCTAGTCAAATATGTCGACCCTTATAGTACCAAGGACCCCGAGTCTGATGATGAGAAGACAGGGAAGGGAAAGAAGAACGGAACACGGCTGTCGGTGTCAAAACCGGCGGATCTCGGGTAGGGGGTCCCGAACTATGCGTCTAGGCGGATGGTAACAGGAGACAAGGGACACGATGTTTTTACCCAGGTTCGGGCCCTCTCGATGGAGGCAAAACCCTACTCCTGCTTGATTAATATTGATGATATGGGTAGTACAAGAGTAGATCTACCACGAGATCAAGAAGACTAAACCCTAGAAGCTAGCCTATGGTATGATTGTTGTAATGGTTGTTCATCCTACGGACTAAAACCCTCCGGTTTATATAGACACCGGAGAGGGCTAGGGTTACACAGAGTCGGTTACAATGGTAGGAGATCTACATATCCATATTGCCAAGCTTGCCTTCCATGCCAAGGAAAGTCCCATCCGGACACGGGACGAAGTCTTCAATCTTGTATATTCATAGTCTTGGAGTCCAGCCGATGATGATAGTCCGGCTATCCGGACACCCCCTAGTCCAGGACTCCCTCAGTAGCCCCTGAACCAGGCTTCAATGACGACGAGTCCGGCGCGCATATTGTCTTCGGCATTGCAAGGCGGGTTCCCCTCCAAATTCCATGTGCTTGCTGAATTGTGTCGGGCTTCCTTACAAATGTTGCGCTCCTTGGCTTCCGCACCCAATAATGGCCCTCTTCCACGTGTCGCATGAATGCGAAAGGCCAGGGCATTTTTATGTTTTACCCCCTAGCTGCGCAAATAATCTGCCTATAAGAGAGGCAAGAATCCAGATCCAAATCACACCATCTTCCTTCCGCGAGTACTCATCGGAGCGCTTCCGACCAAAAATCCACTTCATCATGGACCGTCGACGCGGCTCTTCCTCTCGCGCTCCTAGTCCTCAGCCAGGAGATTGGAGGAGATGTTCAGTTCCGCACAAAGAGCTGGTGACGCTCCAAGCGGAGGGATACCTTCCTCCGGCCTTTATGGTCCGGTTCGAGCCGGGCTAGCCACCTACAAAGGTGGAAAGCAAGCGGAGGCCACCCCTAGTCCCTCCAAAGGAGAGCGGGTGTGCTTCGTCCCTTATCTAATAAGGGGGCTCGGGTTTCCCATACATCCGTTTCTCCGGGGGCTTCTGGAGTTCTACGGACTCCAGCTTCATCACCTCACGCCCGCCTCTATTCTGCACATCGCGGGTTTCGTGACTCTTTGCGAGCTGCTCTTGGGCATCGAGCCCCATTTTATGCTAGGAAGAGACTATTTTGCCCTGCACTCGCTCTAACAACAGGTCAATATATCAAGTGGGCGGAGCCGAAATATGGCGATCGCGGGACCGGATATCTATCCGAACCCCAAAGAAGGCGTCCAAGACCGGCCTTCGGAATGGTTTTATGTAGAAGATGCTCCACCGCCGACCCAGTTCGGATCGGCCTCCGGAGTTCAGCAAGGCTCCTCTCAAGAAACGCCTAAGTTGGCGCCATGAGCCCTCAACAGAGGAAGACAGAGCGCCCACTATTTGATGGGCCGGATAAGGTTGTGGCCCATTCGGATTGACCATGATTGGAGTCATGGCCACGCAGCATTATGCGAGGGTGCGGCCGCCCAATATAGGGGCCACCCCATGTGGGATTTCAACGGGAGAATGATGCCACCCGCCATGGCCGCAGGGCCGGATCGCCGCAGATCCGTGAAGATTCTATCCGGCCTGTACAAGGGGGAGAAGGAGGACTTCCTCCAGACGAGCCCATTGAATGGGTTCTCCATGAATAACCCTCGGAGCTGGGTAAGCGGTCGTTTATTTGTCGGACCCGTGCTTTCAAAGTTAAGTACCTTACTTTATGGTTTTGTCGCAGGAACTGCGCCGGGATGTGGGGAGCATACGTAGTCCGGCTCCACAACCCGAGGATCCGGGAAGATCCCTTGATCCGGCCTCCGAAGAGGATCCGGACATAGAGGTGGAGCTAATCGACGGGGTGTTCCACCAACTCAGCATGGACAATGCTCTAGTCGCCATTACGGCTGACTACCCCTGCTTATCTCCGGCTTTCCAGGTAATTATGGCCGGAGTCCTGACACCACTACTTTGTCCTTGCGTATTTCTGATCACCGTATACGACGGTGTCTCGCAGGAGGTGCCTTCAAGGCGGTAAGCCGAACCCGTGGCGGCTGACCAACAAGGGTCAGTCCGGCCCAGCAGGCGGAAGAAGGGTGCGGTGCGAATCGAAATGTCACCGCAACGGTATAGCTCGCGACCGTTGTTTAAGGAAAAGATTCCTAGGAGGTGCATTAATGCTCATGACTTTTCCAGGAGAAAGAGCGCTCGCCGGACTGTGCCCGGAGAGGTTGCCAACCAAGCCCCCGCCAATCCAGCTCCAACACCTGGTCCGGAGGGAGAGGCAAGCGCAAGGCGCGAGCCGGATACTCCTCCAACGGAGGATGCCGACAGGCTGTCCGCCACCGGGTCTGAGGTGGAGAGCGCCATGAATCATAGGCGCCGCCGGACAGTTCTTCATGACGCGTGTTTCTCCCCCGAGGCGTTGAATGCCTTTAACACGGGAGACGCGCACCTCCGTGCCGCTCAAGATGGTTTAACCAGAGCCACGGAGTAGTATGTAAAGGACATACGGGTAAGGGATTTTAATAGTTGTATATGCCAGTAGCCCCCGAGACTTAAAGTAGTTAAAATAACTGATTTAAGGCTCATTTAACATGCAGGATCTGACGGAGAAGAATACCCGATTGTCCCAGGATCTACAAGAGTGCAAAGCCCAACTGGAGGCCGCACTGGCTGCCGCAGGAGGAGACACAGAGACCCCTTCCGGTAACACATTATTTCAAAAAGATAAGCAGTGTGCGGCGTGCGTATAAGTCTAGCAATGATATTGCAGATGTTGTCGAACTTGATCCGGACAAGCAACAGCTACTGCGCCAGCTGAAGGCCGGCGAGAGGGTGCTTATGAAGGTGCAGCAGGAGAGGAACAAACTCCAGGATACCCACGCCCAGCTTGGAGCAGAGCGGAAAGGTGTTCGGGCCGAGCTATCTGCCTCCGTGAAGGAGAATCAGCGGCTTCGTCGCGGCATCTATAGTAAGTGCTTGAGCGAACTCTTTTGAAAAGAAGAGTTCGGCGAGGAAGTCAATTGACAGAAATATGTCTGTAAGTGTGCTCACAGGTCGCCCTGCGGAGGAAATGCCCGGTTCAACGGGTGACCAACTTCCCGAGCTGGTGCAACTACTCGAACATGTTCGGCAGGCGATGAGTGGCGTCGTCCAGGCCTTATGGCCGTCCGTCTCCCTACCCGAGGGCCTTGGAGAGCTTGCGGAGAAGCTTCAGGGAGCACGGCAGCGCTTCTGTTTATGGAAGATATCGGCCTGCCGTCAAGGTGCGCGGGAGGCCTGGGCCATGGTGAAGACGCGGTACAAGAAGGCAGATCCAACCCACATGGCCGAGGTCGGACCTGTGGGGCCCGATGGGAAGGAGATCCCTGTGAGCTTAGTGTACGGCCAAGTAGAGTTGGCGCTAAGTATTCCTAACGGATCAGAATTAGACAAACTGTTAGACGGGATTGAGGAGGAGTACATGCAATCGATTTGACGATGTATTTAAAATGACATGTAAAATGCCTTCTAGCCAGATTGTAAATCGTTTGTCTTTGCCGACCTTTTCGCTTTAACCTCGGGACCCTAGAGTCCGGAGTGTGTCCGAATACCCTCTCGGTTATGAAAAAACCGGGGCATGCATGGAGACCAGCGTAGGGGTCATTAGTGCTTTATCGCATAAGTGCCCAACTAGTTATGTTATATTACATGGTTAGTAAGAAACATCTTCCAGGGAGAATAGTTCCGTTAAGGGTTCCTTTCCCTGGGAGGCATGCCCTAAAGTACATGTCCGGACTGCGAAAAGAGCAGGAAAACATCTGGGGGCAGATAAATAAATATGTAAAAAATCATCTTTCAAGTCACCGATCGAATATTCCATTAAGAACGCTTAGCTTTCGGCTTTACCCACCGAGGTACACATCCGCCGACCCGCAGTAGTAATCGCAGAGGTGCTCCTTTACCTCCTAGCCAACAACCGGGAACGTAGGGGTAAGCACAGGAGCTTGGCAACCCAGCTTGGCCAAAACTTAAGTCATATCGATGCATATAATGGTGAATAAAAGGTACATGCGGAAGTTTGACACATGTGTTGGGCATAAAGCCCGTATAAGTAAGCTTCATAAAGAAGCCCCATGTATAATGAGTGCGGTAGCACATCAAGTGTGTGTAACAATGGGCAAATAGGCCCTCAAGGGCTTTTATGAAAAGGTGGGAGAAAAGAGAGAAACAAAAGACAGCTGAAGTGTAAAATGTGGACGGAGGAAGGAGACTTAACTCGAGTCCGGCGCTAGGCGAGAATCTTCGGAGGCGGGCTGCGCTCCATGGGTTCGGCTCGAGTCGGTTGTCCGATGCATTTCGCAGACGGTATGCTCCACCGGTCGACTTGGTCGATGATGAAGGGACCTTCCCATTTGGGCTTGAGTTTGTCCTTTTCTTGTCCGCAGCGAGAACTAGTTCGCCAACATTGTAAGTTTTAGCCCGCATTTCTCGCTTTGATATCTTCGAGCCTGCTGCTGATAGAATGCGGAACGAGCCTTTGCCACGTCGCGTTCCTCCTCCAATGCGTCCAAGCTATCCTGCCGATCCAACTCGGCTTCTCTTTCTTCGTACATGCACACTCGAGGTGAGTCATGAATTATGTTGTAGGGCAAAACTGCCTCTGCATCGTATACCATAAAAAATGGCGTGAACCCGGTAGTATGGTTTGGCGTGGTCCGCAGCCCCCAGAGTACAGAGTCGAGCTCCTCTACCCAGTGCGTGTTAGATTCCGTTAGGGACCGCACCAATCTGGGTTTGATGCAGCTCATGATTAGACCATTTGCTTGTTCAACTTGACCGTTGGTTTGAGGGTGATAGACTGAAGCGTAGTCGAGCTTAATGCCCATATTTTTGCACCAGAGTTTAACCTCGTCGGCCGTGAAGTTCGTGCCGTTATTGGTGATGATGTTGTGGGAGACACCGTAACGGTGTACTACCCTGGATACGAAGTCTATCACAGGTCCGGATTCGGCCGTTTTAACTTGCTTGGCCTCTATCCATTTGGTGAATTTGTCCACCATGACCAATAGGTATTTTTGCTTGTGGGTTCCCCCTTTAATGGGTCCAACCATGTCAAGCCCCCAGACCGCAAACAACCAAGTGATGGGTATAGTTTTGAGGGCGGTGGGTGGCATGTGGCTCTGATTAGCAAAGAGCTGACAACCGACGCATCGTTGGACTAAGTCCTGAGCATCTGCCCGGGTCGTCGGCCAATAAAATCATGTACGGAAGGCCTTACCTACAAGGGCCCGGGCTGCAGCGTGGTGTCCGCCTAGTCCGGCGTGAATTTCAGCCAGAAGATTTCGCCCTTCCTCTTCAGAGATACACCTTTGAAGGACTCCGGTTGTGCTTTTCTTATAAAGTTCCCCCTCATGGACCTTGTAGGCTTTAGATCGCCGAACTATGCAGCGGGCCTCGTTTCGGTCTTCGGGAAGTTCCTGCCTAATTAAGTAGGCTTGGAATGGTTCCGTCCACGGGGCAATGACTGCCATTATTTCGTGGGCGGAAGGTGTTATGTCATTGGCTGAGCCACCGGTTGTGTCAGAATGTTCGGTGTTGGGTTGTGCGGTTGGTTCCGAATTGTTGTTTCCGAACTCCTCTTCCCATACAACGGATGGCTTAAAGATCCGCTCCAGGAAGATGTTTGGAGGGACGGCATCGCGCTTTGCGCCGATGCTGGCAACACGTCGGCCGCCTGGTTATTATCCCGGGCTACATGGTGGAATTCGAGTCCTTCGAACCGAGCTGACAGTTTTAAGACAGCGTTACGGTAGGCTGCCATTTTTGGATCTTTGGCATCGAAGTCTCCGTTTACTTGTGATATTGTGAGGTTTGAATCCCCGCGTACCTCAAGGCGTTGAATGCCCATGGAGATTGCCATCCGGAGACCGTGTAGAAGGGCCTCGTATTCGGCTGCGTTGTTGGAGTCTGTGTACATTATTTGATGTACGTATTGGACTGTGTCTCCGGTTGGGGACGTCAAAATGACGCCAGCCCCCAAGCCGGCCAACATTTTAGAGCCGTCGAAATGCATGATCCAATTGGAGTATGCGCCATACTCTTTAGGGAGTTCGGCTTCGGTCCATTCAGCGACGAAGTCAGCCAGGACTTGCGACTTTATAGCTCGCCGTGGTTTGTAGGTTATGTCAAATGGTAAGAGCTCAATGGCTCATTTTGCGATCCTGCCCGTCGCGTCACGGTTGTTTATGATGTCGTTGAGGGGTACTTCGGAGGCCACTGTTATCGAACACTCTTGAAAGTAGTGTCGCAGCTTCCGGGATGCCATGAACACCGCGTATGCTATCTTTTGATAATGCGGGTACCGGGACTTGCAGGGAGTTAAGACAGTGGATACGTAGTACGCTGGTTTTTGAAGAGGGAATTTATGCCCTTCTGTTTCTCGTTCGACGACGAGTACCGCGCTTACAACTAGTGGTGTTGCCGCGATATATAACAACATTGGTTCGCCTAGGTTAGGCGCGGTCAGGACCGGATTTGTTGCCAATATGGCCTTTATTTCTTCGAGTCCAGCAGTGGCAGTATCCGTCCACTCGAAGTGTTCGGTGCGCTTGAGGAGGCGATAGAGGGGCAGTGCCTTTTCTCCCAAACGGGAGATGAAGCGGCTTAGAGCCGCCACGCATCCAGTCAATTTTTGTATTTGTTTAAGGTCTTTTGGAATATCCAGCTGCGACAGAGCTCGGATCTTGGCTGGGTTTGCTTCAATTCCTCTACCGGATACAATGAAGCCCAGGAGCTTTCTGGCTGGTATGCCGAAGACGCATATTTCCGGGTTCAGCTTAATGTCATATGCTCGGAGGTTGTCGAATGTGAGCATCAAATCGTCTACTAGAGTTTCGACGTGTTTGGTGTTGATGACCACGCCGCTCACGTATGCCTCTACTTGTTTTGCCGATCCGTAGCCGACATGTCCGAATCATGCGCCGATATGTCATACCGGGCGCTTTTGAGTCCGAAGGGCATCGTGTTGAAGCGTAATGGTCCGTATGGAGTAATGAATGCCGTTGCGGCTTGGTCCGCCTCCGCCATCTTGATTTGATGGTAGCCGAGTATCGCCAAGGAAGCACAATGAATCGTGTTCGCAGAGCATCGATTATTTGGTCGATGCGGGAAGGGGAAAGGATCCTTTGGGCAAGTCTTGTTGAGGTCTTTAAAATTGACACATAGACGCCGTGATTTGTCCTTCTTGGTACCATTACCGGGTTTGCTAGCCATCCGGATGTTTGATGTCTCGATGAATCCGGCTTCCAATAGTTTGGCTAGCTCCTCTCCCATTGCCTGTCTTTTGGGTTCGGAAAATTGCCGAAGAGCCTGTTTGACTGGCTTGAATCCATTTAGGATGTTTAGGCTGTGTTCTGCCAATCTGCGTGGGATTCCTGGCATATCTGAAGGGTGCCAGGCAAAGTTGTCCCAATTCTCCCGAAGGAATTCTCTTGGTGCGGCGTCTACATCAGGGTTCAACTGTGCCCCGATGGAGGCCGTCTTTGTTGGGTCCGTTGGATGGACCTGGAATTTGACTATTTCGTCCGCTGGTTTAAAAGAGGTGGACTTGGATCTCTTATCGAGTATCACATCATCCCTGTTCACCGTAGAGCGCAGCGCAGTGAGTTCCTCCGCCGCTAGGGCTTCGGATAGTGCCTCTAGGGCTAATGCGGCTGTCTTGTTTTCGGCGCGGAGTGCTATGTCCGGATCACTGGCAAGGGTGATCGTTCCATTGGGCCCGGGCATTTTAAGCTTCATGTACCCGTAATGGGGTATGGCTTGAAAAATTGTGAATGACTCTCGTCCTAATAAAGCGTGATGTCCGCTGCGAGAACGGGCCACTTGGAACGTGACCTCCTCGACCTGTAATTGTCCGTGAAATAACACCACATCAAGTGTGATTTTTCCTGTGCACCGTGCTTCCGGCTAGGGATTATCCCTCTAAAGGTTGTGCTGCTTTGCTCAATACGGCTCCAGTCTATTTCCATTTTTCGAAGGGTTTCCTCGTAGATGAGGTTTAATCCGCTGCCGCCGTCCATGAGCACTTTCAGAAGACTAAAGCCGCCCACTATTGGGCCGAGGACCAATGCGGTGGTGCTCGGGCAGTTCGAATTTAGGTTCGTCGCTGGCGTTGAAGGTGATAGCCGTGTCGCTCCATGGATTTGTTGTTGCTACTTGGTAGACTTCGTGAGGCTGCGGATCGCTCGCTTTCGTGATATTATTTGATGCGAAAGTCTCAAGACTGCTGATACCGTGATCGGTACTGTTGGAGTGGTTCTCGGGGCTAGAAGCTCTTCGCCACTTTTGGCCACTGTCGCAAAGATCCAACATGCTCAAGGCTATGTGTTGGAGTGGCGCCCTCAGATTATGAATTTGCGAGGTCCGCCGAGCCATCCCTCCGAAGACGGTTCCTTGCCCTTTATGGGGTTTTTGCTTTTGGTTTTTGTTCCGGTGCCTGAGCGTGATGCACCCTTTTGTTTCGGACTAGGGTTGTATTCGGAGCCGGATTGTCCCAAAACTTAGTTTCGGTTTTCCGGAAACTCTCCATCGCACAGTACTTTTGTACTATAGATGCCAGGTCGGCGAAGCGTGTATTTTCACGACGACTTGTGGCGTTCAAGATTCCCTTGTCCGTGCAATTATTGCAGAAAATCGAAATTGCGTTTTCCTCACGGCAGTCTTTTATCTTGTCCATAACCAGGAGGAATCTAGCCTAGAAATGATGTACTGTTTCAGCGGGCTCTTGCCGGATTTGAGATGGATCGCATATGTTTGGGTGGGTGGGCGGAATTGAGTCCGGAACCCTGCCCATCTTGAGGCTCAAAGGCCGAAAAATTTCTAAATTTGGAAGCTTGGATTGCTGGACGTTGTCCAACGAGTCTGGTCCGCTGCCTGACTTTAGGTTCAGTACTTGATCGACGTCCGTCCCTCCGCGGTAATCCGGCATGGAGGGTTCGGGAGTCCGGACATAACTGGTTTTTAATAAAGAAGAAGAGTCGCCGTGTTGTTCCTTTACCACCGCAACGTGGTGGGTAACCTGGGGAGAGTTAATCTCGCTCAGATCGGTTTTAAGCCCAATCTGATTGTAGTCTGTAGTGACTCCCAGGGCGGCGATGTGATCCAAGAGCTCATTTACGGACGAGAGCTCCATTGGATTCAGCTTCTCGGCAAATTCCGAGTTGACGTGAAGATTGCTTTTGATGATCCGAGAGGTCATCGTCGAAGTGGTGGCCGAATAGGCGGTCATGAGAAAACCACCTAGCCGGATAGTTTGGCCGGCGGCCAAGGCTCCTTTGGCGATGGTACCGTCTTTAAAGACGGGAAGAGGCATCCTTCCTGATCGCGACGGCATAGAGGAACTCTCAATGAAAGCACCAATGTCGGTGTCAAAACCGGCGGATCTCGGGTAGGGGGTCCCGAACTGTGCGTCTAGGCAGATGGTAACAGGAGATAAGGGACACAATGTTTTTAACCAGGTTTGGGCCCTCTCGATGGAGGTAAAACCCTACTCCTGCTTGATTAATATTGATGATATGGGTAGTACAAGAGTAGATCTACCATGAGATCAAGGAGGCTAAACCCTAGAAGCTAGCCTATGGTATGATTGTTGTAATGGTTGTTCGTCCTACGGACTAAAACCCTCCGGTTTATATAGACACCGGAGAGGGCTAGGGTTACACAGAGTCGGTTACAATGGTAGGAGATCTACATATCCGTATTGCCAAGCTTGCCTTCCACGCCAAGGAAAGTCCCAACCGGACACGGGACGAAGTCTTCAATCTTGTATCTTCATAGTCTTGGAGTCCGGCCGATGATGATAGTCCGGCTATCCAGACACCCCCTAGTCCAGGACTCCCTCAATGGCCCGCAGCAGAACTCGGCAAATCAAGGGGGCAACAGTAAATGCAAGGCTGATGGTAGCTCGGAGTTTGTGGCTAACACCAATGCACAGGGCAACGATCAACATCGTAAGGGGAGGCTGCCTCCTCGGACCGGCGGGTCAGGTCCTACTCTTGAGCAGTTGCTGAATGAGCCCTGTCCAAGGCATGGCACGCAGGGGAAACCAGCCACTCACCTTTGGAAAGATTGTATGATCATGAAGGCTTTCAAAAACTCTAATGCGTTCGACAGCAATCATGGACCGGGCGGCGGCTCAGGCGGCGGCGGTTTCCATGGCCCAGGTTATGGAGGTGGCAGTTCTAATCCTAACTTCCAGGGCCCCCAAGGTAATCATGGCGGTTTTAATCAAGGTAACCAAGGTGGTTACAATCAGCAATCCGGCCAGGGAGGTCAGCAACAGCAGCAATCCGGATATCACGGCAATCCGAAGAAGTTGAACAGTGGGCAGTACCATGTTTTCACCACAAGTTTATGCAAGCGGGACCAGAAGCTCCACAAGTGGGCCGTGAACGTCGTTGAACCGGCGGTTCATCGTTACTTGCGATGGTCTGAGCAGCCTAATCTGTGGAGTAGGGCGGATCACCCTCCCTGGGTTGACAATCCGGGTCACTTGGCCTTGGTGGTGGCGCTTCAAGTTGGTGGATACAAATTCACTGAGGTCCTCATGGATGGAGGTAGTAGCATCAACATCCTTTATTATGAGACCTTCCGTCGCATGGGGTTAACTGATAAAAGTCTTAAGACATCCAACACTGTTTTTCACGGAGTGGTGCCTGGTAAGTCGGCATACCCGGTGGGCAAGATTGAGCTGGAGGTGGCCTTTGGGGATGAGCATGATTCCAGGGCTGAGAAGTTAACTTTTGAAGTGGTCAAAATCAAAAGCCCGTACCACGCTCTGTTTGGATGGACGGCTTATGCCAAGTTCATGGCACAGCCGCGTTATGTTTATTTGCAGCTCAAGATGCCGGGTTATAAGGGCACCATTATGGTGCATGGGAGTCGGAAGATAGCCCTGGAATGTGAAGAAGGCGATGCTGCTTATGCTGAATCTGTCTGTGCAACAGAGGAATTGAAGTTTTATAAGGACAATGTTGACCCGGTGGATATGACGTCCTTGAAAAAAGCCAACTACAGAGCATGACCCGGTGCTGAAATTAAGTCGGCTGATGACACCAAGCTGGTTGATTTTGTTCCTGGCGAGTCATCCAAGCAGTTCAGTATCAGTGCTAATCTGGATCCAAAATAGGAAAGCGTGCTCATCGAGTTCATCCGTGAGAACCGGGACATCTTGGCATGGAAACCTTCTAACATGCCGGGTGTACCGAGGGAACTCGTTGAGCACACTCTTAATATTCATCTGAAATTTAAGCCGGTCATGCAATTCCTCCGGCGGTTCAACAAAGAGAGGCGTAAGGCCATTGGTGAAGAAGTGGCCCGGCTCTTGGCGGCTGGGTTCATTGTTGAAGTTTTTCATCCAGAGTGGTTGGCTAACCCGATGCTGGTGCTTAAGAAGAATGGCACCTAGCGCATGTGTGTGGATTACACGGACTTAAACAAGGCTTGTCCGGCTGATCCTTTTGATCTCCCTCGTATTGATCAAATCATTGATGCTACGGCGGATTGTGAGCGTTTGAGCTCTTTGGATGCTTATTCTAGTTATCATCAGATCAAGATGGCAGTTAAGGATCAGGAGAAGACGGATTTCATTACTCCCTTTGAAGCCTTCTGCTACGTGTCTATGCCTTTTGGGCTCAAGAGTGCCCAGGCGACTTATCAGCGATGTGTGCTGAATTGTCTTCACAGTCAGGTTGGGCGCAATGTTCATGCTTATGTGGACGACATTGTGGTGAAATCCAGAGAGAAGGAAATTCTGATAGAAGATTTGAAAGAAACTTTTGATAACCTCCAGGTCTAGAAGATGATGCTTAACCCGGCCAAATGTGGTTTTGGTGTGCCAGCAGGCAAGCTTTTGGGTTTCCTGGTTCCTAACAGGGGCATTGAGGCTAACCCGGAGAAGATCAAGGCCATCACCTCTCTGGCTAAAGCGGCGTGTATCAATGATGTTCAACGTTTGGCGGGTCGTATTGCTGCTGAAAATGCAACTATCCCTAGGTGGTTTTGGTAATTCATAACAACATATAGCTCATTGAGCTAATGCTATTCCAAGACTATTATTTCAGGAAAGCTCAATGAATGGCATGGCATGGATGATGAAAGTGGATCCCTCAAAATACTAAGGACAAAGGATTGGCTCAAGCTCAAAAGCTCAAGACTCTTCATTTTACATTTTAGTGATCCAAGATCACATTGAATCTATAGGAAAAGCCAATACTATCAAGGAGGGATGAGGTGTTGCTTAATGAGCCTCTTGCTTCATGTGCTTAGTGATATGCTCCAAAACCCTCAACTACTTTCCCACATCCACAAATGACCTAAACCCAAAGCCAAAATCGGTCACACCAATTCTTCCTATCCGGCGCCACCGATTCCAAAAGTCATAGCCACTGCCACAAACCCTAAGCAAATTGGTCTTACCGATAGGGATCTTGGTCTCACCGAGATGGGGTTGTAATCTCTCTGTTTCCCTTCATAATGTTTCGGTCTAACCAAAGTGAGCGATCGGTCCCACCGAGATTGCAATGTAAACTCTCTGTTTCCTTTTTGTAACATTTCGGTCTCACCGAAAAGAGCAAATCGGTCCCACCGAGTTTACCTGGCCAACTCTCTGGAAAGCTTATTACCAAATTGGTCTCACCGAGTTTGTGTAATCCGAGTTTAAAGATTCGGTCCCATCGAGTTTGGTAAATTGTGTGTAATGGTTAGATTTTGTGTGGAGGCTATATATACCCCTCCACCTCCTCTTCATTCGTGGAGAGAGCCATCAGAACGAACCTACACTTCCAACTTACCATTTCTGAGAGAGAACCACCTACTCATGTGTTGAGGCCAAGATATTCCATTCCTACCATATGAATCTTGATCTCTAGCCTTCCCCAAGTTGCTTTCCACTCAAATCTTCTTTCCACCAGATCCAAAACCTATGAGAGAGATTTGAGTGTTGGGGAGACTATCATTTGAAGCACAAGAGCAAGGAATTCATCATCAACGCACCATTTGTTACTTCTTGGAGAGTGGTGTCTCCTAGATTGGCTAGCTGTCACTTGGGAGCCTCCGACAAGATTGTGGAGTTGAACCAAGGAGTTTGTAAGGGCAAGGAGATCGCCTACTTCGTGAAGATCTACCGCTAGTGAGGCAAGTCCTTCGTGGGCGACGACCATGGTTGGATAGACAAGGTTGCTTCTTCGTGGACCCTCCGTGGACTCGCGCAGCCGTTACCCTTCGTGGGTTGAAGTCTCCATCAACGTGGATGTACGATAGCACCACCTATCGGAACCACGCCAAAAACATCCGTGTCTCCAATTGCGTTTGAATCCTCCAAACCCTTCCCTTTACATTCTCGCAAGTTGCATGCTTTAATTTCCGCTGCCTATATACTCATTGCATGCTTGCTTGAATCGTGTGATGATTGCTTGACTTGTTCTAAAATAGCTAAAATCTGCCAAACTCTAAAATTGGGAAAAGGTTAAGTTTTTATTGGTCAAGTAGTCTAATCACCCCCCCCCCTCTAGACATACTTCAAGGTCCTACAAGTGGTATCAGAGCTTTGGTCTCCATTTGCTTTGATTTCCATAGCTTTTGGTGGTCATAGCCTTGGTTTCACAACCTAGGAGAGTATGGCGTCTAGCGAGGGAAATTATCACCGTAGAGGTCCTTACTTTGACGGTACTAATTTTGCTAGTTGGAAGCATAAGATGAAAATGCATATTCTCGTACATAACCCCGCCGTTTGGGCAATTATTTGTATTGGCTTACAAGGTGAATTTTTCGATGGGAGAGAACCGAACTGTGAAGCTAATGCGGAAGAATTGAAGATGCTGCAATACAACGCTCAAGCTTGTGATATCATCTTCAACGGACTGTGCCCCGAAGAATTCAACAAAATCAGCCGTCTTGAGAATGCAAAGGAAATTTGGGATACTTTGATTTAGATGCACGAAGGTACAGAGTCCGTCAAGGAATCAAAGTTGGATGTGCTCCAAAGTCAGCTTGACAAGTTCAAAATGAAGGATGGTGAAGGTGTCGCTGAAATGTACTCTAGGCTTGCTCTTATCACAAATGAGATTGCCGGCTTAGGGAGTGAAGAGATGACCGACAAATTCATCATCAAAAAGATCTTAAGAGCATTGGATGGAAAGTATGATACCGTGTGCACATTGATCCAAATGATGCCAAACTACAAAGATCTCAAGCCAACGGAAGTCATTGGAAGAATTGTTGCTCATGAGATGTCACTCAAGGATAAGGAGGAACTTCACAACAAGTCAAGTGGTGCTTACAAAGCCTCAAGTGAAGCACCCACATAATCAAGTGAGAAACCAACCTTCAATGAAGAATTGAGCTTAATGGTGAAGAACTTCAACAAATTCTACAAGAGTAGAAGCAAAGAAAGAAGCTCCAAGTCAAGGTCTTACAATGACAAGAGATCTTCTAGTCGAGAGCGCAATTGCTACAATTGTGGGAGACCCGAACACTACTCCAATGAGTGTACGGCACCCTACAAAAGAAGAGAAGATTCTCCAAGAAGAAGGAGCAAAAGAGAAGAATCACCACCAAGAGAGAGGAGGAGTAGATATGATCGCTATGAACGAAGGCCCTCACGGAGAAGCAAGGATTCGGAAACGAAGGACAAGTCATCAAGGAGCTACACAAAACAAAGACATCAAGCTCATGTTGGTGAATGGGTTTCCGGCTCCGACTCTGACAATCACTCCGAGAGAAGCTATCACTCCGACTCCGAATATACTCAAGATGAAGCCGTTGCCAGTCTAGCACTTGTGTCAACCAACTCCTACGACATATTTTACTCACCAAATGAAGGTGTTGGAAGATGCTTCATGGCCAAAGGTCCAAAGGTAATACATCCTGAGTATGTTGATTTCAATAGTGATGAAGATGACTTGCTTGTGGATGATGATTTACTTGTTGACAACTCTAGTGATGAATACTATGATGAAACGTCAATTAATCATGCTAATCAAGATAAAACGAATGACATTGATAAGGAGAAGATTGAGCTTCTAACTAAAGAACTAAACTCTCTTAAGTTAGCTCATGAAACTATCTAGGAAGACCATCGAGAACTTTTAAGGGCTCATGAGAAGTTACGCTTTGAAAAGCTCAATCTTGAGCAAGAGCATGAGTTCTTAAAAGCAATCAATGATGATCTTCGCAAGAAAAGTTCTTCTTACATTGCCAAGCGTTTACTCTTATCTACTTAGATGCCTCAAGTCAAGTCTAGTAACAAGTACAAGAAAGATACTTCCTCTAGTAGTAACAATAATAATATCAAATCCAATATTGTTGCTTCTAGTAGTTCTCTTGATTCCACTAATGATTCTCTTAGCCAAGTTACACTTGAGCAAGAAAATAGCTTATTGAAGGGAATTATAGAGAAAGGTGTTTACAAGAGCCTTGCCGGGAGTAAGCAATTCGAGGAAATTGTACGCAAGCAAGGAAGGCACGGAAGAATCAAGGTGTTGGTTTTGAACGAAAGTTCAATGCCAATGGAGTTGAGGGAAGAAGATCAATACCCCAAGACGAAGTTTGTTCCTCAACAAGAGAAGTATGATCCTACTTCCTTCAAGGGAACACAAGCTCAAGATGATCTTCCACCACAAGACCACAAGAACAAAGGCAAGGACAAGCTTCAAGAAGAGATTGATGCATTTGAAGAAGCACCTAAAGCCTCATTCAAGTGGGTTCCCAAGACTACATCAAGTTCTACTTCATCAAGTACAACTACAACTCCAAGGATTCCCATCAAGATGATGTGGATCCCGAAGAAGAAGAACTGGAGAGTTCTTGAGGGTGACTCCGCCAACATTCTTCACTCATATAATTTTGGCAAGAACAAGTGCAATCAACTTCCACATCTTGCACTAGTTCAAGGAGTTACAAACCCTCATGTTGGTAAGGCAAGAGACAAGGTAACCCAATGAATTCATGGACATCATCTTGTGTGTGCATCACTCTATGTCTATGGATATTCTTGTTTGTTCCTTGTGGAACTAACCCATGTAGGTAAGTTGAAAGTGCAACTCACTCCAAAGGATTGCTCCAAATGATCTACACCAACATTGAGCATCTACATCTTCAACACCTACATGAAGTCATCATCGACAAAACCCAAGGTTAGTTCATCCCTCTAAGGGGGGATCTCACATCTAGGGGGAGCTTAACTCTAAGAATTGAGTCAAAGCAACTCTAAAGGTGTGAACACATCAATGCATTATGTAAAAGTGGTAACCCCACTTGATCTTAAACGATGAGTATGACCTATGATCAAATGCTCTCATTTGACTCCTAAGTCAATATACTCATATATAGATGACCTAGTCATCACCAATTGTTTGATAGATGCTAGAATTGGTTGTGCATGCTTCGCCACATGTTTCATTTGCCATCTTATTGTGTGAGCATGTTGGTGCATATTTTACTCATTCAAGGACATCCACTTGTTGTTTTGATTGTTTGGTTATTTTCTTTTTTGCCAAGTGGATGGACAAGAATGCCTAAGAACCTTCTTTAGCTATCTATGCTTTTCTCATCTCAAACTCTATTCATGCTACATCACAAAATTTGATCAAGTCAGATTCGAACCACTCTGTGTGAGGAGCACTCGGAGTCCCCAATTCGTCATAGACTTAAACTTCCAAAACCTCTTTGTGATTCTCGGTCTGACCGATTTCTCCATTTCGGTCCTACCGAGATCATCAAGTTGATCTGAGTTTTCAATCTCGGTGCAACCGATTTGAACTTTTCGGTCTCACCGATTTGCTGTAACTAAATACAGTTATGCATCTCGGTACCACCGAGTTGTTCCACTCGGTCACACCGACAGGGTCGGGCTATATATAGCCACGGGCAAAATTTTGGAAATTTCTCCGAAACCCATCGCCCGCGCAAAAGCTCGCTCTGCCATCGGAGGTCTCCGGATCGTCTCCTCGTCGCCAGCAGCCTCTCGCTGGTCTCCGCCGCCGTCAACAGATTTCGTCCCCACCGTTGCCGCCGTAGCAAGTCCACCGTCAAGTTAGGGTATGGACTTGATCTTTGTGCTATCCACGTCTGATTCCAAGCACATTGTATTTTCATTGAATCTTGCCACGATTGAAACTCTTCTATCTAGCCAAAGTAGTCCATAGATTAGATGTGATTCAAATTTTTAGGGTTAGGTTTCCGCCGAAACCATCTCGGACCCACCGAGTTGAAAAACTCGATCTCACCGATTTGGCTTATACCATTGCACTAGTGACTCTCGGTCTGACAAAGAATTACTAATCGGTGTGACCAATTTGAGGATTCTGTGAAACCCTAGCAGTCTTGGTGCCACCGAACTGAGACTCGGTCCAACCGAGATCATCAGTTTAGGTTCCAAAACTGCTTCGGTATCACCGAGTTTGAAAATCGGTTGATCCGAAATGCTTTCTGTGGAAAACTAAAACTGAACTTTTGGATCATTCTTTTGCAAAAATCTCTGCATTTTGTGATGCTCATCTTTTCTATCTCATCTATAACTCTTCACAGGGTTAGCAGTCAGCTTTTGCAGTATGTCAGATCAGAGTGACAGCCAGAACAGGTCAGTAGAGCAGATGGACTTGAGTGAGGGCACTAGTCCCTCAACTACAGATGAAGGGAGCAGAAGTACTCCTAGCAACTTACCTAAGGCTGCTACTAGGCAAAGGAGGAAAAGAACTTCAGATTCAGAGGATGAAGATTACAAAGCTGAGGAAGATGAGGCTACTTCCAAGAAGGTAGTTCTCAAGAAAGAATATGGCTCTGCATAGAGCACTAAGAAAGGTCTGAAGAAGAAAGTTCCTGCCAAGAGGACACCAATGCCAAAGGCCAGAAAGTCCACTCAAGTGCCAGCTCAGGCTCAACCCAAAGAGGCACCTGCAAGGAAAGATACATCATCCAAACCTCAGAAAGTTCCTACTGGAGAGACTATGAAATTCCAAATTGAATCAGAGGATGATGGTGATCAGGACAAGAAAAAGAAGAGAGCAAGAACCACAACTGCCAAGGTCCTTGGAAAGCCCTCTATGAGAAGAGATTCTGATGAAGAGGAAGAGGATGCTGCACCAGCACCTAAGGCACCTAAGCTTATGGGTGATGCAATCAGATCAGGGGCTGCAGTATCCAAGCCCAAGGAAGCACCCAAAGCTGCCTCCAAGGCCAATCAAGTTCCAAAGAGGAATACTAGGAGTATTCCAGCTGCTGAGAAGAACAAGGCCCCAGTGCCCAATGTTGCTGACGATGAGGATGAAGAAGGAAAGTCCTAAGAAAGCTCAAGCCCAAGAGACCAGACCACAATGATGCCCATCCTGTGGCTGAGGACATGAGAATCAGGAAGGATTCAGGGCTGAGACTGTGGAGGATGGAAGATCCATATGCTTCAAGAAGAAGAACTGCTGTTGACTACAGGTTCCACACAAAGGAACAACAGCACTTTTATGAAACAATTCTGTTGGACAAGAAGCCTATAGTCTGTGACATGAGGTGGGTCGACTGGACCTACATCAGGGACAATGAGCAGCACTATCTCGAGTGCAAGAAAGCTTTGTTGCTTGTGGAGTTGCTGATTTTGTTGGATGAAGTTCACCAACTGGAATGATGAGCTTATCATGCGGTTCTACTCCACAAGACATTTTACCCATATGGTAGAATTGTTTGATGTCCAAGGTACAAGGTACCAATCCACTGTTGAAGAATGTGCAAGTCTGATAAATGCCCCCAAGGAAAATGAGGATGACCTGGACATTTATGCAAAGAAGATGTTGGGTCACAACTCCATGGCTCACATGTACAAGGTGATCCCAGACAAGGCAGTAGAGACTCACAAGTTCGGATCAGTTCACTTTCTGCCGTCAGGGTTGCCAACCATCAATTGGATTCTGAGGCACACTTTGTTGCCCAAGTCTGGTGACCACAACATGATCAGAGGACATGCCATCAAGATGCTGCATGTGTTTGATGTGCCACAGAAGTTCAAAGTCATGAGCCTAATAATTGAAACAATCAAGAGGACTGCAGCAGATCAGAAGAGGAGTTGTGGATATGCACCTCAGATTCAGGAATTGATCAACTCAAAGATGGGCACAGGGAAATATCAGTTGGATAAGGAACATTTTCCACTTCATCCAGACTTTGAGGACAATGAGGTTGTCATGAATGAAGATGATCCATAATCAGTTCAAGCTCAGGAGAAGGAGAAGGCTGCCAAGATGCCAACTCAAGAGGAGGCATCTGAATATTTATTGAAAACCAAATAGGAGCAGATTGGTTACTTGATAGCATCTACACTGAGGATTGAGAAAGGACCGCCACCTCACTCGTAATCGGAGAGCCTTGAGAGAATCATGGAACTCAAGTTTCATGACCTTGATGTTAAAGTAACGAGATTGATCGGTTGTAGAGCAGCCTGCAGGAGGACATGCAGGAGAAGCGAGGCAAGACTACCACCAATGTGTTTGCAGAGTGCCCAGAGCCCAGAGGTCGGGATTGCAGTGCTAGTGATGACACTAGAGCAACAACTTCAAGACCAGCCATCGCCCCTACAGCCCAAAGGCAACCAGCTCCAAGATCCACTCCAGCACCCTCTACTTCAACTCAAGCCTTCGTCCTTGGAGTCATCAGACACCACCACCGTAAGATCAAGCCCGAGAGTCGATCTAGCACTATGCATTTTCTATGAACTTTTTGGTAACTTGTTGCCAAAGGGGGAGAAAAATGTATAGATCATAGGCTTCGAGAGAGAGAGAGAGTGTTGCTTTTATATTCTCTCTTGCTTTATTTGGTGGTTTTTCAAACTTTGTTTGCTTTTGGTTGAGATATTATGCTTGTGAGACATTGATGATCATGTGTTTGATCATAAGCTACACTTCAGCATGCTTGATATTATCCTATCTATCTTATGTGATCACTCACTATGCTTGGTGATGAGTGCATGTATTCAATGTTTATTATTTTGAGTGCTCCACCAAGATGTATGTGACATGGAAGAGTAACGCATGAGCCTAATTCATTGTGCATTTGCAGTCCAAAGCAAATCTTAACCCATGCACAAATTTAGGGGGGGCTCTTGCTTATCACATACTTCTCAAAGCGTTGATGTTATTCAATCTTATTATCATTTGTCGAAGCTTTGATCTATATGTTGTCATCAATTACGAAAAAGGGGGAGATTGAAAGTGCAACTATCCCTAGGTGGTTTTGGTAATTCATAACAACATATAGCTCATTGAGCTAATGCTATTCCAAGACTATTATTTCAGGAAAGCTCAATGAATGGCATGGCATGGATGATGAAAGTGGATCCCTCAAAATACTAAGGACAAAGGATTGGCTCAAGCTCAAAAGCTCAAGACTCTTCATTTTACATTTTAGTGATCCAAGATCACATTGAGTCTATAGGAAAAGCCAATACTATCAAGGAGGGATGAGGTGTTGCTTAATGAGCCTCTTGCTTCATGTGCTTAGTGATATGCTCCAAAACCCTCAACTACTTTCCCACATCCACAAATGACCTAAACCCAAAGCCAAAATCGGTCACACCGATTCTTCCTATCCGGCGCCACCGATTCCAAAAGTCATAGCCACTGCCACAAACCCTAAGCAAATCGGTCTTACCGATAGGGATCTCGGTCTCACCGAGATGGGGTTGTAATCTCTATGTTTCCCTTCGTAACATTTCGGTCTAACCGAAGTGAGCGATCGGTCCCACCGAGATTGCAATGTAAACTCTCTGTTTCCTTTTTGTAACATTTCGGTCTCACCGAAAAGAGCAAATCGGTCCCACCGAGTTTACCTGGCCAACTCTCTGGAAAGCTTATTACCAAATTGGTCTCACCGAGTTTGTGTAATCGGTCTTACCAAGACTACAATATGCCCTAACCCTAACCGAATCGGTCTCACCGAGTTGCATGTCAGTCCCACCGAAAATCACTAACGGTCACTAGGTTTACTAAATCGGTCCGACCGAGTTTAATGATTCGGTCCCACTGAGTTTGGTAAATTGTGTGTAACGGTTAGATTTTGTGTGGAGGCTATATATACCCCTCCACCTCCTCTTCATTTGTGGAGAGAGCCATCAGAACGAACCTACACTTCCAACTTACCATTTCTGAGAGAGAACCACCTACTCATGTGTTGAGGCCAAGATATTCCATTGCTACCATATGAATCTTGATCTCTAGCCTTCCCCAAGTTGCTTTCCACTCAAATCTTCTTTCCACCAGATCCAAAACCTATGAGAGAGAGTTGAGTGTTGGGGAGACTATCATTTGAAGCACCAGAGCAAGGAGTTCATCATCAACGCACCATTTGTTACTTCTTGGAGAGTGGTGTCTCCTAGATTGGCTAGGTGTCACTTGGGAGCCTCCGACAAGATTGTGGAGTTGAACCAAGGAGTTTGTAAGGGCAAGGAGATCGCCTACTTCGTGAAGATCTACCGCTAGTGAGGCAAGTCCTTCGTGGGCGACGGCCATGGTGGGATAGACAAGGTCGCTTCTTCGTGGACCCTTCGTGGGTGGAGCCCTCCGTGGACTCGCGCAGCTGTTACCCTTCGTGGGTTGAAGTCTCCATCAACGTGGATGTACGATAGCACCACCTATCGGAACCACGCCAAAAACATCTGTGTCTCCAATTACGTTTGAATCCTCCAAACCCTTCCCTTTACTTTCTCGCAAGTTGCATGCTTTAATTTCCGCTGCCTATATACTCTTTGCATGCTTGCTTGAATCGTGTGATGATTGCTTGACTTGTTCTAAAATAGCTAAAATCTGCCAAACACTAAAATTGGGAAAAGGTTAAGTTTTTATTGGTCAAGTAGTCTAATCACCCCCCCCCCTCTAGAATAGTCTAATCTGCCAAACTCTAACTCCATATATTGGTCAATTTTTTATTGGTCAAGTAGTCTAATCACGAGGGTGGGGGCTCGCCCCTCCCCCCTGGGCGCGCCCCCTACCTCGTGGGCCCCCTGGTGGCCCTCCGACGCCAACTCCAACTCCATATATTGGCTTTTGGGGAAAAAAATCAGAGAGAAAGTTTCATCGCGTTTTACGATACGGAGCCGCCGCCAAGCCCTAATTTCTCTCGGGAGGGCTGATCTGGAGTCGTTCGGGGCTCCGGAGAGGGGGATTCGTCACCGTCGTCATCACCAACCATCCTCCATCACCAATTTCATGATGCTCACCACCGTGCGTGAGTAATTTCATCGTGGGCTTGCTGGACGGTGATGGGTTGGATGAGATTTATCATGTAATCGAGTTAGTTTTGTTAGGGTTTGATCACTAGTATCCATTATGTTCTGAGATTGATGTTGCTATGACTTTTCTATGCTTAATGCTTGTCACTAGGGCCCGAGTGCCATGATTTCAGATCTGAACCAATTATGTTTTCATGAATATATGTGTGTTCTAGATCCTATCTTGCAAGTCTATAGTCACCTACTATGTGTTATGATCCGGCAACCCCGAAGTGACAATAATCGGGACCACTCCCGGTGATGACCATAGTTTGAGGAGTTCATGTATTCACTATGTGCTAATGCTTTGTTCCGGTTCTCTATTTAAAGGAGGCCTTAATATCCCTTAGTTTCCAATAGGACCCCGCTACCACGGGAGGGTAGGACAAAAGATGTCATGCAAGTTCTTTTCCATAAGCACGTATGACTATATACGGAATACATGCCTACATTAGATTGATGAACTAGAGCTAGTTCTGTGTCACCATATGTTATGACTGTTACATGACGAACCGCATCCGGCATAATTATCCATCGCTAATCCGGTGCCTACGAGTTTTCCATATACTGGTTCTCGCTTATTTACTTTTCCGTTGCTACTGTTACAATCACTATAAAATACCAAAAACATTACTTTTGTTGTCTTTACTTTTGCTACCGTTACCACTACTATCATATTACTTTGCTACTAAACACTTTGCTGCAGATACTAAGTTTCCAGGTGTGGTTGAATTGACAACTCAGCTGCTAATACTTGAGAATATTCTTTGGCTCCCCTTGTGTCGAATCAACAAATTTGGGTTGAATACTCTACCCTCGAAAATTGTTGCGATCCCCTATACTTGTGGGTTATCAAGAAGCCATAGGACGAGTCGCCAAGTGGGACATTGAACTTGGGCCTCATGGTTTGAAGTATGTGCCTCGCACTGCTATCAAATCTCAAGCACTCGCGGATTTCATCAATGACTGGACAGAGCTGCAGATGCCTGAAGAGAAGCCAGATAACACATATTGGACTATTCATTTTGATGGGTCCAGGCAGTTAGAGGGCTCGGGAGCTGGAGTTGTCTTACCTTCCCCTCAAGGTGACAAGTTTTGTTATGTCCTAAGGTTGATGTTTCCCTGTACTAACAATGCAGCTGAGTACGAAGCCTTGCTCCATGGTCTTCGTATGGCTAAGGAGATGAACTTAAGCCGGGTGAGATGTTTCGGCAACTCAGACTTGGTGGCTCAACAAGTCTTAGGCAAATGGGATTCCAAGGATCCCCTCATGGCGGCTTATCGCCACGAAGTTGATGCTATTGCTGGGCATTTCAAGGGTTATCAAGTGGAGCACATTGATCACAGAAAGAATGAGGCGGCTGACGCCTTAAGCCGTTTGGGATCTCAGCGTAAGCTGGTGCCACCTAACATTTTCTTGGATATTCTGCATAACCCTTCTGTCAAGTTGCCTACAGAGGAAGATCTCGGTGTTCCTGACCCAGAGGCACAATTGGTGGCGGCTCTTCACGTCATCCCAGATTGGATAGTACCATATTTGGCTTATATGACTTGGGGCGAGTTACCTCAGGATGAAACTTTGGCCAGGCAGATAACCCGGCGGTCTAAGTCAATGACAATTGCTAATGGCGAGTTACACCATCGCAGCGTTACTGGGGCGTTTCAGCGTTGTGTCTCTCCTAAGGAGGGCCAAGAGATTCTCCGTGAGATTCATGAAGGAGATTGTGGTCATCATGCCGGGTCAAAGTCCCTTGTGGCCAAAGCTTTTCGTCATGGGTTTTATTGGTTGATGGCTCACGCTGATGCAGAGGATCTGGTCAGTAAATGTGATGGCTGCCAAAAAATTTCACGACGAGCTCATGTGCCGGCTCAAGAATTGAGGATGATTCCAATTACTTGGCCTTTTGCAGTCTGGGGGCTTGACATGGTTGGGCCTTTTAAAAGGTCCAAGGATAAAAAGACCCACCTCATGGTGGCGGTTGACAAATTCACCAAGTGGGTTGAAGCAGAGCCGGTCAGTAAGTGTGATTCGTCAACGGCGGTTCAATTCATTAAAAAGGTGATTTTCCGTTTTGGCTTTCCCAAAGTATCATAACTAATAATGGAACTAACTTGTCCAAAGGTGCTATGAAAGAGTTTTGTCAACGTGAGCATATTCATCTTGATATATCATGAGTAGCTCACCCTCAATCCAATGGTCAAGCTGAAAGAGCCAATCAAGAAATTTAGAGAGGCATCAATCCCCGGCTTATGGTTCCTTTGCAACGGACGCCGGGTTGTTAGGTGGAGGAGTTGCCTTTTGTAATATGGAGTATCAACACTGCCCCAATAGGTCTACGGGTTACACGCCCTTCTTCATGGTTTACGGAGCAGATGCGATTCTCCCTAGTGACATCTGTCATGACTCTCCTCGTGTGGCGGCTTACGCTGAAGCTGATAATGAGCAGGCACGTCAGGATGCACTTGACCTGTTAGATGAGAAGCGTGGTCTTGCAGCAGCCCGTTCGGCGATTTACCAACAAGACCTGTGCTGTTACCATAGCAGCCGGGTTAAGTCCAGAACCTTTCAAGAAGGTGACTTGGTGCTCCGGCTCATCCAAGATCAAACTGATATGCACAAGTTGTCCCCACCTTGGGAAGGGCCCTTTGTGGTCAGCAAGAATTTGAATGACGGGTCATACTACCTTATCGATGTTCAAGAGCACAAAGACTCACGTAAGTCGGAGGAAGAGACCCGCCGGCCATGGAATATCGCTCATCTTTGGCCTTACTACACATGATTCACCGGCTCTTATGATGTACATACTTTTACCATGTATATATTATGATGATTCTAATAAAGCAGGATCTTTGTTGTTTTATCTTCAAAATATCATGTAGCTTCATCATAATAAAAGACCATTGGGGGCTGATCATATTCGAATATAGCTTAACCCCTTTGGCACAACTTCCTGATCGTATTCGAATCATAGCTGTTCAAAACCTCTTGATCATTTGGGGGCTGGATCGTATTCGAATCATAGCTTAACCCCTTTTGGTCCGACCCTGATCGTATTCGAATTAGAGTTGTTAAAAATTTAGACCACTGGAGGCTGATCATATCCGAATCTGGCTTAACTCCTTTGGCACAGCTTCCTGATCGTATTCGAATCATAGCTGTTCAACAATTTGATCATTTGGGGCCTGGATCGTATTCGAATCATAGCTTAACCCCTTTTGGTCCGACTTTGATCGTATTTGAATCAGAGTCGTTAAAAAGTCTCAACGTCACTTGGGGGCTTCTTGTTCAAACATAGGTGTCATTCACCAAAGAGAACATAGCTGTTAGTACCCACTTGATCGATGCAATGCCAAAAGCCACTTGGGGGCTTCCTGTTCAAACATAGGTGTCATTCACCAAAGAGAACATAGCCATTAACCCTTTTGGTCCGGCTTACTGATCGTATTCGAATCAGAAGCCTCGTGTTTTTCTCTCCTTGTCGATTTAAGTCTTTTGACATGGTTTTCCGGGTTTCTCTTGATACTTCTTTTCTTACATATATGTGGTTTCAATTAACCCGGCTTGACTTTGGACGGTAAGTCGCCAACATATGAGAATCATAAAACACTTGGAAGTCTTGGCTTCTAAAGGTTGGGTTTTCACCCTTTGCTGTATAGGTCACTTAAACCGGCAGTACAAATTCAACATCATAGGTATGATATTGTTATTATATTTATGTTTCAAATTCTGATTCATACTAGCCCTATTTAACTCCTTTTTACACATCACTGGTTATGTGTGAGACATTATGACCCGCTCTGTGGTAAACCGCCAAGGGATCTGGTGATCAATTTTTGTGGGCAGGACAATTCAAGGATTTTCTTATGCACAAATCACACAAATAATAAGTGTAAATAAGGTAAATATAAGAGGGTGGCTTAACAGTGTTGAGCACCAAAAACGTGCACGATGGCACGATAGAGCAAAGTCATTTCTACCCTATTACATGACTCCCCGAGTCTAAATGATCAACTGTTTTTCAAAGTCACAGATATGAACCGCCCAGCGGATCAATCTCCCTGCCTCTGCTGGCCTAAGGCTTCTGGATCAGCCCTCTCTGCTTCTTTGTCCTGTTCCACGTCCTGGAAGGTTGATGACGACCAGTCAATGCCATTCAAAGCTTGAAAGTCATCAATTAGTTTGGACGGGTCAACTTCAGGGACGAAGGTGTGCTTATAGATTGGGGGGATCATGCCTGTCACTTTATAGCGCAGCATCGGCATCCTCTGATTTCCCGCGTCATAAGCCGGATGGTACTTGGTGAGATCTGTCTCATCGGCAACCAGGGTGGCCACAGGGCGTATCTCCTTCACGCAAGCAGCGAAGTCCTCCTGTTCAAATGAAGTGCCATCTTCCTTGAGGCTTGGGTACCCAATAGAGATGTCGGCCGGGTCGAATTCCGGTAGCCATGCTTTGGCCCGGCTTAAGGCAGTCACGACTCCGGCTCTCACAGATGATCGCTTTAATTCATTAAACCGTTGGGGCAGTATAGAGAGCTGCTTTAGCACATCAACCAAGAGTGTGGGGGCTTCATTGGACAGAGCAACTATGGCCAATGCACGCTAAGCTCCACTGTAAAGCTGTTCTACGAGTGTGTAAACCGCCTTCAGCTTCACCAGCATTTCCTAGTTGAGGTTGGTGCTCCTGGGGCCTGCATAGTAATAACAGATGAGTTAAAGACAGTTCAATGATTAAGAGAAAGATTCAACACTTGACACTCGTAGGGCGACTTACCAAAGATAGCCGACACCATCTAAGACACATGGCGTTTTAAGCCGGATAATTCAGTGGTCACCTCTTGAAGAGTCGCCTCTGCTTTTTCAGCTCGATGGGTCAAGGCAGTCTTTTTTCAGCTCGATGGGTCAAGATAGTCTTTTCTTCAGCCCAGTCATTTTTCTCGACTTCAAAGTCGGCCTTCAGTTTTCTTGTTCAGACACGCTGAACTCAAATTTTGAGTTTGCCCTCTGGGTCTCAGTCTCTTGCAGCTCTAGACGGGTCTTCAGCTCAGTCAGCTCAGTTTGAAGTTCAGTAGAGGTGGTCTATTCATAAACCGGATTAGCATTATAATTCAAGCATTAGTTCAACATATCAAGTCCCAAGTCTTTTGCACGCAACAACACCTGGTACCTGGGGGCTAATGTCTACCGAAAGTTCTATTTAAGTGGCGGCTTAAGTGAATAAGTCCCGAGCACTTTGCAAGCAAGAGTACTTGGCACTTGGGGGCTAATGCATATTGCTGTTGAAAACTAAACAAGTAAGTATTATTTTCTACGCATAAATATAAATGAACGGCTCATTCATGCTGATTAAACCGGCCGTTGGGGACTACGGATTAAGTTGGAAGATCAAAGGATTCTACCAAAGAATATGATTTATGCTCATGGTTCATCTAGAGTCTACAACATATTTATCATAAATAGGTAGACTTGGGGGCTGGCATAGTAAGCATAACTAAATAACGGAAGAATTCATACCTCAAACTTCTGGTGCATTTGTTTCACCATATCAATTTCAAGATCGCGGCTACTGTGCACGTGGCTAAGATAACCGGAAAAAACCTCGCCAATGCTCAAGTGGGAGTAATCAGAAGCATCAAATTTGACTTTACGTCGTTCAATGTGCTCCTCCTTGGCAGAATGCTTAGCTAGCACAGTGGGTCTTCTCGGTTCTCTAAAGCCGGTGGCAGTGATTGTCACGTCTTCATCATGACCATCAGCCGTCTTTGGTGGACTAGAGATTTCAGGATTTATAGACTCATCAATGGCTCGCTCCATAGGAGGGTCAGAAGTTGTTGGCGGGTCATCAAGAGACGGCTCAGGTGATTGGGGGATAGAGATCTCAGGTGCTGGAGTCTGGAGCTCTGGCTCATGGACTGTCGGCTCTTCAGCCGGCTTGTTCTTCTTTGCCCTCTTGCTGGACTTTGCCTTTCCACTGCATGGGTCAAAAAAGATCAGTACAAGTATAAAAGGATTATAATGAGTAAAGGATAAGTAAATCGTTATTACCCTGGAGCGGTCTTGAAAGCCGGCATATTGGACTGGATTGAGTCACCGGAAGAATGTGAAGTTTCTTGATAATTTGAATCAAAAGAGTTGAGAGGTTGACGAGTGAGACCCGCCAAAGGATAAAAAGAGTTTAAGTCGGAGGTGACCTCATTCTGGCGCTTCCTCGGCGTGTTCAGTAAACCAGAGGAGAGTTCCGCATCCTTGCTGGTCCGGGTCTGCCTCTGGCTCTCATGAATCTGTTGCTTCAAAATAAAGTGAGGATCCAGATGAGCTAAGGGGTGTGAAAATCTTACTTTCCGGGTTACTCTTCGGATTTTTTGTCTTTGCAAAGGCTCGGAGTCGGAGGAAATAATAGCTACCTCTTCTTCACTCCCTAACTCGTTCCCGTGTCATCCTGATGACAATCAATGTTAATAAGATGGTTGAAAAAAGAGCCAAGAGAGTCAAGGGCTACCTCCGACTCAAAGGAGTCCTCTAGTTGAAGCAATTCAGAAGCACTAGGCTTTTTTCCTCTTTTCTTGGTGGCGGCTCTCCTGGCGGCTTTCTTGGCCTTCCTGGCTCTCTTTGCAGCCTCATGGTCATATTCTTTCTACCAAAACTCGTCATCAGCTTGTGAAAATCAGCAAAGATTTGAGTTAAGACAAAACATCAAAGATAAAGGTAAATTAACTAAGTTTGGCGGCTTACCCCTGGAGTCGGGTTAGCTTTGCAGAAAGGGCTTAGGCCCACCTTGCCGCAGTCTGCTAGGCTTTCATTCAGAAGCAACTTTGTCATATCATTGATAAGGTCTTTAGGTAACTCATTGGGACTATGGCGCAGAGGATCCTTTGTGTCACCTGTGAAAGTGCACATTAACCCGGATCGGCGGCTCAACGGGATGATCCGCCATGCAACCCAGCATCGGACTAAGTCAATGCCATCTAAGCCATTCCCCAAAAGAGCCTTGACTTTAGCAATGGTAGGGGCGAGCTTCTGGCGATCAGCAGCTGACAACTTGTCTGGGAGAGGATGATTGGACTTGAGGCGCAGGGCGCGAAAGCCGGGCAGAGGGTTCTCATCAGCCGGAGAAGTATCTTGGCAGTAGAACCATGTCTGGTTCCAGTCCTTGAGGATGGAGGTCGAAAAAGCGCAGAACGTCTCTGAAGAACTTAGAGCCGGGCGGCGAAAAGCCCCAGTTCATGTGATCAGTGAAAACAATGACCTCCCCTTCTTTGGGCTGAGGCTTTTCTTCTGTAGGCATAGGAGGGCGGTAAGACATGGCATCCTTTTTGGGCAGATAGCAAGTTTTCAAAAAGTCTTCCAGTGTACTATCCGTGACGATGGAGTGAACCCAGTTACAGGAGGTGGTTGTTTTGGGCGGCATTGTGAAGAAGTAAGCCTAAAAAGAGAAGAATAAATTTGCCGGTTCAAAATTAAGCCGGAGGAAAAGGTATTACAGCACATATCAGACTGGCGGCTTATAAAGGGGCCTAATGGTATATGACTAAGTATGTCAGGTTATTTAAGCCGCCATGAGCAGTTTGATGTTATCTATTGAACATTACAACTGAAGCCGGTGTTTTGAGCCACCATGACTAGGTGGATCTATCCAAGTGCAGTTTTTTGCTAAGTACGACACAAACAGATAGATTGCAAATACTATTTCAGATCAGCGGCAGTTCAGAAAAAGAAAATAATTCAAGACCTAAAAACTAGTACAGGGAGTTCATAAGCTCTAATGAGATCTCTTTCCAAAGAAAGGGGATCCGCTGGTATCGAAGGTGGAGGCAAAACAACCACCGCATAAGTTCTATATTGTTTTTCGATCAAAAGATGCTACGGTTGAGGAACTATGGAGAAACCATGAAGAACATGACAAACAGTCAGGAACCCTAATGTGATCTAACGCACTGGAGAAGAAGCACTTACAGGTGCAGATTCGACTGCGGTGGGGCGCCGGCGTACTCTGGTCCAACACAGGTTGATGCAGCGGCCGAGGTTGAGGATGAGGTGCTCTGGCGGCGGCGGAGCTCGAGCGGCAGAGGGTTGCGAGAGGAAGAAGATGCTGGAAAGGGGGAGAATGAGGGAATATTGGTCGTGGCTATTTATAAGGAAAGACTCATAAGTGGGCGTGAAAAACCAGGAGACCAAAACATGGTTATCCAGCTGCTCAGGCGCCTCGATTCTCGGACGGTTATTAAGATAAAGATCCATTGAGATATGTTGGATAAAGTGTGAATTAATGACAGGTGATGTCATGGCGGGTTATCACAAATCCAGAAGATGTCGTCATGGCGGGTTATAAACTCTCGCGTGATGAAGAGCAGAAGATTTTTTCTAAGTGTTGAAGATTGACATGAACCAGTTCAAATCAATCTGGGTCCTAATGTTGGGGATATAACTACTAGGTATGACCCGCCCAGGAGGGGCTGTGTTATATCTATGACGATTCATAATATGAAGCCCAAGACGATATTTGAAGATGGCGGTTCAGTTAAGGGCCCAAGGCCCAAGGCGGCTTAAGGCCCGTAGAGATAAACCGCCATATATGTATGACTTGTATTGTAAGGCAAGAATAGATAGTCACCGAGCCGGACAATGTTTATGAGCAGGCCGGGACTCTATGAGCCGCTGGGCGTCGACCTCTGTATATAAAGGAACGACCCAGCGGCGGTTCAGGGCAAGTAACATCAGATCAAAAGCCAGGTCAAGCGGATTCACTCCCTGGTAATCAAGACATAAGCAATACCACCTCAAACTGGATTAGGCCTTTACCTTCACCACAAGGGGCCGAACCAGTATAAACTCTCGTATCCTTTGTCCCGTCTTAACCCCTTTAAGCTTCCTAGTTGCGATGGCTCGACGACTAAGTCCTTCTGCTAGGACATCTGCCACGACCTTTCCACGACAGTGACCGACTGTTGTACGGAGTCCCGGATGAGATCACAGACATGATGAGGAGCTCCGGAATGGTCCGGAGGTAAAGATTGATATATGGGATAATAGTGTCTGATCTTCGGAAAGGTTTCGGAATTCACCGGAAGGGGTTCCGGATGTTTTCCGAAATGTTTGGGTACGAGAACACTTTCTTTGGGCCAAAGGGAAAAGCCCACAAGGCTTTTGGAAAGTGCAAAAGGGAGATTTGCGGAGACCAGAGGCCAGATGCTAGGGACCCTGGCGTCTGGGCCCAGACGCAGGGAACCCTGTCGTTTGGCCCTGGAGTCCGAGAAGGACTCTTGCTTTTCAGGCAAAACTGACTTTGAGGAGGCTTTTACTCCAAGTTTCGACCCAGGGCTCAACATATAAATAGAGGGGCAGGGATAGCACCCAAGACACATCAAGATTCACCAAGCCATGTGCCGGAAACCCTGTCCCCTCTAGTTTATCCTCCATCATAGTTTTCATAGTGCTAAGGCGAAGCCCTGCGGAGATTGCTCTTCACTACCACCGTCACCACGCCGTCGTGCTGCTGGAACTCATCTACTAGTTCTTCTCTCTTGCTGGATCAAGAGGGCGAGGACGTCATCGAGCTGAACGTGTGCTGAACGCGGAGGAGTCGTACGTTCATTACTTGATCGGAACGGATCGTGAAGGTCTACGACTACATCAATCGCGTTGATAAACGCTTCCGCTTAGCGGTCTTTAAGGGTATGCATCTCCATGGATAGATCTTGCGTGTGCGTAGAATTTTTTTTGTTTTCCATGCAACGTTCCCCAACGACCTTGTGGGAGGTGATGACATGTTGTGTGATCATGCACGACATGACCGTTGAGGATGAAGGCGAGAATGTTGTCGCAGCTCTATAATTTGAGAACATGGCCGATCCTATCGAACTTCTAGACCAGAATCCAGCCTCATTTAAAGGAAGATCTCATTGAGCATTAGTGGGCAGTTAAAGGGGACAATAATGTTGGAATGTGATACTTGAACTTGTTTAAATTTGAACTACTGTTGCATGCGGCTATTTGAACATCTGTATTCTACGTATGCGGCCACTTGAACGCATGTACTCTATGTATGCGGCCATTTGAACGTCCGAACTCTGTGTGTGCGGCTATTTGAATGTCTGAACTCTATGTATGCGGCCATTTGAACGTATGTACTCTATGTATGCGACCATTTGAGCGTCCGAACTCTATGTATGTGGCTTGAATGTGCGGGCTTTCAAAAAACTATAGAGAGGCCGGATATTTGCAGTCAGCGTTGGATGGCGGCCTCCCGCATCCATGTTTGCGGATTGGTCGCCCTGTCCACAGACGGATGCGGGAGGAAATTTGCAGGTCGTCGTTGGAGATGCCCTAAGTCTAAGTCTAGGACTTAAGATAGGCTGAGAACACCATTTCTTTCCACTTGGTTTGCAAACCAAACACGCCGACCCGCGTCGGGTAGAGCCGTAGAGCTGGGAGGAAACCGAAGTCCAGATCTAGGTCTTCCAAAATTGAAGGAGGTTGTGGCCACTACGGCATGGTACCCAAAGAATTTACCATGGAGAGGACACCCAAAAACCCTCACAAATTGCTCTTACTATCCGAGGACTCTCAGCTGATTTTACTATTACTTGCTCCACGAAGGCAAAGGTATGTGCTGAATGATAGGAGAAGCCGATACAGGGGTATACGAAATTAAATGTAGATGTTGGCTTTGATCATGATCTTCTTGAGGGATCTGTTGGGGTAGTAATCCGAGATCATAACGGAAAATTTACTGTGACAACTAATGAATGAGTGGACATATGCTATGATTCTTTCACTGCAGAGGCATTAGCGGTCAGATTTGGCTTGAATCTAGTCAAAACCATTGGATACAGCAAGATCGTGATCAACTCAGATAGTATGGAAGTTGTGGAAGCTTTACGAGAAGGCAACTCCTCTTCGGTGGCAAGTACAATTATTGCTGATTGCTATTTCTTGTCGTTATATTTTAATCATATAGTTTATGGTCATTGTAACAGAGAGAGTAATAAAGTAGCTCACCAACTTGCTAGGATAGTTAAATTCAAAAAATTCCAATTTTTTTTGTGGTGGTAGATAATTTGACGCGTGAGGTGCGTCCCAAAATTCAACTTATTTGGACATCTGAGTAGCTCTCGGCAAAAAAGACAAATCGGGTCAAAACAGTGTGTGAACAGTAAACATTCTTACAAACCCCGATTTTGTCTTTTTTGCCAAGAGCTGCTCGGATGCTCAAATGAGTTGAATTTTGGGGCGCACCTCACGCGTCAAATTATCTACCACCACAAAAAAAATTACAATTTTTTGAATTTGTCTAGTATTTTTTTTGAATTTTTTTTTAAGCGTGGGTGCAGATGAGCCCGGGGGCAGATTAGCCGCACTCAGTTTCCTCCTTCTATCCGGATGGATTCGGCACCAGTAGTGCTTCCATTACTTGTGGGACCATGCCAAGACCCGCGACGTGGCACATATCGCAACCACGGTTAAACTGTGCGTCCCTATGTCATGCTTGCAGAGCTCAGTCCTGCAGTAGTGCAAAAGGTGCAGTACGAGCGGCGCTGTTTCAGCTCGGCTCCACGAGGAGGAGATGGCCGCGGCAGACGACATCGGCGCCAGTGCGGGGAGGTGGTCCCTCCACGGCAGGACGGCTCTCGTCACCGGCGGCACCCGCGGCATCGGGTATGTGCGCACCCCTCCGCGCCCCTTTCTTTTCCGATCTCGTCCAGGCTTCAGATGGTTTCCTCCTGTTGGCTCTTGATGTACAGGCGCGCGGTTGTGGAGGAGCTGGCGGCGCTCGGAGCCGCCGTGCACACGTGCTCCCGGAAGGAAGCCGAGCTCGGCGAGCGCTTGAAGGAGTGGGAGGCCAAGGGATTCCACGTCACCGGCTCCGTCTGCGACGTCTCCGTGCGCGACCAGCGCGAGCTCCTGCTCCGCGACGTCGCCGGCCGCTTCGCCGGCGAACTTGACATCCTCGTACGTGAAGCACCCCATATCTTCTCCCCAGTGACCACACCTTTGTCGATCTGCTGCTAACCCCTGGAGTATGTAGTTATCTTTCTTAGTTTCGTCACAAATTTTGCATGTTTTGATTCCTGTATACGTATGTCGGCATAGTTATATCTCTTTGGATACCGCTTGTAGTGTGATGTGGATCTGAGTTCATGTGAGAAACGATAAGTGCTGCATACTGTCTCTGCAGCCGTGTGCCTGTGGCTCGTGGGGTGTCATCATGTTATTATTTTGGTTTCAGAAAAAAAATTGCTCTTGGTTTGTCGTCATGACTGACCAGTAACTTGAAATGAAACTGCAACTGTTTGATCGTTTTCAAGCACAACTTCAGATGGTTTTGCTTCAGTAATGTGTTTTCCTTTGAACATTTGTACTACTACATGTTGTAGCAGAACCGAATTGCAGTTCCTTTTTAATGGTTTCTGCCTCGCCTTGGCGAGTACACTTGGACAGACATACCACAGTTTGCAAGTTTCATTCCATGCCGTTTATTAGTACTCCCTTTGCCCTAAACACACCACAATTCGTGCCTAGATACGTCTGTATCTAGGTAAATCTAAGACTTATAATTTGGGACGGAGGTAATATTTCAAATACATCTTACTCTCCCAATTTGGTTATGCAGATAAACAACGTGGGCACAAACCATAGAAAACCAACCACTGAATACTCGGCAGATGAATATTCGTTCATAATGGCCACTAATCTTGAATCTGCATATCATCTATGCCAACTTGCACACCCTCTTCTCAAAGCATCCGGGGTGGCCAGCATTGTCTTCATATCATCAGTCTCTGGAGTGGTAGCCATATCTAGTGGCTCCATTTATGGCATGACAAAAGGTAACTGTTGGTCTGCTATGCAGCATATGTGAAGAAGATAACATGAAGATCATCAATCAATGATCGTTCTTGTGGCGGCCGCTTTTCAGGTGCGATGAATCAGTTGGCCAAGAACCTAGCGTGTGAGTGGGCGAAAGACAACATAAGAATCAATTCTGTTGCTCCATGGTACATCAAGACTTCACTTGTGGAAGAGGTAAGGCCTATACTTTGAGTTTTTATCAGAAGTATCTTTTTCTTTAGTTGTTCTCAGAAGTAACTTTCGTTTACTTCTCTTGCTCGGAAGTTATCTGTGTTGGCCACCTTGTTAGTATGTCGGAACTGATTGTTCCATCCATTGTTCTCATTCCTGATTCTTAATATCCTATAAACACAGAGACATGTCTAATTAAGGGCTATATATATATATATATATATATATATATATATATATATATATATATATATATATATATATATCACTTTTCATGGCTTGCAGCCTTGCACCTTACTACAACCTTTTGTACACTAATATAAGACGTTTTTTCAGTTCAATTTGAACGGGCAAAAACTGGCTTACATTAGTTTACAGAGGGAGTACATTAGAACCTATGTGCCCTATCTCGACGCACCAAGGAAATAAAAAATGTAATGCTTCACCTGTCCCGTTTGATCCCCCAGGATTTGGCGAACGAGGATTTCGTGGATAGCATCGCCCGTCGAACTCCCATGAGGCGTGTGGGGGAACCTGAAGAAGTATCATCGCTGGTGGCGTTTCTCTGTATGCCCGGTTCATCTTATATCACTGGCCAGACGATCTCGGTTGATGGCGGCATGACTATAAATGGCATGTACCCGACTGAGAACTACTCCCTCCTTTCCGGTTTATAGGGCTCAATTCAAAAATCTCATCAACCAAGGTAGATGGTGAGTGGTGGAATACTTTTTGTAGTTTGCAAAAGCATCCAATTAATGCTCTTGTTTTCCTCAAAAAATTATGTTTATCAATGCATTAATTGCAATGCATGCATGCATAAAGTACATGCATTGGTCAATTTTCTCTTAATAGTTGCATGCAATGATGTAGTGCACCTTGAAATCTGAACTTGTGATAAGGAACAACCAAATTGAGCCTTATAAAATGGAAAAACTAAAATTTTGAGATAAGCCCTATAAACCGGAAAGGAGGGAGTAGCAGAAGGGGTGAAACTTCACGGTGGTTCAGAGCAAATCGTGATGTGTGGACCATCCGTGTCCGTGTGTATAACCTGTATGGGAAGGTCATTTTGATGTACAATCTGTATGTGTATGTTTTTCCACTTTAGCTAAATGCAAGTCGTCTGAATTTTTATTTTGGGTTGGCTGATTTTGAAAGAACACGACGCGCAGATCATAAGCCGCAGATAGTGGCGCCGGGGCAAGCATAGCGAGGGCTGAGAACGCCCGCAAGGCCTCTGTTAAGTAAATAGGCAATTTCTCGACTAATTTAATTCAAGAAATAATTACGATAATGGCATTGACAAAGTTACTGATTACGAAGCAAGCAAGCATGTACTACACATATAATAGAAAGATCTACGCACATAGCTAGTACTAGTAGAAACATCTACGCACATAGCTAGTACTGGTAAAACAGAAATAGACAAGTAAAACAGAAATAAACAGGAGCGGGATAAACGAGTTATACCCTTCAATAGGCCAGGCAGAAGCCGCGGCGGCGGTGACAGCAACAGCCTTCTTGTCGGCCTCGAGCTTCTCGGCAGTGAGACGGTCGGCGTCGGTCTGCGACATGGTGACGGTGAAGGCGACGCGGACGTAGAGGAAGCAGACGAACAGAGGCGAGCAATCGCGTAGTTGCTTCCCAAAAATCTAATCGCCCCTCTCCCATACAGGGTCCGGAGAGGCGGGGTTTCAGAGACCTGCTCTCCCGTCAACCTTGTACGCGGTGAATGGGATGGAGTCGTCGGCGGCAGCAGCAAAGGAACAACTGTGGGCGTGGAGGCAGAGATGCGATCTGATTCGCGTGACGGTTAGGGTTAGGAGACGCCTCACACTTATATAGGTGCAGCCGCGTGGAGAGACGTGGGCTCGACCCACGATCCGACGCCTCAGATCGTGGCCCAGCTGTCAGAAACTCTTCTTTCCTGACCGGCAAAAATAAGCGCATAGGTGTGAGCTTGGCTCGGCTCAATCCCGCAACCCGCGGCATGGCGCGGCAGAGGAGCGTGCGAGGGCCTCTTCTCTTCTCAAGCTCCAATAGCATGTGGAAGAGAATCCCTTATAAGGAGGTCCAACTCCTCTCCAACTAGTAAGGTGGGACTAAACTTCCCACCACCCCTAGTCCCATATAACCCACATGGGCCCTTAGAGAATTTCTGAAATCGTTAGATGAGCCTGAAGCCCACCCCATATTTCAACAATCCCCACCAGATCTCGAGGGCCCATTTCGTCCTTTTGTTCCAAATATTGTTTTGGTATACAAGTATTTCAGTAGAGACCTGTTAAGGTTGAGCTCCACCTAGAGCAAGTAGCTATGCTCCTTCACAACTGAACAATGGACTATGCTTTGAATTGTCAGTTTGGCGTAAAGAAGTTTCACCACATGTCTTACTAGTACTAGACTGCCCAAGGCTGACCCCTTGGGTGGAGCATATTAGTCACTCTTGGCCTATTCATGAGCTTACAAGAAATCACCCCAATTTCATAGACTACGACTAGCAGTCGAGCTCGTATATGTGTATTCCTCCAAAGAACGCTATGTAGGATAGCATCTTACTTATGTAAGCTTTGGAACACATTAAGACAGTAGTCATCCTACCATACAGTATCAAAAGTATTGCATCTCGAATGGAGTGGGTTAGTTAAGTTACTCTCCTCCGTTCACCACTGGCTTGTTTTCCCAATTCCTATTTCACAGGATCTCCGATCACATAGGTTGGGTTACCATCATGGGAACTCACGTGGGTCTCATACCCATCCCCGTCAATGCATTGTCTATCACAACACGTGATAGCCCTTTTGTAAAGGGATCTGCCAAAATCTTAGCCGTCTGGACATAGTCCAACGCTAGCACTCCGTAGTTTCTTAATTTTCGACAGCTTTTAATCTCATTCTTATGTGTTTGTTGGACTTTATGTTGTCCTTTGAACTCTTCACCTTGGTGATAATAGTCTGATTATCACAGTACATAAGGATAGCCGGAACCGGCTTCTCGACCAATTACAAGTCCATCAAAAGATCTCGAAGCCATCCTGCTTCGACACCAGATGTGTCTAATGTTGTTAATCCTGCTTCCATTGTGGATCTCGCTAGGATCGTTTGCTTGCAAGACTTCCAAGAAATAGCACCACCTTCTAAAGTAAACATATACTCGGTTGTGCCCTTCATCTCATCAGCATCAGAGATCCAATTTGCATTACTATACCCATCAAGTACCGACGGGTATCCGGTATAGTGAAGTCCATAGTTCATATTACCTTTCAGATAGCGCATAACTCTTTCAATAGCATGCCAATGTACATCACCCAGTTTGGAAACAAACAAGCTCAGTTTGCTCACAGCAAACGAGATGCCAGGCCTCGTTGTGCTCGCTAGGTACATGAGTGAACCAATAATTTGAGAGTATATCAATTAATCCTTAGTTGTTCCTTCAAAGTTTCGAATCAACACACTAGGATCCTATGGTGTTTGAGATGGTTTGCAGTCTGAATATCTAAAATGACTCAACACCTTCTCAACATAATGGGATTACAGAAGTGTAATCTCACCCTTATTATCTCTCAGTAGCTTGATATTCAAGATAACATCAGCCACACCAAGGTCCTTCATCTCAAAGTTCTGAGATAAAAATGACTTAACCTCCTCAATCGCTTTGAGGTTGGTTCCAAATATCAGTATGCCATCAACATACAAGCACAATATAACTCCTTTGCCCCTACCATGGCAACAGTATACACATTTGTCAGCTTCATTAACAACGATGCCAACAGATGTCAGAGTTGTATTAAACTTGGCATGCTATTGCCTAGGTGCTTGTTTCAAGCCATATAAAGATTCCAGTAACCTACACATCTTTCCTTCCTGACCATCTATCACAAAACTATCTGGCTATTGCATGCAGATTTCCTCGTCTAAATCTCCATTCAGGAAAGTCGTCTTAACATCCATCTGGTGGACGAGAAGACCATACGAGGCTACTAAAGAGAGTAATACTCGAATGGTGGTCAGTCTGGCCACAGATGAATAAGTATCAAAGAAATCTTCCTCTTCTTTCTGGTCATAGCCCTTGGCCACAAGCCTAGCCTTTTACTTTTCAATCGTACCATCATGCCTAAGCTTCTTTTTGAACACCCACTTACATCCTAATGGTTTGCAACCATAGGGACGTTAAGTGATCTCCCATGTCCCGTTAGCCATGATGGAATCCATCTCGCTACGGACCGCACCCTTCTAGTAATCAGCTTTTGGAGAGCATACGCTTTTGAAATAGAAGCGGGAGTACCATCCACGAGATATACGAAGAAATCATCGCCAAAGGTCTTTACAGTCCTTTGTCTCTTACCCCTACCAAGGGTTTCCTCGTCATACTCCTCAAGATTTTCATCATGTGTTTGTTCATAATTTTCCATGGGAATGGAAGGCTCAGGAGTCTCCTCAGATTCCTGTCTAGAAGTGCTTTGCATATCTCTCAAAGGAAAAATATCCTTGAAGACCGTAGCATCCTTAGACTCCATAATTGTGCCGGCCTTCTGGTCAGGTACCTCAGATTTCACTACTAGAAATCTATAGCCAATGCTATTCTTAGCGTAGCCCAAATTTTCACAGTCCATGGTCTTTGGTCCAAGCTTACGCTTTTGGGGGATCGGCACATTGACTTTTGCCAAACAGCCCCACGTACGCAAGTACGAGAGTGTTGTCCTTCTCTTTGCCCATTTCTCATAGGAGTGATCTCATTATCCTTTGTCGTAACTTTATTCAGGACATGACATGATGTCAATATAGCCTCCCCCATCATGACTTGGATAAACCCGATGTATCTAACATGGCATTAACCAAATCAGTTAGAGTACATTTTTTCCGTTCGGCAACCCCGTTTGATTGGGGCGAATAGGGAGGCGTCCTCTCATGAACAATGTCGTGTTCCACACAAAAAGAATCAAACTCACTCGAGAAGTACTCTCCACCATGATCTGACCGGACTCGTTTAATATTCTTTTCAAGTTGATTCACAACTTCTTCCTTATAGATTTTAAAGTAGTGTAGAGCCTCATCTTTTGTATTTAATAGATACACATAGAAATATCTAGTGGAATCATCTATCAATGTCATACAGTATTTCTTTCCACCTTTAGTCAACACACCATTCATCTCACAAAGATCAAAATGTATGAGTTCTAATGGTGCCAAGTGTCTCTCCTCCGCAGCCTTGTGAGGCTTGTGAGGTTGCTTAGCTTGCACACATGAAAGGCAGTTAGACCCTTTGGCTAAAGTGAAACTCGGGATTATATTCAACTTAGCTAGTTGCATCATAACACCGAAACTAATGTGACAAAGACATGAATGCCAAACTTCAGATTCATTAACACTCGGATGGATATGGTTCTCGACTTTAATACAAAAATCTGCGAGGGAAAGGTGGAACATCCCTCCGCTCTCATAACCTTTTCCAACAAATAGTCATATTTAGTGACAACTAATTTATTAGACTCGAAGACCAACTTAAACCCTTCTCTACATAGAAGGGAGCCATTAACGAGGTTCTTCTTGATGGTGGGGACATGCTGGACGTTCCTCAGCTACATGATCCTTCCCGAAGTAAACTTCAGATCGACTGTGCCAACACCATGAATAGAATCACTCGCGCCATTTCCCATCAATATGGACCCGTGGCCATGACCTGGTAAGAAGAAAACAATGAAATGTCAGCATACATATGAACACCTACAGCAGTGTCCACCCACCAATCGGTGGACTAAAACACTGAAAAAATAGTAAAGAAATTATTGTACCCAGATGCACCATTCTCATTGTTGCCCACAATCATGTTGACAGACTTGGAGTCCCACGGTGGCTTCTTGTACTTGTTTGGGCAATTGTTGGCCCAATGTTCCTCTGAACCACCAAAGCGCCAGCGTCAACGGTGCCGCTCATGATAGCGTCGGGCAAAGGATATTACTACCGGCACCGGAGATAATGAAACCCCAGACAACACCAAAGATTCTGATCACCCCGTCGAGCCCACGTCCGAACAGGACGAGAGGGAGGAGGGTCAGTATAGCCCTGAACACGCTGATAACAAGGACCAAGAAGATAGCAACTATTTTCCTGCCTCCGAGGAGGATGTGAGCCTCGGTGACGAAGATTTCATCATCCCAGAGGAACCCCTCGAACAATAACACTTCAAGCGAAAACTCATCACACTGTGTGGAGCCTGAAAAAGAAATAGCAGCAACTTCAAGTTGAACAGGACACGCTCAACGATAGATGGACTAAAGTCCTAGCCGCTGAAGAGTACGGCCTTGAGCGACCAGTAAAGAGCTACCCCAAGCGGAGGTTGCTGCCACAATTTGATGATGAAGCCCTCGAGCCAATTCTGTAAAAATATAATTATACTGATCAACCGGACCGACCACCACGTGGACGGGACAAAATGGCCTATCACGACGAACACCAGCCCGCACCACCTCGCCATAGAGGCAAGGAGACAGCAGCGCTGGACTACACTTACGACTTACGTCAGGACCTGGCCAATAAAGCCGGCCAGACCAGATCAATCTATGGATCCAGAGGACGTGCTCCGGCACGAGATGAGGCCGCACGAACACCATCAAGTTTGAGGTCAGCACCAAACACAGATGTCATCCGAACTCCATCATGATGTAGCCAGGTATCGAGGTTTCACACACCCGATGTGCTTTACTGATGAAGTAATGCAGCACCAATTTCTGGAAGGGTTTAAACCCGTAAACATCGAACAATACGATGGAACAATAGACCCTGCCATCTGGATTAAGGATTTTCTTCTCCACATTCACATGGCTCGCAAAGATGACCTCCACGCCATCAAATACCTCCCCTTGAAGTTGAAGGGACCTGCACGACACTGGTTGAATAGCCTACCAGAAAACTCCATTAGGAGCTGGGAAGATTTGGAAGATGCTTTCCGGGACAACTTTCTGGGCACTTATGTCCGGCCTCCAAATGCCGATGACCTAAGTCACATAATCCAGCAATCCAGAGAGTTAGCTTGCAAACTTTGGAATCGGTTCCTCATTAAAAAGAACCAAATCATGGACTGTCCAGGCACCGAAGCCTTAGCAACCTTTAAACACAGTGTTCGTGATGAATGGCTCGCCTGACACCTCGGGCAGGAAAAGCCGAAAACCATGGCAGCCCTTACAACACTCATGACCCGCTTCTGCACCGCGAAGATAGCTGGCTAGCTCGTAGAAGCAACAGTTCCAGCGACCCCGACACCTCCGAGGCCAAGGACGGCAATGGCAGGCCACACCTAAGAAAAACAAGTGTCGGAACAACAACAACGACACCGAAGACACGACAGTCAATGCCGGATTCAGTGGTTCTAATCCGGTTAGCGGAAGAAACTTTTCAAAGGCAACATGGACGGTCCATCCAATTTGGACAAAATCCTTGAGAGGCCCTATCAGATTCATGGCACCCCCGACAAGCCTGATAACCACACCAATAGAAATTGCTGGGTTTTTAAACAGATCGTCAAGTTGAATACCGAACACAAGGGGAAGGGACCTCCAAGCGAGGACGACGATGAGCCCTATCAGCCGACCACCAGGGGTCAAAAATAGTTTCCCCAAAGTGAAAACAGTGAACATGATCTACGTCACTCATATACCCAAAAGGGAGCGCAAGCGTGCACTAAGGGACGTCTACGTCGTAGAGCCTGTCACCCTGAAATTCAATCCATGGTCAGCCTGACCGATCATCTTTGATCGCATGGATCACCCAACCAGTATCTATCATGGGGGGTCGGCCACCCTGGTACTCGATCCTATCATCGATGGATACCATCTCACTAGCGTCCTTATGGACGGCGGCAGCAGTCTTAACTTGATCTATCAAGACACTGCCGTTAAATGGGCATCGACCCGTGAAGAATCAAGCCTAGTAACACTACCTTTAAAGGAGTGATACCTAGAATGGAGGCCCGTTGTATGGGCCTACTGAAACTGGAAGTGGTATTCGGCTCTCTAGACAACTTCCGTAGTGAAGAACTGATCTTTGATATCATCCTTTTCCGCAATGGCTATCACGCACTGCTCGGACGAACCGCTTTCACCCGCTTTAATGCGTTCCTGCACTATGCTTATTTGAAGCTTAAAATGCCCGGACCATGTGGCGTCATTACAGTTAATGGAAATATGGAGCACTCCCTCCATATTGAAGAGCACACCGCAGCCCTAGCAGCCGAGGTCCATGGTGGCCTTATCAAGCCAAACAATTCATCGGCCATCAAGACTAATGACATTGCCAAAAAAGTCTGGTCTGCACCTCATGGAGATAGCTCCGTGGACCCGGACCTAGAATAGCAGTTCTGCCTCTGCCAACTGCCCCACAAGGCCACGGTATATGTATCGCGCATACATAACTACGCACTTAAAGTACCTTGGGAAACACCGGAGGCACACTGCAGGAAAGGTCCATAGTACGGCTCGACCCTATTTGGACCTCACAAGCCCCCCCTTTTTTTCACCACAGGTTCTTTCGAAAACCAAAAAGTTGTATGGTTGCACGAGGGCTCCCTCTTCGGCCCCTCTTTCTCTTCTCTACAGACAACCATCTTACACCTCTTCTTAAAGGACTCACTACTAAGGAGAAATGGCGCAGACATGCGGCAGGGTACTATAGGGATCTTCAAACCACTACTTTTAGGCCCTATGTAAACCTTTCCCTTCTGTAAATTTTTGGTATGTAACATGACCTCAATATTCATGGCATTATATGTCTAAACATATCTTGATGTATTTATAAGGATATAAAGGAAGCACATGATCACCACCTTTTGTTCGGTACTTATGTTATATTATCATCTATATTCCCTCCTTACTTCTGATTGACGTACGTGCTTTAGCCCGGCCTTCGCTCCGGGGGCTGTATTCGGCCTTGCACATTCTAAAGTCCGGAACTCTTAGCGTCCCGGATATTGCATTATATGTACCGATTCTGAATCATGTCTTTGGTATATAGTTGGGTTACCCGGCTCCTGTGCTTACCACCTTACGTTCCGCTAGTTAGGCTAAGGTAGTAAAGGGAGAACTACTGCGATTGTATTTCTAGTTCGTCCAGTTAAGTACCTCAGTAGAGAAAGCTGAAAACTTACCGTCATGATAAGTGAGAGCTGGCCAGCGGTCCGGTGACTTAGTGTTACACTACAGATCGTTAGTGATTCTTGCCGTGTCACACGAGGGGGCGGGACTCGACCAGCCGCGTTGCAAAGGCACCATAATCCGGATGGCCGCTCAATGCAATAGGGGTTAATACTTAACCCCACCAACGGACTCCTATGGCTAAGCGAAGGTAATAAAGCCGCATAGTCTGATTGCCTAGTTCACCTAGCAGACGCCTCCCCTACGGACCAAGATGTTAGATAAAGTGTGGCCATGCGTTTACGAACACCCCTATAATATTTACATGGGGGCACAAGCCACGGACTGGCAACCTTCAGAAATATAAATAATAAACGGCCGCACAAGAGGATAAATTAACACAAAAGGCACAATCATAGCGCGGATTCATAGCATAATTTCTTCCACCCGAATACATTTAATCATAACATCCTTTGAACACTGGCCCTCTACTATTTGGGCCCCTTCTAGGACATCTACAAAGTACCTCTCCGGCTTCCGATGATCTTTGCCCTCGGGTAGACCTGCGGTTGCCACTTCGGTGGCCTTCATCTTCGCCCATTGCATCTTGACGCAAGCGAAGGCAATCCGAGAACCTTCTATGCAGCCCGACTGCTTTATGGCGTTGATCCGAGGACGCGCGTTCATAAGCCGCTTCAGGAGGCCGAAGTAGCTGCTGCGCACGGGCTCGGCTGGCCAAAGTTGGACTATTAGATCCTTCATGGACAAGCCGGCCACCCTATGCAGCTCGGTTAGCTGCTTCAGCTGGTCGCTGAGGGGCATCGGATGCTCTAGTGCAAGATACTGCGACCAGAACAGCTTCTTAGTCGAGCTCCCCTCCTCGGCTCGGAAGAACTACACGGCGTCGGTCCCCGGAAGATCCGCAAACGCGTCTGGAGAACTCCGAACTCGGTTCAGCATGATATACCTCCTACTTCCAAATTTACTCTGCAGAAGAAAGGCCTTACCAGCGGCTATCTGCCTCGCCTACTGGATCTCCTGGCGAGCGCTCTAGGACTCAACCCGTGCCTCTTTGACATCTTGGAGAGCCTTGGCGAGTTGGGATGCTTGGTCCGAAGTATTTTGCTCCAAGGACTCACACTTGGTGATGGCATCCTTGAGCTCTTGCTCGACTTCGGCCACCCGAGCCTCATGTTGGCGGCGGGCAGTTTGCTCCGCCTCTAGCTCCTTTGTTGCTTTGTCAGCGGCTGACCTGTTCTCCTCTGCCTCCTTCTTGGCCTGGGCAAGCGTGCTCTTAAGGGAGCCGACCTTGGCCGCGCCAACTGTGATCATAATCACAAAATCAAATGAGTTAATAGACTCACCATACATATCACTTCTGATCTGTAAAATCTGCATACCTTGCGTTCCCTCAAACCGCTTGTTGATGCGGTCGAGCTCCTCATCGGCCACTCGCAGCTTTCGATTAAGCTCGGAAACAACTGCGGCTTGGGCGATAGCCGCCAACATGGATGCATGTCACATACATTAGCATAGTATATTAGTGTCCAAACTATCTTGAGATCCTCTGTCCGGATTGTTCTAATCTGGACAGTCTCAGGGGCTACTGTCTATATACAGGTTTATCCTTTGCATATGATAAATTTGCTTAGAACATTACATCGCATACCTCAAAGCCCGTTAGTAGGCTGTTGAAAGCTTCGTTCAGTCCGCTTTTCATAGACTGAACCTTCTCCATAGCCGCACCCATCAGGGTGCGGCGCTCCTCCATGATGGAAGCACATTGCAGCACCTCCTCCAGAGGATGAGCAACCTCTGTATTAACGGAGGCCATTGCGGGAGCCATTGCTCCTTCCCCCTCTATTGAAGGGGGCTGCGCATCCCTTTCCGGAGCCGCATTGGTCTCCAGAATAGTGTGCGGCGGGGCCCCGGACTAATGGGGCTCCCCGCTGTTGGTGGTCCTGGGGGTTGCCTCCCCCAGGTTTTTGGCGGCCGAGGTGTTAACCTCAGGCACCTTCTCAACACCCTCGTTTGCCCCTCCTCTGCCAGGAGAAGTCCTTCGGGACGACACCTCGGTGTCCTCCATGGAAGTAGGCGAGGGAGCTCACGACGGTGCGTCGCTCTTCTCCTGCTCACGCGGCAGGGAGTTCCCCTCTGAAGAGGGGGTGTTCGGAATATCACAGGGAGGGCTGAAAAGCACACAATAATATAGCTTACATGACAGAGGTAGGCAAGCAGAAACTGAAGTGTAAAATTTCAGATACTTATGATTCAGCCAGGGGCTTCACCCTGGGGGCTCTCTTGGGGATGTGTTTAGACTCTGAGACGGACTGACCGAAAGGGTTATCTTCCCCCTCTTCGGCGCCACCCCCTTTGGGTTTTCGGAGGCTGTCCTCTTCTTCCTCCTCCACTTGCGGGGGTCACTTTCCACCTCCTCCTCCTCCTCCTCTTGGTCCTCATCTGCCTCAAGAGAGGAGACGATCTCGGTCTCTCCAGACACAACATCTGAAGGGCCTCTACGGAGGGGCCCACCTTTGGGCTCCTTGCCCTTCTTCTTGTCCTTCTTCTCTAGCACCGAGACCAGCATCTTCGTCTGCTGGGGAGTGGCTAGTCTTCGGGTAATAGAGCCGGACTGTCGATCTGCTCTGCCTTTGCTGTCCAGCCCTATGAAGAAGTGAGCTGATAAGATTTCTGTTGATTAAAAGTATTGACCGAACACGTCTTTGAAAAGGTTAATAATTACCCGAGTGGATGGATTCTCGATGACGAGCCCAGCGTCTTCGGTCTTCATGGGCCAGCTCTTCTAGGCCTTGAAGAGCAGCTTCCATATCTCTTCGTGCGTAGTGCCGAAGAAGCGCTTCAGGGTCCGCGGCTCCTCCAGATTGAACTCCCACATGTGGGAGTCCCGGCGTTGGCAGGGGAGCACGCGGCGGAAGAGCATGATTTGCACCAGATTGGTGAGACCGATGTTTTTGGCCAGCGCGTTGGTGATGCGCTTCTGTAGCATCTGCACCTCCGTCTGGGACCCCCAATTGAGGCCCTGAGTGGTCCACAAAGTGAGCCTCATGGGGGGGGGGGTCCGGATCTGAACTCCGGAATGGCCACCTAGTTGGCGCAGTGGGGTTTGGTGATGTAGAACCACTCCTGTTGCCAGACCTTGACGGTCTTGATGAAAGCCCCTTTGGGCCATGTGGCGTTGGGAAACTTGCTTACCATGGCCCCGCTGCAGTCCGCATGTTGTCCGTCCACCACCTTTGGCTTCACATTGCAGACCTTGAGCCACAGGCTGAAGTGTGGTAGGATGCGGAGCAGAGCCTCACACACGACGATGAACACTGATATGTGGAGGAAAGAATTCGTGGCTAGATCGTGGAAGTCTAGCCCATAGTAGAACATGAGGCCACGAACGAAAGGGTGGAGTGGAAATCCAAGCCCCTGAGGAAATGGGGGAGGAAGACTACCGTTTCGCCAGGCGCCAGAGTGGGGATGACTTGGTCCTTGTCGTGGAGCCTATGCGCAATGTTTGCGGCCAGGTACCCCATGCTCCGGATTTCCTTCACATCCTTCTCCATGATGGAGGAGGCCTCCCACTTGCCCTTGGAGCCTGACCCGACCATGGCTGGAGAAGGTGGTGGCGGTGAGGAATACAAGAGCTTTTTTCGGGCGCCCGAGCTTGGGAGATTGGAAGGCAGAGGCTAGAAGAAGGCATGGGGAAGAAAGGAGGCATCTTTTGCCCTCTTATAGGTGGTGAAAATGCCAACCATCACCCCACTTAGGCCTAAAACTCGCCTATTCCCAATGAGAGCGTGGGCCGTGATCGGTTGGGTTACCCAAATCTCATTGATGAGGATCCCGTAATAAGTGGGCATGATTTCTGTTTTGACAAGACGGACCAAGGGGCTCGACCTCGAAACACAAAATGAGGAGTGTGAAAACGATTCAAAACATTGAAGAGTCAATTCGGACGCTTCGTCGAAAAAAGTTGTCAGTAAAGACACTATTCCTATTTTTTTATATTATGCCTTTGCGGTTAAGGGTTGTGTTAATTATACAAAGCCGGATATAGTTCGTTTATAAGGGAAAGCTGATGTATGGTATTGAAGGAGAGGAACCCGCCTCACAATGCCGAAGACAACCCACGCGCCGAACACGTCGTCATTGAAGACTGGTTCAGGGGCTACTGAGGGAGTCCTGGACTAGGGAGTCCTTGGGGATCCGGTCTATTCAATATGGGCCAGACTAATGGGCTGTAAAGATGAAGGAAGAAGACTACCTCCCATGTCCGGTTAGGACTCCTATATGCGTGAACGACAAGATTAGGTGTTCGGATATACTATTTCCTTTCTCTGTAAACTGACTCTATACAACCCTAGGCCCCTCCGGATCTATATAGACTGGAGGGTTTAGACCGGAGGCAGAATCATAACATTGATAGGCTAGACAATTTAGGGTTTAGCCATTGTGATACCGAGGTAGATCAACTCTTGTAACTCCTATACTCATCGAATACAATCAAGCAGGGCATTGGGTTTTAGCTCCTTTAAGAGGGCCCGAACCTGGGTAAACATTGTGTCCCTTTGTCCATTTTACCATTGATCCTCAGACACATAGCTTGGGCCCCCCTACCCGAGATCTGCCGGTTTTGACACCGACAATCACCAAACTTAGGCTCTTGCTACTCCTTATTCCGTTGTCCATCAAATCTTTACCCAAAACTTGGAAACTTCACAACACAAAACTCAACAGAAAACTCATAAGCTCCGTTAGTATAAGAAAAGTAAATCACCACTTTAGGTACTGTTGTGAAGTCATTGTAAATTTATAATGGTGTTATATCTAATGTATTCCAACTTCTCCATGGTTCGTACCTATCGGTGTCAAAGCCGGCGGATCTCGGGTAGGGGGTCCCGATCTGTGCGTCTAAGGCTAATGGTAACAGGAGGCAAAGGACACGATGTTTTACCCAGGTTTGGGCCCTCTCGATGGAGGTAAAACCCTACTTCCTGCTTGATTGATCTTGATGATATGAGTATTACAAGAGTTGATCTACCACGAGATCGTAGAGGTTAAACCCTAGAAGCTAGCCTATGATGATTATGATTGCCCTTCTACGGACCAAACCCTTCGGTTTATATAGACACCAGAGGGGGCTAGGGTTTACACAGAGTCGGTTACAAAGAAGGAAATCTAATATCCGGATCGCCAAGCTTGTCTTCCACGCAAAGGAGAGTCCCATACGGATACGGGACGAAGTCTTGAGTCTTGTATCTTCACGGCCCAACAGTCCGGCCAAAGTATATAGTCCGGCTATCCGGATACCCCCTAATCCAGGACTCCCTCAGTAGCCCCTGAACCAGGCTTCAATGACGATGAGTCTGGCGTGTAGATTGTCTTCGGCATTGCAAGGCGGGTTCCATCTCCGAATACTCCAAAGCAGATTAAGGATTGTGTCCAGCTCTGTGAGATAATTTCCGCACACTACCGTAGAGAGCATAACACTTCACAAATTGGATCTGCTGACAAATTTTTTTTATGGTGTGCCCTTACGCTGTGGCCTGGCTCAACACGAACTGGTTTTTCTTGGCCTACCTCGATACGCGTTGCGAGGCGGTTTCATTGGCATGCCTTGCCAAAGCAGAGATCATGTTCCCCTTATCGCGGGATCCTCCATCAATACGGGTGCGTGCAACCCCACGACGCCTGTTGGCATGACTCCGTGTTTTTAGGTAAGTCCCAAGTGGTTACGCTGAGGATGCTTGATATTCACCCCCTTTATAGAGGGGCCGAGGCCTATCCCTCTTTTCTACCACGCTTGCGCCTTTTCGCATCTCGAGTTCCAACACCCAAAGCCCAAGCCTAAGCACTTCGGATCTTCAATCATGTCCGGATCCAACCTTCAAGGCTGGTGGATGGCCTCCTCGTCACGGAGGAGGACATTGCGAAGCTTAGGGAGGTCAGATATCTGACCACCGACATCAAGCACAGGCTTCCTGCTCCAGGGCAGGTTATCCCTACTCCCGAGCCCAATGAGAGCATCGTATTTATTTCTCACTTCCTCCGCGGTTTAGGCTTCACCCTTGATCCCTTTGTGGGAGGGCTCATGTTCTATTACGAGCTAGATTTTCATGATCTAGCTCCGGACACCATTCTTCACATCTCGTTGTTCATCGTCGTGTGCGAAGCCTTCCTCCACATCACCCCACACTTCGGCTTATGGCTCAAGACCTTCAATGTGAAGCCGAAGATGATTGAGGGGCGACACACAGAGTGCAGAGGTGCTGTAATAAGCAGGAACACCGACGCCCCATGGCCAGAGGGCTTCTTCCCGAAGGTGTCCGATCTATGGCAACGGAGGTGGTTTTACGTCACGGCTCCCAGAGTCACAAAGTGGGTGGCTGCCCTCGACTTCCGTTCGGGCCCTCCTCCTCAACTGGCATCATGGGCCAATGTGGAACTGGATTGGGGGCGGGCTAATGATGTACCAACATTGCAGAAGCGCATTCGGGAGCTCCTTGAGAGGGACATTAGCCTTGTCAGTGTAATTCAGGTAATGCTAGTCCAACGGATCTTGCCGTGCAAACGCCGGCCTCTTTGGATGTGGGAGTTCAATCCGGAAGGTCCGCAGACTATTCTGCACTTCTTCAGCATGACGCTCAAAGGGATGTGTAAGTTATTCTTTGGACCACAAGTAAAGTGTCCGGACATCATCGAGGATGCGGGCCTGAGCTGCAACCGCCCAGACACCCGAGTAAGTAACCCAGAAACCAAAAACTTTGTTTATATTTATCATAACATTTTTCTGAAAACCATCCGCGGCCAGGAATGGCTCAGCAAAGCAGATAGAATCAGGTGTCCGGTGCCACTTCCCGAGGGCTCGCCTAGTCCTGCCATAGCCAGGATGCTTAGTCGAGTGCGTAGTCAAGTGCCCTCGGGGAAAGACGAAGGGAAGAACAGAGAAGCAGAACTTCACACATTGCACATCCAAACCGGGGGAATTGCTTCCTCCACAAAGGAGGATAGTCGGGGAGGGGAATCTAAAGCCTCCTCCCCTCGCGGGAAGAAGAGGGCCGCCTCCGAAGACTTGGAGACGGAGGTGCCCAGACAAAGGAAGAAAACTTCACCAGGGGGCCCTGCCCCGAAGGGCGTCCTCACCGCGCCATGCCCGCAAACGGGCCAGCCCTCATCCGAGCTATAAGTTAATCGTAAATACAAAGCTACTGCTTCCTCCTCTAAGAACAATAACCAGGATCCATTCTTTGCAGTCCGGCTAGCAGCTTTTCTCGATAGAGTTCGTCTTCGGGGGATCTCCTTCCGAAGATGATGGCGAGTGAAACCCCACCAACCTCTCTGCCTCATGGGGCGGGCGACCCCGAGGTGTCGTCACGGAGGAGTCCAAATTTGCCGAGGCCAGAAGCTAGTACTTCGGCCGCCCTGAGCCCGGAGCGTTCGGCTCCCATGGGGGGCGATAAGAAGGGTCCGGCATAGTTCGGCAACCGGCCGGTCACGCTGACGGGCCTTCTGGAGCGAGCTGCTCTCTCGGAGGATCATCGTTCATTAATGAGCACGGTGCTTGGGGAGATTTCATCTGCCACCAGTGGGCTGAATGAAGCTTTTACGAGCCTGCTCAGAGGCTTTGAGGTATGTAATGAATTACGTAAAAAAAATTGATTATGGCGCACGCGCTAGGTGTGCTCCATATGGATAGTAGCCCCTGAGACTCTGGTTGCCAGCCCGAGGCGGCAAACGGAGGATCACATTGTTGAGTAATGATCGCATTGTATTCATGCGCAGGTGGCTAAGGGTCCGGCAGCCGACCGGTCTGTTGAAGTCGCCGAACTGAGGCGGCAGATTGAAGTTGTGGATGCCGACATCACACTTGTGAACGAGCGGCTTAACGAGTCACAAAGTATGTGCTTTGCTTTCCTTATTTTTTATAGGAAATATTAAGAGGAGCATAATGTCAATGTGATATCCTTGGACTGTAGGCGGAGATGCTGCCATGGAGGCCCTGAGGACGGAACTTGCCCTAGCCAAGGAACAAGCCCGGGCTAGCAATGCGGCTGCCCTAAAGGCGGCCGAAGAGTTGAGAGGTGAGCAGGCTGCTCATCGCCGAGGCGAAGATAAAATAGCCGAGATGGCTATGGAGCTGAAAAATGCCACCAACCGGTATGAGCTCCTCGAAAAAGAGAATCAGGCTAATTCGGCTGACCTGAAGAAGTTCCTTGATGCGGCCAAGGAGACGCGTTCCATAATTAGGGATGCACGGGAGGAGCTTCGACAGGCCGGAGAAATCGCAGCTGGAAACCCCTATTTGTTGCGGATGAAATTCTTCGATCCAAAGTACGCTCCTCTGGGTCGATGCTGGAGCCCTGCAGACGCGTATGCGGATCTGGCGAAGAGTACGGCAGATGCAGCCAAATCTTTCGAGGATCAAAAAGATAGTGAAGTGGAAAAGCTATTCTGGTCGCAATTCAGTGCTCCAACGCGCCCGTTGCCATTGAGTGAGAGGATGGCTGCTGTGGCCGAGCTCCATAGGTTGTCCGGTCTTGCAATGAGGTATGTAATAGACCATCTATGGCTGAAGGGGCCGAAGCCGGACAGTTATTTTGGTTTAGTGCAACAATTCCTTGGTGTCGTATCACGAATCGATGCCATGAAGAGGTCGGCGTGCGTAGAGGGTGCACGAATTGCTCTTGTCCGTATTAAGGCATATTGGACAGATATGGAGGCCACCATCATTGCAACCCAGAACCCGGCGGGAAGCCAGGATCCAGCCGAGCACTATTTGGAGCAGGTAACAGAAGGTGGTCGTTTAATAGAGTCTCAATGCTCGAAGAATGTCATGTTCGAGTGACATATCTTTTCATTGTAAAAACAATTTTATTTTAATTATGGAGGCTATGTTTAGACTTTTCGCCCGAAAGTGTTATTGTGCCTCTTGTGCGGCCGTTTGATATATATATATATATATATGTAATCTCAAAGTTAGCAGTCGTTGGCTTCGGCCCCCATGCATACAATGCAGGGGTGTTCGAAAAAATATGCGTAATCACACTTGATCCAACGTCTTGGTCCATTAAGGAGGTGATCGCACGTCGAACTAGGCAACCGGACTATATAGCTTTAACACTTTCACTTAGCCATAGGAGTTTGACGGTGGGGCTACTATGTAGCCCCTGGTACCTTTGTGTGCATCTGAATAAGGGCGCGTGTGTACATGACCGGGAAACGGTCCTTCGTTAATGCGGAGGAATCCTAAAGATTCCGATGAGTCCTCGAGTGGTTGACCAGTCTCTCGCTATATCATGACAGTTAGTTTTCGGCTTTCTCTACTGAGGTGCTCATCCGGAATAACCAGGGCACAATCGCAGTAGTTCTCCTTTGGCCGCCTTAGACGATAAGAACAGAACGTAAGGTGGCAAACCCAGGAGCCGGGCAAACCAAACATTTGACCAAAGACATGATTCGGAGCTGATGCATATAAGCCCAAACTCGCGACGTCAAACACTCCCGAAGGTATTCAGACTTTAGAACATATACTGGGCTGAATAACACCCTTTATTATGAACCCTGTATTTCCAGGTACATGCATTAGTCTGTTGTGGCGAAATGCCAATAACAGCAGTATCCTTCGTGGGTGTAGTACCCATGGGGTGTGTAAGCAACAAGAGACAATAAAGAAGGTTTACACATGGGCTTAATCTAAAGAGAAACCTTTGAGCGGGGCCCTGCTGCACGTCTGCGCCTTTTTCTCCGTTGTGCCGTGTCCTGGGAGGGTATCGCACGAATGGTGTCTCTAAAAAGAAAAACTCATGTAGAAGAGTATGACGTAAGCGTGCGAAGAGTTGGCTATTATCAATGGATAGTAGAAGTGTGATACATTGGCCTGTTAATAAGGTCAAGCCAAAAGGTGGGCTTTATTAAATATCTGTAGCCCCTGGTGTCCTCTATGGGATTACATGTATAGTGCCCAGCTCAGGTTTCTCTGGGTTGCCGGACTCGTCTAATCATGTCCGTGGTCTTAACGACCGATGTTGGAGGCCGCTTAGTGTCCGGCTGCTAGAGCCATTGCGTACTCTTCCGCACTTAAGGAACGCTCTGTATTTCCGTTAACGGTGATGACGCCACGTGGATCGGGCATCTTGAGTTTAAGGTAGGCGTAGTGCGGTATTGCGTTGAAGCGGGCGAAGGCCGTTCTCCCGAGCAGTGCATGATAACCACTTTGGAGGGGGGCGATGGTGAAGAGTAGTTCTTCGCTTTTGAAGTTGTCTGGGGAACCGAATGTCACCTCTAGTATGAGGGAGCCCCTGCAGCGGGCTTCAACGCCTGGTATCACCCCTTCAAAGGTGGGTTACTTTGGCTGATTCTTGATGGGTCTATCCCCATCATGCGGACAATGTCTTGGTATATTAAATTGAGACTACTGTCGCCGTCCATGAGGACGCGAGTGAGATGGTATCCGTCGATTATTGGGTCGAGCACCAAGGCAGATGATCCTCCGTGCCACATAATAGTCGGGTAGTCCCTGTGATCGAGGTGATCGGGCAGGCCGACCAGTGGTTAAGTTTTGGGGCGACGAGCTCTACAGCGTATGCGTCTCTGAGCGCGCGTTTGCTCCTTCTCTTGGGTATGTGAGCCACGTGGATCATGTTTACCCCCAGTGTTCGGCTGGCAAGGCTCGTCCTCGTCTTCACTTGGTGTTTCCCCTCCCTTGTGTTCGGCATTTAACTTGCCGGCCTGCTTAAAGACCCAGCATTCTCTGTGAGTGTGGTTCGCAGGTTTATCGGGGGTACCATGAATTTGCCACTGTCTGTCCAGGACTTTGTTCAGGCCGGACGGTCCCTCTTTGCTACCTTTAAATGGCTTCTTTTGTTGACCGGGTCGAGAGCCCCTGAATTCAGTGTTGACCGTTGTGTTGTCCGGACTTCCTTCTTTGTTTTGGCGTTTGTTTTTATTGCGCCGTGGCTTCCCGTTGCCATCCCTGATTTCGGATGTGCCTGGGTCGCTGGTGCCTCTACTGGCCAACCAGGTGTCTTCACCCGTGAAAAAGTGGGTCATAAGGCTTGTTAAGGCTGCCATTGTCCTTGGCTTTTTTTGGCCGAGGTGTCTGGCAAGCCACTCATCCCGGATACTGTGCTTGAAGGCTGCTAAGGCTTCGATATCCGTACAATCGACAATTTGATTCTTCTTAGTGAGGAATCTATTCCAAAGCTTGCGGGCGGACTCTCCGGGCTGTTGAATTATGTGACTTAAGTCGTCAGCGTCCGGAGGTCGGACATAGGTTCCTTGAAAATTGGCCCTGAAAGCATCCTCAAGTTCCTCCCAACTTTCGATTGAGTTTTTGGGGAGGCTTTTCAACCAGTGCCGCGCTGGTCCCTTCAACTTGAGGGGAAGGTATTTGATGGCCTGGAGGTCGTCCCCATGAGCCATGTGGATGTGAAGGATAAAATCCTCAATCCTTACCCTGGGGTCTGTCGTTCCGTCATATGCCTCTATGTTCACGGGTTTGAAGCCCTGTGGAAATTCGTGGTCTAGTACCTCTTCGGTGAAGCACAGAGGGTGAGCGACCCCTCTGTATCTGGACATGTTGTGGCGTGCTGTCGACTGTTGTTGTGTCCGGTGCTGATTCCGAACTGGTACTCGACCAGTCTGATCGTTTTGGTGACCATAATCCTGCACTGGAGCGTGTCCTCTAGATCCATAGACGGACCTGGTCGTGCCGGCTTTTTTATCCAGGAGCTCACGTAAATCGTGTGTGGCGTCAGTAGCTGCTCTATTGCGGTCATGAAGTGGTTGGTCCGGCCTACTGGCCGTATTGTTCTTCGGTGGAACGACCTCATCGTCGAATTCTGGCAGCAGCTTGCGCTTTGATAGCTTTTTGTGTGGCGATCGTCAGCCAGATTTTTCTTCAAGAAGGGCTATATGTCACGCCTAAGATGTGACCCTATCCTAAAGGAACTCAAGGTCCCACCAAGGATAGAAGCGCATCTTGAAGACGACGGTAAGGTGGATATCATTACATCAACATTACATAATAGATGGAGATACATACAAAAGGCATACAATGCCACACTAATACAACATCATCTTACAAAAGAGCACCATCCATCTACGGATGAAACACAAACGAAACTCAAACAACATCCACCTCGCTAGCCCAGGCTGCCGACCGAACCTATCCCCGATCAAGAAGAAGCGTAAGAAGAACTCCAAAGCAAGCAAACATTGCTCTCGGCCATGATCATCGATAACCTGTACCAAGAATCGTTGTTGTAGTAATCTGTGAGCCACGAGGACTCAACAATCCCATTACCAAGGGTATCAAGACTAGCAAAGCTTAAAGGGTAAGGAAGGGGTAAAGTGGTGAGGTTGCAACAGCGACTAAGCATGATATGGTGGCTAACATACGCAAATAAGAGCGATAAGAGAGTAAACGGAACGGTCGTGAAGCTAGCAATGATCAAGAGGTGATCCTGAACCCCTACTTACGTCAAACATAACCCAAAACCGTGTTCACTTCCCGGACTCCGCCGAAAAGAGACCATCACGGCTACACACACGGTTGATGCGTTTTAATTCGGATCTGGTGTCAAGTTATCTACAACCGGACATTAACAAATTCCCATCTGCCACATAACCGCGGGCACGACTTTGAAAGATAATACCCGCAGGGTGTCCCAACTTAGCCCATGATAAGCTCTCGCGATCAACGAAGGATATACCTTCTCCCAGAAGACCCGATCAGTCTCTAATCCCGGTTTACAAGACATTTCGACAATGGTAAAATAAGACCAGCAAAGCAATCGAATGTGCCGACAAATCCTCGATAGGAGCTGCACATATCTCGTTCTCGTGGCACACCGGATTGTCCAAACTTCCGTAGGCCAGCCCAGTAGTTGCCCTCGGTACACCGGCGGTCGACAAAGTTGGACCAACACTCACGACGAGCACTGGCCCGGGGGGGGGGGATAAAATAAAGATGACCCTTGAGTCTGCAGAACCCAAGGAAAAAAAGGCTTAGGTGGCAAATGGTAAAACCAAGGTTGGGCCTTGCTGGAGGAGTTTTATTCAAAGCAAACTGTCAAGGGGGTCCCATAAATCACCCAACCGCGTAAGGAACGCAAAATCCGGGAACATAACACCGGTATGACGGAAAATAGGGCGGCAAGAGTGGAACAAACACCAGGCATAAGGCCGAGCCTTCCACCCTTTACCAAGTATATAGATGCATTAATAATATAAGAGATATTGTGATATCCCAACACAAACCTGTCCATCATGGAGCAATCTTCAACTTCACCTGCAACTAACAACGCTATAAGAGGGGATGAGCAAAGCGGTAACATAGCCAAGCAACGGTTTGCTAGGAAGGGTGAAAAAGGTTAGAGGCTGACATGGCAATTTTGGGAGGCTTGAAGAGCAAAAGATAGGTAGCAAGAAGATAGCGATAGATCGAAGCAACTAGCATAGCAATGATAGTAGTGAGATCCAGGGTAGCGGTCATCTTGCCTGAAATCCCGCAAGGAAGAAGAACGAGTCCATGAAGAAGATGAAGCCACAAAGACGAACCAAGCGTAGACGAACGAATCCTCACGATCGCAACGAAACGAGAACTCTCGAGAAGAAGCACACAACACGGTAAACACACCACACATATACATGACATGATGCACACTCAAGTATGATGCATGACAAGGCTACATGAAACTACTCATGGCAAGAGATGATGCAAACAAGAGCAACACATCAAAGCAAGTTTAAATGAGGCCGGAAACAACATATAACAATTCCGGTAAGTCCTCATATGCAAATTTAGAAATTGGTCCAGAACTGAATAAACCTTATGTTCAAGTTGTTAAAAAGCAAGTTAAGATGCACCAAGATGATCTACACGAGATTCTAGTCAAGTTACATATAAAGTTCATTTAATTCGGAGCTACAGCCTAGAAGATATGAGCAAAACAAGTTAAACATGGCATTGATGCAAAATGCATAAAAACATCAAGCAAACACCTCAAAACAAGGATGCAACATTATAATATGAAACTACATGCAAATCTAAGCAAGTTTCATATAGAGCACACTCAAAACGGAGCAACGGTTCAACACATACACTCTATACAAGTTTGAAGGACAAGCTGTCCAAAACAGCAACTAGGCATATTGCAAGCATCAAAACAATATGCTACAGCATCTCAACGTAATAACAAAAGGCATGGGCATGAAGTACAGGTAAAGCATGACAAAACATGAACACTGAGCTATCTCCAGAAAACACTAGAACATGCTCAAAAGGACATGGCAAGATTGCAAATAATAACAGTTTCAGACTTGGCAGAAATAACATCAGGTTGCAATGTTTAGAGCTATCAAACACCATGTTACAGGAAGCTATCATGGCAAACAAAGGCATGGAATGAATATACTGATTGCATAGAACAAAAGTCCCTTACTGACCATGAGCCAAAAGGGCACAGAAAATATGATGGCACCCATGTAAACATGGCAAAAGATATGACAGATTCATACATGGCAAGAACAACAATAAGTAGGCATGTTGGTGAGCTTGTACCACTCACCACAGAGCAATACATGGCATGACAAGGCAACCAACAGTAAGAATACATGTTTGAGAAGCTAAGCATGGCAAGAACAAGTTCATAGGGTGCATGGATCACTAGCAACAATCATGGCAACATTGAACATAATGTTAACAGGCTGACAGCAACATTATTTAGCAAGTTTAGAGCAAGATAACAAGTTACAGCAGGCTATAAATTCAACCAGGGGCATGAATGGATAGAGCAAGAAATATATAACAAATCATCCTTAGTGAACATCTCCAGATTATGCATAGAATGACTTGTAGCAGCAGGTTTACATAGCATCATGATATAGCAGAATCTGTCTAGCAAAATAGCAACATCAAGTACCCTACTTAACAAGCTCGACGCACTCACTACAAGACCCACAAAAATACATGGATGGCACCACTGGAAAGATGGCATGACATAGTACAAAACACATGTAGAGCTCATGCTCATAGGATGCACACACAAAATGCAACGAAAAAGACAAATCATTAAGTTATAACAGTTTCAGCAGGTTAACATCATATAGCACTTTTGCAACGATGATTCGGGCATCAAGATGAGATCAAACAAACATGGCACAATCGAATGAAATGAAGAGCATCGCACAACGAACATTTTGATATATTACACGCACGAAACGAGCAGTATGCAGCAAGTTATGATGCGATGAACAGGGGACCATAATGCAAATATATCAGGGACAGACGAAAAACGGGGTCAACCTTGGGTCCTCTTAGATCCAGATCTGGGGCGCGGAGCTCGAGGATCGCTGGAGAACTCGCCGGAGTCGGGGAGGAGATGGCCGGAGAGGCTCGGGGAGGCCAGGATCCAACCGGATCCGGCGATGGGGAGGTGCGGCGGCGGAGATGGCTGCCAAAGCCGGGCGGCGGCGGCCGGGCGGCGGAGCCGAGCGGGCGCGGCCGGACGCGCTGGCGGGGATGGCGCGCGATGGGCGGCGGCGACGGGAGGCGGGAGGCGAGGCGAGGGCGGCGCGTTTCCCACGGCGGCGGCCGGCGGCGGGCCGAGCCCAGCCTGGGGGGGAGGAGGGCGGCGGAGGCGTTGGCCCGGCGCGGCTCGGGCGGGCCGGGCCTGGCTCAAGGGCCTCGCCGGCGGCACGCGGAGAGGGAGGACGCCGGCGGGGACAGGTGGCGGCTCCTGGTTGAGCGAGGGCGAGGGCGGACGTGTCCGGCTGCGGCGCGGACGTGTCCGGCGCGAGGATGAAGATGGCTAGGGTTAGACCGGGATTTCGGGGGAGATGCACATATTTATAGATAGAGGGAGCTAGGAGAGTCCAAATGGAGCACGGTTTTCGCCCACGCGATCGTGATCAAACGACCGAGAGCATGGAGGGGGTTTGGATGGGTTTTGGGCCACTTTGGAGGGGTGTTGGGCTGCAACACAAAAAGGGCTTTTACGGTTACCCGGTTAACCATTGGAGTACCAAACGACCTCCAAATGGCACGAAACTTGACAGGCGGTCTACCGGTGCTATACCAAGGCCGCTTGGCAAACCTTGGTCCATTCCGAGAACGTTTAACACCCGCACACGAAAAGAGGCAAAAGAAGGCGCTGGGGGACATAGGAGTGCCGGATTGCAAAACGGACAATGGGGAAAATGCTCGGATGCATGAGACGAACACGTATGCCAATGCGATGCACATGATGACATGATATGAAATGTAGATGATGACATGGCAAAATGCAACACGCAAGCACATGACAAGGCAACTACGACGAGTAACTGGCGGACACCTGGCGCAACGAATCCGGGGCGTTACACCATAAGCCTTCTGTGGAGGTTATCTCGTTCCAAACGTTTTTCCGGGATGATGAATGCATCGTCGTCCGGACTGTGCTCCTCTCCCGGGGCAGGTTGATGAGTTCGCCTCGGATCGCGCAGGATCGGGCGCCCGCCCGGCTGTGTTCGGCGTGACCTGGCTCATCCTGCTCCATCGCTGGGTCCATATGGTCGTTGTTGCCTTTGGAGTTGACTAGGGTGTCAATCTTTCTAGCGCTATTATCGTTGTTTTTACTCTGGCTGGACTTACAGCGGTGTCTGCACCGTCGTTTTGGCTTTTGTCCGGGGGTTTTATCCTCCATTTTGTCGCCATCGTCCTCCTTAGGCGTGTCCACCATGTATATATATTGTACGATGAGCTGGTGGTCCAGCACCCCATGGGCGGTGGTTCAGAATCGTCCCCTGCGCCAACGTCCGTACCGTTGGTTTCATCGGAGTCAAAGTCAAGCATGTCTGTTATGTCGTCGACAGTGGCTATGAAGTGGGTGGTGGGTGGGGAACGAATTTCTTCGTCGCCCTCTTCCCCCTCAAGCCGGACATAGTTCGGCCAAGCGTGTCCTAACAAATAGAGAGACCTTAGTGAATTCAGCATGTCGCCGAGGGGCGAGTGCTGGAAGATATCCGCAGTGGTGCATTCCATTATCGGAGCCCAACCAGAATCGGCAGGCTCAGGGGCGCACGGTCTGGAACCTACAGCCGGACACAAGTCCGGGGGTCCGGAGATCGCAGATTGATCTTGGAAAATACTTTAGCTCCTTGCAAATGGTCAAACAAATCATTGATCATCGGCAGTGGGTACTTGTTCTTGATCGTCACTTCATTCAATCCTGGATAATCAACAACCATCCTCAACGATCCATCTTTCTTCTCCACTAGAAGCACTATGCAGGAGCTTCCTTGGGGGTGAAGTCTGTGTTCGGCTCTACCGCCGATGAGTGTGCGGCCTCCGGGGCAGGGTCCATCCACCTGTCCTCGGACAATGCAATCTGCCCCGGATTTAGGTCCGGAGCTCCTGCATGTGCGATATCCCGAGTATTGTCCGACAGCAGGCCTAAGCCGTGCTCGTCGTGACTCTTCGGCGCTCCTGGCGTAGGCCCGAAGCCGTTGAAGATCAAGTCTCCGCGGACATTGGACGTGTAGTTCAAGTTCCAACTCGACCTCGCCAGGGCGAGCTATCGATTCGCTTTAGATGGCCAAGTGAATTGGCCCGTAGTGCAAAGACGCCAACACGAAGATCTGTCCGGGGAAAAAAGTCTCACCCTCGACCGCGTTGTTGTTGATGATTGAAGGAGCCATCGAGCCTTGCAAGCGATGACACAGAGGAACTCTCAATGAAAGCACCAATGTCGGTGTCAAACCGCGGATCTCGGTAGGGGGTCCCGATCCGTGCGCCTAAGGCTAATGGTAACAAGAGGCAAGGACACGATGTTTTACCTGTGTTCGCCCTCTCGATGGAGGTAAAACCCTACTTCCTGCTTGATTGATCTTGATGATATGAGTATTACAAGACTTGATCTACCACGAGATCGTAGAGGCTAAACCCTAGAAGCTAGCCTATGATGATTATGATTGCCCTTCTACGGACCAAACCCTCCGGTTTATATAGACACTGGAGGGGGCTAGGGTTTACACAGAGTCGGTTACAAAGAAGGAAATCTAATATCTGGATCGCCAAACTTGTCTTCCACGCAAAGGAGAGTCCCATCCGGATACGGGACGAAGTCTTGAGTCTTGTATCTTCACGGTCCAACAGTCTGGCCAAAGTATATAGTCCGGCTGTCCGAATACCCCCTAATCCAGGACTCCCTCAGTACCCCCCGATACTACCCATAGATTCACCAAAATAAGCAATCAACACATAAAAACAGAATCTGTCAAAAATAGAATAGTTTGCGAAGATCTGAATTGATCTCAAACTTATGTAATCTGAAAAATTAGGATAACATAGGAAATTTGTATATCAATCTTGTGTAAAACATTCAGAAGGTTTTGTTGCTTCTGTGAATTATCAAAGTTATGCTATTGGATGCAGAAGTTTCTGTTTTTCAGCAAGATCACATCAACTATCACCATAGATCATCCCAAAGGTCTTACTTGGCTCAAACAGTAATTGAAACACTAAAATAAAATTACTACAGAGGGAATAATGTGTATTCTCGTAAAAACAGAAAATAAAAATATTGGGTTGTCTCCCAACAAGCGCTTTTCTTTAAAGCCTTTTATCTAGGCATTGAGATTTCAATGATGCTCACATGAAAGATAATAATTAAAACACAAAGAGAGCATCATAAAACATGTGACAAACATATTTAAGACCGACATACTTCCTATGCATAGGCATTTTATAATAAAAAAATTGTCAAGGCAAGCAAAAACAAGCATATGCAAGGAAGAAGAAAGAAGCAATAGCAATCTCAACATAAAGAGAGGTAATTTAGTAACATGAAAATTTCTACCACAATATTTTCCTCTCATAATAATTACATGGGGGGTCATATTCAAATTCAATAATATAACTATCACATAGAATATTCTCTTCATGATCCACATGCATGCAAAGTTGACACTCTTCCAAAATAATGGGATTATCATCAAATAAAGTCATGACATCTCCAAGCCCAGTTTTATCAAAAAATTCATAAGATTGATCATTCTCCAAAGAAGTGGGATCATTATTACCTAGATTCGACACTCTTCCATACCCACTTTCAATATTATTGCAAAAATATTCATCACGAGGCTTAAATAAATTTTCAAGATCATAAGAAGCATTATCACCCCAATCATGATCATTGCAATAAGTAGCGGACATAGCAAAACTAGCATCCGAAAGCTTGGGGCTTTGCATATAATTACTACAATGGCATTAATAGAATTTATAATAAGATCATTGTAATAATGCTTTTGATTCAAGGAACTATCAAGTATGGGTGCAATAGCAATAATTTCATGTTTAACATAAGGAACTATAGCAAGTTCATCTCCATAAGCATAGTTAATATTGGCATCATGGCCATACAAATAGCAAGCATCATGTTCATCAAGGGAGGATATCTCAATTAAATCAATGGAATCATAATTATCTATAGATTCATACATATCATTATTTTCTTCCAAAGCAACGGTCATTCTCTCAATAAATTCCTTAACATAGGTATTATGAGCATAGTTTTCATAGCAATATTTAAGTATATCAAAATTTTCAGATTTGTAGAGAGTAATATCATGCTTTTCAATCACAGAAGCGACTTCATAAGCACCCTTAAACGCAACAAATTCTTTAATTTGTTCGATATCATAGTAACTATAAACACCCTTTTCATAAGAAGATAAGATTTCATTATCATTAAACTCACATAGGTAGGGAAGGTGTTTTTTAGAGTTCTTAGAGCAACAAGTAAAAACACAAAGTTCACAAAGATTCCAAGCATAACATAGAAAACAATTTATTTGAGTCCATAATAGTCTCCCTTTTTGAGACAAATGGTGATGCACAAAATGAGCATGCTCATCTAAAGATTTTCCCTCAACTAAACTAGTTGGGGTTTCAGCACGAGCACATATGGATCGAAGATGATCCAGGTAGAAAACTTTAAGTGGATCCATAAACCTTTTGCTTTCTGATTTTCAATAAATATACAATTATACCAAGCAGACGAGCAAACAAACCAAGTAAGACATAAAGGCAAACGAAAAGACGAACCAAAGAAGGCAAATAAAAAGGCGAATATTTTTGTCATTTTTTGAAAATGTTTTATAAGTGGGGGAGAGGAAAACGAGAGGCAAATGGAAAACAATTTAATGCAAGGGATGAGAGTTTATGATGGGTGCTTGGTAGGCTTGATGTAGAACCACCCCGGCAACGCGCCAGAAATTCTTCCAGCTACTTCTTGAGCTTGCGTTGGTTTTTCCCTTGAAGAGGAAAGGGTGATGCAGCAAAGTAGAGATAAGTATTTCCCTCAGTTTGAGAACCAAGGTTTCAATCCAGCAGGAGGTACAAGCAAGTCTCCAATCTATGCACATGCACAAACAATCAAACACTTGCACCCAACGCGATAAAGGGGTTGTCAATCTGTTCACAGTCACTTGCAAGGATGAGATCTAATAGAGATGGATATAAAAGATTACTAAAACATAAAACAAAGTAAAAGTAAATAAATTGCAGCAAGGTATTTTTGGGTTTTTTGGTTTATAGATCTGAAAATATATGATGGAAAATAGACCTGGGAGCCATAGGTTTCACTAGAGGCTTCTCTCTTGAAGAAAGCATATGGTGGGTAAACAAATTATTGTTGAGCAATTGATAGAAAAGTGCAAAGGTATGACGGTATCTAACGCAATGATCATGAATATAGGCATCACATCAGCGATAAGTAGACCGACTCCTGCCTGCATCTACTACTATTACTCCACACATCGACCGCTGTCCAGCACGCATCTGGAGTATTAAGTTCGTAAGAACGGAGTAATTAATGCCTTAAGTAAGATGACATGATGTAGAGGGATAAACTCAAGCAATATGATGTAAACCCCATCTTTTTATCCTTGATGGCAACAATACAATACGTGCCTTGCTACCCCTACTATGTCACTGGGTGAGGACACCGCAATATTGAACCCAAAACTAAGCACCTCTCACATTGCAAGAAAAACCAATCTAGTTCGCCAAACCAAATTGATAGTTCGAAGAGAAATACAATGATATTCTAATCATGCATAAAAGAGTTCAAAGAAGACTCAAATAATATTCATAGATAATCTGATCATAAATCCAAAATTCATCGGATCTCAACAAACACACCGCAAAAAAGTATTGCATCGGATAGAACTCCAAGAACATCAAGGAGAACATTGTATTGAAGATCAAAGAAAGAGAAGAAGCCATCTAGCTACTAGCTATGGACCCGTAGGTCTATGGTAAACTACTCACACATCATCGGTAGGGCAGCAAAGTTGATGTAGAGGCCCTCCGTGATCCAATCCCCCTCCGGCAGATCGTCGGAAAAAGCCCCAAGATGGAATCTCACGGGAATAGAGGCTTGCGGCGGCGGAAACGTATTTTGGTGGATGCCTCTGGTGGTTTGGGAATATTTTGGAACTTATAGAGCAGATTAGGGTTGGGGAACTCCCGAGGGGGCCACAAGCCAGGGGATGCCCCCTCCCTAGGGCGCGCCCTGAGGGCTTGTGGGCTCCTCGGGACTCCTTTGACCCCCTCTCCAAGCTACGTGGGTGTCTTCTGGTCCAAGAAAAATCATCGCAAGAGTTTTATTCCGTTTGGACTCCATTTGATATTCCTTTCTGAAAAAGTCAAAAACAAGGAGAAACAGAAGCCGACATTGGGCTCTAGGTTAATAGGTTAGTCCCAAAAATAATATAAAATAGCATATTAATGCATATAAAACATCCAAAACAGATAATATAATAGCATGGAACAATAAAAAATTATAGATACATTGGAGACGTACCATGTCTCCGGCAGATCTCATGGGATTCGATTGGTGTTTGTCTTCGGTGGATTGTTTTGGATCTGGTCTACGTTCGTCGTGTGTTTGCAGGTAGGATCCTTCTGATCTACTCCCTCTGTCGGTGTACTAAGGTAGGGGGTACCTCAGTACCCCAACTTGTGCACGGGCAGTCGCAGCTTCCCGTAGCTGGATCCACCAAATGCTTGCCGGAGACCATTCCCGCCCATACCAAGCCATTCAAGAACGAAGTGTACAAGATGAAGGTTAAGACCCGGCAAGAGTAGCTTGTCGGGAAGGCCGCTCTGTGCTCAAGACTACATCGCCACGCAAGTCCTCGGCGAGAGGAGCTCGCCGGGAGACTAGAAGATCACATCATAGAAGACACGCCGACGCCATGCGCACCGGCAAGGGCCCGGGAGCGACAAGTTACAAGTCCGACAAGCCCCCCGGCCCGATAAGATCAAGACCCCGCAAGGTACTTGCCGGAGAGCTGCGACGCTGCGTTCGCACTCCACCATCATCGCCCACGCCGCCGCCTTCACCCTCTCCAGATACGCTGTGGCGGATGGTCAGGTTGCATGAAGGATGCGGTGGCACTCCACGGTGGTGGCTTCATCGCCGTGGCAAACGAAGACGCAAGGGCGGGAGCTTTTGGGGCGACGGCGACGGGCATTTAATGCTCTTGTCCCCCTTTGTCAAAAGTAGGTAGAATCCATCGCTCATGCATCAGAGAAAGACTGCTCCCGCGACTGCTCCAACTACCACCTCTTTTACATTTTTACCCTCTACCCTACGCTGACACTGCCGGTGACCCTTGCCCTATAAAAGGAGGCCCATGCACAACGAGGGGGTTCCGATCATTCGCCATTCTCGCGAGGCTCGAACCCTTGGCAACGCTTAGCGCCGATTCGCTGGTTCCACACGCCACACCACCACTCGCCGCATTCTCGAGCAAGATCAAATACAACACAAAGCAGCAGAGGGTTTACGCGACCATCGCGCCCTGCCGGGTAAAATCTCGCCCGCTGCGCACGCCGATCCGCTTCGTGCATCCTCCGCCTCATACCGAACACACGGCGGCCGCCCCGCGCCCCATAGGTGTCGCCCACCCATCGCAAGACGACATCTTTGGCGCGCCAGAAGGCGCCGAGGTTGTGCGGACTGATCCGGCGTCGCTGCCACGCTTCTTCATCAACCTCTCGGCCGCGGCCGCTTTATCGACAATCGCGCCATGGCCCCAAGACGAGAGCTTCGAGGGTCGCAGACCATCTCCGTTTTCCCCACCGCCACCGAGCCAACGGTGGGCGGAGGAGACGCCGGTGGAAGGGTGGACGCCGGCAGGGCACTCTGTGGCGCCACCAGATCAGGACAGACGGATGACGCGCTCCGTCTCCGCAGATCCACATCCATCTCAAGACACGGCTGCCCAGCAGCGCCATACCACGAGAGGTAGAATCCGCCGCTTTGGGGCAAGAATAGGCCGGAGGCTCGCGGGATGCTCCGGACTCGCTGTCCGGACATGAGCAAAGCGAAGTGCCGGAGCAGGTCTTGCTCCTCCTATCGCTACTAGGAGTCCGAGCATGTCTCGCTCTCGCGCCGCCGCTTCCCGCTCCCCTCCGCGCCGGGCGAAGCGTGTCTCCTTGAACGCCACGCTGTCGCCGAGAACGCGCCATCGAGCTCTAAGTCCGGCGAGGACGGCTCGCGCCACTCCGGCAAGCACGGCTCGAACGCTTATAAGCCCGGCAAAGACAAAGATCGGTGCTCGTTCCGCAAACGCACTCTCCCGAGTGCTGCGCTGTCGCCGAGGACGCGCCATTGAGTTCCACCAGCAAGTGCAAAGAAGCAAGAAAAGAAAAGCTAAGTCGCCGAGCCTTCGTGCAGAGCACTCCTTAATTCCACGCTTTTATTCGTTATATCCTCTCGCTTGTCGCTTGTGCACAAAACCCCGGCGCCGAGGAGCCTCGCTTGTGAATAGCCGCACCTTACTTTGCTTCAACACACTCAACGAGTAAAAAGTGAGCCGCGACCACTTCGCGCGCCTTGTTTCGCTTTCGAGTCCGCTCAGCAAGTTAAGTGCGCCGCGAGCTGGACGCTGCAAGGTTGCTTGCCGGAAGCGACGCCACCAGCGGGCTGCCGATGTCCCGTGACTCAAGAAGCACGTTAAGCGCCGCAAGTTCCCTAGAAGCGAGGGGTGAAAGCGCACAAAGGGCGTAAAGTAGAGGGTGTAACATAGCGAGCCCTGCCGTGAGATGTCCTTCAGATGAGAGGCTTGTGCGCGAGAGGAGCCAAGTCGTGGTCCAGCTTATGCGTGCTTGTTTTGTTTCCGAGTCCGCCAACAAACACAAGTGTGTGCTGCACCCTTATCTTGCTTTCGAGCCTGCTCGCCAGTTGTTGCGCGAATCGCCCGGCGAGGTTGTTTGTCGAAGCAACACCGCCATGGGCTGTCCCCGGCAAGCGTGTTCGCCCCGACAAGCTCCCCGAGAGCGTAGAGTACAAACATACGAAGGGCAAGACACGGCATCGTATTGCATAGTCAAGATCTACATGCACATACATATACATGAAGCTGTTGCATATCTACCTCAGCTGTTTTCATGACTGAAATTGCAGCGACAAGGAGGAACCGAAAGATCACACCAGCACCTGGGGCCCGGCAAGCCAGGGTCGCCGGGGGCTGCGGGTGCCAAGGTTCTTCTTCGGCGAGCCCGCCTCGCTGGGGGCTGCAAGCACCAAGATTCGTCTCCGGCAAGCTGGAGTTGCTGGGGGCTGCAGTTTCAGATAAGTTTTTCATCCCTCGTCATGCATCCTCTCATGGACCGGGGGATGCGGGGCTGCGTCTTTGAACGAGAGTGTCTTGTAAAACCCGTGACGTGGAGGAGCCGAAGTCGTGGCTCGGCTTAGGTACTTGGTTTGTTTCCGAGTCCGCCAACAAACACAAGTGTGCCGCTGCACCTTATCTTGCTTTCGAGCATGCTCAGAAGTTAAGCGCCGAATCGCTCGACAAGGTTGCTTGCCGGAAGCGACACCGCCAATGGGCTGTCTGCGGCCGATAAGCGTGTTCGCCAAGCAAGCTCCCCGATAGCGTAAGAACACACAAGGCACGCAATCAAGTAAAAGACTCATCCGCAAGCTTTCCCTCTTTTCATTAAAAACATCCATTTAGTACAAGTCCATAGAGGATGAAAAACATGATTGAGAGGATTACAAGTTCTTGAATACAGCTAATGCCCGAGGGCTTACAATTTAAAAAGATAAGGTGCCCGTGATCCTCTCTGCTTCTCTGCTCAGAGTTCAGGAGGTAGGTCAAGGAGCCCCTGCAAGATAAGCCTCGCTGGGAGAGGAGGCCCCGCAAGAGGAACTTGTCGGAGAAGGGCGAAGGAGCGCTTAGGAGAGCGTGGCGGTGACGCCGCTGTGCCCCAGAGCTGCGCAAGGTGACGGGCATGGGGAACGATGCCCGAGAGCCGCTGGGCGCCAGAAGACACCAAGAGAACACCCGGAGCCGCCAGAGCTTGGCGGAGACGGAGGCGCCGGAGGCAGAGCTTGAAGACGGAGTGGTGGAGATCGCACGAGGGCACCTCGCCTCAGATTCGACTTAACGGCCTTGCCGCCGTCCCCCTCTTCCTCTTCGCTGCCTCTCACGCCACCGCCAAGGAGACGGCCCGGGGAGTTCAGGAGCCCGCAACCCTGAAGATGGGGTTGCCGGTGGCCATGAGGCAGCGTGTCCGACGCCTAGTCGGACTCCGCCATCCCTCGTCGTCGTTGCCGCTCCCTCCTCATCACTCGCCGAGGAGGGCCTTCGCTATCCGAGGAGCTGTCCACACAGCAGCAGCACCGGGTTCCATAGTCGCCAAGACCTTGACGGCGAGGAGGTCACCATCCATTAACTTGAAATGGAGGGTGAACCCCGCCCAAGCTATGGATCCGGCGAATGTCTTCCACCCTCGGCCGAAGAACATCACGCCGGGCTGGGGACACGACACTCACCCGAAAGTGCCGCTGATCCCGCAGCCCCTCGCGCGTAGCTCCATCACGCCGGGTGGATCCGTCCCATCGCGCCCGCGAACGGGACCGCAGCCGGAGGCGGCGGCGAGGGCGCCCGCGGCTTGATGAAGAACTCCAGGGTCATCTCCGTGGACCGCACCGTGGTCGAGACGCCGGGAGACGGAGGAGGCACGCCGCCACGGCCGCCTCTCCTCGACCGCCTCGGCCACGCCCTCGGCCTCTCATGCCACGCCTTCCTCTCCCTCTCGTGGCGGCTCCACCGCCACGGAGCGGATGGGGAGTGGTGCGCTGCCAGAAGCGACTCGCTGCCACCGTCAAGAGCTGGGATTCTCCTTCCATGGCGGCAAGAAGAATGAAGATGAAGATGAAAGGGAAGTGGATGAGTGTGGCCATTGTGCCCCTTCCGCCTTTTAAAGGGGCGAGGTGGGAGCTCAACCGCCTGGCCAACCAATCAGAAGCGAGGAGGCTGGGGAGCGGGCCGACCGCCTTCTCCTCCGGACGGCTCGGTCTCCCATTTCGCCGCCCACCACCCCCTGCATGAGGGCGCGTGGCGAAAAAGTGGAGCCGAGCGACGGTGAAGCGACCCCGCTCGCGCCACGATCACGGGTGGATGCCTTAAAGGTCGCATGCGCCGCCCACGCCTCCCACGACGCCGCAATCGACGCGCGCTGCAGGGAAGCGGCGGATGCAGTAGATTCGACGCGCCATGGGCTGCGCGCGTTCGCAGACCGCCTTGGGCCTGGCCCAATAGCGCCGCACTGTGTGTGGCCCAGGCCCGGGCTCTGCCGGTGTATTAAGGTAGGGGTACCTCAAGACTTAACTTGTGCACGGCAACGCAGCTTCCCGTAGTCGATCCACCAAATGCTTGCCGGAGACCATTCCCGCCCATACCAAGCCATTCAAGAACGAAGTGTACAAGATGAAGGTTAAGACCCGGCAAGAGAAGCTTGCCGGAAGGCCGCTCTGTGCTCAAGACTACATCGCCACGCAAGTCCTCGCGCGAGAGGAGCTCGCCGGGAGACTAGAAGATCACATCATAGAAGACACGCCGACGCCATGCGGCGCCGGCAAGGGCCCGGGAGCGACAAGTTACAAGCCCGACAAGCCCCGGCCCCGATAAGATCAAGACCCGGCAAGGTACTTGCCGGAGAGCTGCGACGCGCGCTCGCACTCCAGCTCATCGCCCACGCTGCCGCCTTCAGCCTCTCCGAGACGCGTGGCGGATGGTCAGGTTGCATGAAGGATGCGGTGGCACTCCACGGTGGTGGCTTCATCGCCGTGGCAAACGAAGACGCAAGGGCGGAGCTTTTGGGGCGACGGCGACGGCATTTAATGCTCTTGTCCCTCTCACAAAAGTAGGTAGAATCCATCGCTCATGCACTTTAGCAAAGACTGCTCCCGCGACTGCTCCAACTACCACCTCTTTACATTTTTACCCTCTACCCCACGCTGACACTGTCGGTGACCCTTGCCCTATAAAAGGAGGCCCATGCACAACGAGAGGGGGTTCCGATCATTCGCTACTCTCGAGGCTCGAACCTTGGCAACGCTTAGCGCTCGATTCGGCTGGTTCCACACGCCACACCACCACTCGCCGCATTCTCGAGCAAGATCAAATACAACACAAAGCAGCAGAGGGTTTACGCGACCATCGCGCCCAAGCTGGGTAAAATCTCGCCGCCAAGACGCCTCGATCCGCTCTCAGGCATCCTCCGCCTCGCATCAACACACGGGGCCGCCCCGCGGCCCCATAGGTGTCGCCCACCTATCACAAGATTTATTCTTCCATTCCACAATGTAGTGCGTCCGCGCTTCTCAAGATCTAAGTTTGACCATAAATTTAACCAATGAGATCGATTGTGGTGGGAGCAAAAATTATACACTAAATTTGTATTTCGATACAAAATTAATGGTATAATTTTTGCTCCGCCATGGTCGGTCTTAAATTTTGGTCAAAGTTAGATCTCAGGAAGCGTGGATGCACTACATTGTGGAATGGAGGGAGTACGTTTCTCTTTCTCACCGGTGGTTGATGTTCTGGTGCGCTGCTACTTGTGAGATGCATTGGGATTTCCTCGAAGAGGAGCGGATGATGCAGTACAGTAGAGATAAGTATTTCCCTCAATTAAGAACCATGGCTATCAATCCAGTAGGAGAATCACACAAGACCTCCTGAACTACACCAACACACAAAAGAACAAATACTTGCACCCAACGCAAACAACGGGTTCACAATCCCTTGACGGCTAATTGCAAGGATCAACTCTGATAATGGTAGATAGATAAACAAAAACACAAAATAAAAATAAAGGTAATAAATTGCAGCAAGGTATTTTTGGATTTTAATATATGCTAAAGATAGACCTAGAGGCCATAGTTTTCGCTAGAGGCTTGTCTCTTGAAACTAGCATACTGTTGGGCAACTGATAGAAAAGCGCATAGTTATGAAGATATTCAAGGCAATGATCAGTATATAGGAATCACATCTGAGACAAGTAAACCGACTTCTACCTGCATGTACTACTATTACTCCACACATCGACCGCTATCCAGCATGCATCTAGAGTATTGAGTTCATAAAGAATGGAGTAACGCCTTAAGCAAGATGACATGATGTAGACAAAGTAAAATCAATCAATATGAATAAACCCCATCTTTTCATCCTTAATGGAAATGATACAAATACATGTCATGTCCCTTTCTGTCACTTGGATTGACCACAAGATTCCCCCAACTGCCCTTCCGATGATTGGCCAACTACATCATCGAAAATAAATACAAAGCTATAACCCATCACAATCGCGCATCATCGGAAGGGCGGCAAGGATGATGTAGAAGCCAACCGTGGTCGATTCCCCCTCAAGTAGAGTGCTGGAGAAGGCCTCCAGATGGGATCTCGAAGGAACAAAAACTTACGGCGGTGGAAAAGGTGTTTCGGGTGGCTCTCTGATGTATTGGGAATATTTGGGAATTTATAGAAGTGGCCCACAAGCCTGGGGGCGCCCCCCTAGGGCGGGCCTGGCAGGCTTGTCGCTCCCTCGTGACTCTTCATGTTTTCTCCCAAAGCTTCTAGGGTCCCTTCTGGTCCAGAAAAAATTGTCAAAAAGTTTCATAGCATTTGGACTCCGTTTGGTACTCATATCCTGAAAAGCCAAAACAACCAAAAAAAGGCAACTGGCACTGGGCACTAGGTTAATAGGTTAGTCTGAAAAAATGATATATACTTGCACAATAAACATCCAAGATTGATACTATGATAGCATGGAACAATCAGAAATTATATATACGTTGGAGACGTATCATGCGCCGGTCCTAGGCCTTAGCACGAGGAATTCTCGACTTTCTACTACAACAAGGTTTACTCGACTATGATGATGGAGGGGCAAGGATGGGGGCTGATGTCTACTACACAACATATTCTTATAGACCCATGTTGGGCCTCCAAGCGCAGAGTTTATAGGACAGTAGCAAATTTCCCTCAAGTGGATGACCTAAGGTTTATCAATCCCTGGGAGGTGTAGGATGAAGATGGTCTCTCTCAAACAACCCTGCAACCAAATAACAAAGAGTCTCTTGTGTCCCCAACACACCCAATACAATGGTAAATTTTATAGGTGCACTAGTTCGGCGAAGAGATGGTGATACAAGTGTAATATGGATAGTAGATATAGGTTTTTGTAATCTGAAAATGTAAAAATAGCAAGGTAACTAGTAATAAAAGTGAGCAAAACAGTATTGCAATGCTTGAAAACAAGGCCTAGGGTTCATACTTTCACTAGTGCAAAATCTCTCAACAATGATAATATAATTGGATCATATAAAAATCCCTCAACATGCAACAAAGAATCACTCCAAAGTTCCTACCATGGAGAACATAAGATGAAATTGTATGTAGGGTATGAAACCACCTCAAAGTTATTCTTTCCGATCAATCCATTGAGCTATTCATATAAGTATCACAAACAGCCCTAGAGTCCGTACTAAAATAACACCATATGTTGGAGATATAACTATTAGGTATGACCCGCCCAGGAGGGCCGGGTTATACATATGGCGATTCATCTATGAAGCCCACGAAGATATTTGAAGATGGCGGTTCAGTTAAGGGCCCAAGGCCCAAAGGCGACTTAAGGCCTGTAAGGGTAAACCGCCATATAAGTATGACTTGTGTTGTAAGGCATGAATAGATAGTCACCGAGCCAGACACTGTTTATGAGCCGGCCGGGACTTTGTGAGCCGCTGGGCATCGACCTGAGTATATAAAGGAACGGCCCAGCGGCGATTCGGGACAAGAAAGAACCGATCGAAAGCTAGGTCAAGCGGATTCGCTCCCTGGTAACCGAGACATAAGCAATACCACCTCAAACTGGATTAGGTCTTTACCTTCACCGCAAGGGGACGAACCAGTATAAACACTCGTGCCCTTTGTCCTGTTTTAACCCCTTTAAGCTACCTAGTTGCGTGGCTCCACGACTAAGTCCTTTTGCTAGGGCATCTATCGTGACCTTTCCATGACAGTTGGCGCCCACCGTGGGGCCAGCGCATGGTGGTTTTGAGTTCTTAAAGGGCAGCTTCGAAGGGCTCAAGGGATACGCTGTGGGCCGTATGACCAAGAGTCGTCGCAGCAAGCTCTACATTCGATGATGCAGGCTGGGGCCCTGAGGCCGGCTTAATTGAGTATGGGTACCGGGTCCCCTTTGATGGAATCCACGTCTTCATCGACAAGATCGGCGAGCCGGGCCCTGAGCCAGACATCTGCACCGACATCATCGAGATGGCTCAGCATGCGTGACCCGCCTGAGCTTAGCCCATCATGAAGCGTGCCTTCATGGGATGCATCCACGGAGCGGAATTTGATGAAGGATCTATGTCTGGCGGTGAAACGGCCATCTACTTCGATGGTGAGTCATCCATGGGCAAAACTACTTCGTTGTATCAGCTGCAAGATGGCGAGCTTGGGGGCTATTCCGATGGCAACAGTATTCTGGACCCCTTTGAGCCACTGAACAGAGTTGGGATCTTCATGGCTGGGACGCAGCCTGGGCAAAATTCTTCAACCACCGTGGCGATGATTTCTGGGTCAGCAACGGTGACGGCAACCAGGGAAGGAGGCCCTGCGCGCTCGCCGGCTCAGGTTTTGATGGCTTTAATGGATAAATTGACAGCTCTGTTAATCGCCATGGTCAACCCGGAGAATCAAGCTCAGCATGATGCAAAGGTAGCAAAGTTGCGTGATGAGGTAGCACTAGCCAAGGAAGACCTGGCGGCAGAGGATGTCAGGATACCCGCGGAACAGGCTGCTTTAGATGCTCAGGCTCAACGGATTCAGTCAGAAGCTTTCCGGCTTACGATGCATCAAAACACATCGAATGAAGTCATGAGGAGGAGGCACCAGTCCCGTCTACCTCCGGTTTACGAGGCTAGAGACCTTATTCGCACGCCTGGTGCAGGACCCAGTAACCCGCCAGAGGTAAACCGGGCCGCGGCACCCGGGGTTGGGACGCCGGTTCAACCACGCATGACGGAACCTGCTCGTCTGAATACCGCTCCGCCTCAGCATGTACCGACGCCACCGGGTCATTATTCTAATCCATTGGAGAACATGATTGCTACGGCGACACGATTGGCGGCTCTCCTAGTAGATGGCGACTCTCCAATGGCAGTTGAAACACGAAGGGTCAGGGAACTTCTTCAGACAGCATTAGCACAATAGGAGGCATATTCTTACAGTCGAGATAGGATTCACTCGACCCCTGGCCCAAGCCGAAGCCGGAGTTATAGCAGGCGCATGGATTCACCAGCCATTTTGAAGCAACGCCCAATGCCGCAACCAGCCGCGCGGGTATGACCCGGCGCATGATGGAGCTCTTAACTTGGTTGATCAGGATGGAGTGCGTCAAGAAGCCGAACGGGCGGCTCAGCAGGCGGCTCACTAGCCCCTTCCGGTTTATCCAACGACTTCGATTGAGGCAGGTGTGACCTCTAGGTCTACAGGCGTGCCCCGTTTGGTGCCGGCTCTGCGTAAGGAGCGTTTGCCCAAGGACTTCAAGGGACCTCGAAAGGTGCCTAATTACACAGCTGACTTACCCCCTGAGGCGTGGATTGAAAGTTATGAGATGGCCATGGAGCTACTGGAGGTCAGTGACGCTGCGTGTGCCAAATACTTCACCATGATGTTGGATGGTACGGCCCGTACTTGGTTAAAAGGGCTGCCGGCTAACTCCATCGGGTCATGGGCTGAGTTAAAAGCCCGGTTCATTCCGAACTTTAAGGACACATGCAAGCAGCCCATGTCGATTGTGGACTTGGCTACTTGCAAACAAGAGGAAGGTGAATCAACGACCCATTGGGTGCGCCGGGTCAAAGCTATCATACATTCATCTGATAACATGAACGTCGGCTCTGCTGTCTAAATGTTGGAGAAAATTGCCGGCGGCTATAATCAAGTATGCCGACTCTGATAGTACCAAGGACCCCGAGTCTGATGATGAGAAGACAGGGAAGGGAAAAAAGAACGGCAATGCCAAGGGTCAGCAGCCTAACCCGGCAAATCAGGGGGGCAACGATAAACACAAGGTGGATGGTAGCTCGGAGTTTGTGTCTAACACCAATGCACAGGGCAATAATCAACGTCGTAAGGGGAGGCCGCCTCCTCGGGCCGGCGGATCAGGTCCTACTCTTGAACAGTTGCTAAATGAGCCATGTCCAAAGCATGGTTCATGGGAGAAGCCAGCTACTCACCTTTGGAAAGATTGTACAATTATGAGGGCTTTTAAAAATTCTAACTCATTTGACGGCAATCATGGGCCGGGTGGCGGCTCAGGCGGCGGCGGTTTCCATGGCCCGGGTTATGGAGGTGGCGGTTCTAATTCCAACTTCCATGGCCCCCAAGGTAATCAGGGCGGTTTTAATCAAGGTAATCAGGGTAGTTACAATCAGCAATCCGGCCAGGAAGGTCAGCAGCAGCAGCAATCCGGATATCAGAGTAATCTGAAGTAGTTGAATAGTGGGCAGTATCATGTTTTCACCACAAGTTTATGCAAGCGGGACCAGAAGCTCCACAAGCGGGCCGTGAACATCGTTGAACTGGTAGTTCCTCATTACTTGCAATGGTCTGAGCATCCCATAATGTGGAGCCGAGCGGATCACCCGCCCCGGGTTGACAATCTGGGTCATTTGGCCTTGGTGGTGGCGCCTCAAGTTGGTGGATACAAATTCACTAAGGTGCTCATGGATGGAGGAAGTAGCATCAACATCCTTTATTATTTTCCGTCGCATGGGGTTAACTGATAAAAATCTTAAGACATCCAACACTGTCTTCCATGGAGTGGTGCCTGGTAAGTCGGCGTACCCGGTGGGCAAGATTGAGCTGGAGGTGGCTTTTGGAGATGAGCATGATTCCAGGGCTGAGAAGTTAACCTTTGAAGTGGTTAAAATTAGGAGCCCATACCACGCTCTGTTTGGACGACCTGCTTATGCTAAGTTCATGGCGCGACCGTGTTATGTTTATCTACAGCTCAAGATGCCGGGTTATAAAGGGACCATCATAGTGCATGGGAGCCGGAAGATAGCCCTGGAATGTGAGGAAGGCGATGCTGCTTATGATGAGTCCGTCTGTGCAACAGAGGAATTGAAATTTTACAAGCACAATGTTGACCCAACGGATATGACGTCTTTGAAAAAGCCAACTATAGAGCACAATCCAGTGTCGAAGTTTAAGTCGGCCGATGACACCAAGCTAGTTGATTTTGTTCCTGGCGACTCATCTAAGCAGTTCAATATCAGTGCTGACTTGGATCCCAAATAGGAAAGCGCGCTCATCGAGTTCATCCGTGAGAACCTGGACATCTTTGCATGGAAACCTTCTGACATGCCGGGTCTACCGAGGGAACTCGCTAAGCACACTCTCAATACTGATCCGACATTTAAGCCGGTCAAGCAATTCCTCCGACGGTTCAACGAGGAGAGGCGTAAGGCCATTGGTGAAGAAGTGGCCCGGCTCTTGGCGGTTGGGTTCATTGTTGAAGTTTTTCATCCAGAGTGGTTGGCTAACCCGGTGCTAGTGCTCAAGAAGAATGGCACTTGGCGCATGTGTGTGGATTACACGGAGTTAAACAAGGCTTGTTCGGCTGTTCCTTTTGCTCTCCCTCGTATTGATCAAATCATTGATGCTACGGCGGGTTGTGAGCGTTTGGGCTTTTTGGATGCTTATTATGGTTATTATCATATCAAGATGGCAGTTAAGGACCAGGAGAAGACAACTTTCATTACTCCCTTTGGAGCCTTCTACCATGTGTCTATGCCTTTTCGGCTCAAGAGTGCCCAGCGACTTATCAGTGATGTGTGCAGAATTGTCTTCACAGTCAGATTGGACGCAACATTCATGCTTATGTGGATGATATTGTGGTGAAATCCAGAGAGAAGGAAACTTTGATAGATGATTTGAAAGAAACTTTGATAAAATGTTCTAAATATTTTTAGACCATTATATATATATATAATTTAACATCTCCGAAAACATTTCCACCTATATATATATATATATATATTAATCGATAATACCCGGTATTACCAGATACACACTGAAACGCTCCTGGAACCTCTCGGAACTATTCTGGATATTAATGAAACAATTTCATAAATATATTCTCATTACTCCTGTACCACTAACACTAAGTAGGTTGTGATTACTTTAATCTTGTGACCCCGTTAGTTCGGTAAATCATAAACATGAACAAAACCCCTTCGTTCAATGACCACTAGCGAAACCGTGGACATCCATATCGGTCCCTATGATTACACAAATGATATTCAAGTGAACCTTTGGTTATCATGTGATGTTCCATTTGCTCGCGATACTTTACTAAAGCCTGTGTGTGTCGGCAGTGTCGGAAGTGTACTATAAAGACACCAGTACGACAATAGTAATTTTTTAATGCATCAAACCATACTAATTATACATAAACATAAAGACACCAATACCTTTTGATTGACAGATTGATGATATCCCATTTTATAATATAACTTTTCGATCGCCTTTTTGGAAGAATTGATGACATCCTCATCCTTTACTTGATTGAAGAATTCTCTCTCAACAAATGTAACCAAACAATTGTTCAAGTAATCATCACCCATTTTGCTCCTTAGCTTATTCTTCACATAGTTCATTGAAGAGAACACCCTTTCAACACTAGCAATAGCTATTGGCAGAATTAATACCAACTTAAGAAGCTTGTAAACAATATAGTATTGTTCATGCTCGTCTGCCTCCACAAGCATAACTGAAAGCTCACAGAGATTCTTCAAGTTTTGAAACATGTCATCTCCACGCACTGAGTAACATACATGTTTAGTTGCCATGGAGTCTTGCCAGTTCATCACTTGTGAAATCATTAGCGTAAAACTTTGTAGCAAGCCCAACCAATTTCTCTTGATCATAAGCAGCAAATAGACGAAGTGGACAAAATGCTGCCATGCAAGAAAGTAGATTTGTGTTTACCTCATCAAATCTGCCATTCAACTCACTAATTTTGCCTATCAATGACACTCACATACACATCAGCTTTGAAGCTATGGTAATTCATTGCACCATTAAATAAACCCTTTCTAGGCCGATCATTGAGAAAGTAAGGACCCTCCATATCAACATTTTGATCTTATGCTTTGTACAAAAAGATGTGACCTTTTTGAGAAAATCATCACATCCAGGATCAGTCCTCAAACCCTCCAAGTGATACTTTGTGACATCAACAAGCTCAATAGCATGAACAATATCTTGGTCTTTCTTTTGCAAAGCTCTACTCAACTCATCCGTGTATCCAAATATTTCTTGCATCAAGTGTGCCATGAAAACAAACTCAAATGATCGAAATGGTGTCAATATGTTTAGAGCCGCTTGTGCCTCCGCACCGTGGTACTCTTTTCCAATCTTGATGAGGACTCGTCGTATTGCACCATACATAGAGATGACATGGTTCACGGTTTTGAAGTGAGATCCCCAACGTGTATCACATGGCCTTCCCAAACACATTTCCTGATTTAGCCCACTCCCCGTTTATACTTCTTCCAATTCCAATGCATCAATGAGTTCCTCAGCCTGAGCTATACGAAGCATTCTCATCTTTTTACAAGACATGCCAAGATCATTTAACAAGTTGTAGGATCGAAAGTATGTCTAGAGGAGGGGGGTGATTAGACTACTTGACCAAATAAAACTCTATCCTTTTCCCAATTTAATTCTTGTCAGATTTTAGCAATTTTGCACAAGTCAACCAATCTTAACACAGTTCAAGCAAGCATGCAAAGAGTATAAGAGCAGCGGAAAGTAAAGCATGCAACTTGCAAGAATGTAAAGGGAAGGGTTTGGAGAGTGCAAACGCAATAGGAGACACGAATGTTTTTGTCGTGGTTCCAATAGGTGGTGCTATCGTACATCCAGGTTGATGGAGACTTCAACCCATGAAGGGTAACGGCTGCGCGAGTCCACGGAGGGCTCCACCCACGAAGGGTCCACGAAGAAGCAACCTTATCTATCCCACCATGGTCGTCGCCCACGAAGGAATTGCCTCACTAGGGTAGATCTTCACGAAGGAGGCGATCTCCTTGCCCTTACAAACTCCTTGGTTCAACTCCACAATCTTGTCGGAGGCTCCCAAGTGACACCTAGCCAATCTAGGAGACACCACTCTCCAAGAAGTAACAAATGGTGTGTTGATGATGAACTCCTTGCTCTTGTGCTTCAAATGATAGTCTCCCCAACACTCAACTCTCTCTCACAGGATTTGGATTTGGTGGAAAGAAGATTTGAGTAGAAAGCAACTTGGAGAAGGCTAGAGATCAAGATTCATATGGTAGGAATGGAATATCTTGGCCTCAACACAAGTGTAGGTGGTTCTCTCTCAGAAAATGTATGCTGGAAGTGTAGGCATGTTCTGATGGCTCTCTCCACGAATGAAGAGTGAGTGGAGGGGTATATATAGCCTCCACACAAAATCTAACCGTTACACACAACTTACCAATCTTGGTGGGACCAAATTGAGAAACTCGGTCGGACCGATTCAGCAAATGATGTGACCATTAGGATTTTCGGTGTGACCGACATGCAACTCGGTAGGACCGATATGGTTAGGGTTAGGGCATAACGTAATCTCGGTGAGACCAATTACACAATCTCGGTGAGACCGATTTTGGTAATGGACACACAGAGGGTTGGTCAGGCAAACTCGGTGGGACCGATTCGCTCATCTTGGTAAGACCGAAATGTTACAAAAAGGAAACAGAGAGTTTGCATTGTAATCTCGACGGGACCGATCGCTCATCTCGGTTTGACCAAAATGTTATGAAGGGAAACAGAGAGATTACAACCCCATCTCGGTGAGACCGAGATCCCTATGGGTGAGACCAATTTGCCTAGGGTTTGTGGCAGTGGCTATGACAACTGAACTCGGTGGCGCCGGATAGGAAGAATCGGTAGGGCCAAGTTTGACTTATGGTTTAGGTCATATGTGGATGTGAGAAAGTAGTTGAGGGCGTTGGAGCATATCACTAAGCATTTTGAGCAAGAAAGCCATTAAGCAACACCTCATCCCTCCTTGATAGTATTGGCTTTTCCTATAGACTCAATGTGATCTTGGATCACTAAAATAGGAAATGTAGAGTCTTGAGCTTTGAGCTTGAGCCAATCCTTTTGTCCTTAGCATTTTGAGGGATCCACTTTTCTCATCCATGCCATGCCAATTATTGAGCTTTCCTGAAATACTTATCTTGAAATAGCATTAGCTCAATGAGATATATGTTGTTAGGAATTACCAAAACCACCTAGGGATAGTTGCACTTTCAATCTCCCCCTTTTTGGTAATTGATGACAACATATAGATCAAAGCTTCAACAAAAGTTATTAAGATTGAAAAACATTGACGCTTTGAGAAGTATGTGAAAAGTAAGAACTCTCGCTAAATTTGTGCATTATTTAAAATTTGCTTTGGACTGCAAATGCACAATGAGTTAGGATCATGGGTCACTCTTCCATGTCACATACATCTTGCTGGAGCGCTCAAAATGATAATAATTAAATACATGCGCTCATCAACAAGCAAAGTGAATGATCATATGAGAATATAAGAGATAATGTCATCCAACAAGCATTAAGGTAGCATATGATCAAACACATGATCATCCAAGTATCTCACCCAAGGCATAGAGTATCTCAAACAAGCAAATAACAAAGTTCAACCACCAAAAAGACAAGAGAGACCAAAAGCAACACTCTCCCTCGAAGCCTATGATCTATACATTTTCTCCCCTTTTGGCAACAAGTTACCAAAAAGTTCATAAAAATGCATAGTGCTAAAGACTCTCAGGCTTGGTCATCATGTGATGGTGTAGAGATGGCTCCTTGGACGAAGACTTCGGTTGATGTAGCTGGAGCTGGTGAAGAGGGTGCTGGAGATGGATGCACTGAAGTTGTAGCTGGTGCGGATGATGTAGCTCTGGTGTCTGGAACAGGCACTGCAGCAGATCTCTGTCCTCTGGGCCCTCTAGCAAAAGCATCAGTAGTTGACTTGCCCTTCTTCTCCTCCACATCCTCCTAAAGTTGCTCAACTGCAATTTGGATCTCTGTCACTTTGACATCAAGAGCATAGAACTTCTGCTCTATGATTCTCTCCAAGCTCTCCTCGTTTTGAGTCAGGGTGGCCAAGCCCTTCTCAATCCTCAGAGTGGAGGCAATCAAGTAGCCAAGCTGATCTTGCTTGCTCTTCAGGAAAATCTGAGATGCCTCTTCAGCAGTTGGCATCTTTGCAGCCTTCTCAGCCCTTGCCTTCTCCTTTTTCTCTTGTGCTTGCACAGATGATGGTTCATTTTCATCCATCACAACGGTGTTGCCCTCAAAGTCACGGTAGATGGGCAGGTGTTCCTTGTCCAAGAGATGTGTGCCAGTGCCCATCTTGGAGTTTATAAGCTCCTGAATCTATGGGGCATACCCACAACTCCTCTTCTGATCAACAGCAATCCTTTTGATTGTTTCCCCATAGGCTCGTGACTTTGAACTTCTGAGGCACATCAAATATATAAAGCAAGTTAATTGCATGGCCTCTGATCATCTTGTGATCACCTGACTTGTGCAACAAAGTGTACCTTCAAATCTAGTTGATAGTGGGCAGTCCTGACAATAGATAATGTACAGATCCAAGCTTGTGTGTCTCTAGTGCAGCATCTGGGATCTCTCTATACATGGGAGCCATGGAGTTGTGATCTTTCTTCTTCTTGGCATAGACATCCAAGTCATCCTCATTCTCCTTTGGAGCATTGATCAATTCAGACCATTCCTCAACTGTTGATTGAAACCTTGTACCCTCAGACATCCAAACTATCCTCCCATCTGGGTAGAAATGAGCTGTGGAGTAGAACTGCATAATGAGCTCATCATTCCACTTTGTGAGCTTCTGCCCAACAAAGTCTACTACTCCACAAGACTTGAAACTATCATAAACTCCAGGATAGTGCTCTTCATTCTTCTTGATATAGTCCCAATCAACCCATCTCATATCAAAAACTATGGGCTTCTTGTCAAGCAGCACTGTCAAATAGAAATCCTACTGTTCCTTAGTATGGAACCTGTAGTCCACAGCAGTTCTTCTCTCGACACCATAGGGGTCATCGGCCTCCACCGCCTAAGACCGTGATCCTTTCTCGAGCTTCATGTCTTCGCAACTAGGTGAGCATCATTATGATCTGGGATCTTGGGCTTGACTTTCTCAAGACAAGTGAGTCTTCATCTTCTTCATCGCCAGCCTTGTGCTTTGGGCCTTGTTCTTCTCTGCAGCTGGAATACTCCTGGTGTTCCTCTTGGGTGCAGACTTGGGCTTAGGAGCAACAGCCTTGGGAGCATCTTTGGGCTTAGATGGAGCAGCCCCTGACCTTATATCATCTCCCATTAGCTTTTGAGCTTTATGTGCTGGTGCAGCAACCTCTTCCTCTTCATCTTCAGAGTCTCTCCTCATAGAGGGCTTGCCAAGTACTTTGGTAGTAGTGGTTCTGGCTCTCTTCTTTTTCTTGTCTTGGCCAGCAGCTTCATTATCAGACTCAATGGTGAACTTCATGGTTTCACCAGTGGCAACCTTCCTAGGTTTGGAAGTGGGAATCCTTCTTGCAGGTGCCTTCTTCTGCATTCCTGGCTTAGTGGATGCAGCTGAGCCACATTCCTTCTTCAGCACCTTCTTATTTGAGGTGGCCTCATCCTCAATAGACACATAGTCCTCATCCTCAGAATCTGAGGTCTTGTTCTTTCTGGCCCTGGTGGCTGCCTTTGGCAAGTTGCTGGGTGTGCTCCTGCTGCCATCATCATAGCTGCTAGAGGGACTAGTGCCCTCACTCATCTGAACTTGCTCCTCAGACTTGTTCTAACTGTAACTCTGATCTGACATGATGCAAACTCAGACAGCAGACCCTGTGAATAGATATAGATGAGGTAGAGTGGATGAACATCACAAAGCACGGAGGTTTTTGCAAAAAAAATTGAGTCAAAAACTTAGTTTTAGTTTTCCACAGAAAGCATTTCGGAGCTACCAATTTGTAAACTCGGTGATACCGAAGCAGCTTTTGAAACCTAAACTAGTGAACTCGGTCAGACCGAGTCACAGTTCGATGGCACCGAGACTGCTAGGGTTTCACAAAGTCCGGAACTCGGTCACACCGATTTGCAGTTCTCGGCCAGACCGTGAATCACATGTGCACTGGCCTGAGCCAAATCCGTGGGACCAATTTCTACAACTCGGTCGGTCCGAGATGAGTTCGGCGGAAACCTAACCCTAAATTTTCAATCCAAAACTAATCTACAGAGTGATTTCGCTGGATAGGAAGATCTCAATCGTGGCAAGATACATGGCAACGCAATGTGCTAGGAATTGGAGATGACAATAGCACAAAGATTCAAATCCATACCCTAATGCGGCGACGAACTTGCTACAGCGGCAACGGCGGAGCAGAATCCCATTGACGTCGGCGGAGACCAGCGGCTAGAGGTTGCTGGCGATGAGGAGGACGATCCGGAGACCCGAGGAGGCAGAGCAGGCTGTGCGCGGGCGAAGAGTTTTGGAAAAATTTCCAAATTTGGGCCCAGGGGTATATATAGCCTGACCCTGTCGGTGTGACCGAGTGGAACAACTCGGTGGCAGCGAGATGCATAACTGCAAGCAGTTATTGCAACTCAATGTGACCGAAAAGTTCAAATCGGTTGCACCGATATTGAAAACCTAGATCAACTTGGTGATCTTGGTGTGACCGAAATGGATGGATCGGTCAGACCGAAACGCACAAAGAGATTTTGGAAGTTTAAGTCTACGAGGAATCGGGGGACTCCGAGTGCTCCTCACACAGAGTGGTTTGAATCTGACTTGATCAAACTTTGTGATGTAGCATGAATAGAGTTTGAGACAAGAAAAGCATAATTAGCTAGAGAAGGTTCTTAGGCATTCTTGTCCATCCACTTGGCAAAAGAAAGAAGAAACCAAACAATCAAAACTACAAGTGGATGTCCTCGAATGAGTAAAATATGCAACCAGCACGCTCACACAATAAAATGGCAAATGAAATATGTGTCAAAGCATGCACAACCATTCTAGCATCTATCAAGCAATTGGCGATGACTAGGTCATCTATATATGAGTATATTGACTTAGGAGTCAAATGAGAACATTTGATCATAGGTCATACTCATCATTTAAGCACAAGTGGGGTCACCACTTTTACATAAAGCATTGTTGTGTTCACACCATTAGAGTTGCTTTGACTCAATTCTTAGAGTAAAGCTCCCCCTAGATGTGAGATCCCCCCTAAGAGGGATGAACTAACCTTGGGTTTTGTAGATGATGACTTCATGTAGGTGTTGAAGATGTGGATGCTCAATGTTGATGTAGATCATTAGGAGCAATCCTTTTGGAGTGAGTTGCACTTTCAATACCTACACGGGTTAGTCCCACAAGGAACAAACAAGGATATCCATAGACATAGAGTGATGCACACACAAGATGATGTCCATGAAGGCATTAGGTTACCTTGTCCCTTGTCTTACCAACAAGAGGGTTTGTGACTCCTTGAACTAGTGCAATATGTGGAAGTTGATTGCACTTGTCCTTGCCAAAATGATACAAGTGAAATATGTTGGTGGAGTCACCCACAAGAACTTTCTAGTTCTTCTTCTTCCGGATCCACATCATCTTGATGGGAATCCTTGGAGTTGTAGTTCTACTCGATGAAGTAGAACCTGATGTAGTCTTGGGAACCCACTTGGCCAACGCCTTAGGAGATTCTTCAAATGCATCAATCTCCTCTTGAAGCTTATCCTTGCCTTTTTGCTTGTGGTCTTGTGGTGGAAGATCATCTTGAGCTTGTGTCCCTTTGAAAGAAGTAGGATCATACTTCTCTTGTTGAGGAACAAACTCCATCTTGGGGTATTGATCTTATTCCCACTCAACTCCATTGGCATTGAACTTTCGTTCAAAACCAACACCTTGGTTCTTCCGATGCCTTCCTTGCTTGCGTACAATTTCCTCGAATTGCTTACTCCCGGCAAGGCTCTTGTAAACACATTTCTCTATAATTCCCTTCAATAAGCTATTTTCTTGCTCAAGTGTAACTTGGCTAAGACAATCATCAGTGGAATCAAGAGAACTACTAGAAGCAACAACATTGTATTTAGCATGATTATTGTTACTACTAGAGGAAGAATCTTTCTTGTTCTTGTCACTAGACTTGACTTGAGGCATGTAAGTAGATAAGAGTAAATGCTTGGCAATGTAAGAAGAACTTTTCTTGTGAAGATCGTCATTGATTGCTTTTAAAAACTCATGTTCTTGCTCAAGGTTGAGCTTTTCAAAGCGTAACTTCTCATGAGTCCTTAAAAGTTGTCGATGATCCCCTAAGATAGTTTCATGAGCTAACTTAAGAGTGTTGAGTTCTTTAGTTAGGAGCTCAATCTTCTCCTTATCATTGTCATTCATTTTATCTTGCTTAGCATGATTAGTTGACATTTCATCATAGTATTCATCACTAGAGTTGTCAACAAGTAAATCATCATCACCTAACAAGTCATCTTCATCACTATTGGAATCAACATACTAGGGGTGTGATACCTTTGGGCCTTTAGCCATGAAGCATCTTCCAAACCCTTCATTTGGTGAATCAAATATGTCGTAGGAGTTGGTTGACACAAGTGCTAGACCAGCAACACCTTCATCTTGAGTATATTCAGAGTCGGAGTGATAGCTTCTCTCGGAGTGATTGTCGGAGTCGGAGCCGGATACCCATTCACCAACATGAGCTTGATGTCTTTGTTTTGTGTAGCTCCTTGATGACTTGTCCTTCCTTTCCGAATCCTTGCTTCTTCGGGATGTTCTTCGTTCATAATGATCATCTCTACTCCATCTCTCTCTTGATGGTGATTCTTCTCTTCTACTTCTTCTTTTTGAAGAATCTTATCTTCTTTTGTAGGGTGTCGTACACTCATTGGAATAGTGTCCGGGTCTTCCACAATTGTAGCAATTTCGCTCACGACTAGAAGATCTTTTGTCATTGTAAGACCTTGACTTGGAACTTCTTTCCTTGCTTCTACTCTTGTAGAACTTGTTGAAGTTCTTCACCAATAGGCTCAATTCTTCATTGAAGGTTTGTTTCTCACTTGATGATGTGGGAGCTTCACATGAGGCCTTGTAAGCACCACTTGACTTGTTCTGGAGCTCCTCCTTATCCTTGAGTGACATCTCATGAGCAACAATTCTTCCAATGACTTTCGTTGGCTTGAGATCTTTGTAATTGGGCACCATTTGGATCAATGTGCACACGGTATCATATTTTCCGTCCAAAGCTCTTAGGATCTTCTTGATGATGAATTTGCCGGTCATCTCTTCACTTCCTAACACTACAAAAATAATACACTTCCGTGATGATACGTGTTTGTGACAGTAGGTCGCGTTTTTTGTCATGCATGTACATCCATGACGATTTTATGACAGAATCAAGATAGTCATACCTGTGCTGTCGTAGAGACATAACCAAAATTATCATCACGGAAGTGTCCACTTCCATGACGATAAATCACGCGTCACAGAAGTACTTTCATCAAGGGTGACCGACACGTGGCATCCACCGTAACGGAATGCCATTAAGCTATCGGGTCGGGTTTTGGATCCGATAACCCGTTAACAGCCCCGACCAAAGGGGATTTTCCACATGTAAAATCATCATTGGCTGGAGGAAACACGTGTCGGCTCAACGTTGGGACAGATGTCATCCACTCATTGGACAGAAGGCACCTATGATACATCAACACGTGGCACGGCCCATCAAGTATAAATGGGCCGGCCCAACTAAAAACCCACAAGATTTTGCTGACCATAATGGGCCGGCCCAGCTAAAGGCCCACGAGATTTTGCGGACCATAATGGGTTGGCCCAGCTAAAGGCCCACAAGATTTCACGGGCCATATCCGGCCCAAGTAAAGGCCCACAAGATTTTTGTGTGCCATAATGGGCCGGCCCAGGTAAAGGCCCACAAAATTCTTGCGGATCATAATGGGCCGGCCCAGCTAAAGGCCCATGAGATTTCGCCGACATTAATGGGCCGGCCCAGCTGTAGGTCCACAAGATTTTGCGGACCCTAGTAGGCCGGCCCATTAACTGGCTGCCATGTTTGGGCCAAATGCCAGCCCATATTTGATCCGGTCCATTAATGGCCTGCCACGTTCCGGCCTAATAATGGCCCATATAAGATCCGGCCCGTTAAAAGCCTCCCACTTTCTAGGCCAAATCACGGCCCAGATCAGGTCCGGCCCTTTAAGAGGCTTTGGGCTCAATTATGACCCATATCAGATTCGGCCCGTTAACTGGATACTATGCTTTTGGGCCCACTTGCTAAAGGCCCATTTAGTAATTCGGCCTGATATTAGTTTCGGCCTGTTAAGGGGCCATTTAACATTTTGGCCCTATATTAATTCTGGCCTGTTAAAAGCCCGTCATATAGTTGGGCCTAACTATGGCCCGGTTTGCATCCGGCCTGCTTGCAGCCGATATCTGATTGGGCCAAACAAGGACCGAGACAACTTTGGCCTGTTAAAAGCCCGTGAATTGATTCGCACAATCATGGGTCGGGGTTCATTTTGGGCTACTGCCGGCCCGTGAGCTATTCGGCACGTTTCAGGCCCAACCTACTTCTCAGCCTCCTAAAAGCCCATTGAGTTTTCTTGCGAAAAGAGGGCCAGGGGTTACTCGGCCTATTAAAGGCCCGAACTACTAGTGGGCCAGTTTGACGGGGCCCATGATGCGGATCATACATCATGATTGCATGACGGCCCGATTATGTACCGTAATTTTACGGTTTGGACGGTTTACTGCAAAGACATGATATATATATAGTAAAATAACTGCAGCATCGTGAATAAGAAAAAACCTAGACTATACAATAAAGAAATTACGGCATATTACATCCACAGGGCATCAAAGTTCGCCACTATGATAATAAAGCACAAGCAGATAGCAGATTACATAACTGGGCATCAAAGATTGCCACCAGTGCAAATAAACACGCCGACAAAATAATATACAAAACCGACAACACTTCAATAGAGTTCAAGAAAGGTTAGCCCTGCTGGGGAGCTGCAGCGCAAGCAGATGAGCAAGATGATGAGACTGTGCTTGTACAACACTTATATCTTCCTCACTCTAAAAGATAAACAAGCAGACAGATGACAGGTTTTGCACATAAAAGTATCAGTGCTGACAATTCATCACATTTCTTACTGATGAATAAAGTGACACAGTTTAAAATTGCATTAACACAATATGGTATTGTTCAGGTCAAGACATGGCAGGAAATGACATTGTGAAGGAGTTGGCAGCTTCACGACACCACTGGATTACAGATCAAGAACTCATAAGTATCAATGGTTAGTGTGCTGTCAATTTATCCCATTTCAGATTGGCAAATAAAGAGACGGTTTAAGTAGTAGTAGAATGATATGACGTTGTTCATAGTGAAGACATTGCAGAATATGACATTGTGCTGTAGTGGGTAGGTTCACCACACCACTGGATTACGAATGAAGAACAAAAGCATACATGCAGTGCAAAATAAGATCACTTGCTCTGTATAGTTTAATTTACATGGTATGAAGAAGGAACTTGGTTGTATAACTAAAAACTTAAATTGAGAAGGACAAACTTTTGTTTATGAACTACATAATAAACTTTAAACATGCAATTTGATGCAAACACCAAAAATAAACAGCTATTGCAGTCATGCCTGACCAAATATACACAACAAAGTTTGAAGGCTTGATAAGGACAAACTTACATTACTGGTGAAGGCAGGATCTATAAAGCCCTTGTGCATGCTGATGCGGGCGGGGGGGAATTCAAGAAGTTCAGCACAGAATCTTCTTCATAAGCATTGCCTTTATTCTACATTTTGTTAAGAGTAAATATAGATGTGATAATATACGAAAAAAATGGAGAATAATTAAGATAAGATGAAGAGTGATGCTACATAAGTAACTAGCTATAAATGTATGTGCAGCGATACAGGCAAAAGGCACAACCAAGAGCAATGCACACCTAAACTTCTTCAGTACCAACCTTATGGTAAGAGTAAATATAGATCTGATGTGTAGAAAATGGAGGGCAAGGGAAAATAAGCTGCAGAGTGATGGTACATGAACAACTACCTGTCAATATAAGTACACTGATAAAGGACATGTACTTACAAGAGCAATGCAGAGCTAAAAAAATTCATTGGCATTGGATATATTCTACACTAATGTAACCATTCATACAGATCAGATAATTTGGAGCGAACAAATGATAAGCAAGCTATCATGCATACTGCTGTCACATAATGAACCAGGTATGTATGGAAGTACAGTGATACAGACAACAGTACTAACAAGAGCAAAGCACCGGCAGCATATTTGCGATATCCGTCGTTCTTTTCAAACCGAATTCTTCTTCGAGCAGATTTCCGCAAAAAGATCCGTAAGGCACATGCGGAAAAGTAGAAGTTCAAATTGTCATGTGATTTCATAGCGAAGACCTCATCCCGAATGAGACCAGTGCATAACAAGGTTTTTCCATTCAATGTCTTCTAAATTTAGCACAGAGACTTCACCGAAATTCGCTTATAGACTTGCCATCAAAGTGTGATTTCCTCGGGTAAAACCGACATCGCTGCAATGCTTCCTTGAAAAGCACAAGCAAGCTTTGCTCGTCATGACTATCTAGATTGACCCTCGCCTAGTTACAACAATGTAATGTAAATCATTGATGTGTTCGATCAGCAGAAAACAGGAAAATAATAACCATGAATAATAGCACTTACACGTAAGTTGGACAGGAAGATGTGAAAATGGTGTTTGTCTTCACTATAATCTTCCCATGATGGGAATATATGCAAGTAGTCCCTAGCAACATTGAAAGCATTGTCTTTTAAACTGGGAATAAATGGAATGGGGTTCCAATCTGCAGGAATTGGCCGTCTCTGCAGTTGGGATAGGTCTTCGGCCGGTGGACTTGCTGTACTTTTTGCTGGAGTGGGATTTTTCTGTGGTACGGCTAGTGCTATGGCAAATGAAATCGGTATACCTTTTGCTGGAGTGCAAGTCCTATGTGGTGGGGCTAGTGGTGTGGCCAGTGAAGTATGGGTACAGTCTGCTAGAGTCGATCCTATGTTTTGTGTCACTGATTGTACAGCTAATATAAGTGGGGCGTTGTCTGATTTCTCTGGCACCACCACGTTTTTCAAGGACTTTGCTGGTGCTCCTTTAGGTTCAGCAATCACCCTCTTCCTTTTTGATGTCTGATGCACAAGAACAACATTTGAGTGGAAAAACATGGTATGATGACAGATGGAATATGTATTGATAATGGATGGGCATGGCATCTCGAGTTATATGATGAGTAAACTAAGAAGATGGCGGTGCAACAAAGTATAAGAAATGCAAGACAACATATGCAAGATACGCGCAATCAATAAAACCTTGCCAAATTAGAATAGGTACCTTGATGGGTGAACAGGACAGGCCATCTGCCTTTGACTCCTCGAGGTTAGAATAGTCATTACAATGACATTCTGAACAAGAATCAATAGGTGGGGAGCGTACGAGTTTCATTGCTTCCAGAATGGCACTCAATTCCTTGGTGCCAATTTTGTAAGTCATTGCAGTGTTCCACAATATTCTTTTGATGCACGGATTCTGGTATTCACTGTAATTGCATATAATATCTGAGAACCATGAAAACATAAATAGTTGTGAGATTATCTTTGTAATGCAGATGATATTCTAATATAGGGACGCCCCTGTAAACACTTATGTGCTATCACTGGATTCTGATGAGAGAGCTCATGTGTGCTGTAATATGGTGCGTGCATTTATATAATCTGGCACAACTACACAAAAAAATAGGCTCCGTAGTAAGGATAGCTGGCGGATGATAGGTTCATAATATACTGTATAGAGAGTTTATTGCCAAACCATGATAACAAGAGCACACAGCAACTAGGCAAATCATAGTGTACATAATAGGGGTACACCATAACCACGATATATAAATCGGGAAAGTGGAACTGGCTTGAAAATACGGTGTTGTATTGCCGCTAGTAATTGAAAGCCTATCGATCACGCATGAGCCAGCTCTATCGAACATGGTAAAGAAGAGCAAGCAGATTTTGGATAATAAAATGTTGGTTGCGCAGTGCCCACACATGATGAACCAGAGCGCATTAAGAATGCAACTCCCAGCTATCTCTCGACCATTTCAGGCGGTTGGATGAAGATCCTACGTCTCCTAACCCTTCTTCTTCCTCGTCTCTGATTCTTCCCATACAGAACAACGCACGGGCTGCCGGCCGGACCATCGCCCCCCATCGCCTGTGTTCCTCCGCCACCCCAACCCCCCACCCGCGCCCCAACCCCCATTCGCATCGAGTTTTCTTCGTTCGGCGAGGCCCCACAACCACTCGAGCCCCTTGGATCGTGCCGGCGAACTCCGGCGAGCTCCGAAAAATCGACTAACCCAATTTTGAAATTTAGTCTACTGTGATTTAACTAGTGTGGAATATAAAAGGGGAAAACCATAAGCATTGGGAGTATAGTGTTGAGCGTGCCATGGCGGATCTGAAGGTGCAAACCGGACAAAGGCAACTTCGCAACCAAGACAAGAAATCAGAGTAAAGCAGTGGCGATCTATTTTCTTGCTGCGATAAATAAGTTGAGCAGATACGAAAGAGTACCGCCTCTGGTGCGGCGCCGTGTATGCATATGCTGAGAGTTTGACAGTGCTGCGGTAGCGATGGCTGTCGGCGGTGTGGAAGCAGATCTAGGAGGGTAGACGGTGGCGGCAGGGCGCGGTGGACGAGACGGTCGTAGGAGCGGCGCCGGCAAGGTGGACGACGGCGGGGATGAAGTGAGAGGACGGGATGCAAGGATCCCGGTCTGAAGGCGTGGAGGAGAGAGGTCGATCTCTTGTAATGGACGGCAGCATCGGGGTATCAGCTCCGGCATGGTGGAGGAGGACGGCGGTGGATGGGGTGGCGGACGGTGGCGGACGGAGGAGGGTGGGGTGGAGAGGGTGTTTTGGCGCCCACGGAGTACGAATGGGAAAAAGGGAGGTAGAGAGGAAGGGGGGAACCATGTATTCAGGGCGCGCTTGTCTCAAATGCGAGGAAATTTACAAACTTAGCCCCCGTTTCAAATTTCTACTACATCACAGCAACATTAGTCGGTTGGGGATAGGACGGTAATCTCGCATACACCAAATATTTGCCGACGAGAGTTTGTTTTTGGCACCCACCGTGTATGAATATGAATCGGGGAGGGAGTCGATTTCGGCCGAGGGCACACTATGTTTTGGCGCCCACCGTGTATGAATCCGGATGAGAGGCGGTTACGTCATGTTTGGGTGAAATTACAAACCTACCCCTATCGAAACCTATAGAAATCCAGCAGATTGGCTTTGCGTGGCAGGGATAGGCAATAGTGATTTCCATCTCGCAGATTTTGGTTTCGGGCGGTTACTGCGACTTTCCCCGCTTCGTTCAAATTTTGCAGAGTGCACATTTACCGTGCCAACTCAATTCGAATCCCATTTGTATTCTACTATTTTTTTCGGGCGGGATCCATTTTCTGTTGGAATTACATTCTATATACATCATTTTTTATATATACTTTCAAAAGCACAACACCATTTATACATAAATATGGTTTACAAATGGCATGATATCAGATTCATAAGGTTGTATCCATCAATTTGGATTTTCAAATATTTGAAACCACTTTATGTTGAAATCCAATGTATGCATTCCTCGATAACTGTCTCCAATTAATGTGTGTTTCATGCGGGTTTTTTTTAACTTCTCAAACATGTATAATGTGTTTCACACACGTAACATATAGTGTAATCCCGTTTAGACATTAATTGCATATAAACCATGCATTGTTTGTAATTGAAGAATCTATGGATCACCAATATTGATAAACTATATAACATTACACGTGTGCCCAAATTCAAATGAATATGCATGTTTGATACACCAATTTGCGTTATGATATTATCGATGTCGTGATCTCCAGTTTAAATATTTGAATCACCTTTAATCCAGATATTCGTCTCATATAGCTATCACTCATGCTTATATAGGACTATCTCTCCGACTATCTGCGCTCATCGTCTCTCGGTATCTCTTGTGCTACCTGTATGTCGACAATGATCTTTTATCTTCGTAACACACTGACGGTACTCTCTCCCTTGACCTTCATCACTCTATCTCTCTCTAAGTATATCTCGCTCCCTGCTATGTGTCTCTAACTATGATTCTCCATGTGGAATCTCTTTATCTCACACAAACACAAAACTTTGTCCCCCGGGGTCTCATTTCTCTCTACTATTCCCATGTGTGCCACTAGCACACCCCTCATACAGAGATGTCTTTCGCTCCTTAGATATGAGAACCTACGACTCTTCCTCTTCAATATCTCTTTCTCACACACAAACACAAATTCTGTCTCCCAGGGTCTCATATTTCTCCATTGTTCTCTTGTATGTCGCTCACACACACCCTCTCTGCCTAGAGATATCTTGCTTTCCCTCATATGTCTCTCTAGCTATCACTCTCGTTGTGAAATATCTTTCTCTCTCACAGACACAAAACTCCGTCTCTCTGGATCTCATTTCTCTCTGATATCTGTTTGTATGTGACTCACATGCACCCTCTCTCTATCTCTCTCACACCCACACACATAACCCAGCCTTCTGATCCACTCGACTCCTATCTCTAACGCACACTAGCTAGCATCTTTATCTTTCTATTTATCTGTTTCTCCATCAACCTTCTTTCTCGCCCTCACTCTTGATTCCTATCACGCCTACTACATATGTTTCTCTCTACATGCAATCAAGTTCCCTCTCACACACATATATAACTTCACCCTTTGAACCACCCGACGGTCATCTCCAACACCCAAACTAACGAATGTCCCTCTAGCTAACATCTCCATCTCTGTATCTATCTGTAGTTTCTCTGTCAACATTTCTTTCTCGCACGGAGTCTTGCTTCCTATCACCCACACTATATATGTCTCTCCATACATATGCATTTATAGGTTGATCTCTTCTGCACAATCGTTGCGCCTCACCCCCTCTGCTCGCCATAGATTCATGCTCCAGCCCACGCCACTATCTCTTAAAGACAAAAACACATGCTCAATTGTCGAGCCTTCTTCCCTGCATTCACACATGCATGCATATTGTCATACCGATCCGTCTCTCCCATGTCATTGATCTTATGACTTATGTCTTCTTTCTTTTATCTCGATCATGCACGCGCGCACACACACATCCCACGTATACATGTATACCTCTCACACATGCACGTTCAAGGTCTCTATGTCTCCATACGTAGTTAATTACCCTCAATCCTAACGCTACATCGAATTGTTCTCCTCTTTTATGCACATAACTTCCGCTTGGATGGGTAAAACACACACTCACACTTAACAATCTCCTTCTAGCTACCCCCCCCCCCCCCCGCGCGCGCCTCTCACTCTTCCCCTATATCCCTGAAACCAATAAGACCATCCCTTTGTTTAATTCCAGCCTACATGCACCATTGATATATAGTAGTCTTCCTCGGTGTCTCTCGAACAAACACGTTCTCACGATGTCGACTCCTCTCACGCGCACGCACCTTCTCTTCCCTCTCTACGGGCATTTTCTCTCTCGCACCCCATCATTGGTGGCCTCTGCCATACACATCACCTCTCTATGATGAAGCCATGCACACTTAAATTACATCCGCCACAGAGGACCCCGCGACACACACACACACACGCACACACACACATGCATGCACGCACGCACACCCCCCCCCCCACACACACAATAAGAGTCCATCTCTCTCTCTCACACACACACACACAAACACACACACGCACCCCCCCCACACACACACACTTAGACTCCATATCTCTCTCTCTCACACACACACGCACACACAAAAAGTAAGACTCCATCTCTCTCTCTCTCTCTCTCTCTCTCTCTCTCTCACACACACACACACACACACACACACACTAAGACTCCATCTTACACACACATGCTCTAGGCAGAGCATTTGTTCCTACCACCCTTCATCCAACCTTACCCGTATGATAAACAATAACCTTTATTTACTTGCATAACATGGACAAATTCCACTTTACTTTAGTAGTCAGCAAACTTATCATCTGTACCCTTATAAAATAACGAGTTGGCGATGATGGTGTGCCTGCCATCTTGTAATACAGACCATATGATCTATATCTGACGGAGAGAAAGCAAACTATGATAATTTTACAAAAGATACCCACACCTCTCTCCACATCATTATCTCCCGCAACCTCATTGCTCAGCAATTAAAAAAGGAATAAGTCTCTGGAACAATCTAGCATGCATGATGGCATTGCGCTGCGCCGCCGCAAATCCATCCCCATGCCACCACCCATTTCGACCACCAGTCACCACCATGCTCCACTCCTCCTCGCCTTATCTCTCATCTTTCATTTTTTTGATGACATTCTCGAGATACCAGTTTTCCGATAAAATTCTCGAGATATCATTTGTTTTTACACATGAGATTAATCCTGCATGGGTCAATCACAACAGGTGTTTTGTAAAAAAATGCATATTGATGTTCCGTGCAATGCACGAGAATCTTGCTTGTAATTATATAACGCAAATCACGAGCAGGAAGTGACATTTTTTTGACACAACCACGTTAACATGGCCACGTAAATCACTAGCTAAAGTAAATACCATTATACTTATATCCCGATGCAAAAGGTTGAGTACACGTCCGAAGAGTAGAGTCACACACACGCACTCTGTCTCTCAGAATCTCTCTCTCACACACACACACCAGTTACGTGATGCCCACTTAAGCAGACACGAGTATGTTACAATTTGTGCACCCGCGGGTACACGTGATGTTGCGCATTTATTTAAGTCGGAAGGCGAACCCAAACAGTAGCTGCATTCATTCCCCTCCCGCCGCCTCTTCTCTGGTCGCCGTCGCCCGGTAGCCATGGGTTGGCCGAAGATAACAACATACGCCATACTCCCACTGGAGCGACGCTTTAATATGGAAATTTTAGTGGTCATGCATGCATCTTTTTGTGCTAGCACTCCTATATAAGGGTTGACCGGTCGCTTCCCGCGGACGTGCGCGGGCGGTGGAAGAGGAAGGAGAAGGTCAGCGGGCTGTGGAGTAATGTTTTTTACCACAATTTCTTAGGAAGCTGAGTGCAATAATTTAGTAGCTTTGCAAACTACCAATACTACACCTGAAACGGTTCAAAACTTATACTCCCTTGCCAGCGCGCGTTTCTCGCGTGAAACGGTCAGCGTCGCCCTGGAGCGTCAGTGCCGCATTAATGCCCGGCCAGAGCGAAGGTGACCTCTCACTGGCGCCGGCTTTGAAGTGGCACGACGGCCGAGAGGGCGCCGCTTCCCGGTGCACGCGGCTGCTCCGCGTCGAGACTGGCCATAGGCCCTGTTTGGATCCATGGGTTAGAGTTAGTTTGAGCTAGTTGGGGCTCAAATAGCCCTAAAGTATCCAAGCATGAGGGTTCAAATTGGAGCAAGTTGCACCAAACCCACCAAAAAAAACTATCCCACCCAAGAGGTGCTAACTGGAGATAGTTCTCATTGGGACCACTGAAAAATCACTTTTCTCTCTCCATGAAGTGTATTTATTGTCAATCTAACCCTGTCACCCAAACACCTCTTTGGCTACTGATTAGTTCAGGGTTAGTCATGAGTTAGTCTAACCTCTAGCTAAGTTAGAGTATCAAACAGAGCAAGATAGGACATGCAAGTTGCTCAAAGCATACAGCAAATTAAGACGTGAAAGGATTTTTTCTTTTTGAAAACGGAACGTGAAAGGAATTTTTTTAGAATGCTCTTGGCATGTCGCTAACATGTGATAGTTAACCGACCTCAATAGACGGCAGAAACGCCAGCCCGCCGCACTTTGATAGAGACAAGGAGGGAGAAGCGATACAGGCTGCTGGATTACTAGAGATAGGTGTCGCACGGAAGCCAAGAAATATGGTGACAGCGTGGGTTAGCCATGTACTAGTATGATGTAAGTACACTAGGCTGCCATGTTTCGTACTCTTCCAGTCCACTGTGGAGATGATTGGTTAATTTTATATCATTGAATAATATTAAATATTATGAGTGCAGACGCTCCACCACGAGGTTCCTTGCTCCTTCTCGGTTGTCGGGAATCTATGTTCTTCCATTCTATTTTTTACGTGAGCTTTGTTCATCCTTTTGCCAACACGCGAGACATCTAGCATCAAGGTGCACGTGTTATGCAAGGATCGTTCCATCTATATGAAGAACACGTGGGACTGGAACTACGAGACGGACATGTACCCAGGAGTGGACGTACGAACCTGAGTAATGTAGCGTAGTAAGTGAAGTAGAAAGGCACAAATGGTATGAACATGCGTGGCATATAGGGTGTGTTTGGTCGCGTTCTCGTCTCAGCATAGTTGTTCCCTCTTCATGCATGCTCAACTCAACACCCATCTTCATGCATGCTCTCTTCATGCATGCTTCTAGTGTATTTGTGCTAAACTAGTGTGGACTCATGCACCCTCCATACACTCTACCAAACACCCAAAAGTAGGTCGAGAAGGGAACTCTTGGGCGGCATTTGTCTCTTACTACGTACTACCACTAAATGTTGTACGTGCAATGCACGGCGATGTTATGGAGTACGTGCCTAAGTACTCTACTACTACTATATTAGTTGGAGGCACATATTAACTTTTATATTTGTTTACGTGTATGCCCCGAGACCTTCCAACTAGGCGTGTCTTTCTCTCCAGGTCGCACTTTGTATCGTTCATACCACTAAGTACTACTCCCTCCGTCCGGAAATACTTGTCATCAAAATGAACAAAAAGAAATGTATTTAGAACTAAAAACACGTCTAGATACATCCTCTTTTATCCATTTTGGTGACAAGTATTTTCAGACGGAGGGAGTACTACGTGTGGTCTCCGACCCAGAAGTGGAAGAAGTGGAGACGCTCTACCACGCTGTTTTTTACACTGGGCTCTACCACGCTGTTCATGTCCCCTCCTTTTCACGACGTGGGACATCCAAAGACGTGCGTGTTTGGCACCCTTCGCCGTAAGAGTTGAAACGCTAGCATTCATCAAAAATAAAAAATAATTATAAATCGGCAGTGATACTATTTTTTTGCGAACCAATCAGCAGTGATACTATACCATGCGGTTTCCTTGCTCCTCGATATCGGAAAGAATACTTCCATTAGCCAACATGTGGGACGTCGACCATCCTGGTCCACTTGCCATGCACGCAGAACTCCAAGGGAGAGTCACCCAGGTCGTCGCGCCATAGTAACAATGAATAATGAGCCGTCAAATCACAGGCCCACTTCCCACTTTGAAGTTGCTTGGACGAAGGAACCATCATGACTTCGTTGAATTCCGCTTCTTGAAGAAAACTACTGTACCAGCAGTACTGCTAGCTACTTTATTTACTCCAACAGAGGCCTCCTTTCGTTCATAGGATAGCAATATGAAAATCATAGGAAGTGAGATGACATGCATCTCAATTCCTATAGAGAAAGAGATGCCATTTAATGCTTAGGATAGGAATTTTTCCATTTAGTCTAGGCTAATGTACTGGTAATTTGCTCTAAAAACTACAGTAGTAACTAGTAGTACTGGTACTTGCTCGTACTCAGACACAGACACACACTAACTACTAGTACTACTACTTCTCACATGCTAGCCAGACGTCGTCGTTCTCCTTCCCGGCTTTGTTGGCGACACCCCCACTGTGCTTGGATCTCCGCCGACCTCTCTGCAGCAGCGCGTGCGTCCTTTTCTTTCTTGCAGCAGCGAGCCTCTCTTTTCTTGAGTGCTTTCTAACTTTTCCGCTCCCTCTGTGTGGCTTTGGCCGCCTCTTGCTCTACCACCCATTCGGCCTTGGCATCTTCAAATTCCTCCCACATAGTTGTGAGGTCGCGAGCGGCGATGAACTCGGCACGGCGGGATGCCATCGCTTCCCTACCATTTTTTGTGCGTTCGTGGGCGGCGAGGAACTCGGTGCAGCGGGATGCCATCGCTGCCTTACCGGTTAGTGTGCGGCGCTATGGCATGAACGACGCTTGGTGAGAGCTCTGGGGTGGAGTGGCCGGCAACCGTATAGTGCATTGGTTTGTAAAGAGCTCAAGGACAGAAGACGAAGCAAATTAGGATTCCCCTTCAATCCTGGTCATTTATTACCGAGTAAAATGCATTCGCGGTCATCGAACTTGTCTTGATAGCTCACTTTGATCATTGTATATGAGATATGGTGATTATACGGTCACTGGCTCAGCGTATAGCTCCGTATTTGTATGGTTGACCAGTCAAACAGTCCGCATGCGCCTCACCAGCTCGTGTTCTTTATCTATCTACGCGAGCCTACGTGTGAATAGAGAAAGAAATACTGTAAAAACCAAAATTATGTGTATGTGGGGAATCAAACCACAGACTCGTCACTGCAATGCACCCTCGTCAGCCAAATGAAAATGAAATACTTCACGTCAGACACTCACGCTCACGCTGTCAAAGCATGCTAATGCAAGCACGTCGCCCTCTAAATCAAAGTCCTGCTGTAGGATCGGAAGTATGTCTAGAGGGGGGGTGATTAGACTACTTGACAACTTAAAATTTTTGCCTTTTGATTGGAGTGGATTCTTAGCAAGTTCACAATGATAACCAAGTCAAGTATCACCCTACACATGCAATTCTAGAGTTGTGGCAGCGGAAAGTAAATTGCACGTATAGTAAATGAGAGGTGGAGAAGAGCAAACGCAAGTTGGAGACACGGAGATTTTTCTCGTGGTTCCGATAGGTGGTGCTATCGTCAATCCACGCTGATGGAGACTTCAACCCACGGAGGGTAACGGCTGCGCATGAGTCCACGGAGGGCTCCACCCACGAAGGGTCCACGAAGAAGCAACCTTGTCTATGCCATCATGGCCTACGCCCACGGAGGACTAGCCTTACTCGAGGTAGATCTTCACGAAGTAGGCGATCTCCTTGCCCTTACAAACTCCTTGGTTCAACTCCACATCATGACGGAGGCTCCCAAGCGACACCTAACCAATCTAGGAGGCACCACCTCCAAAAGGTAATAGATGGGGTTGGTGATGATGAACTCCTTGCTCTTGTGCTTCAAATGATAATCTCCCCAACACTCAACTCTCCTCACCGATTTGGCTGTGGTGGAAGAAAGTATTGAGTGGAAAGCAACTTGGGAAGGCTAGAAATCAAGTTTCATATGGTGGGAGTGGAGCAACTTGATCTCAACACAAGGGTAGGTAGTTTTCTTCTCGAAATGTAAGGTAGGAGTGGTAGTTCTTTCGATGGCTCTCTCCACGAATGAAGAGGAGGTGGAGGGTATTTATAGCCTCCACACAAAATCCAACTGTTACACACATTTGACCAATCTCGGTCGGACCGAAGTTGACAACTCGGTGAGACCGAAAGTTCAAATCTTGTGAGCGTTGGGATTTTCGTGGGACCGAAAATACAATCTCGGTTAGTCCGATTCTTCCAAAGTCTAGGGTTTGCCAATTTCGGTGGGACCGACTTTCTCATCTCGGTGACACCGATTTGAGTACGTAGGATTCTGAAGCTTGGCAACACCAATTTCGAATGACCGAGTTTGGAATCGGAAAATCCGAGATTCTTAGGGTTTGGGTATATGGTGAGGTGGTTCATCTCGGTGTGGTGAGTTTGGAATCGGTGGGACCGAGATTACTTATGAGTTTATGTTGGAATGAAAGATTGCTGATAGTTTGAGAGATAAATTACTAAGCACTTAGAGCAACCAGATCATCATCATAACCTCACCCCTTTTAATAGTATTGGCTTTCCTATGGACTCAATGTGATCTTGGATCACTAAACCAAAAATGGAGTCTTGAGCTTTTGCCAATGTTTTCCTTAGCATTTTGAGGGTCCACATCATCGGTCATTGCCATACCCATATCAATGAACTTTCTGAAATATTCTCAAGAAATGATTAGTTCAATGATATATATGTTGTTATTAATTACCAAAACCACCTGGGGATTAGTTGCACTTTCAATCTCCCCCTTTTTGGTAATTGATGACAACATATAGATCAAAGCTTCGACAAATGATATAATCAATGAATAACATCGTCACTTTGAGAAGTATGTGATAAGCAAGAGCTCCCCCTAAATTTGTGCATTATTTAAGATTTGCGTTTGAATGCAAATGCACAATCGATTAGGATCATGGGTTACTCTTCCATGTCACATACATCTTGGTGGAGCGCACAAAAATGATAAGAATGAATAACATGCACCCAATCACCAAGACATGAGTAAATGATCATGCAAGATATGAATGGAATATGATAAGCATCAAGCACACATTAAGCACAGTATGATCAAGCACTCATCAAGATAGAGCAAACGTAGTATCAAACACACGAAGTATCTCAAAGAACTCAAAAGTATCTCAAGGAAAACCGCAAACGAAAGAGCAAAAACGAGCACTCTCTCGAAGCCCTATGATCTATACAATTTCTCCCCTTTGGCAACAAGTTACCAAAAGTTCGAAGGTATAGAGCTAATCGCCACTCGGGACTCTGCTGGCGGCTCTGTCTGCGTCGATGGAGTGGAGATAGCTGCATCTGCAAAGCTTCTGCTGAAGTCTGTGGAGCTGGAGGAGTGGATCTTTGAGCTGGTCTTTGAACCGACGGAGCTGTAGGAGGTCTTGATGTAGTAGCCCTGGGTCCGATAATCGAATAGCAAATGATCTGGGCTTTGTGGGCTTTGGAGCAGGCTGCTCATAGTCATCTGGACCATATCACCTTCCATCTCTCTCATGAGTTCTGCTTTTCCTCTTAGCTTCCTCGATGTCCGCCTCAAGCTTGTTGACGGTGACTGCACTTGATCCACTTTGACGCCCGAGCATGGAACTTATCCTCAACTATCCTCTCAAGGCTCTCCCGAGGCGCACTATCTTGGCAGCGTAGCTCAATTCTCCGAGTGGCTTCAAGAAGTTGTTCGCAACGCTCTTGGGCTTTGCTGCTTTGCTTCCTTCTCGGCTTTAGCTTGTTTGGCAGCTTCGGACTTAGCATGTCCTTCTACGATGTGGGAGCATCCTCGGTCATCACAACCTCGTTATCCTCATGTTCAGCTGCGGTGGCAAGTGGGGTCTATCCAACGGTAGGTGTCCGTGCCAAACTTGGCATTAATGAGCATCTGAATATGCGGAGCAAACCCACACGACCTCTTACAGTCTGTCATGTCCTCTTGATAGTCTCAACTATCGTGTCCATCACCTTAAAAGGTGTCTTCGGTCTAGAATGTGCAGCATGTTGATAGAGTACCCTCTTATCATGCGGTGGTCTCTCGACTTAGGCATCAAAGTATGCCTCGTAATGGTGTTGGTGGTTGGGAGACCTGCTCAAGATAATAGATCAACCAAGCTTCCATATCTCAACATCCTTCTCCTTTACCTCATTGTACATGTTCTTCATTGACTCGTGATTTTTCTTTGGAATGCCATACACATCAACATCATCATCCCTTGATACAGAGCATTCAGCAATGCTCTCCATTCTTCAACGTAGAATGGAATCTCGCCTTCATCATCCATACAATTCGCCATCTGGATAGAAGTGTGCGGTGGCATAGAACTGCATGATCATCTCGTCATTCCAAGCAGTCAACTTCTGACCAACAAACTCTGCAATCCCACAAGCAGTGAAGCTTTCATGCACATGTGGGAAGTAGTCTCTGTGCTCTTCACTGTCGATGTATTCCCAGTCTACATATCTGGTGTCAGCAACAATTGGCTTCTTGTCCATGAGCACTGTCTCATAAAAGTCTTGTTGCTCTCTTGTGTGGAATCTTGGGTCAATCTGCTGTTCTTCCCTTGGTGGCATATGGATCAACTTGCCTCCATAGCCTGAGACCTTTATCCTTCCTCTCTTTCATATTTTCAGCTCGAGGATGTGCTTCATTATGAAGTGGCAGTTTCTGTCTAAGCTTGAGCAAAACATGAGCCTCATCATCTGATTCTGCAGGTGGCACATTGTCCTTCTTCTTCTCTCAAGCGGTATGTTCCTCACAGTCTTCTTTGGCTTGGCAGCTGGTTTGGCTTGGGCTGCCTTTCTTTGGAGCTGATTGCTTAGCTTTTGTGGGTGCTCCTGCCTCGATGGCATCACCCATCAACTTCGCTTCGAGGAGGCCGAGGTGCTTCCTCATCGTAATCATCATCATCGGCTTCTTCATGAACTTTCCTCTTCCTCTTGGAAGTTTTCTTGATCTTCTTTGGAGGTTTCTACTTCCATCTTGAGCTTCAGGCAACATGGATTTCTTCACCTTCTTGGTGCCTTTCTTTGTTGTTTCCTTGATAGCTCTTGGCAACCACTTGCCTTTTGGCTTAGAAGTTATTTCCTCATCTGCAACAAAGTCTGAATCCTCCTCATCGAATTCCTCTTCCTCCTAGCCTCGGTAGCAGCTGCAGCAGTCCACTTGGAGTGCTTCTCTCCATCATCTGAAAAACTGCTTGCTTCGGACTTGTCACCGCCTCAGAATCTCAACCGCAACTCGACCTGTTCGATTGTCACTTCCATCGACATGACCGACAACCCGTGAATAGAATAGGTATAGGCAGAATAGAAGAGTTATCACAAACTGTAGAGGATTTTGCAAAAGAATGAGTTCAAACTTTAGTTTTAGGTTTTCACAGAATACATGTCGGTCCGACCGAAGTCTATCAATTCGTGAAACCAAGTGTCTAAACAGACCACATACACCACTTTCGGTTGGACCGAAATGGGTTTCGGTCTAGCCGAGAATACTAGGGTTTCACTAAATCTTCACTTTGGTCTTACCGATTTGCACAACTCGGTTTAACCGAAAAGTGCAGTGCAATGGCCAGAGGCCAAATCGGTCAGTCCGAAAATGTCGAATCGGTCACACCGAGATGTGTTCGGCGGAAACCTAACCCTAAAATTTTCACTCGAAATTTGTTCTATGATCTAAACGGCTGGATAGGGAGATCTCAATCTTGGCAAGAAACATGACAACGCCTAACGTGCATTGAATCAGCGGTTGAGCACGAGAGGATGAAACTCACCCAAAGCGGTGGAGCTTCACTACGCGGCAACGGCGCGATGAGAAGGACCGCTGACGGCGATGGAGACCCAGCAGGGCGCACAAAGCGATGGCGGAGACGATCCGGAGACCAAGGCGACGGCAAGCGAAGGGTTTGAGGGCGAGCGTTTGAAGAAGTAATCAACGCGCTGTCCTCGGGTATATATACCTTCGGTGTCGGTGGGACCGAGTTTGAAAACTCGGTGGGACCGAGATGGTTAATCGTGCGATTACACTTCGTCACGCCGAATTTGAAACTCGGTTTCACCGAGGTGAAAACCTAGATCAATCCAAGTGATTTGATCCGTCCGATTTGAGTATATCGGTTTGACCGAAAGTACTTAGAAGGTTTTGGAAGTTAGGCTTTTGACGGATCGGTGGCTCCGAGTGCTCCTCACTCGGTCTGTCCGAAAAAGTCTTGTTCAAAGTTTGTGATATAAGCATGAATAGAGTTTGAGACAAGAAAGCATAGATAGCTAGGGGAGGAACTTAGGCATTCTTGTCCATCCATTTGGTCAAAAAGAAAGAAAGCCAAAAGACCAAAGCAACAAATGGATGTCCTTGAATGGATAAAATCATGCATCCAACATGCTCACACAATAAGATAGCAAATGAAATATGTGTCAAACATGCACAAACAAAACACTAACAGCTAGCACACAATTTGGCGATGACTAGGTCATCTATATATGAGTATATTGACTTAGGAGTCAAATGAGAACATTTGATCATAGGTCATACTCATCGCTTAAGCACAAGTGGGGTTACCACTTTTCCATAAAGCATTGATGTGTTCACATCATTAGAAGATGCTTTGACTCATTTCTTTAGAGCAAAGCTCCCCTTGATGTGAGAACCCCTTTAAAGGGTCAAACTAACCTTGGGTTGTCGTTGAAGACTTCATGTAGATGTTGAAGATGTGGATGCTCAATGTTGATGAAGATCATCAAGAGTTGGGAGCAATCCTTTGGATTCGGCACTTTCAATACCTACATGGGTTAGTCCCACAAGGAACAAACAAGAATATCCATGGACATAGATTGAAGTACACAATAGATGATGTCCATGAAAGCAATGATTACCTTGTCCCTTGACTTACCAACATGAGGGTTTGTGACTCCATGAACTAGTGCAAGATGTGGAAGTTGATTGCACAAGTCCTTGCCAAAATGAATGTGAGTGAAGTATATTGGCGGAGTCACCCTCAAGAACTCTCTAGTTCTTCTTCTTCGATCCACATCATCTTGATGGGAATCCTTGGGGTAGTAGTTGAGCTTGTTGAAGTAGAACTTGAAGTTGCCTTGGGAACCCACTTGACCATGGCCTTGGGTGCTTCAATGAATGCATCAATCTCCTCTTGAAGCTTGTCCTTGCCTTTTAGCTTGTGGTCTTGTGGTGGAAGGTCATCTTGAGCTTGTTCCTCATTGGAAGAAGTAGGATCATACTTCTCCTCTTGAGAGACAAACTTTGGAGTGGGATATTGACCTTCTTCCCATTCAACACCTTCGGCGTTGAACTTTCGCTCAAAACCAATTCCTTGATTCTTCCGGTGTCTTCCTTGTTTGCGAACAATTTCTCAAAGCTCTTGCTTCCGCAAGACTCTTGTAGACACCTTTTCTATAATCCCTTTCAATAGACTATTTTCTTGCTCAAGTGAAACTTGGCTTGAAACATTGTTAGTGGAATCAAGAGAATTACTAGAAGTAACAACATTTGATTTAGCATGATTATTGTTACTACTAGATGAAGAATTTTTCTTATGCTTGTCATGCTTAGTTTTGATAGGTGGCAAGCAAGAGAAGTCGTTTGGCAAGATATGAAGAACTTTTCTTTCGAAGATCGTCATTGATAGCTTTTAGAAACTCATGTTCTTGCTCTAGATTGAGCTTCTCGAAGCGTAGCTTCTCATGAGATCTTAGGAGCTCTTTATGATCTTCTTGAGTTGTTTCATGAGCTAACTTAAGAGTGTTTAGTTCTTTAGTTAGACGCTCAATCTCCTTCATAGCATTGTCATTCGACTCTTCTCGACTATAAAGACTACTAGCATGTTCATCATTGCTAAGCTCACTAGATTTATCATGTAAAAGCTCATCTTCACCAAGCAAGTCATCCTCATCACTATCAAAGTCAATAAACTCAGGATGTGATACCTTGGGGCCTTTTGCCATGAAGCATCTTCCAATTCCCTCATTTGGTGAATCAAATATGTCATAGGAGTTGGAGTTGGAGGACACTAGAGCAAGACCGCAACACCTTCATCTTGATCAGATTCGGAGTTGGAGTGATAGCTTCTTTCGAGTGATTGTTTGAGTCGGAGCCGAAACCCATTCACCAACATGAGCTTGATGTTTTCTTCTTGTGTAGCTCCTTGATGACTTGTCTTTCCTTTCCGAATCCTTGCTTCTCCGAGAGGATCTTCGCTCATAACGATCATCTCTACTCCTTCTCTCTTTTCGAGGTGACTCTTCTCTTGAGCTTCTTCTTCTTGGAGATTCTTCTCTTCTCTTGTGGGGAGTCGAACACTCATTTGAGTAGTGTCCGGGTCTTCCACAATTGTAGCAGCTTCGATCACGACTAGAAGATCTCTTTTCATCATATGATCTAGACTTTGAGCTTCTTTCCTTGCTTCTACTCTTGTAGAATTTGTTGAAGTTCTTCACCATTAGGCTTATCTCTTCATTGGAAACCAGCTTGTCACTTGAGGATGTGGGAGCTTCAACTGCAGCTTTCTAAGCACCACTTGACTTGTTGTGAAGCTCTTCCTTATCTTTAAGTGTCATCTCATGAGCAACAATCCTTCCAATGACTTCGGTAGGCTTGAGATCTTTGTAGTTTGGCATCATTTGGATCAAAGTGCACACGGTGTCATACTTTCCATCCAAAGCTCTGAGAATCTTCTTGATGATGAATCGGTCGGTCATTTCTTCACTTCCTAAGCCTGCCATCTCATTGGTGATGAGAGCAAGCCTAGAGTACATTTCAGCGACTCCTTCACCTTCCTTCATCTTGAACTTGTCAAGTCGACCTTGAAGAACATCTAGCTTTGATTCCTTCACGGACTCGGTACCTTCGTGCATTTCGACCAAAGTATCCCAAATCTCTTTTGCATTCTCAAGACGGCTGATCTTGTTGAACTCCTCGGGACACAAAGCATTGAAGAGAATGTCACAAGCTTGAGCATTGTTACAGAACATCCGCAACTCATCCGCAGAGCTTCACGATCCGAACTTTTCCTTCTTCAAGAACTCACCTTGCAAGCCAACACAAATAATGCCCCATGCGGCGAGGTTATGTCCAAGAATATGCATTTTCATTTTATGCTTCCAACTAGCAAAGTTTGAACCATCAAAGTAAGGACCTCTACGGAAATTACCCTCACTAGACGCCATACTCTCCTAGGTTGTGAAACCAAGCTTATGGAGTCCAATGCAATGGAAACCAATCCAATGGAGACCAAAGCTCTGATACCACTTGTAGGATCGGAAGTATGTCTAGAGGGGGGGTGATTAGACTACTTGACAACTTAAAAATTTTGCCTTTTGATTGGAGTGGATTCTTAGCAAGTTCACAATGATAACCAAGTCAAGTATCACCCTACACATGCAATTCTAGAGTTGTGGCAGCGGAAAGTAAATTGCACGTATAGTAAATGAGAGGTGGAGAAGAGCAAACGCAAGTTGGAGACACGGAGATTTTTCTCGTGGTTCCGATAGGTGGTGCTATCGTCAATCCACGTTGATGGAGACTTCAACCCACGGAGGGTAACGGCTGCATGAGTCCACGGAGGGCTCCACCCACGAAGGGTCCACGAAGAAGCAACCTTGTCTATGCCATCATGGCCTACGTCCACGGAGGACTAGCCTTACTCGGGGTAGATCTTCACGAAGTAGGCGATCTCCTTGCCCTTACAAACTCCTTGGTTCAACTCCACATCATGACGGAGGCTCCCAAGCGACACCTAACTAATCTAGGAGGCACCACCTCCAAAAGGTAATAGATGGGGTTGGTGATGATGAACTCCTTGCTCTTGTGCTTCAAATGATAATCTCCCCAACACTCAACTCTCCTCACTGATTTGGCTGTGGTGGAAGAAAGTATTGAGTGGAAAGCAACTTGGGAAGGCTAGAAATCAAGTTTCATATGGTGGGAGTGGAGCAACTTGATCTCAACACAAGGGTAGGTAGTTTTCTTCTCGTAAATGTAAGGTAGGAGTGGTAGTTCTTTTCGATGGCTCTCTCCACGAATGAAGAGGAGGTGGAGGGTATTTATAGCCTCCACACAAAATCCAACTGTTACACATTTGACCAATCTCGGTCGGACCGAAGTTGACAACTCGGTGAGACCGAAAGTTCAAATCTTGTGAACGTTGGGATTTTCGTGGGACCGAAAATACAATCTCTGTTAGTCCGATTCTTCCAAAGTCTAGGGTTTGCCAATTTCGGTGGGACCGACTTTCTCATCTCGGTGACACCGATTTGAGTACGTATGTTCTGAAGCTTGGCAACACCAATTTCGAATGACCGAGTTTGGAATCGGAAAATCCGAGATTCTTAGGGTTTGGGTATATGGTGAGGTGGTTCATCTCGGTGTGATGAGTTTGGAATCGGTGGGACCGAGATTACTTATGAGTTTATGTTGGAATGAAAGATTGCGATAGTTTGAGAGATAAATCACTAAGCACTTAGAGCAACCAGATCATCATCATAACCTCACCCCCTTTTAATAGTATTGGCTTTCCTATGGACTCAATGTGATCTTGGATCACTAAACCAAAAATGGAGTCTTGAGCTTTTGCCAATGTTTTCCTTAGCATTTTGAGGGGTCCACATCATCAGTCATTGCCATACCCATATCACTGAACTTTCTGAAATATTCTCAAGAAATGATTAGTTCAATGATATATATGTTGTTATTAATTACCAAAACCACCTGGGGATTAGTTGCACTTTCACCTGCTCATGGCGCAACACAAACGGCGAGCCCATCACCTACGCGCCCCAGCGGTGCCTGACATTACTGTTTAGATGTTTGATGGAGGCCTATGTGAACGCCGAGCATGTATTCACCTGGCTCAACACCAACGGTCATACTCGAAAGGCCTTGCTCATGTATATCGTCCATCACAACGACAATCTATAAAACAGCCTAAGCTAGAGAGGGTACTATGATAGTATGGTACGGAGTATGTACTATCGTGAGCGACCGATCTTAGTGCCACTGCACACCGAAACCCCTTCCATCGCTAGCGCTTTCCGCTCAAACGGTCACCGCTCTCCAGAATGTCAATGCCGCATTCACTAGATTTAACTGCAGGTGCAATTGGTGTGTCACTGACATGCGGGCCAGACGCCCGTTGGGCCCACATGTCAAGAACTCCAAACGCATCTGCGCAGTTAAGTCATCAAGCAAGCGTCGCATTCACACCGACAAACCTACTCGGCGCCGATTCTCCATCTGTTCGCCGCGGCTCATTGCCATTCGCCCGCTATATTAACTTGAGCCCCAGCTCCCAGCCATAGCCAAAGACCCACACTTATTCTCCTCCGGTCCCTTCCTTCTATCGGCAGCACTTCAACCATGGCCTCCTAGCGCTCCGAAGCTCTCTTGGACGTACTGTCGCAAGAGCAAACGAGGGACATCGGCGGCTCCGCTCCGGGTGCGCTCCAAAGCTCTCTTCGACGTACTGTCACAGGAGCAAATGAAGGAGATCGCCGGCACCCCCCCTGGGCCGTCCTCCGCCGCCACGACCACGAAGCCGGCGCGCGTGCGCGGGCGCAGCCAGCAGCGAGGAAGAGTAGTACATGGTAGGTCGCCGCCGTTCTGGTCCCGGGAAGGCCACCGCTACTCCACTCAGTCGACGCCAAGCTTGGTGGGGTAAACATCGGCGGCTGATTAGCCGCTTGACGGTGACGTGGAGGCGGAAATCTTCAGAACCTTATGCTCCGGAGGAGGAGGTTATCGAGGCGGATGTGGAGGAGGCAAAGGCAATGGCCGGCTTTCTCGAGTTCATGGCCGGACATGGTGGTCGGGCGCCGGCGATCGTTTAGATTAGGTTTACAGTAGGTTTAGTACGGTTTGTGCGAAATATGTATTGAATTTCTTCCAGTTTGTAGTAAAAGTTTTCGAAATGTAATGAATTTCATCTGGCTAATTTCATCCGGATAATTTGAAATTTGCTTTGTTTTTGGACGAATTTCGTCCGGTTAGTTCATATAGTTGTCGAAAGGTATGCGAGCAGCATCAGATGGCATCCATCAGTGTCCTCGGACAGATGCCGGTGTAAATTTGTGGGCCAGCGCTGGAGATGCCCTAACTATCATGCTATAATCGCTAACAATCCTCCATTATTTGGCAGGAACAGTTATCCTCGATCAAAATCAGATCCATGGTGTATCGCACTCCTCCCGCAGAAGAGTGTAAACTCTTGCTTACATAAAAATGGAGCAAGTGGATGGCACTGTAGCACGTCATATCACTCGAACTAGCCTGCCTAACGAGCGGGAAAGCACCGCCCTCGTCATTTTTTTCTGGATTTCTATCGATCGATCATGCAAAAATGTTAAGCTTAGCAAGTTCTAAAGGAAATGGCGGAACACTTACGACTCGTACGCGTCGCAACCCCGACAGTCCGGCTCGCACGCCGCTCACCAGAGGGGACACACATTGTCTTGCAATTTCACTGACATGTGGGACCGTAATTGAATAAACCGTCGATAGCCGAAATCTAATCACTCGGTGGGCGTCGGCTGAGAAGAGAGAGATGGGGGAGGGAGAAGAGATCGCCCGCCTGCCGCGCACGGACTCCAAGAAATATATGGTGATAATGTGAGGTGGGCCATGCTGGAGTCCGGACCACTTCGAGCCCGCTCACCGCCTGCCCTCAAGACGCCAGCTGCCCACTGCATGCATAGCAAGTAGTCCCCGCTTATGTGGAGGAGAGAGAGGCATTGACAAAGTCAAGGAGTAACAGTGGAGACAATAGCTTTCACCAAAAATAAACAATGAATACTCGTTGCTCGTCCTCTATATCGGAAAGAATACTTTCATTTGCCGACATGTGGGACGTCGACCATCCTGGTCCACCTGCCATGCCTGGTCTACCCCGGTCGTATCGCATGCCCAACCTTTCCCACTGTAAGTTGTTCGGACGAAGGAACCATCATGACTTCGTTGAATTCCGCTTCTTCAAGAAAACTTACTATACCCGCAATACTGCTACCACACGCGAAGACTGGACGGCACTGTACCACGTCATATCACTAAAACCCACTAGGCCAAACTAGCCCGCCTAGGTCATCTATTTTGGAACGGAGGGAGTACGTCTCTGCACTGCTATGATTTTGTGTTGCACGTTCTCTGTACTTTTGCTACGATTTAGCTACCCTATGAACCAAATGAGGCCTGAATGTATGTCGACTATTGTCTGTTCAATCGCTAAGCCCACAATTTTAGGAGCTAGGGCTATTGGTCGTTCGACGAGAGATAAGTATAAGTGTACCACGAGCTCATCAGCCCCAACGTTTCTCTTCGGTGAGTGTTTTGCAAGTACTATAGCTCGCACAGTAGCTAGCCTACTAACACCAAGAATCATCAAACAAGCCTTGTTGATATGATAAACAGTTCAAACTTACATCTAAGCATGCCATATATTACATCAAAAGCTTTTGAGGATACATCTGTTTCCATAACTCGGAGAGGGTTCGCATGATTCATCGCATGATTCACTATCAAACAAAAGTAGCAAGATCCGCCCACACAAGATAGTGCACTAGCCCTAAGATGGTTTGATAACACACATCATTCTGGTAATTAAACACAGGGCAATGCAAACTACCCTGAAGGATTAGCGTGACCAACTATTTCTTATCATCGATCTCTTGGGAAATGACCACAGCACGGACAGCGGCATGGGAATCGATTTCCGGGGCGATGTCCACAAGACTGACCGCGACATCGGAATCGATCTCTGGGGCGATGTCCACAGGATGGACAGCGGCATTGGAATCGATCTCTGGGGCGATGCCAACAGGACGGGCCACGACATCGGAATCATCAAGGACAACCACCGGCACCTGCACAACCCTAACATATTAGCAAGCACATTGCAAATAATCAAAAACCACAACTATGGTAATAAGCCATTATTTTTTACCTTGTGTAGCTCACTGGGGGTTCTCATCCCTCCGGGGGCCATCTCCTCGTCCTCGATGGGGGCCATCACCTTGCCAGGGGAATACTGCTTCTCAACAGCGACTATCTCCTCAAACTCGGTCTTGAGCCTCACATAGGTGGCAATCAGAGTTCCTGGGGTAGGCACGGTGGGGCCCTTGCTGTTCTTCCAACTTTCTTTGAGGAGTTCGTCCGCCAATGTCCTCAACTCTTTGGCCAGTGCTTGTTTCTTGGAGTTCTTCGTCTCCATGGGTTGGCCCGCCAACATGGTCAACTCATTGGTCGGTGCTCGCTTCCTGGAGATCGCTGTCTCCAGTAGGTTGTCTGTCGGCAACTCTTTGCCTAGTGCTCCAGGATCCATCAATGAACTGACAAACAAAAAGCAATCGAAAGGAAACCACAATCGCAATGAAAACGGGAAAAGAATAGGATCTGAGAATCGGTCGATGCTTCGCAAAAAGAAGATTATTGGAATGAAAATATAGCAGCATAACTGATTCGCCCACCTTTCCTTCGCGTTGCATGTAAGAAAAATGGCGAAGTGAGTAGCCCGGAGGAGGTTTTCTTCAAGAAAGGGAAGAAAGGGCTTGAACGAGCGTTCCAATGAAATGATGGTTGCTTCGTCCAGTCCAACTTGGAGGCCACCTTACCACTACTGGTAAAGGTGTGGGTTTTGTGATATGACGGGTCATGACGGCTACACCGGGTTGACAGGTGAGTCTCGGCTGTAGCACCTCGCTGTGATTTGGTGGATGGCACACGGGCCCAAATGCTTTGAAATGTCCCGCATGTAGATAGAGTGGCTAGTCATATAGGAGTGCTCAATATTGTGCACTGTGACCAAGGCGGAGAGGAAAACGAGAGAACTACGTAATTAATGCATGAGTTTAATTAGGGTACTTTTGTAAAGTACGAGATACATTCCTCCAATTGCAAAATGCCTTGGTTCATGAGATTTGAGATTTGAGCCCTATAAACCGGAAGGGAGGGGGTACTGCACACACGATGTAGTCTAGGTTCTTGTTGAAATCTCTAGAAAGGCAAATACTCCTTTCCGGTTTACAGGTCTATACTACTCCCTCCGTCTAGGTGTGTAAGTCATCTTACGAAAACCAAATAGTCCCAAAACACTTAGGCGCGGTGCATTAACTTCTACCTTGTTTCTTGTTTCTTGACATATCAACCAATAAGAGATGATAGGTGTGCATGCTTTTAATGACTTGCAATGGCTAGTTCATTGCATGGAATGCTATTAATTAGCAAATAAACATTGCTGACCCCAGGAGGAAACGGTGCTAAGCGCGTGGACCTATACAGAATGAGTATCAACCAATGGATAATGGAGTTTAATTGTTAAACAATAGCAATTTTGTCTCATGCAAGAGCCTGGCTAGTACTCCAAGGAACCACACCACGCGAGCGTTCACAACTGCCACGTTCGGTTTGCACTTGGCTCTTCGCCTCTTCGAGAAGACGAACAATGATGTTACTCCAACTTCTGCAGTATCGAATCCACTGCTGCATGTCCGTCCACCTCGTGCGAGAGGGATAGCGTAGAGAAAGCTTCTACTTATCGCTCCTTCCTTTGCGTCTATGATGTGGGCCCAACAGTGGTTGGCCCACTGTCATGCAGCCAAAGGCAGTGTGATTAAGGCACCCGAGCTCATCATGAGGGAGAGGGCGAGTAGTAATCAAATTTATCGGTCTTGTACGAGTTGACGTGACACATCAAAGCACTGCACTCGATAAAAGTCTTTTTACACATTTCAAATGGGCTACTTCGTATGTAGGAGTAGACATATTCTGCTTCATATGTAGTCACTTGTTGCAATCTCTAAAAAGACTTATATTTGGAAACGGAGGGAGTACAACGCATGCATGCATGCCGTGACTTTCCTTTTGATACTTGCATGTGTTGATTTGATGCACCTTGCCAAATTTTGACTATAAATTTAACTAACCAAATTTTCATGCATGTCACAAAAAATTACGGGGCTGTTTGGATTGTGACTATGTTTGTCTTATGTTGCCACATTATTTTTCCCACACTTGCCTAACCTGAGTTGCTCAAATTGTTAGACACACTTTGGCTTGCCTAAGGGAATCTTGCCACAATTTTTGTGTCTATGACATGTGGGGTTCACTGCTAATAAAAAAATTCTTGTCTTAGGTGTGGCTAATAAAAAAGACTTATATTTAGGAATGGAGGGAGTAGAAAATATAAATAATAATGCATGTTGGCGCAACCCATGTTTCCGCTAATTTTAGCCGTGGGCTTGTTCACAATTTTTACGAGGGTGTGGTTGTTCATTTAATGGAGGGACTTGTAGTACCAGACTTGAACGATACAAAGAGCGACCCGGCACACCATAACACCACTTGGAACAAGCGGGTAGCTATCTCAAAAAACAATCAACAACTAAAAAAACCGCGACCTGGCATGTAGTAGTACACAATTTTAAATGATTGTTTTGATGGAGTGAAAAAGGAAAACTACCCCACTACTTATATATAGGTCGGAGCCTCCGCGCTTGCTTGCTAGGGCTGCTCTATTCACACACTCTCATCCTCTCCAGATCTAAACAAGATAGGGGTAGTAACACTGTCTTTATCCCTTCAAAAAACACTGGCTTTCTATCCTCACCACTGGTTACAGATCCGGACGTATCCCCCTCCGCCGGTGAAGGGGAGGAGGGGCAGCGTTTAGGCCATCGTCGACAGTGAGGGAGGAGACCCACTACCGGCCACACCGTTATCTCTGGCCGAGCGTCGCCGCGGGAGGTCCTCCGATCCCTTCATCATCGCCTGTGGGCGGATCCGGCCTCCCGCCGCCCACCTATCCACATCTCGACGACCTCCAGGTATATCTTTGTTCAAAACCGCCTTAGCTCTACTTCCCCAGCTTGCTACATCGCTGCATGTGCATCATTTTCTACCTCTCAGCCCCTCTCGGTCGGATCGTCTAACGTCACCTATTTTTTTCTATTGTTAGAGGTAAAGCTACTTCATGGAGTCGAATCTTGTACTCCCTCCGTCTGAAAATAGTTGTCATTGAAATAAAGTGGGGGTGGGGGAATTTAGTATGTACATCGGACTTGGTACAAACAGGAAGGAAAGGGGATGAAAGTAGTACAGACTGGTCATCCAAACGGTGTCTTGGTCGAAAAGGGAAATATAGGGGTAATGATGTACACAGTGGTATGACCAGGACTAGATTTGCTATCCACACATAGGAGTAGGTGGCTAGAGTGAACAAAAATGGGACCAACCCAGATATGTTTCTTGGATGTTTGTTTCTCGGGGCAACAAACTATGAATCACCACTTTATGCCCATGTTTACGTACATGGTGATGTACTGCTGGTGCACCCACTGTCCCATGCCCTTATACCAAATATTTAGGCTCTGGTCGGAATAAAGGGGCAAAAAACATAGGTCTTGATTAAAATAGAGGAATAGGAAAGGAAGGTAGGTATAAAACTATGGAACAGTGAACCGGAGGAAACTCTCAAGAGAATGTGTTCGGATGGACTACAGAATGTACAGATTTGTTTTTTCAGAGTAGCATGCTTGGCAGTATGAGATGCTATTTGTTTATTCAGCTGCACAGTGACTACTCTTGTCCTCACCTCACGTACCACACATAGGTTGATTTTTTTATTCCGGCAAACACAGCACAGCAACCTGTCTAACGCATGTCAGCGAGCACCTACCTCGGGCTTCCGCCCAAAAAAGGAGTAGCGCGTGGATGCTTCTAATCCGATGGAATCAGTACTACTAGACCAGCTTTCCTATGAAACACTATTCACCTTTCCTGTGTTCCGAACGGTTGTAAGGGAAAGAATACCGTAGGAATTGTGTTCCTACGAAAATCCTGCACCAAACCTGTGAACCGACCGCAGCCTTAGTTGTTCTTACTATAATGTCCCTGGTAAAAATGAAGCCATGCCACTGTTTTTGCCTGTAATTGTTTGAGACTCTGACAAGTTTAGCCAAATGTTTTTGCCTGTAATTGTTTGAGACTCTGACCGTTTCCTCTGTGCCTTTTTGTGCAAACAGGATATCCAATTCACCTGGTTGCTGTCGTGACCTTTTGGTGCACTGCACAAAACTCCTCTTAAAAGAAGTGACTTTTGTGCTGTTTAACTGGAATGTCAGCTGGAACAGTTGGTTCATTTTGGTGGAACTGCACAAAGGGATATCTGTGTTCCAATCCTCATCATCCATATTGGCGCCATAACCTTCCTTTAGGTAAGAATGATATTTAATGCATGTGTTCATCTCTATTTTCCGACTGCCATGAGAAAATAATGTTGTTTTTTACTAGTACACTTGTACTCCCTCACTGACAAAACCAATTCTGAATTAGAAGGCCAATCATGTACTTGGTTTCACCAACTGGTGAGGAGAAAGAGAAACAAAGCACCAAGAGGAAGAAGAAGAAGAATAAACAGTGCCAAGGCGATCTTGCTGAAGCCAGAGGCCTCAGTCGAGGCTATTCAAGGGCTCCGGCAACGACTACCTTACATGTGAGACGATCCTCTAGGGAGCCCTTCCACTTCTGTTGTCTCACTTAATCTATTAGGAGTACTTAAGTACCACTAATTTATTACTGCCTAATTTTCCTGTTGGAGTTAAACAAATCTTTAGTAGGACCCTATGTTGAATCATGTACGTGTGAATGTTTTTCTATGGAAGTGAATCATGTGGTGGAGCAGGGAGGGAATATTATTACTGTCATGACATAATAGTGCTATTGTTTTGCATGTCAATTTATTGCCATTGGTTCAATGAGGCAATGTTTTGCGTATTGTCCATCATAAATTTGATGCTACTTTTTGAGTAATATGCTAATGTCTTCCTATCCTTTCTCACTAAGCTAATGAAGGTTTCACCTTGTTCCTACTTGTGAAAACAGGGATCATGTTGTGCCAATCATACATTTTAGTGGAACTACACAAGAAAATACAATGAACTGTATCCCAGCCGGTGCTTTAACTCTTCTGGAAGTTCTTGTTAATCTTTCGATATAATCTCAGCACTGGTAAACAAGAGTGATTTCAACCATACGTTTGAAGTGCACAAAAATATATACTATTGTGTGATTCCAGTGAGTGCTTTATCATCTCTTATGGGACTACATGAATAAGCTTTTTTTCTCAGGTTGGTACGGGCCTAAGGCCTTCATCCATATTAGTTTGATGTCATCTCTATTTGTATCGTGCTACTGTCATGAGAAACTCCTTTATCTTTGCACTTTTAAGTTCTGCAACCTACGATAAATTGCAATGCTTTGAGTGTTGAGTTGAGATAATTGGCATTGATTAAATAAACTAATACCTCTCTTTAAGCAAGACTACTATGTTGCTAACTTTATCCATTAAGATAATGAGGGTGCTTCTATTTGTTAGTGTATGTTTCATCAACTAGTCCCACTATTACAGTAATCTCACTCTCTCAATATATGTGCCAACAGGGATGCTCGATTTTGGTGGAACTGCACAAAAACTTTGGGTGCTTCATTGCCTCGACACTTCCGTCCTTTCCTGTCGTCACCGCTAATCTCCGCTTGCTTTCTTCCTTTGTTGTCACCGCTATTTATCTCGCTTCCAGTCAAAGGAAATAGTAATTGATATGCTACCTCACACAGGTTGGTACTGGTCTTTATCCTGATTATTGTGCCTGTCATATGTATTGGTAATTTGGTATTGTGCTACTGTTTACCGATTCATAAAGGAGTAATTTGGAGCCTGAACTCATAAGCAAATCATTACATCGGGTGATTTCAGTAGAACTGCACAAAATGATCAGATGGATAGGTACTTATGCTTCTGCTATGTACTCCAAAGTTCACTCAGACAAGCATCGATGTTGACAAGAAGTGCCTATATTCATTCGAGTATCAATCGGCGTCAACCAATTGTCAAACTCCAAGTATTAGGAGAGTGAACGCCAAAAATATTGCTTGGTGCATAGCCCAGAAAAATGCAGTCCAGTCTTTGTTCCCAACTTGTGCCTTTTGGTTATCGCCACATATGGTAGCGAACTATATGGCATGGAGTCTAAAGATTCCAGACAAGTTGGTTGACGCGTATATTCATCTGGCACTTAATCAGTCTGCACGCCAAGGATGCTCCATTTCAGTTGAACTGCACAAAAAATTTGGGTGGTTCATTTTCTCAACCACCTCCTTTCTTGTCTGCAATGTAGAATTTTGGCGAGATACAGGACCAAGATGAGCTAGTAAACTAGTTGGATGAAAGTAGTGGCCAAGTTGCTCAAACCTCCCTCAGCACGAGGCCACTATTTGAGGATAAACCTACAAGCAAAGTTCAAATTGTCTGTGCTGCCTCTTATGTACTCGAAAGTTTACTCGTACAAGAACTAATTATAGCAAGAAGTACCTCCGATTGAACACCATTTACCAGTCTGTACCCTAGGTAATTAAAGTTCGTCCATGGATCATATTGGCTGTGATCTCAATCATTTGGATGCATAAACATACTGAACATGTGTATTTCTGAATCTTTTTGTGAATTATGTATGAATATTGTTGTGTGATCTATCAATCATTTGGATGCATAGATATGCTGAGCTTGTGTATATATGAGTCTTTTGAGTTGTTGATAGTGAATGTTGGCTATGAATATGAACGTGTCCTGTGAACCTAAGTTTGATATGAATGTTTACCTTTTCTGTTGTATTTGTGTGTGAACTTGTTAGTATGCCTATTGTGGGGTATAAAACGCAGGTCTCTTATAAAAGTAATGTTGTGTCCAATTTATGTTTTCCCTTCTAACCACATTATATATATTTATATTATTACTATTATCGTATAGTTTATGGAGACTTATATATACATTATAAAAACATCCCACGTGTTATTAACTTATAAAAGTAAATGTTTAATGGAAAATCCTGGTTGTTTTTGACTCACAGGCAAGGAAAGTCCTGGTGATTATGCATAAAAGCTTATATAAGATTTTAAGGACCAATTTAATAATAACGCTCATTTTTATTTTGAGCAATAACTCGCTAATTTCTTAATTTTATATATATATATATATATATACAATGTGCCTCTCCGGTTTATTCTTTGATATTAATTGCTCCTTCTAACATAAGATTATATATATAACGAGCCCACCTAATACGTGTATTTCAAGGAAGTGCAAATGGGCTAGGATTTCTTAGAAAATATAAATGGGCCTGATTGACGCGAAATTATTTGTTCACCCAGTCCAGCAAATGGATTGTACATTCTAGAAAACATGGGTTAAATATATGCCATATTTTTGCAGGCTGACATGTGGGGCAATAGGTCGAAGCCTACGTAGGGCGTTGTCAACTTGGTCAACAAATGATTATGTCATCCACAGCCATTGGATTTATATCCAATGGCCAGCATGCACCTTTAATCTCTCGTCTTCTTCCTCCAGCATCACCGGGACCGCCTGGTCGGGCCTCCGGCGGCTAGCGGCTCTGCTTAGCACGCATCGGTGTGAAGCGCTACCCCACCGCCGGCCAGGCTATCCCTCCACCCCTCGACACCTCCTGTTATTCTCCATAGACTACAGCCCCACGCCGCCACAGAACTAGTTATAACCCTTCTCCTCCTCTCAATCTGCGACTCCACTGCCGCGTTTTCCAATCTCCGAGTCGTTCCCGTCCGGGGCCTCACCGTTGTCCACCGCCTCGCTGTGTTCGGTGCGGCGTCGTTAACAAACGAGAGTCATCGGAAGAGGACTGTACGTGGAGAGCCTGACGGCTGGGACTCACGAGGTCCATGGTCGCACGCAAGGAAAGTTCCTCCTTATTAAGCTGAAAAAAATGTTTCCTCCACCTGACAGCTGGGACCCACCGGCTGTATCCTCGCATGGAAGGAAGTGCCTCCTTGTTTTACGAAAAAAATTATTCATCCGCTGATACCGGGACCCGTCAGTTGGCGATCGACTTGTGGGCCTACTAAGCGGACGTGTACGCACGGCTTTGTCAACTTAATCAACAAATAATTCTAGCAGCTGGACTGTTGGATGTTAATCCAATAGCCATGCTCCTTCTTCAACCTCTATTCTTGCTCCTGCCTCCGTGGCGGCACTGCGGCTGGCCGCCAAGACCAACCAAATGAAGTTTCCCACTCCTTCCATCTGCGACTCCACCGCCTGCCTTCCCCATCTCCGGTCGCTCCAACTGGTGCGCCGCACGTGTGGTCAACGTGGTCAACAACCGAGAGTCATCGAAATATGATTGTACGTGAGAGGCTGACAGTGGGGACGCACCATGCACATGGACACATGCATGCAACAGAACGCGGCGAGGTCAACGTGGTCAAGGAACGACTTCCATCTAAGTATATCAGATGTGGAGAGTCTCACCGGGTCCAAAGCCACGCAAGTAAGTGCCTCCTTATTACGCTGAAAATAATGATTCCTCCAATCGACAGCAGGGACCCATCGACGGGCCACCGATTTTGTGAAAAAACGTTTGCTCTCGACCGCTGGGACCCACCGACGGGCCACCGATTTTGCGAAAAAACGTTCCTCGCTGTCACTCGACCCACCGAAAGTGCCTCCTTATTACGCACAAAAATGAATACTCCCCCGCTAGCTGGGACCCACCTTGGTGGGAGGCTAACTTAGGGCCTACTAAGTTGACGGGATGAAGGGCTTTGTCAACTTAGTCAATATGAACGATTCAAGATCCAAAGGATCAGACGATGTCCATCCAACGGCCGTAGTGCTTCTTCAACCTCTGGTCTTCATGCTCCAGCCGCCCAAACCAGCACCGGTCGTGCCTCATGCTCCTGCCTCCCGTGGTCGGCTGTGCTGCCGCGGAGGCCTTACCACCCCCTACTGTTCCCACCGCTGGCCAGGCCCTGCGGCGACGGTAGCCTCACACCGCAGCCAAAACCAGTGAACCCTCGCACTCCTCTCCGCACGGGCTTCCACTGCCGCGTCTTCCCCAGCTCCACGTAGTCCCCTTCCTAGGCCTCGCCATTTTCCACCACCATGGTGCTCTCCGCACGGTGTGGTCAATGTGGTCAAGGAACGACTTCCATCGGAAGAGTACTGTACGTGGAGAGTGTCGGTGTCAAAACCGGCGGATCTCGGGTAGGGGGTCCCGATCTGTGCGTCTTAGGCTGATGGTAACAGGAAGCAAGGGACACAATGTTCACCCAGGTTCGGGCCCTCTCGATGGAGGTAAAACCCTACTTCCTGCTTGATTAATATTGAGGATATGAGTATTACAAGAATAGATCTACCACGAGATCGTAGAGGCTAAACCCTAGGAGCTAGCCTATGATGATTATGATTGTAATTGTGATCGGCCTTCTAAGGACCAACCTCTCTGTTTTATATAGACACTGGAGAGGGCTAGGGTTTACACGGAGTCGGTTACAAGGAAGGAAATACAATATGCAGATCGCCAAGCTTGCCTTCCATGCAAAGGAGAGTCCCATCCGGACACGGGCCGGAGTCTTGAGTCTTGTATCTTCATGCCCCAATAGTCCGCACAAAGTATATAGTCCGGCAGCCCGGATACCCCCTAATACAGGACTCCCTCAGTAGCCTCTGAACCATGCTTCAATGACAATGAGTCCGGCGCAGTCTTGTCTTCGGCATTGCAAGGCGGGTTCCTTCTCCGAATACTCTAATGTACCGCCACATTTAATAGTGTCCGCTTCCCATCAATGTTGTACTCCTCGCTTCAAGGTTTCAATAATGACCGTCTCCACATGTCGAGTGAATGCGAGGAGCCGAGGCATTTTTGCATTTGCCACCCTCAATCCTTCTGGCTGACCGTCTATTTGAAGAGATGGGGATTCTCAGGTCCAAACCCCACTCTCCCCCCTCGAGCAGGCATCCAACAGAGTGCTCGAAAACCATTCCATCATGGCTACCGTCGCAGCTCTTCTCGCCGCTCTTCTTGCTCCAAGCCGGGACCGGGAATGTTGTTCGCCTCATAGCCATTTGATAGAGTTACAAACCCAAGGGTTTCTCCCACCGGCGTTCATGGTCCCCGTCCGAGCCGGAATAGCCACTTATAACGGAGGGGAACAAGCAGAGGGATCACCTAATCCATCTCCAGAGGAGCGAATATGCCTCATCCCGCATCTGCTAAGGGGCGTCGGGTTTCCTATCCACCCGTTCCTTTGCGGGCTCCTGGAGTTCTACGGCCTCCAGTTGCACAACTTTACCCCTACCTCCGTATTGCACATAGCCGGGTACGTTGCCCTTTGTGAGCTATTTCTAGGTTGCGAGCCTCACTTTGGGTTATGGAAGAAGCTGTTCTGCCTCATCCCTCGCAACCAGGGAGAATCCCTATGTCAAGTGGGCGGGGCCAAAGTATGGCGCATAGCCGAGACCGGATACCTATCTGGCACTCCCAAGAAGGCACCAGAGAACTGGTCTTTGGAGTGGTTTTACATTGACGACGTTCCCCTTCCGGATCCAGTCCGGACAGGTCTCCCCAAGTTCAGTGACGCCCCACCGAGGGCACCTCTAAGCTGGCGCCCCCGGGGCCCCCAAGAGGAGGATACCAGGGAGATACACTTCCTGACGAGCAGGATAAAGTTACTAGCCAAGTCCGGACTGACGATAGTGGAGGTTATGGCAATATGCATAATACGGGGGGTGCAACCGCTTCAATATCTGGGGAAGCCCATGTGGCACTTCAACGGGGAAGATGATGCCACACGCTGTGGCCGTAAAGGTCCGGACTCCGCCACTGCCCTGGCAAGGATATTGTCTGATTCATACAAAGGAGAAGAGGAAGAATTCCCTCACATTAAACCGCGGGATGGATTCTCCATGTACAACCCCCCAAACTAGGTAAGTCGTTATTCCTTTCCCTGCTTCACTTATTGCGGCGTTCTTCGCTAAGATTATCTGCTTCGATATTTCCGAGCAAGAACTGAGGAGGGCCGTAGAAGGAATCTCCAGCCCCTCCCCGCAGCCAGAGGACCCCGGAAAGGCCCTAGATCCAGGACTCGTAGAAGATCCGGATATTACCGTGGAGCTTGTCAACGGGATATTTTATCAAGCGAGCTGTGATGGCGCCTCAGTGGCCATTATTGCCGACTATCCCGGACTGCTACCTACATCGCGTGTAAGCCAAGCTAAAAAAACCTATCCTCCGAAGAGGACTCCCTTCAGATGTCATGCCTTACCCTTGAAGTGTCGTGTTTTTTGCAAAGACGACGGTCGGAGCGCGGGGCCGAGCCCCCAGGGACTCATCGACCACGGGCGTCCGGATCGGGCAGTCTCAAGAGGAAGGCGGTAAGGGTCGACACGCCGCAGCAGAGGTAAAGCAAAATCCTGTCCTGCAATTATGGTATTTGAAGTATAACAGCGCCCTTTGGGTCCTGGCAGGAAGAGGAGTAGCCGGACTATATCCGGGGATCCCGCCAATCACGCCTCCACCAGCCGGATTCCAGAACTGGCTTCAAGAGTGGAGGCGGACGCGGGGCCGATGCCGCACAGTTCTCCTACAGAGGATGCGGATATGCTCTCAGCCACGAACTCCAAAGTAGAGCGCGCCATGAATCACCGGCGCCAACGGGCCGTGCTTCGGAACAACATCTTTTCCCAAGAGGCATTTAATGCCTTCAATTCGGGAGGCACATACATCCGAGCTGCTCAAGGCGGGCTTGCCCAAGCGACGGACCAGTATACCAAAGATATACGGGTAAGAAAATTTGATAAGCATGTATAGCAGTAGCCCCTGAGACTTGAAATGGTTGGAACAACTGTTTTAAGGATCAATTCATGCACAGGTCCTTGTAGATAAGAATGAACAATTGGCTCGGGAGCTGGAGGAGTGCAAGGCCCAGCTGAGGGACACGGTTGCCAATTTAGAGGAATCCCAGAAGGCCTCATCTGGTAACATTTGTCTCAATTGTACGAAGATGCACCAATTAGTAAATGGTTGGTATAACAAGTCTAACAGAGAATTCTGCAGACAATCCTGGGGTGAATCCGGAGGGCGTAAGAGATGATGACTCGCATCTCAAAAGGCCGCTAAAGGCCGGCGAGCGCATTCTTATGCAAGTTAGGCAGGAGAAGAACAATCTTCAAGATGCCAATGGCTGGCTGGACGTAGAATTAAAGACGTCCGCGCCCTGCTGGCGGACTCCGTGAAGGAGAACAAAAGGCTTCGACGCGACATTTATGGTGAGTGCCTAGACGAAGCGTATGATAGTTCGGCGAGGAAGTATATTGAAAGAATTTTGCTTGCAGGAATGTTAACAGTCGCCTACGAGGAGTAGATGCCTCATCTCAGAATCGATTTATCGCAAGACCTCTCAGAACTACACGAAGCGAAGCTCGGCAAGTGATGCAGGTGTTGCATGTGCCTTGTGGCTATCAACCTTATCGCCAATGGCATGGGGAGCTTGTGGATATGCTTCAAGGAGCACGGCGGCGCTTCCAATTGTGGAAGATGTCACTTGCGGCAAGGTGCAAGAGAAGCTCTGGCTATGGTGAAGACGTGCTACACCAAGCTGGACCCGAACCATATGGCCGAAGTAGGACCGGCGGGGCCCGATGGGCAAGAAATTCCCGTGAGTCTGGTATATGACCAGGTAGCATTAGCTGCCAAGTATTCTCAACAGGATTGTAAGCTAGATAGCCTGTTGGATGGTATAGAGGAGGAATATAGTCAGTCTAAGTTACTGTGTAATTCAATGGACATAATTAGTCCCTAGCCGGATTAAAATCATTTGTCATGGCGGACCTTTTCGCTTCAGCCCCCGGATCCTACAGTCCGGGGTGTGTCCAAATACCCACTCAGTTATACAAAACTGGGGTATGCGTGGAAACTAGGCGTAGGGGTCATAAGTGCTTGAACACACAAGTACCCAACTAGTTATGTTATATTACACGGATAGTAAGAAACATCTTCCAGGGAGAATAGTTTCGTTAGGGGTTCCTTTCCCTGGGTACGCATGCGACAATGCACATGTCTGGACTGCGAACGATGGCGCAGGATACAAGACTTCTGGGGATTTACGTTGTAATAAAAGAATACATCTTTTGTTCACCGACCGAATATTCTCTTAAGGAAGCTAGCTTTCGCTTCACCCGACCGAGGTACACATCCGCTGAACCGGCAAGAATAATCGCAGAGGTGCCCCTTATGCCCTAGCCGAATTAACGGGAACCTAGGGCATAAACACAAGAGCCAGGCAACCCAGCTTGGCCACATCTTAAGTCATATCGATGCATATAATGGTGAAGAAAAGGCACATATGAAAAAAGAAACACATATGTGATGGGCAAAAAGCCATTTGAGTAATTATTTATAGCTTCCGTATAGGGAGCCCCCAGGTATTGCATACACACATAGTGCGGCCGGAGTGATCCGGAGTCCGCACTGTATTAAATACTTTGTGTGAAGAGGAAAAAGGTCGAGAAAGGAAAAGGGGTGGAGCATAATTAAAAAGGAGGGGGTAGGGAGACGAACGCTAAGTTCGGCGTTAGGCGTAGAATCTCCGGAGTCTGGCCGCGTTCCATGGGTTCGGCTTGAGTCTGTTATCGGATGCATTACGTAAGTGGTACGCTCCTCTGGTGAGAACTTTGTCAATGACGAAGGGACCTTCCCATTTGGGTTTGAGCTTGTCCTTCTTCTTCTCCGGTAGGCGTAGAACGAGCTCGCCAATATTGTAGGTTTTGGCTCGCACTTCTCTACTTTGATATCATCGAGCCTGCTGCTGATAGAATGCGGAGCGGGCTTTTGCGACGTCGTGCTCCTCCTTCAGGGCATCCAAGTTATCCTGCCGATCTAACTCGGCTTCCTTCTCTTCGTACATGCGTACACCTGGCGAATCATGTATTATGTCGCAGGGTAGTACTGCTTCCGCACCGTACACCATAAAAAATGGTGTGTATCCGGTGGTGCGAGTCGGCGTGGTCCCCAGCCCCCAGAGTACAGAGTCGAGCTCTTCGACCCAGTGCGTGTCCGACTCTGTCAAGGATCGCACTAGTCTGGGTTTGATGCCGCTCATGATGAGACCGTTTGCCCGTTCGACCTGGCCGTTTGTTTGGGGATGGTAGACGGAGGCGTAGTCAAGCTTAATGCCCATTTTGCTGCACCACATTTTCACCTCATCGGCTGTGAAGTTTGAGCCATTATCAGTGATGATGTTGTGGGGGACACCGTATCGGTGTACGACCTCGGATATGAAGTCTATTACTGGCCCGCATTCGGCCGTTTTGATTGGTTTGGCTTGTATCCATTTGGTGAACTTGTCCACCATGACCAATACGTATTTTTTCTTATGGCTTCCCCCTTTAAGATGTCCGAACATATCCAACCCCCAGACCGCGAAGGGCCAAGTTATGGGGATTGTTTGGAGAGTGGTAGGGGGCATATGACTCTGATTGGCGAAGAGCTGGCAACCGACGCAGTGTTGGACAAGGTCATGTGCATCTGCTCAGGACATCGGCCAATAGAAGCCTGTTCGGAAGGCCTTGCTGACTAGTGCTCGAGCTGCGGCATGGTGCCCGCCCAGTCCGGCATGGATTTCAGCCAAAAGCTGCCGCCCTTCCTCTTCACAGATGCACCTTTGGAGCACTCCGATCGCACTTTTCTTATAGAGTTCCCCTTCATGGACTTTGCAAGCTTTAGAACGCCGGACGATGCAGCGTGCTTTATTTTGGTCTTCGGGGAGCTCCTGCCTATTTAGGTAGGCCAAGAAAGGCTCAGTCCACGGGGCGATTGCAGCCATGATTTCATGGGCCGAAGATGTTATTTCGGTGGTAGAGCCTCCGGTTATGTCTGATGGTTCAGAATCTGGGGGTGTGTTCGGATCCATGCTAGTATTGCTGGACTCCCCTTCCCATACTACGGATGGCTTGAACAACCTTTCCAGGAATATGTTAGGTGGGACAGGGGTCGCGTTTAGCGCCGATGCGGGTGAGGACGTCCACCGCTTGATTATTTTCTCGAGCCACATGGTGGAATTCGAGCCCCTCGAACCGAGCTGACATTTTGAGGATGGCATTATAGTAGGCTGCCATTTTCGGATCCTTGGCATCAAAGTCTCCGTTTATTTGTGATATTGCGAGGTTTGAATCCCCGCGCACTTCTAGGCGTTGGATGCCCATAGACACTGCCATCCGAAGACCATGCAACAGAGCCTCATATTCGGCTGCATTGTTGGAGTCTGTGTATAATATTTGAAGGACGTCTTGGACCGTGTCTCCGATGGGAGACGCCAGACTACACTCGCTACCAATCCGCCAGCATTTTAGAGCCGCCGGCGCATGATCCGGTTAGAGTACGCGCTGCATTTTTAGGGAGTTCGCTTCATCCATTCGGGCGACAAAGTCAGTCAATACTTGCGACTTGATGGCCCGCCGTGGTTTGTATGTTATGTCGAACGGAAGGAGCTCGATAGCCCATTTAGCAATCTGGCCCGTAGCGTCGCGGTTATTTATTATGTCATTGAGTGGTACTTTGGAGGCCACCGTAATCGAACACTCTTGAAAGTAGTGTCGCAGCTTCCGGGATGCCATGAAGACCGCGTATGCTATTTTCTGATAGTGTGGGTATCGGGATTTGCATGGGGTGAGGACCGTGGATACGTAATAAACCGACTTTTGGAGCAGGAATTTGTATCCGTCAACCTCTCGTTCGACGATTTATCATCAAGGCTTATAACTTGATGTGTTGCAGCTATATACACAAGAGATAGGCTCGCCGATATTTGGCGCTGTTAGGACTGGATTACTGGCCAGTAAGGTCTTTATTTCATCGAGTCCGGCCACGGCTGTATCCATCCACACGAAGTGTTCGGTGCGCTGAAGAAGGCGGTAAAGAGGTAATGCCTTTTCTCCTAACCTGGAGATAAAGCGGCTCAAAGCAGCCATGCATCCAGCTAGTTCTGGATGTGCTTGAGGTATGTTGGTATAGCCAACTGCGACAGAGCTTGGATTTTTGCCTTATTCGCCTCAATTCCTCTATTGGAAACAATGAAGCCCAGCAGTTTCCCAGAGAGGACGCCGAAAACGCATTTTTCAGGGTTCAGCTTGATGTCGTATGTTCGGAGGTTATCGAACGTAAGCCTCAAGTCCTCTATTAGGGTTTCGACGTGTCTTCTTTTTATGACCACGTCGTCCACATATGCCTCCACTGTTTTGCCGATTTGCTTTTCCAGGCATGTTTGAATCATGCGTTGGTAGGTTGCGCCGGCATTCTTATGCCCGAAAGGCATAGTGTTGAAGTAGAAAGGGCCATATGGCGTTATGAAAGTTGTTGCAGCTTGGTCAGACTCTGCCACCTTTATTTGATGGTATCCAGAGTATGCGTCGAGAAAACACAGTGAGTCATGTCCTGTTGTGGCATCAATGATTTGATTGATGCGAGGGAGGGGAAAGGGATCCTTGGGGCAAGCCTTGTTGAGGTCTTTGAAGTCGACGCATAGGCGCCAGGATTTGTCTTTCTTTGGTACCATTACCAGATTTGCCAGCCAATTCGGATGCTTGATATCTCAGATGAATCCGGACTCCAATAGCTTGGCTAGATCTTCCCCCATTGCTTGTCGTTTGGGCTCTGAAAATCGCCTTAGGGTCTGTTTGACATGTTTGTATCCTTTTAGTATGTTAAGGCTATGTTTGGCCAATCCACGTGGGATGCCCGGCATGTCCGATGGGTGCCAGGCGAAAATGTCCCAATTCTCGCATAGGAAGTCTCGCAGTGCGGTGTCCATTGCGGGGCTCAACTATGTCCCGATGGAAGCTATCTTCGTGGGGTCCGTTGGATGGACTTGGAATTTGATTATCTCGTCCGCGGGTTTAAATGAGGTGGACTTGGGTCGCTTGTCGAGTATCACGTCATCCCTGTCCACGGTGGCCCGCAGTGTTGTTAATTCTTCGGCTGCTAGGGCTTCGGATAATGCTTCTAGGGCTAGTGCTGCGGTTTTGTTTTCAGTGCGAAGTGCGACATCCGGATCACTGGCTAGAGTGATGATTCCGTTGGGTCCGGGCATTTTAAGCTTCATGTACCCGTAATGGGTATAGCTTCAAAGCTTGTAAACACGTCCCGCCCTAGAAGGGTGTGGTATCCGCTGCTGAAAGGAGCCACTTGGAATGTAATTTCTTCGGACCTATAATTCTCTGGGGTACCGAATACCACATCGAGTGTGATTTTTCCCGCACACCACGCTTCCCGACTAGGGATAATTCACCTGAAGGTTGTACCGCTTTGTTCAATGCGACTTTTATACATTTCCATCTTGTTGAGCGTTTCTTCGTAGATCAAGTTTAATCTGCTTCCGCCGTCCATGAGCACTTTAGTGAGCCGAAAGTCATCCACGATTGGGCTAAGGACCAGAGCGGCTGGTGCCCGGATAGTCTGGAATTGAGGTTCATCACTGGCATTGAAAGTTATAGCAGTGTCGTTCCATGGGTTTATTTTTGCCACATGGCAGATTTCAGCGGAGCTTCGATGAGCTCTCTTGCGCCTATTGTTTGAGGCAAAAGTCTCGAAGACTGTTAATAACGTATTGTGTTCTTTAGCGGGATATTGTTTCGCCTTATAGCTTACAAGGAGATCCTCGCCACTTTTTGCTACCTGTCGGAGTATCCAACATGCCCTAAAGCTATGGGTTGGTGTTGTGTCCGGAGTACTGTGGAGTTTGCATGGCCCGTTGAGCCATTCTTCCAATACGGTTCCCTGCCCTGGGGTGGGATTTGGTTTCTTGGGGATTGGATTGGCCGGCTTACGAGAGCTGGCCCATTTGGTTCGGACAAAGGTTTTGGTGAGAGCCAGACCATCCCAAAATTCTGTTTGGATTTTTCAGGCGCTTTCCATCGCACAGTACTTCTGGACTATGGTTGCCAAGTCAGCAAAGTGTATTATGTCACGGAGACTTATAGCATTAAGGATTCCTTTGTTCATGCAGTTTTTTGCAGAAAAGTGAGACTACATCCTCCTCGCGACAGTCCTTGACCTTGTTTAGCACAAGGAGGAATCTGCCCAGTAGCGATGTACTGTCTCCTGGGGCTCTTGCCTGATATGGGAGAGACGGTTTAAGTCCGGGTGAGCGGGCGTAGCTGAATCTGGATTTTGATCCGATCTAGCGCCCAGGGGCATGGGAGCTCCCGAGTTCAACAACTCGGGATCCGAGGTGCTGCCCAATTTTTCTGGCCGAATACCCGATCCCAAGTCCGGGATCTGGGTCATGTCTTTCCTTGAGCGAGAGTCCGGCTCAGGGAGCTCGCTGATCCGGACATAATTAGTCCTCAAAATAGAGGGATAATCCGCATGTGGTTCCTCCACTACCGCTATCTCATGGGTGGCCAGCGGGGTTTTTATGTCCCTTTGGTCGGGTTTAAGCCCGATCTGATCATAGTCCGTAGCGACACGCAAAGCGGCGATGCGATCCAAGAGCTCATTAAGGGAGGAGAGCTCTATCGGACCCATCTGTTCGGCGAGTTTCGAATTGATGTGAAGGTTATGCGTGATGACCCGAGAGGCCATCGTCGGCGCGACAGCCGATGGGGCGGCCATGACAAAGCCACCAAGTCGAAGAGTTTGGCCTACAGCCAGAGCTCCCCCAGAGGTAATGTTGTCCTTGACAACGAGACGAGCCATCGAGCCTTGCAGCGATGACACAGAGGAACTCTCAATGAAAGCACCAATGTCGGTGTCAAAACCGGCGGATCTCGGGTAGGGGGTCCCGATCTGTGTGTCTTAGGCTGATGGTAACAGGAAGCAAGGGACACAATGTTTATCCAGGTTCAGGCCCTCTCGATGGAGGTAAAACCCTACTTCCTGCTTGATTAATATTGACGATATGAGTATTACAAGAGTAGATCTACCACGAGATCGTAGAGGCTAAACCCTAGGAGCTAGCCTATGATGATTATGATTGTAATTGTGATCGGCCTTCTAAGGACCAACCTCTCCGGTCTATATAGACACCAGAGAGGGCTAGGGTATACACGGAGTCGGTTACAAGGAAGGAAATACAATATCCGGATCGCCAAGCTTGCCTTCCACGCAAAGGAGAGTCCCATCCGGACACGGGCCGGAGTCTTGAGTCTTGTATCTTCACGCCCCAATATCCGGACAAAGTATATAGTCCGGCAGCCCGGATACCCCCTAATCCAGGACTCCCTCAGAGAGGCTGACAGTTGGGTCCATGGCCACATCCCAGTTTTTTTGTGATTTGCCAAGTAAGTCGCTTTGTCAGGCCTGTTGGGCTGCAAATCTTTCAAGACGAGGTGAGCTTTCATTCGGCTGGCCAAGAAAATGGCCCATCACTAATGAGAAATGGGCTGTAAATTTTTTAAACGCATCAAACCGGCAATTAGTTTCAAATATCTTTTTTTCATTTTGAGATTTTAAATTACATTAATTTTTATGCGTGGAGAATTTGTTGGATTTTATATTGATATACATTTATTTTTAAAATCAGTTTGAATGTGAGTCGAAATTTCAGAATTAAAAACAGTTCGAACCGCACCGAAATATGCAAAATTTCGTATAATTTTTTAACTGTGGCCATAATATGGGTTGTAATTCTAACAAAAAGAATATGGGCTTAAAAAACCTTAAGAATTAGCAAATGGGCTTTAAATTATTAGAAATAATGGCAGATGGGTTGTATGTTGTTTTCCACAGATTTGAGGCTTTCCTAAAAAAAGGTTGACGCACAAGCAGTGATTGTTGGATGTCCATCCAACGGCCGTCGTGCTTCTTCAATCTCGCTCTTCTGCTCCGGCCGCCAAACAAGCGCCGGCGGGACTTCTGCTCCCTCTTCCTCACGGCGGTGATCGCCAAGACAGCCTCACCGCCCCACCGTACTCCATCGCTGGCCTAGCCATCCTCTACTCACCCACACCGCTGTTATTCTCCAATGATGGCGACGAACCAAGAAACCTCAGATACCATACTCCTCTCGCGGGAAACAATCGCCGAAGTCTTCCCTGCCTCCGTGTCGTTCCCTTCCTAGGCCTCGCCGTCGTCCACCGCCCTGGTACTCTCGGCGCGGCCTGGTCAACGACCGACATGCATCTGAATTGGACTGTACGTGGAGAGGCCGACAGCTGGGTCCACGGCCGCACGCAAGGATATTCCTCCTTATTACGCGCAAAATAATGGTTCCTCCACCTGACATCAGGGAGCCACCAAAAGGGCCTTTGTATTTCGTGAAAAAAACGTTACCGCCGCTGACAGCTCGGACCCACCAGCTATATCTTCGCACGCAAGGAAGTGCCTCCTTATTACGCACAAAAAAATGAATACTCCGCCTGTTAGCTGGGACCCGGTATAATGGCAGGCTGACTTGTGGGCCTACTAAGTTGACGGAGACGGAGGGCTTTGTCAACTTAGTCAATATGCACGATTCTAGCTCCAGTAATCGTACGATGTCCATCCAACGACCGTAGTGCTTCTTCAACCTCTGGTGTTCTTGCTCCAGCCACCCAAACCAGCGCCGGTCGTGCCTCGTGCTCCTACCTCCCGTGGCCGGCTGCGATACGGCGGAGGCCTCACCGCCCCCTATTACTCCGACCGCTGGCCAGGCCATCCCTCTACTCACCAAACCCCCTGTTATTCTGCGGCGACGACAGCCTCACACCGCAACGAACCAGTGAACCCTCGTACTCCTCTACGCGTGGGCATCCACTGCCGCGTGTTCCCCGGCTCCGCGTCGTCCCCTTCCTAGGCCTCGCCGTGTCCACCGCCCTGGTGCTCTCGGCGCGGCGTGGTCAACGTGGTCAAGGAACGGCTTCCATCGGGCATGGATTGTACGTGGAGAGGCTGACAGCTTGGTCCATGGCCGCAGCAAGGAAGTGCCTCCTTATTACATGCAAAATAATTATTCCTCCACCTGACAGCGGGGACCCACCGGACGGGCCACCATATTTAACGAAAAAACGATTCGTCCCCCTGACTGCTAGGACCCACCAGCTACATGTTTGCACGCAAGGAAGTGCGTCCGGGCAAAAAAATGATTCACCCCCCTGACTGCTGGGACCCACCAGCTACATCTTCGCACGCAAGGAAGTGCGTCCGAAAAAAAACGATTCGCCCCCTGACTGCTGGGACCCACTAGCTACATCTTCGCAGGCAAGGAAGTGCCTGACAGTCGGGACCCACCTGGTCGAAGCGTATGTAGCATTGTCATTCTGGTCGCGAACGTGTACGTACATATATACTGGTCGATGTAGAGGCGTGCATGTGTCATAGTAGAGGCGCGTACATGACATAGTAGAGGCGCACACGTAGCATGTACACGTACGTACAGCGGCCAGGGTGCAAGAAAGAAAATACGGCCACGTATGTGTACGTACGGCCAGGGCTCGTGTACATGGCTGGGTCAGAACGGAGAAACAGCGTCGTCATCGTGTTCATCGGGAGGCAATGGAATGCGTCGTGTTCATCGGGAGGCAACGGAACGCGTGGGAGTCAACCGGCTGGGTCGGAACGGAATGCGTGGTCGTGTTCATCGGGAGGGCTTGGACGGAACAGGCGATGGAAATGAGGCCTGGCATACCGCACAACGGAGGAAATGGACCTCCTACGTTCGTAACAGGGTCCTGTTGATCGGGAGGGGTGTGGCGTACCGCAAAACGGAGGAAGCGGACCTCCTACGGTCAAAACGAGGATCCTGTTGATCGGGAGGGGTGTGGCATACAGCAAAACGGACGAAACGGACCTCCTACGGTCGAAATAGGGGTCATGTTCATCGGGAGGGGTGTGGCGTACCACAAAACGGACGAAAAGGACCTCCTACGGTCGAAATGGGGGTCCTGTTCATCGGTAGGGGTGTGGCATACCGCAAAACGGGACTCCACGGGACATTGTTCATCTCCACCGTCGACCTCCTCCAGCCTCCACGGGCTACCGTCGACCTCCTCCAGCCTCCACGGGCTCCTGTTCATCCAGCCTCCACCGCCGCTACTCCACCGCAATCTGCTCAACCACCCTCCACGGGCACCCTCCACCGTCTCATCGCTCATCCAGCCCTCCACACCATGGGGTCCTGCTCAACCACCCTCCACGGCCACCCTCCACCGTCTCTGCTCATCCAGCCATCCACACCATGGGGTCCTGTTCATCCAGAGGCAACGCCACCGCTCACTGTTCATCCAAACCGCCCCGCAACGCCACTATTCATCCAATCGATCGGCTTCCATTAGCGCAGAGCGGCGAATCGCCGATCGGGTTCGATTAACGACCATCGATCGATGGCTCGGGTTCAAGAACGCGTAACTGCGGCAATCACTCGGGTTCAGTTAGAGCACAACGCCTTGCTCGGGTTCAGTTAGAGCCAACACCTCGCACACACACGCGTATGTGTACGAGAGAAACGCGCATCGCTCGGCCCCCGACCTCCCACCGTAATCGGCAACTCCCCAAAATTTTCCTCCCCCTCGCTTCTACCACGGTTTTTTCCGTCATGGACGGCCCAAAGAATGTCATGCAGTTGCGCCTCCGGCCCGCCTAGGACGAAAAGCCCATTTTCTGTCATGATTTTTTGTCATAGAAGTAGGAGCCCACCGCATCTATGATGATATCGGGTTTTGTCACAATTATCGTCATAGAAGTGTCATATGTATGACAGAAAATTGTTTCGTTCGGCCCAAAATGTCACGGATGTGTCTTTTTTTTGTAGTGTAAGCCAGCAATCTCATTTGTGATAAGAGCAAGCCTAGAGTACATTTCAGCGACGCCTTCACCATCTTTCATTTTGAACTTGTCAAGTTGACTTTGAAGCACATCCAACTTGGATTCCTTGACGGAGTCGGTACCTTCATGCATATCAATCAAAGTATCCCAAATTTCCTTTGCATTCTCAAGACGGCTGATTTTTTTGAATTCTTAGGGGCACAATCCGTTGAAGAGGATATCACAAGCTTGAGCGTTGTATTGCAACATCTTCAACCCTTTCGCGGTAGCTTCACAGTTCGGTTCTCTCCCATCAAAGAATTCACCTTGCAAGCTAATACACACAATAGCCCAAACGGCGGGGTTATGTCCAAGAATATGCATTTTCATCTTATGCTTCCAACTAGCAAAATTAGTACCATCAAAGTAAGGACCTCTACGGTGGTAATTTCCCTCGCTAGACGCCATACTCTCCTAGGTTGTGAAACCAAGGCTATGACCACCAAAAGCTATGGAGATCAAAGAAAATGGAGACCAAGGCTCTGATACCACTTGTAGGATCGAAAGTATGCCTAGAGGGGGGGTGATTAGACTACTTGACCAAATGAAACTCTATCCTTTTCCCAATTTTAGTTCTTGGCAGATTTTAGCAATTTTGCACAAGTCAAGCAATCGTAACACAATTCAAGCAAGCACGCAAAGAGTGAGCAGCGGAAAGTAAAGCATGCAACTTGCAAGAATGTAAAGGGAAGGGTTTGGAGAGTGCAAACGCAATAGGAGACACAGATGTTTTTGTCGTGGTTTCGATAGGTGGTGCTATCGTACATCCACGTTGATGGAGACTTCAACCCACGAAGGGTAACGGCTGCGCGAGTCCACGGAGGGCTCCACCCATGAAGGGTCCACAAAGAAGCAACCTTGTCTATCCCACCATGGTCTTCGCCCACGAAGGACTTGCCTCACTAGGGTAGATCTTCACAAAGTAGGCGATCTCCTTGCCCTTACAAACTCCTTGGTTCAACTCCACAATCTTGTTAGAAGCTCCCAAGTGACACCTAGCCAATCTAGGAGACACCACTCTCCAAGAAGTAACAAATGGTGTGTTGATGATGAACTCCTTGCTCTTGTGCTTCAAATGATAGTCTCCCCAACACTCAACTCTCACTCACAGGATTTGGATTTGGTGGAAAGAAGATTTGAGTGGAAAGCAACTTAGGGAAGTCTAGAGATCAAGATTCATATGGTAGGAATGGAATATCTTGGCCTCAACACAAGTGTAGGTGGTTCTCTCTCAGAAAATGTATGCTGGAAGTGTAGGCACATTCTGATGGCTCTCTCCACGAATGAAGAGTGAGTGGAGGGGTATATATAGCCTCCACACAAAATCTAACCGTTACACACAACTTACCAATCTCGGTGGGACCGAATTGAGAAACTAGGTCAGACCGATTCAGCAAATGATGTGACCATTAGGATTTTTGGTGGGACCGACATGCAACTCGGTAGGACCAATATGATTAGGGTTAGGGCATAACGTAATCTCGGTGAGACTGATTTTGGTAATGGACGTACAGAGGGTTGGTCAGGCAAACTCGATGGGACCGATTCGCTCATCTCGGTAAGACCGGAACGTTACGAAAAGGAAACAGAGAGTTTGCATTGTAATCTCGGTGGGACCAATCGCTCATCTCGGTTTGACCGAAATGTTACGAAGGGAAACAGAGAGATTACAACCCCATCTCGGTGAGACAGAGATCCCTATCAGTGAGACCGACTTGCCTAGGGTTTGTGGCAGTGGCTATGACAACTGAACTCGGTGGCGCCGGATAGGAAGAATCGGTAGGGCCGAGTTTGACTTATGGTTTAGGTCATATGTGGATGTGAGAAAGTAGTTGAGGGCTTTGGAGCATATCACTAAGCATTTTGAGCAAGAAAGCCATTAAGCAACACCTCATCCCTCCTTGATAGTATTGGCTTTTCCTATAGACTCAATGTGATCTTGGATCACTAAAATAGAAAATGTAGAGTCTTGAGCTTTGAGCTTGAGCCAATCCTTTTGTCCTTAGCATTTTGAGGGATCCACTTTTCTCATCCATGCCATGCCAATCATTGAGCTTTCCTGAAATACTTATCTTGAAATAGCATTAGCTCAATGAGATATATGTTGTTAGGAATTACCAAAACCACCCAGGGATAGTTGCACTTTCACAAGTGTGCAAGTTGTTGAAAGAACCAAGTATAATCACCACTCTCTTTAGCAGCAACAACAAGAGTTAACTGTAGTTGATGGGCAAAACAATGAACATAATAGGCAGAAGGAGACTCATCCATAATCAGTTTTTTTAGGCCATTAGCATTACCTTTCATGTTGCTAGATCCATCATATCCTTGCCCACGAACCATTACAAAGGTCAAATTGTACTTCATAAGCATTTTCTCAATTGCAGGTTTAAGTGTCAAAGAGGTAGTATCTTGAACATGAGCAAGACCAAGAAATCTTACAATAGCCCTTCCTTTCTTATCAACATAACACAAGCAAACTGCCAACTGTTCATTCTGATACACATCACTAGACTCATCTACAAGTATTGCAAAGTGGCCACCATCAAGTTCTTCAATGACTAATTTTGTAGTCTCATGTGCACAACATTTTATTAGCTCATGTTGTATATCATGGTGAGTCATCTTGCAGTTCCGTGGAGCATTTTTGAGAACAACCCAATCAACCTCTTCAAAATTTCCATCTAGCCAATTTAAAAGCTCAACAAAATTTCTTTTATTTAGCGAGTTTTCACTTTCATCATGTCCTCTAAATGCCAATCCTTGGTGCAACAGAAATCTCAAACATTTGAGTGTCCATGTCAAACACTCCTTATACAAAGCCTTATATTTGTGAGGTGTTTGAAGCAAAAGACTCCCTAATTGATGCTTGTGGTGTAGTGAACATATCATACTTCTCTTGAACTTCAACATGAGCACTACGAACCTCACTGAGGGAGTCCTGGATTCAGGGGTCCCCGGACAGCCGGACTATATACTTTGGCCGGACTGTTGGACTATGAAGATACGAGACTGAAGACTTCGTCCCGTGTCCGGATGGGACTCTCCTTTGCGTGGAAGGCAAGCTTGGATATTCAGATATGTAGATTTCCTTCTCTGTAACCGACTCTGTGCAACCCTAGCCCCCTCTAGTGTCTATATAAATCGGAGGGTTTAGTCCGTAGGACAAGAACAACAATCATAATCATAGGCTAGCTTCTAGAGTTTAGCCTCTACGATCTCGTGGTAGATCAACTCTTGTAATACTCATATCATCAAGATCAATCAAGCAGAAAGTAGGGTATTACCTCCATCGAGAGGGCCCGAACCTGGGTAAAACATCGTGTCCGATCCCCTGCCTCCTATTTGAAGGAAATATGCCCTAGAGGCAATAATAAAGTTATTACTTATTTCCTCATATCATGATAAATCTTTATTATTCATGCTATAATTGTATTAACCGGAAACATGATACATGTGTGAATACATAGACAAACTTAATGCCACTAGTATGCTCTACTTGACTAGCTCATTAATCAAACATGGTTATGTTTCCTAACCATAGACATGTGTTGTCATTTGATTAATGGGATCACATCATTAGGAGAATGATGTGATTGACTTGACCCATTCCGTTAGCTTAGGACTTGATCGTTTAGTATGTTGCTATTGCTTTCTTCATGACTTATACAAGTTCCTATAACTATGAGATTATGCAACTCCCGTTTACCGGAGGAACACTTTGTGTGCTACCAAAGGTCACAATGTAACTGGGTGATTATAAAGGAGCTCTACAGGTGTCTCCAAAGGTACATGTTGAGTTGGCGTATTTCGAGATTAGGTTTTGTCACTCCGGTTGTCGGAGAGGTATCTCTGGGCCCTCTCGGTAATGCACATCAATATAAGCCTTGCAAGCATGTAGCTAATGAGTTAGTTGAAGGAAATATGCCCTAGAGGCAATAATAAAGTTATTATTTATTTCCTTATTTCATGATAAATGTTTATTATTCATGCTAGAATTGTATTAACCGGAAACATAAACATGTGTGAATACATAGACAAACAGAGTGTCACTAGTATGCCTCTTCTTGACTAGCTCGTTAATTAAAGATGGTTATGTTTCCTAACCATAGACATGAGTTGTCATTTGATTAACGGGATCACATCATTAGGAGAATGATGTGATTGACTTGACCCATTCCGTTAGCTCAGCACTTGATCGTTTAGTATGTTGCTATTGCTTTCTTCATGACTTATACATGTTCCTATGACTATGAGATTATGCAACTCGCGTTTACCGGAGGAACACTTTGTGTGCTACCAAACGTCACAACGTAACTGGGTGATTATAAAGGTGCTCTATAGGTGTCTCCAAAGGTACATGTTGAGTTGGCATAATTCGAGATTAGGTTTTTGTCACTCTGATTGTCGGAGAAGTATCTCTGGGCCCTCTCGGTAATACTCATCACTTAAGCCTTGCAAGCATTGTAACTATTAGTTACGAAATGATGTATTACGGAACGAGTAAAGAGACTTGCTGGTAACGAGATTGAACTAGGTATTGGATACCGACGATCGAATCTCGGGCAAGTAACGTACCGATGACAAAGGGAACAACGTATGTTGTTATGCAGTTTGACCGATAAAGATCTTCGTAGAATATGTAGGAACCAATATGAACATCCAGGTTCCACCATTGGTTATCGACCGAGAATAGTTCTAGGTCATGTCTACATAGTTCTCGAACCCGTAGGGTCCGCACGCTTAACGTTATGATGACAGTTATATTATGAGTTTATGAGTTTTGATGTACCAAAGGAGTTCAGAGTCCCGAATGAGATTGGGGACATGACGAGGAGTCTCGAAATTGTCGAGACGTAAAGATCGATATATTGGACGACTATATTCGGAGTTCGGAAAGGTTCAGAGTGATTCGGGTATTTTCGGGGGTACCGGGTAGTTACGGGAATACGAGGAAGAAGCAATGGGCCTCATGGGCCAAGTGGTGGAAGAGAGGAGGTAGGGCGTGCGGCCCCCCTAGCCCAAACCGAATTGGACTAGGGGGCCAGCCCCCCTTTCCTTCTTCTCCTCCCTCTCCTTCCTTCTCCTTCTCCTCCCCTTCCTTCCCTTCTCCTAGTAGGACTTGGAAAGAGGGGGGAATCCTACTTGGAGTAGGATTGCCCCCTTGGGCGCGCCTCCTCCTCCTTGGCCGGCCCTCCTCCCCTTGCTCCTTTATATACGGGGGCAGGGGGCACCCCATGACACACAAGTTGATCTTCGTGATCGTTCCTTAGCCGTGTGCGGTGCCCCCCTCCACCATATTCCACCTCGGTCATATCGTAGCAGTGCTTAGGCGAAGCCCTGCGTCAGTAGAACATCATCATCGTCACCACACCGTCGTCCGACGGAACTCATCCCGACACCTGCTGGATCGGAGTCCGGGATCGCCATCGAGCTGAGCGTGTGCTGAACTCGGAGGTGCCGACGTTCGGTACTTGGATCGGTCGGATCATGAAGACGCACGACTACATCAACCGCGTTGTCATAACGCTTCGCCACGGTCTCACGAGGGTACATGGACAATACTCTCCCTCGTTGCTATGCCATCACCATGATCTTGCGTGTGCGTAGGAATTTTTTGAAATTACTACGTTCCCCAATGATGGCATCCGAGCCTAGGTTTTATGCGTTGATGTTATATGCACGAGTAGAACACAAGTGAGTTGTGGGCGATACAAGTCATACTGCTTACCAGCATGTCATACTTTGGTTCGGCGGTATTGTTGGATGAAGCGGCTCGGACCGACATTACGCGTACGCTTACGCGAGACTAGTTCTATCGACGTGCTTTGCACACAGGTGGCTGGCGGGTGTCAGTTTCTCCTACTTTAGTTGAACCGAGTGTGGCTACGCCCGGTCCTTGTGAAGGTTAAAACAGCACTAACTTGACGAACTATCGTTGTGGTTTTGATGCGTAGGTAAGAACGGTTCTTGCTCAACCCGTAGCAGCCATGTAAAACTTGCAACAACAAAGTAGAGGACGTCTAACTTGTTTTTGCAGGGCATGTAGTGATGTGATATGGTCAAGACATGATGAGATATAAGTTGTTGTATGAGATGATCATGTTTTGTAACCGAAGTTATCGGCAACTGGCAGGAGCCATATGGTTGTCGCTTTATTGTATGAAATGCAAACGCCTTGTAATTGCTTTACTTTATCACTAAGCGGTAGCGATAGTCGTAGAAGCAATAGATGGCGTAAACGACAACGATGCTACGATGGAGATCAAGGTGTCGCGCCAGTGACGATGGTGATCACGACGGTGCTTCGGAGATGGAGATCACAAGCACAAGATGATGATGGCCATATCATATCACTTATATTGATTGCATGTGATGTTTATCTATTATACATCTTATTCTTGCTTTGATTGACGGTAGCATTTTAAGATGATCTCTCACAAATTATCAAGAAGTGTTCTCCCTGAGTATGCACCGTTGCCAAAGTTCGTCGTGCCCGGACACCACGTGATGATCGGTGTGATAAGCTCACGTCCATCTACAACGGGTGCAAGCCAGTTTTGCACACGCAGAATACTCGAGTTAAACTTGACGAGCCTAGCATATGCAGATATGGCCTCGGAACACGGAGACCGAAAGGTCGGCGTGAATCATATAGTAGATATGATCAACATAGTGATGTTCACCATTGAAAACTACTCCATCTCACGTGATGATCGGTTATGGTTTAGTTGATTTGGATCACGTGATCACTTAGATGACTAGAGAGATGTCTGTCTAAGTGGGAGTTCTTAAGTAATATGATTAATTGAACTTAAATTTATCATGAACTTAGTCCTGGTAGTATTTTGCAAATTATGTTGTAGATCAATAGCTTGCGTTGTTTCTTTCATATGTTTATTTTGATATGTTCCTAGAGAAAATTGTGTTGAAAGATGTTAGTAGCAATGATGCGGATTGGATCCGTGATCTGAGGTTTATCCTCTTTGTTGCACAGAAGAATTATGTCCTTAATGCACCGCTAGGTGACAAACCTATTGCAGGAGCAGATGCAGACGTTATGAATGTTTGGCTAGCTCAATATGATGACTACTTGATAGTTTAGTGCACCATGCTTAACGGCTTAGAATCGGGACTTCAAAGATGTTTTGAACGTCATGGACCATATGAGATGTTCCAGGAATTGAAGTTAATATTTCAAGCAAATACCCGAGTTGAGAGATATGAAGTCTCCAAGAAGTTCTATAGCTAAAAGATGGAGGAGAATCGCTCAACTAGTGAGCATGTGCTCAGATTATGCAGGTACTTCAATCGCTTGAATCAAGTGGGAGTTAATCTTCCAGATAAGATAGTGATTGACAAAATTCTCTAGTCACCATCACTAAGTTACTAGAACTTCATGATGAACTATAGTATGCAAGGGATGACGAAAACGATTCCCGAGCTCTTCGTGATGTTGAAATCGACGAAGGTAGAAATCAAGAAAGAGCATCAAGTGTTGATGATTGACAAGACCACTAGTTTCAAGAAAAGGGCAAAGGGAAAGAAAAGGAAACTTCAAGTAGAATGACAAGCAAGTTGTCACTCCCGAAGAAGCTCCAAGCTGGACCAAAGCCTGAAACCGAGTGCTTACATCGCAAAGGAAATGGTCCTTTGGAAGCGGAAATGCCACGAATATTTGGTGGATAAGAAGGATGGCAAAGTGAACAAGGGTATATTTGATATCTGAGTTCTTGATGTGTACCTTACTAGTGTTTATAGTAGCCCCTGAGTATTTGATACTTGTTCGGTTGCTAAGATTAGTAACTAGAAACAGGAGTTGCAGAATAAACAGAGACTAGTTAAGGGTGAAGTGACGATGTGTGTTGGAAGTGGTTCCAAGATTGATATGACCATCATCGCACACTCCCTATACTTTCGGGATTTGTATTGAACCTAAATAAGTGTTATTTGGTGTTTGCGTTGAGCATGAATATGATTTGATCATGTTTATTGCAATACGGTTATTCATTTAAGTTAGAGAACAATTGTTGTTCTGTTTACATGAGTAAAACCTTCAATGGTCATACACCCAATGAAAATAGTTTGTTGGATCTCGATCGTAGTGATACACATATTCATAATAATTGATGCCAAAAGATATAAATATAATAATGATAGTGCAACTTATTTGTGGCACTGTCGTTTGGGTCATATTGGTGTAAAGCGCGTGAAGAAACTCCATGAAAGATGGATTTTCGGAATCACTTGGTTATGAATCATTTGATGCTTGCGAACCGTGCCTTTTGGGCAAGATGACTAAAACTCCGTTCTCTGGAACAATGGAACGAGCTACTGACTTATTGGAAATAATACATACCGATGTATGCGATCCAATGAGTGTTGATGCTCGTGGCAAGTATCGTTATTTTCTGACCTTCACAAGATGATTTGAGCAGATATGGGTATATCTACTTGATGAAACATAAGTATGAAATAGTTGAAAGGTTCAAAGAATTTCAGAGTGAAGTGGAAAATCATCGTAACAAGAAAATAAAGTTTCTGCGATCTGATCGTGGAGATGAATATTTGAGTTACGAGTTTGGTCTTCAATTAAAACAATGTGGAATAGTTTCACAGCTCATGCCACCTGGAACACCACAACGTTATGGTGTGTCCGAACGTCGTAACCGCGCTTTATTTGATATGGTGCGATCTATGATGTATCTTACCGACTTACCACTATCGTTTTGGGGTTATGCATTAGAGATAGCTGCATTCACTTTAATAGGGCACCATCTAAATCCGTTGAAACGACACCGTATGAACTATGGTTTAGCAGTAAACCTAAGCTGTCGTTTCTTAAAGTTTGGAGTTGCGATGCTTATGTGAAAAAGGTTTTCAACCTGATAAGCTCAAACCCAAATCGAAGAAGTGCATCTTCATAGAATACCCAAAGGAAATTGTTGGGTACACCTTCTATCACAAATCCGAAGGCAAGTTATTCGTTGCTAAGAATGGATCCTTTCTAGAGAAGGAGTTTCTCTTGAAAGAAGTGAGTGGGAGGAAAGTAGAACTTGATGAGGTGACTGCACCTTCTCCCGAATTGGAAAATAGTTCATCACTGAAATCAGTTCCAGTGATACCTACACCAATTAGTGAGGAAGCTAATGATGATGATCATGAAACTTCAGATCAAGTTACTACAGAACCTCGTAGGTCTTCCAGAGTACGGTCCGCACCAGAGTGGTACGGTAATCCTGTTCTGAAAGTCATGTTACTAGACCATGATAAACCTGAAGGAAATATGCCCTAGAGGCAATAATAAAGTTATTATTTATTTCCTTATTTCATGATAAATGTTTATTATTCATGCTAGAATTGTATTAGCCGGAAACATAATACATGTGTGAATACATAGACAAACATAGTGTCACTAGTATGCCTCTACTTGACTAGCTCGTTTATCAGAGATGGTTATGTTTCCTAGCCATGGACAAAAGAGTTGTCATTTGATTAACGGGATCACATCATTAGGAGGATGATGTGATTGACTTGACCCATTCTGTTAGCTTAGCACTTGATCGTTTAGTATGTTGCTATTGCTTTCTTCATGACTTATACATGTTCCTGTAACTATGAGATTATGCAACTCCGTTTACGGAGGAACACTTTGTGTGCTACCAAGCGTCACAACGTAAGCGGGTGATTATAAAGGTGCTCTCAGGTGTCTCGAAGGTACATGTTGGGTTGGCGTAATTCGAGATTAGGTTTTGTTCCGATTGTCGGAGAGGTATCTCTGGGCCCTCTCGGTAATGCACATCATTATAAGCCTTGCAAGCAATGTGACCAATGAGTTGGTTACGGGATGATGCATTATAGAACAAGTAAAGAGACTTGCCGATAACGAGATTGAACTAGGTATTGGATACCGACGATCGAATCTCGGGCAAGTAACATACCGATGACAAAGGGAACAACGTATGTTGTTATGCGGTTTGACCGATAAAGATCTTCGTAGAATATGTAGGAGCCAATATGGACATCCAGGTTCCGCTATTGGTTATTAACCACGAATAGTTCTAGGTCATGTCTACATAGTTCTCGAACCCGTAGGGTCCTTGCACGCTTAAGGTTTCGATGGCGGTTATATTATGAGTTTATGAGTTTTGATGTACCGAAGGAGTTCGAGTCCCGGATGAGATCAGGGACATGACGAGGAGTCTCGAAATGGTCGAGGCGTAAAGATCGATATATTGGACGACTATATTCGGAGTTCGGAAAGGTTCCGAGTGATTCGGTATTTTTTGAGTGCAAGGGAGTTACGGGAATTCGCCGGGAGAAGTATTGGGCCTTATTGGGCCTGCGGGAAAGAGAGAGGGCTGCCTAGGGCAGGCAGCGCGCCCTCATGGCCTAGTCCGAATGGACTAGGGGAGGGCCACACCCCTCCTTCCTTCCCTTCTCTCTTCCCTTCCTTGTCTCCTACTCGATATATGGAAGGACTCCTAGTTGGACTAGGAAAGAAGGAATCCTACTCCCCGGTGGGAGTAGGACTCCTGGCGCCCTCCTCCTAGGGCGGCCTCCTCCTCCCTTGATCCTTTATATACGAGGCAGGGGGCACCCCATGACACACAAGTTGATCTCTGAATCGTTCCATAGCCGTGTGCGGTGCTCCTTCCACCATATTCCACCTCGGTCATATCGTCGCATGAAGCTTAGCGAAAGCCCTGCGCCGATAGAACATCAAGATCGTCACTACGCGTCGTCGTCTTGTGGAACTCTCCTCGACACTCAGCTGGATCGGAGTTCGAGGGGCGTCATCGAGCTGAGCGTGTGCTGAACTCGGTGGCTCCGTGACGTTCGGTGCTTGGATCGGTCGGATCGTGAAGACGCGTCGACTACATCAACCGTGTTGTGCTAACGCTTCCGCTTACGGTCTCACGAGTGCGTGGGCGACACTAACTCTCCCTCTCGTTGCTATATCATCACCATGATCTTGCGTGTGCGTAGGAAATTTTTTGAAATTACTACGTTCCCCAACAAAACCTACGAACTATGAGGAAGCGATGATGAGCCTAGATTCCGCGAAATGGCTTGAGGCCATGAAATCTGAGATATGATCCATGTATGAGAACAAAGTGTAGACTTTGATTGACTTGCCCGATGATCAGTGAGTCATTAAGAATAAATGGATCTTCAAGAGGAAGACGGACGCTGATAGTAGTGTTACTATCTACAAAGCTAGAATTGTCGCAAAAGGTTTTTTCGACAAGGTCAAAGTGTTGACTACAATGAGAGTTTCTCACTCGTATCTATGCTTAAGTCTGTCTGAAACATGTTAGCAATTGCCGCATTTTATGAAATCTGGCAAATGAATAGACAAAACTGCATTCCTTAATGGATTTATTTAAAGAAGAGTTGTATATGATGCACCCAGAAGGTTTTGTCAATCCTAAAGGTGCTACCAATGTGTACAAGCTCCAGCGATCCATTTATGGACTGGTGCAAGCCTCTCGGAGTTGGAATATACACTTTGATGAGTTGATCAAAGCATATGGTTTTATACAGACTTTTTGAGAAGCCTGTATTTACAAGAAAGTGAGTGGGAGCACTACAGCCTTTCTGATAAGTATATGTGAATGACATATTGTTGATCGGAAATAATGTAGAATTATTCTTCAAAGCATAAAGGAGTGTTTGAAAGAAGTTCTTTAAAAGAAAGACTTCAGTAAAGCTACTTACATATTGAGCATCAAGATCTATTGAGATAGATCAAGACGCTTGATAAGATTTTCAATGAGTACATACCTTGACAAGATTTTGAAGTAGTTCAAAATGGAACAGTCAAAGAAAGAGTTCTTGCCTGTGTTGCAAAGGTATGAAATTGAGTAAGACTCAAATCCTGACCACAGCAGAAAATAGAAAGAGAATGGAAGTCATTCCCTATGCTTCAGTCATAGATTCTATAAAATATGCCATGCTATGGACCAGACCTATTGTATACTCTGCCCTGGTTTGGCAAGGGAGTACAATAGTGATCTAGGAGTAGATCACCGGACATTGGTCAAAATTATACTTAGTGGAATAAGGATATGTTTCTCGATTATGGAGGTGACAAAAGGTTCGTCGTAAAGGGTTACGTCGATACAAGTTTTGGCACGATGACTCTAAGTCTTAATCTGGATACATATTGAAAGTGGGAGCAATTAGCTAGAGTAGCTTCGTGCAGAGCATTGTAGACATAGAATATTTGCAAAATACATACGGCTCTGAATGTCACAGACCCGTTGACTAAACTTCTCTCACAAGCAAAACATGATCATACCTTAGTACTCTTTGGGTGTTAATCACATAGCAATGTGAACTAGATTATTGACTCTAGTAAACCCTTTGGGTGTTGATCACATGATGATGTGAACTATTGGTGTTAAATCACATGGTGATGTGAACTAGATTATTGACTCTAGTGCAAGTGGGAGACTGAAGGAAATATGCCCTAGAGGCAATAATAAAGTTATTATTTATTTCCTTATTTCATGATAAATGTTTATTATTCATGCTAGAATTGTATTAACCGCAAACATAATACATGTGTGAATACATAGACAAACAGAGTGTCACTAGTATGCCTCTTCTTGACTAGCTCGTTAATTAAAGATGGTTATGTTTCCTAACCATAGACATGAGTTGTCATTTGATTAAAGGGATCACATCATTAGGAGAATGATGTGATTGACTTGACCCATTCCGTTAGCTTAGCACTTGATCGTTTCGTATGTTGCTATTGCTTTCTTCATGACTTATACATGTTCCTATGACTATGAGATTATGCAACTCCCGTTTACCGGAGGAACACTTTGTGTGCTACCAAACGTCACAACGTAACTGGGTGATTATAAAGGTGCTCTACAGGTGTCTCCAAAGGTACATGTTGAGTTGGCATAATTCGAGATTAGGTTTTTGTCACTCCGATTTTCGGAGAGGTATCTCTGGGCCCTCTCGGTAATACTCATCACTTAAGCCTTGCAAGCATTGTAACTAATGAGTTAGTTACGAAAGGATGTATTACAGAACGAGTAAAGAGACTTGCCGATAACGAGATTGAACTAGGTATTGGATACCGACGATCGAATCTCGGGCAAGTAACATACCGATGACAAAGGGAACAACGTATGTTGTTATGCGGTTTGACCGATAAAGATCTTCGTAGAATATGTAGGAGCCAATATGGACATCCAGGTTCCGCTATTGGTTATTGACCACGAATAGTTCTAGGTCATGTCTACATAGTTCTCGAACCCGTAGGGTCCGCACGCTTAAGGTTTCGATGGCGGTTATATTATGAGTTTATGAGTTTTGATGTACGAAGGAGTTCGAGTCACGGATGAGATCGGGGACATGACGAGGTGTCTCGAAATGGTCGAGGCGTAAAGATCGATATATTGGACGACTATATTCGGAGTTCGAAAGGTTCGAGTGATTCGGTATTTTTGGAGTGGGGAGTTACGGAATTCGCCGGGAGAAGTATTGGGCCTTATTGGGCCTGCGGGAAAGAGAGAGGCTTCCTAGGGCAGGCCGCCCCCCCCATGGCCTAGTCCGAATTGGACTAGGGGAGGGCCGCACCCTCCTTCCTTCCTTCTCTCTTCCCTTCCTTGTCTCCTACTCCTAATACATGGAAGGACTCCCAGTTGGACTAGGAAAGAAGGAATCCTACTCCCGGTGGGAGTAGGACTCCCTTGGCGCGCCCTCCTCCTAGGGCCGGCCTCCTCCTCCCTTGATCCTTTATATACGGGGGCAGGGGGCAACCCATGACACACAAGTTGATCTACGGATCGTTCCATAGCCGTGTGCGGTGCCCCCTTCCACCATATTCCACCTCGGTCATATCATTGCGAAGCTTAGGCGAAGCCCTGCGCCGGTAGAACATCAAGATCGTCACCACACCGTCGTGCTGACGGAACTCTCCCTCGACACTCGGCTGGATCGGAGTTCTAGGGACGTCATCGAGCTGAACGTGTGCTGAACTCGGTGGCTCCGTACGTTCAGTGCTTAGATCGGTCGGATCATGAAGACGTACGACTACATCAACCGCGTTGTGCTAACGCTTCCGCTTACGGTCTACGAGGGTACGTGGACGAACACTCTCCCCTCTCGTTGCTATATCATCACCATGATCTTGCGTGTGCTTAGGAAATTTTTTGAAATTACTATGTTCCCCAACAGTGGCATCAGAGCCAGGTTTTATGCGTTGATGTTATATGCACGAGTAGAACACAAGTGAGTTGTGGACGACATAAGTCATACTGCCTACCAGCATGTCATACTTTGGTTCAGCGGTGTTGTTGGATGCGGCCGGACCGACATTACGCAGACGCTTACGCGAGGCTGGTTCTACCGATGTGCTTTGCACACGGTGGCTGGCGGGTGTCGGTTTCTCAACTTTAGTTGAACCGAGTGTGGCTACGCCCGGTCCTTGCGAAGGTTAAAACGGAGTCTATTTGACAAACTATCGTTGTGGTTTTGATGCGTAGGTAAGAACGGTTCTTGCTAAGCCCGTAGCAGCCACGTAAAATTTGCAACAACAAAGTAGAGGGCGTATAACTTGTTTTTGCAGGGCATGTTGTGATGTGATATGGTCAAGACGTGATGAGATATAAGTTGTTGTATGAGATGATCATGTTTTGTTGAAGTTATCGGCAACTGGCAGAATCCCTATGGTTGTCTCATTGTTGCATAAGATGCAAGTGCCAAATAATTGCTTTACTTTATCGCTATGCGATAGCAATAGTTGCAAGAGCAATAGTTGGTGAGACGACCATGTGACGACACATTGATATAGATCAAGATGATGAAGATCATGGTGTCGTGCCGGTGACGATAAAGATCATGGCAGTACTTTGGATATGGAGATCAAAGGCGCAAGATGATCATGGCCATATCATGTCACATATTTTGATTGCATATGATGTTTATCTGTTATACATCTTATTCTTGCTTTGATTGACGGTAGCATTTTAAGATGATCTCTCACTAATTATCAAGAAGTGTTCTCCCTAAGTATGCACCATTGCCAAAGTTCGTCGTGCCCAGACACCACGTGATGATCGGGTGTGATAAGCTCTACGTCCATCTACAACGGGTGCAAGCCAGTTTTGCACACGTGGAATACTCAGGTTAAACTTGACGAGCCTAGCATATGCAGATATGGCCTCGAAGCACGGAGACCGAAAGGTTGAGCGTGAATCATATAGTAGATATGATCAACATAGTGATGTTCACCATTGAAAACTACTCCATCTCACGTGATGATCGGTTATGGTTTAGTTGATTTGGATCACGTGATCACTTAGATGACTAGAGATGTCATCTAAGTGGGAGTTCTTAAGTAATATGATTAATTGAACTTAAATTTATCATGAACTTAGTCCTGGTAGTATTTTGCAAATTATGTTGTAGATCAATAGCTTGCGTTGTTGCTTTCATATGTTTATTTTGATATGTTCCTAGAAAATTGTGTTGAAAGATGTTAGTAGCAATGATGCGGATTGGATCCGTGATCCGAGGTTTATCCTCATTCTTTGCCGGAAGAATTATGTCCTTAATGCACCGCTAGGTGACAAACCTATTGCAGGAGCGGATGCGAGGCGTTATGAGCGTTTGGCTAGCTCAAAAGGATGACTACTTGATAGTTTAGTGGACCATGCTTAAACGGCTTAGAATCGGGACTTCAAAGATGTTTTGAGCGTCATGGACCATATGAGATGTTCCAGAGTTGAAGTTAATATTTCAAGCAAATACCGAGTTGAGAGATATGAAGTCTCCAACAAGTTCTAAAGCAAAAGATGGAGGAGAATCGCTCAACTAGTGAGCATGTGCTCAGATTATGCAGGTACTTCAATCGCTTGAATCAAGTGGGAGTTAATCTTCCAGATAAGATAGTGATTGACAGAATTTTCTAGTCACCATCACTAAGTTGCTAGAACTTCATGATGAACTATAGTATGCAAGGGATGACGAAAACAATTCCCGAGCTCTTCGTGATGTTGAAATCGACGAAGGTAGAAATCAAGAAAAGACCATCAAGTGTTGATGATTGACAAGACCACTAGTTTCAAGAGAAGGGCAAAGGGAAAGAAAGGGAACTTCAAGTGGAAAGACAAGCAAGTTGTCACTCTGCGAAGAAGCCCAAAGCTGGACCATAGCCTGAAACCGAGTGTTTTCACCGCAAAGGAAATGGTCCTTTGGAAGCGGAAATGCCCGAATATTTGGTGGATAAGAAGGATGGCAAAGTGAACAAGGGTATATTTGATATACATATTATTGATGTGTGCCTTACTAGTGTTTATAGTAGCCCCTGAGTATTTGATACTTGTTCGGTTGCTAAGATTAGTAACTCGAAACAGGAGTTACCAAATAAACAGAGACTAGTTGAAGGGAAAGTGACGATGAGTGTTGGAAGTAGTTCCAAGATTGATATGATCATCATCGCACACTCCCTATACTTTCGGGATTAGTGTTAAACCTAAATAAATGTTATTTGGCGTTTGCGTTGAGCATGAATATGATTTGATCATGTTTATTGCAATACGGTTATTCATTTAAAATCAAAGAATAATTGTTGTTCTATTTAAATGAATAAAACCTTCAATGGTCATACACCCAACGAAAATAGTTTGTTGGCTCTCGATCGTAGTGATACACATATTCATAATATTGATTCCAAAAGATGCAAAGTTAATAATGATAGTGCAACTTATTTGTGGCACTGCCGTTTGGGTCATATCGGTTGTAAAGCGCATGAGAAACTCCATAAAAATGGATTTTCGGAATCACTTGGTTATGAATCATTTGATGCTTGCGAACCATGCCTTTTGGGCAAGATGACTAAAACTCCGTTCTCGAACAATGGAACGAACTCTTGACTTATTGGAAATAATACATACCGATGTATGCGATCCAATGAGTGTTGATGCTCGTGGCAAGTATCATTATTTTCGACCTTCACAAGATGATTTGAGCAGATATGGGTATATCTACTTGATGAAACATAAGTCTGAAATAGTTGAAAGGTTCAAAGAATTTCAGAGTGAAGTGGAAAATCATCGTAACAAGAAAATAAAGTTTCGCGATCGATCACGGAGACAAATATTTGAGTTCTGAGTTTGGTCTTCAACTAAAACAATGTGAAATAGTTTCACAGATTCACGCCACAGAACACCACAACATTATGGTGTGTCCGAGCGTCGTAATCGTACTTTATTGGATATGGTGCGATCTATGGCGTTTCTTCTTGATTTACCATTATCGTTTTGGGGTTATGCATTAGAGACAGTTGCATTCACGTAAAAGGGCACCATCTAAATCCGTTGAGGCGACACTATATGAACTGTGGTTTAGCAAGAAACCCAAGTTGTCGTTTCTTAAAGTTTGGGGCTACGATGCTTATGTGAAAAAGTTTCATCCTGATAAGCTCAAACCCAAATCGGAGAAGCGCGTCTTCATAGAATACCCAAAGAAAACTGTTGGGTACACCTTCTATCACAGATCCGAAGGCAATATATTCGTTGCTAAAATGGATCCTTTCTAGGGAACGAGTTTCTCTCGAAAGAAGTGAGTGGGAGGAAAGTAGAGCTTGATAAGGTAATTTGTACCTTCTACCAAATTGGAAAGTAGTTCACTACGGAAATCAGTTCCAGTGATTCCTACACCAATTAGTGAGGAAGCTAATGATGATGATCATGAAACTTCAGATCAAGTTACTACAAAACCTCGTAGGTCTTCCAAAGTACAGATCCGCACTGAGTAGTGCGGTAATACTGTTCGGAAGTCATGTTACTAGACCATGATGAACCTACGAACTATGAGGAAGCGATGATGAGCCCAGATTCCGCGAAATGGCTCGAGGCCATAAAATCGAGATATGATCCATGTATGAGAACAAAGTATGGACTTTGATTGACTTGCTCGATGATCGACAAGCCATGTTAAATGAATGGATCTTCAAGAGGAAGGCGGACAGCGATAGTAGTATTACTATCTACAAGCTTGACTTGTTGCAAAAGGTTTTCAACAAGTTCAAGGTGTTGAATACGATGAGATTTTATCACTCGTATCGATGCTTAAGTCTGTCGAATCATGTTAGCAATTGCCACATTTTATGAAATCGACAAATGGATGTCAAAACTGCATTCCTTAATGGATTTATTAAAGAAGAGTTGTATATGATGCAACGAGAAGGTTTTGTCAATCCTAAAGGTGCTAACAAAATGTGCAAGCTCCAATGATCCATCTATGGATTTGGTGCAAGCATCTCGGAGTTGGAATATACGCTTTGATAAATTGATCAAAGCATATAGTTTTATATGGACTTACGATGAAGCCTGTATTTACAATAAAGTGAGTGGGAGCGCTACAAACTTTCGATTAGTATATGTGAGTGACATATTGTTGATCGAAATGATGTAGAATTTTACGCAAAGCATAAAGGAGTGTTTTAAAGGAGTTCTTTAAAAGAAAAGACCTCGATAAAAGCTACTTACATATTGAGCATCAAGATCTATTGAGATAGATCAAGGCGGCTTGATAAGATTTTCAATGAGTACATACCTTGGCAAGATTTTGAAATAGTTCAAAATGGAGCAGTCAAAGAAAGAGTTCTTGCTGTGTTGCAAAGGTATGAAATTGAGTAAGACTCAAATCCGACCACAGCAGAAAATAGAAAGAGAATGAAAAGTCATTCCCTATGCCTCGTCATAGGTTCTATAAAGTATGCTATGCTATGTACCGGACCTATTGTATACCTTGCTCTGAATTTGGCAAGGAGTACAATAGTGATCTAGAGTAGATCTTTGGACATTGGTCAAGAATATCCTTAGTAAGGACTAAGGAGATGTTTCTCGATTATGGAGGTGATAAAAGAGTTTGTTGTAAAAGTTACATCGATGCAAACTTTTACACCGATCCGATGACTCTAAGTCTCAACTGGATACATATTGAAAGTGGGAGCAATTAGCTAGAGTAGCTCCGTGCAGAGCATTGTGGACATAAAATATTTGCAAAATACATACGGCTCTGAATGTGACAGACCCTTTAACTAAGCTTCTCTCACGAGCAAAACATGATCACACCTTAGTACTCTTTGGGTGTTAATCACATAGCGATGTGAACTAGATTATTGACTCTAGTAAACCCTTTGGGTGTTGGTCACATGATGATGTGAACTATGGGTGTTAATCATATCTGAGATATGAATATTGGTGTTAAATCACATGGCGATGTGAACTAGATTATTGACTCTAGTGCAAGTGGGAGATCTGGAGGAAATATGCCCTAGAGGCAATAATAAAGTTATTATTTATTTCCTTATTTCATGATAAATGTTTATTATTCATGCTAGAATTGTATTAACAGGAAACATAATACATGTGTGAATACATAGACAAACATAGTGTCACTAGTATGCCTCTACTTGACTAGCTCGTTTATCAGAGATGGTTATGTTTCCTAGCCATGGACAAAAGAGTTGTCATTTGATTAACGGGATCACATCATTAGGAGAATGATGTGATTGACTTGACCCATTCCGTTAGCTTAGCACTTGATCGTTTAGTATGTTGCTATTGCTTTCTTCATGACTTATACATGTTCTGTAACTATGAGATTATGCAACTCCGTTTACGGAGGAACACTTTGTGTGCTACCAAAGCGTCACAGCGTAGCTGGGTGATTATAAAGGTGCTCTACAGGTGTCTCCGAAGGTACATGTTGGGTTGGCGTAATTCGAGATTAGGTTTTGTCACTCCGATTGTCGGAGAGGTATCTCTGGGCCCTCTCGGTAATGCACATCATTATAAGCCTTGCAAGCAATGTGACCAATGAGTTGGTTACGGGATGATGCATTATAGAACGAGTAAAGAGACTTGCCGATAACGAGATTGAACTAGGTATTGGATACCGATGATCGAATCTCGGGCAAGTAACATACCGATGACAAAGGGAACAATGTATGTTGTTATGCGGTTTGACCGATAAAGATCTTCGTAGAATATGTAGGAGCCAATATGGACATCCAGGTTCCGGTATTGGTTATTGACCACGAATAGTTCTAGGTCATGTCTACATAGTTCTCGAACCCGTAGGGTCCGCACGCTTAAGGTTTCGATGGCGGTTATATTATGAGTTTATGAGTTTTGATGTACGAAGGAGTTGAGTCCGGATGAGATCCGGGACATGACGAGGAGTCTCAAAATGGTCGAGGCGTAAAGATCGATATATTGGACGACTATATTCGGAGTTCGGAAAGGTTCCGAGTGATTCGGTATTTTTGGAGTCCGGGAGTTACGGAATTCGCCGGGAGAAGTATTGGGCCTTATTGGGCCTGCGGGAAAGAGAGGGCTGCCTAGGGCAGGCGCGCGCCCCATGGCCTAGTCCGAATTGGACTAGGGAGGGCCGCACCCCTCCTTCCTTCCCTTCTCTCTTCCCCTTCCTTGTCTCCTACTCCTGATATATGGAAGGACTCCTAGTTGGACTAGGAAAGAAGGAATCCTACTCCCGGTGGGAGTAGGACTCCCTTGGCGCGCCCTCCTCCTAGGGCCGGCCTCCTCCTCCCTTGATCCTTTATATACGGGGGGGGGGCACCCCATGACACACAAGTTGATCTACGGATCGTTCCATAGCCGTGTGCGGTGCTCCCTTCCACCATATTCCACCTCGGTCATATCGTCGCGAAGCTTAGGCGAAGCCTGCTTGATAGAACATCAAGATCGCCACCACGCCGTCGTCTTGTGGAACTCTCCTCGACACTCGGCTGGATCGGAGTTCGAGGGACGTCATCGAGCTGAACGTGTGCTGAACTCGGTGGCTCCGTACGTTCGGTGCTTGGATCGGTCGGATCGTGAAGACGTACGACTACATCAACCGTGTTGTGCTAACGCTTCCGCTTACGGTCTACGAGGGTACGTGGACGAACACTCTCCCCTCTCGTTGCTATATCATCACCATGATCTTGCGTGTGCGTAGGAAATTTTTTTAAATTACTACGTTCCCCAACAAAACCTACGAACTATGAGGAAGTGATGATGAGCCCAGATTCCGCGAAATGGCTTGAGGCCATGAAATCTGAGATATGATCCATGTATGAGAACAAAGTGTAGACTTTGATTGACTTGCCCGATGATCAGTGAGTCATTAAGAATAAATGGATCTTCAAGAGGAAGATGACGACGATAGTAGTGTTACTATCTACAAAGCTAGAATTGTCGCAAAAGGTTTTTTCGACAAGGTCAAACTGTTGACTACAATGAGAGTTTCTCACTCGTATCTATGCTTAAGTCTGTCTGAAACATGTTAGCAATTGCCGCATTTTATGAAATCTGGCAAATGAATAGACAAAACTGCATTCCTTAATGGATTTATTTAAAGAAGAGTTGTATATGATGCACCCAGAAGGTTTTGTCAATCCTAAAGGTGCTAACAATGTGTACAAGCTCCAGCGATCCATTTATGGACTGGTGCAAGCCTCTCGGAGTTGGAATATACACTTTGATGAGTTGATCAAAGCATATGGTTTTATACAGACTTTTTGAGAAGCCTGTATTTACAAGAAAGTGAGTGGGAGCACTACAGCCTTTCTGATAAGTATATGTGAATGACATATTGTTGATCGGAAATAATGAAGAATTAATCTTCAAAGCATAAAGGAGTGTTTGAAAGAAGTTCTTTAAAAGAAAGACTTCAGTAAAGCTACTTACATATTGAGCATCAAGATCTATTGAGATAGATCATGACGCTTGATAAGATTTTCAATGAGTACATACCTTGACAAGATTTTGAAGTAGTTCAAAATGGAGCGATCAAAGAAAGAGTTCTTGCTGTGTTGCAAAGGTATGAAATTGAGTAAGACTCAAATCGACCACAAGCAGAAAATAGAAAGAGAATGAAAGTCATTCCTATGCTTGATCATAGATTCTATAAAAGTATGCCATGCTATGGACCATACCTATTGTATACTCGCCTGGTTTGGCAAGGAGTACAATAGTGATCTAGGAGTAGATCACTAGACATTGGTCAAAATTATCCTTAGTGGAATAAGGATATGTTTCTCGATTATGGAGGTGACAAAAGGTTAAATGCGTAAAGGGTTACGTCGATACAAGTTTTAGCAGCGATCCGAATGACTCTAAGTCTTAATCTGGATACATATTGAAAGTGGGAGCAATTAGCTAGAGTAGCTTCGTGCAGAGCATTGTAGACATAGAATATTTACAAAATACATACGGCTCTGAATGTGACAGACCCGTTGACTAAACTTCTCTCACAAGCAAAACAGGATCATACCTTAGTACTCTTTGGGTGTTAATCACATAGCAATGTGAACTATATTATTGACTCTAGTAAACCCTTTGGGTGTTGATCACATGATGATGTGAACTATTGGTGTTAAATCACATGGTGATGTGAACTAGATTATTGACTCTAGTGCAAGTGGAAGACTGAAGGAAATATGCCCTAGAGGCAATAATAAAGTTATTATTTATTTCTTTATTTCATGATAAATGTTTATTATTCATGCTAGAATTGTATTAACCGGAAACATAATACATGTGTGAATACATAGACAAACAGAGTGTCACTAGTATGCCTCTTCTTGACTAGCTCGTTAATTAAAGATGGTTATGTTTCCTAACCATAGACATGAGTTGTCATTTGATTAACGGGATCACATCATTAGGAGAATGATGTGATTGACTTGACCCATTCCGTTAGCTTAGCACTTCATCGTTTAGTATGTTGCTATTGCTTTCTTCATGACTTATACATGTTCCTATGACTATGAGATTATGCAACTCCGTTTACGGAGGAACACTTTGTGTGCTACCAAAGCGTCTGGCGTAATCTGGGTGATTATAAAGGTGCACTACAGGTGTCTCCAAAGGTACATGTTGAGTTGGCATAATTCGAGATTAGGTTTTTGTCACTCCGATTGTCGGAGAGGTATCTCTGGGCCCTCTCGGTAATACTCATCACTTAAGCCTTGCAAGCATTGTAACTAATGAGTTAGTTACGAAAGGATGTATTACGGAACGAGTAAAGAGACTTGCCGGTAACGAGATTGAACTAGGTATTGGATACCGACGATCGAATCTCGGGCAAGTAACGTACCGATGACAAAGGGAACAACGTATGTTGTTATGCGGTTTGACCGATAAAGATCTTTGCAGAATATGTAGGAACCAGTATGAACATCCAGGTTCCACTATTGGTTATTGACCGAGAATAGTTCTAGGTCATGTCTACATAGTTCTCGAACCAGTATTGTCCGCACGCTTAACGTTACGATGACAGTTATATTATGAGTTTATGAGTTTTGATGTACCGAAGGAGTTCGGAGTCCCGAATGAGACAGGGGACATGACGAGGAGTCTCGAAATGGTCGAGACGTAAAGATCGATATATTGGACGACTATATTCGGAGTTCGGAAGGTTCCGAGTGATTCGGTATTTTAGAGTGTGCCGGGAGTTAGGGGAATACGAGGAAGAAGCAATGGGCCTCATGGGCCAAGTGGTGGAAGAGAGGAGGTAGGGCGCGCGCCCCCCCTAGCCCAAACCGAATTGGACTAGGGGGCCGGCCCCCCTTTCCTTCTTCTCCTCCTCTCCTTCCTTCTCCTTCTCCTCCCTTCCTTCCCTTCTCCTAATAGGACTTGGAAGAGGGGAATCCTACTTGGAGTAGGATTGCCCCCCTTGGGCGCGCCTCCTCCTCCTTGGCCGGCCTTCCTCCCCTTGCTCCTTTATATACGGGGGCAGGGGGGCACCCCATGACACATAAGTTGATCTTCGTGATCGTTCCTTAGTCGTACGTGGACAATACTCTCCCCTCTCGTTGCTATGCCATCACCATGATCTTGCGTGTGCATAGGAAATTTTTTGAAATTACTATGTTCCCCAACATTAGTTATGGAATGATGCATTATGTAACGAGTAAAGAGACTTGCCGGTAATGAGATTGAACTAGGTATTGAGATACCGACGATCGAATCTCGGGCAAGTAACATACCGATGACAAAGGGAACAACGTATGTTGTTATGCGGTTTGACCGATAAAGATCTTCGTAGAATATGTAGGAGCCAATATGAGCATCAGGTTCCGCTATTGGTTATTGACGGAAGCAGTTCTAGGTCATGTCTACATAGTTCTCGAACCCGTAGGGTCCGCATGTAAGGTTTTAGTTGGCGGTTTTATTATGAGTTTATGAGTTTTGATGTACGAAGATTGTTGAGTCCGGATGTGATCACGGACATGACAAGGAGTCTCGAAATGGTCGAGACATAAAGATCGACATATTGGACGACTATATTTGGACAGGAAAGGTTAGGGTGAGATTGGGACTATCTAGGAGCTCGGGAGGTTATCGGAACCCCGGTAGGTATATGGGCCTTATTGGGCCTTAGTGGAAAGGAGGAGAAGGAGCAAAGGAGGGGCGCCCCCAAGCCCAATCCAATTGAGAGGGGCGGCCCCCTTTCCTTCTCCCCCTCTTCCTTTCCTCTCCTACTCCTAATAGGAAAGGGGGAGTCCTACTCCCGGTTGGGGTTGGACTCCCCCTAGGGCGCACCACCCCCTTGGCCGGCCCCCTCTCGTCCACTCCTTTATATACAGGGGAAGGAGGCACCCCACAGACACAACAATTGATCTCTTGATCTCTTAGCCGTGTGCGGTGCCCCCCTCCACCATAGTACCTGATAATATTGTAGCGGTGCTTAGGCGAAGCCCTGCGACGGTAGAACATCAAGATCGTCACCACGCCGTCGTGCTGATGGAACTCTTCCCCGACATTTTGCTGGATCGGAGTCCGGGGATCGTCATCGAGCTGAACGTGTGCTAGAACTCGGAGGTGTCGTAGTTTCGGTGCTTGATCGGCCGGGCCGTGAAGACGTACGACTACATCAACCGCGTTGTCTAACGCTTCCGCTTTCGGTCTACAAGGGTACATGGACAACACTCTCCCCTCTCATTGCTATGCATCACCATGATCTTCCATGTGCGTAGGAATTTTTTTGAAATTACTATGTTCCCCAACACCGTTACCATTAGCTTTAGACGCACAGTTCGGGACCCCCTACCCAAGATCCGACGGTTTTGACACCGACATTGGTGCTTTCATTGAGAGTTCCACTGTGTCGTCTCGATAAGGCTTGATGGCTCGCCTCATTGTCAAGGACAACATCACCTCCAGAGGATCCCTGGCTGTAGGCCAAACTCTCCAGCTGGGCGGTTTCGTCATGGCCTCCCGTTTGGCCACCGCGCCGACAATGACTTCTCAGGTCATCAAAAACAACCTCCGCGTCAGCCCAGAATTCACCGATCTGATGGATCCAATGGAGCTCTACTCCCTAAATGATCTCTTGGATCGCATCACCGCACTGGGAGTTGCTACAGATTATGATCGGATCAGGCTTAAACCCGACCTAAGGCAGATGAACTCTCCGCCGGTCACCCATCAGATAGCGGTGGTGGAGGAACAAAGCGGCAATTCTCCCTCTATTTTGAGGACGAACTATGTCCGGATTCCCGAGCTCTCTGAGCCGGATACCCGTCTACGTGAGGACGTGGCCCAGGCTCCGAACTTAGAATCGGGCAACGGGCCACAAATATTGGGCAATATCCTGGAGCCCGAGCTGCCAAGCTCAGGAGCTCCTTCGCCCCTGGATTCTAGATTGGGTCAGGACGTGGACTTAATTGCACCCACCCACCTAGACACAAGTGATCTTTCCCACATCAGACAAGAGCCCCAAGAGACAGTACACCACTTCTGGGCCAGATTCCTCCTTGTAATGAGCAAGGTTAAGGACTATCACGAGGAAGACGCAATCTCATTCTTTTGCAAAAATTGCACGGACAAGAGAATTCTCAATGCCATAAGTCGCCGTGACATAGCACACTTTGCCGACCTGGCGGCCATAGTACAGAAGTACTGCGTGATGGAAAGCGCCTGGAAGACCCAAACAAAATTCTGGGATCATCCGACCCTAACTAAACCTCTCGTTCGAACTAAAAGGGTGCGCTCTCGCAAGTCACCCAACCCAATTACAAAGAAGCCAAAGCCCTCTACAGGGCATGGAACTGTACTGGAGGGATGGCTCAATAGGCCATGCAAAATTCACAGCACACCGAACACCATACCAACACATAGCCTTAGAGCATGTTGGATACTCCGGCGGGTGGCCAAGAGCGGCGAGGACCTTCTCATCAACAATATCGCAGAGCACCATCCCGCAGAAAATAACAATACAGTACTAACCGTCTTCGATACTTTCGCCTCAAACAACATGCGCAAGCGAGCACTCCGCAGCCTCGCCAAAGTCTGCCACGTCGCAGCAATAAACCCGTGGAACGATACAGCCATAACCTACAACGCCAGCGACGAACCTCAATTTCGAACAGTCCGAGCACCAGCCTTTTTGGTCCTTAGTCCAATCGTTGATGGATTTTGGCTTACTAAAGTGCTCATGGATGGCGGCAGCGGATTAAACCTCATCTATGAGGAAACACTTAACAAAATGGAAATTGATAAGAGCCGCATTGAGCAAAGCAGCATGACCTTCAGAGGAATCATCCCTAGCCGGGAGCCGCGATGCGCAGGGAAAATCACACTGGATGTGGTATTCGGCACCCCGGAGAATTATAGGTCTGAAGAAATCACATTCCAAGTGGCCCCGTTTAGCAGTGGATACCACGCCCTCTTGGGACGAGACGCATTCACAAGCTTCCAAGCTATACCCCATTATGGGTACATGAAGCTCAAGATGCCGGGGCCCAATGGAATCATCATTCTAGCCAGTGATCCGGACATAGCACTCCGTGCCGAAAATAAAATTGCTGCACTAGCCCTGGAGGCATTATCCGAAGCCCACGCGGCCGAAGAGTTAACTGCACTGCGCTCCACAGTAGACAGGGACGACGTGATACTCGACAAACGACCCAAGTCCACCTCTTTTAAACTAGCAGACGAAATAGTCAAATTCCAGGTCCACCCAACGGACCCCACAAAAACAGCATCAATTGGGGCATAGCTGAACCCCACAATAGACGCCGCACTACGAGAGTTCTTGCGTGAGAATTGGGACATTTTCGCCTGGCATCCTTCAGACATGCCAGGTATCCCACGCAGGCCGGCCGAACATAGCCTAAACATACTAAAGGGATACAAGTCGGTCGAGCAGACTCTTCGGCGTTTTTCAGAACCCAAGTGAAAAGCCATGGGAGAAGAGCTAGCCAAGCTACTCGAAGCCGGATTCATCAGAGAAATAAAACATCTGGACTGGCTAGCAAACCTGGTGATGGTACCAAAGAAGGACAAATCCTGGTGCCTATGCATCGATTTCAAAGACCTTAATAAGGCTTGCTGAAAGTGCAACTAATCCCCGGGTGGTTTTGGTAATTAATAACAACATATATATCATTGAACTAATCATTTCTTGAGTATATTTCAGAAAGTTCAGTGATATGGGAATGGCAATGACTGATGATGTGGACCCCTCAAAATGCTAAGGAAAACATTGGCAAAAGCTCAAGACTCCATTTTTGGTTTAGTGATCCAAGATCACATTGAGTCCATAGGAAAGCCAATACTATTAAAAGGGATGAGGTTATGATGATGACTGGTTGCTCTAAAGTGCTTAGTGATTTATCTCTCAAACAATCAGCAATCTTTCATTCCAACATAAACTCATAAGTAATCTCGGTCCCACCGATTCCAAACTCACCACACCGAGATGAACCACCTCACCATATAGCCAAAACCCTAGAATCTCGGATTTTCCGATTCCAAACTCGGTCATTCGAAATTGGTGTTGCCAAGCTTCAGAACATACGTACTCAAATCGGTGTCACCGAGATGAGAAAGTCGGTCCCACCGAGATTGGCAAACCCTAGACTTTGGAAGAATCGGTCTAACCGAGATTGTATTTTCGGTCCCACGAAAATCCCAACGTTCACAAGATTTGAACTTTCGGTCTCACCGAGTTGTCAACTTCGGTCCGACCGAGATTGGTCAAATGTGTGTAGCAGTTGGATTTTGTGTGGAGGCTATAAATACCCTCCACCTCCTCTTCATTCGTGGAGAGAGCCATCGAAAGAACTACCACTCCTACCTTACATTTCGAGAAGAAAACTACCTACCCTTGTGTTGAGATCAAGTTGCTCCACTCCCACCATATGAAACTTGATTTCTAGTCTTTCCAAGTTGCTTTCCACTCAATCCCTTCCTCCACCACAGCCAAATCGGTGAGGAGAGTTGAGTGTTGGGGAGATTATCATTTGAAGCACAAGAGCAAGGAGTTCATCATCACCAACCCCATCTATTACCTTTTGGAGGTGGTGCCTCCTAGATTAGTTAGGTGTCGCTTGGGAGCCTCCGTCATGATGTGGAGTTGAACCAAGGAGTTTGTAAGGGCAAGGAGATCGCCTACTTCGTGAAGATCTACCCCGAGTAAGGCTAGTCCTCCGTGGGCGTAAGCCATGATGGCATAGACAAGGTTGCTTCTTCGTGGACCCTTAGTGGGTGGAGCCCTCCGTGGACTCGCATGGCCGTTACCCTCCGTGGGTTGAAGTCTCCATCAGCGTGGATTGACGATAGCACCACCTATCGGAACCACGAGAAAAAATTCTCCGTGTCTCCATTGCGTTTGCTCTTCTCCTCCTCTCATTTACTATACATGCAATTTACTTTCCGCTGCCACAACTCTAGAATTGCATGTGTAGGGTGTTACTTGACTTGGTTATCATTGTGAACTGCTAAGAAACTACTCCAATCAAAAGGCAAAATTTTAAGTTGTCAAGTAGTCTAATCACCCCCCCTCTAGACATACTTCCGATCCTACAAGTGGTATCAGAGCTTTGGTCTCCATTGGATTGGTTTCCATTGCATTGGACTCCATAAGCTTGGTTTCACAACCTAGGAGAGTATGGCGTCTAGTGAGGTAATTTTCAGTAGAGGTCCTTACTTTGATGGTTCAAACTTTGCTAGTTGGAAGCATAAAATGAAAATGCATATTCTTGGACATAACCCCGCCGCATGGGGCATTATTTGTGTTGGCTTGCAAGGTGAGTTCTTGAGGAAGGAAAAGTACCGGATCGCGAAGCTCTGCGGATGAGTTGCGGATGTTACGAACAATGCTCAAGCTTGTGACATTCTCTTCAATGCTTTGTGTCGAGGAGTTCAACAAGATCAGCCGTCTTGAGAATGCAAAAGAGATTTGGGATACTTTGGTGAAATGCACGAAGGTACAGAGTGCGTGAAGGAATCAAAGCTAGATGTTCTTCAAGGTCGACTTGACAAGTTCAAGATGAAGGAAGGTGAAGAAGTCGCTGAAATGTATTCTAGGCTTGCTCTCATCACCAATGAGATGGCAGGCTTAGGAAGCGAGAAATGACCGACCGATTCATCATCAAGAAGATTCTCGAGCTTTGGATGGAAAGTATGACACCGTGTGCACTTTGATCCAAATGATGCCAAACTACAAAGATCTCAAGCCTACGAAGTCATTGGAAGGATTGTTGCTCATGAGATGACACTTAAAGATAAGGAAGAGCTTCACAACAAGTCTAGTGGTGCTTACAAAGCTGCAATTGAAGCTCCCACATCCTCAAGTGACAAGCTAGTTTCCAATGAAGAGATAAGCCTAATGGTGAAGAACTTGACAAATTTTACAAGAGTAGAAGCAAGGAAAGAAGCTCAAAGTCTAGATCATATGATGAAGGAGATCTTCTAGTCGTGATCGAAGCTGCTACAATTGTGGAAGACCGGACACTACTCAAATGAGTGTTCGACTCCCCACAAGAGAAGAGAAGAATCTCCAGAAGAAGAAGCTCAAGAGAAGAGTCGCCTCGAAAAGAGAGAAGGAGTAAAGATGATCGTTATGAGCGAAGATCCTCTCGGAGAAGCAAGGATTCGGAAAGGAAAGACAAGTCATCAAGGAGCTACACAAGAAGAAAACATCAAGCTCATGTTGGTGAATGGGTTTCGGCTCCGACTCCGACAATCACTCGAAAGAAGCTATCACTCCAACTCCGAATACATCAAGATGAAGGTGTTGCGGTCTTGCTCTCGTATCCTCCAACTCCAACTCCTATGACATATTTGATTCACCAAATGAGGGAATTGGAAGATGCTTCATGGCAAAAGGCCCCAAGGTATCACATCCTGAGTTTATTGACTTTAATAGTGATGAGGATGACTTGCTTGGTGAAGATGAGCTTTTACATGATAAATCTAGTGAGCTTAGTAATGATGAACATGCTAGTAGTCTTTATAGTCGAGATGAGTCGAATGACAATGCTATGAAGGAGATTGAGCGTCTAACTAAAGAACTAAACACTCTTAAGTTAGCTCATGAAACAACTCAAGAAGATCATAGAGAGCTCCTAAGATCTCATGAGAAGCTACGCCGAGAAGCTCAATCTAGAGCAAGAGCATGAGTTTCTAAAAGCTATCAATGGCGATCTTCAAAGAAGAGTTCTTCATATCTTGCCAAACGACTTCTCTTGTCTAATTTCTTGCCACCTATCAAAATTAAGCATGACAAGCATAAGAAAAATTCTTCATCTAGTAGTAACAATAATCATGTTAAATCAAATGTTGTTACTTCTAGTAATTCTCTTGATTCCACTAACAATGTTTCAAGCCAAGTTTCACTTGAGCAAGAAAATAGTCTATTGAAAGGGATTATAGAAAGGTGTCTACAAGAGTCTTGCGGAAGCAAGAGCTTTGAGAAATTGTTCGCAAACAAGGAAGACACGGGAAGAATCAAGGAATTGGTTTTGAGCGAAAGTTCAACGCCGAGGGTGTTGAATGGGAAGAAGGTCAATATCCCACTCCAAAGTTCGTCTCTCAAGAGGAGAAGTATGATCCTACTTCTTCCAATGAGGAACAAGCTCAAGATGACCTTCCACCACAAGACCACAAGCTAAAAGGCAAGGACAAGCTTCAAGAGGAGATTGATACATTCATTGAAGCACCCAAGGCCATGGTCAAGTGGGTTCCCAAGGCAACTTCAAGTTCTACTTCAACGAGCTCAACTACTACCCCAAGGATTCCCATCAAGATGATGTGGATTCCGAAGAAGAAGAACTAGAGAGTTCTTGAGGGTGACTCCGCCAATACACTTCACTCATATTCATTTTGGCAAGGACTTGTGCAATCAACCTCCACATCTTGCACTAGTTCATGGAGTCACAAACCCTCATGTTGGTAAGTCAAGGGACAAGGTAATCATTGCTTTCATGGACATCATCTTTGTGTACTTCAATCTATGTCCATGGATACTCTTGTTTGTTCCTTGTGGGACTAACCCATGTAGGTATTGAAAGTGCCGGATCAAAGGATTGCTCTCAACTCTTGATGATCTTCATCAACATTGAGCATCCACATCTTCAACATCTACATGAAGTCTTCAATGACAACCCAAGGTTAGTTTGACCCTTTAAAAGGGTTCTCACATCAAGGGGAGCTTTGCTCTAAAGAAATGAGCTAAAACATCTCCTAATGATGTGAACACATTAATGCTTTATGGAAAAGTGGTAACCCCACTTGTGCTTAAGCGATGAGTATGACCTATGATCAAATGTTCTCATTTGACTCCTAAGTCAATATACTCATATATAGATGACCTAGTCATCGCCAAATTGTGTGCTGGTTGTTAGTGTTTTGTTTGTGCATGTTTGACACATATTTCATTTGCTATCTTATTGTGTGAGCATGTTGGATGCATGATTTTATCCATTCGAGGACATCCATTTGTTGCTTTGGTCTTTATGGTTTTCTTTCTTTTTGACCAAATGGATGGACAAGAATGCCTAAGTTTTTCCCCTAGCTATCTATGCTTTCTTGTCTCAAACTCTATTCATGCTTATATCACAAACTTTGAACAAGACTTTTTCGGACAGACCGAGTGAGGAGCACTGAGCCACCGATCCGTCAAAAGCCTAACTTCCAAAACCTTCTAAGTACTTTCGGTCAAACTGATATATCAAATCGGACAGACCGAAATCACTTGGATTGATCTAGGTTTTCACCTCGGTGAAACCGAGTTTCAATTTTCGGCGTGACCGAAGTGTGTAATCGCTGCTGCGATTAACCATCTCGGTCCCACCGAGTTTTCAAACTTCGGTCCCACCGACACCAAGAGTATATATACTCGAGGACGAGCGCGTTGATTACCTCTTCAAACGCTTCGCCCTCAAAACTCTTATTGCCGTCGCCTTGGTCTACGGATCGTCTCCGCCGTCGCTTTGCCTCAGGCGCCCTGCATGGTCTCCATCGCCGTCAACGGTCCTTCGCACCGCTTGCCGTTGCCGCCGTAGTGAAGCTCCACCGCATTGGGTGAGCTTCATCCTCTCGTGTTCAATCGCTGATTCTATGCACGATAGGCATTGCCATGATTCTTGCCAAGTTTGAGATTTCCCTATCCAATTGTTTAGATCATAGGACAAATTTCGAGTGAAAATTTTAGGGTTAGGTTTCCGCGAACACATCTCGGTGTGACCGATTCTGCATTTTCGGATGACCGATTTGGCCTCTGGCCATTACCTGACCGCACTTTTCGGTGAAACCGAAGTTGTGCAAATCGGTAAGACCGAAGTGAAAATTTAGTGAAACCCTAAGCTGTCTCGGCTAGACGAAACCCATTTCGTCCAACCGAAAGTGGTGTATGTGGTCTGTTTAGACATTTGGTTTCACGAATTAATAGACTTCGGTCGAGACCGACATGTATTCTGTGAAAACCTAAAACTAAAGTTTGAACTCATTCTTTTTGCAAAATCTTCTGCGATTTGTGATAACTCTTCTATTACGCCCATACCCACTCTATTCACAGGTTGTCGGACATATGCGAAGGAAGTGACAATCGAACAGTCCGAGATGCCGTTGAGATTCGAGGCAGCTACAAGTCCGAAGCAAGCAGTTTTTGAGATGATGGAGAGAGCACTCCAAGTGGATGCTGCTGCTGCCACCGAGGCAGGAGGAAGAGAAACTTCAGATGAGGAAGATTGATTTCATTCTTTGAAGAGGAAATAACCTCTAAGCCTAAAAGGCAAGTGGTTGCAAAGAGCTATCAAGGAAAAGATTCAAAGAAAGGCACAACCAAGGTCAAGAAATCCACTGTTGCACAGAAGCTCAGTATGGAAGAAACCTCCAGCAAGGTTAAGAAGACTTCCAAGAGGAAGAGGAAAGTTCATGAAGAGACTGCTGCTGATGATGATGATTCTGATGAGGAAGCACCTCAGCCACCTCGAAGCGAAGTTGATGGGTGATGCCATCGAGGCGGAGCACCTCCTAAAACTAAGGCTTCAGCTCCAAAGAAAGGCAGCCCAAGCCAAACCAGCTGCTAAGCCCGAAAAGACTGTGAGAAATATTCCGGCTTGAGAAAAGAAAAAGGACAATGTGCCACTGCAGAATCGATGATGATGCTCATGTTCTGCTCAAGCTAAGACGAAACTGCGATTCATAATGAAGCTCATCCTCGAGCTGAAAACATGAAGGAGAGAAAGGACAAAGGACTCGAGCTATGGAGGCAAAGCAGATCCATATGCGGCGAGGAGAAAAACAGCGATTGACCCAAGATTCCACACTAAAGAGCAACAAGACTTTTATGAGGCAGTGCTCATGGACAAGAAGCCAATTGTTCTTGACACAAGATATGTTATTTGGAAATACATCGACGGTGAAAAGCACAGAGACTATTTCCCACATGTGCATGAGAACTTCTTTGCTTGTGGGATTGCAGATTTCGTTGGTCGAAGTTGACGCTGGAGCGATGAGATGATCATGCAATTCTATGCCACCGCACACTTCTATCCAGATGGCGAGGATTGTATGGATGATGAAGGCGTAGATTTCAGTCTGAGTTGAGGAATGGAGAGCATTGCTGAATGCACTGTTTCAAGGAAGATGACATTGATGTGTATGGCATTCGAAGAAAAACCACGAGTCGATGAAGAACATGTATAATGAGGTTGATGAGAAGGGCGTAGAGATTTGGAAGCTTGGATCGGTCTACTACCTTGAGGCAGGTCTCCCAACCACCAATACCATTACAGAGGCATACATTGATGCCTAAGTCGGGGACCACCGCATGATAAGAGGGTACTCTATCAACATGCTGCACATTCTAGACCGAAGACACCTTTTAAGGTGATGGACACGATAGTTGAGACTATCAAGAGGACAGCGGTGACGAGAAGAAGGTCGTGTGGGTTTGCTCGCATATTCAGATGCTCATTAATGCCAAGTTTGGCACGGACACCTACATTGGATAGACCCCACTTGCCCTTGCAGCTGAACATGAGGACAACGAGATTGTGATGATCGAGAATGCTCCCACGTCGTGGAAGGACATGCTAAGTCTGAAGCTGCTAAACAAGCTAAAGCCGAGAAGGAAGCGCAGAACAAAGCCCAAGAGTGTTGCAGAACAACTTCTTGAAGCCACTCGGAGAATTGAGCTATGCCCGCCGGCATAGTGCAATCTCGGGAGAGCCTTGAGAGGATCGTTGAGGATAAGTTCCATGCTCGACGGGCGTCAAGCTAAGCTGAAGTGCGGTCACCGTCAACAAGCTTGATGCGAGATATCGAGGAAGCTAAGAGGAGAAGGCGAGAACTTATGAAGGAGATGGAAGGTGACATGGTCCGGGATGACTATGAGCAGCTGCTGCAGTGCCCACAAAGCCCAGATCATTGCTATTCGATTGTCGATCCAGGCTACCACATCAGCACCTCCTACAGCTCCATCGGCCCGGCACCAGCTCCGATATCCACTCCTCCAGCTCCACAGACTTCAGCGAAGCTTTGCAGATGCAGCCATCTCCACTCCATCGGCGCAGACGGAGCCGCCAGCAGAGTCCCGAGTGGCGATTAGCTCTATACCTTCGAACTTTTGGTAACTTGTTGCCAAAGGGGAGAAATTGTATAGATCATAGGGCTTCGAGAGAGAGAGTGCTCGTTTTGCTCTTTCGTTTGCGGTTTTCCTTGAGATACTTACTTTTGAGTTCTTTTGAGATACTCCGTGTGTTTGATACTACGCTACGTTTGCTCTATCTTGATGAGTGCTTGATCATACCGTGCTTAATGTGTGCTTGATGCTTATCATATTCCATTCATATCTTGTATGATCATTTACTCATGTCTTGGTGATCGGGTGCATGCTATTCGTTCTTATCATTTTGTGCGCTCCACCAAGATGTATGTGACATGGAAGAGTAACCCATGATCCTAATCGATTGTGCATTTGCATTCAAGCGCAAATCTTAAATAATGCACAAATTTAGGGGAGCTCTTGCTTATCACATACTTCTCAAAGCGACGAAGTTATTCATTGATTATATCATTTGTCGAAGCTTTGATCTATATGTTGTCATCAATTACCAAAAGGGGAGATTGAAAGTGCAACTAATCCCGGGTGGTTTTGGTAATTAATAACAACATATATATCATTGAACTAATCATTTCTTGAGTATATTTGAGAAAGTTCGGTGATATGGGAATGGCAATGACCGATGATGTGGACCCCTCAAAATGCTAAGGAAAACATTGGCAAAAGCTCAAGACTCCATTTTGGTTTAGTGATCCAAGATCACATTGAGTCCATAGGAAAGCCAATACTATTAAAGGGATGAGGTTATGATGATGACCTGGTTGCTCTAAAGTGCTTAGTGATTTATCTCTCAAACAATCAGCAATCTTTCATTCCAACATAAACTCATAAGTAATCTCGGTCCCACCGATTCCAAACTCACCACACCGAGATGAACCACCTCGACCATATAGCCAAAACCCTAGAATCTCGGATTTTCCGATTCCAAACTCGGTCATTCGAAATTGGTGTTGCCAAGCTTCACAAACATACGTACTCAAATCGGTGTCACCGAGATGAGAAAGTCGGTCCCACCGAGATTGGCAAACCCTAGACTTTGGAAGAATCGGTCTAACCGAGATTGTATTTTCGGTCCCACTGAAAATCCCAACGTTCACAAGATTTGAACTTTCGGTCTCACCGAGTTGTCAACTTCGGTCCGACCGAGATTGGTCAAATGTGTGTAGCAGTTGGATTTTGTGTGGAGGCTATAAATACCCTCCACCTCCTCTTCATTCGTGGAGAGAGCCATCGAGAAAGAACTACCACTCCTACCTTACATTTACGAGAAGAAAACTACCTACCCTTGTGTTGAGATCAAGTTGCTCCACTCCCACCATATGAAACTTGATTTCTAGTCTTTCCAAGTTGCTTTCCACTCAATCCCTTCCTCCACCACAGCCAAATCGGTGAGGAGAGTTGAGTGTTGGGGAGATATCATTTGAAGCACAAGAGCAAGGAGTTCATCATCACCAACCCCATCTATTACCTTTTGGAGGTGGTGCCTCCTAGATTGGTTAGGTGTCGCTTGGGAGCCTCCGTCATGATGTGGAGTTGAACCAAGGAGTTTGTAAGGGCAAGGAGATCGCCTACTTCGTGAAGATCTACCCGAGTAAGGCTAGTCCTCCGTGGGCGTAAGCCATGATGGCATAGACAAGGTTGCTTCTTCGTGGACCCTTCGTGGGTGGAGCCCTCCGTGGACTCGCGCAGCCGTTACCCTCCGTGGGTTGAAGTCTCCATCAACGTGGATTGACGATAGCACCACCTATCGGAACCACGAGAAAAAATTCTCCGTGTCTCCATTGCGTTTGCTCTTCTCCTCCTCTCATTTACTATACATGCAATTTACTTTCCGCTGCCACAACTCTAGAATTGCATGTGTAGGGTGTTACTTGACTTGGTTATCATTGTGAACCTGCTAAGAAACTACTCCAATCAAAAGGCAAAATTTTTAAGTTGTCAAGTAGTCTAATCACCCCCCCTCTAGACATACTTCCGATCCTACACTTGCCCTAAGGATCCCTTCCCCCTCCCCCGCATCAATCAAATTATCGACGCTACCGCAGGACACGATTCATTGTGTTTCCTTGACGCATACTCCGGATACCATCAAATCAAGATGGCGGAGTCCAATCAAGCCGCAACGGCATTTATCACTCCATACGGTCCCTTCTGTTTTAACACCGTGCCTTTCGGGCTCAAAAACGCCGGTGCAACCTATCAACGCATGATTCAGACATGCCTGGAAACACAAATTGGCAAAACAGTGGAGGCTTACGTATACGATGTAGTCATCAAAACCAGACACGTCGAATCATTAATAGACGACTTGAGGCTTACGTTCGACAATCTCCGAACATACGACATCAAGCTCAACCCGGAAAATGCGTTTTTGGTGTATCAGCCGGAAAAATCTTGGGCTTTATTGTTTCCAATAGAGGAATCGAAGCAAACCCGGCTAAAATCCGAGCTCTGTCACAGTTGGCTACTCCAACAGACCTCCAGCAAATCCAGAAACTAACTGGATGCGTGGCCGCCCTAAGCCCCTTTATCTCCCGATTAGGAGAAAAGGCGCTACCTCTTTACCGCCTTCTTCGACGCACCGAACACTTTGAGTGGACGGATGCGGCTACGGCTAGCCTAGAAGAAATAAAAGCCCTCTTGGCCACCAATCCAATTCTGGCAGTGCCAAATGTCGGCGAACCCATGCTGCTATACATAGCTGCAACACACCGGGTTGTAAGCGCAGTGCTCGTCGTCGAACGAGAGACAGATGGACATAAATTCCCATTACAAAAGCGGTATACTATGTATCCACTGTCCTCACTCCATGCAAGTCACGGTACCCACATTATCAAAAGATAGCATACGCGGTCTTCATGGCATCCCAAAAACTACGACACTACTTTCAAGAGTGTTCAATCACGGTGGCCTACGAACTACCACTCAATGACATAATAAATAACCGCGATGCCATGGGCCGGATTGCAAAATGGGCTATCGAGCTCCTCCCGTTCGACATAACATACAAACCACGGCGGGCCATTAAAGTCGCAGTCTTGGCCTGACTTCATTGCCGAATGGATGAAGCGAACTCCCTAAAGAGTAGTAGCGTACTCAATTGGATCATGCACTTTGACGGCTCTAAGATGCTAGCTGGTCTAGGGGCTGGCGTCATCTGACGTCCCCACCGAGAATCTGATCAATATGTACTCCAAATACTTTACACAGATTCCAACAATGCAGTTGAGTATGAGGCATTGCTGCACGGTCTTCGGATGGCGGTCTCCATGGGCATTCAACGTCTAGAAGTACGTGGGGATTCAAATTTCACAATATCTCAAATAAATGGAGAATTTGATGCTAAGGACCCGAAAAAGGCGGCCTACCGTAATGTCGTTCTCAAAATGTCAGCTTGATTCGAGGGGCTCGAATTCCACCATGTGGTTCGAGAAAACAATCAAGCGGCCGATATCCCAGCCCGCATCAGCGCTAAACGTGACCCCGTCCTACCAAATATTTTTTTTGGAAAGGCTGTTCAAGCCATCCATGGTATAGGAAGGGGAGTCCGGCAATACTAGTTCGGATCCGTACACAACCCCAGATCCTGAACAATCCGACATAATCGGAGGCTCTGCCACTGAAATCACACCTTTGGCCCACGTGATTATGGCGGTCATCGCCCTGTGGATGGAACCCTTCCTAGCTTACTTAAATAGGCAGGAACTCCCGGAGGACCAAAATGAGGCACGTTGCATTGTGCGGTGCTCTAAAGCCTACAAAGTCCACGAGGGAGAGCTTTATAAGAAAAGCGCGACAGGAGTGCTCCAAAGGTGCATCTCCGAAGAGAAAGGGCGACGACTCTTGGTTGAAATTCATGCTGGACTCGGCGGCCACCATGCCGCAGCCCGGGCGCTCGTAAGCAAGGACTTCCGTACAGGTTTCTACTGGCCGATAGCCCGGGCAGACTCACAAAACCTTGTCCAACACTGTGTCGGTTGCCAGCTTTTTGCAAATCAAAGCCATATGCCGCCCACCACCCTCCAAACAATCCCCATAACTTGGCCCTTTGCGGTCTGGGGGCTCGATATGGTTGGACCCCTTAAAGGAGGAAGCCATAAGAAGAAATACTTGTTGGTCATGGTCGATAAATTCACCAAATGGATAGAAGCCAAACCAGTTAAAACGGCCAAATCCGGACCAGTGATAGACTTTATATCCGGGGTCTACACCGCTACAGTGTCCCCCACAGCATCATCACCAATAACGGCTCAAACTTTACAGCCGATGAGGTGAAAACCTGGTGCAGCAAATTGGCATAAAACTTGATTACGCTTCCGTCTATCACCCCCAAACAAACGGTCAAGTCGAATGAGCGAACGGTCTTATTATGAGTAGCATTAAACCCAGACTAGTGCGATCCTTGAAGGAATCAGATACGCACTGGGTCGAGGAGCTTGACTCCGTATTATGGGGGCTGCGGACCACGCCAAATCGCACAATCGGATACACACCATTTTTTATGGTGTACGGCGCAGAGGCAGTGCTACCCTGCGATATCATCCATGATTCACCTAGAGTACGCATGTATGAAGAGAGAGAAGCCGAGCTGGACCGGCGAGACAACTTAGATGCCCTGGAGGAGGAGCGTGATGTCGCGAAGGCCCGTTTCGCATTCTATAAACAGCAGGCTCAAAGGTATCAAAGCAGAGAAGTGCGGGCCAAAACTTATAATATTGGCGAACTCGTTCTACGCCTACCAAAGAAGAAAAAGGACAAGCTCAAGCCCAAGTGGGAGGGCCCCTTCATCATTGACAAAGTTCTCACTGGAGGTGCGTACCGTCTGTGTGATGCATGAGACAATCGACTCGAGCCAAACCCATGGAACGCGGCTAGACTCCGAAGATTCTACGCCTAGTGCTGAACTCCGTGTTTGTCTCCTTACCTCCGTCTTCCTTTTTAAATTATATCCTCTCTCTCTCCCTTTTACATTTATAGCCTTAAAAGCTTTAAGTATGCTTTGACCGCACACTCTAGCCGCGCTATGCACGCTCAATATACCTGGGGGCTTCTTACGCAGAAGCTTAATTGTCTTCTGGGCTTTATGCCCACCACATATGCATCACTTCTCTGTATGTGCCTTTTTTCACCACTATATGCATCGATATGACTTAAGTTTTGGCCAAGCTGGGTTGCCTGGCTCTTGTGTTTATGCCCTACGTTCCCGTTAATTCGGCTAGGGCATAAGGGGAGCACCTCTGCGATTGTTACTGCCGGGTCAGCCGGATGTGTACCTCAAACTAGGTGAAGCCGAAAGCTGGCATTCTTAAGGGAATATTCGGTCGGTGAACAAAAGATGTATTTTACCTATTACAAAACATGCCCCCAGATGCTTATATCCTGCGTAAATTTTCGCAGTTCGGACATGCACATTAATGCATGCACACCCAGGGAAAGGAACCCTTAACGGAACTATTCTCCCTGGAAGATGTTTCTTACTACCCATGTAATATAACATAACTAGTTGGGTACTTGCCCGTTCAAGCACTTATGACCCCTACGCCTGGTTTCCACGCGTGCCCCGGTTTTCACGTAACCGAGCGGGTATTCGGATACACTCCGGAGTATCGGGTCCAAAGGTTGAAGCGAAAAGGTCGGCCAAGACAAATGATTTACAATCCGGCTAGGGACAAAATGTGTCCTTCGAAGTACAACGTCACTTAGACTGACTAAATTCTTCTTCTATACCATCCAACAGGCTGTCTAGCCTACAGTCCTGTTGGGAATACTTAGCAGCTAATGCTACTTGGTCATACACCAGATGTACATGAATCTCCTTCCCATCTGACCCTACAGGTCCGACCTCGGCCATGTGGTTCGGGTCAGCCTTGGTGTATCGCGTCTTCACCATGGCCTAGGTTTCCCTTGCGCCATGTCAGCAGGCCGATATCTTCCATAATCGGAAGTTTTGCCGTGCTCCCTTGAGCATCTCCGCAAGCTCCCCCATGCCTCCTGGTAGGGAGGCGGATGGCCACAAGGCTTGGGCAATGCCCCGCATCACCTGTCGAACTTGTTCATGCAGTTGTGAGAGCTCCGGCAGAAGATCGCCTGCAGATCCGGGCATCTCCTCCTTGGGACAACCTGTTAGCATGCCTACAGACATAATTCTATTAGCACGCTTCTTCGCCGAACTTTATAGTGGTTCGTCAGAGCACTTACTGAATATGTCGCACCATAGCCTCTTATTCTCCTTTACGGAGTCAGCAAGCTGGGCCCGAACATCCTTTAATTCGACGTCCAGTCGAACGTTCGCGTCCTGGAGAGTATTTTTCTCCTTTATAACCTTTGTAAGCACATGCTGGCCAGCCTTCAGCTGTCGCCGAACATGTTTCTCATCCTATGGTACGATCTCCGGATTGCCTCCGGGATTGTTTGCAGATTCTATTGTTAGAATCGCATTCATGCCGAATAGTTAACTGGTACATGCCATGACATTATTTTCGTTAAAAGCAAATATTACCAGATGGGGCCTTTGTAGACTCCATCACGGAAATTGTGGCCCGCAGTTGGGCCTTGCACTCCTCCAGCTCTTTGGATAGCTAGGTATTCTTCTCTGTCAGAATCTATGCACACGAGGATCCTTAAATCAGTTGTGCCAACTATTTCAAGACTCAAGGGCTACTGATATACATGCTTATCAAATTTTCTTACCCGTATATCCTTTACGTACTGGTCTGTGGCCCTGGCGAGGCCACCTTGAGCAGCCCGGATGTATGCGTCCCCTGAGTTGAAGGCATCGAACGCCTCTTCAGAGAAATTAGGGTCGCGTAGTGGGGCCCGACGACGCCTATGGTTCATGGCGCTCTCCGCTTCGGAGTTTGTAGCGGAAAATCTATCCGCATCCTCTGTCGGAGGATCGTCCGCGTTGACCTCTGCCCTTGAGTCCGCCTCGAGTCCGGTGGTGGGCGTGGCCGTGAGCTCCCGGATATAGCCCGGCGAGCACTTTTTCTGTCAGAAGACAGTGGACATTGTTATGTCTTAACAATGATAAATTTGTGGCAGGTTTTTTTTAAAACATACCTTGGCAACGGCGTCTCGGTCCTGACCGCCTTCCTTTTAAGCCTACCCGACTTCGGCGCCCCTTGTGGGCGAGTAGCTGCGGGTTCGGCTTGGTGCCCCGATGGCCTTCCCTGTAAGTCACAATACATGTGCGGTGGGTGAAGTGTAAAGAGGGAATCCTTTTTTGGAAGTTGGGTATCTGGCTTTACTTACCTGGGATATAGGGAGTAAGCCAGGATAATCAGCTATGATGGCCACCATCACACCATCACAGCTTAACTGATAGAATGTCATGTCAACAAGCTCCACAAATGTGTTCGGATCTTCTTTGAGTCCGGGGTCAAGAGCCCGGTTGGGGTCCTCTGGCTGAGAAGATGGGCTGTGAACGTCCTTCATGGCTCTATGCAGTTCCTGCTATGAATCAACAAAGTAAACATCTGCGCTAAAAATGTGGGAAAGACTGGAATAAAAGATAGCGACTCACCCAGCTTGGGGGGTTGTACATGGAGAATCCATCCCGTGGCTTGATATGGATGAACTCCTCCTCTTCTCCTTTGTACAAATTGGACAGCATCTTCGCTAGAGCGGCGGGAGAGTCCGGACCTTTATGGCCGAAGCGGGTGGCATCGTCATCTCCATTGAAGTGCCACATGGGCTTTCCCCGATATTGAAGTGGCTGCACTCCCCGCATTATACATATGGACATAACTTCAATTATTATCGGTCCGATTTGGCAACAGATTGTGGCCTTGGGTATTTAGCTTCTGATAATTCACGATAATGATGCCACGTCACTTCGATTACTTTTGCTAATCTCGTGTTAGTTCGGAACCGATTCAAATTCATATTCAAAATCAAGCAAACAATAAACATTTTCAAAAGTCAAAACTAAAATGTTATAAATGTGACAAATAATTCACAAGTAATGTTGGTGGAGAAACCACATTTTTATAAAAGGTCTAACTGCATTTAATTAATTAAAACAGTAGGTAAGACAAATACATAAATGCCTTGGTATTTTATAAAATACTAAACTATATTATTTGGGGGTTAAACCTTTTGTGGCAGAGGTATAATTAGTGTTACTATTTAAGGTACAACTTTTATGTTTTATAAAACTAGAATAAAATAAAACAGTAAAAGAAAAAGAACAAAACAGAAAAAAAGACGAAAGAAATTAAAATCCCCGCCTTGGCCTCGGCCTCGCCACCCACCACAAGCCAGGCCGGCCGCCGCCCCACACACACACACACACTCCCCCATAACTCCCTGGGTGACCAAACCCTAACCCCCCAACGCACCCACTCCCTCCCACGACGCCACTCCCTCTCCCCCTCCCGATCCAATCTGGATCGAGGCGAAACCCCCACTCCACCTCGCTCTCTCCCCCTCCCCCTCGATCTGGATCGAGATCAGAGGGCTCGCCCTTCGCTCGATGCCGAAGCCCTCTCGCCGGCGCCACCCGTCTCCAACCCCGTTGCCCTTCGCCCGAGCCGACCGCGTCGCCCATCGCCCCCGATGCCGCTGGACCTCGCCGTTGTCGGAGCTGCCCTGTCGTCCTCCTCTTCGACTCCTCCTCGCCGGACCTCCTCCTCTACGACGCGTCATCCCCGTCCTCCTCCACAACGGACCTCCCCGACCTCCGTCGAGCCCGCTGCCCTGTCCCTACAAACCCCGGTGAGGACCCCGGTCCTCCTCTCTCCCTCGCCCCGCGACCATTGCCGCGCCCACCGTTGCTCCGCTCCGGCCGCGACCACGCCTCGGCCCGGCCCAGCGCTCACATGGTTGGGCCGCCACAGCCATGCACCGTGTCTTCCGGTGTGCTTGCCTCACGCCCATGATCACAGGCCATCGCCACCCGTGGCCCTCCGTCGTCTCTCTGGCCGGCGTCGTGGCGCCGTGGTCCATAACCTCGCCGAGCAGCCTATGGCCTCGCCTGCACCAGCGCCCTATCATAGATTAGACGCTGCTGCAAGCCCTTGCGCCCGCTTAGGCCCCTAGGGCCAATGACAGTCGGGGCCCAACCCCCAGAACGATTTTATAAAAAAAAAAAGAAAAAAGAAGAATAAAAATGATAATAAGTAATTAAAATTATTAATTAATCAATTCGTTAATTAAATTAATTAACTTAATTAATTAGGTTTAATTAAACTAATTAAAATCTATTACCCTAATAACCTAGTTAGGATAAATTAACTAGTTAGTTAATGTAACAGCCCAATGACAGAGGGCCCCACCCTTGTTGACGATCAAACGTTGACCGTCAATCTGGGACCCTGGCCCACTGTCGACCTCGGTACACTACGTGTACGCAGAGCTGGGTGCACCTAGCATTTAGCTATTTAATTTCGAATTAATAATGATTTCGGAATATTGCTAAAACTTGGGAAAATCATAATAAATAAACCGTAGCTCGGATGGAAAAACTTTGTACATGAAACTTGCTCAGAACGACGAGACGAATCCGGATACGTAGCCCGTTCGTCCACCACACTTCCCTAGCATAGCAAACACGCAACTTTCCCCCTCCGGTTCATCTGTTCGAAAATGCGAAACAACGGGAATACTTCCCGGATGTTTTCCCCCTTCATCGGTATCACCTACTACCGCGATTGGGCACACCTAGCATCCTTACTTGTCATGTCATGCATCGATATGCATCTGTTTGCATGGTATTCATTGTTTCTTCCCCCTCTTCTCTCCGGTAGACTACGAGACCGATGCTATGCTGCTTGATTCGACTCACGGAGTTGGCGACCCTCCTTCTTGCCAGAGCAACCAGGCAAGCCCCCCTTGATCACCAGATATCGCCTATTCTCCTCTATCTTGCTTGCATTAGAGTAGTGTAGCATGTTCTCGCTTTCCGTTGATCCTATTACGATGCATAGCCCGACATTGTTGCTACATCTGCTGATACCTTACCCGCAATCCTAAATGCTTAGTATAGGATGCTAGTTTATCATCATTGGCCCTACATTCTTGTCAGTCTGCCTTGCTATACTATCGGGCCGTGATCACTTGGGAGGTGATCACGGGTATATACTATACATGCATACATACTATACAGATGGTGACTAAAGTCGGTCACTCGAAGAGTACCCGCAGTGATTCACTTGATTGGGGCTGAAAGGACCTTTGTCCCGACGGCCCTTTGTGTGGATCTTTGTGGCGGAGCGACAGGCAGTGTTGAGACCGCCTAGGTGAGAGGTGGGCCTGGCCTGGTCGGCGTCATGGTTGCTTCATAATAACACGCTTAACGAGATCTTGGTATTTGATCGAGTCGGCCATTTGGTCTATACGCACTAACCATCTACGGGAGTAGTTATGGGTATCCCGGCGTCGTGGTATCGGCGAAGCCTTCTAGACGTCGGCGATTGAGCGCGCGCGGATTGGAACGTAAGCTTTGCTCTTGCATTAAGGGGCTAGTTACGCTTACGGCCGCCGAACGCAACGTCTTGGTGTGCAATGGGCGATGGGCGGACCCTGCGCCATAGGAGTTAGACCGCGTCTTGACCTCTCTGTTAGGCCTAGGTGGGGCTGCGGCGTGTTGATCTTCCGAGGCGGGCATGACCGAGAAAGTGTGTCCGGCCAAATGGGATCGAGCGTGTTGGGTTATGTGGTGCACCCCTGCAGGGAAGTTTATCTATTCGAATAGCCGTGTCCCTCGGTAAAAGAACGACCTAGAGTTGTACCTTGACCTTATGACAACTAGAACCGGATACTTAATAAAACACACCCTTCCAAGTGCCAGATACAACCCAGTGATCGCTCTCTAATAGGGCGACAAGGAGAGGATTGCCGGGTAGTATTATGCTATGCGATGCTACTGGAGATGCTACTTGGAGATGCTACTGGAGATGCTACTTGGAGATGCTACTTGGAGGACTTCAATCTACTCTCTTCTACATGCTGCAAGACGGAGGTCGCGGAAGCATAGTCTTGACTGTGATTAGCTATCCCCCTCTTATTACGGCATTCTGATTCAGTCCTTGATATGGCCCTTTACACATATACCCATGCATATGTAGTGTAGCTCCTTACTTGCGAGTACTTTGGATGAGTACTCACGGTTGCTTTCTCCCCTTTTCCCCTTTCCTTTCTTTACGGTTGTCGCAACCAGATCTTTGGAATCCAGAGCAGACGCCACCGTCGATGACGACTACTACTTTGGAGGTGTCTACTACTACGTGTAGGCTGGCCGGCGGACGACCGGGGAGTAGTTTAGGAGGATCCTGCGGGAGGCTGCGCCTCTTCGATCTGTATCCCAGTTTGTGCTAGCCTTCTTAAGGCAAACTTGTTTAACTTATGTCTGTACTCAGATATTATTGCTTCCGCTGACTCGTCTATGATCGAGCACTTGTATTCGAGCCCTCGAGGCACCTGGCTTGTATTATGATGCTTGTATGACTTATTTATGTTTTTAGAGTTGTCTTGTGATATCTTCCCGTGAGTCCCTGATCTTGATCATACACGTTTGCGTGCATGATTAGTGTACAATTGAATCGGGGGCGTCACAAGTTGGTATCAGAGCCGACTGCCTGTAGGAATCCCCCTTCCACACTCCTTGGCCGAAGTCGAGTCTAGACATTGCAAAACTTTTACTAACATGGCTGTGCGGCCCATGGGCCCACGTCGCCATTGGGTGGTATTAGGATCTTTTACTCCTCGATCTTTACTTCGGGATTCTGAACTCTCTTCTATTCGGGTTAAACGATTTTTACTAAAATCTAACTTTAGGTTCTCGAAAATACTTTCTCCCGGAGAGCCCTTGATTCGAGATGATCGCCGCCGCACCGTGAAGATTTGAAGATACTCTCGATTTTTCTCGAGACCTTGTGCCCGTTGCTTTTGCAATTCCCTTCCACCGAAATATGCCTATGGATAAATACTTACACATGTCGTGCTTACTTTTATTCCCAGTCGATCTTGTTATTACAAGATACCTCGAAATTCTCTTTAATGTTCCGAGAATACTTTGTGCCTACTGCCTTGCAGTTCTTTGCTACATGAATACTGTCGTGGATTTGTCACGGCAGATGTCCTTAGTGTCAGGACTTAGTCGTGAGGCCAACGCATCTATGTGGTAGCTTGAGAGGGGTTGAGCGGAATCGAGAGACGCAACACAAGACAAGGATTTAGACAGCTTCAGGCCCCGGGAAACATCATCCGGTAAAAACCCTACATGCTCTTTGAGGCTAGGTCTCATTATCATCATGAGGGAGTCGTCGTAAACCGGCTCTCCTCTTTGTGTCTAACCCTAAAGATTATTGCTTGTAGCTTGTCGCTTGTAACTTCTAACTTCTAACCTGTCCCTCTTTGGGGAGCCCTGCCCCTCCTTATATATGTTGAAGGGGCGGTTTACATGTGGAGTCCTATTAGGATTAGGACTAGTCTATCTCTAATACAAACCGGATACAAGTCCTAGTCTTAACTCCTTGTAAGGCAAATATTCCTTTCCTCTTAAACCGCCCACCATAGTTGAACCGGCCTTCATGAACCGCCAGACAAGCCACGGGTCTTGTTGCTCCTCCGCCCTTTCCGGATTACCAATGAGTCAAAGCCGTGCGGTATGTGCAGTCACGGTGAATCGCCAAGTCCGCCGGTTTATCCTTCCGGCGGTTTACACCATGGGGCATATCCCCGACATTAGCCCCCAAGTTTAGCTTGGATTTATCCATGGTAAACTTATGCTGCAAAATAAACACTAGAACAATTCTGATAGGTTGTGCTCCAGGTTAAGAATTCTTGTAAACCGGCACCTGATCATCCTTAAGTCCTTGTCATTTCCTCCTTCTAGAAAATCCAGGTCAATAAGCCAGCGTCATACTCAAATTTCTGACATTGGTTTCTCACAGAACAATATTGTGAAGAATAATCCACTCGAGTCGGCTTCCAAAGCGCCGGTTTAAGAAATATTGGTCTTGAAATATTCATCTGATATTCAGCCGGTTTGAAGATGTAAAAAACTTTGCCGGTTTATGATTACCACCTTTGTCGGGTTATAATTGATACTTCCGAGTCATGATTATTGCAGACACCGGTTCATGATTGTTGCCAACGTCGGTTCATGATTATTAATGACGCCGAGTTGCAGCCACAGGGTCATAATGATTGGTGATGCCGAGTCAACCTAGTTTGCTCAATCAGAGAATTTGAAAATATTTCTTCGATAATAATATAATACCTGTAGCCCCCAAGCCTTGAGCAGAACAAAGTGATGGCTTAAGACTTGCTTCAATATAAATACTGCCACTTAAGAAGAAATCCATGTTTATTCATCCTAGTCACTTAGTAAAACTGAATACTCCATATTATGTAGCCCCCAAGTGCCGGGTTGATATGCTTGCAGCAACCTGGGACTTGTAATTTCCTGATGCTCATAAAAACTTCAACCAATGTAGCCCCCAAGGGCCGGGTCATTATGCAATACTGAGCAGGGACTTTGATATATACTTCAATGAAAATAACACCATATGATGTAACCCCCATCATGGGGCTTGAATTCACGTCCACAAGGTTAAGAGCCTTGTACTTTACCAACTGAGCAGTGGACCCTTCAATATAAGGAATAAAAAGCTTTGTACCTTGAATTGTTTAACAGGAGCAATTGGTAGCCCTCAAGGGCCGGCTCATTATAATGTGACGAGTCGGGTCTTCAATAAGATGAACAAAGAATGACTTTGCATTAGCCCCCAAGTGTCATGGTGCATGCTTGCAGCGACATGAGACTTGCATATTTGATGTAATCTCAACTTCAATAATATAGCCCCCAAGTGCCGGGTTGTAAGCCTGCAGCAACTCGGGACTATTCCTTCAATTGTAGAATAAAAGCCATATCCATTGATAACATAATATCCATTGCGCTAAAGCGACTTTGAAAACCTCAATCATAATATTAATAACCATAATAAAAATCCAGCCATGTTGGCTATTCAAGATAATATAATCCAATATGAAACCTTTATTCATCCAATATCATAATGAAAATTCAGCCAAGTTTGGCTATTTGAATAATATAACCCAATCATTTATAAGCGCATGATTCCAATGGCGCAATCCAAATATATACCGGCGACGTATAGTCCAAAGCCAGGCCGGTTTAATAAACACGGATAATTTCTCATCATATCTTGGCGACTTATCGTCTTAAAGCCGGGCGGTTTAATAAACACCGGATAATTTATCATCATGCTTTATTCAACTTTCTCTCGCATACAACAAGTTTAAAGTGTCTGGCGGTTTATCACGGACGGGTCATAATGCCCAACATATAACCCAGGTTTATAACCAAGGCTGCACTTAAGAATACTCAAATATGAAATATATCATACCTGTGACATTGAATCACATTGTTGGTTTACCAACTTTTGTAGTAAGGGTGATAATCCCAATCTTGAGTAATCGATAACTCCTTCCATATTGTGCGGTTTATGATAAAACCGCATCGGGTTATAGCCAGCACACGGATTAACAATATATAATACTGGCAACTTGTAGTCGAACCATACCGGGTTAATAATCACCGGATTATAATTTGATCGTGTACTGACAACTTGTAGTTGAAAACTGAGCCGGGTTGATAAACACCGGGTTAATTTGATGACTGATAGTCATGCCGGGTCAAGAGACGCCAGTTCAACATAAAATTTATCAAAAGAGAAAAATCTTGACAAAGGCAAATAAAAGCGTGTAGTCGAGGCTTTTCATGGGCTGCCAGCCCAAATTCGAGGCTTTTCATGGGCTGCCAGCGGCTGAGTTGAACCATTTAGCAAAGCCTTTTAAGATGGACCTCCAACTAACCAATCACCGTTTTAACTTTGACAAGTTCGTGGTCTCAATGAGAGTAATCACAAACGCTCAGAGGGTCATGCCAGATTACGGATAGGAGTGTCTTACTTGATGAAGGCAAAGTTAACCGGGGTTTTAGGTAAATATACCAAAGCTTCCAAGCCGTGGGTCGATACCCACTACAAGGGTCCTTTCAAACTCCTTGGTATTTGACACAAGGAGCCCCAAATAACGTGATGAGTCTGTGCTCATTGGGTGCCTATGTTTGAGTGTGTGCATAGCATCCGGACTCTCTTTGGCCCCTTGGGTGTGAAGCTCCCAAGCTATGTTGTGGCGTGATAGCCGGATTAATGGACAGAACTCCGCTTTGTCATTTGAAGCCCCATGTAACCAATAATATGATAAGCCAATAAGGCGGTATACCCATGTTTGAACCGCGCATCATGGCAAGCAGTCCTCTTTGGCAACCTTTAACTTTTGCAAGAAATAAATTCTTCTTGAACCGGATTTTGAACCGGATATTGACATCTTCGAGATTTGTGGGAGATAGATTTCCCCTTAAACCGAATTTTGAACCGGATTTGAGAGCTTCAAAGCTTCATGATAGATAAATTTCCTTGAACCGGATTGTAATCCGGATTTTTGAGAGCTTCAATGATCTTGGCCTCCCTTGAGCCGTATTTTTAAACCGGATATTTGAGAGCTTCAACGCTTTATGAGAAAAAGATGTTGCCTTAAGGAATCCTTTTCGATGATCCGTAACTTCTTCATTGAGTAGGGATTTTGCAATTGTCATATACTTTCTAAGCCGGAAATTTTCGACGGCCTTCAAATATGATAGCCTCCGGACCGGGTTATCTTTCCCTCCATTGTCACAGGGTTTTAAATTTGCTGAAACTGGCAAGACTTGTTGCGTCATATCATCGTAGCCCCCGAGTCTCAAGGCGACTCGAAGAGTTGGCTCGAGATTCTCCATATGTGACCGTGATGTAAACCGGCATAACTTGTATATCATTGGCGTTGATAGCACGATGTGAATCCATAGAAGGTTGAGGTGACCGCGGCGGGTTGTAAATTATCCCATATGAGCCGTGTCAGCAACTCGGCCAATAGTTCCTTCCAACTGGCGATTTGAATTTAACCAAAACTGTAGTGGCGGTGACTTGTGCGCCTGCCCATTGAACCACCCAGCGCAGACGGCGGTTGATAGTATATGATAATTTGCCTCCATTTTGCTTGAAAGAAAACCGGTCTATCCAAGCTGTGACTTGCTCATGCAGACATGTGCGGCCTGGTATGTTGATGTAGACCAGGCCGCGAGAGACGGATGGCAAGGACGACCGCATCATCAGAAGCGGCTTAGACAGATGAACCGGACACGGCGTTGTAAGCCGGCGCGGTCGGGAGAGTATGTGAACTTGTGTTTTGGTAACGAACAAAGTCCATTTTTTCAGAAATTTTGGCTTGATAGCCCCCGAGGCTTGAGGCGGCTCAAAGAGTCGTCTTCAAGCTCTTTGTTCCTGAAATATAACACATGAATGCATTACACCGTTCGTGATATATACAATAAAATTAAATAATAATTTTGATGACTTTGTCAACTTGTGTTCAAGTTGTTAATCGTTTGACTCGACTAAATAGGCTCTCGCGTGGACTTTTTCATGGAATATGATATGTTCAGGGTCGACAAAGTCCATGATAGGCATCAGAGTCGATTGACAATACCATACCCACTACTTGGTCGGTTACGAGTTGCATCTGATTTAGTAAAGCACGAACATAAAATTATTTCGCTGATATGTAGGGCACCCATGTTTGAACTGTGCATCGTGGCAAATAGTCCTCTTTGGTAACCTTACGACTCAACTTTATAAGAAGAAATGATAGCCCCGCCCAAGATTAACTCAAAGGTGCGGATATATTTAATTGGTGGAAAAATGAAATTTAAATGTAAAGGTGACTTAGCTTGTTTTTATGATGTGGCATAAGCCGCTAAGTCGGAGATGGTCCAATGAGTCGTAAGGTGTAGGTAACGATCGACGGCTCGAGGCAATGCGAGAGCCGGAACTTTGAAGACTTCGCGGCGAGATTCTTTGAACCGGAGGTGGCATGATCCGAGCCTTCTTAGCTCGAGTCGAAAAAGATCACGATGTTGGTGAAGCCGGGTGTGATGGACTCTGAAATTTGTCAACAGTGGATGTCGAAGTTGTTGTTGAAGCCGGCCGTCATGAAGCGGCTATGAGGGAGGGACGGGTGAGTCGTCCATGGCTTGTAAACCGCGCGTCGCATGAACCGTCGGGTCGATCGCAGCGCGGTAAAACCGCAGCGGACGGATGAGTCACCTCGTCGTGTTGATGTAGCGAAGGCGGCGACTTGCGCATGTATCCGCCCAAAGAAGACAAAAGACGAAGCGTTAATGCAAAAATGATATTGGCACACGCCCCTTTGCGACACTGTTAATGAATAATGGTCCTGCGAAAAAAAATACCACATAGCAGAGTAGTTTGTTTGTCGGAGGAAAAAAATGTTTTTAATTAAATAAGCGTGAAGATAGCACATGATATTTTTGTCAGATGGCTTGGGTGAGTCTAATAGTTGTGATGATGCTGGATCAGTAGCAAATCAATCTGACTGAATGACGCCCTGTGAGTAGCATCAATATTCCACCTTAGAACCGGCCGAACTAGCGGCTCATATCGGAAGTGATAGCGGCGACGGCGGCCTCACATACGGTGACTCGACAGAGACCAAACCCTCACCCGTAGAGGTGTGCAGGGCACGGGCCGCAGCTACGGATCAATCACTTGTCGGCGGTTTAACAGGGGCGCTGGCTGGTGAAACAACGAGGTGGCCCGGCGTGGCAGAGACAAAGGGCGGGCGATGATACATCAGAAGCAAGCCGGTGGAGGCGGATCGCAGCGGCGACGCGAGCCGGTGGAGGTAACCATTAAAACTGAATGCATGCACATGGTATCTTTCCCAGAAGCTGACGTAGTGCAGAGACGTGGTTGTACTATGTGTCAATTAGACTTTGAAACCCGTGTAGTATTAGTACTAGATGTACTACTTGTAGCTGTATTTCTTAGGGGAAATTAACCGTGGAAACGTAGGATCGTTGTTGGCCTGCTGCCAGTCCTTTTGTCTTGATCTGTATACAAAATAATTTTCTTTTCCTCCTGGTCCCAGTGGGTTGCATGAATCCGTACCGGACTCCTTTTTTTGTGCTGACAGTTAATTTGGCGGATCGCAAAAAACAGCCGCAATGAAATTTTTCTGGTCCGTCTCGATGCAATCGGCGACTGATGGATCCTTGACACTTCCCCTTCTAAAAAATTCTTGTCTCGAACTTTTGCGGATCTCCATAGCGCTCGCTGCAGCCGCTTTAGCACGCAACCCTAAAAACTTCCAAATCAAAATTCCGTACGTGCTATTCCGACTGCTGGTCGACGTAGATCTTTCTGAAACAAACTTTCTTCATCCGGAAAATTATGAACTTCTCGATCCTGAAGAAATCCCTTCAAGAACTCAACACCACTGCGCGCAGGCCCCGGTGGGCGCCAACCGTCGTGGATTTGTTACGGCAGATGTCATAGTGTCGGGACTTAGTCATGGCGCCAACGATCTATGTGGTAGCTTGAGAGGGTTGGCGGAATCGAGAGACGCAACACAAGACAAGGATTTAGGCGACCAGCCCCGGAAACATCATCGGTAAAAACCATACATCTTTGTTTGAGGCTAGGTCTCATTATCATCATGAGGGAGTCGTCATGTAACGGCTCTCCTCTTTGTGTCTAACCCTAAAGATTATTGCTTGTAGCTTGTCGCTTGTAACTTCTAACTTCTAACTTTGTCCTCTTTGGGGAGCCCCGCCTCCTTATATATGTTGAAGGGCGGTTTACATGTGGAGTCCTATTAGGATTAGGACTAGTCTATCTCTAATACAAACTGGATACAAGTCCTAGTCTTAACTCCTTGTAAGGCAAATATTCCTTTCCTCTTAAACCGGCCCACCATAGTTGAACCGGCCTTCATGAACCGCCAGACAGGCCACCGGGTCTTGTTGCTCCTCTGGCCCGCCTGCCGGATTACCAATGAGCTGTAAACCGTCTGGTATGTGCAGGTCACCGGTGAATCGCCAAGTCCGGCCGGTTTACACCGCGGGGCATATCCCCGACAAATACCACTACAGATAATTTCTCGCACTTACCGAGTATCCACTCATCCCCAGTTGATTCATGTATGTCACCAATCCTCGAAATATCATTCGATCTTCCCAAAATCTTGAGCATCCTATTGCTCTCGAAATTCTTGATTGCTTGCATTTGGTTAATCCCATAAGTCTAGTAATCTTGTTGACATCCATTGTCATTGTCATTTTGAGTCCGTTGATTCGATTTGTTGCGAAAGCTCGCAATCCTCAATCAGATCCTAGAATTCATCCTTCCGGCTCAGACGTCGTTTTAATCATGAGATGGTTCTCGCTTGATTAAATTGTAAATCGATTGTGCCCTAAGTCTATTTAACTTATCCATCCTTGATCGGGCGCCCGCTTCGATCCTTCGCTTTGTAAATCATAATTCCTTAGCAATTGAGCTCTAAGTTATTGATTGTTTCTATAATCCAATGTCTTTGCCTTGCTTCTTCCTCTGGTTGTGTGTCGATACTCACCCTAGATCCTTTGTTGGATTTTATCCGACAATGTCCTTCATTGGATATATACCGCATTTGGTAAATTGTATCCTCTCGCTTTGTCAACCATGCTCGCTATCGAGCTTGTGTCATTTACTCTGAAGTTTGTGGTATATGTTCCTAAGAGGCCCGATGGGTTGGACACTGCCTTCTCTAAACTGTGTGAACCGGAAACTACTATGGGTCATACTCTACTAGTGTTATGTCGATAAAATTTCAACACACAATTTAGTTGAAGGCGAGAAGTGAATGAAAGGTTATGCATTAAAGAAGTGGGAGTCGACCTTGAACTTTGTGTTCATGCCCATGGACACGATGTAGATCTTATCATTAAAAGCTTCTCTTAAATTAATTATTCCCTTGGTATAAGTTCATCTTATATCTGGGATCTGGCCTTTTGCAATCGTGGTTCCGACCATATGTTCTTCCTTGATCCCATTTCTTGGGCAAGTTTAAACACTTGTCCTCTGCAAAGCAATACCCCAGACCAACCTCTACTTTGGTCTGTCGTCGAGTAACCCCTGGTATCTCGAGGATATCACGCCATTGCACTACATTACCCTGTCCTTTGATGGAGTACTACCTTTACCCTATCTTTGTCACTTCATGCTTCTTGATTGTTTGTTAACCGAGAACACCAATAAGTGAATCGATTCAGCACTCCGTTTCAATAACTCTAAGTAATTTTTGTTGCTTACGAGTTTAATAATCCTTTAGGTCATTCCTAGCCTGATCAGCTATATCATCATCATACTAATTTTTTTTAACTATGCTACCTGGTCCTTATTCCCGGAGCACAACTTTCAACGATGAACTAAGCTTGCGTCGATTTTCGTCGTCATATCATTTCTCCTTGAACAACAAACTTGATTTCGAGTTTGTGTCCTAACCGTGGTTCCAATAATCTTTCGCTTCATCATTCGTTTGACTTGATATCATCGTCGATCGATTACATCTTCGTGTAACCTCTCGACAAATGTGTCGTGATCATCATCAACCTTATGAGCTCTTCCAAGATGACAATCGGATTCATGATGAGAAATACCATCCTTGCCTCGATGATTTGTGTTATCATCAACCACTTTATTGCCTTCCCTCCAACACAAACTTGTTCGTGTTTTGTGTTATACCTTGAGTTCCTTGCTACCCAGCATTGTTCTTCTTTACATTGGAATATTACCACCTTTTATGTCAAGAATGTCGTGAGAATTTCACCACCTCTTAAGAAATTCTTGTTGCAGCGATGCTTCTCGCCATCACCATTCTTTCTTGGTCCCCGTGTTGGCTCTAACCAGGATACCAACAGATGAACGGTGCTATTTGGATTCTCCCCTTCTAGCAACCCTATTGCTTTGAAGTTAATGGTCAGCCGTTCATTATTAGACTATTGATTATTGAATCACCATTCTGAGGTTGGTCGTGCAACCCAACCCATATTCGGGTGCACCTTTCAACCAATGATTAATTGTGTATGTTTTCCTCGAGAATACATCATTATATCATTTGATCTAACAAATGTTATCTCCTTGTTTACATAAATGGGGAAATCCATCTTTTTGGGAACCTCGATGAGTTGACACTGAGTCCATCAACCACCTCATCCTCTCCTTGGGTTAATGATGAACTCTTGTTTCAGAACTCACTTCCATAGTTCATTTCCTGAGAATCTTACATTGTCATCTCATCAATTGTTGTCGCACCTTCTCTTCTCGGGCATCCTAAGTCTGAGGTACCCTGACACCAATCAAATCTGAATCTCGGTCAGATATGATGGTTGGAACATATTTTCAAGAGTTATAACATTGATCCTCATATGACCCGGTAAGGTGATGTCATCCTAGCACACCTAACCGGAGGACCTAGTGTTATAGTTTCCTTTTTAACAAGGTTAACCATTTTTCCATGAGGAAATTGGACGCCTTGTTTAATAAGTTTATCCTGATGGATCCTTTGTGTATCCAAAGTCCGACCTTTGCTTGAAGACCATGTCAATGCTATCTCGAAGCATGTCTATGGTACTCTGATTTTCAATAAGAACATTTGAAGCACAATGCTAAACGTTTCTTGCTCAATTATCCAAACACCTTGTATGGGTAATGTCATGAAATTTCTCTCCCCTTACCTAAAGTGTTTTCTACTTTATATCCTATCATGGATATCTTGCTCTGCTTGTCCTTGGGAAGGATATTCCCCTGAAGTATGTGTTTAAACACATTTTCCTTTCCATTGTTATGTTTAATCTGATAACCATATTTTCCATTCCATTGGTTGGTTTAACGTTTCTTGTGATCTATATGATCTCAGCAATAATATTCTCCTGCATATGTAAACACCTCGGTGTACAATTCTGTCGACGAGGCCCTGTTACTATTGTTGATGATATTTCGGTAGCCACCGATGAACGAGAACTTTGCCTAATGGTCCGCCTCGTTCAACGAGCAGGAAAATGGTTCTCTTCGTCCCTCGCCCTTGGTACTGACATTGTTGCTGACATAACTGACTGACTATTCTCTTACATGTCTTGCTTACATGATCGTGCAAGATGTCACCGCCCTTCCTTCTTTTAACCCACATGGTGGGCCCATAACCCACAGTTCCACAGGATCGAAACCTGACTCTCATGTACAACCCTGTTTCTAATGGTTATTCCTCACGCTTGGCTTCGTATTTAATTCATGGGCCACCTTCCTAGTGTTCTATTCTGGTATCAGACGCAATCCTTACTCTCGTTGCTCTGAACCCCTTTCTCACCCTGGTTCAGACCTCGAGCAACTATCTATCCGCTAGGAACCTCTTATTGTACCTTCGTACCTTACTCTCGATGTATTTTATATGTTCAACTCGAGAGATACTCTTATGCTCATTCTTGGGTTAACCCCAGATTGTTCCCTCATAAGCATTTTTGTCGTAGCCGAGCTGCCCTTATTGATTCGCTAGTACATTGGAGATCCTGAATAAAGGATGACGGCTCCATCAAGATGACTTGAATCAGAGAAACGAAGACATCAACATAATGGATCGACCTCTTTGAGAAGAGCAACCAAGACTGGGAACACTCGCTAGAATTTCGTAACCAAAACTTTCCCCCTTACTCCCCTCTTAAATCTCGGGACGAGATTTCTTGTAGTGGAGGAGAATTGTGACGCCCGGGTATTTAGCTACAGTAATTCCCTGCTAATCATGCCACGTCACTTCGATTACTTTCGCAAATCTCGTGTTAGTTCGAAACCGATTCAAATTCATATTCAAAATCAAGCAAACAATAAACGTTTTCAAAAGTCAAAACTAAAATGTTATAAATGTGACAAATAATTCATAAGTAATGTTGGTGGAGAAACCACATTTTTATAAAAGGTCTAACTGCATTTAATTAATTAAAACAGTAGGTAAAACAAATACATAAATGCCTTGGTATTTTATAAAATACTAAACTACTCCCTCTAGTACAAAGTTGAGTCATTTTTGAGTCACTTATTTTGGGACGGAGGGAGTATATTATTTGGGGGTTAAACCTTTTGTGGCAGAGGTATAATTAGTGTTACTATTTAAGGTACAACTTTTATGTTTTATAAAATTAGAATAAAATAAAACAGTAAAAGAAAAAGAACAAAACAGAAAAAAAAAGACAAAAGAAATTAAAATCCCCCCCCCCCCGCTGGGCCTCGGCCCGGTAGCCTTAGGAAAGCCAGGCCAGCCCAGGCCGCCCCCCCCACTCCCCCATAACTCCCTGGGTGACCAAACCCTAACCCCCCAACGCACCCACTCCCTCCCACGACGCCACTCCCTCTCCCCCTCCCGATCCAATCTGGATCGAGGCGAAACCCCCACTCCACCTCGCTCTCTTCCCCTCCCCCTCGATCTGGATCGAGATCAGAGGGCTCGCCCTTCGCTCGATGTCGAAGCCCTCTCGCCGGCGCCACCCGTCTCCAACCCCGTCGCCCTTCGCCCGAGCTGACCGCGTCGCCCATCGCCCCTGATGCCGCTGGACCCCGCCGTTGTCGGAGCTGCCCTGTCGTCCTCCTCTTCGACTCCTCCTCGCCGGACCTCCTCCTCTACGACGCGTCGTCCCCGTCTTCCTCCGCAACGGACCTCCCCGACCTCCGTCGAGCCCGCTGCCCTGTCCCTACAAACCCCGGTGAGGACCCCGGTCCTCCTCTCTCCCTCGCCCCGCGACCATTGCCGCGCCCACCGTTGCTCCGCTTCGGCCGCGACCACGCCAAGGCGCTCGGCCCAGCTCACAGCGGTTGGGCGCACTGCCATGCGCCGCGTCGTCAGGTGTGTCGTTCGCCCATGATCACAGGGGCCACTGCCACCATGACCCTCCGTCGTCTCTCTGGCGGCGTCGTGGGCGCCCGGCGGTCCATGGCCTCACCCGAGCAGCCTCAGGCTCGCCTCGCGCCCAGCGCCCTGGCAGCTAGCTCAAGACGCTTCGCTTAGGCCCCTAGGGCCAATGACAGTCGGGGCCCAACCCCCCGGAATGATTTTATAAAAAAAGAAAAAAGAAGAATAAAAAATGATAATAAGTAATTAAAATTATAAATTAATCAATTAGTTAATTCAATTAATTAACTTAATTAATTAGGTTTAATTAAACTAATTAAAATATATTACCCTAATAACCTAGTTAGGCTAAATTAACTAGTTAGTTAATGTAACACCCAATGACAGGGGGCCCCACCCCTTGTTGACCAGTCAAATGTTGGTGATCAATCTGGGACCCCAGCCCACTGTCGACCTCTGGTACACTTACGTGTGCACGCAGAGCTGGGTGCACCTAGCATTTAGCTATTTAATTTTGAATTAATAATGATTTCGGAATATTGCTAAAACTTGGAAAAATCATAATAAATAAACCATAGCTCGGATGGAAAAACTTTGTACATGAAACTTGCTCAGAACGACGAGACGAATCCGGATGTGTAGCCCGTTCGTCCACCACACATCCCTAGCATAGCAAACACGCAACTTTCCCCCTCCGGTTCATTTGTCTGAAAATGCGAAACACCGGGAATACTTTCTCGGATGTTTTCCCCCTTCGTCGGTATCACCTACTACCGCGATTGGGCACACCTAGCATCGTTACTTGTCATGTCATGCATCGATATGCATCTGTTTGCATGGTATTCATTGTTTCTTCCCCCTCTTCTCTCCGGTAGACTACGAGACCGATGATGCTGCTGTCCAGTTCGACTACGGAGTTGACGACCCCTCCTTCTTGCCAGAGCAACCAGGCAAGCCCCCCCATTGATCACCAGATATCGCCTATTCTCCTCTATACTGCTTGCATTAGAGTAGTGTAGCATGTTACTGCTTTCCATTGATCCTATTCTGATGCATAGCCTGACATTGTTGCTATATCTGTTGATACCTTACCTGCAATCCTAAATGCTTAGTATAGGATGCTAGTTTATCATCATTGGCCCTACATTCTTGTCAGTCTGCCTTGCTATACTATCGGGCCTTGATCACTTGGGAGGTGATCACGGGTATATACTATACATACATACATACTATACAGATGGTGACTAAAGTCGGGTCAGCTCGAAGAGTACCCGCGAGTGATTCACGGATTGGGGGCTGAAAGGACCTTTGTCCCGACGGCTGTCGGTGTCAAAACTGGCGGATCTCGGGTAGGGGGTCCCGAACTGTGCGTCTAGGCGGATGGTAACAAGAGACGAGGGACACGATGTTTTTACCCAGGTTGCTTGATTAATATTGATGATATGGGTAGTACAAGAGTAGATCTACCACGAGATCAAGGAGGCTAAACCCTAGAAGCTAGCCTATGGTATGATTGTTGAGATGTATGTTCGTCCCACGGACTAAGGCCCTCCGGTTTATATAGACACCGGAGAGGGCTAGGGTTTACAGTCGGTTACAATGGTAGGAGATCTACATATCCAGATCGCCAAGCTTGCCTTCCACGCCAAGGAAAGTACCATCCGGACACGAGCCGAGTCTTCAATCTTCTATCTTCGTAGATGGGAGTCCGGCGGATATTGATAGTCGGCTATCCGGACACCCCTAGTCCAGACTCCTCGGTAGCCCTCGAACCAGTCTTCAATGACGATGAGTCCGGCGTGCATAATGTTCGGCATTGCAAGGCGGGTTCCTTCCTTGAATAATCCGGAGAAGATAATGAACACCGGGATAGTGTCCGCTCGCAAAAATAATTTCCACATTCCATCGTAGAGAGAATAAAATAGACACTTAGCTCAATCTGGCGGCGTATTATGCGGCGTGTCAACACACCGCAACCAAGCCTTTGTTTGAATTACTATACCACCTCAAAGACGCGTTTAGCTTAAGCGGTTTCCTTGGCACGTCTGTCGAGCGAGATCGTGTTCCCCTTATTCCGGATTCTCATCAATACATGCGTGGGTAACCCAACCGTGCCATTGATGGTGGCGCTTGGGAGATAAGCGAGTTTTACCGGGCGGTGGGGGACGCATAGTTTTGTCCGCCTATATATAAGGGATAAGGATTCACCTTCTCACCTACGCCTTCTTCCTCCTTTGCTTATCCATCCCTGCGAACTCAAGCTCCAACGCCCAAGCTCGCGCATCTCGCCTCGACCTTCTCTCGAATATGTCGGAGCGGAGGTAAATGGTTGGCCTCCACCGCCAAGGAGGAGGACATCACCAAGCTGCGACGACGGATACCTTTCCAGCGATATTGCGCATCGGCTGCCCGACGAGGGGCAGCTCATCCCTACCCCGGGCCTCATGAGAGGGTCGTCTTCCTCCCCCACTTCCTCCGCGGACTGGGCTTTCCGCTCCATCCATTTGTCCGGGGGCTCATGTTTTACTACGGCCTGGATTTCCACGATCTGGCGCGAACTTCATCCTCAACATCTCGGCGTTTATCGTGGGTGTGCGAGGCCTTTCTCGCATCCAGCCCCACTCGGCTGTGGCTCAAGACCTTCAACGTCAAGTCGAAGGTTGTGAAGGGGCATAAGCGGAATGCGGAGGCGCCATGTTGGGCAATTGCCCAACGTCCCTTGGCTAGAAGGGACCTTTGTGGACTCCGTCAAGGGGTGGCAATCGGGTGGTTCTACATCACCGAGCCGCGCAAGCCCACATGGGCGGCGGCCCCGAGTTCAGATCTGGAATCCCCACGCAGCTCACCTCCACGGAAAGAGAAGGGCTTGCGGTGGGGCAATCCGGTGGAGGTGACGGACTCGAGCCTGCATCAAGAAGATGGTGAGCAATAGGCTCGGCTCGTCGGCGTGGTCCAAGTCATGCTCCTCCCGGATTCTCCCATGCCAAGAACGGGCATTCAATTTGTGGGAGTTCAATCCGGAACAGCACCAGACACTAAACGGGCTCTTCGATACAACACACGAAGGTGCCTGGAGGGTGTTGTTCAAGGGCGCCGAAGCCCCCGGATCCGTGACCGAAGACTGCGGATTCAGCTCGCAGTCTCCGACTGACGAGGTAAGTGATTCAACCCCCATTATGGGACACTTGTGGTGATTAGATTGACTCTAGTGAGGTTTTAATCTGCCTCTTCCTTTGACAGGAATGGATGGAGAAGGCCAAGCTGCTCATCAGCCCGGCTCCCATGCCAGAAGAACCAATGGACGCCCGCTTAGCAGGGCTGCTGGTTCCGGCACCGCACGTGGTGCCGGAGAAGAAGGCCAAGAAGGTGGCCACGGGGACTCGAAAGAGTTCCCGTAATCAGGCGTCTGACGACGACGAGGACTCCTCCCTTGAAGACAAGGAGGAGGAGTACTCTCTCCCGGAGGAGGGAGAGAAGAAGAGGAAGGCCTCCCCAATCGGGGCGGCCGAAGGGTCCAAGAGGGGGAGAACTATCCCCCCGGACAATTTCGCCAACATCAGCGTTGGCGAGGATGAGTGGCCTCCAAGGGCCAGGCGTCCGGCCGGATCGTAAGTATTCGGATCATTTATGTGTCGTACCTTTCATGTCGCGTAGTATCCTCCTAACGCCGCATTCTGTCTGTAGTCCGGTCGATGACGATCTCCCCGACTCAATGAGCGGGTCATTGGCCTCGTCGGACGTAAATTCCGTCCCGACCGCCTCTACCCCACGCGCCGACAAGGACGCCGAGGTGGGATCCCAAGAGGGGACCCATCAGGAGGAGGCTCCGGAGGCGCCGTCAGGCGACCTCCGGACTTTTGCGCGGACTCTACATCGGAACCCATAGTGGTTCGAGTTAAACAAGCTGCCCCTTCGAAAGAAGGGCAGGACCGTGACGCCGGCCGGCCCGCGTCAACCGGAGGTGCCGGATAACCTGTTGGAGGCGCTTAAAGGCGCTTCCATCAAGGAAGAACACCGCACTATCATGAGTGCGGTGATTGAGAAGGTTCAGCTCGCCAAGAGTGGGCTGACCAGAGCCTGCAGCAGCCTTCTAATAGGCTTTGAGGTAAGAAGTTAAAATTATGTAATGTAATACCGCATAGACAGTAGCCCCTGATGCTTAGTTCGGTGTTCGGAAGGAAAAGCCGGACTGAGGATCTAACAAGATATACGCAGGGTTGCTAAAAATATGTCAATATGAGTTTGCAGGCTGCACTGCTGTCCTCTGCTGCATTAACGGCGGAGGTCGAGGTGCTAAAGAAGGATCTCGAGTGGTCCGAGCAAGAGCTCGGCCATGCCAAGAGGCAGCTCGAGGAAAAAGAAGGTGAGTAACACCACTTTAAATAAGTACCTTATAGAAAAGGATTTCGGTTGCAAATGAAATTAACAAGGATAATATGTGTATTGCGGGGCCACTAACAAGGTGGCAGCCTCGAAGGATGCCGTGTCATGACGAGCATAATCTTGACTGAACGGGCCGAGCGAGAAAAGCAAGAGGCACTGGTGGCGGAAGTTCGGCAAGAGCTCCGTGCTCTCATGGAAAAGCATGAGAGTTTGGGCGTGACTCAAGACTTCGAGTCCGAGCTTGCCTCGCCTCGAAAGTGCCAAGTCCGCCAAGGCCGAGGCCCGAAGGCCCTTCAGAGGTTGAGGACATAAAGAAAATAGCGGCGGTAAGGCCTTTTTCATGCAAAGCGTGCATGTTAATGTGAATTACGGATACTTACCGAATTCGAGCTCTCGGGGGCATTTGCGGATCTGCTGCCAGAGTGCGGCTGATGCCGCCTGCGTTCTATCGTGGCGAGGAGGAGCTCGACGGAGAAGGTCTTACGGTCTCGACGCTGCGAGGCCGGCCATCCGGTGCCCTAAGCGACCGGTGAAGCGGTGGTCGAACTCCTAAGGTAGCCGAGGAGGCCATGAAGGGCCTCATAGTCCGGTGTGGCTGGAGAGGCCATGCCGGAAGCTACTTTGGCCTAGTGCGTGGCTGGTGAATGCATGCCCCGGGCTCGATGTAGTCAAGCGCTCACTTTGTATTGAAGGCGCTCGTCGGGCCCTTGCCCGCATAAAGGTGCAATGGGGCAACCTGGATGCGGAGAGGCTTCTCACGGACCCACCGCCGGGCAAGGAGCATCGCACGCCGGAGCGGTATTATAAAGTTGTCTGAAGGGAGCTGCGATATTGCGAGATGAGTGCTCTGAAATGTAATTTTGAGTGAACTCATTGTGTATTTATCACTGCTTGAAAACTTCGTTTATATGCGCCATGAGCAACACTTGTTTAATTTAAAATATTACCTTCTGTGCGGCCGTTTGTTAAATCTAAGAGATGGCAAGTCGTTGGCTTCAGCCCCCAAGCCACAAGTGCTGGGGTGTTCGGTGATAAACTTGAGCACTCTTGTTCACATTTGTGGGTCCATCTAGGGAGGCGCTCAACACGACGAACAAGGCAACCGGACTTATAATGCTTGAACACTCTCACTTAGCCATAGAATTCTATAATTTTAAATTTCGGCGAAGCCCCTGGTATTCGGAAGACCGAATCCGGGGCGCTATCAACGCCTTCATCGGACATTATCCGAACTTCGCTGAAGCGGCGTGAGTCTTTAAGGACCCGAAGAACCTCTCGAACAGCGACCGTCTCTCGCCTTATCATGCCGGTCGGTTTTAGCTTTCTCCGAGGCGTTAACCCGGCTCAATCGGGCGCAATCGCGATGGTTCTCCAGTGCTACCTTAGCCGACGGAGCGGGCGTAAGGCACCAAAACATGGGAGCCGGCAAACCCAACTATTAACCCAAGACATGATTCGAGCCGATTCATATAATGTTATAAGTTCGGGTGCCGCACTTGTGAAAGTGTTCGGACTTTATCACACCATAATCTGGGAGCGAAGCCCCTGGCGTATTCGGCCGTACCAAAATATACGGGTGCAAGATGTCATATAATGAACATATATAAGAGATAACACAATTGCAATAAAAAGGTGCTGCATTATTTATGAAAGAAGGCACGCTAGTAGAGCGGGATCGAATAGTCTTGATAAGCAAGGGATTTGGACTAAATAAACATGTCCCTCCGAGGATGAGCTGCAGACTTGGTGTATGTAATTGAATTTAATGCTCGTAATTGAGACCACCGAATATTCGCGGCCTCCTTTAGTCCACGATTGTTTGCATCATGAGTTCGCAAGTTCGCCATCGAACATGGCTTCAGTTAACAGAGTCCTCAGTATACATAAAAGAAGAAAAGATAAAAATAAAAACAAAGGGGCGCGTGAGCCCTGGTGTGATCGAGCCGCACTCTTGGTCCCTTGTGATCGTGCCTTCCCTGCGCCCATGGTATCTCCAAAGCGTAATGATGTACGCGAGTGTTATTCTTGCGATCATGCGCTGGCGAGGGTTGGGGCCGCATTACTACGCGATGCTCGATCGCGCCAGTGGTCTTGGTTGGTATTGCTCCGGCGCTTTTTTGATCCGCTTTCTAACCGCGGACTTGAGAATTGCCGAGAAGGCTGCTCAGTATCTGCCGCAAGAGCATTGTATGTTCCTCTGTTCGAAGGGAGTGTTCCGTATTTCCATTGACCGTGATGACTCCACGAGGGCCTGGCATCTTGAGCTTTAGGTATGCATAATGCGGCACCGCGTTGAATTTTGCAAATGCGGTTCGTCCGAGCAGAGCATGATAGCCGCTGCGAAACGGGACTATGTCGAAGATTAACTCTTCGCTTCGGAAATTATCCGGGGATCCGAAGACCACTTCCAGTGTGACTGAGCCTATATAGTTGGCTTCCACTCCTGGGATGACACCTTTGAAGGTTGTCTTTGTAGGTTTAATCCTTGATGGGTCTATGCCCATTTTGCGCACCGTATCCTGATAAAGCAGGTTCAGGCTGCTACCGCCGTCCATCAGGACTCTCGTGAGGTGGAACCCATCGACGATTGGATCTCAAACCAATGCAGCGAATCCGCCATGGCGTATCTTTGGTCGGATGGTCTCTTCGATCGAAAGTGATCGGGCAAGAGGACCATGGGTTGAACTTTGGGGCGGTGGCTCCATCGCATGGACGCCCCAGAGTCGCGCTTCCTCTCCCTCTTGGGTATATGGGTCGCGTATATCATATTCACCGTCCGCACTTGTGGGGAAAACCCTTCATCCTTTATTGTTCGTGGCGGGTCTCTTCCTCGTCGTCGCTATTTAGCCCCTTGTCATTGTTTTTGGCAATTAACTTGCCGGCCTGCTTGAACACCCAACAATCTCTATTGGTGTGGTTAGCTGGTTTTCGAGGTGCCATGTATCCGCATAAGCGGTCGAGTATTCGGTCCAGATTGGGACGGGCCCGAGTGGTTCTTTTAAATGGCTTCTTCACGACGGGTTTGGAGCCTCGGAATCCGGCATTAACCGCCGTATCCTCCTTATCGCCGCCGTTACGCGGCGTTTGTTTTGATTCGACGTGACTGCCGTTGTTGTCCTTAGTATCCGGACTGCCGAGTTTTTACGGAGATTGTTGCTACGGGCTAGCGGATGTCCTCTCCCGCACAAAAGCGGGTCATTAACGATGTGAGGGCTGCCATGGATTTGGCTTTTCTTGCCCTAGGTGCGGGCTAGACATTCGTCCGGATGTTATGTTTGAAGGCTGCAAGGGCCTCCGATCCGGACGATCGACGATTTGATTTTTCTTCGTCAAGAACCGTGTCGTAATTATCCGCCGATTCGTCAGGCTGCTGAATGATGTGGCTTAAGTCATCGGCGTCTGGTGGTCGCACATATGTGCCTTGGAAGTTATCAAGGAATGCGGCCTCGTGTCTTCCCAACATCAATTGACTCTGCGGGCAAGTTGTTAAGCCAATGCCGAGCTGGTCCTTTAAGCTTGAGTGGGAGGTACTTGATGGCGTGTAGATCGTCGTCGCGGGCCATATGGATGTGGAGAAGATAGTCTTGATCCACACCGCTGGGTCTGTTGTGCCATCGTAAGATTCGATGTTTACGGTTTAAACCCTTCGGGATCGATGATCCATTACTTCGTCGATGAAGCATAACGGGTGTCTGGCGCTCAGATTGAGCAATATCGCGACGCAGCTCGAGAGAGCGTATTGTCTGTGTTCGACCCGCCGGGGTTATTGTATCCGCACGGCGGTGTTAAATGCGTGGGTCGAGGGCGCCCACGTGATCCATAAATGGATCTGGATTGCCTTGCTTTGTCCTCCAATATGTCTCGCAAGTCCGTAGCGTTCCCTCTTGGCCGTACTTTTGGAGCGATGCGGGGGTATGGTATTGGTGGGGGCCTAGATGCCTCTGTCACGCGACCACGGGTGGTCGGTCACCATATCATGCGCTTCGTGATGAAGGTATGTGTGCTTCCTCCTCTAATCGGGGAGCAGCTTGCGTCTTGGTTAACTTTTGGAGGGGCGTTGAGTTTATACTCTTGACCGCGAGGACCTCGGTCCATCGATCGGCCGCCAGGTCTGATCGACTTGAAGTCTGCTGCTTTTTCTTTAGGCTGTTTCTTTGTGGCGATAAGCTGCGCTTGAAGCGCTCTTGTTCGACGGGTCCTCGAGTGCACGCGAATTAATTGCGTCGTTGAGGCTTGCCGTCTTCGGAGAGAGGCATATAGTTATCATCCTCAACCCCTTAAATACGCACGCCCTCTCGTGGGGGCTTGCCGCATCCTCTGCGGCTGAGTCTTCTTTGGAGGGATTGTCTTCGGCGCTCTCGAGTGTTATTGTCTCCTATGCGGAATCTCCATTCTTCTTTGTGGCGGGATTTAGAGCGGCACGGCCGACGCCGTGTTTGGGCTGCTTCTTTAAAGTCGCCTCCGCCGCTTCTTCGCCATCCCCTTCTTTTGGGGTATCCACCATGTATCGTCATATGACGAGGTGGCCTTCGATTGGCCTGTAGGCGCTGGTTCTGATTCGTCTCCGGCATCGCCGTCCATAGCGTCGATGTCTTGAGTCGTAGTCTAGCATATGTGGGTTAAATCCTCGGCGGTGGCTACAAAGTGGGTGGTGGGTGGGCTCTGAATTTCTTCGTCGTCTGTACTCCAACCATCCCGCCATAGTCCGCCAGACTCTCCGATAACGAGATGCTTTAATGAGTTTAGGATATCGCCAAAAGGCGAGTGTTGGAATATGTCCGCGGCGGTGAATTCCATAACCGACGCCCAATCCGGATTGATTGATAGGGGCGCGGGAGGTTCGGAGTCCAGTGAGGAGTTCGACGCCTCGAAATCACGAGTCTCGCAGGGGACAAGGTCAGTGTTCGGCTCCATCGCCGTGGATGTTGAAGCCCCCGGGGCGGCGTCTATCCACCGACCCTCGATCCGGGCGATCGGCTCGGGCTAATGGTCAAGCGGATCCGAGTCACGGCCACCAAGGCACCGTCCGTGGCAGAGCTAGATCGTGCCCATCGTCACAAGTCTGGTGGCGCTTGGTCGTGGCTCGAGTCCGTCGAAGATCAAGTCTCCGCGGAGATCGGCCGTGAAGTTTAAGCTTCGAATCGACTGACGGCCAGGGCGTAGCTTCGATCTGCTCCGGATGGCCAAGTGAATTGGCCCGCGATGCAAAGCCGTCGAATCGAAGATCTGTCCGGGAGAAAAGTTTCACTCGACAGCGTTGTTGGTTGAAGATGCCATCAAGCCTATCGGCTGACGACACGAGGAACTCTCAATGAAAGCACCAATGTCGGTGTCAAAACCGACGGATCTCGGTAGGGGTCCCGAACTGTGCATCTAGGCGGATGGTAACAAGAGACGAGGACACGATGTTTTTACCTGAGTTGGGCCCTCTCGATGGAGGTAAAACCCTACGTCCCGCTTGATTAATATTTATGATATGGGTAGTACAAGGAGGCTAAACCTAGAAGCTAGCCTATGGTATGATTGTTGAGATGTATGTTAGCCCCACGGACTAAGGCCCTCCGGTTTATATAGACACCGGAGAGGGCTAGGGTTACACAGAGTCGGTTACAATGGTAGGAGATCTACATATCCGTATCGCCAAGCTTGCCTTCCACGCCAAGGAAAGTACCATCCGGACACGAGCCGGAGTCTTCAATCTTCTATCTTTGTAGTCTAGGAGTCCGGCGGATATTGATAGTCCGGCTATCCGGACACCCCCTAGTCCAGGACTCCCTCAACGGCCCTTTGTGTGGATCTTTGTGGTGGAGCGACAGGGCAGGTTGAGACCGCCTAGGTGAGAGGTGGGCCTGGCCCTGGTCGGCGTCCGCGGTTGCTTCATAATAACACGCTTAACGAGATCTTGGTATTTGATCCGAGTCGGCCATTTGGTCTATCGCACTAACCATCTACGGGAGTAATTATGGGTATCCGGCGTCGTGGTATCGGTGAAAGCCTTCTAGGCGTCAACGATCGAGGCGGGCGCTACCGGATTGGAACGTAAGCCTGCTCTTGTATTAAGGGGCTAGTTCTACTTTCGGCCGCCGCAACATGGTGTGCAATGGGCGATGGGCCGGACACTGTGCCATAGGAGTTAGACCGGCGTCTTGACCTCTGTTAGGCCTAGGTGGGGCTGCGGACGTGTTGATCTTCCGAGGCGGGCATGACCCAGGAAAGTGTGTCCGCCAAATGGGATCGGCGTGTTGGGTTATGTGGTGCACCCTGCAGGAAGTTTATCTATTGAATAGCCGTGTCCCTCGGTAAAGGACGACCGGAGTTGTACCTTGACCTTATGACAACTAGAACCGGATACTTAATAAAACACACCCTTCCAAGTGCGGATACAACCCGGTGATCGCTCTCTAACAGGTATGACGAGGAGAGGATTGCGGGTAGGATTATGTTATGCGATGCTACTGGATATGCTACTTAGAGATGCTACTGGAGATGCTACTTGGAGATGCTACTTGGAGATGCTAGGACTTCAATCTACTCTCTTCTACATGCTGCATGACGGAGGCTGCCAGAAGCGTAGTCTTGACGTGATTAGCTATCCCCTCTTATTACGGCATTCTGCGATTCGGTCCACCGATATGGCCCTTTACACATATACCCATGCATATGTAGTGTAGCTCCTTGCTTGTAGTACTTTGGATGAGTACTCACGGTTGCTTTCTCCCCTTTTCCCCTTTCCTTTCTTTTCGGTTGTCGCAACTAGATCTTTGGAGTCCGAGCCGACGCCACCGTCGATGATGACTACTACACTGGAGGTGTCTACTACTACGTCAAGTTGCTGCGGCGGCGACTGTGAGTAGTTTAGGAGGATCCTGAGGCGGGAGGCTGCGCCTCTTCGATCTCGTATCACAGTTTGTGCTAGCCTTCTTAAGGCAAACTTGTTTAACTTATGTGCGTACTCGAGATATTGTTGCTTCGCTGACTTCGTCTATGATCGAGCACTTGTATTCGAGCCCTCGAGGCCCCTGTCTTGTATTATGATGCTTGTATGACTTATTTATGTTTTTAGAGTTGTCTTGTGATATCTTCCCGTGAGTCCCTGATCTTGATCGTACACGTTTGCGTGCATGATTAGTGTACGATTGAATCGGGGGCGTCACAAGTATTTATCATGTCCATCAGGAAGAGGATCTCTCTGTTATGTTCCTCCTGGGGGCTCCTGGGGCGCCAGCTGTGGCGTTTCTTCAAAGGGGCATTTACAAACTCGGGAAGGCCCTTCCGAACAGGGTCTGGAAGAGGGACGTCCTCCACGTAGAACCATTCCGAGGGCCAGTCTTCGAATGTCTTCTTCGGGGTGCCGGATAGATATCCGGACCCGACAATGCGCCATATTTCAGCTCCGCCCACTTGATATACCAACCCCTCCTGAGTGCGGGGTACGAGGCAGAATAGCCTCTTCCACAGCTCGAAATGAGCTTCGCAACCCAGAAAAAGCTCGTAGAAGGCAACATAGCCTGCGATATGCAGTATGGAGGCTGGGGTAAAGTTATGCAGGCGGAGGCCGTAGAACTCCAGGAGCCCGCGAAGGAAGGGATGGATTGGAAATCCGAGCCCCCTCAGCAAGTAGGGGACGAAGCATACCCGCTCTCCTTTGGATGGGTTTGGATAGCTCTCCGCTTGCTCCCCGCCATTATAAGTGGCTAGTCCAGCTCGGATGGGGACCATGTATGCAGGTGGGAGAAACCCCTTGGTCTACAACTCTACTAGTTGGCTATGGGGAACAAAACATCTCTCCCAATCGTCCGGCCTAGTGCTATGGGAGCGAGAGGAGGAACCGCGACAACCGGCCATGGTGGTATGGATTTTTCCGGGCGCGCTCTGATGAATACTCGCTGGGAGGAGATGGTGTGATTTGGATCTAAGAATCCCCATCTCTTTTATAGATGATTTACTCGCATGGTTGGGGTGGCAAATGTAAAAAGGCATCAACTTCTCGCATTCGCTCGACACGTGGGGACAGCCGTTATTAAAGCACAGAAGCCAAGGAGCGCAACATTGATGAGGAGCCGGACACTGCTTGCTACAACAATGCTTTGTAGGATTTGGAGAAGAACCCGCCTTGCAATGCCGAAGACAATCTGCGTTCCGGACTCATCGTCATTGAAGCCTGGTTCGGGGGCTACTGAGGGAGTCCTGGATTAAGGGGTCCTCGGAGAGCCGGACTATATACTTTGGCCGGACTGTTGGACTATGAAGATACGAGATTGAAGACTTTGTCCCGTGTTCGGATGGGACTCTCCTTTGCGTGGAAGGCAAGCTTGGATATTCGGACATGTAGATTTCCTTCTCTATAACCGACTCTGTGTAACCCTAGCCCCCTCCGGTGTCTATATAAACCGGAGGGTTTAGTCCGTAGGACAAGAACAACAATCATAATCATAGGCTAGCTTCTAGGGTTTAGCCTCTACGATCTCGTGGTAGATCAACTCTTGTAATACTCATATCATCAAGATTAATCAAGCAGGAAGTAGGGTATTACCTCCATCGAGAGGGCCCGAACCTGGGTAAAACATCGTGTCCCCTGCCTCCTGTTACCATTAGCCTTAGACGCACAGTTCGGGACCCCCTACCCGAGATCCGTCGGTTTTGACACCGACACTCACCTTCATGTTTCTTCAATCTCGACTTCATGTTCCAGTTCCTAAATCCATTCTTCACAAATGCATCTCCACCGGGATATTTTGTCTTATCCTTGAACGAATAGCAAACAAAGCAGAAAGCCCTATCTTTTGTCACACTATACTCAATCCATGGAAATTCTTTCCAAGCACGACAAAAGCGATGGTCAACTCCACTTTTATTTATATACTCAAAGTTATGATTCTTTGGTTGACATGGCTCCATCTCAATATATCTTCTTCTTACTCTATCTTGGTCATTGACAACATACATTGAGATGGGAATCCGCTTTCCAAGATCAGGTTCAAGTGCCTCCAAATCTGCTTCCATTGGTTCATCATCTGCATCACTTGTTTGAGATCTTTTACAATTGGGGTTGGGGTTGCTTCTCTGCTCCCGGTTCACGTTCCGCATCCGGTGCTTGCACTAACGCCAATTGCATATTGCTCTCAAGATGAACATAGGAGGTACAAGTACCCGATGCAGCTGCACCATGTTTCGGTGTAGACGTTTCATCAATCTTCTTTGCTTTTGAAGCTTTTTCCCATAATGCAAGAATCCTACTGCCACCACTAGTCCCATTCTTCTTCTTCATCTACATTACAACAAAACAAGGAAGAAATTAGCATCTACAAATTAAATCAACTACTTGCAATAATTAGGCAAGCAAAATCGAATCAACTAAAAAACCGAAACTCTTTTTTCTTTAGGACTGCACTCGACCGTTAGGGAGAAACCGCCTTGGTCCTTGGCTTTGGCTGCCATGCGGCGATGGGCGGCTGGGACTGGACCACTGGACTTGACACTGATGAACAGATGAAGAGCAGAAGAGGGGTGGCCGACGGGGCTGGGGCAGGGCGGCGATGCAGTCCGGTCGGCGCAGCTCCCAGTCGACCCCGGTGAAGATTAGAGGGGCCTCGGGCTTGGCGGCCGGCGAGCACTGGCGGCGTTGAGCGACTGAGGGCGGGGCGTCCGGGCGGGGCGGCGGCGGTGACTCGGTGGCGTGGGTCATTTGGCGGCTAGGGTGTGTGCTCTGTCCTCGGTCCAGCCGAGCGGAAAGGGGAAGTGGGGATTGGGGAACGAGCAGTCAGCGAGAGAAGGGAGCGAGCGGTGGGCGCGTGCGGTGCCAGCTATGTATTAAAAATAATGGGCTCAATAATGGGTATTCATACGAATACACACGAATATCCTCAGCGCCGCAAGTGTGTGTCGGTATCCTCCTGAGTCATCATCATGCTCACCATGCCATTGCTTCCGTTACCGGTTTAGTTTTTCTTTCTTGTTGACATGTTTTGGTATCCCCGTGACGTAGTCACCTGTGTCTGGCCAGACGATGATGAACGCCGTCACACTGAGAGTCCTAAGAATATCTCTCAATCGTCGGAGGAGAAAATCCCACTCTCGAGCTATCCGCTCACTTGTCAAACTTTTTGGTGAACCTGAAAGTTGTCGTTATGATCACCTTGTTGCAGTTGACGTTTAAGCAACCCCACCGTCTGATAGGAATTTTCTAATATAAATTTAGTTAAACTTAGCAAAGTTTGAATTCAGACAAATCTAGAATGAAGAGTAAAAATGACCGGATGGAGTACTCCATGGCCCTGTTTGGATCCCTATGTTAGAGTTAGTTTTAGTTAGTTGGTGCTCAAATAACCCAAAAGTATCCAAACATGATGGGTTAGTTTGGGTTAGTTGTATCTAACCCACCCCAAAAAACTAGCCCACACTAGAGGAGCTTATTTGGGTTAGTTTTCTTGGGCCCACTAGAAAAATTAGTAAAAAAAGTTACCCCTCCCATTCAAATAGGGTCCAATGTAGTCAAATGATTGAGAAAGAATATTTATTGTCAATCTAACCCTATCATCCAAACAGCTTTTTGGTTAGAGTTAGTTTAGGGTTAGTTTAGAGTTAGAATCTAACTCTAACCTCTAACTTTTTTTTAGAAAAGGAGGATGACCCCCTACCTCTGCATCTGGGAGATCCATACGGCCACTTTATTGATTATTCCCGAGGACCTTACAAAATATTACAACAATATGCCTGAATCTGCCATCTTGGCAACATATGCCACTACTCCTATCCATATGATGAAGGGGTGCTACAGGCCACATACCCGGTCTACTCACCTAAGCCTATCATCAAAGCCGAAGCCCGGTAGAGCCACATACCGGGTGCAGGGCATAAACCGGTCCGACACACTCACATGTGTCGTCGCCGCCATCTTTACCAGTCCGTCTTGAGCAGATATTGAGGCTTCTACCTTGTCGAGCCACTCCGTCATCAACGCCACTTGACGCCAGACAACTACCTCCACTGCGCTGAGTCCATCCTCGCAGACGGACGCCGAAGTCTCCATCGCACCACGCCGCCGAGATTCGCCGTCATCAATGTGAAGGATGAAGTACCGCTCCACCAATAAGGCACCCGCTGGTCCCTCGATCCCGTGTACGCCTCCAAGAATGACGCCCCCAAGGAGGAAACGACACCACGCGTCGCCGTCATCCGATCAACTGATCTAGGGTTTCCCCCGGAGGTAGCGGATAGAGGTCTAGAGCTTCTCCATGGCGATGCCTTCAAGAAGGTAATGACACCACAGGGTGCCACCAACGCCGGTCTTGGCAACAAGCCGAGCACAAGGTTTTCACCCGGATCCGCCAAGAACCTCCATCACGTATTGTGCGCACGGTCGCCGCCGATCCGAGCCGCCAGACATCGAAAGCAAGCCGCACCGCACATCGCATCCGTCCGGAGGGCAAACCACGCATGGCGCCGACCCAACCACCAGCCTCCATGCCGCCACCGCCGATCCGAGGACAGATGGTCCGTCATTGCAGATCCGCCGCCACCGCCGAACGCAGCCAAGGCCGCTGCCGACGCAGGCCGGCCGCCGCAAGAACCGCCACCACCATCGCCCTAGGGGACGGCGCCGCCGCAAGCAGCCCACCACGCCACGAAGGCCGATCGGCCGTGCCACCACGCCGCGAGCTCCGCACCGTCCCCATGGCGCGAGAGAGAAAACCCTCGCCACCGCCGTCCCCCAGTAAAGGCCGTGGCGTCGCTTCGGCGACAGCGGAGGGAGGATGGAACGACGGAGCCCCCGGCTAGGGTTAGATCCCGCCGAGTCGCCCGAGGCGGGGGCGACGCGGGGGGCGGGGGGCGGGGGGCCGGCTCAAGTATCTGATGAGATTTGTGCTGTGTCCGGCGGGGGCGGGCTTTAGGTCTGCGTGACATAGGTCTAACCTCTGACCGAGTTAGAGTATTCAAACAGGGCCAAGTACGCCAGGAGAAACGACCGCACACTACCTCACTGTCTAGTGTCTGCCAGTAGTACACGTCTGTTCGTGGAACAGATAAGCACAGAATCCGAAGAGAGCGGCGGGTGGTTGGCAGATGGCTGCGGCGGGGACGTCGGGATCGAGCCAGCCGGGTGCTCCAGGAAGGTGGTCTCTTCACGGCAAGACGGCTCTCGTCACCGGCGGCACCCGCGGGATCGGGTACCCCTCGGACACCTCTTTCTCTTCCCCAGCAGCGCCCCAAACTCCGAGAGATCCCCTCGATGGCCGGCCTGAGGAGCTCGTGTGATGCGCAGGCGTGCGGTGGTGGAGGAACTTGCGGCGCTGGGGGCGGCCGTGCACACCTGCTCCCGGAAGGAGGCGGAGCTGGGCGAGCGCCTCAAGGAGTGGGAGGCCAGGGGCTTCCGCGTCACAACCTCCGTCTGCGACCTCTCCGTCCGGGAGCAGCGGGAGCGCCTGATTGGCGACGTCGCCGAACGCTTCGGCGGCAAGCTCAACATCCTCGTGAGTTGGAACCAGTCGCATCTTCATTTCTCTTCTTTCTCGTTTCTAGTATGGTCCTATCCATCCGTCAGAATTGCAGTACTGTATCATCGATTTTTTCCCTGGGAATACCAGCTGCTGTAAGTTGCAGTCAAGCACACACACGTATAGTTGAAATTCACCCCCTAAATGCTCATGTACTATTCCCCAGCCTACAAATGAAACAGTATTAATGGAGATAAATGAAGCACGGAGCCCCTCGGAAAGTCAAGTACTAAACCCACTGGTCCGTGCAATTGCCCGATCTAGCTTGCGAACTACATTGACTCCCACCTGGCCACCTCTCACTATCAATCATGTCCGTGTGTTTATTTATGGAGCTTTCTTCACTTTCAGCGTCATGTGTTTGAGTTGATATATCTTTTCTCTCCTGGAAGTGTATATAATATGTTGATTTGACAAAAACGCGCTGCAGACAGACATTCCCAATGAAATGATGTTTCTTATCTTAATAAGGCTGCATAAAACCTGAGTGCTTGTGTAGATTTGTGCCGTCTTCTTTCACTTGGTCTTTAAGGTAAACATTGGAGCAACAAACATAAGGAAACCAACTACTGAATGTCCTGTAGAAGTTTAGTCACTCTTTTTCTGCAAGAAATGTTTACTCACTTTGAGGGCCACTTACCTTGGGTCTGCATATCGTTTGTGCCAATTTGCTCTGACTTTCTTCATTTCCTCTTTAAGGTAAACAATGTGGGGACAAACATAAGGAAGCCAACTACTGAATATTCCGCTGAAGATTACTCTTTTTTGATGGCCACTAATCTTGAATCTGCATATCATCTTTGCCAACTTGCACATCCTCTTCTAAAAGCATCTGGCTTGGGCAGCATTGTTTTCATATCATCTGTCTGTGGATTAGTAGCTGTATTTAGCGGTACTCTATATGCCATGACTAAAGGTAACTACTGTAGCTCACTACCCGCCCGTGACTTTGACTTCCTGAGCATCTACTATGATTTTTCAGACATCTACTATGCGTAACTAGCTACTGGTTTTGTTTAGGTGCCATCAACCAGTTAACCAAGAACCTAGCATGTGAATGGGCAAAAGATGGCATAAGAACAAACTCTGTTGCTCCATGGTACATAACGACTTCGCTTACAGAAGGAGTAAGGGTCTCAATTTGATTATTCCTCTCAAGTCTACACAGTAATTTGGAACATATTATGAATCATGATTGTGACGTAGTATGCAGACTATAGCAACTCTAACTGCGTCGTTGCTATCCTTCTTACCTGTTTGACTTGACGACTAATTATGCATTATTCTACTGCTTTCTTCCATATACATGTGTTTAACTGCATTATTTTTCTTGAGAGCATTGCTGCTCAACCTGTGCTTAATTATAGTGATATGATTATGTCGTTGAGTATCTGAACAGAGCAAGTTGATTCATTTATGATACTAAACATGTTTTAGTATCAGTTCTTGAAGAAATTAGCGCAAAAAGTACATGTAGGGTAGCAAAATCATGTTGATATCAGCCTATACCTTCCATCTACTATCAGATAATGAACAAAGTGCATGTTTTAGGACCAGTCGATAGAAATTATCACAAAAAGTATGCTTACACTTATATTCAAATTACATTTAGGGTAGCAAAAGTCATGTTGATTTCAGCCTGTACCGTCATTACTATCAGAGAACGAACACAGTGCAGCTGTTTGGTTATCAGTATTATCTTATTTCACAATCATTATACTTAGTATACCTTAGCTCTTGACGTATTAGGTTCCCACATCACAAGATGGTAGCGGGGAGCAGGTTTATCATGTATCTACTTCCTCTAATCCACAATAAGTATACCCAGGAAGGATTGCTGAACGGGAGGGTCAATCATGCATGGTTAGGATTAAAACTGTTAAGTAGGGTAAAATAACCCAATTGATAAGTGCCACACGTCAGGTGCATGGCACTCCGGCCCTGAAGTTTTTCAATGGCAATTCCTGTCACGCAAGGATGGCAATTTCCAGTGACACACGGCAAGTTTCTTGCCATGCTTCGCAACTAAAGTTGCCATTCTCGCGTCACTAAACCTGCCGTAGAAAACGTTCGAAGTTGCCATGTGCTCGTACCTGACGTTCGGTACTTATCAGGGTCCTAAAATAATGATACCGACCAATATACAGCCATGCCTGCAGCAATTCAGAAAATGAGAGTTTAGTGTTAGATCCTGAATTCCTTTTCTTTATTTTGGGCGTGCTGTCCTTGTGTGGTGGCCATGCTAAAGTTGGGATCCTGAATTCCTGCTGAAGATTGCCTGGTATACTTAATATATAAGCCACCTAACTGTGTGTTGATAATTGCTATAGCTAACCGTGGTACACATAACATAAATGTCCACAAAGTTGAGAGCTAGCAGTAGTGTCCAACTGAAACTAGCTAAGCCACACTCTGTCTTTTCTCCTTCCCTTTTTTTCTGTGGGCAGCTCCAGTTCCTCACACCTTGAATATGCTCTTAATTTATTAGAACTGATGCCATTCATGCTCATTTGTACATGTGTATTGAAGCACATCAAAACTACATTCTGTTATTCTCGAATTTTCTTAGTCCTATAGTAGTATACTACATAGAAAAAATAAATTATATTGCAGCTACATGTTGAAGCTTCTTTTGTGCAAGAACAATTGCTTATGAACTCTTGTAGTTAGCGCATCTGCCCGTACTCCGTGCATGGGGCGGGGCCCTATCATGTAACCTCTTGGAAAATGGTAACTCTGATCCCTGAACCTCTACTATTGTTTGTGGTGCAGCTTTTGGCTAACAAGGAATTTGAGGCCTCCGTTGTGAGTCGAACTCCACTGAGGCGTGTCGGAGAACCAGGAGAGGTATCGTCGCTGGTTGCTTTTCTTTGCATGCCTGGTTCCACTTACATAACAGGCCAGACGATCTCAGTGGATGGAGGTATGAGTGTCAATGGGCTCTATCCAGCTTGAAGACTACCAAGGAAGAGGCCATATTTCGCTTTGTTGCCCAGGAGCCCAGCCATATCTTGTGTTCTTGGCAACCATAATAAATATTCCTGTAAAACTGAGGTCATCTTGAATCTAGACTCCATGAGTATTCGCCATTGTTCAGATCAGCCATGTGAAGACAGTTGTGGTCAGAATTGTGCGATTATTTCTTAGTGTGGCGAACTCTTTTTCGGTTTATTAAGCTGTTGGATTGATTTTTCTGCAGCAGGGCTTGTTACGGCACCTGCCCTTGTAGTGGGCCTGTTTCCCGATGGGCCCACCTGTCAGTGGTGGAATGGCACCCTGCCCAACGGCAGAGGATCCTCGTCTCGAATTCATACCCTCTTCCATCTGTACAACAGCCATCATGCCTGCTCACAATGGTGGAAAGCAAAGTCAGATGAGAATCAGATGCAGCAGAAGTTGGGAAATGCTTCCTCTGCGCGGCATCAAAACGTTATCATTTGCATGCAAAGTTGGTGTGACAACGAAGTTTAAATTGTTGCTATTGTTTTGCACCCACCATTAGCACAGCCAAATATAGTACTCTTCCATGTTCTATGTTGGATTCCCTTTGGTTCCTTTTACTCCACATATAAGATTTGTCTCAAGTCAAGCATGGTAAAGTTTGATCAACTTTATTTATATATAAAAAATATCAACATTCACGATACAAAATCAATATAATAAGATGCGTTATGAATTTAATTTTCATATTGTATAACTTTAATGTTGTAAATATTAATATTTGTTTAATACAAATATGATCAAACTTTATCAAGTTTGACTTGGCAAATCTTATACGTAGAGTAAAAAGCATAGGAGATTTTTTAAGCTCTGAGAGCATCTCCAACAGGTGCCCAACGCGCGGCACGCAAAAATCTGGTTTGCGGCGCACGCAACGTCAGGTTTAGCGCGGCGCAAAGATCGCCTTCGAAGAGCAGCGTCAAAATGCAGCGCAAGACGCAGCTCCAAAGAAGGCGCTAAAATGCAGCACGCATGAAAGCAGCCACAAGATCCACATTTGTTGCATTTTCACACAAAACAAAGACATGACATAATTTTTAAATCACAAAATCGTTCACAGCCAAGTTTAAATGAATAGTTCAATTTATTACAACTCATCAAACAAGTAGTACTTTGAGAAATACAACAAATAGTTCAACAATACACCATCAAACGCACAAATCATGATGATCTTCGGCGGTCATTCCAAGCCCACCACTCCTCAATGAGATCCTTCTTGAGTTTATTATGCGCTGCCGGACGTCGAATGGCATGATAGGAGGCAACAAAACGGGCCACCCTTTCAGCCCTCCGCCATACTCGTACGGGATGTCCCAAGAGCTCATACTGAGAGTAGTCTACATCTTGACCACGCTCATTCTCGATGATCATGTTGTGCATGATCACACAAGCATGCATTATGTACTAAAGCATCTTCTAATCCCAAAATCTAGCCGGCCCTCTCACAATAGCAAATTGGGCTTGCAAAATCCCAAAAGCTCTCTCCACATCTTTTCTAGCCGCCGCGTGAGCATTTTGAAAATCAAGATATTTCTTACCTTCCGTTTTTTCAACGGCTTCACAAATGTTTGCCACTTTGGGTAGATGCCATCTGCAAGATAGTAGCCACGATTGTATGTACGACCATTAGCTACAAACACCACCGTTTGCAGTTCACCATTTGCAATCTTGCTCATCAGTGGTGACCGGTTGACAACGTTGATGTCATTTAAAGATCCATGCATTTCAAAAAAAAGCATGCCAAATCCAAGTCTCGTGATCGGCCACCGCTTCAAGGATTATAGTGGAACCCTTTTTTTTGTCTGTGGAATTGTCCATGCCATGCCTTTGGACAATTCTTCCAACTCCAATGCATGCAATCTATTGAGCCAAGTATACCTGGGAACCCGCGAGCTTTGTTCATCTCCAATAGCCTTGTGACATCTTCAGCATTGGGAGTTCTCAAGTACTCCGGGCCAAACACTTGCACAATTCCGACTGCGAAGCGCTTGACACACATGATGGCTTAGCTCTCACCCATGGCCAAGTGGTCATCAACTAGATCAGCCGCAATACCGTGTGCCAACATACGCAAAGCGGTTGTCACCTTCTGAAAGGTGCTATGCCCGAGCTCTCCGGCGGCATTCCTCCTTTGCTGAAAAAATCGGTCATGGCTCGCTAGTTTCTCTGCAATGCGCCTGAACAACTCGGTGCTCATCCTAAACCGGCGACGAAAGTACGACTCGGGGTATGTGGGATTCTCCACAAAATAGTGCCTCGTCAATCTGTTGTGGGCATCAATCCCATCCCTCCAAATTTTCTGCTGATCCATAACCGAACCACCGTGCTTCGGCTTTTTATTGATGTGCATAGCTAGGATCATTGCAAGATCCTCCTCCTCTTCCATATCAAATTCTTCTTAAGAAGTGTCATAGCCCGAACTCATTTAAAATGTTCAAAACTAGGCTATAAACAACATGCACCAAATTTCATGCAAAAAAGTGAAAGTTGGAAACAATACATACCTTGCGGGCATTTAGTTGAACACCTTGCGGGCGCCAAAGCGGCGGTGGGCGGCCGGGCGCTGTTCGTCGGAGACTGCCGGGCACGACGGTGGCGCTGACCAGAGAGAGAGGGAGGAAGCCGCGGCCACGCGGGAAGAAACCGGGGAAGCACCGGAACGGTCGCCGGAAAAAATGGGATGGTGCGGGGCGGCGGCGGCGGCGCCGCTGGATGGGTTGGTGGAGTGAGAGCGAGCGCTCGAGAGTTCAGCGCGCGGGAGCGGGCGCAGCAAATAAGCGGCACACGATGGCGTTTCCGCCCGCGCGCTGATTTACATATGCCGCGCGCGCGGTTTTTGCGCCTCCAATGAAGCTCCGGGAACGGTAGCGCGCACGCTAAAACCACTATTTTTCGACGCGGTGCGTTTATAGCGCGCTTGTTGGAGATGCTATGAGGTTTGGGTTGCGGACCAAGCGGTGCTATGACGTTGCTCCCTTAGACTTGTGTTCTTGGAGGCTAGAAGAATAAAAATGTGATTGTTGCCCACCGTATACTAAACTTGCAGAATAACACGGAGAAGGGCGTGATAAGACCTGCACGACATTGTTCCATAGCTGTTTTTTCCTTTCCGGATGCTCGTTTCGTTTGGACTCCTTGAACTTGGTACGGAGTACTACTCCCGTTCATGTTGTTGAGCTGTCTCCAGCGGCCGAGCACGTGAGATGAACGCAGAGGCGAACACTTGGCACCCGACGCTGCCGAGCACCGTCGGTACAACAGCAAGACGTCTGTCTCTGTCCTGTCCACCCCGGGGTGCTGCCGTCGCGCCATTGGCCGGGCTCGATCTTAGCATCCTGAAAGCGCGACGCGACGCGAGGGACCATTGAATTGAATTGAACCGAGCGTGAGGAGGCCAGCGGGAAAAAAAAATCTCGTGCTCGAATCCGAGGGCTGGCACCGAGATCTCCGTGACAGCGAGAGACCCCAGCCCCGGACGCCCAACACGTCGCCGCCCGCGACACCCGCCTCCCTCCGGACGAGCGCCCGTGGCGTCGTGGTCCGGCAGGGGGGGCCCGCGACGGCTCCGTCTCTTCTCGCACGGCCGCACCGTCGCCGCGCCGGCTCTGACCTCGCTGTCGCCCGCCGGCTTTACGTGGCGACGGTAGGCGCCATCAGCGGCACATGACATGGTGTCGTACTCCCAAAGCAACGCGCGGCTCCAGTTCCGAGCGGACGCCGACGGATGTCGCGTGTCGTGCCATAAAATATTTCGCTCTATCGGCTTCTCCGGGAATCACACGCTCGGGCGACCACCAAAGATCTCAAAAATATCGTCTCTGTGATTGATCGTGACGATGATTTGCGCCTTGTGTGGGACTAGTAAATCGTGCACGTGCAACGCACGTTTGACAAAATTAATATAGGATGCGAGAATTCAAATGCATAGGAAAATAATTTGATACTCTCCTTCCATTACTTTTTACAGGTGTACTACTTTTTATTTCAAAAGTCAACTTTTCTTTCTTTGACAAATTATTTCATAAGTAATAGTGACACTCCAACACAACGACCTATTCTCAGCTGCAAAAATATGTTTTAAACCATGTGTGAGGACGAAAGTATTTCATTAGAAGGAACATTATGTTCAATTCAAGGCAACGAAAAAAGATACAACCATCAACTTTGCTTGCAGTCATCTTTAAACTACACTGTTTCTAAAAGGATTTGATCCCTAAGAATAGCAAGCTAGATCCTTTGATTATTATCGACGGCGAGAAGCAAACACAAAACCATTAATCTCTAGATCTGCTATTTTTTCCAAGATTGTCATCGCTCACATAATGCAAGATTTCATCCCACCTAAATTCCCTACGATTCGGCATCTCACCAAGACATGAACAACCAAACACCAAAAGGCCAGGGCAATTTATTGGGCTGTAAAAAAATGTTCTGTAGAACCATAATATACATGCTTACAACACTACTGCCACATAAGAGTGGATGACTGAAAGTGTATTCGATAGAATGTACAGCTATAACAAATTTAAGAAATCATTCCCAATTCTCTAGATGGCTTAAATTGAAGTAATGTACATAATCAGGAATCCAGTTATGATAATTCCATTGTAGTCCATGCTGGAAATTAAATTTGAAATGATGATGGACACCTCGGCATTGACTTCTGGATGCCTTAACCTTCTACTCCCTCCGTCCGAAAATACTTGTCATCAAAATGGATAAACAGAGGTGTATCTCGAACTAAAATACGTCTAGATACACCCCTTTTTATCCATTTTGATGACAAGTATTTCCGAACGGAGGGAGTAGTAATATAGATAACAAATATGGTTTTGATAAGAGCGCTTTTACTCTCCCCTAGCAAGGCATCTCCTGTTCCCTGCAAATATTAAGGCATAAACTACAAATAGATGATCACATAAGCAACAACAGGTAGCATTCTCGCATGCAGCTGCGACATAAAAGAGTGAACCAAGGAGACAAGAAGTAATAAAAAGAAATATGTTGTGCTGGCTGCATAACACATGTAGAAATCAGAAAAATGAAAAGGATTAGTAGTCAAAGGAAATAATAAATGGCATGGAGCTGTGAGACTCATTGTCATGAATATATAAGAAACTTTTTTCATCACTCCAAGATATCTCCACGCACAAGTTCTTGTTGCTTTTTTCAGTGAGATCTTATCCTTGTTTGGCTTGGTTAATATAACAGTAGCGGCAGATCCAAATGAAGTACAGCAAAGAAAAGAAGACGTTAAAATGCCAACGTTGTCGTAACTGAATAAGTTATCCGTGAGCAAGTGTGGAAGAAAAAATACGGAGTAACAAATGTGAGCACCTAGCTGACCAGTGAAATCGATTATCTGCTCCTTCCCTCCGGTAAGGAGTGCTTTTACATATATTAAGAGAAACATGTCTCGCTTATCAGCATAACATATATCTAGCATCCAACTATCTGCAATTCCAAATCAGAATAGGTATAAGGAACCAAGAACCAGGAAACATAGGAATCAGACAATAAAATTAAAAAATCTCTTAAAGTTGCAATAGTTATGAAAACCACTTATTCTGCTTCTTCCGCTGTAATCAAACCAAACCAATCTCTTGAAGTTGCAGGGTAGGGCGAATTCGCTTTTGTAAAGGTGATGACCAATATCTTGCTGCCCTGAATGAATCTGGAGACCACCATTGATTTTTATCACTGATGTTATATGCTTTCCATGACGCATTTGGCCTGAACCATCTTCGTCATCTATGGTCTCGCTTGCAGGAGGCTGTTCCTTGATACTTTTAAACCATTTCTTTGGAAATCTATGCAATCTTCATAATTCCACAGATTACAAACCTTGCAAACCTGAAGACTTATATTGAAATTAGCCATTCATGTCAACTGAAGAAAAATAAATATTCTGCCTTTCCCAAAGACAGTAGCATTATATATGAAGAGAAGTATACCTCAGACTATACAATGATTTGCTAGCGTCTCCTGAACACTGCTGTTTTGTTAACAAATGGATTGATCAAGGAGGTGGGTTGATCATGTCCGTTCTCTCATTGGAACCCAGCCAAATGTTGTTATATACGACATTATTCTGGTAAACATTAGAAGAATTTAAAGTTTATGCACATGGATATCTAAATCTCCATTTTCATTGATCAATCCGTCTACAGCGAGCTGAACATTTCCCTTTGGAACAGAAATAATAGAAAATAAACACCAAATGAAAATTCTTAGAACACCGGCATTTCGTGACATCAAACATATTTGGATAAACACTACACGGGATGATCGATGATAAGTGACCAGAGGATAACATGGATCAAAAAGCATCATCGAGTCTTCAACATGCTAAAGCAGCAACTAAACCATTGACGCGAGAAAAAAAAAGGAAGGTATGCACGGGCGTAGTTCTCGCCCAAACCGAAAAGACAGATACCTCGAGAGAGAGGCGGGAGCTCCAGACGCCGTGCTAAGCCACGAAGTCAGCCTCGCCATGATCACCGTGTTGTGCAATAAGAAGACACCCAGCTCCGGTGGCGCCGCACACCACAAACATTTCACGATCGAGCACCTACATGGATAAGTCTATCAACCGCATCACCATTTGTTTACGTGGAGATGCGCCGGGCGTGGTGGGCGGTGGAGCGCCGACGGAGGGCATGGAGTGGAAGGCCGCCGAAGCGGCAGCATGATGGCGCGTGGATGCAGGTGAGACCTTGGCGTTGTGGCACATTGACCGGAGCTGGAGCGGCAGCGGCGGCGGCATGCTCTCGTGTCGATCAGAGGAGGAGTGGCGGGGGCGGCAGCCTGCTGTCGCGTGCGTTAGAGGAGGAGCGGCGGCGGCTCGTCACTCCCGGCTCGTCCGTAAGGAGGCTGCGGCGGCTTCTCGCGTTTGTAAACGGGCAGCGTGGTGCGCCGTGTACTCGGGTAGTTAGATTAGGATTAGGATCGCACGGGTAGTTAAGATTAGGATCCGATTGCAATCAGTATTTTTTTTTTGCCTTGCGTGATTGTAGGGCGTGAAGTTTTCCTCCGCAGTGGAGTACGATCAGTCAACGTAAATTATTACGTGCACACACAAAACAGATTGGGTGTTAAGGCTAGCTGTTGGATCGAGTTTAGTGGATCTGATCATGCGGTGGTAATTGCTCCGTGTACGTTTTGTGTGTGGAATTAAAGAAGATCATGTTTGCTCTTTTATAAGTAGTAAAGAAGAAACAAAAAGATCTGATCATCAATGCGTCGGAAAAGACCAGTACCGGATCTTAGCCGATCTACTACTGTGTAGATTTTTTTTCTCTAGGGCACGTCGGGTCTTATCGTGGCCGTGTGGCGTTCACGCCGTGAACAGTCCATGTTACGCAACCAGCTTTTGCGATGGCGCGTGTGATTTGAAATCTTCGGTCGTCCTTGTCTGCCGTTCTACTTTCGTTGCATGATGTGAACGATTGGTCTTGCCACTTTTGACATCCCGTGGGTGATTAGCAGCCGTCCTCGTGTTTAGCTGCGCAGCGCATGTCGCCGGATCAAACAGTGGCCTCCTCCTCGCGCGCCGTGGATTTCCGGTTAATGTTGCGTTCAGCTGAAAAGCAACCTATGAAACAAAGTCCATTTGCACTCTACTGTTGGGATAGGGATGTGAGTGGCAAATAAATGGCGTCCGCAATCCCGTTTAGTTAGTTTTTGCTAGATTGATAGTTCATTTTTCTCAAACAAACCAAAAACCTTTTTAAGCTATCATATCATAAGTGAACTTTAAACGGGATTAAACAGGACCCGGTTTACATCCCTACTGTTGGGATCATCTTACTCCTGGTAAGCACAGAGGTATTTCAACATATGATGAGATTCTCCTTACATTGACCCAGCTCCCCAAGGATATAGTTGTGGACATTGTCATATTGGGATGCTGGAGCTTATGGTTAGTTAGGAATGACAAAAAGTTTCGAGTAGCAGCACCACACTTGGACACATGAAAATACTATATGAAAGAGAGACCATGGGCAGCACAACTCAGGGCAGAGCAAAGCAAGACAGAGAAAATTAGAATCTGGGTAGAACAGAATCTGTAATTTAATTGTGGTTTTGTTTCCTATAGCTGGTATTGGTTGATCTTTGTTTTTTAGACCTTTGTGCATATTTTATTATTAATGAAAATATAAAGTCCAGGACATAGCGCACACTACGAGCTATGCCCTTTCCGCTCCTCCAACTCTACCATGGCAGTTAACACATGTGCATCCTACTTTGGGATGACCAATCAATATTCTTAAGCATTATCGTGCATCATCCTATATGCCTCTTCTCTTATTTGATCATGTACTCGTGTCTTGAACTATTGCCCGTGATGGTGGGCATTATGCGCAACAGTCTTAAAGTTGCACGAGTTGATCTACAAGATGTTTGATGGTGGACATCATGCGCTACCTTCCGTCGATGCACCAATTTTTTGACTCGGGAGTTTCTAGGCAATGGGAGATTTATTGCCACATTGCAAAAATGTTATTTCCGTCCTTATCACGAAGCATAATCTCTGCAATTATGCTTTCTACTCATGCTAAGACCACCGCAGGTTGTTTCACCTATCTAATTGCCGGATTCGCTACATTCACAATAAGTAACTTTACCAATACCTTCTTTCACTAGTACATATATGTAATTCTAAGACCACTCGTTTTCCACCTCCACCACTGTCTGGGTGATGCATACCGGCATGTATTTCTTGAAACTGGATGAGAGACCATGCCTTTTATCTATAGTATCAGAATTCCATTATTTTGCTAAATCATAACACACGTGGATCGCACCAATATTGCCCAGGCTGTGTAGGGAGCTCTTGGAGGAAATAGAACGGGTAACTCATAATTCTCAAGTGCAAGGAGTTACAGTACCACTTTTCAATGTGGATGTGAAAGTATAAGAGGATTAGACAGTGGGCCGCTCCCTCATGCACGCCATATATTTTAGGGATAAGTATATTTTTCATCCTTGAATTCTCTCGAAAGTATAGAAATCGTCCCTCAATTACGAAACCAGTAAAACTCAGTCCCTGAACTAATCAAACCAGATAATTTTCGTCCCTAATACCACTTCAGGCGGATTGAGTATGATATGGACCTGCTTTTGACTAGCACTACCCACGTGGTCCAGTTTGACCGCCACGTCTAAGCTGAGGTTTCGGGAGCTGATAGACGCCAGTAGCTGCTCCATCGCACGAAGCTCAGCGCTTGGAAGTAGTCTGAGTTGGCGGGCGGCCGTGGCCGAACCATCAAGTGCGCCGGTTGAAAGTGCTTGATCAACAAGCGCACGCCAGCGCCGGCCGGCGGGTTCCTCGTGACGGCGCTGTTAGCGCGCCGGATGGCGGTGGACGCACCCAACACAGCAAACACTCACACCGTCCTCGCCCTACCCAAGGTCGTATCTTCCCCTGACCTGGTGTGGCGGCACAAATCGTGCGCGACGGCGCCAACCCAAATCCTTGACTGAACGAGCAGAGTCCAGCATGGCGCCCAGTACTGTGAGCGGCGTCGAGGCTGTGCAGATTCCCTCGGGCCATGGCATTGGCTTGCTAAGGTTGGCCGAGGATGTGCGTGTGGTTGACTAGCAGAGCTTCCGGCTTGCTTGTGTTCGTGCAGCTGGCTAGCTGTGTTGTTGGCGTGCTTGCTGTGTTCGTGCGTACGGGTACGGCCTCCATGTGCATGGCTGGGCGTCGGCGACTGCAAGAACGGCGATGGTGGCTAATGAATTCGGATGCGGCCCCGTGAGTTTCTTGCCGAGCTGGAGGTGCACTAGTCGACGAGCGGCGCCGTGGCCGGCTGCCGGCGAGGCACCTGGAACGACGCGAGGGCTCGGCTGCACCACGACAGCTTTGACATCTCCGCCACTCCGGGTACGGCGTCTGGCATCCGTGGCCGCCATACGCCTCACGGAGCAGACGGGCATGCTGAACGGGGTCGCGGCGCTCACGTACAGCCGGCATCGTGCGCCTGGCTGCGGACGAGCTGGCGCCCGCCGGCGTGGGAACACCTTCTCGCCAGTTTGCTACAGTGGCGTGGCGGTCAAACCGGGCCACGTGGCCAGTGCTGGTCAAAACCAGGACCACGTCATACTCAAACCGCCGGAAGTGGTATCAGGGACGAAAATTATCCGGTTTCATTAGTTCAGGGACCGAGTTTTACTGGTTTCGTAATTGAGGGACGGTTCCTATACTTTCGAAAGAATGCAAGGATGAAAAATATACTTATCCCTATATTTTAATGCCGCGTTCAGCTAAAAACAAGGTTTTAAACAAAGACCGGACATAGTGCACCTTACGACCTATGCCTTTTTCGCTCCTCCAGCTCACACATGTGCAAACCTGCTTTGGGATGATCATATTCTTAAGCATTATTGTGCATTGTCTCGTACTCCTCTTCACTTCCTTGATCATATAGTCGTGTCTTGTTCTGTTGTCCGTGACGGGGTACATCGTGTGCTACGGTCCTATAGAGTTGCACAATTTGAAGTGCAAAATGTTTGGCATATTCGGCCATTGCAATGCTAATGCAATACCTCCCAGCGATGCACCATTTTTTAATAGGGAGCTTCTAGGCAATTGGAGAGTTATTGCCATGTTACAAAAATGTTATTTGGAGATTATCATGAAGCACAAACTCGGTGCCAATTGATCCATGGGCGTCAAAAATCGTGTATGATTAGGATGATCGCATGGTTTGAAGAAGTAACCAATGTGTGAAGTTCTTTTGGAATAAGGCTCGCGTGCGATAAAAATAGGTCGCATTCGGTTGCAAAGAGCGGCTCGTGTGTGATAAGTTGCACACAAGCTATTATAGATATCTGTGTGTAGTAGAAAGACATCGGTAGGCGGTTCATCTCTTCTACCCATGTGCAATTCACCTCGTCTAAATTAAATCTGGTCGAGGCCCACCCATGAAAAGCCCTGACTAACACCTCCCTTTAGCTACTTGAGCCTCCTCTCTCGACCTCTCCCGCATCTCTCGATATCCCTCTCCTCTCGCAACTAAAAATTGTAAGAGATCGAATTATCTCCCTCACCTTGATCTCTCTCTTCCCTCCCTCCCAATATACCACACTAAGTGTCTCACTCTTACTCCGCCCTCAAGGTCGTTGCCAACCACACGCGTCGATGTGCACTTCATAGCCTCTGTCAAGGATGACGCTCTCATCGCGGTCACTGAGAAGGACAAGGCAGAACTGACCAACGCTTGGGGTGGGGAAGGAGGAATCACTGGTGGAAAAAGTGCTAGCCACAACTTTCGTTGGTGGTGCGCCATTTACAACCAACACCACCACTATCTTTTTGAAATAGTTGTGGTGTTGGCTTATTTGGTACGACATTAGTAGGGGCATAGTGGTGTCATTGGAAAACAGGGTAGCGTCAGAAGTTTATGGGATCACCAATTTGTACCAGGCGTAATATAGCGCTATCGTGGAATAGCATGGAATGCTAGTACTATTATATTTAGTTGTGGCATGTTGTTGGTTCCGACGCCAGTATTGTTATTTTGTCAATGCCAACATTCTTATATTTTCTTTGGTATATTCTTTTTTATAGTATATTATAGTTTACTTTTATTAAATTTCTATTATTTTAAATAGAAATAATGACATTTTTAAAAAATATGTACTTTGGGACTTTAATTTACTTTTTTTCCTTTTTAGTTTAAGACTTGAAATATATAATTTTGAGCCTTCAAATATGTAGGTTGACACTTCCAATTTTTTTTCTTTCTAGTTTTTTATGTACTGGTGATCTTTTTTATAGTATATTATAGTTTAATTTTATTATATTTCCATTATTTTAAAATGTAAATAATGACATTTATTAAAATATTTATTTGGGACTTTAATTTTTCTATTTTAGTTTAAGACTTGAAGTACATAGTTTTGAGCCTTCAAATATGTGGTTTGACACTTCCAATTTTTTTCTTTTTAGTTTTTTATGTGGTGATATTTTTTATAGTATATTATAGTTTACTTTTATTAAATTTCTATTATTTCTATATGGAAATAATGACATTTTTAAAATATGTACTTTGAGACTTTTAATTTACTATTTTGCCTTTTTAGTTTAAGACTTGAAATATATAATTTTGAGCCTTCAAATATGTTGTTTGACACTTCCAAGTGATCTTTTTATAGTATATTATACTTTAGTTTTATGAAATTTCTATTATTTTTAAATGGAAATAATGACATTTTTTAAAATATGTACTTTGAGACTATAATTTTTTTCCTTTTTAGTTTAAGACTTGAAATATATAGTTTTGAGCCTTCAAATATGTGGTTTGACAGTTCCAATTTTTTTTAGTTTTTTATGTGGTGATCTTTTTTATAGCATTGGGCCAAGCCCAAGTATTAGGAGGACGTGGGGGTCAAAACCAGGGCAACGACACCCTCACCCCACTTCCTCTCTCTCGTTCCACTTCCTTTCCCTCTGTCTCTGCTCGCCAGCGCCGCTCTCTCCCTCTCTCGCAGGTGGTTAGGTAATCTTTCGCTCTCTCCCCATCTCTCCCCCTCTCGCCCTCTCTCACCGCTCATTGCCCTCCAATTTGATTGGAGTTCATTTTGTTTTGAGCTAGGGTTTCTTCGACGGAGGCGGCGGAAGAGACAACAACGGTGGAAGCGACGGACTGCTAGGGTTTATCGCCTCCATCTTCGTCCCTCGGTGAGTTCATCGCCTCCACCTTCGCCTCCTGTAGTGTTCCTAATTAATGTAGTGTTCCTAATACTAAATTGTAGTGTTAAATTGTTAAATTGTAGTGTTCCTAATGTAGTGTTACTAATGCTAAATTGTAGGGTCCTTGGTAAAGGAAGAGCATAAAACAAACTGAAATGTAGTGTTCATAATGCTAAAAGGACTTGCTAGTTATCACTGCCAGTATTTGTAGTATATACAATTTCTTTACTTGTCTATCACTTTATTAGGTTTCTACAACATAAAAAAATGAAGCAGAACTAAGGATAAATGAAGATAGCAGGTGGTATCATTATCGAGGCCTTTTAGTTGTATGGTAACATGCATCAACATATGACAGTGGCAGTGGCATTTTGTATCTACATTTTGCATCAATGATCATCATGTGGATGTTTAGATTAGGGTTCCATTGTTACTCCCATAAAAGAACATAATTTCCTTTGTTTACTTAACAAGTTGACATGCCTCTGTATAGATCAGTTAGGTTGTAGAATTTGTGTAAGTGTATTAGATCACTTGCCATACTTTGATTGGCATTATTATCAACTTACTTGTTATTATTTTTATGATTGGCATTAGATCACTTGCCATGCTTTGATTGGCATTATTACCAACTTACTAGTTATTCTTGTTTGATCAGCAAGGCAATATTATCAACTCACAAATCATTTTCCAATTTGCAACACATAGGAAAGATGGGCATGGATGCAAGTTACTTGTAACTTACTTGTTATTCTTGTTTGACATGTGTTTGGTTCTTGTCAGAACTAAGGAATTTTTTTGTTAGCACCAAGGAAATTCTTGTTTGACATTGTGATGATATATATAGTGATTGGCATTACATCACTTGCCGTGTGTGTTTGGTTCTTGTCATAATAACCTATACTTGTCATTATTTTGAAGTTCTAGCCATGACTAGCTGGAACATCTACTATCAGTCCTCGTGCAACTTCGCGGCCTATGCTGAAGTTGACAAAGGCGAAATGAGCACCAACCAGGTAAGATTACAAAAAACATCCATGAACATTGAAAACACATGTATATATACACATGTCATCTAACCATTATTTATTGATGATTTCAAATATTTGACTTGCCAGGCATATGTACGAGACCCATCTCCAGAGCCGGTCTAGCAGCAGCTACCGGTACGTGGCGTGGACATGCTCAGCCGTGAGCTTGTCGCGTCAAAGGAAAGTACACCGAAGACACTTAAGGAGTTGAATGGCTCCCTCAAGAAAGAGAAGGACGATATGATCGATGAGATCTCTGATCTCTGCGATAAGAAATTGAAGCTCATCTACCAAAAGCAGCTACTGGTCACCGAGATCGAGTCTATGAAGAAGGAGATACGGCTCCCGAAGGCCGAGAGGGAGGAGTTGAAGACCCGCAAAGTCTATTTCAGAAAGGAGGGAGAGAGCAACAGGAACAACTTGCATGAGATGAGGATCATTCTTCATTGTAGCTAGTTAGCGCGCGGATCAGAAGTTGCGTGAGATCGATGATGATACTTTTGCTTGTATAGAGCTAGCCACCGGATAACTTTTGCTTGTAGGTAGTAGCAAGCTAGTTACTGAAAACTGTAGTAATAGCTGGGTATATTTTGTAGATTTGAGACTTATCACTAGAAGTTTAATGGCTGCATGATACGTCTCCAACGTATCTATAATTTTTTATTGTTCCATGCTATTATATTATCTGTTTTGGATGTTTTATATGCATTAATATGCTATTTTATATTATTTTTGGGACTAACCTATTAACCGAGAGCCCAATGTCAGTTTCTGTTTTTATTACCTATTTTAGAGTTTCGCAGAAAAGGAATACCAAACGGAGTCCAAACGTAATGAAACTTTCGCGATGATCTTTCTTGGACTAGAAGCAAACCAGGAGACTTGGAGATAAAGTCGGACACGCAACGAGGCGGCCACGAAGGTGGAGGGCGTGCCCAGGGGGGTAGGGCGCGCCCCTGCCTCATGGGCCCTTCGTGGGTCTCCAGACGTAGTCCCTTCGCCTATATATACTCTTATACCCTGAAAACAACCAGGGGAGCCACGAAACCACTTTTCCACCGTCGCAACCTTTTGCACCTGTGAGATCCCATCTAGGAGCCTTTTCTGGCGTCCTGCCGGAGGGGGATTCGATCAGGGAGGGCTTCTATATCAACATGTAACATCCCAAATTTTCAATTTGCAATGTTATACATAGGTCATCATATGCATATCATATTTTATTTGCATTTTGGTTGATCCTAGAAACTCTAATCAACTCAAGGACCCACGGAGAGAGTTGAGGGTTTCATTTGTTTTCATATTTGAATTTTCTCAAATACTGAAAAGAGGATCATTTTGGTTTTAATCATTTTCTCCCTGAACATTTCCGATATTAAAATAAAAGAGAGGGGATAAAATGAATTCTCCAAAATAAAAGAAATATTGGAGGAAAAATGTTAAAATCAAATAATTATTTTATTTGGATTTTATTGCTATTTTATTTGAATTAGAAAAATATGCATGTTTTCAAAATTGCATTTTTAGGCCAGAAAAATGTTCACTTTGTTCTAAATATTTTATTTAGACGGCGAAAATTATTTTTGGCATTTTTAGAATTTTTAATATTTATTAGGATTTTTCTGTTTCGGCGTAATTTATTTAAAAATCTCTTGGATCGTGGGCGAAGCCTCCTGCCAGCTCAAGGCGCCGTCCCGACCCCCAGCCGGTCTCCCTCACAAGACGCCACCATCGCCGCCTCGGACTCCGCCTTGAACCCCTTCCCAAGCCACCCGCCTCCTCCTTAAATAGCCGCCGCCCACATCGCCACCCCGCCGCCCATTAAGCCCCAAGAAGAAGGCGTCCACCGCCGTCGAGCCGCAGCAGCCTCCACGCCGCCCGACCACTGCTGCTGCCTCCGCCGCCGCCCGCCGCATGCCGCTGCCGCCGCGCCCACCTCGCCTTGAAGTTGCCGAGCCGCCGGACTTCGCGGATCTCATTGCCTTTTTGGGTTTTTAGGTAAACCGCTGGTTTTTTTTAGAAAACCCTAGTTCTGTTTTTTAGATAGATCGGTTCGGTTTTTCTTCGGTTTAGTTGTTTAGCGAACGTTCGTCCGTTCGTTTGTTTTAACGAATGCTGTTCACCGGTTAGGTTCAGACAGCAAACGTTCATTCATTAGTCTGCTCGTTTCATTTTATTTTTCCAGGGTTTATGTGCGATTATTTTCGATCGCGATTTCTGCCCTGATCTTCGATCTAGTATAACTTTTTGCTCATTTATCCAAATTAGATGAAACCAGTGCCTAAATCTTCGTCTTGAAGCCCTCTTCTTGTTTAACCAACTTGAACATGATTTTGGTACTGTAAAATTTGACTTTAGTCTAGATTAGTAAACGAATCTTGTTTCATTTGTTTCTTAAATTTCGTTGCTCCGTTTGAGTTTATTCTTTTTGCAAATCGAAGCTCTTCAGTTGAACTTTCTGTTTGGATCTTTTTATTTGAGTTTTACCCGTGCTTCTTGCTTGAGTGCTTATGTATGCTACTGTTTGTTTGCGATAGAATTCCCGGAGTGCGGAGCGTGCTACTACGAGTCTCTAGGTTTTGCAGATCATCAACAAGGCAAGTAACACTTTGATCATATCCCTTTATTACCCAATATTTATGCATTAGTTACAATCCTCAAACATTGCATGGTTAGGAGCTGAATAACATGTGGGTTTGGGAACTAGATGATGAGGTAGAACCTATTGCCCTTTTATTACCAAACCTTTGGGAGTTACTTCTACGTTATGTTCAGGATTGCCATGCTATGCTCGTAGACGTGGATTGGGTGAGTGTATCCATGACAAATGTGAGAATTGTTAATTAATGGTTAACTTAAGGTGGCTACTTAAATACACATCTGGGTGGATTGGTTGCGGGCACCTGGAGAATCCAGTGTTGTCCTAGGATATCCCAGAGTACCCGTGTGATCATCCTATGGTTCGTCACCCAGGCTCAAAGGGATCGTAAGATTATTCATGCTAGAAACTTCCGTGTGCAACCACAAGCTATTATGGGCTCTAGCATAGTTGAGTAGGTTGCATGACCTCTTTCAGTGGTGAGCTAGAAGATGTAGGGGAAAGTAGGTGTAACCGTCCACCCAGAGTAAAGAGAAAATGTTTCTGAAAGACCGTGTCTCGGTCATCCGTTTCTCAAACACCATGTAGTGCGAGAATCTAACGGAGGAGATCGAGTCTTGCGGGGAAAAGTGCACAAACCTCTGCAGAGTGTACAAACTAATCATGGTTAGCCGTGTCCCCGGTTATGGACATCTTGAGTATCTGGTTCTTGGATTATCATGTTGATCTCATCACTCTAAAATAATTTTTTGGGTTAATTGATATTGCTTAATTGGGACTGAGTTGGAGGAACCTGCTCAATGTTTAACAACCACCATGATAGTTAAATAAAATATATTCCTTTGTCGTAGGGAAAAATTGGCTTTATGCAAAAACTTTAACCATAGAGCTTTCCACCAGCCATATATGCATGTAGTGATAGCATTTATTCTGTTCAATACTCTTTTGTGTTACATTGCCAGCATATTCCATGTGCTGACCCGTTTCAGGCTGCAACATATCATGTTGCACACTTTTCAGACGATGAGTAAGGTGTGATAGGTCGTTGTCGTTCACTCAGCTATGCCGTTGGAGTTGATGGACTCACTTTATCTTCCAAGCCTTCCATTGTTATGTTATTTAGATGGCCTTAAGCCATATTATTGTAATAAGTTCTCTTTTGAGACATTCGATGTAATAAGTGTGTGATTCAAACTCTGTTATAAATCCTCGAGTACTATGTGTGTCAGCATTACCGATCCAGGGATGACACTGATGCACAGAGACTTGACCATTTGAGGTCTGGTCGCTACACAACACCATTGCCTCTTCGATGAAGCGTGAGTAGTTTACCACTGACCTACGGGTCCATAGCTAGTAGCTAGATGGCTTCTTCTCTCTCTTTGATTCTCAATACCATGTTCTCCTCGATGTTCTTGGAGATCTATTCGATGTAATATTCTTTTGCAGTGTGTTTGCTGAGATCCGATGAATTGTGGATTTGTGATCAGATTATCTATGAATATTATTTGGTTCTTCTCTGAGTTCTTATATGCATGATTTGATATCTTTGCAAGTCTCTTCGAATTATCGGTTTAGTTTGGCCTACTAGATTGGTTTTTCTTGCAATGGGAGAAGTGCTTAGCTTTGGGTTCAATCTTGCATTGTCCTTTCCCGATGTGATGAGGGGCAGCAAGGCATGTATTGTATTGTTGCCATCGAGGATAAAAAGATGGGGCTTTCATCATATTGCTTGAGTTAATTCCTCTACATCATGTCATCTTACTTAATGCGTTACTCCGTTCTTTATGAACTTAATACTCTAGATGCATGCTGGATAGCGGTTGATGTGTGGACTAATAGTAGCAGATGCAGAATCGTCTCGGTCTACTTGACACGGATATGATGTCTATGTTCATGATCATTGCCTTACATATCATCATAACTATGCACTTTTCTATCAATTACTCGGTAGTAATTTGTTCACCCACCGTAATATTTGCTATCTTGAGAGAAGCCACTAGTGAAACCTATGCCCCTAGGTTTCTTTTCCATCATATAAGTTCTCTTTTACATCACACTAGTTTCTGATCTACTATTTTGCAATATTTTACCTTCCGATCTATAAACCAAAAATACCAAAAATATTTACTTTACCATTTATCTATCTCTATCAGATCTCACTTTTGCACGTAACCGTGAAGGGATTGCCAACCCCTTTATCGCCTTGCGTGCAAGTTGTTGATTGTTTGTGTAGGTATTTGGTGACTTGTGCGTTGTCTCCTACTAGATTGATACCTTGGTTCTCAAACTGAGGGAAATACTTACTCTACTTTGCTGCATCACCCTTTCCTCTTCAAGGAAAAAACCAACGCAAGCTCAAGAGGTAGCAGGAAGAATTTCTGGCGCTGTGCTGGGGAGATCTATGTCAAGTCAAGACATACCAAGTACCCATCATAAACTCTTCTCTCTTGCATTACATTTTTCGCCATTCGCCTCTCGTTTTCCTCTCCCCACCTCTGAAATGATTTTCGAAAAGATTTGCCTTTTCTTTCGCCCTTCCTCCGTTTGATCTTTTGTTTGCTTGTGTTACCATGTGCCTTCTTTTTGCTTGCATCTTCGCTTGCTAAAAGTTTATGGATCCGCATCCACTTGCTAATCTTTTTAAGAGATCCAATTATGATGAACCAATTTCTAGTGATTTGAGTGCACTAGATTATGTTTAGGATTTGCTTGAAGTTCGTGAATCTGAAAAATTGTGATGAAGTAATTTATGAAGTGATTCACGATAGATCTTTGAATGAAAAGCATGATTGCAATGATGTCATTATAGATTCTATTAATGTCAATTATGTTAATTATATGCAAAACCCTAAGCTTGGGGATGCTAGTTTTGCTATGTCCACTACTTGTTGCAACGATCATGATTGGGGTGATGCTTCTTATGATCTTGGAAATTTATTTAAGCCCCATGATGAATATGAGATTGATAATAATGTTTGCAATAATATTGAAAGCGGGTTTGGAAGAGTGTCAACTTTAGATCCCACATATTTGGAGAATGTTCAATCTTATGAATTTTTTGATAAAAGTGGGTTTGGAGAGGTCGTGATTTTAGTTAATGTTAATCCCACTATTTTGGAAGAGTGTCAACTTCGCATGCATGTGGATCGTGTTGAGAATATGTTTTATGATAGTTATATTGTTGAATTTTCTTATGATCTTACATGTAATTATTATGAGAGAGGAAAATATGGTTGTAAAATTTTCATGTTACTAAATTACCTCTTTTCATGTTGAGATTGCTATCGTTTGTTTCCTCTTCCTTGCATATGCTAGTTTTTGCTTGCCCTGATAATTTGTTCGCTTATAAAATGCCTATGCATAGGAAGTATGTTAGACTTAGATGTGTTTGTCACGTGTTTTATGATGCTCTCTTTGTGCTTCAATTCTTCTCTTTTATGTGAGCATCATTGAAATTATCATTGCCTAGCTAAAAGGTTTTAAAGAAAAGCGCTTGTTGGGAGACAACCCAATATTTTTCCTTGCTGTTTTGCAATAAATAATTCATCTAGCCTCTGGTTAGATGTGGTTTTATGTTTTAATTAGTGTTTGTGCCAAGTTAAACCTTTAGGATAGCTTACGGTGATAGTTGTGTTGATCCTGCTGAAAATGAGAAACTTTTGCACCAAGAAAATTAGTTTTGACAATTCATAGAAACATGCTTTTGATCTGATTCATTTTGCTCCGGATTGGTACACAAATTTCTCAGTTTTTCCTATTTTGTCTGGATTTTTGGAGTTACAGAAGTATTCGATAGTTACAGATTACTATAGACTGTTCTGTTTTTGACAGATTCTGTTTTTCGCATGTTGTTTGCTTATTTTTATGAATCTATGGGTAGTATCGGGGGGTATGAACCATGGAAAAGTTGGAATACAGCAGATATTACACTAATATAAATAAAAAATGAGCTTTCAATAGTACCTTAAAGTGGTGATTTATTTTCTTATACTAACGGAGCTCATGAGATTTTCTATTGAGTTTTGTGTTGTGAAGTTTTCAAGTTTTGGGTAAGGATTTGATGGACTATGGAAAAAGGAGTGCCACTTGGGGATGTCCAAGGCACCCCAAGGTAATATTCGAGGACAACCAAAAGCCTAAGCTTGGGGAAGCCCCGGAAGGCATCCCCTCTTTCGTCTATCGGTAGCTTTACTTGAGGCTATATTTTTATTCACCACATGATATGTGTTTTGCTTGGAGCATCTTGTATGATTTGAGTCTTTGCTTTTTAGTTTACCACAATCATCCTTGCTGTACACACCTTTTGGTAGAGACACGTATGAATCATGATTTATTAGCATACTCTATGTGCTTCACTTATATCTTTTGAGCCAGGCAATATTGCTCTAGTACTTCACTTATATCCTTTGAGAGCACGCCGGTGGCTTTATATTATAGAAATTGATGAATTCTCATGCTTCACTTATATTATTTTGAGAGTCATTTAGAACAACATGGTAATTTTCTTTGGTTATAAATTTAGTCCTAATATGATGGGCATCCAAGAGGGATATAATAAAAACTTTCATATAGAGTGCATTGAATAGTATGAGAAGTTCGATTCTTTATGATTGTTTTGAGATATGAAGATGGTGATATTAGAGTCGTGCTAGTGGACTAGTTGTGAATTTGGAAGATACTTGTGTTAAAGTTTGTGATTCCCGTAGCATGCACGTATGGTGAACCGTTATGTGATGAAGTTGGAGCATGATTTATTTATTGATTGTCTTCCTTATGAGTGGCGGTCGGGGACGAGCGATGGTCTTTTCCTACCGATCTATCCCCCTAGGAGCATGCGTATAGTACTTCATTTTGATAACTAATAGATTTTTTGCAATAAGTATGTGAGTTCTTTATGACTAATGATTGAGTCCATGATTATACGCACTCTCACCCTTCCACCATTGCTAGCCTCTCTAGTATCGCGCAACTTTCGCCGGTACCATACACCCATCATATACCTTCCTCAAAACAGCCACCATACCTACCTATTATGGCATTTCCATAGCCATTCCGAGATATATTTCCATGCAACTTTCCACCATTCCGTTTATTATGACACACTCCATCATTGTCATATTGCTTTGCATGATCATGTAGCTGACATCGTATTTGTGGCAAAGCCACCGTTCATAATTCTGTCATACATGCCACTCTTGAATCATTGCACATACCGGTACACCACCGGAGGCATAAACATAGAGTCATATTTTGTTCTAAGCATTGAGTTGTAATTCTTGAGTTGTAAGTAAATAAAAGTGTGATGATCTTCATTATTAGAGCATTGTCCCATGTGAGGAAAGGATGATGGAGACTATGGTTCCCCCACAAGTCGGGATGAGACTCCGGATGAAAAAAGGCCATAAAAAAAGAGAAGGCCAAAATAAAAAATAAAAAAATGAGAGGAAAAGAGAGAAGGGGCAATGTTACTATCCTTTTACCACACTTCTGCTTCAAAGTAGCACCATGATCTTCATGATAGAGAGGGTCTCCTATTTTGTCACTTTCATATACTAGTGGGAATTTTTCATTATAGAACTTGGCTTGTATATTCCAATGATGGGCTTCCTCAAATTGCCATAGGTCTTTGTGAGCAAGCGAGTTGGATGCACACCCACTTAGTTTCTTTTTGAGCTTTCATGCACTTAAAGCTCTAGTGCATCCGTTGCATGAAAATCCCTACTCATTCACATTGATATCTATTGATGGGCATCTCCATAGCCCGTTGATACGCCTAGTTGATGTGAGACTATCTTCCTCCTTTTGTCTTCTCCATAACCACCATATTCTATTCCACCATAGTGCTATATCCATGGCTCACACTCATGTATTGCGTGAAGATTGAAAAAGTTTGAGAACATCAAAACTCAAAAGTATGAAACAATTGCTTGGCTTGACATCAGGGTTGTGCATGATTTAAATATTTTGTGTGATGAAGATAGAGCATAGCTAGACTATATAATTTTGTAGGGATTGTTTTCTTTGGCCATGTTATTTTGAGAAGACTTCATTGCTTTATTAGTATGCTTGAAGTATTACTGTTTTTATGTCAATATTAAACTTTTGTTTTGAATCTTTCGGATGTGAACATTCATGCCACAATAAAGAAAATTACATGATAAATATGTTAGGTAGCATTCCACATAAAAAATTATGTTTTTATCATTCACCTACTCGAGGACAAGCAGGAATTAAGCTTGGGGATGCTTGATACGTCTCCAAACTATCTATAATTTTTTATTGTTCCATGCTATTATATTATCTGTTTTGGATGTTTTATATGCATTAATATGCTATTTTATATTATTTTTGGGACTAACCTATTAATCGAGAGCCTAATGCCAGTTTCTGTTTTGTTACCTATTTTAGAGTTTCACAGAAAAGGAATACCAAACGGAGTTGAAACGCAATGAAACTTCCGTGATGATCTTTCTTGGACCAGAAGCAAACTAGGAGACTTGGAGATGAAGTCGGAGATGCAAAGAGGCAACCACGAGGGTGGAGGGCACGCCCAGGGGGGGTAGGGCATGCCCCCTACCCCGTGGCGCCCCCCCCCCCCCCCGTGGGTCTTTTGACTAGTTCCTTTGCCTATATATACTCTTATACCTTGAAAACATCCAGGGGAGCCACAAAACCACTTTTTCCACCGCTGCCACCTTCTATACCCTTGAGATCCCATCTAGGGGCCTTTTTCAGCGTCCTGCCGAAGGCGGATTCAATCACGGAGGGCTTCTACATCAACACCATTGCCTCTCCGATGAAGCGTGAGTAGTTTACCGCAGACCTACGGGTCCATAGCTAGTAGCTAGATGGCTTCTTCTCTCTCTCTTTGATTCTCAATACCATGTTCTCCTCGATGTTCTTGGAGATCTATTCGATGTAATATTCTTTTGCGGTGTGTTTCCGAGATCCGATAAATTATGGATTTGTGATCAGATTATCTATGAATATTATTTGGTTCTTCTCGGAGTTCTTATATGCATGATTTGATATCTTTGCAAGTCTCTTTGAATTATCGGTTTAGTTTGGCCTACTAGATTGGTTTTTCTTGCAATGGGAGAAGTGCTTAGCTTTGGGTTCAATCTTGCGATGTCCTTTCCCAGTGACAGTAGGGGCAGCAAGGCACGTATTGTATTGTTGCCATCGAGGATAAAAATATGGGGTTTTCATCATATTGCTTGAGTTAATTCCTCTACATCATGTCATCTTACTTAATGTGTTACTCTGTTCTTTATGAACTTAATACTCTAGATGCATGCTGGATAGCGGTCGATGTGTGAAGTAATAGTAGTAGATGCAGAATCATTTCGGCCTACTTGACACGGACGTGATGCCTATGTTCATGATCATTGCCTTAGATATCATTGTCGGTGTCAAAACCGACAGATCTCGGGTAGGAGGTCCCAAACTGTGCGTCTAAGGATCGAAGGTAACAAGGAGGCAGGGGACACGATGTTTACCCAGGTTTGAGCCCTCTTAATGGAGGTAATACCCTACTTCCTGCTTGATTGACTATGATGAATATAGGGGTTACAAGAGTTGATCTACCTCGAGATCGTAATGGCTAAATCCTAGATGTCTAGCCTGTATGATTGTGATCCTGCCCTATGGACTAAAAGCTCCGGTTTATATAGACACCGGAGGGATCTAGGATTGCACAGAGTCGGTTACAGAAGAAGGAAAATACATGATCCGAATGCCAAGCTTGCCATCCATGCAAACGAGAGTCCCATCCAGACACGGGAAAAGTCTTCTATCTTGTATCTTCACGGCCCATCAGTTCGACCCATATCTCATAGACCAGATGCCCGAGGACCCCTTAGTCCAGGACTCCCTCAGTAGCCCCTGAACCAGGCTTCAATGATGATATATCCGGCGTGCGGACTGTCTTCAGCATTGCGAGGCGGGTTCCCCTTTTCCAAATACTTCAACATAGTTTTCCACATACAAGAACTGTATCCGGCCTTGCTTAACACGTACAACCCTAAGCTGTAAAAAGTAACAACACTTAAAAAATACGTCACGTCCGTGGGCCAGTTTTTTGGGCGAGATGTTATGTTCTATCCTTTATAACTATTCTAAACTGTTTTACATCATCGTTTCGTATTCTGAGGTACGACCAGTGACACGTCCTGTCGAAGCAGAGATCGTGTCCACTTATTACGGGATTCTCATCAATGGGGTTTTTGGGTAATCCAACCATGTCGTTCGCACGTCCCCTTGGGAATAGGCGAGATTTAAGGCTTGTGAGGGGGCGCTTGATATTCGCTGCCTCTATAAGAGGATAGAAGGACCCATCTATTCACCCCACGCCTTCTCCTTGCTCTGCCTTCCAATCCCCTGAGCTCCAGCGCCCAAGTTCCAAACTTTTCCTTCCGCCCCAGCTTCTCTAGCAATGGCCGGATATTGCTTTCAAGGCAAGTGGATGGCCTCCTCCGTAACGGAGGAGGACATCCAACATCTACGGGAGGTGAGGTACCTGACGGCGAAGATAAAACATAGGCTTCCGACCCAGGGCAGATCATCCCCACCCCGGAGCCCGGCGAAAGGGTGGTTTTTATCCCCCACTTCCTCCGAGGGCTCAGATTCGGCCTTCACCCCTTTGTCCGAGGTCTTATGTACTACTACAGGCTGGATTTCCACGATCTGGCTCTGAACTCCTTCCTCCACATCTTGGCGTTTATCGTCGTGTGCGAAGCATTCCTCCGCGCCCCCCCACACTTCGGCTTATGGCTCAAGGTTTTCAATGTGAAGCCGAAGGTGATCAAAGGCCAACACGCCGAGTGCGGCAGCGCCATGGTGAGCAAGCTCAACAAGGTTACCTGGCCCAAAGGAAGATTCGTAGACACCATCAAGGTGTGGCAGCAGGAGTGGTTTTATATCACCGAACCCCGCGGCACCAAGTGGGCCGCTGCTCCTGCCTTCAGATCAGGACCTCCACTACGGCTCGCGTCCTGGACCAACAAGGGCCTAGATTGGGGGTCCCCCAACAACGTACTAACGCTTCAACAATGCGTCAAGAACATGATAGACAAGGACATCACCCTTGCTGATGTGATCCAGGTGATGCTCATCCGCCGAGCTCTCCCTTGCCAACGACGGCCTCTCAAGACGTGGGAGTTCAATCCAGAGGGGGCATAGACTCTGTATCACTTCTACGGCACGACGCACACGAAGATCTGGAAGCTACTTTTAAAGAAGCATAAGATGTGGCCTTCGACATCCGATGACACCGGCCTCGACTGCAACAATCCGGCATCCCCGGTAAGTATCATGCTGCTGAACACTACTTAACTTGTCAGTCTTAGGAAGGGGCCCTTGAAAATTCCATCTCTTGGACAGGACTAGATAAAGAAGGCCGAGCAGATTAAGTGTCTGGCCCCACTCCGCGAAAACCCAGCCGATCCTCTGTTAATGAAGATGCTGGTCCCGGCGCCCTATCAGGCATCGGTGAAGAAGGACAAGAAGAAGAAGAAGGCCAAGGAGGCCCAAGGCGACCTCCATCCCGAAAAGACTGTGGGCGCCGTGTCTGGAGGAACCGAAGTGATACGTATCCAACGAATCTATAATTTTTGATTGTTCCATGCTATTATATTACCCGTTTTGGATGTTTATGGGCTTTACTTTACACTTTTATATCATTTTTGGGACTAACCTACTAACCAGAGGCCCAACCCATATTGCTGTTTTTTTGCCTATTTCAGTGTTTTGAAGAAAAGAAATACCAAACGGAGTCCAAACGGAATGAAACCTTCGGGAGCGTGATTTTTGGAACAAACGTGATCCAGAGGACTTGGAGTGCAAGTCAAGAAGCAATCGAGGAAGCCACGAGGGTGGAGGGCGCGCCCCTATCTCGTGGGCCCCTCGGGCGTCCACCGACCTACTTCTTCCTCCTATATATACGAACGTACCCCGAGAACATCAGAGGCGACCACGAAAAACTATTTCCACGACTGTAACCTTCTGTATCCGCGAGATCCCATCTTGGAGCCTTCGCCGGCGCTCCGTCGGAGGGGGAATTGACCATGAATGGCTTCTACATCAACACCATAGCCTCCCCGATGAGTTGTGAGTAGTTTACCACAGACCTTTGGGTCCATAGTTATTAGTTAGATGGCTTCTTCTCTCTCTTTGGATCTCAATACCATGTTCTCCTTGATCTTCTTGGAGATCGATTCAATGTAACTCTTTTTGCGGTGTGTTTGTCGAGATCCGATGAATTGTGGGTTTATGATCAAGTTTATCTATGAGAAATATTTGAATATCCTCTTAATTCTTTTATGTGTGATTAAGTTATCTTTGCAAGTCTCTTTGAATTATCAGTTTGGTTTGGCCTACTAGATTGATCTTTCTTGCAATGGGAGAAGTGCTTAGCTTTGGGTTCAATCTTGCGGTGTCCTTTCCCAGTGATAGCAGGGGCAGCAAGGCACGTATTGTATTGTTGCCATCGAGGATAAAAAGATGGGGTTTATATAATATTGCATGAGTTTATCCCTCTACATCATGTCATCTTTCTTAATGCGTTACTATGTTTTTTATGACCTTAATACTCTAGATGCATGCTGGATAGCGGTCGATGTGTGGAGTAATAGTAGTATATGCATGCAGGAGTCGGTCTACTTGTCACAGACGTGATGCCTATATACATGATCATGCCTAGATAATCTCATAATTATTTGCTTTTCTATCAATTGCTCGACAATAATTTGTTCACCCACCGTAATACTTATGTTATCTTGAGAGAAGCCACAAGTGAAACCTATGGCCCCCGGGTCTATCTTTTATCATATAAGTTTTCAATCTACTTTTATTTGCATCTTTACTTTTCCAATCTATATCATAAAATACCAAAAATATAGTTATCTTATCATATTATCTCTATCAGATGTCACTTTTGCAAGTGGCCTTGAAGGGATTGAAAACCCCTTTATTGCATTGTTGCGAGTTCTTGTTTGTTTGTGTAGGTGCGTGGGACTTTGGAGGAGCCTCCTACTGGATTGATACCTTGGTTCTCAAAAACTGAGGGAAATACTTACGCTACTATTGCTGCATCACCCTTTCCTCTTCAAGGAAAACCAACGCAAGCTCAAGGCGTAGCAAGAAGGATTTCGCGCCGCTGTTTCGAGGAGGTCTTCGCTCAGTCAAGACATACCAAGTACCCATCACAAACTCATCTCCCTCGCATTTACATTATTTTCCATTTGCCTCTCGTTTTCCTCTCCCCCACTTCACCCTTGCCGTTTTATTCGCCCTATCTTTCCCAATCTCCTCTCTCTTTTGCTTGTCCTTTTTGTGTGTGCCTGCTTGCCCTTATGGCTTTGCCTAAGAACACCAACTTTCATCTTAGAAGGTTGGAAGAGATTGAATCAAACGTTAGAAGTTTTATGACTTTACAATTTGAGCATAATAATTTCTTCAGAAAAGAGCTGAAAGAACAATTTTTTTTGGGGGGTTTATGAAAAAAGAGCTTGATGATATGTCTAAAGAATTTTATGGTTTGAACTCCCAAATTACTCGGCTTGAAAATTCTATAGCCCAAATTTCTGATAAGCCAGCTACCTTAGTCAATAAGATGGCTGCCAAACTAGAAAAGTTAGATGAAAATAATGATGAAGATCTTAAAGTTATTGATGTGTCCCCTATTAGATCTTTGTTTTGCAATATTAATCTTAATAATGATGGGACTGGAGATGAGTCAACTTTAGTTAAAAGGCGTCCCAATGATTCGGAGTTTTTAGATTTTGATGCTAAAATTGGTAAAAGTGGGATTGGAGAGGTCAAGACTTTAAATAGAATGAACCCACTATCTTGGATTTCAAGGAATTTAATTATGATAATTGTTCTTTAGAAGATTGTAGTTCCTTGTTGCAATCCGTTGTGCATTCTCCTCATGCTTATAGTCAAAATAAAGCTTTTACCAAACATATTGTTGATGCCTTGACGCAATCTTTTGATGAAAAACTTAATTTGGAAGTTTATATACCTAGAAAACTTTATGATGAGTGGGAACCTACTATAAAGATTAAAATTAAAGATCTTGAGTGTTATGCTTTATGTGATTTGGGTGCTAGTGTTTCCACGATTCCGAAAACTTTATGTGATATTCTAGGTTTCCATGATCTTGATGATTGCTCTTTAAATTTGCACCTTGCGGATTCCACCATTAAAAAGCCAATGGGAAGGATCAATGATGTTCTCATTGTTGCAAATAGAAATTTGGTGCCCGTAGATTTTATCGTTCTTGATATAGATTGCAATCTTTCTTGTCCTATTATTCTTGGTAGACCTTTCCTTAGAACGATTGGTGCGATTCTTGATATGAAGGAAGGGAATATCAGATTCCAATTTCCATTAAGGAAAAGCATGGAGCACTTTCGAAGAAACAAAGTTAAATTACCTTATGAATCTATCATGCGAGCTACTTATGAATTGAGTGCCAAAGATGGCACTACTTAGATCTATCCTCGCTTTTATGCCTAGCTAGGGGCATTAAAAGATAGCGCTAGTTGGGAGGCAACCCAATTTTATTTGTGTTTTTTGTTTTTGTTTCTATTTAGTAATAAATTTTTCTTCTACCTTCTGTTTAGATGTGTTTTTATGTTTTAATTAGTGTTTGTGCCAAGTAGAACCTATAGGATAACCTATGGTGATAGTTAATTTGATTCTGCTGAAAAACAGAAACTTTGTACGCACGAAAATAATTTTGTTAATTCACAGAAACGTGATTTTGCATTGATTCATTTTTATGTAGATCAATCGACAAATTTCCCAGGACTTCCTATTTTGGTAGGATTTTTAGAGTTCCATAAGTATTATAGAGTTACAGATTCCTACAGACTGTTTTGTTTTTGACAGATTCTGCCTTTTGTGTGTTGTTTGCTTATTTTGATGCATCTATGGCTAGTATTAAGTGGTATGAACCATAGAGAACTTGAAATACAGTAGGTTTAATACCAATATAAATAAATAATGAGTTCATCACAGTACCTTATGTGGTGGTTTTTCTTTCTTTCACTAACAGAGCTTATGAGATTTCCTGTTGAGTTTTGTGTTGTGAAGTTTTCAAGTTTTGGTTAAAGATTTGATGGACTATGGGATAAGGAGTGGCAAGAGCCTAAGCTTGGGGATGCCCATGGCACCCCAAGATATTCAAGAATAGCCAAAAGCCTAAGCTTGGGTATGCCCCCGGAAGGCATCCCCTCTTTCGTCTTTGTTTATCGGTAACTTTACTTGGAGCTATATTTTTAGCCGCCACATGATATGTGTTTTGCTTGGAGCGTCTTGTATTATATTAGTATTTGCTTTTTAGTTTTCCATCATACTTTCTGTACACACCTTTTGGGAGAAGCCCACTTGATTTGAATTTATTAGAATACTCTATGTGCTTCACTTATATCTTTTGAGGTGGATAGTTTTTGCTCTAGTGCTTCACTTATATCTTTTAGAGCACGGCGGTGGCTTAATTTTGTAGAAATTGTTAGTCTCTCTTGCTTCACTTATATTATTTTGAGAGTCTCTTAGAACAGTATGGTATTTGCTATGGTTATGAATTAGGTCCTAGAATGATGAGCATCCAAGTTGGGTATAATAAAAACTATCATAGAAAGTGCATTAAACACTAGGATCAATTTGATGCTTGATAATTGTTTTGAGATATAAAGGTGGTAATATTAGAGTCATGCTAGAGGGTAATTATGAAATTGAGAAATACTTGTGTTGAAGTTGGCAAGTCCCGTAGCATGCACGTAATGTAAAAGTTGTGTGACAAATTTGTTGCATGAGGTGCTCTTTTAATTGTCTTCCTTATGAGTGGAGGTCGAGATCGCGCGATGGTTAACTCCTACCAACCCTTCTCCTAGGAGCATTCGTAGTAGTACTTTGCTTCGACGGCAAGTAGACTTTTGCAATAACTATATGAGTTCTTTATGACTAATGTGAGTCCATGGATATACGCACACTCACCCTTCCGCGCAACTTTCGTCGGTATCATGCACCCATTATTTACCTTCCTCAAAACAGCCACCATACCTACCTATTGTGGCATTTCCATAGCCATTCCGAGATATATTGCCATGCAACTTTCCACCGTTCCGTTATTATGACACGCTCCATCATTGTCATATTGCTCTTTGCATGATCATGTAGTTGACATCGTATTTGTGGCAAGGCCACCCTCATAATTTTCATACATGTCACTCTTGATTCATTGCATATCCTGGTACACCGCCGGAGGCATTCATATAGAGTCATATTTTGTTCTAAGTGTTGAGTTGTAATTCTCGAGTTGTAAATTAATAGAAGCATGATGATCTTCATTATTAGAGCATTGTCCCAAGTGAGGAAAGGATGATGAAGACTATGATCCCCCCACAAGTCGGGATGGGACTTCGGACTTAAAAAAAAGAGAAAGGCCAAACAAATGAAAAAAAGAAAGGCCAAATAAAAAAATAAAAAATAAGAGAAAAAGGGAGAAGGTACAATGCTACTATCTCTTTTCCACACTTGTGCTTCAAAATAGCACCATAATCTTCATGATAGAGAGTCTCATGTGTTGTCACTTTCATATACTAGTGGGAATTTTTCATTATAGAAGTTGACTTGTATATTCCAATGATGGGCTTCCTCAAAATTCCCTAGGTCTTCATGAGCAAACAAGTTGGATGCACACCCACTTAGTTTCTTTTGTTGAGCTTTCATATATTTATAGCTCTAGTGCATCCGTTGCATGGCAATCCCTACTCACTCACATCGATATTATTGATGGGCATCTCCATAGCATGTTGATACGCCTAGTTGATGTCAGACTATCTTCTCCCTTTTTGTCCTCACAACCACCACCATACACCACCATAGTGCTATGTCCATGGCTTGCACTCATGTATTGCGTAAGAGTTGAAAAGGCTGAAGCGCGTTAAAAAGTATGAACCAATTGCTTGGCTAAAACCGGGGTTGTGCATGATGGGAGTATTTTGTGTAATGAAAATGAAGCATGACCTAACTATATGATTTTGTAGGGATAAGCTTTCTTTGGCTATGCTATTTTGATAGGACATGATTATTTGTTAGTATGCTTCGAAGTATTATTATTTTTATGTTTTATAAGCTTTTATCTTGAATCATTTGGATCTGAACATTCATGCCACAATAAACAAAATTACATTGAGGATTATGCTAGGTAGCATTCCAAATCAAAAATTCTGTTTTTATCATTTACCTACTCGAGGACGAGTAGGAATTAAGCTTGGGGATGCTTGATACATCTCCAACGTATCTATAATTTTTGATTGTTTCCATGCTATTATATTACCCTCTTTGGATGTTTATGGGCTTTACTTTAAACTTTTATATCATTTTTGGGACTAACCTACTAACCGGAGGCCCAGCCCATATTGCTGTTTTTTTGCCTGTTTCAGTGTTTCGAAGAAAAGAAATACCAAACGGAGTCCAAACAGAATGAAACCTTCCGGAGCATGATTTTTGGAACAAACGGGATCCAGAGGACTTGGAGTGCAAGTCAAGAAGCAATCAAGGAAGCCACGAGGGTGGAGGGCGTGCCACCCCTACTGGGCGCGCCCCCTATCTCGTGGGCCCCTCGGGCGTCTACCGACCTACTTCTTCCTCCTATATATACCAACGTACCCCGAGAACATCAGAGGCGACCATGAGAAACTATTTCCACCACCATAACCTTCTGTATCCGCGAGATCCCATCTTGGAGCCTTCATTGGCGCTCCGCCGGAGGGGGAATCGACCACGGAGGGCTTCTACATCAACACCATAGCCTCTCCGATGGGTTGTGAGTAGTTTAACACAGACCTTCGGGTCCATAGTTATTAGCTAGATTGCTTCTTCTCTCTCTTCGGATCTCAATACCATGTTCTCCTCGATCTTCTTGGAGATCTATTCGATGTAACTCTTTTTGCGGTGAGTTTGTCGAGATCCGATGAATTGTGGGTTTATGATCAAGTTTATCTATGAGAAATATTTGAATCTCCTCTGAATTCTTTTAATTATGTGTGATTAAGTTATCTTTGCAAGTCTCTTCGAATTATCAGTTTGGTTTGGCCTACTAGATTGATCTTTCTTGCAATGGGAGAAGTGCTTAGTTTTGGGTTCAATCTTGCGGTGTCCTTTCCCAGTGACAGCAGGGGTAGCAAGGCACGTATTGTATTGTTGCCATCGAGGATAAAAAGATGGGTTTATATCATATTGCATGAGTTTATCCCTCTACATCGTGTCATCTTTCCTAATGTGTTACTTTGTTTTTTATGAACTTAATACTCTAGATGCATGCTGGATAGCGGTCGATGTGTGGACTAATAGTAGTATATGCAGGCAGGAGTCGGTCTACTTGTCACGGACGTGATGCCTATATACATGATCATGCCTAGATAATCTCATAATTATTCGCTTTTCTATCAATTGCTCGACAGTAATTTGTTCACCCACCGTAATACTTATGTTATCTTGAGAGAAGCCACTAGTGAAACCTATGGCCCCGGGTCTATCTTTTATCATATAAGTTTTCAATCTAATTTTATTTGCATCTTTACTTTTCCAATCTATATCATAAAATACCAAAAATATATTTATCTTATCATATTATCTCTATCAGATCTCACTTTCGCAAGTGGCCGTGAAGGGATTGACAACCCCTTTATTGCATTGGTTGCGAGTTCTTGTTTGTTTGTGTAGGTGCATGGGACTTTGGAGGAGCCTCCTACTGGAATGATACCTTGGTTCTCAAAAACTGAGGGAAATACTTACGCTACTATTGTTGCATCACCCTTTCCTCTTCAAGGAAAACCAACGCAAGCTCAAGATGTAGCAAGAAGCTCCTTCCTCTGATGAGGAAGACAAAGACGAGGATAACGAGGAGGAAGATGAGGAGGAGGAGTAAGTAGAGAACCCTCCTCCCAAGGGGAAAAAGAGAGCGGCCTCCGTAGATCCGGAGGATGGGGCGCCCAAGAGGGGAAGGGTATCCCTTTTCGATAACTCGGATTCGGGCACCATAGCCGTTCCCAAGCACCGCTCCCGCACTAAGCCCCTCGCCGAATCGTGAGAACCTTCAGGTGCTTTGTTAATATATAATACTCTTTATAGATTACGAGAATAATATCGAATTTTTATGTCGCAGTCTGGCCCTTGACATTCCTCAAGGATTGTCTTCATTGGGAGATCTTTCGCCGGACAAGATGGAGGGCAAGACGCCTCCACGGGCTTCCTCGCCTCATAGGGCGGACGATCCCGAGGTGTCGTCCCAAAGGGTTTCTCCAAACTCAGGAGAAGTGCGGGGGACGGTCAATGCGACACCGGACTTTGCCGAGAACATGAGGGGTGCAACCCCTAAGAAGACCAGCCATGGGGGTCCTGGGTTACTGGACCCTCAGCCGGATACCATTCCGGAGACCCATACGGTCCCAGAGTTGAGTCAGCAGCCCCCTCTGCAAGAGGGGGGACGGTGACCTTTACCAATATAGAGGTGTCGAACAAGCTGATGTGGATGCACTACAAGGTGCGTCTGTCTTGGAGGAGCACCGTTCTTTAATGGGTATGGTGGTTGAAAGATTGCAGTCCGCCAAGAGCGGACTGGGTGAAGCCTTCACCAGCCTACTAACAGGCTTCAAGGTATGCAATGTAATGCCTTGTAGCCGCTTTTTATAACGAATCCATCTATATATAGATAGTAGCCCCTGAGACTCTGTTTGGCCAACGAGGGAGGGCGAACAGAGGGTCGATAGGTACCCACGGTAAATAACATTTTTAGCCCTTTTGGTAATCATCAGGCTTCACTGTTAGCGGCGATCGCTTAGGTGGCTGAAGTTTCCGAACTGAAGCGGAAGCTGCAGCTGGTCGAGGAGGACAACATTCAGATTAACAAGCGGCTCGACGAAGCGCAAGGTTTGTTTCAAGTGCTCCACATTCCATCAAATTGGTTTTGCAAATGCTGGAGTGAGGCTCGTGCGTTATTATACGCATAATGGCAGATGGCGTTGTGGAGGTCGAAACCCTCCGAAGTGACCTTGCCCACGCAAAGGAGCAGGCAAGGGTGAGCAATGCAGCCGCTGAGAAAGTGGTTGTCAATTTGAAGGAGGAACATGCCACACGGAGCTAGGTCGAGGAGCGCGTGTACAAGATTGAGCAAGAGCTCAATGACGCGTCTTGCAAGTGTGAGCTCCCCGAGGAGGACAATAAAGCGAAGGCGGCTGAACTCCCCAAGGCCTTTTAGGACGCCCAAGAGGCGAGGTCCGAATCCCGCGTGGCTCGCGAGGAGCTCCGACAGGCCGGACAGATAGCGGATGGTAAGCCCTTTCTTTTATAGTCTAAGTTTGGCGATCAGAGGTATGCCTTACTAATCGACTATGGAGTCTCCAGACTCCTTTGTGGATCTACAGAAGAGCGCGGCTAACGTGGCGCAATTCTACCGAGACCAGGAGGGGCATACAATGGAGAAGCTGTTCTGGTCGCAATATGCGACTCAGGAGCGTTCGACGATGCTGAACGACCAGATGGCACAATGGGCCGAGCTGCACAAGATGTCCGGAGCGGCCATGAAGGAGGTTATACTCTAGTTGTGGCCGGCTGAATCCGTTCCGAGCTCTTATTTTGGCCTGGTGCAGCGACTCGCTGATGCCGTGCCCCGCATTGAGGCCATCAAACGGTCGGTGTGCATAGAAGGTGCACAGAGGGATTTTGCCCGGGTCAAGGTGCACTAGGCCAAGATGATGGCCGCCGTCGTCGCAGTGGGGGGTCCTCCCGAAGGCAAAGACCACCGCACACTGGAACTTTATTTAAACGACATCCTACAGGGTGCTCATTTGATAGAGGGTCAATGCTCAAAGGACATCATGTTTGAATGAATGTATCCGAACGACCCGATCGTGTGTATTATGGATATTTAAGGCTTTGTAATATATTTGCACTATTATCTAAAATTGTTTCCTCCTGTGCGGCTGTATTTTTGAATGCCTGAGAGTTTTCCAGTCGTCGGCTTCGACCCCCACGTAGATACCGCGGAGGTGTTCGCAAAGGCACATTAACACTCTTGACCCAACGTCTTGGTCCGTGACGAAGGTGTTAGTGCATCGAACTAGGAAATCAGACTATACGGCTTTACGGCTCTCACATAGCCATAGGAGTTTGAAGACGGGGCTATGAAATAGCCCCTGGTACGTATTTGACTATCCGAATGCGGATGTGCTACGCGTAAGACTGAAAAAACAGTCCTTCGTTTAAAACGGAAAAATCATTAAGGATTTAGTAAGTCACCGAACCGCTGACCAGCTCTCACTGCATCACGACAGTCAGTTTTTAGCTTTCTCTACTGAGGTGCTTAACCGGATGAACCAGAAACACAATCGTCAGAGTTCTCCCTTTACTACCCTAGCCGAACAAGCGGAACATAAGGTAGCAAACACAGGAGCGGGGCAACCTAACTATTGACGAAAGACATGATTCTGAGCCGATGCATATAATTCCAAGATCGGGACGCCGAAGTGTGCTACAAAGTTGTTCGGGCTTTTGTTTAGTGGCTCATGAGTGGCCGTATAGAGCCCCTGGCAATGGGTGTCGAGGTATGTCCGACAACTGGAGAGACGGACTACAGTTTTATAAATAAAGTAGACACTGAAAAGAAATTGTCACTACTAGAATCTGATTGACACGTCAAGGCGTGATTGTACAGGAGGTGCCATAAGTGGCAAAATCATTTTACATGTCGGGATCTAATAGCAAGGATAAAAGGTCAGTACACGTCCTTGTAAATAAGGTTTGGTCCGAAGAGTCCTTTGGATGTCCTGCCGCACGTCTGCGCTTCTTTCGTCCTGTAGGTAGGGGTTCCTTGAAGGAAACGGTCCCCTGTTTGCTGTACGGAATCGGGCTCGGAGTGAGTCCTTGTAAATCCGTAGGATACATGGGCTCGAGTGCACCTGTGGTAAAAAAAGGGTGGAAGATCGTATAGGGTCGAGCCGCACTATAGATCTTTCCATATTGTGCCTTCGCCGATGCCCAAGGTATTTTGAGTGCATAATGATGCATGCGCGGTGCGAATTCTGCTAGTGTGCCCAGTGATCGGTGGAGGCGGAACTGCTAGTCTAGCTCTGAATGTGCTGGACCACTAGCTAGCGGAGCTGCCCGGACTCTTTTAGAAGGGTCCGGCGGTTTGATGACCGACGAGGTATGTGGCTTAAAGTGGCCGCTCTGTACCTCGGCTGCAAGAGCTACGGTGTGCTCCTCTGTGCGAAGGGAGTGTTCCATGTTTCCATTGACTGTTATAACACCGTGTGGATCGGGCATTTTGAGCTTTAAATAAGCATAGTGCGGCATCGCATTGAATCGAGCAAAAGCGGTCCGTCCGAGCAGTGCGTGATAGCCACTTCGGAAGGGTACGATATCAAAGATCAAGTTTTCACTGCGGAAGTTATCAGGCGAGCCGAAGACAACTTCCAACATTATAGAGCCCGAGCAGCGAGCCTCTACGCCAGGTATTACTCCTTTAAAGGTAGTTTTCGTGGGCTTGATTCTTGACGAATCGATGCCCATTTTGCAGACAGTGTCCTGATAGAGCAGGTTAAGACTGCTGCTACCGTCCATGAGGACTCGCGTGAGATGGAATCCGTCGATGATCGGATCGAGGAACAAAGCTGCCGATCCTCCATGATGGATACTGGTCGGGTGGTCCCTTCGATCGAATGTGATCGGGCAAGCCGACCATGGGTTGAATTTTGGGGCGACCGGCTCTACGGCGTAGACGTCCCTTAATGCACACTTGCGTTCCCTTTTCGGGATGTGCATGACATAGATCATGTTCACCGTTTTAATCTCGGGGGGAAAGTGCTTCTGCCCCCCTGTGTTCGGTGGGCGAGGCTCTTCATCGTCGTCCTCGCTGGGCGGCCTTTTCCCCTTGTGTTCGGCATTGAGCTTGCCAACCTGTTTAAACACCCAACAGTTTTTGTTGGTGTGATTGGCAGGTTTGACGGGGGTGCCATGAATCTGGCAAGGCCGATCAAGTATTCTGTCGAAACTAGATGGACCATCTTTGTTTCCTTTGAGTGGCTTCTTCCGCTGTCCAGATTTTGAGCCACTGAATCCGGCATTTACCACCATCTCTTCTGTATTGTTTCGACGCTTGTTCTTGTCGCGTCGTGGTTTGCCATTGCCGTCTCTGACTTCAGAGGTGCCTGGGTCACTGGTGTTATTGCTTCTACGAGCGAGCCATCTATCTTCTCTCGCGCAAAAGCGGGTCATAAGTGCGGTAAGGGCTGCCATAGACTTCTCTTTCTCTTGGCCGAGGTGTCGGGCAAGCCACTCGTCTCGGACATTGTGTTTGAAGGCCACGGGGGCTTCAGCGTCCGGACAGTCCACAGTGTGATTCTTTTTAATTAAGAACATGGTCCAGAGCTTCCGGGCTGACTCACCGGGTTGCTGGATTATGTGATAAGGTCATCGGCATCCGGGGGCCGAACATAGGTACCTTGGAAGTTGTCTCTAAAGGCGTCCTCCAAGTCTTCCCAGCTTCCAATAGAGTTGTCTGGGAGGCTGTTCAGCCAATGTCGTGCTGGTCCCTTAAGTTTTAGGGGGAGGTACTTGATGGCATGGAGGTCATCACCGCGGGCCATGTGGATGTGGAGAAGAAAGTCTTCAATCCATACTGCGGGATCTGAGGTGCCATCATATGATTCGATGTTTTACGGGTTTAAATCCTTCCGGGAACTGGTGTTCCATTACTTCATCGGTGAAGCATAGAGGGTGTGCGGCTCCTCTGTATCGGGCGACATCACGATGCAGTTCGGATGGAGTCTGTGTGCGGTTTTCGGCCCGTGTGAGGTTGTGTGTGCCATGCCAGGCTTGATGGCCGTCGTCTGGCGCTAGTGGACGCCCTCGCGATCCATAAATTGATCTGGTATGACCAGCTCTATTGTCCAGGTCCTGTCGCAGGTCGTTCGTGCGTCCTACGACCGCCGTTTCTCTGCCTCTAGGGCGAGGTGGTGCAGGTTGGTGTTCGGCTTGAGTTGCCGTTGTATCCCGACCACGAGGTGGTCGGTCAGGTCCGTCAACTGCGTTACGTGCTGTCGGTATAGGCTCCGGGATCTCCTTGTCGAATTGGGAGAGCAACCTGTGCTTTGGGTAACTTTTAGTTGGGCGCTCGAGGCTGTATTCCTCGGCTGCCAGGACATTAGTCCATCTGTCATTGAGTAAGTCCTGATAGGCTTGCAATTGCTGCTGCTTCTTTTTCAGGCTTCTTGCTGTGGTGATTAGCCGATGCTTGAAGCGCTCTTGTTCGATGGGGTCCTCTGGTATGATGAAGTCCTCATCGCCCAGGCTCTCGTCCTCTTCAGAGGTCGGAAGTTAGTTACTATCCTCCGAGCCCTCATCCCTGATAGGATCATCGGGGTTGACTTTCCCCTCTTCCCAATCATCCTGTTCGGATGTTGGCTCGACAGGGGCTTCTTGGTCTTCGGCGTTGTCCGGAGTATTGTTGTCTCCGGTGCCTGTATTGTTGTGTTTTTCGCGACGCGATTTTAATCAACGCCACTGACATCGATGCTTCGTGGATGCTTCAGCTGGTTCATCTTCTAGAATCTTCTCGTTGTTGGCGTCGTTTTCTTTGGGTGTGTCCACCATGTATATGGCATACGAAGAAGTGGTCGTCCAGCGTCCGGTGAACGGCGGGTTATGTCCTTGCTCTTCTTCGACATCGTCGTCCATGCCGTTGATGTCTTCGGAAGCGTAGTCAAGCATGTCGGTTAAGTCCTTGATAGTGGCTATGAAATGGGTGGTGGGTGGGAAGTATAATTCCCTGATCTCAGCCCCTAATGCGGGCTGGACATAGTTTGAAAGCGATTCTTCCGTAATGGCGAGAGATCGCATTAGGTTCGGAGCCTCGTTCAAGGGTGAGGTATGGACAAGGAAGCAAGAATCCGTGGAGCGGGGCGGGATAAGAGTTCCCTGGCCGGGCTTGTATAACACAGACCTCGAGAGTTCGGAGCTGGTGCGCGAAGGTGAGTCCGGCTCGGTGAGGATAAAGGGAGCCAGGAGTGATTCTGGGCCGGCCGGTGAAGCGATTCCCTCCATGTTTCCGGTGTTGAGCTCTATGGTTGTGAAGAGCCCGGCGGGTTCTAAACTCCTATCTTTGGACTCAATGAGGAGTTCCGGATCTGAGGCCGGAGCAACGGTTGAGGCGCGAGCCTGATGACCCGCAAGTATATGGGATAGTTGTAGCCTCTTTCAGTAAGTAAGAGTGTCGAACCCAACGAGGAGCTAAAGGTAGAACAAATACTCTCTCAAGTCCTATCGGCCACTGATACGACTCTACGCACGCTTGACGTTCGCTTTACCTAGAATAAGTATGAAACTAGAAGTACTTTGTAGGTGTTGTTGGATAGGTTTGCAAGATAATAAAGAACACATAAATAAAAGCTAGGGGCTGTTTAGATAAAGATGCAATAAAGTAAATATAGCGAGTGTGGAAAAGTGGTGGTAGGAGTTGTGAAAGTGTCCCTAAGCAGTTGACTACTTTACTAGACCGATAGCAAGTTTTATGTGGGAGAGGCATAAGCTAACATACTTTCTCTTCTTGGATCATATGCACTTACTTTTTTGGCCATTGGAACAGTAGGAGAGGCTCCTACTGCAATTAAAAAAAAATCAGCAACTATACATGGTTTGTATGTTACAAGGCCATCCCACTTTGTGGGTGGAGGGGGGGGAGAAGGGAATAGGGCTAAGTTACAAGGTAGCTAAGTAGGAAAGTAAGAAGGGTTTATTCTTATCTCCCACCCTATAAGTGAGGAGGGACAGGTCCTATTTAAGTCTACAGAGCCAAGAACTTGTGGATGGAGTAATTCCTCTGAAGTGCTTGGTGTTCCTTTCTTTCCAAATACTCCAAGCAGATTGTAGTAGGATTTCAACAAATAATGGCCTATTCCATGAGGTTTTGGCTGACTCCACCCAATCCAGTCTATTCCCTTGAGTAGATCCTTGCATTCCAAGCTTGGCCCAGCAATTTAAGCTAAAAGGGCATTCAAAGAAAAGGTGCTCCACCGTTTCATCCGTGCATGTTGGGCAAAGCAGGCATCCAAACGTGTTGCCAATGTTGAAATGTCGTCGTTTGAGCATATTTCTGGTGTTTAGCCTGTCAGAGAGTAGTAACCATCCAAAAACTTTGATCTTCATAGTTGTTTTAGACTTCCACAGCCATGAGTAGGCAGGGTGAGCTTGGATGTCTCTGAAGAAAAAAATCATAGAATTTATTGGCTGCGAAGTGGGTGGATCCCCAGGTGTATGTCCAATCATCATGTGTTGACTGACCATCCAGCTGAACGTCCGAGGTCAAGCTTTGCAGATCTCTGGTCTCCGCATGGGCTTGCACAGATAGTGGTAGATGAAACGTTTCCTGCAGGCTGGTGGCCCCTAGGAACGCGCGAACAGAGATGTCTTCATCTTTGGCAAACGAGAAAGCGCGGGGGTGAGTTTCGGCCAGGATTTCACCCAGCCACATATCTTTCCAGAAGAGAGTGGTTGCTCCATTACTCACATTAACCAGTGTGATGCCTCTATAAGTGGGCATGAGCTTTGAGATATCTCGCCACCAGAAGGAGCCACAAGGATCAGCAGCATTGGGGTATCTTGGAAGTGTAATAAGAGTTCCAAATCAACTCAACCCAGGGCAGGTCCCATTGGTTATAGAATTTATGAAGAAACTTGAGAAGTAGGGCCTCGTTCTGGATTTTCAGGTTTAAGACCCCCAGACCACCACATTTCTTTGGTTTGCAGACCATGTCCCAACCAGTCAGGGAAGTGCACTTGTCGCCTTGATCAGTTTTCTTTGTCCATAAACATTTGCGGCGAATCTTGTCTAGGAGTTCAATGATTCCTGCTGGGAGCTTAAGTGTACACATAGCAAAGATTATGAGCGAGGAAATGACCGAGTTGAGCAGAGATAACTTGCCACCATATGATATCATGTTAAGTGTTGCTGAGAGTCTTCTTTCTAGTCGACAAACCATAGGCATGAGATCATGAATGGAAGGTTTAGTAGTCCCCATTGGAAGGCCTAGGTAGGTAAATGGCATCTTTCCCACCACACACCCAAAAATATTCGCCAAGTTGGTATAAAGTGCTTCATCACAGTTGATCGGGACAAGTGTGGATTTGTGGAAATTAATTTTTAGACCAATAGAGGTGGCGTAGTCAGACAGAATATTTTTGATAGTTGTAGCCTGGAATGGACAAGCTGGCATTGCAAGAATCGTGTCGTCCGCATATTGAATTACCGGGTAATCTTTTTCTGTAGCGCATGGGAAGGGTAACTTGATTAGGTCTCTGGCAAAAGCATCATTAATAGCAGCTTGTAATAAATCCGCGACTAGGACAAAGATTAGGGGGGACAAAGGATCACCTTGGCAGACCCCATATTTGCAGTGAAATTGTCTTCCCGGTATGCCATTAAGGAGGACAATAGATTTCCCCGAGGCAAAGATGCACTTAATCCAGCCAAGCCATTTGTCATTAAAGCCCATGTTTCGCATGATTTCAATCATTGCATCATGATCAATGGTGTCGAAGGCTTTAACAAAATCTAGTTTAAGTAGAACAATTTATTTCTTGGAAGATTGGCACTGGTAGATGTACTCGAAGGCCCAAGCCAGGCAGTCTTGGATCGTGCGCCCTTTGAGGAAACCATATTGGTTGCAGTGTACTATTTTGAGCACGAGTCTTTGCAAATGGTTGGCCAGGAGCTTAGTAATTACCTTAAGACAACAGTTAAGTAGTGTAATAGGCCTGTACTCATTAACTGTTGACGGCGCCTGAACTTTTGGAATGAGAGTGATTAGCCCTTCATTAATGCTCTCTAAGTTGAGGTTGCCCTCAAAGAACTGGTTGCAAAGCTTGTAGAAGTCCTCCTTGATCACTTCCCAGCAAGTTTTCAGAAATATGCCTGTAAAACCGTCAGGTCCCGGAGCACGGTCCGCCGGCAACGTTTTGATCACATGGTCAATTTCAGTCATGGTAAATGGTACTGTGAGTTCATCAAGGCCATCGATCTTTTTGATGAGTCTGGCAAGTCAAATTTCATGTCGTGCTTGGTTTTCGTGCCAAGTCGATCTTTGAAAGTCTGAAATATAATGGCTTCTTTGCTTGCATGATCCTCTGCACAGAAGCCAGAGTCTTTTGTGAGGGAGGCTATGTTATTTCTGTGATATCATTCTGACGCCATTGCTTGAATTTTTTTTGGAGTTTTCATCGCCGAATTGAACCCAGCAAATTGTGCAGCATTTCTTCCAGTATTGCCTTTGGTAGGACATGAGTCTCAATAAATGCTTCTTGAGAATTGCTCTGAAATTTGCTTCCGGTGTCATGAGAAGCCTCTTGTTTTCCAAACCATCAATTTCTAGTAGGTCCCTGTTAGTGTTCTCAATAGCAATCGATAACTTAGAAATGTTCTTACTCCAACTTTTGAGTTCATGCCAAAGGTGCTTGATCTTTTTGCAGAGATTTGACGCCATGTTTGGAGAGTTAGCAGTTATGGCCCAAGCCCTTTTTGACAGTTTCTAGGAATCCCGGGTGATGGATCTAATAAGATTCAAATATGAACATCTTGGAGCGTGGGATTTTTGTTTCAATATTGATGACACAAGGAATGTGATCTAAGACAGGTCTGCCAAGAGGTTTAACAAGAGTGTTTGGGTATGAACTGGTCCAATGATTACTAGTGAAGAACCAGTCAATTTGCTCTAGGAGGGGATCGGTTTGCATGTTGCTCCATGTGTAAGTTCTTCCCTTGATGGGCAGTTCAATTAAGGCCTGTGATCTGATGAAATCATTAAAAGTTATCATGTCTCCAAAATGGCCACCTGGTTTGTTACGATTGTCAGGACCTCTAATGAAATTAAAATCCCCACATAAGAGCCAATCTTCATTAGGAGGTATATCAAGTGATAATAGCCAGGCAATGAAATTGTTTCTGGGGTCACCTTGACAAGGCCCGTACACATTAACTAAGGTCCAAGATTGCGCCGACTGGGTAGAGTGAAAACGAGTTACCAGTGCAAAGTCTTCAGAGGCCACTGTAGTAGCCGAGAAAACAACACTGTTCCCAATGGTGGCAATTCCTCCTGACGCTCCCCGGGAGGGGACAAAATCGAATTTATCAAATCTTCATGGGCAACAGGATTTAATGAAAGCATTATCAAAGGATGATTTTTTTGTTTCCTGCAAGCAAATAACCGCGCAACCACTAGAGTTGATCGCATTAGAAAGTGCTAATTGTTTGGCTTCAGAGTTTAGCCCACGTACATTCCAACATAGAACATTCCAACTAACCAAAAGAGGCATAAAAAGATAAATAAGGAGATCAGGCAGCATTAGAAGATGGCCCTGCGTCCTTGCAAGCCAGGAGCTCCTCCTCCGAGAGTTCAGCGGCTGGGATTCCACACATAACATTGCCAATATGCTGAATGACTGGGATCGGGGTGGGAGGTGGCAGTTCTGCTTCATCAATAAGTTCAATTATGGTGATGGCAGTTGCGGCAGAAGGAATGACCTGTGAATTTACCTTAGAAGCTCTGCTCTTTGTTTCTGAGAGTGACGACACTTTGAAGCCATCATACTTGTTCTTGCGAGTGCTCCGACACAGATTAACGGAGGATTCAGGAGTAGGAGCCTTCCCATGACGAGTAACCACCGCATGCACTTGGACATGCAGGTCATCAGAAGCAGCAATAGCAGTCACAGCAGGCACCTGGGTAGGCAGATCATCAGAAGCAGCAAGACCAATGGGGTCAGGCGATTGCACCAAGGAAATCTCAGGGGGACCGCGCTCTCCAACAAAGGATTCAGAGAAGTGGAGTTCATTGAGGGTGAAGCGCAGTCCAGACGAGGTGGAAAGTCACTGTGAGCAGCAGTTGAATCCCCATTATTCAGTTCAGACAAAGAGAGATCAGCTTCCATGGGCATCTGCTCAACAATAACATCAGTGGAGTCGTGCAAAGTTATAGTCTTGGTGGCTTCAGTAACAGTTAGCATTCCCTCCTCTTCAGTAATTGCCACTCTAAACTCCACTCTAGCATATCTAAGACCATAGCCAGAGCTCCATGGGCCATATGCTGCAATGATAGGCATGATTGCAGTCCTGAGGAAGGTGTTGAGCCTGACAATGGGAAAACCTTCATTAATCATCATCGAGCTGATTATATTACCCTGAGCAGACATAGCAAGCTGTAAACCAGCAGCAGAAAGGGAGATCTGAATGTCCAAGACATTATGCTGAGGGGCCGGACTAGAAACAACATTACTTGCAGGAGCTGCAGAGCTTTCTCCCATAACAAGATTGTTGAAAATGTTTCTTCGCACCAAGATATAACTGTCAGAGATGGTGGCACTAGAGTCTGAACTGTCAAAAGCTAAAATGGAATCATTCCAAGCTGTCCCTGGGCTATCCTGGAGATTATTAGCAGGTAAAATCCCATCTTGCACTTGCAGACCCTCTGTCGTCAGCCAAGCCTGAAAGTTATACAATGCAGGAGGCGGCGAAGGTGGCCATGCACCCCATCCCGCTTGGAAGTGAACATCGTGACCCTGAGGAGCATTGTGGTGTGGAGCAGCATCAGGTGTGTTTGGCGTGGCATTCTGAGCAAGCCAATTGTGTAGCTGGGCTTGGTACATCTGCTCCGCAGTGAGAGTGTCACTGAACAGGGGGTGGGGAATCCCATCAGCAGGAGGTGGCTCAATGTCTGCCGGCGGCACATCCGGGATATGGGCATTCCAATCACTGTTGCGCAGAATCGTGACGCAAACAGTCCAGCAATGGCGCTCACCACCCAGCTGATGCATAACAAAACTTTTCGGCACCTGACGCAAGCTAAGAACTCTGGCTTTGATCAAAACAAACTTCCTGTCCCCTCTAGGATTATTCCAAGTGATAAGTTCCGCAAATTTATTGACAAACTTATGGATGTAGTGAGAGGTTTGATAATCATGGGAAATCCAATGTACAGCAGCCAGACTTGAGGCCCAAAGCTAGTTTGGCGCATATTGATAGCAGCATCGTGAGGAACAAAGGAAACAACAGTGCCCTGGTTATCATCATCCTCATCGAGCTCAAAAGTAGTACCCACCACAGTATCTCTAACGACAGGATCCACGAAACCAAAGATGCCAATCCCAAGCATGTAGTCGTCTACTTCAGTGGGAAAGAAATTGGAATCGTGGAGCAAACCTTCAATGGTGTGGCGAAGCAGAGCTTTCTGATGGAAAGGGACGAAGCGGTTCACCTCAGCAATGGCCAAGAAATCATGTCGGAGTGGCGGCACCAGAGTGACCACCATCTCATCTCTGACCATGCAATCTTCAGGCCCAAGCTCGATGGTCATGTCGTGCGGCAGGTAGGGGACGACATTAACTGGATAGTTCGCCATGGGAGAGCTTGGTGGAGGAGCTGGGGGTGGGATCGATGGAGTGACAGGTGATAGAGAGGGAGGCGTATCGGCAGGGGTATTTTGCCTCTTGGGAACCCAAATGCGATGGCCTTGCCTCCGCTTGACCCAGCAGGATGTCGCCACGTGTCCCTGGTCACCACACGATCGGCATCGAACGGTGTTACTTTGTTTGCTGCCCTCCATGGCAACACGGTGGTTGAGGGGAAGTGTATCATTAAAATCCGCTTGGTTGATTGGATGCCGCTGGTCGATATTGACTGGGATTGACTGAGATAAGTTGCCAATATTATTTTGAAACGAAACCTCGAAATTGATCTGACCAGGCCCTCAGATGGCAATAAATCAGAATCCTGGTTAGTCCGGATAATCTCGGGCCGGCCATCAAGCCCAGTTTTGGGAGCCCATTTCAAAAGAGGCACCTAGGCTCAGAAGCAATCTCCAGAAAAATGGACGACCAGCCACAAGCGGGATAAAACTTAAGGCCCGTGCAATGAAAATAAGTGTGATTCGTAGAATTGCACGTTGGACAATGTATCTTAATAGAATCGGCAGCCTCAGGTTGATTGCATTGAATAGTTCGATTATCTTCAAGGCATCCAGTCACTATGGGCTCGCATTGGATTTCTAGCAATCATTCGCAACTACTAAAGATTCATTAAGGTAAAACCCAACCATAGCATTAAAGCATCAAGTCCCCTTTATCCCGTACGCAACAATCCCCTTACTCGGGTTTATGCTTCTGTCACTCAAACAACCCACCATAAAAGAATCTTGAACGTATTGCAACACTATACAGCGGGAATACCTCACGCTTGCGCAACACGGAGGACACAATAGGACAGCAACATAACCACAAGCAAATTAAATCAATCATAGCAATTCATTGATGTCTACTACACAACCTTCTTCTTGTAGACGTTGTTGGGCCTGCAAGTGCACAGGTTTGTAGGACAGTAGCAAATTTCCCTCAAGTTGATGACCTAAGGTTTATCAATCCGTAGGAGGCGTAGGATGAAGATGGTCTCTCTCAAACAACCCCGCAACCAAATAACAAAAAGTCTCTTGTGTCCCCAACACACCCAATACAATGGTAAATTGTATAGGTGCACTAGTTCGGCGAAGAGATGGTGATACAAGTGCAAAATAGATAGTAGATATAGGTTTTTGTAAACTGAAATAATAAAAACAGCAAGGTAACTAAAGATAAAAGTGAGCGTAAACGGTATTGCAATGATAGGAAACAAGGCCTGGGGTTCATACTTTCACTAGTGCAAGTTCTCTCAACAATAATAACATAGATAGATCATATAACAAGTCCTCAACATGCAACAAAGAGTCACTCCAAAGCCACTAATAGCGGAGAACAAACGTAGAGATTATGGTAGGGTACGAAACCACCTCAAAGTTATTCTTTCGGATCAATCTATAAAAGAGTTCGTACTAGAATAACACCTTAAGATACAAATCAACCAAAACCCTAATGTCACCTAGATACTCCATTGTCACCTCAAGTATCCATGGGCATGATTATACGATATGCAGCACACAATCTCAGATTCATCCAACCAACACAAAGTACTTCAAAGAGTGCCCCAAAGTTTCTACCAGAGAGTCAAGAACGTGTGCCAACCCCTATGCCTAGGTTCCCAATGTCACAAAACCCGCAAGTTGATCACCAAAACATACATCAAGTGGCACATGATATCCCATTGTCACCACAGATAATCACGGCAAGACATACATCAAGTGTTCTCATAAAAGACTCAATCCGATAAGATAACTCAAAAGAGGAAACTCAATTCATCACAAGAGAGTAGAGGGGGAGAAACATCATAAGATCCAACTACAATAGCAAAGCTCGGGATACATCAAGATTGTGCCATAGAGGAAACACGAGAGAGAACACGAGAGAGAGAGAGATCAAACACATAGCTACTGGTACATACCCTTAGCCCGAGGGTGAACTACTCCCTCCTCGTCATGGATAGCGCCGGGATGATGAAGATGGCCACCGGTGATGGGATCCTCTTCCGCAGGTGCGGAGCAGGCTCTGAGAGGTTTTGGTGGCTCAGAGGCTTGCGGTGGCGGAACTCCCGATCTATCTTCTGCTCGGAAGTTTTAGGGTACGTAGGTATATATGGGTGCAAGGGGTACGTCGGTGGAGCTACGGGGGCCCCACGAGGTAGGGGGCGCCTGGGGGGGCGCCCCCACCCTCGTGGGCAGCCTGTATCTCCCCTGACGTGCACTCCAAGTTCCCTGGGTTGCTTTCCTTCCAAAAATAACTTCTCCAGTTGATTTCGTTCCGTTTTGACTCCGTCTGATATTCCTTTTCCTCGAAACACTGAAATAGGCATAAAACAACAAATCTGGGCTGGGCCTCCGGTTAATAGGTTAGTCCCAAAAATAATATAAAAGTGGATAATAAAGCCCAATATTGCCTAAAACAGTAGATAAAGTAGCATGGAGCAATAAAAAATTATAGATACGTTGGAGACGTATCAAGCATCCCCAAGCTTAATTACCTGCTCGTCCTCGAGTAGGTAAATGATAAAAAAGAATTTTTGATGCGGAGTGATACTTTGGCATAATTTGAATGTAAATATTCTTAATTGTGATATGAATATTCAGATCCGAAAGATTGAAGACAAAGTTCATATTGACACAAAAATAATAATACTTCAAGCATACTAATCAAAGCAATCATGTCTTCTCAAAATAGCATGGCAAAAGAAAGTTCATCCCTACAAAATCATATAGTTAGGCTATGCTTCATTTTCGTCACACAAAGATGTTCCCAACTTCTATACCCCCGATGACAAGCCAAGCAATTGTTTCATACTTAAATAATCTCAAACTTTTTCAACCTTCACGCAATACATGAGCGTGAGCCATGGATATAGCACTATGGGTGGAATAGAATATGATGATGGGGATTGTGTGGAGAAGAAAAAAAAGGAGAAAGTCTCACATTGACGAGGCTAATCAACGGGCTATGGAGATGCCCATCAATTGATGTCAACATGAGGAGTAGGGATTGCCATGCAACGGATGCACTAGAGCTATGAATGCTCAACAAAAGAAAACTAGTGGGTGTGCATCCAACTTGCTTGCTCACGAAGACCTAGGGCATTTGAGGAAGCCCATCGTAGGAATATACAAGCCAAATTCTATAATGAAAAATTCCCACTAGTATAAAAAGACAACTTATGAGACTCACTACATGAAGAACAAGGTGCTACTTTGAAGCACAAGTGTGGAAAAAGAGATAGTAGCATTGCCATTTTTTGGGGCCTTTCTTTTTTTTCTTTTGGCCTTTCTCTTTTTTTGGGGGCCTTTCTTTTGTTTCTTTTGGCCTTTTTTTTTCTTTTTTTTGTTTGGGCAATGCTCTAATAATGATGATCATCACACTTCTATTGATTACAACATAAGGATTACAACTTGAAACTTAGAACAAGATATGACTCTATATGAATGCCTCCGGCGGTGTACCGGGATGGTGCAATGAACCAAGAGTGACATGTATGAAATAATGCATGGTGGCTTTGCCACAAATACGATGTCAACTACATGATCATGCAATGGCAATATGACAAAAGTGATGTATGTCATGATGATGATGATGGAAGTTGCATGGCAATATATCTCGGAATGGCTATGGAAATGCCATGATAGGTAGGTATGGTGGCTGTTTTGAGGAAGATATAAGGAGGTTTATGTGTGATAGAGCGTATCATATCACGGGGTTTGGATGCACCGGCGAAGTTTGCACCAACTCTCAAGGTGAGAAAGGGCAATGCACGGTACCGAAGAGGCTAGCAAAGGTGGAAAGGTAAATGTGTGTATAATCCATGGACTCAACATTAGTCAAAAGAACTCATATACTTATTGCAAAAATTTATAAGTCATCAAAAACCAAGTACTACGCGCATGCTCCTAGGGGGATAGATTGGTAGGAAAAGACCATCGCTCGTCCCCGACCGCCACTCATAAGGATGCACAAGCCAGGTACACTTCATGCTTCAAATTTGTTACACAACTTTAACCATACGTGCATGCTACGGGACTTGCAAACTTCAACACAAGCATTTCTCAAATTCACAATTACTCAACTAGCACAACTTTGATATTATCACCTCTATATCTCAAAACAATTGTCAAGCATCAGACTTTTCTTAGTATTCAACGCACTCAAAAGAAAGTTTCACATATCTTGAATACCAAGTATATTAGGATTTTAAGCAAATTACCATGCTCTTTAAGACTCTCAAAATAATATAAGTGAAGCATGAGAGTTCATCTATTTCTTAAAAATAAAACTACCACCATGCTCTAAAAGATATAAGTGAAGCACTAGAGCAAGTGACAAACTACTCCGAAAGATATAAGTAAAGATAAATGAGTAGTCGAATAATTGTGCAACTATGTGAAGACTCTCTAACATTAAAGAATTTCATATCTTGATACTTTATTCAAACAGCAAGCAAGGCTAAATAAAACTACATTGCAACGATAGCACAACTCAAGTGAAGAAGCAAAAACTTAGGCTCAACCGATACTAACCGATAGTTGTTGAAGAAGAAAGGTGGGATGCCCACCGGGGCATCCCCAAGCTTAGATGCTTGATACTTCTTGAAATATTATCTTGGGGTGCCTTGGGCATCCCCAAGCTTGAGATTTTGTGTCTCCTTAATTCCTCTCATATCATGGTTTCTCTTTTTATCAAAAGTTTCATTCACAACAAACTCAACAAGAACTCGTGAGATAGGTTAGTATAAACCAATGCAAAACCTTATTATTTTCCACTGTAACAAATCACTAAAATTATTATTCAACATTTAATACTAAATGCCTCTGCATATTTAATACTTCTATCCTCAAATATAATCATTAAACAAGCAAACATATGCAAACAATGCAACCATAACAGCAATCTGCCAAAACAGTACAGTTTGTAAAGAATGCAAGAGTATCAATACTTACCTGAATCCAAAAATTATGAACTAAAATTCCCACTATAATAAATTTATCATAGCTCAGTATGCAAAAAGATTCAACATTATACCGCTCTCTGAATTTTCTAGGGAATTTTTGCAACAGCGGTAAACTTTCTGTTTTTCAAACAGCAACATGTATACTAGCAAAATAAGCATGGCAAAGGCTATCCTTGACTTCTTTATTGAAACTAAAGATGAAAAAAATTATTATAAATAACAGCAAGCAAATACTAACAAGATAAAATGAGGCTCCAAGCAAAACACATATCATGTGGTGAATAAAAATATAGCTCCAAGTAAAGTTACCGATGAACGAAGACGAAAGAGGGGATGCCTTCCGGGGCATCCCCAAGCTTAGGCTCTTGGTTGTCCTTGAATATTACCTTGGGGTGCCTTGGGCATCCCCAAGCTTAGGCTCTTGCCACTCCTTATTCCATAGTCCATCGAATCTTTACCCAAAACTTGAAAACTCCACAACACAAAACTCAACAGAAAACTCGTAAGCTCCGTTAGTATAAGAAAATAAAAAAACCACATTGGTACTGTAATTAACTCATCCTAAATTCATATTGGTGTAATATCTACTGTACTCCAACTTAGCTATGGTTCATACCCTCCGATACTACTCATAGATTCATCAAAATAAGCAAACAACACATAGAAAACAGAATCTGTCAAAAACAGAACAGTCTGTAGTAATATGTATCAAACGTATACTTCTGGAACTCCAAAAATCCTACCAAATTAGGAAGACCTAAGCAATTCGTATACCAATCCGGAGCAAAAAGGATAAGATCAGAACCGCATTTCTGTGAATTAACAAAACTAATTTACTGGGTGCAAAAATTTCTGATTTTTAGCAGGATCAACACAACTATCACCGTAAGCTATCCTAAAGGTCTTACTTGGCACTTTATTGAAACAAAATCTATAAAACATGATTACTACAGTAGAATAATCATGTGAACATGCAAAAACAGTAAGGATAAGTATTGGGTTGTCTCCCAACAAGCGCTTTTCTTTAATGCCTTTCTAGCTAGGCATGATGATGACAATGATGCTCACATAAAAGATAAGAATTGAAACATAACGGGAGCATCATGAAGCATATGACTAGCACATTTAAGTCTAACCCACTTCCTATGCATAGGGATTTTGTGAGCAAACAATTTATGGGAACAACAATCAATAATCATAGGAAGGTAAAACAAGCATAGCTTCAAAATTTGAAGCACATAGAGAGGAAACTTGACATTATTGCAATTCCAACAAGCATATATTACTCCCTCATAATAATTTTCAGTAGCGTCATGAATGAATTCAACAATATAACCAGCACCTAAAGCATTCTTTTCATGACCTACAAGCATAGAAAATTTACTACTCTCCACATAAGCAAAATTCTTCTCATGAATAATAGTGGGAGTATCATAAGAGACTTGAACACTAAAAATTGTTTCCACATTAAAAGGGTAATGTTCAGAAAAAGGGTAATCATAATCATGACAAGATTTGTAAATATAATCATCACTACTTTTTATAGCATAAGTTTCATCACAATAATCATCATAAGTAGCAACTTCGTTCTCATCATAATCGATTGAAACCTCTCCCAAGATAGTGGAATCACTAAATAAAGTTGACAATCTTCCAAATCCACTTTCGTATTCATCACAATAAAGTTCAACATCCTACAAAATAGTGGGATCACTACTTCCTAAAGTTGACTCTCTTCCGAACCCACATTCATCAATATAATCATCATAGGTAGGAGGCATGCTATCATCATAACAACTTTACATATCAAAACTTGGGATGCTAAAAATATCATCTTCATTAAACATAGCATCCCCAAGCTTGGGCCCTTTCATATCATAAGCATAATCACTCTCGTCATTAAAAATATTGATAGCACCAATAGTATAGCAATTATCATCATCACAATGAGTAGTAGGAGCAACATCATTTGGGAGGGATACCTTTTTACCTTTGTTGCTCCTTCTTTTCTTTTTCTTCTTCACATTATGTGTAGGTTCAACCTTCCTCTTTGAGCTCCTTATTGATGAGATTGGTTGAATAGAAAGCTCCTCCTCATTACCTGATTCATCATAAGAAATAATAGGAGGAGATTGAGAAGTCTCTTCCCTTTCATTAGTATTCTCATCATCCTCTATTTGTTTTCCTTTCTTTATGTAATTGGCAATATAAGGATTTTCAATGCAATTCACCGCACAATACATGTAAATTTCTTCTAGATCAAAACCAAGAAGTTTGTAACGGGCAAATTCTGGAAGATAATTAGTTAAACGTTTCATTTCTTCGCAACCCATAAGCAAGCTAAGCTCATTATAATGTGCAAGGGAAATCAAATCATCACAATTTTTGGACACGATTAGATCATGAAACAATTTGCATCGGATAGCTAAATGACCACTTTCATTGCAAAGTCCACAAGTATAGCCAAGAAAATTTAAATTTTCAGCACAAACATCTAGCCTTTCTTGCAACAATTCAGTTTCTAAGTGCTTATGCCTCTTGCAATAAATATCTTCTCTATTTGGTGTGTTCATGTAAACATGCACTCCACAAAAGTTGACATGCTCATAAGAGATATTTTCATCATAACTAGTGCAATCATCATTAGCATCATGGATATTCAAAGAATTCGTACTAACAACATTGCAATCATGCTCATCATTCAAAGATTTAGTGCCAAACAATTTAGAGATTTCTTCTTCTAGCACTTGAGCACAATTATCCTTTCCATCATACTCACGAAAGATATTAAAAAGGTGAAGCGTATGAAACAAACTTAACTCCATTTTTTAATTTTCTTTTATAAACTAGACTAGTGCTAAAACAAGAAACAAAAAGATTCGATTGCAAGATCTAAAGATATACCTTCAAGCACTCACCTCCCCGGCAACGGCGCCAGAAAAGAGCTTGATGTCTACTACACAACCTTCTTCTTGTAGACGTTGTTGGGCCTGCAAGTGCACATGTTTGTAGGACAGTAGCAAATTTCCCTCAAGTGGATGACCTAAGGTTTATCAATCCGTAGGAGGCGTAGGATGAATATGGTCTCTCTCAAACAACCCTGCAACCAAATAACAAAAATTCTCTTGTGTCCCCAACACACCCAATACAATGGTAAATTGTATAGGTGCACTAGTTCGGTGACGAGATGGTGATACAAGTGCAAAATAGATAGTAGATATAGGTTTTTTTAAACTGAAATAATAAAACAGCAAGGTAACTAAAGATAAAAGTGAGTGTAAACGGTATTGCAATGATAGGAAACAAGGCCTAGGGTTCATACTTTCACTAGTGCAAGTTCTCTCAACAATAATAACATAGATAGATCATATAACAAGTCCTCAACATGCAACAAAGAGTCACTCCAAAGCCACTAATAGCGGAGAACAAACGTAGAGATTATGGTAGGGTACGAAACCACCTCAAAGTTATTCTTTCGGATCAATCTATAAAAGAGTTCGTACTAGAATAACACCTTAAGATACAAATCAACCAAAACCCTAATGTCACCTAGATACTCCATTGTCACCTCAAGTATCCGTGGGCATGATTATATGATATGCATCACACAATCTCAGATTCATCTAACCAACACAAAGTACTTCAAAGAGTGCCCCAAAGTTTCTACCGGAGAGTCAAGAACGTGTGCCAACCCCTATGCATAGGTTCCCAATGTCACGAAACCCGCAAGTTGATCACCAAAACATACATCAAGTGGCACATGATATCCCATTGTCACCACAGATAATCACGGCGAGACATACATCAAGTGTTCTCATAAAAGACTCAACCTGATAAGATAACTCAAAAGGGGAAACTCAATTCATCACAAGAGAGTAGAGGGGGAGAAACATCATAAGATCCAACTACAATAGCAAAGCTCGGGATACATCAAGATTGTGCCATAGAGGAAACACGAGAGAGAACACGAGAGAGAGATGAAACACATAGCTACTGGTACATACGCTCAACCCCGAGGGTGAACTACTCCCTCCTCGTCATGGATAGCGCCGGGATGATGAAGATGGCCACGGTGATGGGATCCCCTTCCGCAGGTGCTTGAACGAGCTCTGAGAGGTTTTGGTGGCTCAGAGGCTTGCGGTGGCGGAACTCCCGATCTATCTTACATTCGGAAGTTTTAGGGTACGTAGGTATATATGGGTGCAAGGGGTACGTCGGTGGAGCTACGGGGGCCCCACGAGGTAGGGGGGCGCCCGGGTGGGTGGGCGCGCCCCCCACCCTCGTGGGCAGCCTGTATCTCCCCTGACGTGCACTCCAAGTTCCCTGGGTTGCTTTCCTTCCAAAAAATAACTTCTCTAGTTGATTTCATTCCGTTTTGACTCTGTCTGATATTCCTTTTCCTCGAAACACTGAAATAGGCATAAAACAACAAATCTGGGCTGGGCCTCCGGTTAATAGGTTAGTCCCAAAAGTAATATAAAAGTGGATAATAAAGCCAATATTGCCTAAAACAGTAGATAAAGTAGCATGGAGCAATAAAAAATTATAGATACGTTGGAGACGTAGCATTCATCAACCACCAATAGGACAACGAAAATCTACTCAGACATCATAGGATTGCAACACATCATTGTATAATTATGAAGCATAAAGCACCATGTTCAAGTAGATGGTACAGCGGGTTGCGGGAGAGTGGACCGCTGAATATAGATGGGGGAAGGTGATGGAGATGTTGGTGAAGATGGCGGTGGTGTTGGTGAAGATCGCGTTGATGATGATGGCCCCCGGCAGCGCTCCAGCGCCACCGGAAGCAAGGGGGAGAGAGCCCCCTTCTTCTTCTTATTCCTTGACCTCTGTAAGGGCATATTTATCCCTAAGTGTTTTGGTGATTGATGACAATACTCGTGCGGACTAATCGTGTGCCTTGAGTCCCTCAGATACTTCATCATTAGGCACAAGACGATTCGGTGCCCCTCGGAGACTGTTGAAGCCGGTGTTGTTCTACGTTTCTCTTTGGTGGAGTTGAGTCGTAGGAGAGCCGTACTATTAAGAGGGGGTCCGCGTCGGAAAGGTAGGGTGGAATCACACGTACACTTGTCCCTCCTTTCCTTGCACTCTGGAGCTACCCATCGTTATCTTGGTTGTGCGAAAAACTGACGACTACTGCTGTACTTGCGGTAGTACCGCAGGTACAAGCGGTAGTACCGCGGCAGGCCACGGTAGTACCGCCCCATTGGCGCGGTAGTACCGCGGAACCTTGGCCTAGTGCCGCTCCGGTGCGGTAGTAGGGGCGGATGTAATTTTTTACATCCGCGCCCCTCACGGTAGTACCGCTCCATTGGTGCGGTAGTACCGCCGCACTCTGGCCTAGTGCCGCTCCGGTGCGGTAGTAGGGGCGGATGTAATTTTTTACATCCGCGCTCCCCACGGTAGTACCGCTCGTCCAGCGTGGTAGTACCGCGGGGGCCCACGGTAGTACCGCTCCCTTGGAGTTGTAGTACCGTGGCCCCTCTGCCTAGTACTGCTACGTCGCGGTAGTAGGCGCGAATGTAATTTTTTACATCCGTGCCTACCACGGTAGTACCACGCCTTGCAGGCGGTAGTACCGCGTCGGGTTTTTGCACCACCCTAGTTTCTGCGGAAGTAGGCACGGATGAAATTTATTTCGTCGCGCCCTCCCGAACCGTGACCCTCCGCCTTGCGGTAGTACCGCAAGGGGAGCGGTAGTACCGCGCGAGCAGTAGTACCGCTCCTTCTTCAGGCTTGTTCCGGCCTGTGAAGCTGCCACGGTAGTACCGTGGTGGTCCACGGTAGTACCGCGCGGCTTCACGGTAGTACCGCATCCTTGGAGCGGTAGTACCGTGAGTCGCGGGCAGAACTAGTGGATAACGGTTGGATCTTTTCCACGACTATATAAGGGTTGTCTCCTACCTCTAGTCGACTACCTCTTCCACCTCTAAGCTCCATTGTTGCTCCAAGCTCCATTTTCGCTCAATCTCTCTCCCTAGCCAATCAAACTTGTTGATTTGCTCGGGATTGGGTGACAAGGGCCCGATCTACACTTCCACCAAAGGATATTTGATTCCCCCCACTTATCCCTTGCGGATCTTGTTACTCTTGGGTGTTGAGCACCCTAGACGGTTGAGGTCACCTCGAAGCCATACTCCATTGTGGTGAAGCTTCGTGGTGGTGTTGTTGTTGGGAGCCTCCGATTGTTGTGGAGATTGCCCCAACCTTGCTTGTAAAGGTTGATCGCCGCCTTCAAGGGCACCAATAGTGGAATCACGGCATCTCGCATCGTGTGAGGCGTGAGGAGAATCTGATGGCCCTAGTGGCTTCTTGGGGAGCATTGTGCCTCCAGACCGCTCTAACGGAGACGTACTTCCCCTTAAAAGGAAGGAACTCCGGTAACACATCCTCGTCTTCACCATCTCCACTTTTGGTTATTTCATGCCTTTACTATCGCAAGCTTACTTATTGTTCCATCTCTTGCTTGCTTGCTTGCTAGTTGTTATTGCATCATATAGGTTGCTCACTTAGTTGCATATCTAGACAACCTATTTGTTGCAAAGTTTAATTTGGTAAAGAAAAGCTTAAAAATTGTTAGTTGCCTATTCACCCCCCTCTAGTCAACCATATCGATCCTTTCAATTGGTATCAGAGCCTCGTCTCTTTATTAAGGACTTTGCCGTCCGAAGAGTATGGTTGACACCACCGATGGTGCGAAGGAACACTCCGGTGTGAATCCCATCTCATCTTCGGCCGAAGGGGGAACCTCGGTCTCTCGGGAGGAGTTCAATGTGGCTTTAGACACATTGAAAACTTCCATGACGGCCGAGGTTAAAAGCATGTTTAATGATTTCCTAGAGGGACTTAAACTATCTACCGCGCCTATGAAAGTGGGTGATCCTACTAACAAGGTGACGGATGCTTTCTCCGACAAGGGGGAAGCTAACAATGAAAAGAGTCCTTCTACTAGTGGTAGAAATGGCACCGGCATCTTTGCCCATGTGGAAGCCCCGGTTTATGGAGGGCCTATCCCCTCCACTCATTTGAATCATGCTGGTCCACCTCCTAAATACGAGAAGCATGAAGATTTTGATAATTGGGTCTATCGTTTTAAGCGTCATTTGAAACATGTGAACACTAACCTTTGGAGAGTCATTGAAGAAGGTTTTTATCCTCATGACCCAAGCAACTTCACTCCTCGAGAAGCCGTGGACAATCAATTCAATGAGAGTGCTCTCTTCATCATCCAAGATGCAATCCTTCCCGAAGATCTCCCTCACCTTCGACCCCATGTCGTGGCCAAAGAAGCATGGAAATGTGTCGAGGGTCTCTATCGTGGGAGTGCTAGCATTCAACGGTCCAACTATGAAGTGGTGCAAGATGAAGCCGACGAGTTTGCAGTGAAAGAAGATGAAGAACCTCGTGAGCTCTTTCGAAGAGTGACCAAACTCGCGGTGGCACTTCGAGATCATGGAAGCAAGGACACGGATGACAATTGGATCAAGCGGAAGTTCCTCAAGGCCATGATGCCCTACAACAAAGCCATGTCCTCCGTCATTCGTCAACGACCGGACTTCCACACCATGACCTCAAGTGAAGTGTTGGATGAGTTCGTTGCAATGAGCATCTTGGACAAGACCGCCGACAATGCGGTGCTCCGTTCTCAAAGAGTAAAGAAGCCTAACCTTGCTTTGAAGGCCAAGGTTATTGCGGAAGAAGAGGAAGAAGTGGAAGATGAGGAAAGCAACCCGAGGACACCAAGTTTGACTACCATGAGCACATGGCCCTTGCTTCAAGACAATTTGGAGCAAGAAGAGCTCAAGACCCAACTTCAACAAGAACAACTCAAGTGGCGTCAAGGGCAAGCAACGAGTTAGAACTTGCTTCAACTGTGGCAATGTGAGCCATTTCGTTGCGGATTGTCCTTACGAGAAGCGGGAGGATAATGGTGGCAAGTTCATTCAGAAAGACAAAGCCAAGTCCTTCCCCAACAAGAACAACTTCGCCAAGAAGACTCCCACGCGTGGGTTGGTGGTTCAAGAAGAATACCAAGAGGATGACGATGATGATGAGAATGAAGAAGCAACGGCCATGGCATCCATTGCCATTGCTACTCCCCGGGTGTCTCTCTTCGAATCACCCAATGAAAACATCACCGCTAGATGCCTCATGGCCAAGGCCTCAAACAAGGTAACCCCCAACATCACAACCACCATCATTACTAATCCCTCCGTGGAGGATTGCATTGATGAACATGTTGAGTCTAATGAGGAAGTGAATGAATTTGAGTCATTTATGAGTAAGCTCAAGGGAAAGTCCAAGAAGCACTTTGTTGCTCTCTTGGAACAACTTGGTGAGGCCAATGACATGATCGAGGCTCACGAAGAAACCATCTCCAAGATGGAAGGTCATAGTCGTGACTATGCCGATGAGATATCGGATCTCTCTAATGCTCTTGAGGAAGGCGTGTGCATCGTTTGACTCTTGAGGAGTCACACAATGATGACCATGCTAAGTTAAAGAAAGATCTTGATCATGCTCTTGTCATGTCTCGTGTGCTAACCTCCGAGAAGGCTAAACTTGGGGTTGATCATGCTAGACTCAAAGAGGAGTTTGAGATACTTGACAAGGCCCACAAGGTCTTGAAGGGTACTCATGCTAGCCTCAAAGAGTCTCATGCTCAACTCCAAGTTAAGCTAATCAAGGAAAAGGCCACCTTTCCTCATATGGTATTAATTGATAATGCATGTGCTACTAACCCTTGTTGTGAGCATGTGCATCTTGTGGAGGAAAATGCCAAGTTGAAAGATCAACTTGAGAAGGGCCTTGTGACTTTCATTCAAGGTGAGAAAAACCTCAACGACCTTTTGAGCAATCAAAAGGAAGTTGTGGGCAAGGAAGGAATTGGGTTCGCACCCAAGTCCAAGAGCAAGAAGAAGAAGAACAACAAGGCCAATCGTCCTCCTCCCCCTCAAGCAAGCGTTAAGTGAAAGAGGAGAGGGTGCTTCTAAGAAGAAGAAGGAGAAAGTGAAGAAAGTTGATGTTCACAAGGGCAAGAGCATTTCCTCAAACAAAGCCGGCGACTTTAACCCTTCATATGTGTTGTGCCGTGCTAGTGATGGACATGTTTTTGCTAAATTTGTTGGTTCTTCATATGAGTACATTGAATGGTCTATTTGGGTTCCCAAGACCCTTGTTACTAACATCAAAGGACCCATTACTAAATGGGTACCTAAAACCAAGCATTGATCTCATGTAGGTGTTTGCTTCCGGTGGGGGATCATGGTTGCTCGATAGTGGAGCAACAAATCATATGACCGGGAGGAAGGACTTGGTGGTGGACGTGCAAGAGATTCCATCTATGCCCACCAATGTCGAGTGGGGTGATGCATCACATTCTAAGGTATTGGGTCTCGGCAAGGTTGTCATTTCTCATGATCTAACGATCGAGAAAGTCATGCTTGTTGAGTCCCTTGCATTCAATTTACTTTCCGTTCGTCAACTTGCACTCATGGGCTTTGCCACATTCTTTGATATTGATACCGTGGCCCTCTTGTGGAGCAAGACTCTTAAAGTAGCCTTCGTTGGGCATGTAGAAACGGTCTCTATGTGGTTAACTTTTCGGAGCAACCCACTAAGACCGCGACATGCCTAATGGCTAAAGTTGACGTGGGATGGCTTTGGCATCGCCGTTTGGCCCACGTCAATATGAGATCTTTGCAAAGTCTTCTCAAGGGGGACCATGTTCGTGGACTAACAAATGTTAGTTTTGCCAAAGATCATGCTTGCAGTGCTTGTATCGAAGGAAAGCTTCATGAAAAAGCTCACCCTCCCTCAACCATCATCTACTCGAAGAGACCCTTGGAGCTCCTTCACATGGATCTCTTTGGGCCTCCATCTTTTGATAGTCTTGGAGGAAGAAAGTATTGCTTGGTGATTGTGGATGATTATTCAAGATACACTTGGGTATACTTCTTCAAGAGGAAGAGTGAGACCCAACAAACCGTCATCAACTTTGCAAATGAAGCTCAACGTCAATATGATGCAAAGATCTTGACAATAAGAAGCGACAACGGCACCGAGTTCAAGAACTACACCTTGGATGAGTTCCTTAGTGACGAGGGGATCAAGCATCAATATGCAGCACCTTATACCCCTCAACAAAATGGTGTTGCGGAGAGGAAGAACCGGACGTTGATGGATGCGGCAAGGACCATAATGACGGAGTTCAAGTCTCCGTACAACTTTTGGGCCGAAGCCATCAACACTGCATGTCATGCATCCAATCGGCTCTATCTTCACAAAGGCTTGAACAAGACTCCTTATGAGATCCTCACCGGCAACAAGCCCAACCTCAAGTACTTCCGGGTGTTTGGTTGTAAGTGTTTCATTCTCAAGAAAGGTGTTCGGTTGTCTAAATTCGAGGCTAGAGCTCATGAGGGCATATTTGTTGGTTATGCTACAAACTCTCATGCTTACCGTGTCCTCAACAAGTCCACCGGACTCATTGAGGAGGCGATGTAACGTGGAGTTTGACGAAAATAACGGCTCCCAAGTGGAGCAAAGTGGTACTTGTGATATAGGTGATGAAATTCCTCCCCAAGCCATAAGAAGAATGGGTATTGGTCAAATCCTACCCATTGAGGAACCCCTTGTGGCCGAAGGAGAAGGACAATGCTCTACTCAAGTAGAGCCATCACCTCATCAAGACCCACACGCTTCCGAAGAACAAAGTGAAGGCCCTCAACCTCGTGAACAAGACCAAAGGCAAGATCTACCTCAAGACGGTGATGAACCACTAAGTGATGCCCAAGGTCAAGTTCTCCCCCTCGAGCGAGTTCAAGATCAAGAGCAACCTTGAGATCAAGAACAAGCTCAAGACGGCGCTCAAGATCATCATGTTAACCCTCCTCCTTACACACCCGAGGAGGAATTAGAGCGTCGTGCCGCGAAGATTGCTTCCAAGCTCACCACCCAAGGCCATCTCATGGAAAATGTGGTTGGAAGCCTACGAAAGGGGGTAAGCACTCGTAGACAATTGGAAAACTATTGTGAACATCACGCGTTTGTCTCTTGTGTCGAACCCCAAAAGGTCTATGAGGTGCTCGAAGACTCGGATTGGCTCAATGCCATGCATGAAGAACTCAACAACTTCGAGTACAACAAGGTGTGGAGATTGGTGCCAAGACCATCCGGGAACCACAACGTCATTGGAACCAAGTGGATCTTCAAGAACAAGCAAGATGCTCATGGGAACATCATTCGCAACAAGGCAGGATTGGTAGCACAAGGATACTCCCAAGTCGAGGGTATCGACTACGGTGAAACCTTTGCTCCTGTTGCTCGTCTTGAATCCATTCGTTTGTTGATTGCTTATGCTTCCCATCACAACTTTAAGTTGCAACAAATGGATGTGAAAAGTGCTTTTCTTAATGGTCCCATTAATGAGTTGGTCTATGTCAAGCAACCCCCCGGGTTCGAGGATCCCTACTTTCCGGATCATGTGTATCAACTCGATAAGGCACTCTATGGCCTTAAACAAGCCCCACGTGCGTGGTATGACCACCTTACCGAGTTGCTACAAGATCGTGGTTTTGAAGTAGGGCTAATCGACCCCACTCTTTTTACTAAGAAGGTCAACGGGGAGTTGTTTGTATGCCAACTATATGTTGATGACATTATTTTTGGTTCCCCTAACAAAGCTTTCAATGAAGAATTTGCCGCCCTCATGACCTCCAAGTTTAAGATGTCTTCGATGGGAGAGTTGAAGTTCTTTCTTGGTTTCGACATCAAGCAAAGAAGAGAAGGAACCTTCATCAACCAAGCCAAATACACTCAAGACATGCTTAAAAGATTCAAGCTAAGTGATGTCAAGCCGGCTTCTACACCAATGCCTACCAAGTGCCAACTTGACATCGATCCCAATGGTAAAGCGGTGGATCAAAAGGTATATCGCTCCATGATTGGCTCCTTGCTTTACCTTTGTGCATCTAGACCGGGTATCATGTTGAGTGTGGGGATGTGTGCACGTTTTCAAGCCGCACCAAAGGAAAGTCACTTTGTGGCGGTCAGCGAATCTTCGATATTTGGCTCATACCCCAAACTTTGGCTTATGGTACCCAAGAGGAGCAAACTTCAAGCTTGAAGGTTTCACAATTCGATTAGGCGGGAGACAAAGTGGATAGGAAGTCCACTTAGGAGGTGCCAATTTCTTGGTTGCTCTTTGGTAAGTTGGTCTTCCAAGAAGCAAAGTTGTGTGTCTCTCTCATCCACCGAAGCGGAGTATGTGGCAGCCGGTAGTTGTTGTGCTCAACTCCTATGGATGAGGCAAACTTTAAAGGAGTATGGTGTCATTTGTGACAAAGTGCCTCTTTGGTGTGATAATGAAAGTGCCATCAAGATTTCTCTCAACTCGGTGCAACACTTCAAGACGAAGCACATTGAGATTCGGTATCACTTCATTCGGGATCACATTAGGCGAGGGGAGATCGAGCTCAAGTATGTCAACACTCATGATAACCTTGCATATATTTTCACGAAGCCCTTGGATGAAGCAAGATTTTGCGAGTTAAGGCATGAGCTAAATATCATTGATTTGAGCAATGTGACTTGAACCCGTGCACCCCCCACCACACTCAACTTGTTGTCTAGTCTAGGTGTAGGCATGGACATAGGGGGAGTGTTGTTCTCTCAATGAACTCTCCCTCCCCCCATTATGCATAAATAGATAACCTCTTTCACATTAGCCATTTTTGATGGTACTTGTGCTTCAAAGACGAGTTTTGGTCATGGGCCCAAGGATAATTCTTCGCGGTGCCATACCATCCAACTCAAACATAGGTGGCTTCGGCCACCGCCCCCTCTCCTCGAGAGGTTTTGTCACTTAGGGATTGCCTGTTGTTCCCTTGGTATGAGCTTGTTTTGTGCAGTTTTGGGTTGTGTTTGTTTTTGATGCAAAGGCACTTTCCTCTCTTGTTCGAAACCTTCGGTGGCGTGAGCTCACGGTACTACCGCGGTCGGTCACGGTACTACCGCGGCCAACCACGGTACTACCGCTGTTGGGAGCACGGTACTACCGTCCCCAAGCGCCAGATAATTTTTCTTGCCGCTGGTTGAGCGGTACTACCGCCTCGGTGATACTTCCGCCCGGCGATACTACGCGATGACCAGCGGTACTACCGCGCCGGTTGGCGCGTGGGGATAAGGTCAGGCGGGGAGTTCTAACTCCCCATACCCATTCGCCCCTTCTCTCCATATCGCCCTTCTCTCTCGTGCTCACTGAACGGGCGGCGTTCGTCTCGGATGTCCTCCACCGGCTGCCCTCCCGTGATTCCGTCCGGTGGTATCGTTCCCCACCACGTGCTCTTGCTATGGACCAAGGTTTTTCCCCAAATCCTTCTCTGTTTTGATTGTATTTGGTTCTTCTAGGTTTTGGGGGAGGCTTGTATGTTCTTGAGGTTCTTAGTCTAGATCTCTGCAAGAGTAGGATGAAGGAGTGTGGTATTGCATAGGATTTACACTTGTATTGTTGTCTTGCACTAGATCTGATCACCGTAGCACCGCCATGGCCAGCGGGTCTTTTGATTCAAATCTGCTAGATCCGACGCTGACGGTACTACCGCCCGTGAGGAGCGGTACTACGCCCTCACGGTACTACCGCCCTAGGGCGCGGTACTACCGCAGCGCGCCGTCTTGATACTAAAGCCTTACTTCTTCTGACCACGGTACTACCGTGACCCCTCACGGTACTACCACGTCTGGAGCTGTACTAAGCCTTTAGTATCACACCCCATGGCAGATCTACCGTGGCTCACATCTATCACATGCCAACTTTCTCATTTATCTTCTATGGGTTTCTTGTGCTGTCTTATAGCCTTTGCATTGATCCTTTTCGACTTGTTTTGGTGCTTTGCGTGTGTGTCTTAGGTGGTGGCTCTCGCCGGGCAAATCCCGTTCGTGACACTGGTTCCAAGCGTCTGCGCAACCCAGGAGAAGTTCCCGAGGGGTCATCTGCATCGAAGCGCAATGTCAAGTCCACCGCTAGCAAGCACAAGGAGCCCGCCAGGGGCATGGATGAGATAGGTGCTCAAGAGTATGTTCGTCTCAGGCAGCTTCACCCCTATGTGCACCCACGCTCCTTTGTCGGAGGTGTGAACTGTTCGGAACAAGTCCCAAACCAGATCTACTTGGATGTCATCAAGAACAAGCAGAATACCTATGTGGAGGTGAAGTGGATTGATATGCACCACATGAGGAAGGACAAGTTTCGTGACTACTTTGGGGAGGCTCTAGACTTGGTGGAGCAGTTTGGAATTGAGCATGTGATCTCTTTCCACTTGGACTATGACCCTGAGATCATCTGTCAGTTCTTTGCCTCAGTGTTCTTACACACCAATGATGAGAGGAGGATGACTTGGATGACCAATGGCCATGGTATCGCTACACGGAAGGAGTTCATGGATTTGCTTCACGTTGCTGATGATGGACTTGACACTCCCATTGGTGTTCGCCCTCACGGCAATGCTGACTCTGCTGACAAGGACAAGCTCACCCCGTTCATGGTTGAGAAGACGCTCGCTACTGGCAAGACAATCTTGGTCCTCAACCCCTTCCTAGATATCATGTACCGCATTTTCCGCAACTCTTTGTTCCCACGCATCGGTGACAAAGATAAGGTACATGCCTTCATGGTGGATATGATGCTTATGTGCGAGGAGGCTCGCTCGTCTCAGACTCATCCCCTTGATGTCTCTCACATCATGTGGTGTGAGCTTCGGTTTGCTGTGTTCAACCGCAAGGTGCCTATTTATGGGCCCTACCTGTTTCTGCTGATTTGGAAGACTTGGGAGAAGATGTACCACGAGGAGGAGTTCTGGCTCCGATGGATTCGCCATGAGCCCATTTGTCGAGGGTCAAACCCAGCCCGGGCTAACACCGCTACTCGTCCGAGGCGTCTGCTGCGAGGGCTGCTTTGTTGATGAGGATGTGGTGGGCCGAGGATGTTCTTTGGGGCCGTTCGCTAGGCCCTCTCGAGTGACTCTAGGCCATCTTGGGCCAGGAAGTTGAAGGATAAGATGAAGTCTCTTTTCTGCATGTAAGCCAAGGGACAAGTCAGGCTCACGTGGAGTCAAGGAGAGTCGTCGCCGCACAACAAGGTCTTGCAGCTCTATGGCGAGGATGTGTCTGGCGGTTACGAGGCGCATCACTCCCGAGACCGAGTGGATGGAGAAGCAAGGATACAAGTGGACTGATTACGAGGAGGAGGCCGAGGAGTCCATTCCACTGCAGAGGAGTCAGCGAAGACGCGTGGGACAACTTCTGCTTGAGCCACTTCTTGTGTGTTTAGGTGTCCTCTCTGCCTTTTTGGCGTCTCAATGCCAAAGGGGGAGAGAGTGTAGGGATTTGCGAGTTTGTGTGTTTGCTGCTTTCAGTTGAACTATCTGATGCTTTTATCGCTTGAACCTTTGTTATCTTATCTCGTATGGTGTAAGACTTATGCACTCTATCTATCCTAGCTAGCTTGTGTTATATTGTGCTACTTTCATGCTATGCTATGCTTATTATCATGTCTTGGTCTCTAAAATATAGGGGGAGTGTTGATCCTAGTTTGTGTGCCATGCAGTCCAAAGCATTTATCTATAGTGCACACATCTAGGGGGAGCCCCGTCTATATTTTAGAGGAGTGGGGTTTGCCACTACTTTAAAAATATTTTATCTATGTGCAAATCCCGTGTTGTCATCAATACACCAAAAAGGGGGAGATTGTAAGGGCATATTTATCCCTAAGTGTTTTGGTGATTGATGACAATACTCGTGTGGACTAATCGTGTGCCTTGAGTCCCTTAGATACTTCATCATTAGGCACAAGACGATTCGATGCCCCTCGGAGACTGTTGAAGCCGGCGTTGTTCTACGTTTCTCTTTGGTGGAGTTGAGTCGTAGGAGAGTCGTACTATTAAGAGGGGGTCCGCGTCGGAAAGGTAGGGTGGAATCACACGTACACTTGTCCCTCCTTTCCTTGCACTCTGGAGCTACCCATCGTTATCTTGGTTGTGCGAAAACCGGCGACTCTTGCTGTACTTGCGGTAGTACCGCAGGTACAAGCGGTAGTATGCATGGCGAGCCGCAGTAGTACCGCCCCATTAGCGCGGTAGTACCGCGGAACCTTAACCTAGTGCGCTCGGTCTTGGTAGTAAGGCGGATGTAATTTTTACATCCGCGCCCCTCACGATAATACCGCTCCATTGGTGCGGTAGTACCGCCGCTTTTCTGACCTAGTGCCGCTCGGTCTTGATAGTAAGGCGGATGTAATTTTTACATCCGCGCTCCCCATGATAGTACCGCTCGTCGGTAGCGGTAGTACTGCTGAGGTCCCTGGTAATACCGCTCCTTGGAGTTGTAGTACCGTGGCCCCTCGCCTAATACCGCTGCGTCGCGGTAGTAGGCGCGGATGTAATTTTACATCCGTGCCTACCACGATAATACCAGCGCCTTGCGGCGGTAGTACCGCGTCGAGTTTTGCACCACCCTAGTTTCTGCGGAAGTAGGCACGGATGAAATTTATTTCGTCGCGCCCTTCGTGCCGTGACCCTCCTCGCCTTGCGGTAGTACCGCAGAAGGGGAGCGGTACTACTACAGCGAGATAGTACCGCTCCTTCTTCGAGCTTGTTCGGCACGTGCGGCTGCCTGATGAGTACCGTGGTGGTCGACGGTAGTACCGCATGGCGGCTTCACGGTAGTACTGGCGTCCTTGGGCGGTAGTACCGTGAGTCGTGAGCAGAACTAGTGGATAACGGTTGGATCTTTTCCACGACTATATAAGGGTTGTCTCCTACCTCTAGTCGACTACCTCTTCCACCTCTAAGCTCCATTGTTGCTCCAAGCTCCATTTTCGCTCGATCTCTCTCCCTAGCCAATCAAACTTGTTGATTTGCTCGGGATTGGGTGACAAGGGCCCGATATACACTTCCACCAAAGGATATTTGATTCCCCCCACTTATCCCTTGCGGATCTTGTTACTCTTGGGTGTTGAGCACCCTAGGCAGTTGAGTCACCTCGAAGCCATACTCCATTGTGGTGAAGCTTCGTGGTGGTGTTGTTGTTGGGAGCCTCCGATTGTTGTGGAGATTGCCCCAACCTTGCTTGTAAAGGTTCGGTCGCCGCCTTCAAGGGCACCAATAGTGGAATCACGGCATCTCGCATCGTGTGAGGGCGTGAGGAGAATACGGTGGCCCTAGTGGCTTCTTGGGGAGCATTGTGCCTCCAGACCGCTCTAACGGAGACGTACTTCCCCTTAAAAGGAAGGAACTCCGGTAACACATCCTCGTCTTCACCATCTCCACTTTTGGTTATTTCATGCCTTTACTATCGCAAGCTTACTTATTGTTCCATCTCTTGCTTGCTTGCTTGCTAGTTGTTATTGCATCATATAGGTTGCTCACTTAGTTGCATATCTAGACAACCTATTTGTTGCAAAGTTTAATTTGGTAAAGAAAAGCTTAAAAATTGTTAGTTGCCTATTCACCCCCCCTCTAGTCAACCATATCGATCCTTTCAACCTCCTCCCTAGATGGGAGAAGGGTTTCCCATCTGGTCCTTGGCGCCCATCGCTTGGGAGGGGCGAGAGCCCCTCCAAGATTGGATCTATCTCTCTGTTTCTGCGTTCTCAGATCCTTCCCCTTCACCGTTTCTTTTATATCCGGAGATCCGTAACTCCGATTGGGGTGAATCTTTCGCCCAGATTTTTCTCGTAAAATTAGCTTTCTTGCGGCAAAAGAAGAGCGTCAACCGCCTTACGGGTGCCCCACGAGAGTGCCAGGCGCGCCCAGGGGGGTGGGCGCGCCCCCCTGTCTCGTGGCTACCTCGGGCACCGTTTCGCGTTGATTCTTCCTCCGGAAAATCCCAAATATTCCAAATATTCTCCGTCCGTTTTTATCCCATTTGGATTCCGTTTGATATTGGGTTTCTGCGAAACATAAAACATGCAACAAAAAGGAACTGGCACTGGGCACTGGATCAATATGTTAGTCCTAAAAAATAGTATAAAAAGTTGCCAAAAGTATATGAAAGTTGAAGAATATTGGCATGGAACAATCAAAAATTATAGATACGACGGAGACGTATCAGAGCCCTTGGAAGATCAAGTCTCCTTGGACATCAGCGACGTAGTTTAGGTTTCCGAAACTGATGTGATAACCAGGGTGTTGCTGTCGATCTGCTCCAGATGGCCAATCAAATTGGCACGCAGTGCGAAGCCGCCGAATATGAAGATTTGGCCGGGGAGAAAGGTCTCCCTCAGGGCAGTGTTGACGTGGATGGTTGATGGAGCCATCGTTCCTTCTGGTGACGACATGGTGGAACTCTCAATGAAAGCACCAATGCCGGTATCAAAACCGGCAGATCTCGGATAGGGGGTCCCGAACTGTGCGTCTAAGGATCGAAGGTAACAAGGAGGCAGGGGACACGATGTTTACCCAGGTTCCGACCCTCTTAATGGAGGTAATCCCTACTTCCTGCTTGATTGACTATGATGAATATAGGGGTTACAAGAGTTGATCTACCTCGAGATCGTAATGGCTTAATCCTAGATGTCTAGCCTGTATGATTGTGATCCTGCCCTATGGACTAAACCCTCCAGTTTATATAGAGACCGGAGGGATCTATGATTGCACAGAGTCGGTTACAGAAGAAGGAAAATACATGATCTGAACGCCAAGCTTGTCATCCATGCAAAGAAGAGTCCCATCCAGACACAGGAAAAGTCTTCTATCTTGTATCTTCACGGCCCATCTGTCCGGCCCATATCACATAGATCAGACGCCCGGGGACCCCTTAGTCCAGGACTCCCTCAATCATCATAACTATATGTTTTTCTATCAATTGCTCGGCAGTAATTTGTGCACCCACTGTAATATTTGCTATCTTGAGAGAAGCCACTTGTGAAATCTATGGCCTCCGGGTCTCTTTTCCATCATATAAGTTCTCTTTTGCATCATACTAGTTTCTGATCTACTATTTTGCAATCTTTTACCTTCCGATCTATAAACTAAAAATACAAAAAATATTTACTTTACCGTTTATTTATCTCTATCAGATCTCACTTTTGCAAGTAACCATGAAGGGATTGACAACCCCTTTATCGCGTTGGGTGCAAGTTGTTGATTGTTTGTGCAGGTATTCGGTGACTTGTGCGTTGTCTCCTACTAGATTGATACCTTGGTTCTCAAACTGAGGGAAATACTTACTCTACTTTGCTGCATCACCCTTTCCTCTTCAAGGAAAAAACCAAGCTCAAGAGGCAGCACTGCACATACACTAATCGCTGGGTATATTTTTTTATTGCTGAAAAATACAAATTGCTGGCATTGCCTCACAATAATGGCCATAGATGACACAATATATTGCTGGCGTTAGACAAGTGGCATGCCATCAGTACTAAAATACTTCTGACGTGTTTGCCAATGCCACCACTAAACTGTTTCCACTGGCGCCATATTGGTGGCGTTGGGTCTCTACGCCAGCAAGACACTTTTTGCCACGCCATAGCTAGGCTTTTTTCCACTAGTGAATAGTTAGGAGGTATCGTGGATGATAAGGACGAATAGAAGCGATATGATAATTTTGAGGGGCAAGAGGAGAAGAACGAATGTGCCTACAAGGAATATGGGGAGGGGAAGCGGTTCAACGCCTACTACTCCGAGGAACTATAATAGGCAATAGTTTATTTAGAAAGAAAACATGTTACGATTTGATCAAAATTCCCCAAAAGGTACACTCGTGCTAACACATGAACAATACAACTTGGTGGGAACCTAAGCGAGGTGGTACCCTGGTTATTCACGCAACCATACATTGCTAACTTATGAGCTACCTTGCTTGCCGATCTTCTAGCAACTTTCACAATGATCTCCTAGAAGCTATGCAACAAACCTTTAATCTCTTCCACCAGTTGACCATGCAGGGACCTATTTGTCTCTCCCGAAAAACCAGCTATATTAGGAAATTTGTTTGAGTCTACTCAGATATTAGTACGCACAAAGTCACAAAAGATAATTAAAATTATACGAAAATGTAGCCAAACTAGGTATGTCATCTTATTATGATGTCGAAAATGTATTGCTCAATAACGCACTTCATTTTTTGGACACTTGAATTATGCGTCATTTGCAGCAAATCTCTATTTTAGATATTCAATGAAGGTGTTATACACAGTGTCTAATAGTGGTGACTTGCATGTTAGAAGAATCATATGAAAGTCCACCTACTTAGGGCCTCTTTGGATCTACCTCAAACCAAGAGGTTGGAGGACACGAAGACGAAGATTCTCGCATATGATGCGTCCATTCAGGCGGTACAACTCTAGTAGCACGAGCTTGACGAGATGAAATTTGAGAACGAGGAGGCCGAGATCGGCTCCCACGACACTCACTTCAACGACTAGGAACAACAAAGGGTGCATGCGATGCAACTCGCGAGGGAGGAGTTGTGGGATGTTGAGACTTCACAAGGAGTATCATTGCCAACTTAGCTACAATGATCACGTCACCACATGGAGCGGCTTGCGGATGAGCGAAGGCCCATCCAAGAGTCGCAGACATAGTACCTTCGTATGCACTAGTATCGCGAGCAACTCACATCCCTGACATTTGACAATGTTACAACCCATCCACGACTAGGCTTGGTATGAGTTCTAGAAGGACCTCACCATGGAGGAGGAGGAGGCAAGAGCTGGAGGGGACGATACAGTGCCGACGCCAACGACGTGATCATCCTCTTTGCAGATTCACGACAAGGACTAGGGCATCAGTTAAGGAGTTAATTTGTTCCATTTATAGCTTTTATTTTAGTATTGTTTAGGATATTTTTTGCTTGAGCTAGTCAAGATCGACTCAAATTTGGTAGTAAACTTTTGATGAAGACATGTGGTTTAATGTGCATCTCAAATTAATAAGTGAGAGCTTGTATCAACAACAACCTATAGTTTAATTAAGGATTTTCTGTTAATCATCTAAAATTTGATACTATTTAGGAAGGGGTGGTCATATGGAGCATCCCGCAGCTGTGGCAGTGTTACTACCCGCCCAGGACCATCCGTGGGACAAGATGTAGGAGAATGCCATGGGGGATGACTACATGTCTCTCGAAATAGGCTTTCGCCCCACTTTATAAATAAAGCAACGGTCCATACAATTCACGTTCAACCACATACGACAAACAATGGCTGGGGCCACAACACAATCAAGCCCAAGAAAACATAAGAGAAATAGGAAAAAACGCCACCTAGTGGTGGCCGCAAGGCGGCACTACGGGGAGGAAAGTCGACACACCGAAGCCAGAAGCGCATCCATCATCAAGCCGAGTCGTTCTCAATCACGCTGCCTCGAGAGCGGGTGCTAGTGCTAAAGGAAAGCCAAGAATTTTAAGGAGTCAGACGCCTTCCTCAGAAAAACCTTCTCGATCACCATCTTATTCCTAGTCATCCAAAGAGTCCACGACAAAGCCGCGGAAATAAGCCAAAATAGGTGACGATGTCTTGACGGAGATAAAGCTCTATGCTAGAGGAACTCAGCGAGGTTTAGGGCCTCCCAGTCAGGCCCCAACGCCTTGCGGACATATGTCCAGAGTACCCTCACCGTGGTACATGAGAAGAGGATATGAGTCCCGGCCTCCGGTACCGCACATAATAGGCAAATACCATCACCAGGTCTGTTCTACTTGCGTACCTCGTCCCCGAGGGGAGGCAGTCCCGTAGTAATTGCCAAACAAATATCTTAATTTTTAGGGCGGGGGCTTTCCATAAAGGAGACATCCCAGGAGTGGCCTATGGTGGGCAAAGGGTGTCGTATGCCGTGCTCACAGAAAACTCCATGTCGGCATAAGCCGCCAGGAAACCATGTCTTGGTCGTCTGGGAGCACGAGCGGGAGGGCAGCCCGCAGTCTAGTCCAGTCGTTATAGTCGGCTTGCCCAAAAGTGCAACGAAACCGAATGTTCCACTGACCAGCTTGGAAAGCCGTAGCCACTAGGACAGCCGGATCCGCACATATCGAGAATAGGCCAGGGAAGGAGATGCTTAGGGGCTCAGCTTCCAGCCAAGGATCCAACCAGAATTGGATCCCCTTCCTGTTCCCTTATGAGAAGGAGATCCCTAGGCGGATTTCCTCCTTGATCCTTTGGATGGCGCGCCAGAATTGTGAGCCTTCCATCCGGTTGCAAGCTAATAGCGATTCACTCTTCAGATATTTCACTTGAATGAGCTAGAGCCATAGTCCTCGCTCGCCGCATAGGATGCGCCAGACCCATCTCAACATGAGCACCACATTCATTCGGCGGGAGGCAGTGATGCCCAGACCACCATGGTCCTTGGGCAAGCAAATATCCGCCCATTTTACCATGTGGTATTTTTGGCGGCCATTGGCCGCCTGCCAAAAGAACCTCGCGAGGTCCCTATCGAAGGTGCTATGAACGCCCTCCAGTAGGATATACAACCCCATCATGAACATGGGGAGGCTTGCAAGGAGGACGACTACATGTAGGACGAGGCAATGGCTGGGGGGACGATGCAACATCGGGAGCTAACGACGTGATGGTCCTCTCCATGGACTCCGGCAACGAGGCCTAGGGCGATGTCCAAGAAGAAGCATGTTTTTTTACGAATAAGAAGCTAAGCATCTCTGCTTATAGATGTCTTTAATTTCAGTATTGTTTAGGAGATCTTTTGCTTGAGCTACTTGAGATTAACTCAAATTTGATAGGAAATACTTTTGATTAAGCTGTGCGGTCTAATGTGTAGCTCAAATTAACAAGATGGAAGCTTATGTAAATGATAACTTGCAATTTAATTAAGGGATTTATGTTAATTATCTCAATTCTGGTACTGTTTATGAAGGATTGCTTATATGGATGCAATATGCCGAAGGGACTGGATTTGAAAATGTGAATTCTGTGGTTTAGATTTTGGGATCTATTAGATACGAGGCTCCCAATACACTGATTTTTTTGGAGTTCAGTTTTAGTAGTAGTAGTAGTAGTTTGGGATTTAAGTTTGGTGATTGGTTAGAGGGATTCCTGGTTAGAGTTGCCCTTTGGTTGGAGCCTTTCCGGGATGATGTTGACACGAACTGCGGCCTAATCTTAGCTTCTTGATCAAAGCGTGTGTGATAACAGTGTGTATGTTGCTGGATCAGTCTTCGGCATCAACATATCAGAACTATATATTGATAAATCTACATCTTCTTTTTTGTCTTTTTGATAATATATAGCAACTTTAAAAACGAAGATAAATAAGTTACATACTACTGAGCTAAATATATACCGCTGGTTCACAGGACTGTCAAGGTCTCGGGTAAGCACATTAGGAAAATGAAAGACAAAAAGGCTAACACATTGGAGATGCACCCAACATGCCTGATCAGTCAATGATCTGATAAAATCAGTGCAAGCATAACACTGTGTCTCGTTTTCCTTCCCTAACCTTAGTCAGCTAGGGCATATTCTTCTCTCCAAACTTCGCCGGCGAACCTGTGGATTCGTCTCCCCTTTGCCTGCCGCTCCGGCGGCTGGTGGCGGGGAGGGGAGCCTGGTGGCTCTGCTTTGTTAGTAGTTTAAGGTTAGGGTTTTTTATTTCTCGCGGGTGCGATGCTCAGACGGATGACGGCGCAACCTCTTTTAGTTTGACTTCCAGGCTCCGATCCTTCTCGAGTTCGTCCGTCTGGACGTAGCCGACAGAACTCCGTGTTGAAATATGGGGTGGGCTTTAGGCCCATCCAACAATTTTAGAAAAATCACTAAGGGCCCATGTGGGTTATATGGCACTAGGCGTAGCGGGAAGTTTAGTCCCACCCCGCTAGTGGAGGAGTTGGAACTCTTTATAAGGGATTCTCTTCTACATGCTATTGGAGCTTGAGAATAGAAGAGGCCCTCGCACACTCCTCCTCCGCCGCCCGCCTCGTTACGCCGCGCCGTGCCGCGGGTTGCGGGATTGAGCCAAGCCGAGCTCACACCTACGCGCTTATTTTTGTCAGTCACTAACGGAGAGTTTTCTGACAGCTGGGTGGGCTGTCACGGACTCGGACGTGGGTCGAGCCCACGTCTCTCCACGCGGATGCGCTTATATAAGTGTGCGGTGTCTCCTAACCCTAGCCGACACGAACAGTTCACATCTGCTCCCACGCAAACCGCCCACGTCGTTCCTTTGCTGTTGTTGCCGCCGATGACTCCATCACGTCTGCCGCGTACATGGTCGATGGGAGAGCAGGTCTCCGAAACCACGTCTCTCCGGTTCCTGTACGGGAGAGAGGCAAATAAGTTTTTGGCAAGCGACTACGCGACTTCTCGCCTCTGATCCACTACTTCCTTTATGTCTGCGTCGTCTCCGTCATCACCATGTCCACCGACGCCGAACGTGCCACCTGTGGCACCCCGATCCGCATGGAGCAGGGGGCCTTCGCACACGTCAGCCCAGGATAACACCTGACGCACGACAGGTCCATGATACAGCATTCCAGGTACAAGAAAATTCATCAAATACATGCGTATATAATTACATTAGTGATGAATATAATCTTCTGGCATAGCCCTAAGGCTATTTACATGGCAGCGGAAGTCTAATAAAATGGCGGCGGAAGTCTTGGCAGCATATCACCCTAGCTGGGCTCCACAACTCACAGGACTAGCAAGATTACGGCCTAGCACGACGGAGCAAATGAACAGCCTAAAAAACTGGCATGACACGCCAGGACAGTACATTGAATGTACTTGCAAGACAACCAAATACATAGCATCCAAACAAGCAGAAGACAAAGCAGGAACCAAGCATATGCCACAACCTATCTTATATCAATTACTAAACATGGCATGATATGAACCAAAGACATAAATCAAACTAACATCATGGCATCCACTAGCATGGACACAACATGGCATAGCAAACTTATTTCTAACATGGCAACAGCAAAGCATATCATCTCAGTCATCTCAATCAAAGCATGGCATGGCATCATGAAACAATGCTGAAATAAACTACCAATCATATCAAATGAAGACATAGCATGTTAACTGTATGCAACCATCTCATGTTCTACCATGGTTCTTTACATGCAAACATATTACTCATGCAATGCCACCAAACTTGTGCACCGAGTCCCTCGGACTCTCTTACCAACGGTGATCACCTCATTTCCTGATCACAAACAGAGACAAACTCGTGATCCTTACGGTGATCACAACCACAACCAATAACTGGCCCATGATCCCTACGACGATCACAACCACATTAATCAGCTTAATTATTTCAGGTTTATCCTCCATTTCGACCAAGACCGATAGTGTACCCTACTACGAACTTGTGTCCATGACCGAGAACGCGGCTATCGATAGTTTAAATACATTCTGCAGAGGTAGCGCACTGTACCCACACCACAGAACCCATGGCCTCGTCATCCCATTCGGGTGGACCAACGGCGTTCCGACAAAACCAATCAACTGCCATAACACTCTCCCGGCCACTCCGACTCACTCCCCTCTGGCTAAGTCATGGGTGGCCCCGTGTCTACCTCAAGACACCTCAAACCACCCTCGTGGCAACGATCCACTCTGGGACCCAAAAACTTAACTCATCTATGGGCACACAAGGCTTATGTCCGCCTACCTGATCAGGATAGCACGCGTCCATAACCTTCCCTCGTTGGAGGCACCGGCAAGAGGCACGACAATAGACCACATTAGGGTCGTCCCATACCGGCAAATGTGGTTGAACTGGAAAAAGTTCGATTTGATGGCACTATGACTCGATCCCATCGATGACGGAGGAGGTTTATTATTATTAAGTCATTTTAATTCCTTCTCCATCATCATGAACATGAATGCAACAATGAGCATACATCATACAAATGCTTTTACAAAACATCGAGCTTCTCAAGTGAACACTTACAGCATAAAGAACATGACAATACCAAGTACTAACATATCCACGGTGCATTACCATTATCATTTCATTTTAACGATGACATGAAAATAAATTAGAGTAGTGACATGGCATCATCAATAACAACATTCTAATTATCATGGAAAGAAGTAGCATGAAAACACAAGCATGCATGGTAAGCAATACGGAATAACTGCAGATGAAAACGAGAAGAAATAACTGCAACTACACACACAAGGTGCAACCAAAGTCAACATGCAAGTTTGGGGCTCATGATAAGAGGTTGGCTTGCCTGGGGGTCGACAAATACTCCGGGAAGAAATGAGAAACGACTGCGGAAAAATTTGCCGGAAAAAATTCTCTCTTGGAGGGGGCTATTTACGGAAAAGGAAAAATGGTCATTTTCAATATGTCAAACCATAGTGAAAATGATGGGAACGGAACAGGCTCGACGAGACGAAGACGTAGGCGTTGGATTTACCTCAATCGGAGTTACGAGCGCAAAGTTGTGGCCATTCACTTTTTAGGCAGAAAATGCACTAGAGGAGTGAACATTCATTAATTAATTATTCCGGTGGTCAATGAGCTGAAAGCGTATTGCGAGATACGTCTTCGATCGGGAAATGGCAGCGGGCGCTATCACTTATCCACGTTGGCGCCGACCGGTCAACCGGCAGCAGTGGGCCGGGAACTGGTGTTGCCGGTGGGGTCGCGAGGCTGCTTGGCGTGTCAGCGCCCACTGGCGGCTCGCTTCTCCGCTCGTCTTGCGCCGGGCGAGGAAGACGCCCGCCCGACGGCGCTCGGCTGGCGCGTCCGACCACGGCAGCGGACAGGCGACCTACCCAGGATCGGGGAGGAGGCGCACCGGGGTAGTCTCCGTTGCGGCGATGAGCACCTGGAGAGGAGCAGCGAGGGGCGGCTGCGGAGGAGCTTGACTGGGGCAAACTAGGGCTCCGGCAACCGTAGCCGAGGAGCGAGGGGGATGGGTCGCCGGACTTCGGGGATGCTACTGGTGGAGGAAGGCAGGCAAGGGGAGCACGACACTGGCCCAATTTAGGCAGTGGCCGGCGACGAGGCTTCGGTCATGGAGCGGACAGGGAGCTCTAAGGCGAGGGGGAGAGGTGCGAGGAGGGATGGTGGACTGCGAGAGAGCTCGGGAGGGCTACTTATAGCCGCGGGGAGAGCTCGAGGGGGAGGAGGCGAGGTGGCATGCGGCGGGCGACGTGTCCGCGCGTTGGCGACGGTGCAGCATCGGTAGTCGCGGCCAAGGCTCACGGGAGGCGGTGGGAAGGCGACGAGGAGGATGCAGACAAGCAGCAGGGGCTCACGGAGAAGAGGGGTGCTCGCGGACGAGAGGGAGAAGAAGACAGGGACAAGGAAGGCGATGACGGCCACGGGGCTCACTGTTCGGTCTTTGGAGCAGCTCTGTTGGAGAAGAAAAGCGGAGGGGAGCAGGGTCGAGCGAGCAGCGGCAGGACAGTCTTGTAGAACATTAATGGTGAGGTCGGGGCCGGTCGGAGGCAGCTGCTGGCGAGAGCGATGGCTAGACTACCGTTTTGGCTGGCTTCCTCGTGGTCACCATTGGCATGGTGCGCTCTGGAGATTTTACTGAGGTTAAATCATGTCTACCGCGTAGTCCTTCGAAGATAGATTGTTACTACGGTAAAGAAACGGTCAGAGACAAAGGGATATGAGTAAACCATGCTCCACAAGTTTGCTGTTGCAAACTTGGCAACATGCTGGAGATAAAACCAGAGAGTGTAAAAGGTAAATTCGATGTCTGGTAGGCTTAGGGTAACAAGGACTACGGTCCTGGGGGTTTTGAGGTCATTAGGACACATATTTAGCATAGGTGCTTAACAACTACTAAAATATGTCCAGTAATCAAATGATGATGAAGCACTCACTAGGGGGGTTGGATTGAGCTATAACCTGGCAAATCCTCATGATTTGGTCATATGTAGATGCTGTAAAAAGGATCACACCAAATGGACTTGCCAAATTGGTACTTGCTTCAAAAGCATCACTTTTGACCAGAAACTTGAGAAAAATCTAGGAAACTATTGGCTAAATGAAATTAGCCAAACTATTGGGTAGGTGGGTTATATGGATAGGAGAAGGCTTGGAATTATTTTCAGCCATAATGGAGCAAGATAGAATATAGTTGCTTCACAAACTGAAAATTTGGACAGAGAACAAGAATTGCTCTTGTGCTGACATAGCTCAATGAAATGAGCTGAATTTGGGTGAAGGCTAATGATTTGGGATAATTGAGAGGATGGAAAATTTTCATCCCATTTGGAAACTCTATGGAGGTACTTCCTTCACAAAGTGACAGTCTGGTCAGAAACTTTAAAAAATTGCACAGGGAGCTAGGATGATTGGATTGAGCTCATCTTTGGTATCCGGGTGATTTATCAATATTAACCACCATGCCAAATTGCAGCTCAAAAGGAATTAGGAATAAAGCACTTCCTTTGCAAACTTTCACAGAAGACAGAAACTTGCATTGGATCATGTGCCAAAATTTTGATCTGTGGAACATGGGATGATGATGGAACTAGTGATTATATAGCAAGGACAAGCTCCACAATTTATGTGGGAATTTTCCCTGCTATAAAAATAGTAGTTCCTTTAGAAAATGGCAGAATAGGAATATTGGCATTAAATAAGAAAAGGCAATTTTCTTTATTTAATTATGGCCAATATAATTGCCAGAGCTTGGATTAGGCATAATTATTAACTCCACAAATTCACATGAAATTAGGAGATGGCTAGCTATGCCTTTTGATTTTATTCCTCGGAAAGGAAAGAAAAGGAATAAATCATAATTCAAAAATATTGCATGAGACTTGGCAATATTTTTGCATATCCAAGGTTGAAAAGGATAGGAGGGTCTTAGGAATAGATGGGATGATCAATAGATCAAGGAAAATGATAGCTCCTTTGAAATCACAAAGGGCATATTCAAATCCCAAAAAGTTGGAGTTAGGGTTTGAGAGGGTTTAAGATGATGCAACTAAGGTCTTGCCCACTGAAAAAGACAGGAGCGAGCTCTGAAAGGTTGGAAATGACAAGAATTCTCAGAGTCATCAGCAAAACTCAGGAGAAAGATTTTGAAAATGAGTGCCAGGAAGGAATAACAGCACAAAAATTGATAACCCAATTTTGGGGCTGTTACAAACCTTCCCCCCTTAAAAGAATCTCGTCCTCGAGATTCCTAGGGTTACAACACAAAGAAAAGATGACCACTCTAGAGAAAAACCTCTGGGTTAATTTTAACCCTTTGGTCAAATTTGAACGAGTTGGGGCACTGATAATTGGTACACCCAGGAAGAGATATGGGAAAACACGGTAATATCCACAGCTAGGGGCACTCGAGATCAAACTCTCGAAAACATGCTAGATGCACCCAGTGAACAGTGGGCTCACCTGCTGACACGTGGGTCCAGGGCCCACTGGCAGCCTCCTTCTTCTACCTCTAGCTAGGTGCTTCTCCTACGCTGTTGCTTCGCGTGCAGCTTGGTGCAGCGCGCATCTAGCTCCTAGGACGATGAGGACCCTAGTGCCGTAGTGCGCGGCGTGCACAGCACCAGTGCACCGAGCACTCACGTCGCGGGCCAGCACCTTGCCGGCACTGCTCTCGAATTCGCCTCCTGGACGCCGGTGATCGGGCGACAAGCGAGTTTCCTGGACTTCGCTCACCGTACACCGGGGTTGGGCTATAAAAAAGGCAGTGCGGCTTCCTTCCAACACACAAACACAATGCCACTCTACTACCTCTTCGGTTTGGGCGAGATCGAGCCGAGCTCCTTCGGCGAGGAGGTGTTCTTGGTGGCGTTACGGTTGTTCCTCGCGGCACTGCTGGGCACGCTGATCGGCTCGTTGATCCTCCTAGTGATTCTCATCAGGAACGAGCGGGCTCAAGACAACGCGCAGCTGGTGGCTCGAGGTGTGGAAGAGGATGGGGCACGGGGTGGTCCTCCGCCACGCTTGATTCTCCATCACTTTGCACCGGCGGAGTAATCACGTGCTGCGGTGGAGCGGTGGTGGCGACTTGCGGCGCCACGCAACGCAGTGATGGTGGTGGAGAAGGGGTCCGGATGCAGGTGAGGTGGCTACGCCAGCTCAGGAATCAGTTTATGGCACGGGAAAAATTTCGCTGGTTACTCCATGAAATGTAGGTGTCGAGGTAGAATCGGAGTTGAAATATGTATCGGGGAGTTTTAATGGATCGCGAGAAATAAAGCTGGCAATGTTTCTCCGGAAACACAATCGGGTTCACGGAAAAGAATCAGGGACGAGAAATGGCCAGATGAAAATGGCCTCTTCGATGTTCTGGATTTGGAAAATCTGGCTCACGAGGTATGCACAGATAGAGAGGGACATGTGTCTTTGCATTCCCGCGAGTACTGCTCAACTGTACTCGTGGGTGAACCGGGTATGCGTGCAGTATGCAGTAAAATCCAAACAAACAGAGAAAAGAAATAAACATGCAATAGAAAACACCAGACAAATCATATTAAGGTGTTTTAATGCTAGTGGGTATATGTACTCCTGGTGTACATATACCTACACCAGCGCGCATTTTATTAGAGACTCGGAACGAGTCAATGTTGTTTTTAGTGTATGTGTTCTACTGATTAAAATCTTGTTAGCACACATTGCCAACCCCTATCAAACATTTTTGTTTGACAAGGAGACAAGCAAAAACAAACACACAAAGAAAAGCAAGCAAGCAAATAACACAGCATACGGGTTACAACAGTACCAGCATACATCAAAGCACAGATGCACTACACGCTAAACGAAACTACTCACTCCGGGATACATGGTTCCATCCTCATATCAGGGATGAACCGACAGACCGATCGACTAGCAGGAACCATCGATGCGTGGTGAGGTCATCGTAAGACCGACCTTGTTGGGGCTCTCACGGAGGGCGTAAGGTGAGCCAATCTCCATCTTCATCGTCTGACACTTCTATGGGTTGGGGCGGTGGGGCTGAAATTGCTCCCGGAATATCTTTGCGATGGATCCATGAAGAGACTTGTCGAGGGTGATGATGTTTGGCTTGGGCCATAGCACGAGTTGAGAGGATAGCTTGGTTCGGATGGCATTGGGCCATGACTTGAGATCTTGAACTTACGAGCCTCACGGTAAGCTTCCTTGACGACTCGTACACATTCATCCATGGCTCTAAACTTCGCAAGCGACATTGAAATCAACATCCCCTAGGCAGTGATGTATTGCACCAGGCGAGCAATTGCGGGATCATCTCCTTGGCTAACGGAAGAAGGTTGCGTTACTGCGTTTGACACAGTGGGGAAAAAGCAGAACTCCCGCCTTGTTGTTACATGCGGGAAGTAGGTTCGGAGGTGTAGGATAGCCTCCATAGCAGTGGCTTGAATGGCTAAACCAGAGGTAGGCATGGATCTACCCTGTAAAACCAAATTTGGACATCTGCTGCGGGACCTAGGGGTGATGTGCACTCTTGCAACAAAGCGATGAAGGGAGGGCGGGTGTCGATTGGAACACGGGTAGTCGGGCTAGCCTTCCACCAAAGGCTTTGGTGAGCATCTCGGCAGAAGGGGTGGAAAGCGGGGTGGTTGACGGCATAGGTGCGGGTGTAATACGTGGGAGTTTTGGAGCTGCTAGCCATGACTGGGGAGCTACTAGCTAAGCTTCTCTGCAGGGACATGGCGGACTTAGGAGCGAGCGATACGGCTAGCGGAAAGGGGGTTTTATAGGCAGCTACGCGGGACAGGCCCGCATGGTGTGGCCCCTTTCCCTTAATGGCGAAGGGAAAGCGGTGCGGCCGACCAAAAAGGATAAGATTACTGCACGTTCCACGGATAACTAGGCGGGGACAGCGGGGTGAGGATGTGTTGGTCCCGACTGCGCCACCTGTTGATTAACAACGGCCATGTCGGATGCCAGGGATGGGTCAAATCCCGTAGGGTAATTATGGGTTGATGCTAGCGGTGATCTAATGCTAGGATAATCTATGCCAGCCTGGCTGCTCTGATACCAAGCCCTGTGGCACCCCGATTCGCATGGAAGCGGGGGCCTTCCATACGTCGACCGAGGATAACACGGCGACGACAGACAGGTCCATGATCTGACATTCGGTACAAGAAAATTCATCAAATACATGTGTATATAATTACATTAGTGATGAATATAATCTTCTGGCATAGCCCTAAGGCTATTTACATGGCAGCAGAAGTCTATTAAAATGGCAACGGAAGTTTTGGCAGCATATCACTCTGGCTGGGCTCCATAACTCAAAGGACTGGCAAGATTACAGCCTAGCACGATGGAGCAAATGAACGACCTACAAAACTGGCATGACACGCCAGGTCAGTACATTGAATGTACTTGCAAGACAACCAAATACATAGCATCCAAACAAGCAGACAACAAAGCAGGAACCAACCATATGCCACAACCTATCTTATATCAATTACTAAACATGGCATGATATCAACCAAAGACATAAATCAAACTAACATCATGGCATCCACTAGCATGGCAACAACATGGCATAGCAAATTTATTTCTAACATGGCAACAACAAAGCATATCATCTCAATCATATCAATCAAAGCATGGCATGGCATCATGAAACTATGCTGAAATAAACTACCAATCATATCAAATGCAGACATAGCATGTTAACTGTATGCAACCATCTCATGTTCTACCATGGTTCTTTACATGCAAACATATTACTCATGCAATGCCACCAAACTTGTGCACTGAGTCCCTCGGACTCTCTTACCAACGGTGATCACCTCATTTCCTGATCACAAACAGAGACAAACTCATGATCCTTACGGTGATCACAACCACAACCAATAACTGGCCTGTGATCCTTACGGCGATCACAACCACAACCAATAACTGGCCCGTGATCCTTACGGCGATCACAACCACATTAATCAGCTTAATTATTTCATGTTTATCCTCCATTTCGACCAAGACCCGATAGTGTACCCTACTACGAACTTGTGCCCATGACCGAGGATGCGGCTATCGATAGTTTAAATACACTCTGCAGAGGTAGCGCACTGTACCCACACCACAGAACCCATGGCCTCGTCATCCCATTCGGGTGGACCAACGGCGTTCCGACAAAACCAATCTACTGCCGTGACACTCTCCCGGCCAGTCTGACTCACTCCCCTCTAGGCTAAGTCATGGGTGGCCCCGTGTCTACCTCAAGACACCTCAAACCACCGTCGTGGCAACAGTCCACTCTGGGACCCAAAAACTTAACTCATCTACGAGAACGCAAGGCTTATGTCCGCCTACCTGAAACCTGATCAGGGTAGCGCGCGCCCATAACCTTCCCTCGTTGGAGGCACCGACGAGAGGCACGACAATAGACCGCATTAGGGTCGTCCCATCCGGCAAATGTGGTTGCACTGGAAAAAGTTCGATTTGGCGGCACTATGACTCGATCCCATCGATGACGGAGGAGGTTTGTTATTATTAAGTCATTTTAATTCCTTCTCCATCATCATGAACATGAATGCAACAATGAGCATACATCATACAAATGCTTTAACAAAACATCGAGCTTCTCAAGTGAACACTTACAGCATAAAGAACATGACAATACCAAGTACTAACATATCCACGGTGCATTACCATCATCATAGCAATTTAACGATGACATGAAAATAAATTAGTGTAGTGACTTGGCATCATCAATAACAACATTCTAATTATCATGGCAAGAAGTAGCATGAAAACACAAGCATGCATGGTAAGCAACATGGAATAACTGCAGATGAAAACGAGAAGAAATAAATGCAACTACACACACACACACAAGGTACAAGCAAAGTCAACATGCAAGTTCAGGGCTCATGATAAGAGGTTGGCTTGCCTGGGGGTCGACAAATACTCCGGGAAGAAGTGAGAAACGACTGCGGAAAATTTTGCCGAAAACAGTTCTCTCTCGGAGGGGGCTGTTTACGGCCAAGGGCAAAATGGTCATTTTCAATATGTCAAACCATAGTGAAAATGATGGGAATGGTACGGGCTCGACGATACGAAGACGTGGGCGTTGGATTTACCTCAATCGGAGTTACGAGCGCAAAGTTGTGGCCGTTCACTTTTTAGGCAGAAAATGCACTAGAGCAGTGAACATTCACAATTTAATTATTTCGGCTGGCTGGGGCTGAGCTGAAAGCGTATTTGCAGAAGCTTCACGGAGGGCGCTATGACTTATCCACGCTGGTGCTAACCAGGTCAACACGGCAGCAGCGGGGCCGGCGCCTGGGTCGTTGCCAGGTGGGGTCGTAGGGCCCGCTTGGCCAGGTCAACGCCCCACCTGGCCGGCTGCTTCTTCTCCGCTCGATGCGTGCCGGGCCGAGGGGAGACGCCCGCCCCGACGGCGCTCACCGGCGTGTCCGGCCACGGCAGGCGACGGGCGACCTACTCACAGGATCAGGAGGAGGAGGCGCACCCTGGGGTAGTGTCCGTTGCCGGCGACGAACACTGGAGAGGGAGCAGCAGGGGCCGCTACGGGGAGGAGTTTCGGCCTCGGGCAAACTAGGGCTCCGTCAACCGGTAGCCAAGGGAACGAGGGGGGTGGGTCGCCGGACTTCGGGGATGCTACTGGTGGAGGAAGGGAGGCAAGGGGGGCACGGCACTGGCCCAATTTAGGCAGTGGCCGGCGGCGAGGCTTCGGCCATGGAGCGGACAGGGAGCTCTGAGGCGAGGGGGAGAGCTGCGGGGAGGGATGGTGGATTGCGAGAGAGATCGGGAGGGCTACTTATAGCCGCGGGGAGAGCTCGAGGGGGTGGGGGCGAGGTGGCACGCGGCGGGCGACGTGTCCGCGCGTCGGCGACGGCACAAAGTCGGCAGTCGCGGCCAAGGCTCACGGGATGCGGTGGGAAGGCTACGAGGAGGCAGGGGCTCACGGAGGCGAGGGGCGCTCGCAGACGAGAGGGAGAAGAAGACAGGGGCGAGAAAGGCGACGATGGCCACGGGGCTCACTGTTCGGTCTTCGGAACGGCTCGCCGGAGAAGAAAACGGAAGGGGAGCAAGGTCCAGGCGAACGGCAACGACGGGCAGGAGCTGTAGGACATTAATGGCGAGGTCAGGGATGGTCGGAGCAGCACTGCCGACGAGAACAGTGGCTAGACCACCGTTTTGGCTGGCTTCCCTCGTGGTCACCACTGGCATGGCGCGCTCTGGAGATTTTACTGAGGTTAAATCATGTCTACCACGTATTCCTTCGAAAATAGATTGTTAATACAGTAAAGAAACGGTCAGAGACAAAGGGATATGAGTAAACCATGCCCCACAAGTTTGCTATTGCAAACTTGGCAACATGCTGGAGATAAAACGAGAGAGGGTGAAAGGTAAATTTGATGTCTGGTATGCTTAGGGCAACAAGGACTATGGTCCTGGGGGTTTTGAGGTCATTAGGACACATATTTAGCATAGTTGCTTAACAACTGCTAAAATATGTCCAGAAATCAAATGATGATGAAGCACTCACTAGGGGGGTTGTATTGAGCTATAACCTGGCAAATCCTCATGATTTGGTCATATGTAGATGCTGTAAAAAGGATCACACCAAATGGACTTGCCAAATTGGTACTTGCTTCATAAGCATCACTTTTGACCAGAAACTTGAGAAAATTCTAGGAAACTATTTGCTAAATGAAATTAGCCAAACTCTTGAGTAGGTGGGTTATATGGATAGGAGAAGGCTTGGAATTATTTTCAGCCATAATGGAGCAAGATAAAATATACTTGCTTCACAAACTGAAAATTTGGACATAGAACAAGAATTGCTCATGTGCTGACATAGCTCAATGAAATGAGCTGAATTTGGGTGAAGGCTAATGATTTGGGATAATTGAGAGGATGGAAAAGTTTCATCTCATTTGGAAACTCTATGGAGGTACTTCCTTCACAAAGTGACAGTGTGGTCAGAAACTTTGGAAAATTGCACAGGGAGCTAGGATGATTGGATTGAGCTCATCTTTGGTATCCATCGGTGATTTATCAATATTAACCACCATGCCAAATTGCGGCTCAAAAAGAATTAGGAATAAAGCACTTCCTTTGCAAACTTTTAGAGAAGGCAGAAACTTGCATTGGATCATGTGCCAAATTTTTGATCTGTGGAACATGGGATGATGATGGAACTAGTGATTATATAGAAAGGACAAGCTCCACAATTTATTTGGAAATTTTCCCTGCTATAAAAATAGTAGTTCCTTTAGAAAATGGCAGAATAGGAATATTGGCATTAAATAAGAAAAGGCAATTTTCCTTATTTAATTATGGCCAATATAATTGCCAGAGCTTGGATTAGGAATAATTATCAACTCCACAAATTCACATGAATTTAGGAGATGGCTAGCTATGCCTTTTGATTTTATTCCTCAGAAAGGAAAGAAAAGGAATAAATCAGAATTCAAAAATATTGCATGGGACTTGGCAATATTTTTGCATATCCAAGGTTGAAAAGGGTAGGAGGGTCTCTAGGAATAGATGGGATGATCAACAGATCAAGGAAAATGATAACTCCTTTGAAATCACAAAGGGCATATTCAAATCCCAAAAATTTGGAGTTAGGGTTTGAGAGGGTTTAAGATGATGCAACTGAGGTCTTGCCCACTGAAAAAACAGGAGCAAGCTTTGAAAGGTTGGAAATGACAAGAATTCTCAGGGTCATCAGCAAAACTCAGGAGAAGGATTTTGAAAATGAGTGCCAAGAAGGAATAACAGCACAAAAATTGATAACCCAATTTTGGGCTGTTACACCATCGCCGAGAAGACCGAGGCCGACAAGAAGGCCGCTGAGGACGCTGCTGCTGCCGTCAACACCGCGGCGGCTTCTGCATGGTCTACTGGAAGGTATAAGACATTTATCACTCTCCTGATTATTTCCGTATTAGCAGTACTAGCATCATGTGTAGATTTGTCTACTATTTGCGTAGTACGTGCTTGTTTAGATCAGTATCATCATGTCGTTAATTCTGTCAATGCCATGCTAGTCATCTACTTATGGATTAAATTAGTCGAAAAATTGCCTATTTACTTAGCAACCAAAAACCTATTATGTGTAGGAATTTTTAGGCAAGTGGCTTTGCCGCTGCACTGAAACCGGATAAGTTTACTGGTACGTACTTTAAGTGTTGGCAGACTAAGACCACTTTATGGCTCACAGCTATGAACGTGTTCTGGGTCACCGGTGTCTCCACGGGAACGATTGCTACTGAACAGGAGAAGGCGTTCAGGGAGGCCACCGTTGTGTTTCTCGGAGCAGTTCTTAGCGTGACCGGAGATAAATTGGTCAACACATATTTACATGTGCATGTCGCCAAGGACTTGTGGGAGGCGCTCGAATCTAAGTTCGGGCCCATCGATGCTGGGAGCGAAATGTATATTATAGAGCAGTTCCACGATTACAAGAAGGTCAAAAACCGTCCTGTACTGGAGCAAGCTCATAAGATAATATGCATCGTTAAGGAGCTTGAGCTTCTGAAGTGCGATTTACCGGGCAAGTTTGTTGCGGGATGTATAATCGCTAAGCTAGTAAGCTCCCTAATTCCTGGAGGAACTTTGCTACCACTCTGAAACACAGAGGCGTGAGTTCTGAGTGGAGGATGTCATTGGCCATCTGAGTGTCGAGCAGAATTCGAGGGCAAAGGACTCGCATGGAAAAGGGGCCGAAGGAACTTTCGTTGGCAAGATGGTGAATCATAGGAATCATAACTCCCACAAGCCCAAGGGAAAGAACGGTGTCCAACAGAATACTGACTTTAAGAAGAAGGGTAAGAAGACCTTCAAGAAGAACAAGAAGGACGAGGGCTGCTTTACTTGTGGTTCGATTGAACATTGGGCCAACAAATGCCCAAACAAATTTAAGAAGTCAGGACAGGACTCCAAGTCCGTCAACATGATTGTGGGCAACAATGAGAATGGTGCATCTGGGTACGGTAATTTATTTACTATTTTTTCAGTGTTTTGGCCCACCGATTGGTGGGTGGACACAAGTGCAGGGGTTCATGTTTGTGCTGACATTTCATTGTTTTCTTCTTACCAGGTCACAGGCCACGGGTCTGTATTAATGGGGAATGGCGCGAGTGCTTCTGTTCATGGTGTTGGCACGGTAGATCTGAAGTTTACTTCGGGAAGGATCGTGCAGCTGAAGAACGTGCAACATGTCCCCGCTATCAAGAATAACCTTGTTAGTGGCTCCCTTCTATCTAGAGAAGGGTTTAAGTTGGTCTTCGAGTCTAATAAATTAGTTGTTACTAAATATGGACTATTTTTTCTAAAAGGTTATGAGAGCGGAGTGATGTTCCGCCTTTCCCTCGCTTATTTTTGTAATAAAATCGTGAACCATATTCATTCGAGTGTTAATGAGTCTGAAGTTTGGCAGTCACGTCTTTGTCACATTAGTTTCGGTGTTATGACGCGGCTAGCTAAGTTGGATTTAATCCCAAGTTTCACTTTAGCCAAAGGTTCTAAGTGCCTTTCATATGTGCAAGCTAAGCAACCTTGCCAACCTCACAAGGCTGCGGAGGAGAGACACTTGGCACCATTAGAACTCATACATTATTATCTTTGTGAGATGAATGGTGTGTTGACTAAAGGTGGAAAGAAATACTTCATGACATTGATAGATGAATCCACTAGATATTGCTATGTATATCTATTAAATACTAAAGATGAGGCTCTACACTACTTTAAAATCTATAAGGCAGAAGTTGAGAATCAACTTGAAAAGAAAATTAAACGAGTCCGGTCAGATCTTGGTGAAGAGTACTTCTCGAGTGAGTTTGATTTCCTTTTGTGCGGAACACAACATCATTCATGAGAGGACGCCTCCCTATTCTCCCCATTAAAACGGGGTTGCCGAGCAGAAAAACCGTACCCTAACTGATTTGGTTAACGCCATGTTAGATACATCGGGTTTATCCAATTCATGATGTGGGGAGGCTATATTGACGGCTTGTCATGTCCTGAATAAAGTCCCGACAAAGGATAATGAGATCACTCCCTATGAGAAATGGGCGAAGAGAAGGACAACACTCTCGTACTTGCGTACTTGGGGCTGTTTAGCGAAAGTCAATGAGTTGATCCCCAAAAAGCATAAGCTTGGACCCCAAGACTGTGGACTGCATTAATTTGGGCTACGCTAAGAACAGCGTTGGCTATAGATTTCTAGTAGTGAAATCTGAGGTACCTGACCAGAAGGCTGGCACAATTATGGAGTCTAAGGATGCTATGTTCTTCAAGGATATTGTGCTTGTATGTTGATGAAGCTGACAAATGTGTATACTATTGCCATGGTGGGGGCGAAGGAGTTATATTGTGCTTGCATGTTGATGACATACTGATATTTGGAACCAACCTCAAAGTCATTGAGGAGGTCAAGTCGTTTCTGTCTCAGAAATTTGAGATGAAGGACCTTGGTGTGGCTGATGTTATCTTGAACATCTATCTTCTGAGAGATAATGAGGGTGGGATCACACTTCTGCAATCCCATTATGTTGAGTCGCTTTGGATATTCAGACTGCACACCATCTCAAACACCATATGATGCTAGCGTGTTGATTCGAAAGTTCGAAGGCACGGCTAAAGATCAACTGAGATACTCTCAAATTATTGGTTCACTGATGTACCTAGCGAGCACAATGAGGCCTGACATCGCATTTGCTGTGAGCAAACTAAGCCGGTTTGTTTCCAAACCGAGTGATGTACATGGGCATGCTGTTGAAAGAGTTATGCGCTATCTGAAAGGTACTACGAACTATGGACTTCACTATACCGGATACCCATCGGTACTTGAAGGGTATAGTGATGCGAATTGGATCTCTGATGCTGATGAGATGAAGGCCACAACTAGGTATATGTTTACTCTTGGAGGCGCTGTTTCCTGGAAGTCTTGCAAGCAAACGATCTTAACGAGATCGACAATGGAAGCAGAATTAACATCATTAGACACATCTGGTGTCGAAGTAGGATGGCTTCTAGATCTTTTGATGGACTTTCCATTGGTTGATAAACCGGTTCCGGCTATCCTTATGAACTGTGACAATCAGACTATCGTCACCAAGGTAAAGAGTTCAAAGAACAACAGGAAGTCCAACAAACACATAAGAATGAGATTAAAAGCTGTCAGAAAATTAAGAAACTCCGGAATGATAGCGTCGGAGTATGTCCATACAGCTAAGAATCCGACAGATCCCTTTACAAAAGGACTATCATGTGTTGTGATAGATAGTGCACCGAGGGAGATGGGTATGAGACCCACATGAGTTGCCATGGTGGTAACCCAACCTATGTGATTGGAGATCCCGTGAAGTAGGACCTGGGAAAACAAGCCAGTGGTGAACTGAGGAGAGTAACTACACTAACCCACTCCGTTGAAGATGCAATACTCTCGATACTATAAGGTAGGATGACTACTGTCTTAATGTGTTCCAAAGCTTATGTAAGCAAGATATATCCTACAGAGCGATCTTTGGAGGAACACACCTATGTGAGACCGACTGCTGGTCACAGTCTATGAGATTGGGGTGATCTCTAGTAAGCTCATGAATAGGCCAGGAGTGTGACTTATATGCTCCACCTAAGGGGTCAGCCTTCGACAACCTAGTACTAGTAAGACATGTAGTGAAGCTTCTTTACGCAAAACTGACAATTCAAAGTATAGTCCATTGTTCAGTTGTGAAGGAGTGTAGCTACTCGCTCTAGGTGAAGCTCAACCTTAACAGACCTTCACTGAAAGACTAGTATATCAAGACAACAATTGGAACAGAGGACACAATGGGCCCTCGAGATCTGGTGGGGGATTGTTGAAATATGGGGTGGGCTTTAGGCCCATCCAACAATTTCAGAAAAATCTCTAAGGGCCCATGTGGGTTATATGGCACTAGGTGTAGTAAGAAGTTTAGTCCCACCCCGCCAGTAGAGGAGTTGGACCTCTTTATAAGGAATTCTCTTCTACATGCTATTGGAGCTTGAGAATAGAAGAGGCCCTCGCGCACTCCTCCTCCGCCGCCCGCCTCGCCACGACGCGCCGCGGGTTGTGGGGATGAGCCGAGCCGAGCTCACACCTACACGCTTATTTTTGCCAGTCACTAAGGGAGAGTTTTCTGACATCTGGGCCACGATCTGAGACGTTGGATCATGGGCTATCACGGACTCGAACGTGGGTCGAGCCCACGTCTCTCCACGCGGCTGCGCCTATATAAGTGTGTGGTGTCTCCTAACCCTAGCCGCCACTTACAGATCACATCTGCTCCCACGTGAACCGCCCACGTTGTTTCTTTGTTGCTGCTGCTGCCGGTGACTCCATCCCATCCGCCGCGTACACGGTCGACGGGAGAGCATGTCTCCAAAACCCCGTCTCTTCGGTTCCTGTACAGAAGAGAGGCCAATAGGTTTTTGGGAAGCGACTACGCGACTGCTCGCCTCCGATCCACTACTTCCTCTACGTCTGCGTTGTCTCCGTCATCATCATGTCCACCGACGCCGAACGTGCCGCCGCCGAGAAGACCGAGGCCGACAAGAAGGCCGCCGAGGACGCTGGTGCTGTCGCCACCGCCGCGTCGTCTTCTGCATGGCTACTGGAGGGTATAACGCGTTTATCCCTCTCCTGATTATTTCCGTATTAGCAGTATTAACATCATGTATAGATTTGTCTACTGTTTGCATAGTACATGCTTGTTTAGATCAGTATCATTATGTCGTTAATTCTGTCAATGCCATGCTAGTCATCTATTTATGGATTAAATTAGTCAAAAAATTGCCTATTTACTCAGCACTCCGGATAGATTCCTGCCGTCTCTTTGAGGCGGTTAGGTTAGGGTTTCTCGTCTTGTGACGAGATTTGGTGCGAGGTGCTTCAGATCTATGCAAGGTTCAACGGCGACGATTGCGACTCCAGGGCACTGGTCCTTAGAGGCACTTACATGAAGACTTCTTGCTAACATCGACAAGGTCAAACCAGCTCGGTAGAGGGAAGCGAAACAATGCGTCGGCGGCTCGTTCAGTGGCGAGTGGTTATTTGGGGTCTTGGAATATCACTGTAACTAGAACAATGCTCGTGTGAACGAAATATAAATATTCTAGTACGTTAGCTTGTGATTTACGTGTCAATAATAATGCGATTGTGTAAATAAATGTTAATAAATTTTTGACCATTAATTACCTTATATTTTGATTAGAAGTTTGGTAAGTAAATTAAGTGAAAGGTAAGTAAATTAAGGTGATTGATTATCATATACATGGAAGATTGGACGAATGGGTGGTGGGAAGAAAGGTGAAATGAAAACTTTACATTCTTTTTAAATAATAAATAGTAGGAACTTTAATAGATCTGGATAAAAAAGTCAGTGCAAGTATTTGTGTCACCGTGTGTGAAGGGAAGACTGGGGAAGGTTTCGTAGTTTCCGGGGGAGAGATTTTGAAGAGCTTTTTCTAGGGCTTTCCCAGAATTTTCTTACCATAATGTGCAAGCTTTGCACTGCGGCCAATCACACGCAAGGAAATATATCGCGCTGGAGAATATGGTCCAGATGGCCGGCTGGCTGTTATTCTGAAGGCCCGTCGGACGCCACTGAACCCTAGCGCGATACGTGCCAGTGTGCCTGGCCACAAACTCCATCCAAACAAAGTGCCGGAATCATGGAGCCCGGGACGTGTCCCGTGTGTGCCGTGTCTGCATGCATTGCCGCGGGCGAAAAGATCTAGTACTAGCGCACACGGCACACCTGTCTGGCTCTCGTGGTTGCGGTCGTACTTGCCTGCCACCGGTATGGCGATGACGCGGATGGCTGGCTGTGCAGTGCAGGACTCCGTTCATCTCCCAGGAGACGAAAGCTCGCCACTTTCTGCTATCTGTTTCTCGCGCCAGCAGATTCGTGTCCGCATGCACGCACCACTTTTACCAAGAATGCATTTTGTAGTATTATTATGCCGATCAATTAATTAAGCTTCAAACGCAGGAGCTCGCGAGGCTCTCCGGATAACTTCGCGCAGCATCAACAGCCGTGAAGTGACGCGCAGAAAATTTAGGCCTTGGTGGGTCTAGCCAGCTAGCTGTGTGATTTTTTTTTTTCGAGCATCAAGATGCACATAAGTATTTCATATACACGCCGCATACACTCATCCCTATGAACGCACACACGCATCACCCTACCCCTATGAAGACCTCCGGGGACCGCCGGCAAGATATCATCTTGAAATTTACGAAGTCATCAGAGGCGCTCGTCGTCGACGGAACGTCTCCTCCCATCGAAAGCAAGATCGCGGAAATCTCGAAATAAATCAGGGAATAACGCGAAGACAGGGATTTGACCCCGCGGCCGTGGGTTGGGGATCTGCTGTCCTAACCAACTCAACCACAGGTTGATTCGCGCTGTGTGATTAATCTATATGCACATGCCCATACCCGACGCGTGGCTTGAGTATGTGATTACGACGTCGCTCATGATCCAGACGGGCACGTCCTCCCTTTCTGTCGATGTCGATGGCTCCTCTCCTCTCCTTTGTGGTGTGCACGTAGTACGTGTCTGGAGTTGAGGTGAGTACATGGCATTGTCACCAGAAAATGGACGCCAGCAGCTTGCGTGGTTTCCATGCGATTTCACGTGATCCGCATGGCACTTGCAGATTTCTTCGAGCATCGAGGCATGGGGTAAGATATGTTTGCCGCCCGATCTCCCGTAGGAACGCGCTCGAACGGTGCGGTTCCTTTCTCGTGCAGAGAAGGAGAATGTGAAAGAGACGACAGAGCATTCCAAAACCATCTAACCTAACCCAGGTAAAACAGCAAGGAAACCTACTGATTCATCATGATTCTGACGAACACAACTCAGAAATCATCAAGCCTGTGGAAGAACGTACTGTTAGTCGGATTGGCATCAACGGATCCACGTAGTAGTACGTGCATGGTGTGGCCCAGTGCCATAAAGGCGCTAGCTAGCTGGGTAGGGTAGGGGTAGGGCCATGGCATACTGGCATGGCGGACGACGGCGACCGGACACGAGCCGGAGCCGGAAGAGCGTGGCCCGTACACCACCCCTTGCCCGCCGCTCCTCCTCCACGTGTACCTCCTGCCGGCTTTCCCTCTTATCCCTCCACGGATGCGCCGCATCGTCCATGTAGACCTGGCCCGTCCGGCCCCTGCGAGCAGCCACGGAGCCGCGCACACGTGTCCCCACCCGCCCACGGCCCGCGCCGAACACCAAACGCGGAAGCAAAAGCATTTCCGGCCCGCCCGCCCGCCCGCCCAACTCGTGTCGCGCGGCCGCGTGCCCCAGCTCGCTGCCGCCCAGTGGACGCGCCCGCGCCTCGACACGCGTCCCCGCGGCACGTACCGGCCACGCGCGAGCGTCACGTGGAGCCGCACCCGACGGCCTCCGCGCCATCGCACAACTGTACGGGGCGGCCGGCGCGTGGCACGTCGAGCCTCCTCCCCCTCCCCCTCCCCCGTCACATTTATATGGAGGCGCCACTTGCTCGCTGCCCCTTCAAAATCGCCATTTGCCAAACGTCGGAGGAGCGGAGAAATATTTAGGTGTTCTTGTTCCCTGCTCTAGCTTGTTTTTGTTTTCAAGAGTTGGTTCGTTGGGCTCGTGAATCATGTCGGAGATCCGCCGCGACGTGCCGGAGGGGACGGAGGCGGGGGCGGGGGCGGAGGGGAAGGGCGCCGATTCCCACGTCGGCAGCCGGGCGGCGCGGCGCCGGAGGATGGAGATACGGCGGCATAGACTGGTGGCCGAGCCTGGCGCGGAGGAGGTGTCCAGGAAGAGGCGGAAGTTGGATGGAGAGTCCTCGACAGACGAGGAGGAGATTGAGCCCGCCAAGTACGGCGTCACGTCGGTGTGCGGCCGACGGAGGGACATGGAGGACGCGGTCTCCGTCCGCCCCGAGTTCCTCCCCGGCCACCACTTCTTCGGGGTCTTCGACGGCCATGGCTGCTCGCATGTGAGTGCCTATATATCCCTGCTTCAAATAACCTATCCTTTAGTAGCATATGTCTACGCCGAAAGGAGAGCGCGCATGTGCAGGTCGAACTTTGTTTTGACTCGGGAGTATTTATCGATTGAATTGCATGTGCGTGTAGGTTGCTACGTCGTGCGGGGAGCGGATGCACGAGATCGTGGCCGAGGAGGCCGGCGGCGCTCGCTCGTCGGGGTCAGACGACGCGGACAGGTGGATGGGTGTCATGGAGAGGAGCTTCGCGCGGATGGACGCCCAGGCCGTGAGCTCAAGGTCTAGGGCCAGCGGAGCGCCCACCTGCCGCTGCGAGTTGCAGCTGCCCAAGTGCGACCACGTCGGCTCCACGGCCGTCGTCGCCGTCGTCGGCCCTCGCCACCTCATCGTCGCCAACTGCGGTGACAGCCGTGCGGTCATCGGCCGCGGGGGCGCCGCCATCCCACTCTCATCCGACCACAAGGTATGTGCCCGAACCAACTTCTTCTAAGCTCTGCTGATAAAGATTTGATTGAGCGTTGTTCTAACCGTAGTCTGATAATTTTGATCAGCCGGATCGCCCCGACGAGCTGGAGCGGATCCAAGCGGCCGGAGGGCGCGTCATCTTCTGGGACGGCGCCCGCGTCTTCGGCGTGCTCGCCATGTCCCGGGCCATTGGAGACAGCTACCTGAAGCCATTTGTGATATCCGACCCGGAGGTGAGGGTCCTGGAGAGGAAGGACGGCGAGGACGAGTTCCTCATCCTCGCCAGCGACGGCCTGTGGGACGTGGTGAGCAACGAGGTGGCGTGCCACGTGGTTCGGTCGTGCGTGCGGAGCAAGGCGAAGCGCCGCGGCGGCCGGTCGAGCCCGACCTCCAACCTGAGCCCCAGGCAGAGCAGTGGCAGCGGAAGCGGAAGCGGCAGCGGCAGCAGCAGCGGCGACGAAGCCCAGAACGACGGCGGCGGTTGTGCCGGCGCTGGCTCCGAGAGCGACGAGGAGAGCGGCGAGGAGGTGGACGAGGCATGCGCCGAGGCGGCCATCCTGCTGACCAAGCTGGCGATAGCGCGGCAGAGCTCGGACAACGTCAGCGTCGTCGTCGTCAACCTCAGGAGGCGCCGCCCGAGATTCTGACCGCTGCTGGATCCATGGATCCACCAACGGAACCGGTCGTCCCAGCATCACTGCCTCAGCGGCGAACATGGCATCGTCCATAGCGGAATTCATGAAATACACAACGAATTGTTTCGTTTATTTTTCGGGGGCGGCAAAGGTGTTGAGGCCAGACAGACCCACGCCGCCCCCGCCATTTGCCTTTCGAAAGCCAAGCCGGCGATGATTTCCGGCGTGTCAAGAAACTTTCTCGAGCGTCAAGAGAAACTGTAATATAATCCGGTGGAAACGATCAAAGCTTCCATTCCATTCCATGCATGATTCATCCTCCTCCTCCTCTGACTAGATCGCGATCTTCTTTCTTTGTTTATCACAAGCTTCCTCCGGTCGGCTTTGATTGCGCAATTGTGAGGTTCGTTTGGACGCGTCCGGCAACGAGAATCGGTTGCGCAACCTCGACTACAATAATGTTTCGGCGGGATGTTCCTCCCAACGTGCCGGGTCCAAGAAGCTCGAGCTCGCATTGTTAATTCAGCATCCGTTGGAACCTTCACACGCAGATGCGTCGAGCGTCGCAGGTGTCGCGCTGCCATGCTCTCCGTCTTGCCGCCGCTTGCCTGCTCTCGCGGTCGCTGAAAAGTCCTCGCGGCTGGTGGGTGAGCCGAGCCGTGCAGCGGTGAGTCAACAAATCCGCGGGCGAGAGCCTGATCATAGTGGACACGAGGCAGCGCGTAGTATGCTGCGACTTGACGACGGGGTCGGGTGGCGTGGCCGACGGCGATAGATCGAGGGGAGAGAAAAGAAAAGGAGGGCGCTGAAATCACGTTTTTTGGAGGTGAATGACACCTGTTGCGCTGTCCCAAGTTTGGTCGATCGTCTTTGGCCGCGTCGAAGATTCTTTCTTTCTGGGCTGCATGATAATAGTTTCGCTTGATCGGGACGGCGTTCAGCGCCACCACGCCACGTCAGGGACGTCCCCGGCCGGGCCTTTTTCTGGTCCACTTTTACTTGTGAGGATGGTGATGGTGAGGGCGATGCTGATACTTTTCTTCTCTAGTGGACGGTAGCTGTGTTATCCAGTCAGGCGGCAACGAACACCTGGCTGCTCTCTGCTGGATCAGCGTGTGCGCTTATAGTTCCGGTTGGTGTTGACGGATATCGTGATTATGTCTTGCCTTGAGTATTGTTTAGCTAAGCCGATGCACCCCATGCAGATAAACTAAAGAGGGTCAGAGTGTGCCGATTTTAGTTAGAGTTCCTCGTGACCTCATGGAACCGTAGTACGCATTCGAACATACTAATAAGATCAGCGCGGCAGAATTGTTAGCTTGTTGCATGATGATTAATTATAGAGACAAAGAGAAGGCAGAGACTCCACATGTCACTGAAATGCGCAGGCAATTAGCAGCTTTAGAACGGCACACAAAGCAATTAGTACCAAAAGTGCATCCTTTAATCCCTTTTCTCCAACCTTTCGCGGCCCTTTCCTTCCAGTTTGGACTTGCGCAATTAGTTCCCCGTGAAACACGCACGAGTTCTCCTGTAAACACGCTCCCACCGTGAGCATTCTGCAACCGGCTGAGCCGCGTTGCGTTTGCCCTGCTCGCCCGTCCCGCCCACAACGCGCAACGAAAGCGCGAGCCAGCGTGCGTCGCTCTTGCTCGGCCTGCACTATGACATCTGTTTCACTCGTCGTCTGACAGCGGCGAAGATGAGCAGAGCAAAAGCGACAAGGACCGGCTAGAGCTAGAGGAGCAGAGCGACGGAACACCACCGAACGAGAGAGGAAATGGACATCTGATGCCTTGTGTGATACTAGCATCAAGGAAGACTTGGTTGACACGGCCGGTGCATGTCGCCGGAGCAGCCACGCCTGTGGTTGGGAATAACTACAGCTCCAAAGTTGCCTATCTATATGGAAAGGGCAAAGCGTGTCAGTGCGCGCCATCGCAGTCGATACAAGTGTACAGACAAGAAATTGTGGACGCTGTCACTCATGTCTTAGTAGTTATTCCCATGGACTGCATCAACAGCGGTGTTACGAGCGGTTTGCTTACGGAGTGGATTTGCAGGCGTAGGTATCCTTCTCCGAGGAATGCTACACACACGGGCATATAATGACGGACTATTACGGGATGTTTAATTGGGATACTTTGATTGGATGGAAATCAGGCTGAGGGCCCACACCTCCTGAAAATCAGGGGGAGAAAGATTAGTTATAGAAGGAGACCCGTAAACCCCCCGTAATAGTCCGTGATTATATGCCCGTGTCTGTAGCATTCCTCGTCCTTTTCTCCAATCTAATCTCTACTCCTAATGAAGCAGTTGGTGAATAGTCCGCGCGGTTTATTTTTGCTGGTTTATTTTCGTCATCCTCCCACCACCGTTTTTTTTTCGTCATCCTCCCACCTCTGCTTACTCGCTACCCTCCATCGAAATAAACCGGTGCAAAAAAAAAAACCTGGGATCGATCCCTCGTGCCCACAGCAGATCGATCTCCGCCGCCAACTAGACCTACGCACGCCCGATCCACCCCTACGCCCCCTCCGCGGCCGATCCATCCCTGTGTCACGGCCGATCGGAACCTTCGCCGTCGCGCTTGCAGGAGGCGGCTATCTGCTGTGGGATCGGGCGAGGAGACGGGGCCGCGATCCCGATTAAGATACGCCGGCGATCACGACCCCAATCCGACGGCGACCCCCTTCTGAACACGCACAGGTTCTCAACCGGCGCTGCTCCCCTTTCAGTAGTACGTAATGCAAGTTCATACACAATAGTTCATACTGAAGGCCATACACAAAATCATCTCAGGAGGCGGCGATCTGCTGTGGGATCGCTTCAGGAGACGGGGCCGCGATCCCGTCTACGTGACGCCGGCGAACACGAGACGCAGGCGATCACGACCAGGATCGCACGGCGATCCCCTTCTGGACGCGCCCAGGATCCAACTTCTGATGTACGTATTGCAAGTTTATACTCAATAATCGCTTAGTACCTCTGTTCAAAAAATACATACAGAATCTCAAGTTCATACTCGATAATGACTATCTTTGCTGGAGCATGGTAGGCCAAACACCCGTTCTGAAATTGCATATTTGAGTTGGTTGCTTGTACTTACTTGGATTGCTCAATGTCGGCAATCTTAGTGTACATATACATCAAGCACACGACTTCCTTTCCTGGAGCATGGTATGCCACACACCATTTCTGAAATTTGCAACAGAATCGCTTAGGAGCTGTTTACGCAAGTTGCTGTACATTTTCATGACCCATTCCAGCAAGATCCGGGTTTTTTTGCGGGTTCAAAACTTGTATTACTCAGATAGTATCAGTACAATCCATCGCAGCCAAATCTACCACATCCGGAGGAGCCGAACCTATCCAGGTCATGGTCCTTCCTTGAGCTCTACCAAAAGCAGCTAGACTATCGCTGGCCTTATTTTGCGACCGCGAAACATGAGTAATACAAGATTGACGAGGAGTAAGAAGATATCTAATCTCCTTTACCAGAAAAGCATAAGCCGATCGATCACAACTGTCACATGTGATCATAGTAACTGCCCGAAGTGAGTCCATTTCGATTGCAAGAGGCAATTCTGAGCGCTGTAAGGCATAGGAGATGCCCTCCATACAGGCACATAGTTCTGCTTCCAACGCATCTCTACAGGAGAATAGAGCCCTGCACGCCGAGAAGATTATTTTGCCCGCCGAGTCTCTCAGAATCATCCCTGCACCGGCTTGTTCACTGGAGACAAAAGACCCATCTGTGTTAAGTTTTACCCATCCATCCTCAGGCCTAGACCAGCTCGGCATGTCAACAGCCACTGCACATGTGCGCTTAGTGTCACCAACCATACCGATCACCGTCTTCCCTATGACAGGGTCCCCCTGTGAATTCCTTTGTGTAGCCATCAGCGACTCCATATAGCTCTGCAGGAATCTGATTGATACATCCATTGGCGGCGCTGGCTTAGAGTGTACTAGCTCATTTCTTACGTACCAACTTCTCCATAGTATCGTCAGCAACATGCAACGTTCCTTCTCAGCCATACTAGCGAGGACATGAAGGAGCCATTCCTTGCCCGTATGAAGGAAAATATCTAGGTTGGGTAGTCTCCAAATTTTTGCCATTGACTTGTACAGATCCCGGCCATATTGACACATCACAAAAGGGTGAAAGTTATCCTCTGTTGCAGCTCCACAGACTGGGCAAGTACTAGTAGTCTCAAGTCCGATTCTGCACTTATTCTTCCAGGTTGGAAGGCTGTCCGTTGCCAGTCGCCATGCAAAGGAAGCAACCGAAGGTGTAGCGCCACAGCTCCAAATGAACTTCCAGCATTCCCTGGCTCCCGTCGGCGCAGAGCTAGATGATGGAACAGACCCGTGGTGCAGCTCATCAAAAGCCAGGCGGTAGGCGCTCCTCACTGTGAAAACTCCATGCTTCTCAGGTGCCCATGCTAGGAAATCGTCATCTCGTCTCGGAGACGCCCTGATCTTCATAATCTCTTCAACATCAGCAGGAACAAAAAAACGAGTGAGTAGATCAACCTTCCAGGACCCATTATCATTTAGCAAGTCCAAGACAAAACGCGAGCGGCACACCCCTTGCCTTGATATGGGTCTGAAAGAAAACGGGCGAGGGATCCAATTATCTCGCCATACTCGTATACTTCTGCCATTTCCAACACGCCAAATTAACCCTTTCTTTAGTAAGTCTAAACCATGACTGATTGCTTGCCATGAAGAGGAGGCATTGCCCGTGAAAACGGTGTCCTCAAGCTTGCCGTGTGGGTAGTATCTAGCTTTGAGGACTTGTGCGCATAGGCTTTCCGGCCTTGATATTAGCCTCCATGCCTGGCGAGCTAATAGAGCTTGATTGAACAAACGGAAATCCCGGAAACCCAAACCCCCTCTATCCTTGGGTTGCATCAGGTGATCCCAACCCTTCCAATGAACTTTCCTCTTACCCTTTTCCGATCCCCAATAGAAATTCCTTACCATCCTTGTAAGATCGTCACACACCGAGTATGGCAGCTTGAACACACCCATAATGTATGTTGGCGCGATCACATCGACTTTATCAAAACTTCTCTTCCTGGCTGAGCTAAGTGTCCATCACCCCACTGAACTAGTCATTTAGCTAGACTAGTCTGAAGATTTTGAAACTTTCCTTTAGACATGCAGCCCTCTGGTGTGGGGAGGCCGAGGTATTTTTCCTCAAAAACCGAACTGGTAACATTCAGCACTGATCTGACTTCCTCCTGAACTGCAGTTGGGCATGCCTCGCCAAAGAAAATTGAACACTTGTTATAATTGAGGCTTTGACCGGTGGCTAAACCATACAAATCTAGTGCCTCTTTTACACTCTCCGCTTGTCCTCTGGATGCCTTAAAAAACAGCATGGTGTCATCCGCAAATAACAAGTGGGATATACCTGGCGCCCTTCTGCAAACATGAACTGGGGAGATAGCTTCGGTTTGCACTTTATTTCTCAATATTGCCGAGAGTCCATCAGCCACAAACAAGAAGAGATACGGTGAAAGAGGTTCCCCCTGCCGAAGCCCTTGGGATGGTGCAAATGAATCCAAGAGAGTTCCGTTAAGTTTAACAGAATACCTCACCGATGTGACACACGTCATTATCCAATCAATCCATCGATGAGAGAAACCCAACTTTTGCATCACCTGCTTCAAGTAGACCCAGTCCACCCTATCATACGCTTTAGATAGATCGAGCTTGTAAGCGCAATAGCTTTTTGTAGGGTCCTTCTCTTGCTTAATGTAGTGGAGGCATTCAAAGGCCACCAATGCGTTATCAGTTATCATCCTCCCAGGGATGAACGCGCTTTGCTCAACTGATATTAAATCATCCAGGAGTGGACGCAAACGGTTCACCAAGCACTTTGAGATGACCTTGTAAATAACATTGCATAAACTTATAGGCCTGTAATCAGATAACTTCGTTGGGTTAGCAATTTTTGGGATAAGAACAATGGAGGTAGAGTTTACTCCCTCCGGCATGATACCCGTACAAAAGAAATCTTTTACTGCTGCAATCACGCTATCTTTCACGGTGCTCCAATTCCTCTGAAAAAACCTGGCAGGGAAACCGTCTGGCCCTGGCGCCTTCAAGGGCCCAATTTGGAAGATAGCATCTGGTTAGTGTACATGTTTGCATAACTGAGTGTGTTGCTTTTACTTACTTGGTTTGCTGGGTGTGCTGCTTGTTTTGCTAACTTTGCACGGCCAAGAAGCAGCCTGTCCAATAAGCATACTCCATTATATCAAACAATAATTAAAGTTGTCTCCAAGTTCACGAACTAAAGTGCATGAAACCACATAATACATCAAACAATTTAGGGGCTGGAAGTACTTTTCCCACAGAACATGATTGTTTACAGAAAACCTCCCAATACGGAGACCAGGACTGCTGTATACCTGCTAAAACGGTAGGAAACATAACAAAATAAGATCATGAAGGTAGACAACTTCAGTTCACAAGCCATTGTTAATAGTATGAAATCTTTGCTTGTAGGTAAGTATGGGGAATCCACAAAGCAAATCTGCGGAACATATGACATCGTCAGGTGTACCTAGAGGTAAATGTTTGACTATAAAACTTGCTATACATGTCAAGCTATATCCCGATTGTGATTTCCTGTAATGACGTTGTTGCAGATAATTTTGATGGGACAAATGATGGTGAGAACTACCTAAGTACCCCATTTATGATAGTTGGATTGTCAATTTACCATGATTTAATACTATTTATTTATCGATTTGATCTCGCTTACTTGTATGAACGACACTCAGATGGGCTGACACTTGAACCGACTGTACAACCGGTTGTTCCGCATAATGAACTTGTGAGTACTGAAGGTGTAGCATATCAACGGCAGGCATACGACGAGATACTAGCGACTGTTGAACTCGGTCTAGGGGGGGTATTATTTGTTGACGGCCCTGGAGGTACAGGGAAGACCTTCCTCTATAGGGTGCTGCTCGCCAAGTTGAGGAGCGAGGGCAAGATTGCTATCGCCACCACGACCTCAGGTGTCGCCGCTTCTATCATGCCTGGCGGCAGGACTGCGCACTCTAGGTTCAAGATACCATTGAGTTGTGACGACGGAGCCTCGTGCAGCTTCACCAAGCAGAGTGGGACCGCGAAGCTACTAAGGATGGCATCATTGATACTATGGGATGAGGCCAGCATGACTAAACGACAGGCGGTTGAGGCATTGGACAATAGCATGCGTGACATCATGGGAACACGCGACCTACCCTTTGGAGGAAAGACTGTTGTCTTTGGCGGTGACTTTAGGCAGGTGCTTCCGGTTGTCAGAAGGGGCTCGCGTGGCCAGATAATTGATGCAACCCTCCGGAGTTCTCATCTATGGAAGTGTATGCGGAAACTTCGACTCATAACCAACATGAGGGCTCATAATGACACCTGGTTTGCAGATTACTTTCTTAGGATCGGCAATGGCACCGAGGAAGCTGACGACCAGGGCAATATACTACTCCCCGATGACATCTGTCTGCCGTCTACAGGCGATGCCGATGACCTAGAGAAGCTGATTAAACACGTGTTTCTGAGTCTAGATGACAACATGACTGATTCGAATTACATGACATCTCGCGCAATCCTTTCCACAACCAATGACAACGTCGACAAGATAAACACACGCATGATAGAGCATTTTCACGGAGATGAAGTAATTTACCATAGCTTTGATAGTGCGGAGGACGATCCATATGGATACTATGCTCCTGAGTTTCTGAACGGATTGACTCCAAACGGTCTTCCTCCGCATGCACTCAAACTCAAGATGAACTGCCCTGTCATACTCCTTAGGAACATTGATCCAGCTAATGGTTTGTGTAATGGGACCAGGCTTGTTGTCAGAGGTTTTGAGAGGAACACCATTGACGCAGAAATTGTGATTGGACAACACGCAGGTAGGAGGGTTTTCCTTCCTAGAATATCTTTGTGCCCATCTGACAACGACATGTTTCCATTCAAGTTTAAGAGGAAGCAATTTCCGATAAGGCTTAGCTTCGCTATGACGATTAACAAGGCTCAAGGTCAGACCATTCCGATTGTTGGTGTGTACCTACCTAATCCAGTGTTCTCACATGGTCAACTCTACGTCGCATTGTCTCGAGCGACCGCAAAGAGCAACATAAAGATCCTCATTGAGAAGGACAAGCCGAAGGAGAAGGGCAAGAAGCAGTCTAAGAATTCTAAAAAGCGCAAAAGACCTACCGTGTTAGTGGTTAGCTCCATGAAGAACATCGTTTACAAGGAAGTCCTTACAGGCTGATTTTTGTTTGTATTATATCTGATTCTTATGGAATTGCGGATAATTTGTTCAACCAATGGTAAAGAATTTAACTATTGCTTAAATCCTTATATTTCTTTAGTAGCAACAAAGCTATATCATCGGTAGAGACATTGGTGCTCAGATTGATGTGTTGTTTTGCATAAACATAATAAAGCGGAGCAAGGTTGTGATTATTAATGGACAATACGTCATAACACAACAATATGAAATAACCTAAGCTTTAATATCGGCTCTCTCAGTAATTGGTAGAGATCATGTCAATCAATTTCGAATATGTTCAGGTTTTAAATTAGATACGTTTGTTTTGTATATTTAATACGCTTATAGCATTCATGTTCATGAAAATTTAGTTTTGTAACACAAATTCACTTAGCACAACTATGAGTAACGACTTACTTTGTTTTATTAGTATTTCGAAAAACCACAACCCGAATGTTGGAAACATACTCCACCGTGTGTGCTAAGTTAATTAATTTTCCTTAGAAATATTTCCGCCTATAGATTGTATTTTTTGTTGTGTACGCTAAAAATAACATACTGAAACAAAACAACATTGTACTAAAAATGTAAAAGAAGATATTATAAAACTAACAAACGTTTTTTTATACAAACAGCTATTTAATATCAGAATCGTCTGGTGTGTAAAATTCTAATTAATTATGAATTTATAGCCAGATATTTCACGAATCTCTGATATCCTGTCACTAAAACATTACGTGCATGTTAGCTATTTTATTTGCTTCCTTTTAAAAAAATTCCTAATCGGTTTATCACACATGAAATCTTAAGACAGGTTATCTTTTTTGTCTTGTAATCATATAGTAAGTTCTACTCACCGAATCACAAAATTGATCCCATTAATTAATATTTGATTGTGACCAAATCGGTCGATTTGTTTACCGATTTCGTATTCAGAGCTTCCTAGAAACGCTTATATATTGATCAACCATTAGAGCGACCTTACCAGACCTCTCTTGAACAAGTTAAACGATATCTTAACACTCCATCCTCCTCTCACATGGCGTCATCCAACAGTTCAATTCGCTTCAGCGATGATGCTGTTGAAGATATTCGTTGGCAGGAAGAAGAAAGTGAAGATCTCGGTTTACTGGAAGATCAAGACGGCACTACGCCGATGCGTCCCTTTGGTAAGGCTTAGGATGCATAATCACGTCGAGCCTATTAACCTGCCTATTAGTAGTAGATATCCCGTTAGGAAAGACAATAGGAAATAAGGTTTGGGGGACGGTTGGGGTACTAGAAACGATCAAATTCTGCAGGCAACCAAGGAGAGCAACAAGCTGATGCAATTTCTCATAAAAAAGATCAATCAGTTGGAACATATGGTTGTGAAGCACATGCAAGCATGCGACAAGAAGACGGAAATGCCTTGAAAGGAGCAACCATGAGGAGGTATACAATATTCTTTACAGCTTTTTATGTTTTATGTTTCAACGCTCCTTAAGAGCATTTTGCATTGTAATCGATTTGGAGTCAAACTATGAAAGTATGAATAAAGAACAAATATTGTTTCATGCTTGCTTTCTTACTCTCTGTTTTTATCTTCCCTTTGAGTTTTGTCGCCTAACATGCTATATTTTTCCTTTTTTTATATGAATACGTGGTACAAATGCTGTAATCCGTACTTCCATCGAAATTTTCTTTTTATTACAAATGGCATTGACTGCGTTTGTGCTATATTAACTAACTTACGTCACAAAATGCACAGGCTTCTCAATTAAGCATGCTGGTTTTGAAAGTGCGGCTGTTACTACACTGTCCATACAGAATCAAATTAAAAAAGAGCTAATAACTTCGATTTATTACTATTGCTAATAACTTCGATTTAATTTTTTGTTACTATTTTAAAATGCCCGTAAAATATTAGTTGCAAAGTAATACAACGACGTCTCATCACATGTAATAAAATCAAATATGTTGGGATTTTATAAAAAACATATAGTATAATAAAAGCTGAGTAAATAATCGATTTTTAATTGATTACATGTTGGTAATTAATGGTAATATATTTAATCGCGAAATATTGGTGAATCCATGGTAATATATTAATTGCGTGACTACACTTACCTTAGCACTATCATCTTAATTATTTTGATATATCCAACTATTGCGTTTCTAACTAAAATCTAAAGTCATCATTATATTCCGTAGTTTGTTATATTGAATATAAGCGTATTCACGGTGAAAAGGAAACAATATCTGGTGAGATAATTGACATGATTTTGATCAGATTAAGAATCTCAAATATCTATAAATAATTAATTGATTCAAAAGTTTTAACAATAAATTTTTGTTGCCAAGAACTATCATAACTTACTATTTATAATAGTTTCTATTTTAAATTTTTTTATTTTTATATTTAGAAAGAATCATCTATGTCTTAAAATGACTTGATATATTTGGCAGGTAAATAAAGCATTAAAATATATCTGTTTATATATATTTTATTGCCTGCCAAATATATGAAGTCGCTTTTAAGACGAGATGATTCTTTCTAATTATAAAAACATGACGGGCGACAGATCTTTCTCCTTTTTTATAGTTGAATATTTTGTTCCTAAGGCATGCCATATTTACAGTTCAATCTCAAACTAATCGAAAAAATCAACCTTTGTATAAAACCAGATATCCTTAATTAACGCCAGATAAAAAATACATACTGCCATAATGGCTACACGAGAGTTGACAAGAAAAAAGAAAACACACTTTAACAGAAATGATTGTTCTGTGTGAATACATTATTATTCCAAATGTAGATAAAAGGATCGAGGGAAACGAGCTATTTAATGAGCCGTGTTGAAAAACAAAGTCATCTACTGTCCATTTTTCCTGGCTACAACTACAGCATTGACGTATGATAGTGTTTCATCAAGTGTCATTAAGGCTTCGTGGATATCTACGAAAAAACAATTTGTTTGTACTAATAACATCGTAATACATAAAAGAACAAAAAGCCATAAAAATCAAATAGTTTATAGAACTTACCTTGAAGATGATGAACATCATCATTAATGTCGGGGGAGAACAAGAATGTGCTCTCCTCATAGTCTCCATGCACTTATCCCTCCGGTTTAGCTGTATGTACGTAACTGCAATTTTCTCGAACAAATTTTCAGTGCGCTGCAAGTGGTACAAGTGACGACCAGCATGCTCTTGACTTAAGCGTATAAAAAGTATCTCCCGTATGGAATGATAAAGATATGTTGATGGTAGGCAACTATCAAATATTAATAATCATATAAAACATCAAGTACTGATTGGAGTTTACCGAAAATTCATGATGCCTATCTCAACAAAATGGACCTGCCGTCTATATACTGAATCCCATCTATGTTGTATCCTACCAGCATAGACAAGAATACCAAGAACATCTGGAAAAAATTAAGTCTGGGTGAGACAAAATGTTAAATCGATAAATATGCAAAAACAAACTAAAAGATGCTGCACCGGTAATGGTTTTGTCCCGTAGCACGGATATGGAACCAAGTTGTGGAAAAAAGGTGGACAAATTGTCGATGCAATATTGTGCACCGATGTCCTAACCATGGTTATAACATTTAGTTCAATGACAAACTCCATGCATAGATACCAGAAGTGACCATCTAGCATTTCCGTGGGGTTTATCCCGACGCTACTGAAGTCATATGTTAGCCCGGTCTGCAGAATGGCGTTGAATCGATAAGCTTGGTTGCTGAAGGCAATTGCTTCAATCTTTATTCCCTAGAAATTTTTAAAAATTCAGATAACAAGACTTTAGAACACATGTGTATATACATTTAAAAAGGTTGCTATATTTAGTGATCACTAATCTCATACTTCCTGGTCTAGAAGTATGAAACGAAAGTATGGGTTTCCCATTGCATGCACCCTGATATGGGACTTCCACATCACCTTAGCTCGAATGATCCAACATCTGTGATAGATATGTTCCATCTGTACACTTTGAAAATTCAGGCACCTACACAAAATAATACGAAATGATGGGATAAACAAACGGTGATGTCAGATAAGCGTGCATGAAGATTTGTACACTTGTCTGTTCATCGGAGGGATGGTAGGCAGAGGCATGATGGGATCCGATGGATTCGCCATCACCCTCCTCGAGGGCCTCGAGCTGTACGATATCACCATTGTCAAGGAGCTAATGGATGAAGTGTTAAAGAAAGATAGAGGGCGACGGGCACGGGTAGTGGCATTTATATATATAGTCCAAGGGGACCACAGGCGGGAAAATCAACATTTTTTCAATATTTGCATGTGTCTGTCTAGCGGAAAAAACCTCTACTATCGAAACTATTATAAATAGTAAGTTATGAGAGTTCTTTGGCAACAAAAAATTTATTGCTAAAACTTTTTGAATCAATTAATTATTTATAGATATTTGAGATTCTTAATTTGATCAAAATCATGTCAATTATCTCACTAGTATCATTGTTTCCTTTTCGCCTGTGAATACGCTATATTCAATATAACAAACTGCGGGAATATAATGATGACTTTAGATTTTTAGTTAGAAACGCAATAATTGGATATATCAAAATAATTAAGATGATAGTGCATTAAGGTAAGTGTAGTCACGCAATTAATATATTACCATGGATTCACCAATATTTCGTCGATTAAATATATTACCATTAATTACCAACATGTAATCAATTAAAAAATCGATTATTTACTCAGCTTTTATTATACTATATGTTTTTCTATAAAATCCCAACATATTTGATTTTATTACATGTGATGAGACTTCGTTGTGTTACTTTGCAACAACTATTTTACGGGCATTTTAAAATAGTAACAAAAAATTAAATCGAAGTTATTAGCAATAGTAATAAATCGAAGTTATTAGCTCTTTTTTAATTTGATTCTGTATGCACAGTGTAGTAACAGCCGCACTTTCAAAACCAACATGCTTAATTGAGAAGCCTGTGCGTTTTGTGACGTAAGTTAGTTAATATAGCACAAACGCAGTCAATGCCATTTGTAATAAAAAGAAAATTTTGATGGAAGTACGGATTACAACATTTTTACCGCGTATTCATATTAAAAAATGGAAAAATATAGCATGTTAGACGACAAAACTCAAAGGGAAGATAAAAAATAGACAGTAAGAAAGCAAGCATAAAACAATATCTGTTCTTTATTCATACTTTCATAGTTTGACTCCAAATCGATTACAATGCAAAATGCTCTTAAGGAGCGTTGAAACATAAAACATAAAAAGCTGTAAAGAATAGTGTATAACTCCTCATGATTGCTCCTTTCAAGGCATTTCCGTCTTCTTGTCGCATGCTTGCATGTGCTTCACAACCATATGTTCCAACTGATTGATCTTCTTTATGAGAGTTTGCATCAGCTTGTTGCTCTCCTTGGTTGCGTGCAGAATTTGATCATTTCTAGTTCCCCTAATTTTTCACTATGAGCCCCTCTACTCCTCTGCACTCGTGAGACTTCACGTCACACTCACCCCGTAAGCTTTATCTGTAACAAAGTTTTCGTAGACCGTTACTCCATTAGCAACCAACTCTGTGATATTCTTTTTTGGAATTTCTAGAGCAATGATGTTATTGTAGAATAAGAAGTATAGGTTGTGCAAACACAATGCATTGATCGGTGCACCGGACATGTATATATGAGTACAGAGGGAAGCCACAACCTCAACTATACAGATAAACTAAGAGGTGGGCCCAAGACACAATATACGCGTACACATATATGCACCCCCCCGCCGCAGTCGAAGCGGCACCGGAGACGCAGAGACCGGAACGAAACTCCTCGAAGGTGGAAGTTGGCAGTCCCTTAGTCATCACATCGGCGAACTGTTGTGCGGTCGGAACATGGAGGACCCGAATGCGTTCAAGGGCCACCTGCTCACGCACAAAGTGAATGTCCAGCTCAATGGGCTTAGTCTGGCGATGATGAGCGGGGTTGGCGGAAAGGTACATAGCGGAGACGTTGTCACAGTAGACAACTGTAGCCTGGGAGACGTCATGATGCAACTCCTAAAGTAGTTGTCGTAGCCAGGTGCACTCGGCGACAGCGTTAGCCACAACTCGGTACTCAGCCTCCGCGCTAGAGCTCAAAATCGTAGGTTGTCGCTTGGATGACCACGAGACGAGTGAAGGACCGAGGTAGACGCAATAGCGCCAGAGGTGGACCGACGGGTGTCAGGGCAACCGACCCAGTCCGCATCGAAGTAGGCCAGCATCTCCAAAGAAGTGGACGCCGTGAGAGTGAGCCCAAGAGCCATCATGCCGCAGATGTAGCGGAGAATCCGCTTCACGAGGGTCCAATGGGAGTCACGAGGGGCATGCATACGGAGACACACCTGCTGAACAACATACTGAAGATCCGGCCGGGTGAGAGTCAGATACTGAAGAGCACCGACGATGGACCGGTAGAATGGAGCATCCAGCGCGGACGAGTCCTCGAGAGTATAAACCTTGGCCTTCGTGTCAATAGGAGTAGCAACAGGGTGACACTTGAGCATGCCGGCAGGCTCAAGTAGCTCATGGGCATACTTCTGCTGATGAAGAAAGAAGCCGTCGGATCGCCGAACAACCTCAATGCCAAGGAAGTAATGTAGAGCGCCCAATGGCAAAATCATCACGCAGCCGGAGAGTAATCTGCTGAAGAAGGGCTGCACAGGAGGCCGTCAGGATGATGTCATCGACGTAGAGGAGCAAATATGCAGTCGTTCCGCATCGGTGGTAGACGAACAACGAGGCATCCGAGCGAGTGACGCTAAAGCCCAGTGTCTGAAGGACAATGGCGAGGCCTAGAAAGGGAATGACCCGGAGCCGGCGAAGACACAACAATGGATGCCCATGCGGAGGGGAGTACGAGGGTTCACTGGTTCGGCTGCGGTGTGAGGCTATCGTCGCCGGAGAATAACATAAGGTATTGGTGAGTAGAGGAATGGCCTGGACGGCGATGGGAGTAGGGTGGGCCGGTGAGGCCTGCGCGGCAGCACAGCCGACCATGGGAGGCGGTAGCAGGCGGTACCACTGGCGATGGTTTGGGCGGCTGAAGCATGAATATCCGAGATTGAAGAAGCACCATAGCCGTTAGATGGACATCCAACGATCACTACTAATAGAATCGTGTGTTGACTATAAGTTGACAAAGCCTTGCGTACGCGTCAACTTAGTAGGCCCACAAGTGACCATCACATCTGTGGCAGAGAACATATAACCCATTTGTGATTTGTTATAATGTACAACCCATTTTTTTAATTCTAGTGGACTTTACTCACCCCATTTAGTGTTTGTTAAAATTACAACCCGTTTTCTACCCAGGACTTTGTTAATAGTTTCAGCCAACCGCTCAAGAAATTCAACAAAATTTCCAATATTTTGACGGGATCCGAAATATTTTTAACCCAAAATTTAGAGTCGGATTAACTATAACTTCAAAATAAATTTGTATTAGGTAAAAATCAAACGAAATTTTGCGCGCGCAACAAGTAATGAATTAAAAAAATGTACCTTTTTTGAGAATGTACCTGTTAGGTGCGTTATATATATTTAGAGCCAATTTTTTTAAATTACAACCCATTTATTATTTCTTAAAGCTCATTTTCTTGGCAAGTCTAGTGTGGCCCGGAGAATAACAAGTTGACCTGGTTTGGGTATTCCGCAAATAAAAAGCTGGGCTAGCCATTTTCACATTTAAATATTAATATCTGGGTTGGATATTTGATCGACATAAAATAATAGGCTGGGCCAGACGGGCCACAGCCCGCCCAGTTGATACCCTGCTCCTCTGAACAACAACAAAAGCACCGCCCAAGAAAAACTCTTCTCACACCTCAAAACACAAATACTGCTCGAGCTGCTGGGTCCCAGCTGTCGGCCGCTCCTTGTGCAATTCTCTCGTTTATTAACTATATAGGTTGACAATGGTGTGGGACCGTGATGTCAAGAAACTAGGAGGAAGCAAAAAAAATAGTTGTATATACTAATAAGGTGATGAGGACATCAATGCCATTGTTACACCCACAACCCCTACTGCTACATATACTGGACCAATTATTAGAGCTCGCGCACGCCAATTAAATTATCAGGTACTTTCGTTTCTTGGTAATGATTCTAATGTTCATGAAAATATGATGCTGCCTAAATTGGATACATTTGTTTTGCTTACAAATGAAGGGCCTAGCTTGGGGAAGGATGGACATTGGAGCAAGAACAAGCATGGAGATGATGGCATGCGCAAGGGGAACAAGAACGGATTTACAAGTGATGATTTCAGGACTTTGAAGCCACCATAATGGGTGCATAAGCCTTGGACGAAATATACAAGATGCCACTTCATAAATTTCGTCCCGGGGCTATTCTAGGTGCCGCGTCACCTTATTATTGGGCCAGGTCCATGTAATTTCGAAATACATAAGTATAGGCTATTTTTAGAGTCCGTATGTGTGGGGAAACAAGAGATAGGGTTGATTTCGGACCCCTCCACCAAGGGCCACGAAATTCCCCCCTCTTCCTCCATATATACAGCCCTTAGGGCACCGTTTAGACTTTGGGTTTTGTTTAGATTAAAGTTCACCATAGCTGCAACTTCCGCGTGCCGTTTGTGTTCAACGACGGATAAAGGCGCCACGTAACCCCACCTTGATCAATAAAGCTTTCCTCTTATATTCGTAATATCCAGATTGCAATCTTAGTTTCTTGCTTGTTCTTCATTTGCCTGCAGGAAACAGACCTTCGTGGTCAGGTTGATCGTGCTCCGGAGTGGTTAATAACCTCTTGGAGTTGGTTTAGCGATTGCTAAGGGGCGACGTCCTCGCATGTTCGTAGTCGGATCATCAAAGTTGACTTCCTCCAAAACGATAGCCACCATCTCATCGAAAGACGGGAAACCTTGGCCTCTATCAAGTGGTATCAGATTTTTCAGGTTGTTCGGTGAGATTTTACAGTTTTTTGTAGTTTAGATCGAGTCTTTTCTTCATACCTATAGTCCACGAAAAAGCCAAAAAAAATTTAGGGTTAGTTCATCCTATCCGAACCAATCTGAGCCTTTGCATAATTTCTTATGTATTTGCTTTGTTGAATTTGCGGTTGCATCGTTGTGTCAAGTTGCTGGTCTTAGCGTCTAGTTTCCCTTAGAGTTTCGAGTTTTGTTCACAAGTTGTCACGCCGCCGCCGCACCATCGTCATCGCTCCTGCCATCTACCACCACCGCTAATCCGCCACCGCTCTGAATCCATATCCATATACCACCACCAATCCGTATCCATATACCACCACCAATCCGTATCCATATACCACCACCGACCCGTATCCATATACCACCACCGCTACCATATACCACCACCGCTGCCATATCCTACCATCATATATCCACCACTAATCCCAGTTACTTTCATATTAGGTTTGTTTTCGAGATCCGTCTAATTTTTGATTTGTGTTTCCTTGCTTGAGTAGGTTTCGAAAAAAATGAGTCTGGAGACCCTCGGGCAGTTTTTAGGCCAACATTTTCGCAGGCAAAAATATTTTTTCCCTATCCTATTTTTAGGCTTTTCTGGGTCTTTTGAGCCACGTGCCATCATAGTGACTTTTTGTCGCACTTTTTCGTCGTCGCTGCCCTGATTTCCGAAAAAAAGTCAAAAAAATTTTTGTGCCTATCCTGTCAGTTTGACCTGGAAAGAGTTTTGAGACACTCGCCATTATAGTGATTTTTCGCAAAAAAAAAGAGGAGCGTAAAAGAAAAAAACAGAGCAAAAATAATAATTCCAGAGTGTGCTTTTCCCTTGTTTACGTGCATCATCTTGATTTTGTTAGTGTTCTAGGCTCGCGTCTCTAGCACGGTCTAGCCTAGGACCAGCACAGTACCGTCGTTGAGCGTTTATTCAACTTTGTATATCTGGATTGATTATTGCTGACCCTTTTGCTACCATATTATAAGCCTTCCCAGCTCCACATACATCTACGTCGTGCGTTTGACTCTCCCTGGTAATCGCTCTATCCCAGCTTTGCGAGTTTGAACTACAACGGTTGCCGATCACCACCTGCTGCTGGGTAACAACTGGTAAGAATTTGAGTTTTGCTTGACAGATTTGTGACACCCACCACCACCACTTGTTAGTAGTCTGTAGGATCATATTCTTGTGTGTTCTGCTAACTATGCCAGGATCACAAGCCGACGAGATTGACTGAGAGAACTTAACAAACAAGGAGCTTCATGATAAGTTTCAGCAAATGATGACTGAACAGGTGCAAGATGTGCTGAACAATTTTGAAGAGGCCATTGAGAAGATCACTGGCTTTGAGAAGACATTCGAAACAAAGCTCGATAACAGATTTAATGAAATGCTTGCGCGTCTTCCACCATCGGCTGCACCTGCCACACCTCTGCAACAACAACAACAACAACAACAACAACAACAACAACAACAACAACAACAACAACAACAACAACAACAACAACAAAAACAACAACAACAACTACCTCCACATCGCGACACAGCCCTCCGCCGAGCGAGCCGTGTCCTTCTTCATCCTGGCCAAACTGTTGGTGCTGCTGTTGATACTTTTGTGGCTCCTGCTGCTGATGTGGAGGATGATTATGCGGGAGATTACGAGGATGATGTTGATCAAAATTAGAACTACGTGCAACCACGAGCACCACAACCAGCAGGTCGTCCACATGCAAATAATCACAATGGTAGGGCTCTCCCTCATGTACGAGATCATGACCATCTTCCTAAACTAAAATTGAATATTCCACCATTTGAGGGTAGATATGTTCCTGATATATATCTTACTTGGGAGTTAGAAACTGAACAACGATTTACATGTTTACAGATCACGAGGAGAGACGTGTTCTGCCATCGTTTGTGCTTTCACTAGCTTTGCATGTGTTTGGTGGTCGAACATTGTAGATTATATCCTATTCCAGCTACTTGGGCTGCTTTGAAAACTGCTATGCGTACTCGTTGGGTTCCACCATATTATCAACGTGAATTAATTCAAAAATTGCAGCGTTTAAGACAAGGAAAAAATTCTGTAGAAGAATATTATCAGGAATTACAAACTGGCATGATTAGATGTGGTATTATTGAGGAGAATGAAGCTATGCTTGCACGATTTATGGGTGGATTAAATAGAGAGATTCAGACCATTCTAGAGTATAAGGAGTATACTAATATCACTCGTTTATTCCATCTTGCTTGTAAAGCTGAACGTGAAGTGCAGGATCGACAAGCATTGGCGCGAACTAACTTTCCTGCAGGCTGACCTTCATCATGGACACCGCGTGCATCTTCTACTTCAACTGCACCAGCATCCATCAGGTGCCACCTCCAGCCGTGATACAAGAAAGTAGGCACAACCACCATTATCTGCCAAGAGCACACCTGCTGGGCCTGCACAGAGTTGTTCTTCTTCCATGGCATCCACAGGGCACACAAGTGATATTATTTGTCGTCGTTGTAAGGGAAGAGGTCATTATGCGAGAGAATGCAAATCTCAGCGTGTGATGATTGCTACTGAGGATGGTGGGTATAAGTCCACTAGTGACTATGATGAGGAGACTTTGGCTCTTATTACATGTGAAAAACATGGTGGAGATGATTCTGATCATGAGATGCAATACATGGCTCCTGAAGACGCTGACCGGCATGAATGTTTAGTTGCTCAACGTGTTTTGAGTGTGCAGGTCACACAAGCTGAGCGAAATCAGAGGCACAATTTGTTCCATACAAAGGGAGTTGTGAAGGAACGTTCCGTGCGCGTCATCATAGACGGAGGGAGCTGCAACAACTTGGCTAGCATGGAGATGGTGGAGAAGCTATCTCTGACCACAAGACCACATCCACATCCTTACTACATCCAATGGTTCAACAACAGCGGCAAGGTTAAGGTAACACGTATTGTTCGTGTGCATTTTAGTATCTCTACATATGCTGATTATGTTGATTGTGATGTGGTACCTATGCAAGCATGTTCCTTATTACTTGGTCGACCATGGCAATTTGATAAAAATTCTGTGCACCATGGTAGAAACAATCAGTATACTCTTGTTCATAAGGATTAAAATATTACTTTGCTTCCTATTGAATGGATCTATACGGTCGACTAGGGGGGGGGGGTGAATAGGAGACTACAAATTTTAATCTTTCTTGTAGATTTTAAGGCTTAGCGGATAAAAGAGTTCTCTAGATATGCAACTAGGTGAATGCAACCTATATGACAAGTAAGCTCCAAGATAAATATGCTAGGCAACAAACTACTTAGCAAGCCAACAAGCATACAACAACAAGGAAAGGAGCGGGAAAGGATTAACCACAAGTGAGACGAGGACGCTGGATTTTAACTCAAGTTCACTCTTCCTTGGGAAGAGCTACTCCGCTTGGAGCGGTGCGGAGCCAAAGCTTGCGAACGCCACCGAAGGCTCATCAGATTCTCCTTCGAGTCACCCCTAACGGATGAGCCTCGAATCACTCGGGGTTGGTCTTGAAGGCGACCACCACACCTTTACAAACTTCTCGGAGCACACCACAAGCAAGGAAGCTTCCGGAGGAACCTCTAACCGCCTAGGAGCCCAAGCTCCAAGAGTAACAAGTCAATGGGAAGAAATGTTATGGGAACGCGATTTGGTTTGGTCAAGATGTAGATCGGGTCTTGCTCTCCCAATCCCCAAAGTTTCAACAAGTTTGGGTGGAGGGATTGAGAGTATTGAGCAAAAGGAGGTGTAGCAATGGTGGAGCTCGACAAGACATTAGGGTTAAGGGTTGGAGGTGGAAGAGGGCCCTTTATATAGTGTGCAGGGGCTGGTGGGGATTTCTACCCGTTGGACCCTGTGCGCACGGGCTAAGTCAGCCCCGTGCGCACGGGGTACTCAGAGACAATCACACCACCCGTGCGACGGGGTCAAAAGACCCGTGAGCACGGGTACCCAGAGAGTTCTGCAGATACCCGTGCGCCACGGGGTCAAAAGACCCGTGCTTGACGGGTACCCAGAGAGTTCTGTGAGACCCGTGCGCGACGGGGTCACTGAACCCGTGCGCACGGGGTACCCAGTAACTTTCTGTTGCAACTTTCTGAGTACCACAACATACACACTAGGCCCTTATTAGATGCTCGGAGTGGGAAGGGGAAGAGAGTGAGGCTCGGCAATGGCATTCCCACACGGCATTTATCCACATAGACCCCTCTTGATAGTGCGGTCTTTCCTACGACTCGAAGCAAACCAAAAACTAAACCTTCGAAGCGTCGAAAGACAACGCCTTTGTCCTTTTTGAAATGGGGGGTCGCACATCTCCATCGCGGGCACTTAGAACCAATAACCTGAGATAAACTTTAGCAACCGATATTAGTTCTACTAACCATATTGTCATCACACCAAAATAAAGCATAAGTGCCACTTAGCACTTTCAATCTCCCCCTTTTTGGTGCATTGATGACAACGTGGTTAGAGCATGGCAAGGAGGATAAATAGATAGAGAGCCATGCAACAAATAATGACCATGATAGCTCCCTCTAAAAGTGTGCCCGAAAACAAGAATGCATCTAGAACACTCATAGGAGGTTCAACCAAGATCATTATAGAGACGTCATGAGTTTCAACAAAATAAACCTATAACGGTGCCTAGAACTCATGACATAGTGTGGGAGAGCAAATAATGTGAGACCTAATAAGCATAAGAGGATAATGGCAAGGTTCAATAATAAAGCTAGAGTCTCACAACCACACAGGCAGAAGGTAAATAAGAGTATCTCAAGCCAACTAAAACCAACCAACAAAGCGAGAAACACGAGGCTTGAGATCTCAACACACACACGAACAAGACACCACACACCACTTCTCCCCTTTGTCATCAAGACAACAAAAGGAGACAAATGGCGACACGAGACCCATTAGACAAGAGGAGGAGCACTCGAGGCATCATCATCATCATCAAAACGCCACCCGCCATTGGGAAAGACCGAGCGGTGGCCTCCTGCCGACGCCCTCTCGAACTTGGACCGACCTCCTCTCCAAAGAAGCAGCCCTTGCTGCATACGCTCACGCCGAACAAGCTTCTCCTTGTTGATTTCCTTGATCTGACGACGCTGAATGGAGTGACACATCTTGAACATGTTGCTCAAGGTCTTGAACAGTGACTTCTTCTCTCCCTTGGCAAAGATGGCCTCCGATCCAACAGACTTGGACCGACCACGAGGGATCCGTGCAGTAGAGGACATGCTGGGAGTGTAGGTAGCACGATCCTCAGGCCTAGGGTTGCGCCCCTTCTTGAGAGGCACATAGGGAGCAGGAGCAGCAGGAGTCCAGTTGGAGTTGCGCTTGGGGAAAGTCTTGAAGCTGGCAATGTACTTTGCTGGACAAACAGTCTCAATCAATGCCTGTATGAAAGGAGCATAGATCAAGGACTTGTTCTCTTGAACACACTGACGCAACTCGTAGTACATGAAGTCCAGAACATCCACTTTCTTCTTCTGATGAAGATACACAAAGACATCAAGCATGGAGCTCCGAATGTTATGGGAATCCCCGGACTTTGGAGTGAGGGTATACCTCGGGATATGGCGCATGGTATCATAGAGGGGCAAGAGGTCTTTGATTGACCCAGTGACAAAAGACTTCTCCTGTTTGTAAGCAAAGGCAATCTCATCTTTAGTGCGCTGCCCACTTTCCCGAACAACGCCAAACTCATCAAAAACGGTCTCTTCATCCATGAACTGGTAGGGAATGATCTCGGAGAACTTTGCCATAGGAGCTGAGCACTGATGCGTTCCGGACATCTAGGTGAGGGTGCGAGCAGAATCATTGGAGAAGTACAGAGTGGCAAAGAACTGCATCACTAGATCTTCATTATTGGGGTGGTTGAAGGTGACAAACGGAATCAGACCCAGTCTTCCAAGAGCGGAGTACACACCGGGATACAGATGGTCATTGTCGCGCAAACTCTCAGTGTTGACTTGCTTGTGAGGGGCAAACTTCTTGGACTTGGTCATAAGAAGCTCATGATAGACCCTTTGCTGAAACTCATTCTTGAACCGGGGATCCACTCCCATACCAGTGGCAGCAACATACGGATGGCTCTGTCTCTCAGCCTAGATTTCTGGCTTGGTCCACTTGACAAGAGGCAAATTCCAGAGGTCACGCCCGCCCGGAATGGCTTGCTCCGGACTAGACTCATCATCCTCTTCTTCATCTTCCTCACCACGATCATCTTCTTCTTCTATCTCATCATCATTATTGGGATTGGCGTAGTAAACATCATCTTGCGAGTCATAATCTTCCTCAGAATTGTCGGAAGCCTCTACAACGGGCCGCTTTGAGGCAGCACGTCGAACACGGCCCTGACCAGACCCAGACCCCTGACCAATGCCTTCTGACGGCTGACGACGAGCAATGGTGAAGTCCTCTGATCCTCTTTTTCCATGCTTGCGATGAAGCTCAGACCTCTTGTCAGCGGAGTCTGAAACACACGCAAACACCCAACAACACAAAGCACGAACCACAAATGAGTACAAGTGCAAGATGAATGGCAAGGGGATAGACAAAAATCTAGGCAAAAAGTTCCTGGATAGCCCGTGCACACGGGGGTTTAGACCCCGTGGGCACGGGGGTCCCATCTTGACGGATGACAGACCGTGGACACGGGGCCCCGTGCGCACGGGGGTCAAACACTCCGCTGACACGGGGTCTCCCAGCCGCAGCCACTACCAGAATGAACTCCGGGAGTGGGTGAAGCAGAGAGACCGGAGGAACTACGCACTAGAGTTCTATCTACGAACATTTGAGATCAACCGAATCTAGGGAGCAAAGAAACCCTAAAGCTAGAGAAAAAGAAAGAAACCCAAGGAGGAAGACCAAGGAGGCAGGACCAACCGGAAGAGGACCCCATCTGGATGCCGATCCACCGAGGAAGAACCCCGACGAAGCCCGGAGGAGCTCCGGCAAGGGGAGGCGACGGCGGCGGCGCTGGAGGCTGTCTGGGGAGTGGAGGGGGCGAATGGGTGGAGAGGAGCCCGGGCCACCCCCACGCCCGACCTTCAGGGCCAGAAACCGCAGACCTCGTGCGCACGGACTAAGAGATCCCGTCGCAAGACGGGGTCCCGTCAAGACTGATCTGAGCCCGTGGGCACGGGGGCCCCGTGCACACGGTACAGCCCCGTGCGCACGGGGTACTCAGGAACTTGACATGATTGGACTTGTTTTGAATACGGGGCTGAGTGTATACTCTTACCCCTTACTTCACAAAGCACTCGGTCGATATTTCTGAATACGCCGCGAGGAAAGACCTATCGCTATGGAAAGGGAATATGAGGGGCACTTGTACCAAAAGAGAAGTAGAAAGAACAAAACAAAAAAAAAAAGAAACACAGGCGAAACAAACACGGTCACAACCCTCAAGCGAGGGCGGTGGCCAAGGCCACCATGTTTGAGTTTACTTGGTATGGCACCGCGAAGATATGAACCTTGGGCCCAAGACCAATACTCATCTTTGAAGCACAAGTACCACCTAAAGTGGCTAATGTGAAAGATTTAGTTTGATTTATGCACTTCCAGGATAAGATAGCTCATGGGTTGAGCTAGCTCCCCCTAGACATGTGCCTACATCTAAGCAAGATAGTACATGAGTATGTGTGAATGAGCAAGAGTTTCATCTGAAGTTACTAATATCCACGATATTTAGCTCATGCCTTAACTCCCGGAAACTTGCTTCGTCAAGGGGCTTGGTGAAAATGTCTGCAAGTTGATTCTCTGTGTTGACATGGAGTAACTCAATGTTTCCCTTGGCCACACGATCTCTAATGAAATGATGACGAATCTCAATATGCTTGGTCTTGCTATGTTGAACCGGATTCTCGGCGATCTTGATGGCACTCTCATTGTCACACCAAAGAGGCACTTTGTCACATTTGACACCATAATCCATCAAAGTTTGCCTCATCCATAATAATTGGGCACAACAACTTCCAGCAGCAATATACTCGGCTTCGGCTATGGAGAGAGATATACAATTTTGCTTCTTTGAAGACCAACTTACCAACGACCTTCCTAAAAATTGACATGAACCAGAGGTGGACTTGCGATCAACCTTTTCTCCGGCCCAATCCGAATCCGAGTAACCCATTAACTCAAATGAAGATCCCTTGGGATACCAAAGGCCTAAGTTTGGGGTATGAACCAAATATCGAAGGATCCTTTTCACTGCCGAATAGTGGCTCTCCTTAGGAGCAGATTGAAATCTTGCACACATTCACACACTCAACATAATATCTGGCCTAGATGCACAAAGGTAAAGCAGGGAACCGATCATGGAGCGATATACCTTTTGATCCACTTCTTTACCATTTGGATCAAGATGAAGTTGACCATTTGTGGCCATGGGTGTCTTCTTTGGCTGGATATCTTGCATTTTGAATCTCTTGAGCATGTCTTGGATATAACGAGATTGATTTATGAAGGTTCCGCCTCTTAATTGCTTCACTTGAAAACCGAGAAAGAACTTCAACTCTCCCATCATGATCATCGCAAATTCCTTAGTCATAAGATTCTCAAACTCAACATTAATAACATGGTTAGTTGACCCAAAGATAATATCATCAACATATATTTGGCAGACAAACAACTCTCCTTTTACCCTCTTTGTAAAGAGAGTGGAATCTATTACCCCAATCTGGAACCCTTTCTCGCTTAGGAACGCCGTAAGGTGATCATACCAAGCACGAGGTGCTTGTTTGAGTCCATAAAGTGCCTTATGGAGTTCATAAACATGAGAGGGATGATCGGGGTCTTCAAAACCGGGAGGTTGCTTGACATACACTAACTCCTTAAGAGGACCATTAAGAAAAGCGCTCTTAACATCCATTTGATATAATTTGAAATCATGATGAGAGGCATAAGCAAGTAAAATGCGAATGGATTCGAGACGGGCAACGAGGGCAAACGTTTCACCAAAGTCCAAACCTTCAACTTGGGTGAAACCTTCTGCCACTAACCTTGCCTTGTTCCTTATTACTTGTCCATATTCATCTTGCTTGTTCTTGAAAATCCACTTTGTTCCAATGACATTATGAAATTCCTTGGGTCTTTCTACAAGGGTCCATACTTTGTTGCGTGTGAAGTTGTTGAGTTCTTCATGCATGGCATCTATCCAATCCGGATCGTCAAGTGCATCTTCCACCTTAAGGGGTTCAACACAAGATACAAATGAGTGATGTCCACAAAAGTTTGCCAAACGTCTACGAGTAGTTACCCCCTTTTTGATGCTTCCGTAGATGTTCTCGGTGAGGTGTTGAAGATGTTTCAGCTTGGCGGCCACTTTTTGCTCTTTGCGGTCAAGCTCTTCTTCACTTGGTTTTGGACTTGATGAGGAGGCTTGCCCTTGAGATTGCTTTAGCCTTGGAGACACTCTTCTCTTTGCAACCACAGGTTCTTGCTCTGTAGGAGGTGATGTCGATGAAGACACATGTGGTTGGGGTTGATCTTGATCCTGATCATGACTTCGAGCTTGATCTTGAGCCTCAACGATTGGTTCTTCATTATTCGGTTGAGTTTGCTCTTGATCTTGCTCAGGAATATGAGGGTCTTGATCTTGTTCTTGGATAGGTTCATTATTTCCCGAAGCATCTTGGACAAGTGGCGTTGGTGATGACTTCCCTTGAGGAGAATCCTCAAGAGGGGCTCTTACTCCTTCTTCTTCTACTTGGACATGGGGTGTTTCTTGTGGGAGAATGTGGCCTATCCCCATTGTCCTTATAGCTTGTGAAGGAGCCTCATCACCTACAACACTAGGAACAATTTTCTCCATGCGGGAGCCGTTATCTTCATCAAACTCCACATTTACCGTTTCCTCAATGCATCCGGTGGATTTATTGAGAACTCGTTAAGCATGAGAGTTTGATGCATATCCAACAGATATGCCCTCATAAGTTCTAGACTCAAATTTAGCTAACCGGGATTTTTTGTTTAAAATGAAACACTTACAACCGAATACCCGAAAGTATTTGACGTTGGGCTTTCTCCCGATTAGGAGCTCATAAGGGGTCTTGTTCTTGAGCTTGCGGAGATAAAGCCGGTTTGAAGCATGGCACGCGGTGTTGATGGCTTCTGCCCAAAGCTTGTATGGTGATTTGTACTCATCAAGCATGGTCCTAGCCATCTCATTAAGAGTCCGATTCTTCCTCTCCGCAACCCCATTATGTTGGGGAGTATATGGTGAGGCATATTGGTGCTTTATCCCCTCTTCACTCAAGAAATCATCCATTGTATAGTTTTTGAACTCGGTGCCATTGTCACTCCGGATTGCCTTGATCTCACAGTTATGTTGACGTTGAGTTTCTTTGGCAAAGTTCATGAAGGTTTCTTGAGTTTCATCTTTAGTCTTGAGAAAGAACACCCAAGTATATCTTGTGAAGTCATCAACAATGACAAGGCAATATCTCCTTCCTCCCAAACTATCATATGTGGGAGGCCCAAAAAGATCCAAATGGATAAGCTCGAGGGGCCTCAAGGTGGTGATGATAGTATTCACCTTGTGAGCTTTTTCATGAAGCTTTCCGGCAATGCAAGCACTACAAGGACGATCTTTGGCAAAAGACACATTGGTTAGTCCAAGAATGTGCTCCCCCCTTTAAGAGAGCTTGTAAATTTCTCATGCCCACGTGGGCTAGTCTACGGTGCCATAGCCACCCCACGTCGGCCTTGGCCATTAGGCATATTGCAAGATGAATTTTCTCTTTCGAGAAATCAACCACGTAAAGGTTGTCTTCAACATGCCCAACAAAGACCACTTTGAGATTGCTTCTCTTAAAGACGGTCACATGGAATCAACGAACTCCACGAGCATCTCCCTTTCTCCGGTCATATGATTTGTGCATCCACTGTCGATCACCCATTGAGTTCCACCGGAGACATAGTCCTACAATAATCAAGCTTTGGTTATAGGTACCCATTTTGCAATGGGTCCTAGAGAGTTAGCAACAAGGATCTTGGGAACCCAAATAGTCCAAGCGTAATCATCATAGTTAGTTCCAACAAATTTTGCAAAGGTATAGCTATCATCTCCTCTCATGAGAACGTATGATGGATTGTTCTTGCCGGCAAAATTCTTGGGAATGGCCTTGTCCCTAATGACCTTTCCATTCCCAACACCCTTTAATTCCTTCTCCTTCTCCTTGTGCCCTTCATGCACAAACACTACCTTTTGGGGAAGGGAAGGAGTCGGACCGATTTTCTTGTTGGTCTTCTTCTTTCTTACCACTCTTGGATGCGGGATTAAACCCAACTCCCTCCTTGGCAACACACTCCTTTTGGTTTCTCAAGAGGTCGTTTAGATTTTTCTCCCCTTGGATGCATGGCACAAGCCCTTTCTCAATTTGAGCTTTCAACTTCTTATTTTCCTCTTGAAGGAAAGTGCAATCATGAGCAAAGTTCGCAGTACAAGCATCATCATTTAAATCAATATGAGGTGCGCAAGTGAGAGCCTTAATGGTTGTAGCTTTTAGTTGGGCATTAGACTCGGTGAGGGCAATGAGGTCACCTTTGACAACCTTGGAACTAATCACAAGGAACTCATGCTCCTCAACAAGTTTTGTATGGTCAACTAGAAGCTTTTCAACTCTAACGTTAAGAGCATCTTTATTCTCAAGAGCAAGTTGCAAAGCATTGTTGGTTTTAACAAGGTCAATTTGATGAGCAGATAAGGCTTCCTCAAGTGATGCTCTCATGACACTCTCTTCATTAAGTTCGTGCTCGAGGAGATCCACTCTCTCCTTTTCCTCTATAAGGAGGTTCTCAACGTTCTCAATAAAGTCATCGCGTTCGGCAAGTGACTTAAGGAGATCGCCAAAATGAGCACGAGCTTCACCATGAAGAGTTTTATTGAAAGCCATTAAGGATTCCTCATCATTATCCACACCCTCCTCACACTCATCCTCCACTATCTCACATGAGACATTGGGAGTGTAGTTGTCGGGTTTCTTGGGTTCGGACTTTCTTTTTACCTCTTTGGCCATGAGGTACCGATGAGTGAATGGCTTGTCCTCGTTTGAGAGTCGAAGAGGCCGGTGGTGGAGGAGGTAGTGGCATGCATGGCAAAGGCGGCCGTGCCCACTTGATCATCATCACCGTCATCTTCATCTCCAGACATGTATTCTTCATGAACAAGAGCCTTGTCATCCTTCCTCTTTGCAAACTTGGTGAACTTCTTCTTCTTAAGCACAAGCTTCTCGGACTTGTCTTCACGTCTCTCATATGGACAATCATGAACAAAGTGTCTTGGGCTATCACAATTGTAGCATTTCCTTCGTCCAAAAGATCTTCCTTGAAGATTTCTTCCTTTGTTTGCCATGGTCCCGAGTACTTTTTGACTAAGAGAGCCAAGTCTTCCATAAAATCATTTGCGGACACGAGGTGTCAATATCCTCCTCACCAATCTCTTCACTCACTTCTTCCTCCCTCGAGGGTTGGCTCACAACTTTCTTGGCCTTCAAGGCAAGATTGGAGTTCTTGGTTTCTTGAGCTATTGCGAATGTTTTCTTGGACTTGGTTTCCAAAAGAACATGGGTAGAGAAGGTGGAAACAAGTTGAGCCGAAGTCAGCTTGTGATAGTCCGGACGTTGATGAACCATCATGACCATGGTATGTTCCGTGAGAACCATAGCATCTATGAACTTGTCCTTGATGAAGTCATCATTTGCCCAAGAGCACCCAAAGGTTCTCAAGTTGAGCACAAGAGACTTCAACCTTCGGTAAACCTCTTCTGCGGACTCACCCTCATTCCTCACAAAGAGATTGACTTCTTGTTTAAGCAAGGCCAATCGAGATCTTCGAATTGCTTCATCTCCTTCAAGTGCCTCCTCAAGGCAATCCCAAATTTCCTTTGCGGTTTTGAGAAGAGCAATGGAATCACTATAGTCTTGATCACTGACATTGCGAAGCATGTTGTGTGCGGTAGCATTGAGTTGATCGTCAACTGCTTCTCTTGGAGTGAGATTCATTGGGTCCTTGGGGTTGAATCCATTGACCACAATCCACCACAATTGAGTTGAAGAACTGCGCATGTGAGACTCCATATCTAGCTTCCACTTAGCAAAGGTATTAGCTTTCAAAGGGGGCGGAGGCCCAACAGGATTAATGCGGGGATGCTGCAAGGGTTGAGGAGAGTAAAAGGGTTCCACGGCATTGTACTTGGGAACTTGAGTACGAGCCAGAGAAGCAAGAGGTTCCCTCGAGTCATCCGCATCATGAAATTCATTTGGATTAAACGAGTTTGATGCGGACATTGATGGCTTTAAGCGGGCATCAATTTCCTCCTTGATCGAGGCCCGGACCTCTTTCATCATAGAGACTTTTAGGTCCGCAAACATTGAAAGAAGATCGGCCGCGGTCAAGGGAGCATTCGGGTTAGGAGGAGCGGCGGGAGCAACGACCGGAGCACCAAGTGGCTCGGTCGCGGCGGGGGGTTGGATTTGACCATCCTCCGCAACGGGTAAGCCACCTCCCTCATTCCCTAGATCGACCATATCCTCTAAGGTTGTAAAACCTTATATTAGAGCACGAGGCTCGATACCAATTGAATGGATCGTCTGATTCGACTAGAGGGGGTGAATAGGATACTACAAATTTTAATCTTTCTTGTAGATTTTAAGGCTTAGCGGATAAAAGAGTTCTCTAGATATGCAACTAGGTGAATGCAACCTATATGACAAGTAAGCTCCAAGATAAATATGCTAGGCAACAAACTACTTAGCAAGCCAACAAGCATACAACAACAAGGAAAGGGGCGGAAAGGATTAACCACAAGTGAGGCG